>CM046466.1:19949669-21419669 GCA_025506415.1 Flaveria robusta
GATGAACAATTTTGTCTCATCCATGTCAAAGATTAGGAAATCTATGGGAAATATGGATTTTTTGATTTTTACCAATAGGTTTTCTAGGATGCCCTTAGGGTATTTATAGAACGATCTACTAACTAGATGCTCATACGGGTTGGTCTAGGTTCTCCTAAGTTTGATTTTTCAAAAACCGCATAAGACATGAGATTAATTCTAGCCTTTAAGTCAAGTAAGGCATTGCTAATAGACAAGTCTCCTAGTAGGCAAGGTATTGTAAAGCCTTCTAGATTAGTCATCCTTTGAGGTAGCTTGTTTTGAAGAACTTATTAGCATTCCTTATTCAAGACTACATGTTTAAGACAACACCCCCTTGAGAAATTTTGCATAGTTTGGCATTTGAGCAAGAGCTTCCACTAGTGGCTGGTTAATGTGGAGTTGTTAAAACAGCCACATAAGTCTGCCATACTACGCCTCCATTCTTTGTTTCCTTAAACAACAAGGATACGAAGGCAGCAGTAGGTGAGGGTACATATTTCTTCACTTGTTCTTTTTTTGTAACAATTTGTTTTTATCCTTCACTTACATTACTCGTTGTTTTAGTTTCATCATCTTCTACGATTGGTTGTAGTGCACGTCCGTCATCTTTGGTTGTTCGGCCACTTCTTGTGGAGATGGCCTTTACCTTCACATTTAAGTTAGTTATAATGTTTCTATACAAAGCACCTTTGGTCTTGCAGAGAGCTACTATGCTAGTTGACCTATTTGGTTTTCAAAATATTTGTAATGATACCTTCTTACTATATATGTCATCTTTATTTCTTTAACCTTTCTTTGATTCTTCATTCAGATTTCCCGATATACTCATCAGTGCCTTGTGTAGATGTTAGCAATTGCTGCCGTATACCTTCCATTGTAGACCCTCCACCGTCTTGACCATTATTTTTTGTTCCTTAGCATTGTTGGGTTATGTTGTTGGTAGGGTGGTCTTCTATTGAACTGATGTGCTCTAAATTATACATAAAAACATATCAAAAGCACATTAATTATTTCTTAAACCCTTACTTATAATGATTAAAATGAACTTAAAAGTGTTAAGTTGTGTTTTCAGGATTTCAAAAGACCAAGATGGACAAAATACGCATAAATTAAGAAAAATTTGAAGAAAATCGAGCTTCAAAGTCCAAGCATGGGGCTGTGCATCATTAAGCACACCCCTATGCCAAACCTAAAACACCCTGTGCTAAAATTAGCACACCCTCGTGTTTAGTAGTTTGACAGGACAAAAATACTTTCCCTAGAAAAGTAAGCACGGGGGCATGCCCCACCACCAACCGAACGTCGTGCCCCATCAAGCACGAGGCCATGCCTGACCACTTCAGCGCGTACGAGCTGACCAAGATTCGTAAGCATTGTACTAGCACGGGGTCGTGTCTTTTAGGAACAAGGCCATGCATAAACATTCTAGAAAGCCTAAAAGTACTGGCTCATTTGCAACATTTTGAGAAGCTTTTGGAGAGGAAAAACTCTTCTGAATTGTATAGGAATCTAGCCTTTGGAAGTCCTTAGAAGGGTTTGGAGGTCCATTCAACACTTAGAAGAAACTCGGAATTGTCTAACATCATCCATAGTGGATCACCGGTTTTAATTGTCCTAATTTACCAATGATTTCATTAGTATCTTCTATCTTTATTGTTATGTTCAAGCTCTTTACAAGCTAAACTTCATTTATGATCCTAATTTAATGAAACTTTATGTAATTTGTGATGAACTAATCGTGTAGTTTATATTATGTTAATGTTATTTTAATTTTGGGTAAACTTTTGATAGGTAGTATCTATATTTGAACGTGGAGTTATAAACTTATAATTTGTAATTAGAAATGTCATACAAGGTTGAAAAACGTATCAACTAACTTTTATTCGCCAAAACAGTGTTCATAATAAGTCAATGGCTAATGAACTAGAAATGGTTATTAAAAATCATATCACATTAACTTTCTATAATTTGTGTGTTTCTTTTTATTAGTCTGAGAAATATTCAGTAATGAAGGAACTTGATCTACTCTCTTTCTAACATTATGTTATATTTTTAGAGCTCGTATATTAAAAGGATGCATAGTTATAATTTAAATCACTAAGGGATTGGAGGTTAGAATTGTAAGTGACTCGATGCGGCTTTCCTTGTCACTACGGAGCCAATTTACAAGAAATCCGTGTTATCTTGTATTTATAAACATTAATATAATTACATTAATCAATATCTTTAATCACACCACCAATTCATCATAGTTACTAAAATGAAACCTAATTTAGGATGATAGTTTTACTTCACTGAAAAAATCACCAAAAGTCTCAATCTATCTTTAATTATTATAAACTATTTAAATTATCATTTAAAAAATCAAAAAGATTTAATCACCTCAAACCAAAGTTATCACATCCTAAATCAAAACCTAATCTAATAGTCAATTATAAGTTGGGATGTCAATCTATTTAAATTATCATGTGGGACGGGTATGGGATCGGGTAAGCGGGTATGGGATTGGGTATGGAATTAATTTTTATTTTTTTGCGGGTCTGGGACAGGTAAGGGATTGCATTGCATACCCGTTTACCCGACTCGATTATCCGATTAATCATATCCGTTTACCCGATAATATACCCAAATTATTTTATTTTTTAATTTATTATACTTAATAATTATATTATATATAATTATATCTTTTTTATTTTTATTAATATTTTTTTATTTAATAATTATGTGTTAATATAATCTATTAAGTTTCCTATTATTTACATCATATGGTATCTTACAGTGTTATAATAAAACTCTGAAAATTAGATAATACTAGTAGTATTGCAGCGTAAACAAAAAATAATTATAAGGTTTAACCGAAAATATTGTTTAATATGTATATTCAAATGTGTCTTTATATATTGTCCTAATTTTAATAGACACTCGATGGGTATGCGAAACGGGTAGTTTTTATAACATTAATGGGTATACATGATTACCCGCGGGTTTACCCGCTACCCGATGGGTAAATACCCGTTACATACTCGACTGGTTTTAGGCCGGGTATGCGACACACTTTTTTAATCAGGTATGGGTAAGGGATTACCCATACTTGCCCTATTGTCATCCCTAATTATAAGGGTTGTTGAGTAGACTTAGTGTGTGCTCGGATTGATACTCAGTTGTTACTAACACTATATTACCACACGACAGTTACACTTGCCTTTTGTGTGCGTAGTTTAGTATAAGTAAAAACCATTTAAAACTAAATTTACGTGAAAAAATCCTATCAAAATATATATACTAGTTGCACACACCATGAACCCAGAGGATTGTTGGTTGCTACCATCTTCCCAATAGGTCGAGTTTTAATCAATTTGATTTGTTGTTGTATGGATTGCTTGAACCTCCTACATACTCAACATCTTCTACCATCATTACGCTTTATGGACATTCACTAGTTTTGTGAGAATCATCTCAAGTGTTGCAACAAGTTTAAGCCTTCTTTAGCTCGGCTTGCAATTGCTTGAATGGCTTGGTAAGAGCACCTAACTATAGTACAACTACAGTTTTAAAGCTTAATTGATGATTAAATTTAGGGTTTGGCTTCATTCTTAAAAGGTTGTAAGTGATACTTTTGTTAGCTACTTTTTCTACTGCTTGATATGATTTTGTCTGTGTTACCCTTTCAAAATCTACTCCCACACTTTGATCGACAGCTTTTTTATGAGCTCCACTGATTACATTGTAAAATGTTCGATACTACAGCCACAGATAAAGTCCATGATGTGAGCCTCTCTGAAGAGACCATTGTATCTTTCCCATGCTTCATGTATAGATTTTTCATCATCTTGGTGGAAGGGAGTGATGCTGCTTCTTAATTTGATAATGCGATTAGATATATTAATAGAAAATTTTTATCCATTTTGCCCATGTGGTGATGGAACCAGACGGATAATGAAGCGAGAAAAGTTGTTCATGTTCCGAAAGTTATGAAACAAGTTCAGGATCAGATGAGTTGTACACACACTAGTTATGGAAATATAAACTACTTAAGACTGAAAATGAACAAGGTATATATAACTTAAACTAACCTAACTAAAGCAAAGTTAAATTAATAATAAATATGTATGAAATATGAACAAGATAGTAAAAATTTGGATTGTCTTTTGACTTACTGTGTGTCCTTGCCGATAATGCTAAAAACTAGGGTGTGTGCGAATGATATATTATATTTTTTATAGGGATTTGTCACCAAAATTTAGTTTTAAAAGTTTTTCACAAATGCTAAACTACACACATAAAAGGTAATTGTACCTATCATAGGGTAATAGTATAATGGAAAGAACGACATACATAGCTTCGACTCAACAATCTTATAATTGACTATCAGATTGGTTTCTTTTAGCGAAAATGATGAGTTTGTTTCAAGTGACCATTTTTTAATTTTTCAACACAACAATTTTTAAGTTAAATACGATAGAGACTTTTGGTGATAATTTAGTAAAAGAGGGTTATCATCCATATTATTTACGTTCTACTTTGGTAAGTGTGATAGATTGTGTATGGTTAAAGATATTGGTTAATGATATTATGTAAATGTTTGTAAACATGACTCAGCATGGAGTTATTGTAAACCGATTCCGTAGTGACAAGGAAAGCTACAATGAGTAATTTACAAGACAACTACCAAGCCACTATGAAGTAGGTAATAATTATGCATCTTTTTAATTTATGATTGCTGAAAATATAATTTTATGTTAGAAAGAGAGTTCATCTTGTTCCTTTTTAACAAACCATTAAATTTTAGAAAGCCATAATAATAACTATATATTTTTCAAACAAAGTTAAAAGGAACCCACGTATGAAATTGCGTAACTGGTAAATTAAAATAATCAAACCGGTGACCTAATGTGGTATAACAAGAAATAATTCTCATTTTTCAGAAATTGCGTAAGAAATGTAAAAGCCCTTACGTTTTCTTTGAACTCTCTCTTGCTTGAGTAGGTATTCTTCTTTTTGAGTTTGCTACTGAATATTATAGTTGAGCTTGCGGAGTAGTCTTCATTGCCTACTAACGAATAACAAAAATTTGTGTGAGGGTTCTCAGCAACTTTGCTTAGAAACCTTTTTCCAGTTTCTTTATGCCTAGGCTCCTTTCGTTTTCTGATCATGATCAGTTATTATTTGATGTTAATCAATCCGAGTTTCTTTTAAGTGTTGAATGAACCTCCCTAGCCTTTGTAGGACCTAATGATGGATTCCTGATAGCAAACACTAAGGCTTTCACCTCCCAAAAAGCTTTTCTCAAAGTTTCAAATGAGCCATTGTTTATAAGGACAAGCATAGTCCCATGGCTCGTATGCATGAACCCGTGTCAAGCATAGAGTACGTAAACGTTGGTCGACTAGTACAAGGAACCTAATTTGACAACAACCCAATGTCTTATGGGGCACGAACCCATGTTGGGGTGGGGCATGACCCCGTGCATCATGGGGCATGACCCATGCCTCATAATTGGGAAATAATACTTTTTTATATTCTAAAAAAGATTGGCACGGAGGTGTCTAAATTAGCATGGGGCATTCCTCCTTAGAAACAGGGGCGTACTTGGCTTCTAAATTTATTGTTCTTGTTTTGGCTCATTTGCTTCATCTTGGTCACTTTCAAACCTAAAAATACTATATAAGAGAATTAAGTACTAAATCATCACTTATGTTAGGACTTTTGGAAATATTTAATATGCACATGGTGTGATTTATATGTTCAATTTGGAGCACATCATATGTAAACATAGTTTGAGCATTTAAATCCATGATTTTATTTGTGATTCTATAATTCTATTTATAATTCTATGATAACATATGCGTAAATACAAGATATTGTCATAAACAATAAGTTGGATGCCTTAATCCGTAATTAAAATCAATCAATGAAAAGTTTCCATCCTTGGAAACTTTGTTTTAAACTTAAAATACTAAAATATATGCATATGTAAATTCGAGGTTACTTATGTAATTTTTAATAAATCTAACATTTAATTAATCATTAGAAAATGGATATTAATATTTATTAGTAAAAGAAAAACAAAAATTTGAGGATATATTTAACTAATCTTTGAAGTAAAAACTAATAGTTATCCAAGCCTAATAATTTATGCTTATCTTCTTAAAAATCCTAGTCAAAGTTCAACAATGAACCCTTTTTCTGTCATAATTCCTCAAGATAGGTAAAGCTGCATTCCAGCCCCAATCCTCGCCAATACTTTGATTTAATGAGGCTTCAAGACAGCCAAAATAGTACCTTCCATTCTCTTGAAGTTCCTAGTTCATACGTTTCCGATTTAAGTAAGTTTTAGTACCTTATTTTTTCGATTGTTCATATCTTTCCATCTATGTGTTATAAAAAAATTCAATCATAACTAGCTTAAATATATAATTCCTTAACATTATTTTGTATTAAGCATAGATCAAATATGGATCAAAACATCTAATGAGCATGAAATAATCAAAATTTGGTTTAAACATATCAAACCGAAATTTTTGGATTAAGACAGATTCATAGGCCAACTTAGGATGGCCATATCTCCTTCATAACAAATCCTTTTTGATTTTTCTCTTTTTTTGTAAATTAAATTTATAGTCCAAGCTTTTCAACCATATAAATAACGTCTTCTAACTAATTGACTTGACTCCTCAAATAGCTCACACAAGTGCAGTGCGTGAATCTATCTTACTTTGAGTTCTACTTTAATTAGACATGTGTGTAGATGCTTGTATGCACATGTTGATATGATGATACTAAGCTCAGAGATACTTTGTTAGCTAATTAAAATTGGTTCCAATGATTTTGTTATCCCAAAGTATTATACAATGAAAGCAACAACATCATCTAAGTTGAAAGCTCCTAAATTGAACAAAAGTCCCATCAAATGCATGAATTGTGGAGATTTATGAGAGTTTTATCATTGTCTCACCTTCTTCCTTCCATTTTGAGACTTGTTTATTTATACATCCAATAATTTTGGTTTTTAATGCTTTTGATTAATACTCAAAGGCTTGGAACCTATTTGTGTTCATCATTTAACTTTATACATTAAATTAACCTTTGTTTAGAAATCATTTTTCAAATATGTAGAAAATCAAGATTATCTCTAAAATCTTATATTGTTCTCAATTGTTTGGGCATGAGACATGTCACACACCCACTAGAAGTGGAAAAATAAAGGTGCCACGAATGAGATTGTCATAACTCACTAGGAGTCTAAAAGAATATCTAAAGGAATTTCACATTAATGGATCATGACGTCACCTGACACAAAAGAAAAAATGTCAAGAACAATAAACACCATAATGTTATTTTATAAATGCATAAATAATACAAAAGTTCCAAACTAGAACAATCAGTACAAATACAATCAAAGCCAAATACAAATACAAAAATAAAACATCATCCAAAACCAATATTCTGAATGTTTAATGCTCTTGTAGGAGCGGTCTCGTCTAAAGCCAACTCTCCAAGTACTTAACCATAGTTACCTTAAAAGACATACTCTAAAAAGTCAACATATTTTGGTGAGTTCACAGACTATGCTAGTGATAGCTAGCATACAGACAATAAGGGTATGCTAGTGATAGCTCATATCTGTCCAAGTCCAAATAACCGGATTATATTCACCCAATGACACACAGGCTATGCTAGTGATAGCTAGCATACAGACAATAAGGGTGGGCTGATAACCCATTACCTCTCCACAACAATCCTAAAGTGAGCATAAGTACTCAAGAAGGGAATTTAGACTCAATCATATGACTCAAACCATACACTGACATAGTCAGAAAACTTTAAGCATGCTTTCCTCCCAAGTAAACATATTAAAAGGGGCCATGAAACTCACCTTAATGATAACACAATCCAAAGTTCAAAACAAGTATAGCAACTAACTATAGATAGCAAAACAAAATAAGATTACTAAAGTTCAAGAAGACATAGTTGGGTCTAATCCTCACTATATAGTTCTTAATATCCAACCACGTACTCATTTTAAAAAAACGTTGTTTATTCAGAGTCCAAATTCCTTCCTTATGTTTTCCAAGCCCGGTTTATTAAAATTTTCATTTCCTTATCCTGTACTTTTATTATTTCCATCCCAAATTGAACGTGCATTAGCCCAAGTTTAATGATTAATTAACCTTACATTACCGTATCTTTAAACGTCTTAGAATCCATTCTTGTCTAATTCTTAACTTAATTTAATTAGTCCCAAATTTTAATATTTTAGTTTATAAAACTATTTCAGCTTTTAAAGTTGATGGTGCACTAGTTTTTTGTAGGCTCTTTAGAAGTTGAAATGATAATGAAACGTTGCTTATTAGGCATCATTGGAAACTTAAGACCTTAAACTCACTTTTTGAACATTTCCCCCCGAATTTAACAGCTTTATAGGAGATACGAGGGAGATATGACTCGATAAACTCAGCCCAACATTTTGCCCGAATTTAACAGCTTTGACATTTATTTTTGTTTATTGCGTTTAGAGCAATATATGAAATTACTTTTAGACATAAAGCATGATCCATTTTGACACCCTATGACCAATTTATGACCTGTACAAAATGATCATTCCTCATAAATGAAACGCAAATCTGCTCCGTAAAGTACATGTCCTTAAGATCATGGTACATCTTATCAGAACCAAGATGAACAACATACTTATACTTGTGTGCTTCATCCAACACTAATGTCTACACATTCCTCATAAATGAAACGCAAATCCGCTCCGTAAAGTACAATCCTTCATCATCCTATTATACAAATTGTTTTTCCACACCACTCACAACTTTATCTTGAACATACAGTTCTTTTATTACCTCAAGCTGAATAGTAATGATGTAGGTTTTGATACCCAAATGAATCATTATTCCCAATGCCCTGATGCACATGGGTTTGACTCTTTCCTTATGACTCAACGCATCATCAACCACATTCACATTTCCCGGGTGAAACTGGATTTCATAGTTGTAGTCACTAAAAGTCAATCGAACATCTTTATCTTATGTTCAATTCCATATGTCAAAGATACGCTGAAGACACTTGTGTCACTATAACTGACATAATTACTACCGTACAAGTACTGTCGTGAGATCTTATGAGCAAAGACCACTACACCTAGCTTTAGGTCTTGGGTGGTATAGTTTTTCTCGTGATTCTTTAGTTTTTGTACCGCATAAGTAATCACTTTATACTTTTATATCAGCACACAACGCAGGCTTTGATGTGATGCATCTCAGTACATAACAAATCCATTTTACCCTTCGAGTAGCTGCAAGATTGGTGCGTTACAAAACTTGTACTCCAAGATTAGAAACACCTCCTTTTGCTATCAACTAAATTAGACCATTTGTTTATTATAGATATCAGTTTCAATTTGTTTGATTAGATTTTAACAATTCGGTTTGCATTTATAATTCCTAACAAATTTATCAATCTATGAACATTGTTTATTGTACTTAACAAAAAGGTTTTGTTCCCAAGATGTCCATTAGGACAAGTATACAAAAGATAAAAAATCCAAAATCAAGAAATCTAAAGAACCCAAGAATGACATAAACTCGGGTTTTACCGAGTTGGTGATCCAAATCCCAAAATTCACGATCCTTCATGATCCAATCCACAGTATCAAGAAAAACTGATTATTAAATGATGATTTATATGTTTGATGATGAATCTCATCAAGAACATGAACAATAAAATCTAAAATCATTGAAAGCAAACGTTTCTTACCGGAGAACATATAGACGATCAAGACTTAATCAAGATTTCAACTTGAACGATCAAACAACACTAAAATTGATGTTTATAATGATGAAGTGCATGAAGAAAAACTTGATAGTGGCTTGGGTTTCTAAAGAGAACAAAATTAGTGACAAAGTTTATGAAATAAAATAATGAAAAAAAGGGGAAACTCGCCTTTTTTGTGAGGATTCAACCAAGGGGAGCCATGGATGGTCCTCTTGGGCCCTTAGCCCATCCTTTATTTTTTTTTTGTCTCTTCTCCTTCTATTTTTTGTCCAATTTTCATGTTTTTAAATTCCTTGCGATTTTATAATTTCAATGAGCTGTAATACACTATATAAATTATTTAAATTATACTTTTGAATTAAATTATGTCTATTTAGTAGACTTTTAGCAAAGTCCACTAAAGTTAGCTATTTGTTGCGTTTTTAACTTAATTTTTATATTTTTACGTTTTCTAAGTCCTTAATTTAATTCTCAGCACGGAACCATCGTGTTATGTTCAATCTGGTAAACGTCCGCTATCACCATGTCCAAGACCCACTAGTCCATTCTCGGCCCAAATCATACATTGCAAGTACTTCACATGTCTACAAATGTCTAAAGTACTTTACATAGTCCAAGTCAACGTTAAGTAAACTTCTAAGTCAAAGTTCACACTTATGTTAAAGTCAAAATCCATGGTCAAAGTCAAAGTCAAAGTACTCATTTTAAATCAAAGTACTCATTTTAAATCAAAGTATCCATTTTGGTGATGGTTGTCAAAAGAATCTCTTCTCTAAGCTTTATTTCCGAACTTTAAGGTGGGTTTTTATATCTATTGAATGGAGATATTCTTTCTTTGGTTAACTCCATATTTTTCCTTACAAATTCTCTTTTTGTCAATTTAACTTAATTAATTGTACATAAAAATCTTTATCATGAGTTTTCCTTCATCCTTAAAGATTTTATCCTTTACTTCTAAGTTCAACGTGACAGCTCTAAATATGTTGTTTTTATTTAAGCTCTCAATTAGTTTTTTTAAGTATTAGAAAGTTTAGATTTTAGCTTTTCTTTTTCAAAATAAGTGTCTTTACTAGTCGGGCCACAAAACAAATAGCAAGCACGACTCTAAGTAATTACAGAAGGAGGTCGGGCAACTGGTATGTTAATCGAAGCCTTTGTAGCAGTCCTACATATGTTGGAAGTATGACCAAAATGATCATAGTTAGCAGTTGTTGCATTACGGGAAAGTTTTGATGTAAGACTTCTTGGCTGGGGCTTGATTAACAAGAGTCGATTAGAATGCTGGAGCAACTTGATTAACTAGGACAGCAAGGGTAACCACCATAAAATTCTAATTATTGGCCTTTTTTTCTCGTTCTTGGAGGAAGATTTAATTTTAACCTCATGGGTTGTCTTTAGTGGCTGACTTTTCAGCAATCTTCTTACCAAATTTTTATGGGTCAAAGACCCAGGCTTCACATAATTAATAGTTAACTAGTAATTAAATGGATGATGTCCTCAAGAGTAGTAGGATTCCTACCCTAAATAGTATCCTGAATTTGCATCGAAAGACCACTGATGTACTTCTCAATAGCCCGAGTGAATGGAGTGACCAGATGGGGAACAAGCAAACTAAGTTCATGAAACCGATTAGTATAGGCAAGATATTCACCACTGTGTTGGGCGAGCTCCTAGAATTCGGCTTCAAGCTTTTTATTTCATTTCTTGGGCAAAATTCCTAAGTGATAAGCTCCTTGACATCATCCCAAGTTAAAGCCATTACAGCGTCTGTCCCATGGTTATCTTTCTCCCCATTCACCAAATAAGTGCTATTTTAATAACATGTCACACCCCCCACAAAGGGGCATTGGACGTGATGATTAAATATCCAACAAACATAGTGAAAATCAAGTAAGTAATAAAAATAAACCATTGTTTAGATGAATAATAGTAAAATAGTACATTTTGTTATAGCTTGCCATGTGTATATTTAAATTATAGGTAAAGGCCATAGGACTATTTTTGTTTATTTCGTAAAGTAGCCTTCTTGTAAAGCTCACCTAGACTTGTACATTTCTTCTGAAGTGAATCTTCTAAGTATAATCAATCTTGGTTTTAAAGTTGTAAATCCAATGCTTAGGAAGTCTAATCAAAGACTCCCTCTTTATAAATTGCTATTTTTCTAAAATATACACTCAAATCATGCCATATAAAGTTTGTCAGCTCATGTTTTCACGATGATAAGATTCATAATCATATATATATATATATATATATATATATATATATATATATATATATATATATATATATATAAGTAAAACATAATTATTGCTGCTCAATGGAATGTATCACAATCAAATCTAGACTTGAGCTACCCACCCGAGTGCTAAAATATTCCCTAACCCATACCCCTTATTATTATGGGTTTAAGTGTGACGCACTATGCATGGTTAAACCACACTAATTTATGACACATTGATTATTAAATCTGAATGGTGGTTTCCCTATCATAAGGCCCATTATATACGAGGGATTCCCCAAATAGTATTATCTACATATTCACGCTGCTCGTACTAAAGTTACTCATTGTGCTAATATTATTATACCATAAATTGAATTAAATGAGTATGTATTTCACTCCAAAAATTTTAAGTAAAAAGAGGGTTTGTGAGACTCGTCTTTTGTTGCCTATGTGATTACCATGTAGATGTCTAGGTGTTTAGTGTGCTACTATCTAGCATGCTTCCTAAGTTCATTTCTTGTGTATTATTATCTCATTAAGTAAGCATCTAAATTCTTTCCTGCGTGTGTTAAGTTTATTTTACTTGTGTTGTTGTATCTTTGTTGCACATGTGTAACTAAGCTTTATGTCTTATATTTTGGAGTCTTGTCTTGTGATTTATCTAAGTACAAGCCTATACATAATAATATCATATCAAAACATTCATTATAAGTGTATTTTAGTTTCAAAACAGTAAAATTTCAATTATTGACAATTTTGGACCCTAGAATTTGTTAAATTGACATTTTACATCTAAAGTTTGGATATTTGCAATTTACTTAGTTATTATAACACTTATTTATTTTAGGTAAGTTATTATACCAGAATAAATCACATTTTTTGTCATTTGAGTTCCTTTATTGGTTTTAATGACCTATTTTAAAAATAGGCGTTTTATGTAGTTTTAACGCTAATTCTTACTTAGTAAATTATGGGTGTCTTGATATGTGTTTATAATTTGTTTATATCCTTTTTTGAGTATATTTTAGCCCCTTAAATGCAAAATTATGACTAAAAAATTGTTGTGTCGGTTTTTGTATATTCAAACGCGTATAGGATCACGTTTTGGACACATTATGCAAAATATAACTTATTTTATTAAATTTAATTCATGAAATGTGTTTACTTATCATATCATAGTACAATTAGTGACTTTTTATGTTTTTATAGTTTTGTAATGTTCTTTCTATTTTTGATAAATAAAAACATTTTATTAATAATAATTTTATATAAAATAGAGAAAGTTCTATAAATACAACAATTTGGTTTTTAACTTATTTTAATCGTAATAAATTCATTATTTATGAAACTTTCTGCTTTTTAGTTTTTCTTTTTGATTTTACATTGATAACACTCATGGTTCGACTTTTAACTCGTTTTTTATTTTGGGTAGACTTTGATCATATTTTTGTTCAAATATTACCTTATAATGTTAAATTGTACTATAAAGTTTTGGTTTTATAAAGATTTTGGTAACAAAACTCGTTTTCAATAAGTTTTATACTTTTAGAATATTTAATTTATATATTTTCGCTTAAGGTGAAAATCAACTCTAAAAATTATGAATTTTAAATATTCATTTATTAGCATTTTTAGTCTACTAGAATTTCATAGATTGTGAAATTTCATATTTTCTTAATTTTCATTAAGATGTCCGATTAGTCTTATTAAGTGCTAGTTAAATCTTCTTTTTAACATGTGAGGTATTTTATACCTGATTTTCTCTTCTCATTGAGTCTTATATAATAAATAACTATAAAATACTCCCTAGTTTCTAGAATTTTGCATTTTTTTTACATATATACATTTTTCATGTTTATTATTTAAATAGAAAATAAACTATATCTTTATAATACATAAACTATTGTTTATGTGTATATTAATCATGTTTAACTTCAAAAAATTGTTAAGATTATGATTTTGAACACATCTTATGTATTTCTTATTTTTATGCAAAATCGGGTTTTTTGAGTAAATTAGTTTTTTTTATCAAAAGTGTGTTTATGACCAACGAGGCTTTATGTATCCTTCTGTATCTATAAGTTATTGAAAAATATGATGTTTTGTGTAATAGAAGTGATTACACATGATATTTAACATGTTCATGGGTTATATTGAGTTACCTTAACATGATGGATGATTGAGAGGGGTTCAAGGCTAATGTAGGAACTTCAAAATAATGATTATAAGCTATTTAAAATGAAGGGTTAGAAGATGCTCATGGTGGAATAGAGTGGAAGAGTTTTGGATAGTTTATGATGTAAATAGTGTGTGTGATCTTACCTTAATTTGTTGTGGTCTTTGGGAAGTTGAGATGGCCCATTGTAGTGGTACAATAGTGTCTCAGATGGGATTGATATATGTAGGTTCAAATGAGTGTTCAAAGATGAAACTAAAGAGAGCTCTTGAGAGAATTTTTGAAAAAAAAGTTAAAGTGTGATTTGTGTGTATTGCATGAAACTGCCAAGAAGAATAAGAGAGGAGGGGAGTGGGTCCCACTGGTCTTGATTTTTAGGAGCAATTGTGTTAACAAAGTTGGGATAACCGCAGGTACTTCCCTAGCAACAATAGCTGTAATCTTTGGGTTGGAGTTGCTAGAAGAGAACGATTGTAACGAGCAGACATTCTGAATTTTGTCACTTCATAATTGCTATAAAATAATAATAAATCAAATAATTTAACGGAGGTTTTATTTCATTATTACATGGATAAACCGAATAGGTTCGGGTATTAACATGGATTGAGTCAAATGTCACAAGAAACTCGATCATTGATGTTCGTGGGAATTTAGAACATGCTAAAAGAGTATAACATTCACTGATAGATACTACATTCATTGCAACATTCCATGGTTGATATTTCCCTATTAGCACAATACCTTCAAACAAAAGAAAGGATTAACACATCTTCTTTAACCCACTTCATCTTTAGGTAACTCCATCCTTACTAGACTCAATTTATTCTCTCTGTTCCATTTCCACCCATCTGAGACACAACGCAATTACGATGGTGTTTTAGGTGCTTTTTGTTTTTTCTGCAACAAAATGTCTACATTCTGCGAACCACATCTGCAGACATCTACGGGAAAAGGGGTGGACCAAATGTTTACAGTCTGCAAGAAGAAGACTGTTTATTTTTTAACATCTGCAAACTTCTAAAATATTCTGTAATTAAATAAACCTAATCATAAATCAAACAAAATACTAAATCAAATCACAAATTATACAACCTAAAATCACAAATCAAACAAAACCCTAAACTAAATCACAAATCATACTACCTAAAATCACAAATCAAACAAAACCCTAAACCAAATCACAAATCATACTACCTAAAATCACAAATCAAACAAAACCCTAAACCAAATCACAAATCACACTACCTAAAATCACAAATCAAACAAAACCCTAAACCAAATCACAAATCATACTACATAAACCACAAATCAAACAATACCCTAAACAAAATCACAAACCATACTACATAAACCACAAATCAAAGAAAACCTTAAACCAAATCACATTGCAACTGTACCTTACCCTCAAGATTTATGATTTGGAAGCGGCCGGCCAAGAAGGTGAAGGCGGCGAGGGGGTGATGGTCGAAAGGTGGAGGTGGCGACGGGGCTGTAGGGGGCGGCGACTGGAGGGGCTTGGTGGTTGGAGGGGCATGGTGGTTGGAGGGCCATGGTGGCTGCGGAAATGAGGGGGAGGGAGGTTTGGGTAGATGTTTTGAAGGTGTAGAATGAGAAGAGGGTAGAAGACTTCTGAAGTGAATGGTTTATGACTTTATATGTGCCTCATGCAGAACTCAGGAAGACCTTTTTTAATAAAAAATCTTCTAAAAAACAAACATTCTACAGGTCTCAACGTCCGTGCATGGTTTGCGCGGCGCAGACAAAAAAGCTCAAGAGGTGCTTTTCTGAAAAAACAAACACCCTCTTAGTCTGTCCAAACACTCTGATAGAGTCAGCACATGTTCCACTCTTCTTCACGAAATGACCACTAAATCCAAATTAAGCATAGTATTTCATTTCCTTAAACCGATCATGTCCCAAACTAGTTTTTAGTGTGAATGGTTGATGGAGACGCAAAGGAAATAATTCTAACAAAAACTAGGGAAGGAGTTGTGACCATTAATGATACACAAGAAGGTGGTCAAGTTTCAGAATAACGTGGATGTGGCAGTTGGAAGAGATGCTCTGTGGCATGTCATATTTTTTTTGGCTAAACTAGGAAACGTTTGGGCCATTTTCAAAGCATAACTAGCTTCGGATGTGGTATCATTATTTTCAAAAAAAAGGAGTGAGATTGTTGGCTTTGACGATGTGGAAGGTTGCTGAAGAGGTTTCTAACCAACTAGTTAATACTAATGACTTTTTAGGGGGGGGGGGTAGGGTTTTTGTGCGCCCACTAGTTTAATAATTATTTTCATTTTATATTATTAGCTTCAAATTTTTATTTTAGATTATAATATAAAGGGTGGTTGATTCGCAACACTCGGTAACATTCATCCTCTTTATACTATGGACAAACTATTAGACTAAAGTTCTAATTAATGAAAGTTATGGATCAAAATTGCAATTTAAGCATACTATATATAGGGACCATCCGGATGAGTTTTTCAAATTTTAAATGCTTCATTATTTTTTTTAAAAAGATCATTTCATATATTTGGCAACTTTATGATATTTAATCTGAGTATAATATTGATATGTCTTTTTAAAACGTTAATCACTCTTGATTGGTGTGTATAAACCGGTTATAATGGTGAGGTGAAGTGTTAAATTATAATGATGTGTTTAAAGTAATTACAACGACATGTATAACTATATAATGGTGTGTCCATCATATCTTGACACATGAACGATCTGTATGATCATAATCGTGCGTACAAAGCATTATAACATTGTATTTAAAAAACTTGTAATTTAATGAAAGTATATACAATCGATCTATTATAATAATAAAAAAAGATTTTAGGTAAGCACTTGGCATAATTTTAGACCTCCTAATTTTAATTTTCACGCTTATCTATCTCATTAAATAATTAGCAATAATATTATTTAAATCTTTTTTAAATTAATAATTTTTTGTTAATAAATTAAAAAGTGGTCTTTTTATGAATATAGTTTCTCAAGAAACAACTTTTTTATAAAACAAGAATTTTTTTTTAAACATCAATTTTTTAATATGAAAGATTTTTAAATTGGTGTTTTTAAAAAATATTTTTTTTGTAAACCAAATTAATTAAAGTTCAGAGTTACAAGAAAAAAAATTTAAAAATGACATTTTTTTTTAAAATATTTTGTTTTGAAACAAAATATTTAAATTTTCTTTTTTGAGAAAAAACAAATAAAATAAAAAATAAATGCTTTAAAAAATAATATTATTGTTTTATTTCTTATAATCACTACTTATATGTAATTTCAATTATATATATTATCTCAAAATATCATTTTATACTTAATAAATTTCTAATACTAAGTATATTTTATTTATTCAATACGTATAATACACAAGATATTAATCTAGTCGTCCTAATATAAGCATCTACAGGCTTAATATTCGTTTTATTTTAGCGCTAAAAATTACCTTTTATGTTAGCTGAGCCTATATATATGGTTTTGAGTAATCGGCCGATTAGATTCAATAAAATTGTCGTTTCCAATATTGAGGATTTCTGGACCAGAAAAGCTAGCACCAAGCACAAAGTGAGTTTTACATCTCCCTCTCATTATGTGTTGAAGAAACGCTTGTAAATAATTGGTGATCCCTGGAATTCATTAATGTTTGCTATAACTTAAATAACATTAGCATTTTTCTTTGGAACAAAAAAACTTCGGATGAATATTTTATCCTGTTATGTATATTAATTAACTAGTGTGAGACCCGCACGTTGCGGCGGGATAAATCATGAATGATTCATACATTCAGTGACAACAAATTGTTGGGCCTTATTAGCTAATCCTTGGAGAGCAGTTACGACCTGAACTCTTTCAAGTTGCATCGGGTTAAGGGTGATTTCATATAATTTAGTTAATCCTTGGAGAGCAGTACGACCTAAACTCTTTCAAGTTACATAGGGTTGAGGGTGATTTCATAAAATTTAGCTTTGTTTTTTAGATACCTTAAGCTACTTCCTATGTTACACACAACATCAATTATGCTTCTAGGTTTCTCTATTGGATCATCTGCAATAAAATTCATACAAGATAAAAGGAAAAACGGCACGTGTGGGTGAACATCAAAATAAACAATTCACTATAACAACCAAACTCAAAAAACAATAAAGTACAGTTTGCATTTCATTGTGACAGTTCAGCTATACTTTAATATTGGAAGTTTAAAAAAGTAATTGATGGTTATGAATCTTATAAGAACCGATAACCAATGCATAATCCGTAAGCATTTGATTCATAAACTATTGCAATATTAGTGATTAAATAACAATTACATTCTTTCAGTATATAAGAAGCCGTGGAGAAGTTAAGAACCATTGCTTCCAAAAAGAATGACCAATTAAAAATCAACATCATTATTTCCAACTTTCATCTATTTTTAATTAAGTAATAAAATTATTTTGAGGTTACAGGCTTGTATGTTATATCTAAACAAGTACGGTTCGACTTATTAAATGAATTATTAAAAGAAAGAAGTTCTGTAAACATTTACATTTAAGTTCTAAATACATGACATCAACAATTCATCTATCAATTAGATGGAACTGTAAGCCATACATAGATAAACCAACAACTAATTGAATACTACATAAAACTGCATAGCTTCATTTTCACAAAAACTGGAATCTAAATTAAGTATAAAAAAATACTGAGCTTGAGATTTTGTCCATTGTGAAAGTAACAAATTTAGTTAATAGCTAACAAATGGATTGTCAGCTAATAAATGTAGCCAACCTGAAAATCATTACAAGAGAAAAATTAGGCAAATCCATAACAACATGACATCATATCAAATCTTACACAAAGAATTGGTTGTTGTAGTGTTCAGGAAAAATATGATAACTTGAGAAACTAATGACACATACTGCATGAAGAAGAATACTTGAAGCCTTAACATCACATTATACAATCCGGTCTTCAATGTTGTGAAGAAAAGCTAGGTCTCGTGCAGCACTGATTGCTACTTTACCCACATGACTAAGTAAGAAAATATAAGCACTTGAAATCATACTTCTAAAAAGATGATTCTCCAAGCTTCCTTATAGATATATACAAAAGCAAACTTATATGCATGAAAATCATGGAAAAGAATCAGATGCTCACGAAGATTTCATCAAACATGTTGTAGCATTTCAAAAACCCAAAACTAAGCACAACATTACGAAACTAAGAACCCAAAACAGTAATCCTCAAAATAGTTGAAAGCAAAACACAAAACAAACAACAAAGAGTGAAAAGAAAAGAAACAGTAGTCGAAACATACATAATCGATATATTCAACTGGTGAAGCAAAGAATGGAAATAACCGACATGACCCAGCTTTAGAACATTTATAAAACAAAAGCTAGTTACTTGAAGATAAATGCCCCAATACCACAAAAACATAGGCACTAAGAATTAACTAACATGAATCAAAATAAAGAAAAAAACAAAAGTCAAACATAACTGGTCTTATTCCATAAACATAGTCCATACTTATTGTAAATAACTCTGCTAAGTAACGAGATTAGCATCACAACTAAAGCAAATATGCGCAACATCTTTGCAATTTAAACAATGTAATTCATCTCACAAGTGTACCAAACCATGAGGGCTTGCAAATTGCAAGAACACTCTCAGAAAGCACCTGCATAACAAAAAACATTTAAATTTTATCTAGTATGAATGTAAGTGGAAAGGTACTGATGGCTCTTGTGAGGCCCATAAAGTCTTTAATGAATGGTACAAGTAAGGCGTTTAAAAAGCCAATATATCTGTATCTTTTTATATATATTTTTTCTTTTCTGTAGTTGGAAAAAAACCTCTGATCATGATCTTGAATGACAAGTTTCTTATGGCTAGTGAACTTCCTTTGACTTCATACTTTGTATCCAGATACTTATACATTGGACTTGCAAACATCTATAATATAAAACTAAAAGCAAGACTTGTGAGTGGTGACTTCAAAACTTTTGTAAAATAAAAAAAAATCCAATTTTTATATAAATATGCAAGTATATATGTGATAGACATGACACATATAGTGTATGCATTTGCATATATTTTTTTACCAAAACAAATCCTTTGCATCTCCTCACCTAGTTTCTTATGCTTAAAAAATAAATAAGTGGCATTTCAAACTTATTTAGTATAAATTATATGTTGATTCTATCAGGTCAAAACTAATTTTTTTATCCAAGTATGAAGTAGGACAAACAGGTTAATAAAAATTACCCAAAGTGTTAATCAAATGATTTAAACCTTTTAAACTTTAGTGTAGTTTCTATAGTTACAATTAATACATTTACTATTTATATATAATTCTATAAGATAGCCAAAAGAATTAGAGTGTCAACCAAACATGACCGAAACCCACTCATTTTGACAGTACATGTAGTAAAAAACAAAAACCAAACTCCCCTCTTCTAACTTATTGTCTCATGCATTCTTGGTCAAACTTAAATAAAGATAAGATCAAAGCTGAATTATGTGAAATAAATAAAGGGATGTCAGAAAGTAGAAAGCTTACATGCAAAGCTATGACAGTTTGAAGAATAGCACATATGTTGGCAAATGTCTTCACCCAAACTGAACCACCAACACTGGTAAGAAAAAAAACAGATGCGTAATAACCCATGAAGGCAAAAATATATAATGGCAAAACCACTGCTATAAACTGGAAGAATAAAGCTTCACCATGTTCCTGGGCTGTCTCATTGTTGCCTAAGAAATATCAAAAAATTATAAGCAGAATGTAGATAAAAGTGTCGGTTTTTAATGCATAAAACTCTCCAAGTCATTTTGTTTACATCTATTTGTAAAAAACAACAAAAACCATCTTGCAAATGAGTTCAAATGACATGGGATGAAATCGAATATGAAAAAAAAATCATACCAACCATTCTTTGTGGCATTAAAACCTTTTATTTTAAGCTTTTTTAAATAAAACCTCTAAAAACATACCAGCGGGCTGCAAATGTCGGTGCACTAATACTGTTAACATTGTTGCCTCCACCATCGTAAGTTGATATTATCAAGCTTGAAGGACCAGAAGATCAACTGATCTTAATTCAAATATGAGTTGTTAGAATCATTAATCACACACATATACCCAAATTAATCTTATATGATTCTTCAAAGAAATGAACACATGCACCGGCTAACAGCCATAATCAAACTGTTGTTTAACAAAATTGAAAAGTAAAAGACAATCTTTATGGATTTCACTCAAAAGAAATGTGTTTGACGTTAAACACTAATTTTTGAGGTAGGGATACAAATGATAGCTAACATAACAATGGACCAATAAACAAAGAAAGAATTTTGTAAACACATACCTACACAACATGTTATACCAAAAATCAAGAAGCCAATCCGACTTTGAAACCTTCTGTGTTTGACTTTAAACACTAAGTGTGTTTGACTACTAGAACAGCTAACAACGCAGTGATCAAGCTAATTAACTAGATTTGAGGTATAATCTTACACCAAGTCAATTCCTAAACCAAGTGTAATTTTACTCCAATGCAATGACTTTAAATACTAAGTGTGTTTGGAAGGGCTATCGATTTTCCAAACAGAACACATGCATTGGGAAACCATGGTGAATGAAGCAATTAATCACTAATCAGCAAATATCCACAACAAATAAACAATCAAAACCCTAAATAAAAATCCAAAATCGAAAAGGAAAAATAGTAATTCAACATCAATGATACCTTAATTGAAGCAGGTAAAGCTTAGATGCGTGATCAAATTAGGTTTCCAATGGCTGCTCAAACCGTTTTGGGAGATCAAGCGTATGTAGTGTGTAGTATATAGTAAGAGGAGAGTGTGATTAATTAAATGTGTTTGATGCGAGGATGTGGGAATGAATGGCGGTTCCACTCCCATCATTGAAGTGGTTAAACAGCAATGCTTTAGTTACCAATCGACATTCAATCGCCGGCGGTAAGGTTCTTTGCAGTTGTACAGACGAACCAGAAAAACCGTCGC
Organism: Flaveria robusta; assembly: GCA_025506415.1. Classification (NCBI taxonomy): domain Eukaryota; kingdom Viridiplantae; phylum Streptophyta; class Magnoliopsida; order Asterales; family Asteraceae; genus Flaveria; species Flaveria robusta. The sequence continues at coordinate 19,971,890 of CM046466.1, forward strand.
CATCAATTTGAACCGTCGTTGTGCAAATGAACCGCCAACGAGTGTAAGGGACAATGCGATGTGAGTGGCAGGCAAGGGTAACGTAAAGGAGCTGAAACAACCATTTTGCCCCAATGTTTTATATTATATAGTAGTAAAGATAATTGGAAATGAGAAAATAATTAATGTAGATTGAAACTTAATTAAATACAATCTAGCTTCATTCATTATAAAACACTAGGGGGAGCTCTTGTAATTTTTTTAGAAGAAAAAAATATAATAATATCAAACATAAATTATAGATAATAAAGTACTTGTTTTTTTATGTGAACTTTTTAAAAAATTATATTAACATATAAAAAAACTATAATGATTTAAAAATCCTTAGAAAAGTTTGTTTAAAAGGAAGCAGTTGTGATAACATAATTGACATGCGTCTAAAATCTAAGTACGCAAATTAATCAAAGACAATTTTGCTCCCTTAAACTTTAAAAAAATAAAATGATAAACGATTTTGTCCTTGTCAAATGTATTATAATATAGGATGGACAAATTGTATTTTTTTTTCTATTTAGTTCTTCTTAGTTAAGTGCATTTTTTATTGCAAAATTTTATTCTATTTTATTAGAGAAGCTTTGGCCTGAATTAAGACAAATAAAACTAAACTAATATCGAATTATTGGTATGTCTTAAATATTACATATATGATGTAATCTTAGTATAATATTTTTAATACTTAACTAACCCAATATGTTACTTCTTTCTATTTCTATGCTTAAAAGACAAAGTTAACAAGTTATATTTTGATTTATTTATATTATATAAAAAATCAAAAAAATCCATCGTTGTTGGATCTGGATTAATCATGGCAGATCTCAATAACACAGTAAACGTCATAAAAGTAACTAAAGAAGAAATGAAGTAATAAACACATCATACATCTTCTCTAATAACATTTAAAACTATCTAGTTTTGTCTATAAGCAATATAATGTGCTAAATGGTACAACGGTGCAGCCCGGCCGGCATCGAAGAACCCAAGCTCATCGACGGCCTTTTCGAGCAACTCTCCGGCGAACTCTTTAGCCCTCTCCAACCCCATGAGCTTCGGGTACGTCGCTTTATCGCTAACCAGATCTTTTCCCGCAGTTTTTCCCAGTTCATCAGACGTTTTTGTCACGTCCAATATATCATCCACCACTTGAAACAACAACCCAATGGACCTTGCGTATTGCCTAGCCCTTTCCACCTCGCTCGAGCTCCCACCGCCCAAAACCGCCCCACCAACCACTGCAGCCTCGAGCAGCTTAGCGGTTTTGTGGACGTGAATGTACTCTAGTTTATTCAAGTCAACATCTTGGCTCCCTTCACTAGAAAGATCCACTATTTGACCTGCTACTAGTCCTAATGAACCCACCGCGGATGCTAGCTCGCTTATGGCTTGAACCACTTTGTCTGGCCCGACCCCTATGGTTCGCGTGGCTAGATGCTCAAAGGCTAGTGAAAGCAACGCATCACCAGCTAGAACTGCAGTGTCATCACCATACACCTTGTGGTTCGTGGGCTTTCCTCTTCTTAGATCATCATTATCCATGCAAGGGAGATCATCATGTATTAGTGACATTGTATGCACCATTTCCACGGCCGAAGCCATCGCCATGGCGCATGCTTCGTCTCCACCCACGAGCTCACACGAAGCAAGGCATAGAATGGGTCGCACTCGTTTACCTCCAGCGAGCAACGAGTACCTCATCGCCTCGTGTATTTTCAATGGTTCTTGCAATGGTACGGCTTCTTCCAAAGCATTGTTAACGATTTTCGCCTTTTCGGTCATGTAGGTGTCGAATTCGAACCCTTTGAGGGGTGAAAGTTGCATGAGATTGGTTTTGGGTGTAAGTATTTGTTGAAGGTTGATTTGGGGAAGAGATGAAGAGGAGGATGGGGCATGTGTGGCACGAATTCTCATTGGAAGATGTACTCTTTGTTGAGATTTGTTAGGTGTTTGAGGGGGAAGAATGAAGATGCTTTTGAGGTGCAATGAGGTATCCTTGACAGAAACATGAGGAATCAAAGCCATTTGTAAGTTAGAAAAGTATTATTTAAGATAGGTTTTGGTTGATGAAAGCTTTGATAGGTGTGGCTTTATATAGTTATAAAGAAAGGGTATCAAGATCCTGTTTTGTTTGTTCCTTTAGTCCTTTAAATTATGCCTTTCCACTAAGTTTGGACTTTCTCTCAACTAAACACACACATAACTATACACACCTATATACAAATACCACATACATATTTACAAATAAATGTTATACAAAAAACTATTTTGTATTTAAAACACGAATGAGGTAATTAATTTTTAAAAATTGCCTAAACATTTGTACTGTCTTTAACTTTATATTGTATTTATTAGATCAAAGTACGATTTGTACTGTCTTTAAATTTGTACAATTTTTGAAAACTCTCTAAGTTCATCTTCTCATGAACTTTTAACCGCTCTATTTTGTAACGAACCAAATTGTGAGAAATAAAGAGGTGTTAAAATGTTAGGTTAAGAGTGTAATAAAGTTATAGTTGTAGATTAAAAGATGTCATATTGGAGAAATCCTAATATTACTTATATAAGAAAATCAAGCTGTCACCCTCATCTTCTCTATTTCTTGCTACATGACAAGATTTCCAAAAGAAGAAAGTGTGTGTGCTCACAATTAGAGTGAGTTTTAGGAGTCTAGAGAGGGAACGTGGAAGAAGAACGAAAACTTATAATATTTAGACCTTAAACTCGTATAAAAACATAGATCTAAACATAAATTATGCATATAGGTTGTATTCAAATCAGTGAAATGATAAAATTGGCACCTTGATGTGAAAAACCTCTTTTCTAGGGTTCCAACCATTTATCATATGTAAAATCTAGAATTTCATTTTTATACATGTGTTACTACGTTTGGGTTAATGTGCATTAATAATAGTGTTTAGATGAGTGTTAATCTTTTTGTTCATTAAAGTTTCCATTTTTGTGAAAAGCAACTAGGGTTTTATAGTTTTGTGCATGAACGTTCTTGCATGATAATAGTGTGTGATGAACCCTAAAACAATAGTCATTTGATCTTCTATTGTATATTAAAAATGATTTAATGTTGTTATAGTAAAACGTTTGGGAGGTGTTAAGCATTTTTACACCCTTGTAACTTAAAGCTTTCGTAATTTAGAGTTGTTAAGGAACGATAGTGGGGGTACTTCGTAACTGACTATAGCCTTTGTATGTCTCCATGTTTAAAAAAGAAAAGCGAATTATGGTCTCTGCAAGTGAGGTATATCCTTTGCAAGTAAGTTATTACCTTCGCAATACATTAGACTTGGTTAAAGTTGATGAAACCCTTCATATATAATGTTAAAGCCTTCATAACTAAGTTGAACCTTCACACCTCAAATACTTGGATAGAATGGATGTTAAAGCCTCCATAACCGGGTTTGTACCTCAACAACTCAAGATGCTTGGATGGAATTGATGATAAAAGCCTCTGTACTTGAGTGAGCATTTGCAACTAAGTCACTTTGACAATTGGTGAAGTATAACCCCCTTATCTAACATAAAACATCCGTAACCGACCTCCTCTCCATATCTCCCCAACACTTGAGCCATATTTTGATATATGCTCTCCATAGTTGACTTAGTTCATTCACATCTAAGTCCATATTTTTGTAACTAATCTAACCTACACTTATGCAAAGTAAAAGCATAGAATGCGATAGTTTGTGAAGTGCAATGCAAGTATGAAGATTTAAAGTAACGTGAGAGATAGTATGATATAAAGCTAAATAATGTTATATAAAAAAGAGCTAATGCACGAGAAATGACTTCTATCTGTCGTTAATGATAAATTCACAAGTCAAAACTATAATATTATTTCTTGCATTCATTGGTAAAATAGTTTGCATTAGTTGCATTCTCACGTAATAAACGTCATTCCTCGTGCGTACTCACCTGATAGAAGTCATTTCTCGTGCATACTCATATGATAGAAGTTATCTTATGCATGCTGATCTTGGTAGGAACTAAACCGACATAGAAAATCTTATTCTTGTGTAGAATTCTACCCATTGCCAAAAATTCGTTTGTTGCCTTCAATACAGCGTTACCAACGACTAATTCAATAAAAAATTAAATAGTTTTATAATTTAAAACACTATATATAAGTACTAGTATAATCTATTTGTTTTTTTAACCCACTAAAATAAAATAGCCTAATAAATACAAATTTGTTAGCAACAACGGATCTAAATCATCCCAACAATACTAATAATATATTTCGTTCAAACAGGCCAAAGTAATTTACTACTTAGTGTTTTATATTTTTTATGTTTTTCTTACTCATATAATATTTTTAAATTATAAATATTAATTATGTTTTCCACCGTTGCCCATTATCTAGCTATTGCCGAAGGCTAATTTAATGAAATAAGTTATTTTTTCCTTTTCAATTTTAAACACTATAAAATAGTAGTATAATCTATTTGTTTTTTTTTTTTTTGGCCACTCAATGCAATAATTTGATACTCCAATACATTATTAACCAACGGATTAAAATTATCCCAACAACCTAATAATATATTTTGTCCAAACAAACCCCAAGTTTACTACCTAAAGTCTAATCTTTTATTTATTAATATATATTTTTTTTCATTTCTTAAATTATAGCTTTTTAAATATTTAAGATATTAGAAAAATATGAGTGAAAATTAACTTACCATTCATCCTCTTGAATAAGTGAGTGGAATCTCAGTATCATATGTCGCGCCTACATAACACTCGTGATCTTGGTACTAGGAGATCAACACCACTGGTCGTTATATGTAGTAACTTTTATATAATGTAGTTATTCTATCATATATCAACAAACTAAAAATCAATTTTTATAAGTAGTAGACATTTTAAAGGCATCAAACATTATGATATGGACATAAATAAAGCTTCAAACACCATTACAAGATATTTAAAAGGGAATCAAAACCCATAGGGAGTCAAGCCCTTAACGGGTGCTAAACACAATATTTCGTATATTATTGCATCAATAGGAGCTTTAAACACTAGTTTGCTTGATTTAAAAAAGATTTTAGTGAAATGATATTTATATACATGATATTTACGTATTATTTCAACTAAACAACCGCTATGTGTACTATTAAAAACATATGATAGTTCTAATTTGGACTCTGATAGCCAAAAGCACCCAAGAATAGCGACAAAAGCAGAATAATATGCAAGAGTTTATTAGTGGTGCTATCTAATATGACATTCTAAACTTAACACGGATTATTAAGTAAAGACAATGATGGCTACTTTTTAAAATCATATACCAAGTCCATCCTAATCCATATAAACCAAGTCAACCACAATTTATATTCCAACACAGATACCACCTTGAGTTTTTTCAAGAAACTGACAAATAAATGCACAGTTTAAAACCGTATATTGATTCCAAAGACAGAAAGCCTTATAATACCGGATGAGGAAAAACCAACACTTTAATTTAATAACTAAAATTTTTATTAGTTTTGACATATAATTGGAGATTGGCAACCATTTAGAAAAGCAATTTAATAATTCCATCATGTTATAGTTTTTATGTAATGATTATGAATGAAAAAAAGTGTAATAGAACAAAAAAATCTGATATTTTCTTAAGATAATTTAAAGTTGTATGAATTAATACATAGAGGTTTGGAAATACACTCATATGGATATCATATAAAAATAAGATTAAACTCTCCCTAATTTTGTATGTTTGGAAATACACTCATAGCACATTATTAACGTATGTTTACTTTAGACTAGTTGTGGCATGATTTTGATTTTAGTAAAGTACAATACGTTAGAAGAAGGTAAGCTTTGTATCGCGCTTTTCATTGATTTTTCTGTTAGTAATATTTTCATTTCTCGCTATTAACAATTTAATTTTTATATTATTAATCTTAGTAATATTAAAGATACAATTTTCACTGATAAACCACATTGAGATCATCGAGTGCCACGGTTGAATGTATTATGGTTTTAAGGTACTAATAGACGAGTTTGGTAGTCATGTTAAAAGACCAGATCTAAAATTTTACATTTGCATGATATAATTGAAGATCAAAATGTACACATTTATTTATCGTTTAGTGCAATATTAATAGCATATAACAAAAAGTAAATTTCTAAGGAAAGGTATTATGAAATGATATATAGTAGTCATTTCATCTTCTTCTGCCATTGAGCTAGGATGACCTTTTAACTTTTGCATCATGCGGCTTTTAATTTGTCCATGTGTCTTAACTAAAAAAAAGATAGTTAAATAAAAGTTGAACACTAATCAAACTGACTCTTAACTCTTACACTCGAAGCTACATTTCTCTAGAAGAATTTGATACTTTCTTTGTAACAACCTCACACATCCATGTGCTCTACACATATCACTCAAACATGATTTGACTAGCTCAACCATTATAAAAATAAAATCATTATGATGCATTCTAAAATTAAGGATTTGAACATCAGTTATGAACTTTAAATTAACTATGTATTGCCCTCAGTACCTAACAAATTTGCCATTGTATAGTCTTAAAAAATTAAAGAGACCATGTGTTTTTTTAAAACCAATTTTAAAGGTTTGGTGCCTCGTTTCATTTAGAAATCGTTTATCGTATACTATCTAAATGATTTGGGTCTTAAACCCAGTCTATAGATATATTGTTAGTGCTAATAATCTTTTGATCTAATGGTTCACGAAAAAAGTGGGAAGTTTTGTTTCTTATAAAGGTTTTGAGTTCAATTCCAAACAATAACAAATAATAACTAACTGGACGTTACTAAATTACTAAACAATAACATGTCGTTCAAAAGAAAAAAGAAAAAAAGTTCTATTATTAATTTGGTTTCATCTTATTCGGTTTGAAATTCTAACCTGTGCACTATTTTATTTGTAAAATATAAATAAAAAGATCATTTGCACTATTTAAAGAGAAAGTACAAGAGACTAAATATAATCTATTTGAATTATTAAATATTTGATAAATGTTCTTCGCATATATTAATATTGTAAGTGTTGAAATAAATAATGTTTTGAATTTAAGGGTTATTGGATTTTAATAATCTCAACTTTTATTTATTGGCCGGGGTTAATCACAACTTAACAAATGTTTACAGACACTATCAACTTTGAACTTATTTTCTTTCAACGATCCATAACTAACTGAGAGTTAACACCGTTAGTTTCTCGATGACATGAACTCTTTTTATGGCCAAAACAATAAGCAGAAAATTGAAATCAACCATCTGGTCCATCAATCTAAAACTTTTGCACCCTTAAACCCATCAATCTCCACCATTTGATCTGAACCACTTAACTCATTCAAGATAAATTTCAGGTGACGTTGGAGGCTAGACACCAAAAAATGGACTTGATGGAGGCTGAGCGGCGACGTAGTTGAAAAATCGCTTAATATTGGCCCCATTTTATCAAAAAAACTAACGGCGGTTAAATCTCAGTTAGTAAGGGATCGTTGGATGAAAATAAATTCAAAGTTAAGAGTGTTTGCAAACATTTCCTGAGTTGTGATTAATCCCGTCCAATAAATAAAACTTAGGATTATTAAAATCCAATAACCCTAAATTAAAAAGTGTGAGAAACATATCTAGTGTCATCTATATGGATTTAACCAATATATGCAATTATTAAATATAATCACTTTTTCCTATGTTTATAAGTTAAAATAACATAGTAAATTTATAGTCCCTTTTCAAAAATGTGTTAAAAACACATAAAATTGATATATTTACTACGGTGATATATATGTAGTGCCATGTATTTGAGTTTATCCAATTTGCTAAATAAAAAAAAACAAAGTTAGACCAATTTGATTATTATTAAGTTACATATTCTATATAATTCAATTATCGGGGCTGGTTACTATATAAAATGTAATTTTCATGCAAAGCTTACGACCAGGTCATGACATGTGTTGTTTTGGCAGATGGGTAGTTTCGTCGCCACTACAATTACACATACAAGGTACATAATTACTCAAATTATATTTATAATTATGCAAGTTATATCTATTATTACACAAGTTATATTTATTATTACGTAAGTTATATCTATTATTACTCAAGTTATATTTATTATTACGTAAGTTATTTCTATTATTACGTAAAGTAAAATTACTTATGTTATAAAAATAATACGCAAGTTATTTTTTTATTTACGCAAGTTATATGATAATTACGTAAGTGATGTTCATAACTACGAAGGTAATAATCACGCAAGTCATACACACAACATATAAATGTTTTTTAAAAAATATTTGATTTTTTTTATTTGATGATAAATTGCTCGATTTTTTGATGTAATTTTTAAAAAAAATTTTGTCGTATTAAAAAGTAATACGTGTTTACAAAAACGGAGGGAATTTGAAAAAAATTAACAATTGTATACTATTTTCAAATTTACCCCTCTAAACACATTACTTACATGATTATTTTATTTTTAATCTAAGTATTTATTTGTTAGATCAATGATTATTATCACTTTTTACATTTTGCATAAATTAATCATTTTATACCGTAATGTTTCTTTATAATTATCAAATAGCAAAGGGTTGTTGCACAATGTACAACTCTTCAATCTAGGCTAAACTCCACTTTTCCACTTTGACTTTTCATTTAGGTTTTTGATTTATGTTTTCATTGTTTTATATTCTTATTATTTTAATTCTTATAATTTATTAATATCATATTCTTTATTAAGATTTATAACATAACATTTTATAAAATTTCGAATAATTCGTTACGACGTATTTATTTTTATCTATGACTTGCTACAAATTTTATTCATAACAAAATTGAGCACAATAATATATAAGTTATCAAAACATAATGTACAATTTACCAAAGTTTCTTTAAAATTTGAATTTTTACCAACAGTCGTCGTAAGGTGAGGGTCACCTACTAGTATATATATTTTTAAAAATAATAAATTACAGTATTTTCATTTCATCTCCTAACTTATCACTTCTATAAATTTTTAACATGACAAATTTGATGATCAAAATATTTTATTAGCAAGTTAAACTTTTAAAGTGAAGTTGATCGAAGATCTCACACATAACACATTGATAATGTACACTTCGTCCAAGACATAAATGCTTAATTTATTATTCGAAATGATACAATAAAATACGATACACGATAACGATTTTATGTGTTTGGTACGGATTTCGCGGAGATTATGAATCCTTTCTATAGCATATTTTAACGCTTGTGTATAACATGGATATTATTTAAAGTAAATATGGTCATTGCAATGGTTGTACTCTAAAATACATGCAATTATTAATTATAGTGTATTTCATCCTATATAGCTCTTAAAGTTATGATTATGATGCCAATTTTACGATTCTCACGTGATACAATACACTTCAAGTTGGTCAAGATTCTATCACAGCGTACCTTTGGGTGGTGGGTTTTCTCTAGTATTCTATGGTTGTCCAGGTCACCAACGTTGTCCGTGTTCGCTGGACATAGGTGGCTTTACTCGGATGATTGGACTTATAGTATTCATTGACACTTTAAAAAAAGAAGATTGCAATTATATGTCCACTTCAGTATGCATAAAAGAAGCACATTTAAATTATACTAATTATCAAATTATTTAAACATTATGGTGTTGTACCTCACGCTTCGAATGTTTTTTTAAATGATTTTTTACATTTAACCCAAAGCTTTTTATTTTTTGCAATGCACCCTCATAAAATTTGATTTTTTTTCTTTTAACCTAAAACTTTTCAACCTTTGCATTTAAACCTCACAATTTTTTTACTTTCAACTTTGGTCCGTTATACTTTTTATATTTCGTAAAAATTCGTTTTGTTTCGTTTTAAGTTTTGCAAGTTAACGCGATACAACATGCATGTGTGGTTTATCATTTTTTACGTTTTGCTTTAAGTTTTGTTCTAAATTTTGTGACCTAACACGATCCAACGTGCGTGTGGTTCAACGTTTTTGCATCTATTTTTTTCATTTGGCGGGCTTGTCGCAACGCGCTAGTTATAGATCAATTTAGTTATACTTACTATGTTTTACGCTTTGTTCTAATTCTATTTGCATCAACACATCACAATTTTAGTGTTGGTCGTAGCTGAGGTTGGTGTGTCATTGATATTATTTGATATGGTTTTACGCCTAGCCATAACACGAGGGGCTTAATTATAGTATTATATTAATTTCCAACTAATTAAAGATTTCTTTGAAAAAAGGGTACCACAGTTAAACAAGAAGATAATCGAGTAAAAAGGATATATTATTACCTAACAAATACAAACATAAATAATGATTGAGCTTCATGTTAGCAAAGTTAGCTTAATGTGTTTTTGGTTCACTTAAAAGTTATATCTAGTAAAAGAAGTGGAGGTTAGTTGAAATAGTATGTATACACATTAACATGTGGTTGAGTTTTTATTAATGTAAAATAGTCACATAAGAGCATTCACAGCCATTCCCTAAAATTATGTGAGTGTGAGTTCTTAAATTATATGGAATGCTTTAAGTGGCTGTGAGTGAAGTAGAGAGAAAATGTTACTGTTCATCTGTAAATTTAAAGATTCATTGTTCAACCCTTATAATTTTTTTAATATTTTTAAAAGTGGTTGTGAGTGGAGTAGAAAGAAAAGGTAATGAAAAAAATATAAAAATATATTATTTAATTGAAAGGAGAGAGAAAAGATAGTGATTTTTAATGTAATTATAAGGATAAAAATAAGAAATGGGATGTGAATGCTCTAACATGTAATCAGATAAGGAATACGAGTAAAAGAGTCTAGACATATACATGTGATAAAAAAAAGTGATAAAAACTACAACACTAATTATTCTACAAATAATTAATTACTATCTGTCGAAATTATTAATTATTATTATGAATAATAATTAGAATTAATATTTAAGTATCAAATTATATTATTTGACATGAAGAGAGGCAACTGGGGTGACTAGTCTTAGTTTGCGTTTTTGAGTTCTTTGCTAATGCGTTTAAAGGTTAGCATCTTTGTCATTGAATTGTTGTGGATATCTTCAACAATGATACTTAGAGCATTCACATCTCAATTGGCAAATGCTCTCTTATCTTTATATTTTAAGAAAAATTGTAAAAAAAACTTTTAAATCACCCTTCCATCCCATTCTTTAAATCACTCCTTATCTTTTTATTTTACCATTCAAATATGAATTGCAACATTTGTAAGGAATACTTGAAATACTGATGCAACCAAAGTAGATAAAGAGCTTACTACTTGCATTCATGTGCATTGCAGAAGTTACTTCGAAAGTTTTACACTTCTCCTTCGAAAACTGTCTAAGTGTAAAATATTACGAAGCCAAGATCAAGATCTTCCGAAGCCAAATATGAAGTCTTCCGAAGCTTAGAATACAAAGTCTTCCGAAGCCAACAAGACAGAAGACTGATTTCTTCCGAGTACAGGGAACACATGCTTTCTCTGATCTACTTTTTTAGAAAGCTAACCAACTTTTAGTCTTCTAAAAAAGTAGCTCAGAGAAAGCATGTCTTATCTATCGTCGGAAGATATCAGTCTTCTGTCTTGTTGGCTTCATAAAACTTTGTCTTCTAAGTTTCGGAAGACTTCATCTTTGGCTTCGGAAGGTCTTGGTTTTGGCTTCAGGAGATTTTACACTTAGATAGTTTTTCTTAGAAGAAGTATAAAACTTTCGAAGTAACTTCTGCAATGCACATGCATGCAAGAAAGAAGCTCTTTGGCTACTTTGGTTGCATCAGCCTTTCAAGTATTTCTTACAAACTCCCGATAAACTGATGCTACCAAAATAGAGAAGGATACTCAGATGTTGACAGTACTCATTAGGATCAAGACCATGCCTTTCTTCATAAATTGTTCAGGATCCCTCAGACTCTCATAGTATCTCCTCATGTCATAAAGATCATGCAGAGGGAGATCAAACATGTCTTGCCAGAGATAGACATTTTGACCTTCTTGATCTCTAATGACATACCATCTATCTGGATTTGCTGCAAAGCTTCAGGACAGGATGGGTCTTCAACTGCAAGAGGTTCTGCTTGAATAGAAATTGGTTGAGTAGCTTCTTCTTGTTCACCCTCAGGATGTTTTGATTCATCCTAGGTAGCAGAGGTGGATGCCTTGGACTTCTTTTTCTTCTTCTTGTCCCTTCTAATGGCCATCATTTTCATCTTTCTGTACTTTAACTAAGAAGAGTGGCCTACAACACTAGTTGATCTTTCTTTATTCTTCTCAGTTGGGTCCTTTTCCTCCGTATGTTCAGAAACAGGAGGTTCAGAACCCTACTGTGGGTCAGAAGATAAAGTTGGATTAGATGTAGCTTCAGGATCAGGTTATGTTGTCTTTTATGGTTCAATCTTCACCTCAACTTCAGGTACAGCTTGACTTGGTGGAGAATGCAAGTCAACAAGCTAACCTTCCTTTATCTTCTGCCTGATCCTTCTGATATGCTTATCCATTATGGATAGAGACATGAGACCAAGTCTCCTTCCGTAGAACCCATACAGCTTCAAGAACCTCACCATCTTCAGACTGTCAGCAGACTTCTTTTCTTGTGCTCTGATGGTGGCTCTTGACTTAGCAGTCTCCTCTATCATTTTACTCTTAACAGCTTTTTTTTGAGTTTGAGCTTGTTCTTCCAGTTGTTTGAGGTACTCAAATTCAACATTTTCATATGAGAAAGAGTTAAGAGCTGCTGTCTGATAGAGACCTGTGGCACTCAGATAGGTTATCATCTTATGTCTCTCTTTTTCTTTGCCTATCTAAGTTTGTTTTTGTTATACAGCCACAATCTCCTTTTCAGAACTTTCTTGAACTAGAGAGAGGGTAGGGGCTTTGTATAGTATCTTTCGTTTTCTTTCTTCTTTGATCTTGAGGAGCAATTTTGCAGCCTTAGCCTCCTTCCTCTCTTTGGATAGCTCTATGTCTGCCAGTTCATTAACTCTCCTAAGGGGAGAGAGATGAGTTTATCAATATTGTAATTCTTTAATCCCAGATAATTCAATCTGGCTGCCCTTAACTCATCATCTTGAGTGTTAGGCTTGTGGTCAGCTCTGATTGCAGCTTGCATGAAGCTCGGGATCTCTCCTGTTTTCTTTCCCCTAGCTTTGCTCCTCCTCTCCCTTTTCTACTCCTCAATATCCTCAGGAGTCATTTTCCTTTTCCATTTGTTAATTATTGGCCTGTATGACTCAGGATGGAGAGTGCTTTGGCCTTCAGATGATTGTACTGATCTTGAGCTCTGTCCAGGAAGAGGTTGTGATACACCTTTACTGTGTTTCACTTGGTACTGTCTCAAGGTTCACACGGTCCACTACTGGGCCTTCGACCAAGGTTTCCCCTTCGAAGCTAATCTTAGGGTATGCCTCAGTATACAGTTGACCAATAGTTTTCCTTGCTAGCCTCTGTCTATATAATTTTGCACTGCTTCTGAACTTCTACAACACCCACTCTTGAATCATTTCAGCTAATCTGCGAGCCTATCTGTTTTGGCTTGAGTTGACAAGTGGCAGATCAACCAAGTTAATACTCTCCTGGAATCTTAGGGTCTAAAAATTGAAGACCTCCTGATGCCTTTGAGATCTAGAGAGCACCAATGCCATTCTTGCATTATCATACCACCATCCCATTATTGGATTTTCAGCAAGGTAGGATGGTACAGACATGGCCATTGGAATTCCTTCCTCAAAGAGTTCTTGTAATATGGCCTCCACATCAGTGTGAGACTGAGAACGTTGTTGAGTCTGGACAATTACAAGTGAGAGTGGTGAATCCTCATTGTCCATACTCGGGGACAGAACTCACAGGTTCTTTAGTTGCACAGACTTTCTCCCCATTTTTGGTAGCATCACCCACTTGCATAGTTAAGCTGTAGGTTAAGTCCACTACTTCCACGGGTTCTTGTGGACCTGGTTGAGTTTGTCTTGGTGGTCTTCCAGCTAGCTTGCCCTTGAGATTAGTGATCTCAAGTTGCTGGTCATTGATCCTCTTTTGTAAGGCAGTCACTTGAGATTCCAAGTGACTAACCTTAGAAACTAAATAGGTGCATGTTTGTTGAAGTTGTTGCACCTTTAGTTGCAGACTCCCCTCATATTCAGATGAAGAATCATGGGGGGATGAGAGAATTGCACCAAGGTCTTCTTCCTCATCACCATCATATTGTTCTTGGCTACTGGATTTCCCCTACACACTAGCAACTTCAAGTGAAGTGTTAATGGGCTGAGTTGCCATGGTTGAGGTATTAATGATGTAATCATTAGCAGTAGTGAGAGCCTCTTCCATAGGATCTCCTGAACTTGTTTAGGGAGATCCACCTCAGTCTGGGGTGGATGATGTGGGCTAGACATGGGAGAAGCAGAAGCACTTATCTTTCCTTGAGCAAGGGTGGAGAAGAGAGACTCATGGTACTCACTGAAACCCATGTCTTCATCATCATAGAATTCTAGGTTGGGCATTGGTTGGTTAAGATCTAGAGGCTGGGGATGGTAACTGTCCCCTGAATGTTGTTCACTAGAGTTTTGAGACTCTAAGTGAGTACTTAAGGCTTGTTGGGTTATGAGCTCATCAGGCTGATCATGAGAAACCTCAACACTGATCAATTTTGAAATGGGAGTGGTTTGCTCCTCAAGGAAAGTAGGAGCTCCAATGTCCACTTCCTCCTGCATGGGTAGTGATATATGGGCCTGCATAGGCTGAATAGCCTGTGTAGGGGTTTGTTTGGATTTTCTCTAGTAGGTGATGGTTATTTGAGGTTGATAGGGTTGCTGGGAGATAACAGGTTTGGGCTCAACACTAGCTGGTGCTGTTAGGTTGTCACCTTGAGCAATGAGCTCTAACATTTTTGCGACAAAGGCTGTTTCTACCCTAGAGAATCCCAGAGTAGGTTTTCTCATAATTTTAAAGATGCCGAGATTCATCTGTCCCAATTTAAGAATATTACATGTTCCCCTTAATTGTAAGCCCAGTTCACTGTTAAGAATTTGCTGGACATATCTATGGAACATGTAGTATTCTAAGGAGTCCAAGTTAGCAAGAAAATTTATGTAAACAAACTAAGAGTACCTGAAATTGACACTCTGAACCATTCCATGGACTATGTAGGAAAGGTCTTCAGTAATTTGATCCTATCCTCCATGCTTGTTGGATAGGCTGTGAATAAGTACATGGAGCAGGTATTTCCATTGGAAGGAGACCTTTTCTTTTCTGAAGGGTCTCATAGAGTAGTCCCCCTCATAGCCCATCTGGCCAAAAGAATGATTTACTACATCATTCAGCATGAGATGTGTATTTATGGAGGCCGAAGTGATGAAGATTGTCCTACCCCGCACTGTGGCAGACAGTGCCTTCTCCCCGTACATGGTGACCTCTTGATAGGTCCGCCAGAACTCCAGAAGTTGATCCTCATAAAGAGGAGGATCAATAGTGAGGGAGGTGAAGTAGTTCGACAGAGATAAGAAACGACAAACCTCTGAGAAGCCAGAATCTTTCTCAGAGTTCAACGGAGCAACCATGATTATGTTGCCTGTGAAGTTGCTTGGAGAAATCAGGTTGGTTTCTGCGGTTGAGGTTGGCCATTTGAAGTAGCTTTGTGGTGAATGAAGGTAAGAACAAGATCAGTTTTTGGAGAATTTAGGTTAGAGAAATTGTGCAGATGAAGAAGATAGTGAAAGAGGGGGAACCGTTGAGAGTATATATATAAAATGGATTGGAGGCAAAGTTAATGTGTTAAGTATAAACTTTGAAAACCGAATGTCGATCCCACCTTTTAAAAAGTGCCCAAAAAGATAGTTTTCTTAAAAGTCGAAAATCTTCCGAATGTATTTTGTCTTCGAAAGTTTTGAAAAACTCGAAGCCAATTTTGGCTTCGAAAGATATTTCTTATACTTAGAAGAATTTGATTCGGAAGAAATTTTCTTAGAGAAAAGTTTGCTTCCGAAGTATAATTTGTTTTTAGAGACATTGAGTATCAGAAGTTGTACTCAAAAGAAAATCTTCCGAGACTAATTTGCTTTGGAAGAAAATTGTTTTTTAATTCATATAAGTGTTTTAAGATTCGGAAGATATTTGTCAAATTTCTTCCGAATGTAATTACTTATTTGAGTTGAGGACATAAGTTTCTTCCAAAGTTAATTTTAATGTATTTCAAAATAAATTATATTTTAAATTCTTTTAAGTCTAAGGAATATCAGTTAGAAAAATTTCTTTCAAGATAACTGGGCTTATATGAGTGATGAAATAGATAACATTAAAGACACACATTTTAGAAAATAATTCTGAAATTAATTTAAGAAAATTTACTTAAAGTTAATCATACTAATAGCTGATATTAGATACTTAAATCTCTGTTTATCAAATGCCTTGGTGAACAGATCAGCATATTGTTTATTTTTGTTAACTTTAACTAGTTTTATCAAACCTTTCTCAAAGTTATCCCTTATCAACTGATACCGGATATTGATGTGCTTTGTCTTGGAGTGCTGCACATGATTCTCTGTAATAGAGATGGCACTGTTGTTGTCTATGTGGATGGGAGTCTCCTTGAAGTTAAATCCATAATCCAGCATCTGATTCTGAATCCACAGTACTTGAGCATAGTAGCTTGCAGCAACAATGTATTTAGATTCAGCAGTTGATGTAGACACACAAGATTATTTCTTGGATTGCCATGAGACTATCCTTCCAACAAGGAACTGACATCCCCTTGATGTAGATTTTGCAGTCATGTTGCAGCCACCATAGTCACTATCTGTATATGCATACAGATGGAAGTCAGAACACTTTGGATATCAAGTCCAAGCTTGGGAGCACCTTTGAGATATCTAAGTATTCTCTTGACAATAACTAGGTGAGACATCTTGGGATTGACTTGATATCTTGTACAAATACATGTGGCAAACATGATATCAGGTCTGCTGGCTGTGAGGTACATGAAAGACTCAATTATTGCCCTGTAGAGGTGTTCATCAACACACTCCCCCTCAAGGTCAGGACCTAGAGAGTGGTTTCTTGCTATGGGAGTCTTGGCAACCTTGCAGTAAGTTAAATGAAATCTGGTCAGTATGTCTTGAACATACTTGGACTGGTTTATGAAGATACCATTGTCCACCTGCTTCACTTGAATTCCTAGAAAGAAATTGAGTTTCCCCATGGCACTCATTTCAAATCTATTCTTCATTAGCTTCTCAAACTCTTTACAGAAGCTTGGATTAGGTGACCCAAAAATAATATCATCTACATAAACTTGAACCAGAATCAAATCATTCCCTAATCCTTTGAGAAAAAGTGTGCTGTTAATGGTACCTCTCTTGAATCCATGTTTGACAAGGTATTGTGATAGTGTCTCATACCACTTCCTTGGAGCCTGATGAAGCCCATAGAGAGCTTTGTCAAGCTTGCAGACATACTCAGGATGATCTGGGTCTGCAAAGCCAGGTGGTTGTTTGACATACACTTCCTCTTCAATCACACCATATAGAAAAGCATACTTGACATCAAGCTGGTAGACTTTGAAATCCTTGGATGCAGAAAAAGCCAGGAATATCCTAACAGCTTCAAGTCTTGCTACTAGAGCAAAGACATCAATGTAGTCAATCCCTTCTTCTTGAGTATACCCTTGAACAACTAGTCTAGCCTTGTATTTTATGACAAGTCCTCTATCATCCTTCTTGTTCCTAAAATCCCATTTGATTCCTATAGTAGTCTTCCCTTGAGGAAGAGGACATAGGTTCCAAACCTTCTGTCTTTTGAATTGAAGTAGCTCCTCCTGTATTTCTTCAACCCAACTTCCATCTTTCAAAGGTTCATCAATTTTCTTTGGCTCTATCTAAGACGAGAAACAAGGGTACAAGCAAACATTTTTATCATGGGTTTGTCCTCTTGTCCTTACTCCTGTCTCTACATCTCCAATGATGTTTGTGGTAGGTTGAGACTTGTGGATTCTCAGTTGAGGAATCACATCAAGATGCTTTGACGGAACTAAGTTTGTGAAATTCAGATCAAGTGATTGAGGATCACCCACCACATCAACACACTTATCAAGATTGACTTGATCCAATGAGTGTATGACATCATTGATGTTATCTTACGTGGAGAGGTCTTTAGTATCATGGAATTCTTGGTCAGAATCACCATCTCCATATTTTCCTATATTTGAAGGTCCTTTATTTGAATTTTGTGACTCTGAGCTGGAGTTTGGAGGCACCTCAGATGTGTCAGCTGAATTTGTCATTATAATGCTAATAGGATCTCCACTTGCAGGGTTAGTTACCATTGGAGCTGAAGCAGTATTCAAATTTGGCCTTCTCAGCTCAAATCTTAGGTAAGGATCTGAAGTTGATAAGTTACCTGTAGATCCTAAAACATCTTCATAAGATTTGTTTAAACAATTGGTAACTAAATCAAGATCAAATAGCCAATCAAATAGCCACAGTTGGTAACAGCCTCTGCTCAGAAGGTGACAGGCAGTTTAGAATCAAACAACATGGTTCTTGTAGCCTTAATAAGTGTCCTGTTTCTCCTCTCAGCAACACCATTTTGCTGAGGAGTTCCGGGAGCACTGTATTGTCTTGAAATAACTTTTTCCTCACAAAATGAATCAAGGATATGATTTTTGAATTATGTTCCTTGATCACATCTTATGATCTTGACCTTGTGATCAGATTGATTCTCAATCTTCAAAATGAAGGACTTCAAGATTTCTAGAATCTCATCTTTGGTAATAAGGAAGAAAACCCAAGTATATCTTATGAAGTCATCTGTGATCACAAGACAATATGAAGTTTTTCCTAAACTAATTACACTTGTGGGGCCAAATAGATCCAAGTGTAATAAGTGAAGGGGGGTAGTGATGGAGTTAACTTCCTTTGGCTTGTGAGACACTTTGTGTTGCTTTCCTTTCAGACATGCAACACAATGGTCATCACTTGTAAACTCTTTCTTTGATATTCCAGTTACCAAATTACCTTTAATTAATCTATTCATGTTCTTAAAGTTTACATGGCATATTTTTTTATGCCAAAGGAAGTACTCATCACTATTAGCTTTAGACAGAAAGCAGGAAACCTCTCTAGAAGGGGAGGTTTCTTGCAAATCCATCTTGTACATGTTCCCTTTCCTTGGGGCTCTGAGCAGAACATGCTCTTGAGTAATGACCACCGGGCTTGAGAACAATGCACTCATGTTTAGTGAATAACATGTTATGCTTCTGGTCACAAAATTAAGATACACTCTGAAAATTGTACTCAAGCTCTTTGAAAAAGTTTAAATTTTTAATGCAGAGCTTACCATTTGTGACTTTGCCCCTTCCAGTGATGTAACCACCTGATTCTCCTCCAAAAGCAACTAGCCTTCCATCAAACTTTTTAGTTTTGTAGCAAGGAACCATTGCCTGTCATGAGCCTAGAACAACCACTATCAATGATCCATACATTTCTGTTGGTATTCAGCTGTTCTTGCACAAAAAAAGATAGTTAGTTATATTTGGAGACCCAAGCCTTGCTTGTCTTGGGTTCAGTTATATTAACATAAGATAAATCAATAGTAATGCATCCTATGTTTAAGCAGTGAGGATCTTAAGCTGTTGATGATGCGGAAACTTCAGTCACTTGGCCTTTCTTTGTCTTCCATACCATCTTAGACAAACTAGACTTAGCCTTCAATGCTTCGGAAGTTTTTACAACTTTAGAAGTTTTGCAGACTGAACCTTCAGAAGTTTTTGCATCCTTTGCAGACTTCAGTACATTGGAAGCATTCATTTTTTCCAAGACCAAAATATATATCACAAAGACAGTGTTCCACTTATCTTCTTAGCCTTCTTTTTAGAGCTTTCGAGAGAAAGAGACTTTCCTTCTGAAGCTGTTTTCTTCTTCTTCTTCTTCTTCATCTCAGAAGCCTTCTTGGTCATGTTGACAGTACTTTTGGGATTGTAAATGCAATCCTTTGGAAGATGAAAAGTATTGCCACACATGATGCATGTAGTTGAGCTGCTTCTAAGAGACTTTTTCTAAGAGGCTGGTTGAGCTAGATCACCCTTCTTCACCTTTGCATTTGATGCAACAAGCTTCTTAGGGATAGGCTTGCTCTTAGAACTAGATGGTTTAGGTAGTGCAGCAGTGGTGCACTTTTTATCAACCTTCCTCTTTTGACAAGGATGGTTTAACTAGGACTCCTGGTACTAGAATCCATAGTTAAGTTTGCAGAATTCATCATCTCAAACCCAACAGATATGAATACTTACTTCTGCTTCAAGTCAAAGGTGGCCTTGATCTTTTGAGTTGTCTTGGATTTTCTCTTTGCATTCCAGATCAAGTTCTTTCTTGCAGACTTGGCCATCTTTGTCCATTTCTTCTCTCCAGGAGAATGGTGTCCTTTGTCAAATTGAACCTTCTCACTCAGTTCAGGTTCATCCTTAACCATCCCCTCTTCATAATCATTATCTTCATCTTTCTCTTGAACTAGATTTTCTGGAGGAAGCTTATCTTCACAAGTTCCACACCTTGGCTATCTTACAGATAATAGAGTGTGTGGAGGAGCTATTTCACTAGATCCCAGTCCCTGCTTGTTCTTATAAGACACTTTGGCATGCAGAGATGAAGATATGATGTTCTTAAAAGTTTCCTCTTCAAAAACAAATTTTTCTGCCCTGGCTTTGTTGATCACAAGCTCAGCCTGATATTCAGTTAGCTTAGCAATGAGATCTTTGATTTTAGTCCTGTAATTTGTGTGCTCATATTTAAGAGTAGAAATTCTTTTCTCTAGATCTTCTATTTTAAGTTTATAATCATTTTCATCTCTTTTGAAATCAGCTTTTAAAATATTCAAACACTCAAAATCAGATCTCACTTCTAAGTAATAGGACCTATAAACGCTAACTTTAGCAATGCACTCATGTGTACAAAGAGGTTCTGTTACCTTAGGTTCTTCATGGTCAGCTATCAAGGCATAAATTACGTCCCTATGATGTCAGATGCGGAAACTCAGGTTTATGTGATCTATTTGAAGGGTAAAAAGAAGGATATGAATGTAAGCTTCCCAAACTCAATTCTAATCATACCAAGGTCGATTTTTGAAGCCAAAAACACCTATGGATCCATCTTTTCATGCTATTGATTCCTACAAAATCTGATTTTGATTCCATGACGATCATGAGAGGCTAACCCACCTGTGATCTTCTCCGAGTAAAGGATTTGAGTTTATGATATTTGTTTAATATTAGTTGTTCTTAGATTGGTTTGAAGTTTTGATTGGTATGTTAAGCCATTGATTTTATTTATTGGTTGGTTTCTTTAAACGATTTTGGTTTGTTTTGAATCTTAATCTAATTCTCATCAATTTTGGGTTTCTTTACATCATGAATATTATAAGTGTCAGGTTTTGGTTAGCAAATTGAAATTGATAGTTTGCAAATAGGTATGTTTACAATCCGTTCTATCTCTGTCACTAAAATAAAAATTCCAATACGATCATGTCTATGTGATTGTTTGCTAAGTAAGTACAATTAATCTACAACTTTTGATTTACAAACTTGAAACCCATAGCGGATCATTATTCTAATTATTGTTATTAAAGCCAATCAAGTTTGTTACTTTAAAATTTTGCTTTCAAAATCAATCAATAATTCAAAGTTGTTTTCTTAATGAGTATAAAATTATTAAACTATGGTTACACTTTCCACATATTTCTTGTAGGGACAACATTACTTACCCGTACTAATATAGATGAGTTAAGGCTTTGTTTTAATATGTTTTTGAGTAGACCATGACAATCTATATTAAAATAGTAAACCAAGTAATCTTCCTTTATAGAATCTTAAAACTTTAGGGCATAATTTCCTTAAAGGAAATCATCATAATTAAATTAGAGGTGGGTTATCAAAGTTTCAAGAAATGGGTTTTACACACACCAATCTTCATCACAATACTGGTGTTACTTCTTGTATAGAGCTTTTGATTTTTATAAACCAAGATTTGCATTGATAACTATAGCAATAGGTATTGACTATGTTGTTTGGTGTTAGTGCTGATGATGAGGGTGGTGTAGGTGACACTAATCATCTATGTTAGTAGGAAACACAATCTAGCTTACAACCTATTTTGTTTCAGAATCTTGATTGTAGTAGTAGTGACCACAACTATGTTGGTGGTTTGGTGACCGATTAGTTCTTCGACAACACTTATTCACTGGCGAACGTGGGTCTCCGACAAAAGATGGTGCAAGTGAAAGCATTAACTTGAATGACATCATGCTTGGAACCTCATAAATAAGTACCATGTACATCCATAAACAACAAGTTTTTGTTTTATTGAATTCAACTAGGTGGTGATTGACATTGTATTTGCTTATCATATGATAATATAATATCTTGTTACTGAATTTCTATATGTTGAGGATTGAAATAATTAAGCAACAAGTTCTTGTTTTTGGACTTTTGATCTTTTGGAATTGTTTGAGAACACTCACTATGTGTCTTGATCTGTACATTGCTTTTCTCAAACTTTTGGTTGAACTGTTGGGTGAAACATAAGAATAGCTAGGCAATCATTTCCCTTAACTAGTGCCCGCCATAGCCTTTTACAGATTATACAGTAAACAACATCCTAATACACTTCTCTCACACACAATAGGTGTCCTATTACCACTTCTTTTATAATCTTACATCATCTTCAACTAGCCATTGGATATACCTAAAACCGATCATCTATGTATGCTATGCTTTCCATAATCAAATGGTTGTTTGATCATAAGATATTGTAGCAATGTAGTGGAGTGATGTGGTATAGCACCACATATCGTATCCATGTCATTACTATATTATTAATAGACAAAGAAAATGAATAGAACTTTTGTCATTAAAATTTGACACATGTATTTATAATATAAATAAACTTAAAACCCCGACATAGTAGAAAAGCTAAACCAGTGTGGGTGTTTAGTTGCGTACACCTTCAATTAGCAGGTCATTTGTTCTAGGTGTGACGTTCTTATTTCTACGTATGTGTTGGTATTAATTCGAGTTCGTGTATGTTTTAACATAAATTTTGTTTAGAAACAAGCCATGTCAAATATAAATTTTATTTGTGTATATTTTTAAATACCTTTTGAGTTGGTCTACGTTTTGACGTAAATTTATTACTATATTATTAATAGACAAAGAAAATGAATAGTACTTTTGTCATTAAAATTTGACACATGTATTTATTATATAAATAAACTTAAAACCCAGATATATTAGAAAAGCTAAACCAGTGTGGGTGTTTAGTTGCATACACCTTCAATTAGCAGGTCATTTGTTCTAGGTGTGACGTTCTTATTTCTACCTATGTGTTGGTATTAATTCGAGTTCGTGTATGTTTTAAAATAAATTTTGTTTAGAAACAAGCCATGTCAAATATAAATTGTTTTTGTGCTTATTTTCAAATACCTTTTGAGTTGGTCTACGTTTTGACGTAAATTTGTTTGTAAACGAGTCACATCAATTATAACATGTTTTCATTTAACAGTATAAATCCAAATTACGTTGTGTTTCGGCATAAAATTAGTTTGAGAACAAATCGATGCGATTGTAATCTAAACTTTATCATGTCGTATTCGGTACCGCCGCACGTGCTTATCTTTATGTACGTTTTGAGTTGGACTGCATTTCCACATAAATTTTGTTTGGAGTACCATCAAACATAAAACATTATCATTCGACTGTATAAATTTGCATTATTGTAAGTTTTGACATAAATTTATTTAAAAAACGAGTCGGGACGATTGTAGTATATATTTTATCACGCCCATTGCAAATCACATCTCGTACGGCGCTGTTGGAACGCCCAGTGAGTTAAAAAACTAGTTTATATAAATATATCATATTTTAGTTTCATTTAGTGTAATAAAAACACAATGGGATATACATACAAATGGATTATCCAAATATAACGTAGTTTGTTGGAGATTTTTATAAGGTAAAGTAATTGGGCATGTGACCTTTTATAAATTTAATTAAACTTTCAACGTTCTTGTATGATAATTCTTATTCTCTTATTTTAGTATATTTTTTAAAGAGTTAAGTTCATTTTTGCTCCCTAAGGTTTGACAAAAATAATCATTTTACTCCAAAAGATTAAAAACATCAATTTACCTCCAAATGTTTTATAATTTGTTTCAATTTTAGTCCAAAACTTTCATCATTGTTTCAACTTGAGTCCAAAATAATAAAACTTTTGGACTAAAACTGAAACAACTTACGAAACTTTTGGAGGTAAATTGATTTTTTAATCTTTTGGATGAAAATAGTTATTTTTGTCAAACCTTGGGGAGTAAATTTGAAATTAACTCTTTTTTAAATAACATTCTGTACAAGGTCATAAAAGAGCATCTTAATTTTTTTCGGGTGAAAATAATATTGTTAACAAAGTCATTTGCTCGTATCTCAAATCCAGTTTATGGAGTCGGTGCCAAAATCTTGTCTAGGGACTGCTTTAGTTGGAAAAAGCTTTCAAAAATTAAAAAAAATAAATGGCAAAAAAGTAATTGCTACACTAAGTGATAATCAATTGGATAAATTAAATATAAATATAAGTTTGTTACAATAAATGATAAGTTTATACGTTAGATGCATGTAAGAATAATGAATTGTGTAAGATTCGTTACATTTGTGTGTAGTTTCTCTCTTAGAATTGTTACAGTAATGCACTAATGTGCCGTTTAGAGCGGGCACAAGTTATCTTAGTATATTAAACCGGTCGTATTGGTATACAAAAAATATTAGTCATCAAACCAAACTTTATGAAAAAAAACTTAATAATGATTTTCTAAACCTGACTACCAACAAGATGATCCAAAACAATGTAAGAATAATACAAACACAAAGGTATTTCATAAAAAAAAAAAACAATGATATTGTAATTAAAGTGTTCTCAAAGAACCCGGGTAAGTGAGTGGTGAGAAATTTAAAGAGTTCTCTCTCTCTCTCTCTTCACTTTATAGATTCCACAACACTCAGAAAACCCATGGATCTACCCATGACTTGCGTGTAAACAGAGACAAAATGGGTATTTTAGGTCTTTTAGAATGGTGAACCATCACTCGAACATTCAAGCCAAGCTCAATTATATTTCTTTAGTTGAGTCCAAACACAACATACCCATATCACATAAACAAACAAAAAAAAATATAAGATATACAAAAAATAATTTATGTTTGATGTATAAACTACCAATATTCTTAGCAACACCCTCTAGTTTATACAATAAACACATTCAAAGGTTTCCAATTTTTGACACATTATGTGTATAAACCTAGCTTTTATAGATTACAATATCAAGTGAAAAGCAAAAATTCGAGAAAACAAAAATATCTGAAAGAATGTAAACTTTCAAAGAATACAAAAACTTTAAGTTCATGCGAAAACTTTTGAAAGTTTTCTTTTGAAGTCCATCATTTATAAATCGTTGTTTTTGATTTGTATTTCATTGCTTTTGTTTCATATTTAAAGGTTCTCCGAGGGTGAATGAGCTAAGGGTTGTGTGACAGGCCGCCCGAGGGAAGCTCACCTTGGGTGGATCGAGCTTGAACGACGCAAACTACTTTGGAAATATAACCATTTGGTTAATAATATCTGACTGAGTTTGTTTAAAGTTTATTGATATCAAACACACACATTTGTCTTTATTTGATCATCAAAAGGTCAATTTAGTTGAAGTTTTCATGAAAATAACTGCATTTTGCAAAAACTACGTAGTACTAAACATCATTTGGAAAAACTTTCTATTGAAAAAATTTCACCATGCGAAAACTTCATCATCTTTACGAAAACTTTGACTTGTTATCTTAATTTGTGTGTAAACTTTACAAAACACAAAAACATGATCAAGATGCAAAAACTTGTTAGTATTTGGAGATTTTGGAACAAGAGTTTCTTTCTATATTTTGAAGATGTTGGATGATTTAAAGTTTGGTACTTAAATAAGGGATTTTATTATATTTGATCTAGTATTAGATGATATATTTGCAACATTTCATTAAGGTCATCAGTGAATTGAAACTTGACAATGTGGGTATGCAAACAATTACCAAACGGTTGAATTAAGTGAAGAATCAAGAGCATTTTGTACTCATACCCTGAGGATGAATGTTTCAGATGGCGTAGTTTGCTATCACAAAATCTTGTCATTTGATTGAAGAATCGAGTTGTTCGGAATCCGAAATGGAAGTTGGATCTTTCTGTCATATGCCTAATACAATTTAAGTCTAAGTCATCAAGATAAAATGGTTTAATCTTGATTCAAACATAATATGCATTATGAAGTTACATATTAGGAGAAGGTTATAGCTGAGGGAGAAGACATAAGTGAAAGGTATTTGAGGAGTAGATAGATGTGTGACTAAAGTCAAATGAGCTTGATATTATAATCCAAGGGGGAAATTGTATGACACCTGGCATTTTCAAGTTGCTTTCGTATCAAGAAGAACATTATTTTCCAATAATAAATACATGAATTTAATGATGTTTACTTTAATGCTTCGTTTATTGCACGAACATTCACGAACTTTCGAATAACGGTAATTCGGAGAATTACCGGATTGTACACGACTTTGTACCCGAACGTTGGTGATTTATCAAAATGATTTCTAACAATCATAATTGGTGTGAAATTATATTTTTGGTGATTATCTGATAAAATGGTTAGCTAACTTGTGAGAGTTGTGAATTTTTTAGCATTTACGTGTTTTAACACATTTTCGGCTTTTCAAGCCTAATTATTGTAAAAATGACTTTAAACTAGAAAATTATATATTATTATAAGTTATTAGTGTTCATTTGATATTAGGTGATGTTGGATTGGATTGAACTTAAACAAGACCTTTCTAACGTTCAGCAAATAACAAATGCGGAATCTTTGTTAACTATCTACTAAACAAACACACAAATAATACTTTGAGTGTAAATAACAGAGAAATTTCTATCAAAGTATTCAATTGATAATATTCACCAATTACAAAAAGCAATGACATGAAAGTACAACTGGGCAAAATTAGCTAACCTCATAACTATACAAGTGTAAAAACTAAAATCTAGAACAAATCTTTACCATCTATTCTATGTTTAGAATCAATAACATGTTCCAGCCATTTATCTACACATAGACTAGAAATCAGTAGAATAGAAGATCAGCAATCACAGGGTGTTGCTGTGCACTACTCTTCGGTACTAACACTTCTGTCTAATGCATTACTGAATTAGTATATCTTTAGATCATCAACATGTGTATAAGTGTTGATTCACGGTTGTTCAGTAGTTGATCAAATTAATGTTGTTCTTCAACAAATGAACTTAATCTTCAGCATATTAGATCAACACGAAACTTGATGTTTAGGTAGCTTCGTCCTCTTCATGTCTTAAGAGATGATCAATTGGTGGTTTCGGTTTAGAAAAAGTCCAATTGCGTAGCTTTAAAATGATTTTATAAAATGATGGGGGCTTTACTTGTAAAAGAATTAACAAAACCCAACCCCACCTCTAATACCCCAATTCAGTCACAACACTATTCCCCACCTCCTCATACTTTACGCAAACTACACCACACACACTTCTAAAATCAATTTTGGTCTTACAATTGTTGGTGATCTTGGATAGTTCTTGCTTCAAACACATGTTACCTAGAATCTATACATCGTTACAAGTAAGTTTTAATGGAGATTTAATATTATTTGATTTCTTTGATGAACATGAACCCTATATATCCAATAAACGAATCAAAACTCAAAATTGATTGAAAGTGATGATTAATATAGTGTTAGTATGTAATACTATGATATTTGTTTGGATTCCTTTTATGAAATTATATTATAGAGGTCACAATTGAGTATGTCCTATAAAGGAAAATATATTTTGAGGATTTTGTAGAAAATGTATGAATTTGTTGAAATTGTATTGGATTTTGGATGGTAGGATGTTAGGTGACGCTAGTGGATGAAAATTCTTGTTTTGAACTTTGAATTCGACTCGGTTTTCAAGTACTTTTTATTAATGGAAACTTTTTGCGTAGTTTAGTTTCAGATAATGTTCTATGTATGTTTGATGAGTTGTGGTGATTGTTATGTGATGTTTAGAACCTAAAAATGGATCAGGAATAATCAAATTCTGAAAAACGATTCGTATGATCGTACTTGCTACTATTTACGAAAAATTGTGTTACATGATATTATGTATGTTGAGTATGATAGGTATATAATTTGATATGATGATTTGACAATGTTTGAATGATTTCACATGTTGGAAGATTGTGATGCAATTTGTGCAACTTGTGTTCTTGCGTTTCTAAATTATGAAACTTTAAGCATGATGATGTTTTAGTTTATGTTAACATGCTATGGGTAATTATTAGATGCAATACGTGCGTAATAGCAATTCTTGTTATGGATATGTTTCAAATTTTTGAAAATGGATTACACATGTGTAACATGATCATACTTTAAAAAAATAGAAACTTTCCTAAAATAGACTTCCGACATGCAACTTTATGTGAACTATTTGAGCAAGATTAAACATGTTTTCACTTATTTGAGTAACCAAAGGCTCGTCGGGTCAAACTGGTCAACTTTTGTCAACAAAAGTTAACTTTGCTCAAAAAGTCAAATTTTCAAACATTTCTCAAACACACAAACAGTTTACGTTGTTTGGATACAACATATTTCATTTTTACCATTAGGTACACATATTTACAGACCTATATTTGTTTGGAAACATTTAGCTTTTGCCTTTTACACTTTTGGTTTCCTACACATTCTAAGGTGAGTTTCACGGCCCCTATCTTACATACTTTCTTTTTGGGAGAGAAACATGCAAACTTTATTTTAGTGGTTTTGGTATTATTACTTTATCGCCTATTACAGTAGTGCAAACCTACTTAAAAATCCTTACATTCTCAAATCATTCGTAATGAGCTAGCGAAATAATTTTGAGTAGCACTAATAGGTTTGACAAACCCTACTCGTGTTAGTCGCACTAAATTGACTGGAGGATTAACAGGTGTTTAATTAACCAAACATTTGCCACTATTTGTGATAGACATGATGGAAAGACAAATAACTTACAAATAGTCAGCTTCAGTTTTGAAATGCTAAGTAACTTTATTATAGGCTAGTTATATATCGATATGCTTTATTTACTTTACCATACAAACATTCAAACTTACTTATTTACACCTATGAACTCACGAACTTTTTGTTAGCACACTTTAGCATGTTTTTCAAGGTCGTCGACACGCTTAATGCTAGGGTTACACATCTGAGGCTTATGCATCACTTTTATTGTTTGGAAACAAATTTATTTACATTTACTACTTTTCATTAGGCACCTTGTTTACGCATTTATCTTTTATGATTATACCAATGTTTACGCTTTTACAATGCCTAACATTAAAATTATGTTTTACTCTGATTTATGTTCACACGTTTATTTTAAACATATATAGTGTCATTTGATATGACCATGTCTGAGATCCTAGTTTGTCACGCGCCTTGTGATAGAAACTTGTAGGTGAAATTTGAAGTTGTGACAAATTATAAGGCTTTGTATGGATTACAATATCAAGTAAAAAGCAAAAATACAAGAAAGTGAAAATATATAAAAAGGATGTAATTTTTTCAAAGCATGCGAAAACTTTTAGCTCATGCGAAAAAATTTGAAAGTTTTCTCATGAAGTCCATCATCTATAAATAGTTGTTTTTGCTTTGCATATCATTATGTGTATTTCATTTGTAAATGTGCTTTAATGGTAAGAGGTAGAGCATTGTGTGATAGGATGCCTAAGGGGAGCTCACCTTGGGTGAATCAAGCTTAAAGATCTAAGCTCCTTTGGTATTCTAACCTTTTGGTTAATAATATCCAACTGAGTTTGTTTAAAGTTTATCGATATCACAGATGCACACATTCGTCTTAAATTGATTATTAAGCGCAATAGCTATGGATAGGATTGTTATGAGGACTATACATGATGTCATGTTTATTTACAAGTAGACCTTTGGTAACATAAAAAATCGGTGATCGAATTCTATTTCACCTTTTAAAAATTATCTAATTTTTTTCACTCTTTAAAAGCAAATCAATTTCAAAATGTTTAGTACAATTACGAAACACTAGATTTGCAGTTGCATATAGTGATGTTGAATTATCACAATGTCTATTCACGTAGAGCAATAATTCTTTTAGAAGATTGATTAGCTAGATTAACCCATATGTAGCCATACATATTGCCTCTATATTCGGATTTTGTTAAAAACCTAGAAAGACTTTCTTGTTTCATGATGCGCTCTAAACTATACATAAAAAACCTATTAATAGCACATCAATTATTTCTAAATATCTTTCTTAAAATAATAAAAATGAACTTAAAATTATTAAATTGTGTTTTCAGATGTTTAAAAGGTCAAGTTGGAAAAAAAAATCATACTTAGCAAGAATTTGAAGAAAACCAAGCTTTGGAGTCCAAGCATGGGGCCGTGCCTCATTTTGCACGCTCCCATGACCAGCCTGAAACATGCTCACGTGGTAAAATTAACACACCTTCGTGATTCGACATCTGATAGGCATGAGTCATGAGGTCGTGCCCCACCCTAATCACGGGGCCATGCCCCATTAAGCAAGGGGTCGTGCCCGACAAGCTCTTCGCGTATGAGCCGACTAACTTTCTTAGGCATTGTACTATCACGGGGCTGTGCCTTTTTGGCACGAGACCATGCTTAAACACTCTAGAAAGCCTATAAACATAAGTTCAATTGCAAATCTTTGGGAGCTTTTGGTGAAGGGGTTACCTTGCTGATTTCTCTCAGGAATCAAGACTTGAAGACTCATAGGAGGCTCGGGAGGTGCATACAACACTTGGAAGAAGCTCGGGATTGTCTGAACATTGTCCATTATGGATCATCGGTTTCATTGTTCCATTTCACCGATGATTTCATATCTATCTTCTGTGTTATTTGTTGTAATGTTCAAGCTCATTATGAGGTAAACTCTCATTATCATCCTAATTGGATGAACCTTATGTAATTTATGATTATCTAATGGTGTAACTTATGTTATGTTAATGTTATGGTAATCTTGGGTAAACTTACGATGGGTAGCATCTACATTTGAACGAGAAGTTATAAACTTATGATTTGTAATTATGAATGTTATACAAAGTTGAAAAACATATGACTATCTTTTATTCGCGAAACCGATCTTCAAAACAAATCCATGGCTAATAAACTAGATATGGTTATTAGAAATCATATAACTTTAGCTTTCTAATCATTTACGGGTTCTCTTTTATCAGTTTGAGAAATATACAGTAATTGTTATGGTTTTCTAAAGTTAATGGTATGTTAAAAAGGAACTTGATCAACTCTCTTTCTAACATTAAGTTATGTTTTCAGAAATTATATGTCGAAAGGTTACATGAGATCTACCTACATTACTAGTGGCTTGGATTGATCAACATTGTAACTTACACGATATTGGTGTCCTTGTCATTACAAAGATGGTAGACGATAAATCTGTGTTGGCTCACGTTTATAAACATTAACATAACTACACAAACTTATATCTTTAATCACACCATGATATTTATCACAGTTACATCAGTGTAATCTAATTAGGATGATAGGCTTAAATCCCTGTTTTAAAACCCAAAAGTCTCAATTTTACTCTCACTTGTACTTTAATTATCTTTATTTTATAAACTCTAAAAATTTGGTTACATCAATACAACTTATCATTTTCCCAAAACAAAATCAAATCTGATAGTCATTTATAAAGATTGTTGAGTAGGCTTGGTGTGTCCACGGATTGATACTTGGTTCTTACTAACACTATATTACCACACGACAAGTACATTTGCCTTTTGTGTGAGTAGTTAGTTTAAGTAAAAAAACCATATAAAACTGAATCTGTACGAAAAACATTTATAAAAATATATATATACCTTTCACACACATCATTTCACATGTTTCTAGGAAATCAAAAATTTACCTAGGAAAACACAAAAATAAGTGACCGAATGATACTAAGTTGTTTAATGCATAAACTGAGTGCTGATGTAATTTTTAAGTGACCTAGGAAATCAAAAAACTTTTCTAAGCACTCTAAAATGCCCTTAGCATGATCCATTTTTAAGTGTTGAAGATGCAGTAATAAAATTTATAGATGATACTAAGTTGTTTAATGCATAAACTGAGTTAAGGATTATATAACACAAAAAATTTCTGGTCGTGTATGTGATTATTCATTGAGCTTACCAATTAGCTTTTGATAACTAGTTATGTCATATAGTAATGACTCATCAAACTTACAAACCATAACCAAATAATTATATTCAATAGCTATATTGATTGGTTTATAATCAGTAAAAAATAATTGTATTCAGTAGCTATATTGATTGGTTTACAACTACTAAAACTAATTTCTGATGATAATTCAGGATAGTATTTTTCTTGTTATTAACAAACACCAAAGCTTGTTTTAACAATTTAAGTACTAAAAAATACTTTAAATTTCCTTAACCTTTAATCATAAACTTGGCTTTCAAATGTTTCTTGATCCTATTAATCTCATTCACATTATTACGAGTTATCACAATATCGTTGACATATACAAGCAAAATTACTAATATATCAACCGTTGGCTTAACAAAAAATGAGTAATCACTTTTCCTTTGAGTAAATCAAAGTTCCAACAAAACACTCATGAGCTTTTCATTTAATATTCGAGGTTCTTTCTTGAAGCAATAAATAGACTTAGTAAGTTTACACACTTTGGCCTTATTTTTTAAAAACACCTTTCAGGTAATCGCATGCTGATGTGAGGGTGTTGAAATGGCATTATAAATGTTTAAACGTCAAATATTACGTATTATTATTCGTTTATATGCATGTGATTAAGTTGAATAGGTTAACTATGCGTTGGAAGTGATTTTGTAGGTAAAACAAGCAAGGTTGCTATTGTTGATCATGCAACAAAACATACTACCACGTAGAAGTGATCGAGGGTATTTGAGACATCCAGATGTGTAGATAGTGCGTTCCCTCAAAACGGGCTCACCGAGGATATCATTCAAACATTTAGTTATGATGAATATCTGGTATTCACGCAACAAAATGAATAAAATTTAAAATAATTCCATATTGCCGGTTAATCACTGCCTTGTTAAAACGTCAGGGAGTTATCACTAGAACCAGACTTTCAGCAGGAGGACATCCCCGCCTTTAATCTAGAAGGGTTGAGCACGTTTGGTTGGTCATATGTAAAAGTAGCTCAGTATCATAAGTTGAAAAATACTAGAAAAAAATGGAGAGCATTAAGGTTGGATGCTGAACTGTTAGATGAGGGTGAAACGGATGAGCCGAATAGTGGTGAAGAGGAAGTTAGTGATGAAGAGATGGAGGAAGATGGAGCAAGAGCATCATATTTTGGTGGTATGCCAACTATTATGACACTAATGGGGGATACCAAGGCATGGATGAATTTGTGGTTCAACAAAGGCCGATAGACTTTGATTCGTGGACAAGTTACCAACAGGCCACCTACGATCAAAATACTCAGGGATTTGAGAAGCTACATTGGGATAACATGTTGAACCACAACCATCAGGAACAATGGAACGGTACTCACGCATGGAATCAAGAGCGTGAAGTGAACCTAAAGTGGCAAGATGATCAAAGGAGGAGGATGCACAATGCTTGGCACGCAGGTGAGCCGGTGATTGAACAACCGGAGATTATAGACTACACTACTCTTGCACCGTATGATGGAACAGAGAGCTACCCGGTTCCACTAGTGCAACACTCACCGTGGGTCGACCCCATTCAAGATGCATAGCAGCAGCAAAGTCAAGAAAGCTCATCTGATGCCTTCAACTTTGGAACATTCTCAGACACGATGAGGAGCATCTTTGGCGATCCACAAAACCCCTACTATTGAGTACTCGCTGATCCATGATCAGGTTCATGTACTGCTTTTATCTATTAATGTTTTCTGAATATTAAACTACCGTTAACTGTTTAGGTAATTGGGTGGTTGGGAGGTGTGAGACAATTTATGTTAAATAGGGTAAAAGGTATGTTGGTGGTGTTATTATTATTATGTGTTGCGAATGGTTATGTTTTTGCCTAGGTCGGTTCGGGTTGGAAAGTCGTTTGTGTGATTAATCAAATAAATTGATTTGCAAAGAAAAAAAATTCACACACTTAACTTAAATACCATACATTGGGACAATGTATCTCAAGTGTGGGGATGAGGGAAAATTTGAAAAAATTTTATTGTTTTGAAGCAATCCAATCGGACACGAAAACGACAAGCATACCGATTGATTCATGCCATGTTTGATGTAAGGGTCCTTAGTCATGGTCTAATTCTAAGATAGCAAAAATAATCATGCTAAGCAAGGTTTTTAGAAAAAATTAAGAATAACATAGTTAGGGTTAACAGGCTATTGGTGTAATAAAAGCATGCACACATCGGCAACCTTATTTGCTAGTTTGTGAAAGTTGAAGCCAATTAGATTGGTAGTTCACATAAAAATTTATTTAATTGTTGAGTGTAGGTCATATGATTCTTTATTTTAGAACTAGTGTGATTTGATGCATGCTGAGATGGTAGACTTGATAAATGCACATAAATGATAGAGGTAATTTAGGATTTTCCTTTTCTTTTAATACCATTTCTTGTTTTACCACCTTACATTAAATTCACCTTAGTAGCCACTTTCGAGCCTTAAACCGTTTATTTTGACAAACCCATATCTCTAAAGCCCAAATCAATTTTTTTCCAATTTGACCTAGTTACCACTGTTGATTACATTCGTATTAGTTTAGTATTTGTTTTCTAGTAATAGTTAGTAAACAAAAAAAATAATTAATTTTTTTTTTTGAAAAATCAGGGCGGTAACTTACAGCCTATGCCCCTCAGATTTTTTTTATGAATTACAATGGATGGACTAATACCTTTGAGATCCGTAATTGTCCATCCTATCACTACTAAACATTACTAACATCCTATGCACACATCCTTATTTACATTTCCATATAGAATTGCATTATAAATGTCGAATTGATAAAAGGGCTAGACATTACTAATAGCTAAACAAGTAACACATTGAATGGTTACCATTTTAATGACTAATGAGAAGGTTACATCAAAATTGATTCCTTCTCTCTGTCTATACCATTTAGAAATGAATTTTTCCTTGTACCATTTAATGTCTTTTAATGATTTATATTCTTTTTTATATACCTACTTGCATCCTACGGTCTTGATTCATCTTTTCTAGGTCTTGATCAAACATTATCATATCAACATTTTTTTCTAATCAAATCATGGGTTATTGATTGAAAATCATGTGTTAGATAAAAATATATAATGAGTTTTAAATGAATATTTACAAAAGTTTTACATGAAATGACAGATGATTCACATGAAATAATGAAGGTTCTACATAAAATCAAATGTTTGCTTAAGAATGATCATGGCACACATGAACGTATACTTGAATAATCACATATAAGCATAATGTTTGTGTAATATTACTAAAGAAAACACAAAACAAAACTTACCAAGATGTAAGGATGACTAGAAGATGATGATAAACATTAAACTTTTTTGATTAATACTTGAAAATATGATGAGTGTGTGTAATTTTTGGCCAAGGGATGAGAGAAAGAAAGAGTGATTCTAGTGAAGATGAACAAGACATGATGAGGTGTTTAAAGATGCATATAATGAACAACCTAATGATGATTTATTAGGCTTGAATGAGTGCATGTGAAGGGTTTGGGTAACCTTTTTGGTCATGAATTATGAAAGGGTGAGAGGGCCAATGTTTTTTTTCCTTTCATCATTTTGTCACACATAACATGTCAGATGTGAGACATGTAACACGTGGCCTATTATTTTATGTAACATTTTTAATAGTTAGAATTTCATGCATCTTAGACACTATTTCAAGTGTTATATGGCGTACATATTATTACTAATAATTTACAAGTACTAATATTAAGTTTGAGCCACTTTAGGTCATATATCACCAATGTATGTTAATGGGATGAAATTACAATTTAAATTGTAAATTTCATAGTCTAATTGTATTAGTTCTCATTACATTATTAAACACATCAATAATTATGTCTAGTCTGAAATTGATAGCTTACAAGGTCAAATTTGCAGCTGAATTCAACCTCATCGATGAGATGAAAGCACATGATGATAAACGAAAGGACATTTCAACAAGATAATAAAACATAATAATTAATTTTAATCTTTCATCTATTCCTTCCATTCATCCATTTTATTTTCATCAATTCCGTTAACGCAAACCAAAGAAATAATTATGTCTAGTTTATGTCTAAGACAAGTCTAAATGTGCACATATAATGTCTCAGTTAATAACACAAGATTAAGTATGTCCAAACATGTGATTGCGAGCGGTGCTACATTTTTTCCCATACCTGTTAGACAACTCAAATTCTTAAATTATTTACCTTTTTATTCTTGGCCACAAACGTCTCCACCCTGTTCTTCTTCACACTAATTGCCCACTTCTTCTTTGCCTCATTTGTAATTGGTTCCTCCTCGACAATATCATCATAAACAATCTCACTCAGCTCCATTAGTGACTCAAAAGTCTTTGGACTACTAGCTTTAACTAAAGGCTAGACTTTAGCTGGTAGTTCCAAGATTTGACATTTCAATCTTCTTTCTTCAATCGTGATCATATGAGGGATGAGTCTTGTCATCTCATTACATATAGATGTATATTGTCGGTGAGTCAAAGTACTTGCCTTCAAGGTCAGGATTTCCTTATCCACCTTATCCATTTCATTCTAGGAGTAGAAATTCTTTGTTACCGGCTGTAAGGATCAACACTTAACGATCAGATCGATCTCGTGACAAGAACGCGGAATATAATCATCATGGTAAGAAGATTGAACAAGAAATGAGATGAACACAAGTGTAAATAAACTTCATTTTGTATTGCTCTCTAATTTGAAAGATTACAAATACATGCGAAATCAAGAAATGACATAAGCTCTAAGTAATTACATCAACAAACAACTATTTATACTAAACTTAGAAGTTATCGCATAGTTCTCGCGTGAACAGTCTTGTACAACACTATTCGCACAAGCTTCTCGCACAAACTTTTCGCGCGAATACTTTTGTAACAGACTTTTGAGAAAAGATCAACTTCTCGCGCGAAAGTAATATTTTTTAACAAACTTTCCAACAAACTTTTGCAAAAAAAACTTCTTGATCAAATAGAAACTTTTCGCGTGCGATTATCAAGTTTTTGCCTGATCAATTTTTCTCCCAATTTCGAAGATTCCAACTTTAATCTTTCACCAAATTGTTCAAAATTAATTGATTATGCTTCCGGTTGGTGATTTAGGCTCAATTTTGATCCTAATTGTCTCTAATTGATTCA
Source organism: Flaveria robusta (assembly GCA_025506415.1). Lineage (NCBI taxonomy): Eukaryota > Viridiplantae > Streptophyta > Magnoliopsida > Asterales > Asteraceae > Flaveria > Flaveria robusta. The sequence goes on from CM046466.1 coordinate 20,009,391, forward strand.
ACTAAGCTCAATTAATCACATAAACACCATCAAATCTTCAATCAAAAGCATAACAACTCTCAACATCTTCAAATGTGATAAAAAAACAACAGAAATCAAGTTATTCTTTAAAGAATTCCAATTCGGAGCTCAAGAACACTTGAAAAACATTCTTCAATCTTCAATTCAATGGATCTAGACCATACCAAGCTCTGATACCAATTGAAGGATCAACACTTAAAAATCAGATCAATCTCGTGACAAGAACGCGGAATATAATTATCACGGTAAGAATATTGAACAAGAAATGAGATGAACACAAGTATAAATAAAATTCGTTTTGTATTGCTCTCTGATTTGAAAGATTACAAATACATGCGAAATTAGAAAATGACAAAAGTTCTATGTAATTACATAGCGAACAACTATATATACTAAACTTAGAAGTTCTCCATAGTTCTCGCACGAATATCAAAGTTCTCGCGCGGCAACTTCAGGTTCTAACATTGCATCACCAATTAATCATGATTATACATGTTTACCTTTATGAATTACCACATCAGATGAAGAGACTAATGAATTAGGTTTTCAACCTATATTAGACTTAATACCTCCGGTCAATATTTCACTAACTGTTGACCAATATCAGACTTTTATGACTGGGTTAACAGTTAGTGAAATATTAACCAGAGGTATTAAGTCTGATATTGGTTGAAAACCTAATCCATAGGTCTCTTCATCTGATGTGGTAATTGATGAAGGTAAACATGTATAATTATGATTAATTGGTGGTGCAATGTTAGAACCTGAAGTTGCCATGTGAGAAGTTCATCTTGCGCGAGAACTTTGATATTTGCGCGAGAACTATGCGAGAACTTCTAAGTTTAGTATAAATAGTTATTAGTTGAGTTAATTACTTAGAGCTTTTGTCATTTCCTGATTTCGCATGTATTTGTAATCTCTCAAATCAGAGAGCAATACAAAACGAAGTTTATTTACACTTGTGTTCATCTCATTTCTTGTTCAATTTTCTTATCGTGATGATTATATTCTGAGTTCTTGTCACGAGATCGATATGATTGTTAAGTGTTGATACTTACACCAGCTCTTAGAGATCACCTATTTCAATTTCATCAACGTATGAGGGTTGTTAGTGTTTTCAATCGTATTCCATTAGTAAATAATATCATCCAGAAAGGAGTGGGCTGCAAACTTTACCACTTGATCAACCTTAAACTTGTTGATTTCAATAACAATCTTCATTCTCAATATCTATTAAAGAGTGGTGATGATACCTTTCTTTCTATCTAGATTAGAAGGATCACATCCTTTTGCGATACAATATGAACATCCCTTAGCAAGCTTCTCATCAGACTCATCCTTAATGTTTTACCCCTACTTAGTGTTATTCTTAGTGCTTCCCTTATTTTCTATGTTGTTCATCACAAAAATTGATTCTTTAGTTCCTTTTTCAAGGCTTCACTAAGGACATAAGGCATGATATCTTGCAAAATCTGACAAACTTCATCGATGATTACCTCCTCAAAAATTGGTTCGAGGGTAGGTCTTTCCTCAGAATGAAAGGAATTAGTATTAACCCAACATCTATATAACTTTGTATAGTTAGTGTTTGTATTTGTAATTACTCAATTCTTGTATGACCTCCATGTAACTTCTTCACCTATATATATTGTCCTCCACTAATGCTGGAGATCATTGAGTGATTATTAATATGGTATCTAGAGCCTAAAGGTCTTCCCCATCTCTTTCCCTCCCCACCCCATCGTTTCCTCTTTCTTTCCCCTGCCCTCTTCTTCTCCCCTCCCTTACTATCTTTCCTCTCCATCTTCCATATTCTTATGGCTTCTTCATCCAAAGATATCCCCATCCCCATGAACACCCTTATGCACCTAATCACTATCAAACTCGCATCCTCTAATTATTTGTTATGGAAAAATCAAATGCTCCCCATCCTCACCTATCAAAATCATCTTCCCCATATTGATGGTTCTTCATCTATTCCACCTGCCACCATTGTCTCCGGTGATCAATCCATTAACAATCCTGATCATGCCTCTTGGGTCATGAAAGATCAACAAACTATCATTCTTCTTCATGCTTCGTTAACTGAGGAAGTTGTAACCACCATTGTCGGGTTGCCCACCGCTCGACAAATATGGGTAGCCCCGAGAACATGTATGGAAACACCTCCATGGATCGTGTTCATCACCTTCGGGACCAGCTTCGTCTATTACAGAAAGGCCAAAAATCGGTGGCCGAGTTCGGTCGATCCTTCCAAACTTTATGCGTCCAACTCGTAGCTATCAACCACGCGGTCGTTGAAATAGACCAGGTCCATTGGATCCTTTGTGGACTTGGCTCTACCTTCGAAATGTTCTCCATTACTATCCGCAACACCCGTCCTCTCCCCTTGTTTACTGATCTTCTAACCCGCACTGAAAATCAATTATTTCTCCGCACTATCCACGAATCCATCACACCTCCTGTGGCTTTCTTGGCCCAACTATCCCGCTTCCCACCTCATATGTGGGGTCGGGGGTCTTGCCCACTTCGGGGGGCTAGTGCAAGCAATTCCCGTGGTGGCGGTCGGACTCGCGTTTGACGCCCACCACACTGCAAACTTTGCAGACAAGATGGACATTTTGCTAACACTTGCCCAAACTTGGCCTCCTTCGCTTCACAGGTCGTAACCCCTCCGTCGGCGGATTCTTTTGCTTCTGCGTTTCTGTCTCAGTGTCACGTCTCATGTATTGCGCCTAACTCGTATGTGGATTCTGGTGCTACCGATCACATGACTCCCAACTCCGAAGCCGTGTCCAACCCGTCTCCTGTTTCAGGTAATGAATCTGTCACCTTTGGCAATGGTGCCACCCTTCCCATAACACATAAAGGTGACTCTTATATCCCCGGTAATCTTCATCTTAAAGATATTCTTATGGTCCCTTATCTCACCAAACCACTTTTATCTATTAGCATGTTAGCCAAAGATAATTTTATGGATGTTGTCTTATCCTACCCTCATTTTTCTATACAGGATCGTCTGACCAAGCGGACTCTTGCCCAAGGAAAGTGTGAGAATGGTCTTTACATTCTCCAACCTGATCATCAAGTTTTGCATGCTTCTACTTATCCTAAACTTCTTTTGCGACTTGGCACTCCCGTTTGGGTCATGTGCATTTTGATGTTATTGTTAAATTACAAAAACTTGGTCTATTAAAAGTTTCTGCTCTATTGCCTAAACCAACCATATGCACTGCTTGTCAACTTGCAAAAAGTCATAGACTCCCATTTAATAATAATAATAATAATAATAATAATAATAATAATAATAATAAAAGGTCTTTACTACCTTTAGATCTTGTTCATTGTGATCTTTGAGGACTATCCCCCGTCAACTCAAGTGACAACTACCGTTACTATGCGATCTTTATTGATGATCACTCTCGATTCACTTGGTTTTATCCGTTACGATCGAAGTCTGATTTTTCTAGTGTTTTAAAAGCATTTATGCAATTAGTTCAAACTCAATTTGCACGCAAAATAAAAACATTCCAAAGTGATGTGGAACCGAGTTTGTCAACTCTAAAGTCCGGGCTTTATTTGAGGAAAATGGAACTTTCCATAGTCTCTCTTGCCCATACACCCCACAACAAAATGGGCGGGTTGAACGAAAATAGTTTAATATGATATAAAAATAATGAAAGTTTAATTTGTATTTGATATTTTATGGGTTAAATAAAGACTATTTAATTTCTGTTATATTTAATAAAAAACAAACATATATTATGGGCATGGTCTGCAAAATGAGAGCTCCAACTGAACCTACCATCACCTAGCTACTTTGTCAGTAATCTTTGAAAGCTAGATATTTAAATAGATCATTAGCCATCGATATTACTATTTAATAGATACTAGACGTTGGATCTTTAATTTATTTTATAAATATTATAGTTTCATAAACTTTCAATTGATATTCATCATGCATCGAAGTTTATGGATACTGCGTCTTTTTTGCTTGATGTTTCATTCTACTAAAATTTGGCTTTGTCAACTTTCGCAAATAGCTTAAAACAATACAATTTTACTATATGTTTTATCTTGTCATCATGCCATGGGCACGTTATGGTCAATCCAACCGGTCTTATTTGCATTGTTTTATGTCGGTCGTTTTGGTGTTCATTTTTTGACTTTATACTTGAAACATCATTATGAAATACTATAAACATAGGGTCTTTTGTAAATAATATTTTAATAACTTGTTCATACTTTTATCATCACAAAAACATGCATTTATAATATTGTCCATGTAAACATATATCTAGTTTGGCTCTAGCACAATATTGTAACCCAAGTAAAAAAACCTACTTTTATTAACAATAATTTACTTTTCATTCTAATACCCTCTAATCAACTTGAGCTTTCAATGATTTCAACCTTAAATACTTATAAAATGACTTGTAGAAAGATCACATAATATTAGTTTAAAAAAAAGAGGTCTAAAAAGCCAGCTAAAAATATAAAATGTGATGGGAAAAGGCAATTTAGAATATTCAAAGAAAGTACCTCAGTTTGCACCAACTTAATTCATTCAGTATAAAAGGGGTTACAATGATGTTAAGGAAATAGTGAACAACTTAAGCTTTTCATCTTCAATGGATCAAACAGTATCAAACCAGACCCAAAGTAAACCTGCAATCCCTGCATATGTAAAGGCCATTTCTGGATCACTTGGTGGGATTGTGGAGGCCTCTTGTCTCCAACCCACAGATGTCATAAAGACGCGATTACAACTGGATTCCACGGGTCGATACAAGGGTATACTGCACTGTGGCAGCACCACGGTTAAGACCGAAGGGGTTCGGGCTCTGTGGAAGGGCTTGACGCCCTTTGCGACGCACTTGACGTTGAAGTATGCCCTGAGAATGGGCTCCAATGCCGTCCTTCAATCCGCGTTTATGGATGCTAATACTGGAAAGATTAGTGATGGAGGGAGGTTTGTTTCGGGGTTTGGTGCTGGTGTTATTGAAGCTCTTGCTATCGTTACTCCCTTTGAGGTCCATTTTCATATCACTTTGTTTTATTAGTTTTAATATCTCATACCAGACAGACCTTGAATAATTTAATTTATTCATGATAGTCATTTAATGAAATGTTTAGGTTGTAAAAATAAGGCTGCAACAGCAAAAGGGAATGAGCCAAGATGTTATGAAGTACAAGGGTCCCATCCATTGTGCTCGGTTAATAGTGCGCGAAGAAGGCCTAAGGGGACTTTGGTCAGGTGCGGCCCCAACAGTTATGCGCAATGGTACTAACCAGGCGGTCATGTTCACAGCCAAGAACGCTTTCGACAAATTATTGTGGACGAAAGACGAAGGTGATGGGAGGGTGCTACAACCATGGCAGTCTATGATGTCCGGTTTCTTAGCAGGAACATTGGGTCCTCTATGCACGGGTCCTTTTGATGTGGTCAAAACAAGGCTTATGGCTCAAAGTGGTGAAATGAAGTATAAAGGCATGGTTCATGCAATCGCGACGATATATGGTGAAGAAGGGTTACGTGCACTATGGAAGGGTCTGGTTCCACGGCTCATGCGTATCCCACCAGGGCTAGCCATAATGTGGGGTGTGGCTGACCAAGTGACTGGCTTTTATGAGACCAAATATATTCATCTTGACAATAACAATGATAAAAGTATAACAGTCATAGCGGTGTAGCTATGTTTCATTTTTCTTGTTTGGTCCAAGTATCGTCATTCTTTTGGATTTATATTTGAGGCGTTTTTAATTATGACAGGTTTACTTGATTCAATTTTTTAATTTGTAATTCATATTTGTAAATTATTAAATTCTTAAATTGAGTGGGATATGCTTGTTTGTTATTTGTAAATTATTAAATGCTTTATAAATTTGTTAAATGTAATACAAGTTATTCTAATTTGTTATATTCTAAATTCGATTACTTATTAGAATTCATGAAAATAATTTTAAACTTTTATATATATTAGAAATTGCAACATATATATGTACATGAGCCGGATATAGTTAAATTATAGAGTAAAGCTAACAAGTTAGCATTAATTTTTTCAATAGCTAATTGTATAATTAACGGACAACTGGTTCACACGATAATCTCTATTATTCGAGTATGAAATCTTGGGCACTAGGCTAGCTAGCACGTCTCCAAAGATACACTCGTACATCAATCTGTAATCATTAGTCTCGCACCTAAGACCCCCTCAGAAGAAAACTAATCTTATGTGAGAAAACTTCCTAACTTAGTGGTGGGGGTGCAAGTGTTGTGGAGCGTGCTATTCTGTATTTGAAAGTTCATGATCATGTGTACAAAGGGGTTTCACTGAAATGTCTGTAACTTGAGTTTTAAAACTCCGTTCCAGGCCTGTGATCAGTCAAACGATTGTTGGACCGAGTAGCACGTTTCTACAAACAGCGTAGGTAGTTTGGGTCCTTGTTTCTGTCCATAATCGCCTTATTTTATGAGTATTTTGACTTTTAAAGTTATTTTAATTTTTGTTGGGCTTTATTTATGGAATATGTTTTGGCCTCTTTATTTTTTGAGGTCTATTCGGATTTTATCTTGCATTTTATATTTTTGGAGACTTGGGATGTTTGTTTTTGAAGTTTATGATAATTATTTTCTCTCTAACACAAAGTGCGTGTTAGTGTGTGAAAAATTCTGTTTATCGGTATTTTTTGTGAATCAACGATAAGTAAAAAAATTGTTTCTTGTATTCGCTGAGAATAAACAGGTTCAATTGTTATATCATTTATGTTCTACATCACTTAACCTAAAACTTTCTTTTTTTATTTTTGACACAGACGGAATTAAGACGCAAAACTTTCTTCAATTTTAATGAATTCTTAAATTACTTACTCTTGTTAATTACAAAACGTCTATGTGTCCATTTATTTTATTGTAAGAAAAGGGATAAGCGTCATTTGGACACGAAATGTCATAGGCTGTTTTCTAACATAGGAAATTGAATGACATTGGCTGTTTGTTGTCATAGGAAAGTGGTTATTTACGTAACAATGTTGGATCTAATGAATCAACAAATCTAATGAATCTGCATATGACATGATTGCTAATAGTGTGATATTTTAAAGGACCATATAGCAGGCAATCTAAATCCGTTAATGTAATTACAAGAGTTTAATACAATAAACGTGAACAAGTGTTGTATGTATATATTTAGAGAAACTAGTGTTATGTGCATTCGTTTTGTCGCTCGAGTCATACGCTCGATCTATTTGAATATTGTTTCGTTACAAAAGATCAACAATGTTATATGACTATTTTCCCACATTCCCGGCCCTGCGTAAGCTCACCTTGCAAATGGAAGCTGTCGGCAACAACCCTGTTAAAAAAATTGATCTTGTTTTTTCATCATTTCATTAGTTCGGGTTGCCACTCTCTTTGTATCATTGATTTCATCACCTGCATATAATGTGGTTTAGATTAAAATGGAGTTGCTCTTGCAAAAGGGTTTGACAATTTTGGAAAAGAGTATAACACTTTTGATACACCTAGTGACGGACAGAAGTTGTTTTGCTGCTGAAATGCATCCTGGAGTGCACTGAAGTTATATACCAAAATAATAATAATATGGATCTAAGAAAAAACCACAAACGCGTTTGGAGACTTGGGATGTTTGTTTTTGAAGTTTATGATAATTATTTTCTCTCTAACACAAAGTGCGTGTTAGTGTGTGAAAAATTCTGTTTATCGGTATTTTTTGTGAATCAACGATAAGTAAAAAAATTGTTTCTTGTATTCGCTGAGAATAAACAGGTTCAATTGTTATATCATTTATGTTCTACATCACTTAACCTAAAACTTTCTTTTTTTATTTTTGACACAGACGGAATTAAGACGCAAAACTTTCTTCAATTTTAATGAATTCTTAAATTACTTACTCTTGTTAATTACAAAACGTCTATGTGTCCATTTATTTTATTGTAAGAAAAGGGATAAGCGTCATTTGGACACGAAATGTCATAGGCTGTTTTCTAACATAGGAAATTGAATGACATTGGCTGTTTGTTGTCATAGGAAAGTGGTTATTTACGTAACAATGTTGGATCTAATGAATCAACAAATCTAATGAATCAGCATATGACATGATTGCTAATAGTGTGATATTTTAAAGGACCATATAGCAGGCAATCTAAATCCGTTAATGTAATTACAAGAGTTTAATACAATAAACGTGAACAAGTGTTGTATGTATATATTTAGAGAAACTAGTGTTATGTGCATTCGTTTTGTCGCTCGAGTCATACGCTCGATCTATTTGAATATTGTTTCGTTACAAAAGATCAACAATGTTATATGACTATTTTCCCACATTCCCGGCCCTGCGTAAGCTCACCTTGCAAATGGAAGCTGTCGGCAACAACCCTGTTAAAAAAATTGATCTTGTTTTTTCATCATTTCATTAGTTCGGGTTGCCACTCTCTTTGTATCATTGATTTCATCACCTGCATATAATGTGGTTTAGATTAAAATGGAGTTGCTCTTGCAAAAGGGTTTGACAATTTTGGAAAAGAGTATAACACTTTTGATACACCTAGTGACGGACAGAAGTTGTTTTGCTGCTGAAATGCATCCTGGAGTGCACTGAAGTTATATACCAAAATAATAATAATATGGATCTAAGAAAAAACCACAAACGCGCTTATATAAAAAAATAAGTAAGTTAATTTTTGCAAATGAGGATACCATGCAAAATTTCTTTACTCGTTAACACTTCCACAATAGAAAGTCAATAACTAATTATCTTCGAAGCAAAACTAAACATAGAATGCATTCATTAACTGCTAAACCTATAAACATGAATTATTTTCAAGATCATTTGCATATGTACACTAGTAGAAAATAGACATTTATAACACAAATTATGACCTACACTGATTTTATGACATGCAAAAATGTGTGTTATAAAAAATATCATCTTTACTAAAATTTATATGAAATATAACGCACATTTTTCTTGTCCATCATTTTAGTAAGGACAAAAAAGCATGAAATACACGCTAAAATTTTGCATGTCATCTTTTAATGCCATTTTATGTTTTCAAGCACAACACGCACGTTGATTTTATTTTAATCATAAAATCAAATAAAAGTTAGTGGCAGTTTGATAGATTTTTAATTGTTATTAAAACACCATATCTTACTGGTTAATAACCTTTTAATACTTAAAAGGTAACTCTAATGCTGAATAGTTAAAAAGTATCAATAAAATTTAACATTTTAATCATTTAGTATTAGGTTTATCTTTTAACTATTAAAAGAAAAATACTTACAAATTAAAGAGGGTGAATAATGACAGGAATAAATGCATAAATCCTCGAAGGAGAGGCTGAAACATCGTGCGACATTTGGGCAGTGGAGGAGATGAGAGACTTTGAGGAGTTGGCACGGATGTCGCAGAGCAAAAAAAATTAAGAAAAGGGAAGAACATGCCTGAAGCTAATACACCATCGTCATTCCTCGTGACTTTTCTATGTCGATCCTCATAGTCGTCATCAAACCCAGAACAATCACAATCACCTGCTTGGAAATCATCCTTAGTGTGCATTTGGTATGCAGGTATTCGATAGAATTTAATATAGTTGGAATCTAAATTCAATTCATCAATGTGTTTGGTTGGTAGAAATTTGTTGAAATCGGAATTTGAATTATATTTTTAACATGTTTGGTTGAGAAAAGAATTGGAATTAAAGTTGGAATGAATTCCCTGTTCCTTTAAATGAAAGATTTCAAATTTCTTTCAAATTTTGAAGGATTTGAAATTCCACCTACCCCCAACCCCCACCATCAACCTAGGGGCAGAACTACCTGTCGGGTTACGGGGTCAAGTGACCCCATTAATTTTGGAACTAGTAGTGGATCGTATAGTATCAAAATTTTGGGTGAAGCAATAGTTTTTATATAATTGAACCCATAAGTATAATTAAGTTTGGATCAGATTCAAAAATACTGCTTTGGTTCAACACTTAGCTCCTATGTGCGCGTTTCTGCCAGAAATAGGTCACAGACTCGGTTCCTTCAACTCTAGTTTTTTAAACTCCTCTTAAATGTGTAATTACTGCTTACCCTTTATATATTTTGACCCTAAATCAACCCAAAGCCCTTCGCTATCGCTGTTGTAGTTTGCTACATTGTTTCTTCTCCTTCTTCACTAATTTCATCCCAAAAATGAAAGACTAATCGAGACAACTCTCCCCTCTTCACTGCTAGTTTGCTTATTCTAGATTTTAAAGGTTAGTTTTCTATTTTAAAGTTTATTTTTGATTTTGAAGGTTGGTATTCGAGTTTAATAAATATGATCAATTATTAATGAAGTTATAAAATTGTTCATTGTTTTTTACATGAATTCATCAATTTGCCTAACTCCAATGTTAATTGTGAATCTTGTTTAACAATGAATTTACAAAATTATTCATGGTTTTTTACTTGAAGAATGAGGAAGTGTAGATGGTGAGTTATCAAACTAAAAATAATTTATTTATAAATTTTCCAATATGGTTTAACAATCATTTTGTAGAAATCATTGTAAAAACATATTATAATATATATTATTCCAAATGGTCGGTTTCTACATGGAAGTGATATAGCTTCACAATTTTGCCACTGAAGTTGTATAATTTACGAACAAGTCCATGTACCATCATTTGTTTCAGTTTTCGTTCTCATGTCCCATACCACATAGAGACACACTTGTATGTGTGTGCGAGAGAGAGAGAAACACGGGAGGTAGAGGGAAATGTTTACCGGTGCTATGGTGTGTGCCGGCGGTGGTGTGTGGTGTCGGTGTTGTTTGGTGGCGGTGGTGTGTGGTGTGATGGCGATGGTGTGTAGTGGCGATGGTGTGTGGTGCTGTGGAGAAGAAAGAAAGAGGGAGAGTGAGATGGTGATATTTTTTATAGCTCATAGGGGTATTTTGGTTTTTTAAGAAAATTTAACAGAAAATGTTAACTCCGTTAGTTAAAAGGACAAAAATAGAAACGATTTGCAAAACTCAAGCCAATAATAGAGACAAAATAAACGTTGGTACTCAAGTAGAGACAATTTTAAGATGATGAAGATCTGAAGATCTAGGTTGAGTCTGCAACAAAAACGCCGCGAAAACCTAGATCCACGAGAACTGAAGATCTGGGTTGTGTATGGTGTGTGTCGACGGTGGTGTGTGGTGTCGGTGTTGTGTGGTGGCGGTGGTGTGTGGTGTGTGTTGGCGATGGTGTGTGGTGGCGATGGCGTGTGGTGCTGTGGAGAAGAAAGAAAAAGGGAGAGTGAGATGGTGATATTTTTTATAACCCTTAGGGGTATTTTGGTTTTTTTAAGAAAATTTAACAGAAAATGTTAAATCCGTTAGTTAAAAGGACGAAAATAGAAACGATTCGCAAAACTCAGGCCAATAATAGAGACAAAATTAACGTTTTGGTACTCATGTGGATATAATTTACAAAACTTAGGGACGAAAACCGAGATTAACTCAAAATTATATTTTAGATAAGAAGTTTTAAAATATCACTATCATGATTACAACTTTTTAAGCAATCAAAACTATTATTGATAGTAACAATCAATTTGATCACAATTTCAACTATCATTACTTGAAACTTTAATCAAATTTCTTATAAATTAAACTTTTTTTTTTTTGATTTCGAGGGTTTAATTTTGCTGGTGTTTGGTAGACTTTTAAAGATTTTATTAACTTAAAACGAATGACGTTCTACTAAAACAGTAAATAATGTAAAATTATGTATTCCCCCATGATTGATGATTGTTTAATTTAATTAGATTGTACATAAATTCAAGGGTTTATATAAAATTCATATTTAATTAAATAAAAAGGTTGAAACAATTATACCATGAAATTATGAGGGCTTTAATGTAAATATAGAACTTTAACTCTTTGATTTTGAAGCTAATGTCACCGCAAGGAAAACGATCAGAACAGTTATTACAAGCACCAACATCCGTTATCTTTAAGCAAAATTGATGGTGTTCTTTTGACTGAACACTAGAGCCTAGAAACGTCTTACTTTTCTTCTTAATGAGTGACAATGTTTGTGATCTCGTTGCAATAAGGAATGTTAGAATTCGTAACCTGGCTTGAGTGTATACAAGTTGTTGGAAGTTCTTGCCGGGCTAAGATTGAAAATATGGTAATTTGGTACGCATAGAAAACAATGATTGGATGGGGACGTGTCGTTTGATTCCGATAGTCTTGTTTAACGGCGATGTCAACTGTTGGGTATTTGACACGTGTCAGTTTTACGATTGGAATAATAGGTTTAGCAACTCATGCTAATAAGGTGTTATAAACTATAAGAATATACATAATTTTATGATAAGGATAAATATTTTGATATATCATAAATGATAAGGAATTGAGTGTAGGCCCTTTTATAATATAGTAAAATGTGAAAGCGCAATATGGCGGCAATCACAAAATAAAATTTTTTTTTAAATAAAAAACTATAGTAGTACCATACATAAAATAATAAAAATATGATGCTTGTCTTTATAATGCGAAATTTTAAACAAATATTAACGTATATAAAAGTTATGGCGATTTAAAAATCGCGGGAAAAATTATTATAAAAGTTAATAGCTTTAATCGCATAATTATTATAGTTAAACTAATAAAAGACAATTAAAATCTATTATAGCATATTATATATACGCATCCAAAATTTAAAATATATATTTTTTAAGCATTATCATAAAATTTTAATAAATTTTCACTTTATTATCCAAACATTAGGGTTTGTACAAGCGAAAACAATTTTGAATTTTGCCATATATAAAATGCAATGGATTCGTACAAGCATTATGCTTTTGCTTGATGATATTGCTATTTGCGAACCACTTATTCAACTTTTGGTAGACTAGGGACCACCAGTAGTTGACTACCGAAATTAATGAAATATTGTCCAATGTTAATAGTAGATTCATTGTCGTCCGGCCGACGAGGTTACAAAAAATAATGCATTTCACCCACATCTCAACATCAATCCGACGACTGACAATGAGTAGAGAAAATCGTGTCGTGAGGACGTAAACGAAACGAACGAACACAAATGGGTTTGTTTGTGTTCTTATTAATAAAATAACTTGTCTATTAACAATTCACGAATACTTATCGAACGAGATTTTTTATTCACGTTCGTTCGTTAAGTAAATGAATCTATAGCTGTTCAAGAACATAAATGAACGCAAACAAAAACGAGCAAAAGCACTCAAATATCAATTAACATTAACAAACACAAACGGAAAGTTTTATAAAACAAACAAATATAAATCATAATATATTGATTTTATAATTAAAACCATACATATTATGTAATATCCATCAAATATAAATAAATATTTAACATAATTATCTCAAACATATCTTTTAACTGAACGAACACATTATGGAACGTTTACGAACATAAATGAACGATCGAACATTTGTTCATGTTCGTTTAACTAAACAAACAAAATTTTCTTGTTTGTACTCGTTCATTAATTAAACAAACGAATATAAACGAAATTCGCGCCGAACTGTTCACGAACGTTTGATTTCTTTACAGCCCTAGTGTCGATCATTTTTCTAGCTTAAATTTACAGTTTATATATACAATCCACCTCATCTATAGCTTAATGTTTATAACAAGCAAACTAGTAACATACCACTACAAAATAGAGTCTAGAAGAATGAGATGAATACAAGCAACACTAGAGGTGCAAACGAGCTGAGCTACTAGTGAGCTAATCGATATCGGATCGATACAAAGCTCGAAACGAGCCAAGCCTTATCGAGCTCGAGCCGAGCCCGAGCCTTAAAAAAGCTCATTTAATTATCGAGCCGAGCTCTAGCTTCACATATCTAGCTCGAGCCGGCTCGTGAGCTTAAATAAGCTTTTTATGTATATATTTTTTATTTAATTTATTAAATATTTTTATGTAAATAACTTTTATTATATATAAAATTATGATAAAAAAATTATATAATGCGTATAATGGTATATATAAAACATATAATTATAATTATATACAGAAGTAAATATAAAAATATTAAAAAAATAATAACTAAATAACAAACGAGCCGAGCGCGAGCCGAGCTTAAGCTTCAAAATGTACTTGACAAGCCAAGCTCGAGCTTTAAAAATAAAGCTCAAAACGAGCCGAGCTCAAGCTTTAGCTCTCTTAAGTCAAAACAAGCAGAGTTCGAGCCTATACGAGTTCGGGCTCGGCTCGAACCGTTTGCACCCTTAAAACGGTTCTTTTATGGAGATAGAAAGACAACTTATAGTAAGATCTCTGACTGAAAAACCTTCTTCATCTACAAATTATAACACAATGCAATTAAAAGATCATGATATGGGTAATTGCTTTTGCTAACAGTTTCGGAAACTGAATTATAAAACCTATGGAGGCGAGTTTGATCTTTTTACTCGTGAGATCAATTGATGTGGTTTAGGTTGTATTATACTATGTTATTGATTCTTCGCTTCCGTACAACCCATATTTAATTACGGCATCTTCCACAACACAAATCTGTTTTTAATTACCTCCATGTTATAAAAACGTAGCCAATACTTCATGTTGGCATTGAATAATGAACATGCATTTCACATGTAGAAGCTGGTGGTTATAAATATAAGGAGTGATAAGTGTTTCAAAAATATAATGAAAGATGATTGGTTACAAATGTGAATATGTGATGAATAATTAAAAGACTAGAGAGATAATGAGACAATGGTTTTAAACTATTAATTCATAAATTATTGAACATACAATAGGAAAATTAGCTCTTCTTTAGAGAAATGGAGCGTACGGTTAAAAAGTAGATGATTGAAAAACGCATTTAGACACGTAATTGAAAATAGCATAATATCTTGTATTTAAATATCCAAATTAAAATTTTATTTGTACGAAATATCAAACGTGTTTATGAGTAATTCGTAAAGCAGCATTTGATTAAGGAACAGATAGAAGATTTTGTCATGTTATTCGTTGACACTGTTAATATTTCTGAATAACCATGAACACTACATACCTCCCTGTGAACTTTTAAACATTTGATCTTCATGACTACTTACAGAAATTCTTCTTAGTAAATTATTACAATTTTCATCTAAAAACCTACACTTACTAAATATCTCAAAATCTCATTGATGAAAACTGCCAATTATACAAGATGCCAAGAAAAAAAAGATGCATAATTGCACTTGTAAAATAGATATTAGTAAATTCTAGAAAGAGTATGTTGGAGACATACCTTACCTCCATCACATAAATAAAGAAGTGGCTCCAGTTGAGAACCGTGACTCAGAAACCACATGTTCGTGTACAATACAATGTAGCATAGTATAGTAATCCAGCTATCATAAAATATAGTATCTATCAGTTATAACAAACAAAAATTTTGAAGTGACACGTGTCATAATTTTATTGCCTCTAAATCTATGCCTTTCCGCCTAAACATTTTCCAATTATCTATTCTCAAATTAAAATTTTATCCATTATATGTAGGATAACTTTCGATTGACCAATAACTTTCTTCTTTAAATAGACTTTTTATGATTAAATTTAACTAATTTATTATAATGCATAGGATTTAAAAATGTTAAACTTTCTTTTGTTTTTTTTATATATTATGATATGTTACTATGTAAGTGTTTTTTTATGTTAAAACAATTTCATATGCCACACACAGACACATGCACACACACATGCACACACACATATACATATTAAATCAATTGTCTTTCTCTATAATAGTTGATAAATAAAAATTCTAAATGACACATTGCGTTATTTCTAAAGCACATCAATAAATGTTTTCGTGTAAACATTGTAGCACATTATTTTGGCCAACATAATTGTTTCTTATAATTCAATATCATAATAATATTTTTTTCATTGTTACACATAATTTTTTTCAAAAAACTTAATAATTATACGTCCTGGGCTAACTATTGTCCTCTAAAATCAAATAATAATATATTAACATATAAGGTATTTATTTATTGTATTTTTATGATATTTATTTATTGTATTTTTATGATTTAGTCCTTGTAATATTCTATAATTTAACATAATTATTATAAGATATTGATCCAGAGCATAAAATATACCTAAGAAATTCAAAGCAAAAACAGACGTACAAGAGTACTAATAATGAAACTTTCAGATATTAGAACCTCTTCAAGAGTAATAATAATCAAACTTTCAAATATTAGAATCCCTTCTTTGATAAAATGATATAGCTAGCACGAAGAAGTTCAATATAACCCAGCATAAATGATATAATGATTCCACATAGCTTATAATACTTTTCGTCCCACTATTAAGATATAATTCTTTTATGGCTTCGGCTCATATGTCTAACATATGTCAAAACTCCAAAATTTGAGTTGGCCAATGCTTCCAATATATCTTTTGATATGGTTTTGTTGTTTCCTTTCTGCTCTTACTAGTTGTCCCAATGTTAGACTTCCATATTTTCGACACAAAATCCAAAATATAAATATTTTAACCGTCATAGATAGACTTGGACTAACTAAGCTCTATTTGGCTCAAAAAGTATAACGTAGATTATATTGTTGGTGCCAACATTGAGTCTCATGGGACCAATAATAATTCAGCCCAGACCCAAAAATCTGGAATACTTGGATGCGCTACACCGAAAATTGTTGGGGCAGGCTAGGGATGTGCACGGTGCAGTTCGTTACGTTTAAGACTTTTTTTTAATCGGTTATGCCTTAACGGAATTGTCAGTTAATTGTACGGTTCGATTAATGCGGTTAATTCATTCATGGTTCAGTTAAATTGGTTATTTGCTCACCCCTAGATCTTTAACTCAATTTATTATTTTGTGTATTGTCCAATACACAATATTGAATATTCAATTTTTGTGTAATAGGATGACATTTATGGGGCGTTTGGTTGGAAGGAATGGAATGAAATTGAGAAGCTAGTATAATTTTCAAGTAAAATTGTGTTTGAGTGAGCAATTAAAAGTAAACCCAAGGGAATTTGAGGTGAAACATTCCCTTGGGTTTTACATTTCATTACCCACTTAAACATAATTTTGTTTGAAAATTATACTAGTTTCTCAATTTCATTCCATTCCTTCCAACCAAACGCCCTTTAGTATTTTTTACAGGTCGGTGACCATTTAAAATGTTTACACAGTTTGAGCTTGGTTCTATTGGCAGACCTATAAGTGTCCTTACCACTATTCCTACATACGTGCCCGTCTAATTCCTCAATGTTTCGTAGTTAAGTAATGAAGATAATCGGATGGGTCAGTACCCTTTAGTGATCCAATTAGCAATTAAAAATGTCAATTGATGAGTCATTTTTCAACTAAATGTGTTTTTTGCCAATTTTATTTAACAAATGTATATGGAGTTATGCGGTACGTGGGTGCAACAGAACTACAGAAGAACTAGAATAAGCAAAACTAGAACTGTACGTAAAATGGTTTGTATATTAAAAATCGTAACACTACATTGAACTACTTTAGCTAGGCAATACTACATGATTATATGTAGTTATGATAGCAAGGTAGTTGAGCTACTTATGAGACTGATAAAGTCTATTTATGGGGGTTAAAAAAAACAGTTAATAGGTAATGAGATGTATAAATAGAGAATCAAAATTGTTCCTTGACACATTTGAGGCAATTATCAATAGGCGACAATTACTAACGAAATATGCATTGAGCTGCTTCTTTACAGGATTGAAGGGGAAATTCAACTATAGGTTAGAATTTTTTATCCTAAAAGTATTCAACAAGCCTTTGTTTAGCAAAATTACAGGAAGCCATAATTAAAGCTAAATGATCAAAAATAGGTTATAAGCCTCCTAATCTTGTTATTAATACCATCAAGAATGCATCATCTTATACAAAACCAGCGGCGATAGATGTTAAGTATAGTGAGGCATTGTATAAACTTGTCAACTATAGGAAAATTTCGACTCAACTATCTTTAAAATTGATATATTTGCTGGAGAGGAGCACTTATGCCACAACCATCACACCACACTATAAACCCACAAATCAAATCTTGCTGTGTCACATTAGATCACACTATACCACACACTCAAATTTGGTGGCAGCTATGTTGCCACACCATGCCACACGCACATACACGTTGTGTTTTAAAGTAAAAGCATAGCGAGAGCATGTCGATTTTGCATGTCATGCGGCGTGTTTTTTGGGTGGCGGCGGTGTTGCCATGTCATGAACCAAAAGTATAGCCACGACGAGAGTGCCCCACCCACACTTAGCCATTGGAGTATGTGATATGGTCTTAGTGGTGCAATGGTTCAGGTTCCAAGGGCAGAAGGTGATCTTGAGGGACAACGATGTAAGAAGTTTGACAAGTATATTAATCCTACAAGTATTTGCAATTAAAGGTCAAAATACTTCAAATTTAATGGTTACACAAAATAATAAAAATTCTAATGAATAGTTTGAGAGCCTGATTCCAGATTACAATAATGTGTTCATAGATATAAAAACTTTACCCCATTTCGGAAAATATTTGATCGCAATACTTTTGCGAAAACTAAAACCATATGGATATCGCATTATTAAATAAAAATATCATTGAAAAGTTAGTAAATGAACTACTAGAGTTGGGTACCATCAGACACAACAACAACTCCCTGCATCACCAATTGTGCTAGTTCAGAAGATAGATGGTGAGTGGATGACGTGTGTAGACTATCGAAAGATAAATCGGCCACTGATCGGTTTCCTATCCCATTTAGGGAAGAACTAATATATGAGTTGTATGGTACTAAATTATTTTCAAAACTAAAAATCCTATAAACATTGTAACAAAAATCATTTAAGATAGACAATCAAAGACCATAATTTTATAATGTCAATTACATAAACATCTCATTATCTTGACATAATATAACAGAAATTTCTAAAAGGGATGCTAATCTTTATTTCAAGTAAGATTCTTTCCACCGTTCAAACTATAACTCAAGTGCACTTTGACTTACGTGATATGAATACTAAAGTTAGCATTGCTAAGTGGGTTCTTATTTTGTTTGAAGCATAAACATTCATACATTCAGGGTTGGTAAAGTTTTGGATCAGTGATAACAGTAGAATTATCTTAATTGTTAAATAGTAACTTATGCATGGCATAAAGCAACCATACAAGCATCATTAAGGTAACATGCTTGTATATATATACAAGACTCCAGTGATATGCTTGCATGATGAAAAACTCGATGACCATGCAATGCACAAAGCATGAAAATCAAATACTTAACTAAGCAATATGCCAATATTGACATGGTTGAATAAGGCAAGACTCTAGTGACAATGCAATGCATAAAGAAAACCAAGTAAATACATGTTAGACACCTATGACTATGCAATACATAAGGCAAAAAAATCAAATGCTTGCAAGAAAGACTCTAGTGACCATGCAAGGCATGAAGGAAATCAATCAAATGCTAGCTTGCACCACTCTAGTGACCATGCAACGCATAAGGCAGGGGAATAAAATGCTTACACAAAGTAACACTTTGGTGATAGGCAGACCATAAAGGTAACCTTTATAACATGTAAATCACATAACGTATATAGAATCTTTACATATATATACGTCATACTGACACGTTAAATAAAAATTGATTCTTATTTTAAGAGTCCTCGGATTCAGTAAGGAATTAGGTTAAGTTGAGCATTTACACACAGTGAACGGATGATGTTGGTATTTACTTCTACGTTTGGTCAGGTTTGGGTGAGGAACACGAATACAAGTGGACTTTCATATTCGGATCACTTATTTAGATGTGCGTGACCATTTGTCTTATGCATGTTACTAGGATTCTTGGAATATCATAAGTATGACCACATACAGGTGAAAAATCAGATGCTGGTGACTATGTTGGTTCGGAATATTTACCAAGTATGGGGAGGTTCAGAATCCATCTGTATAGATATCACCATCTACATCCAGAAAGTCATATTCGGATGACCAAAATCACATGCAGGTGAACTATTTGATTCATTGAGTAACATCACATATGGGTGAACATCTAGATGCTTGCTACAATGTTTGGTTTGGTCGAGTAAATCCTTGTATGGATGATCTAACACATAAAACAATTTCCAAGTGAAGGTCCCATATGAGTGAACATTTCACCGTTGATGAAAAGAACCAAGTGAGGGCTAGGGTGTTATTTGGTTAAACAATTTTCATGTGAGTGACTAAACTCACATACGGATGAACAAATCATCTACGGTGAATAGTGACATGCACATACGTAATTTGCTAAAATTGGTAAGTTCGTAAGAAGAAGTAGTAACATTTATTTAATTTCATTCTCTGAAAACACTTTAACACATATATAGGGTTTGTAAAAGTGAACTTAGACTTGCATGCATAACATATTGCAAATATGAACCCTAAATATAAAATGTACTTTATTATTTAAAACATTAAACTATGGTTTGAAACACATTAAGCATGTATATCATCTTAAACTCAGTAAAAAACATATAAAGAAAGAAGATCTAGAACTCACATTGGTCTAAATAAGAAACAAACTTTTGTGTATACTCTCTTCAATGAGATCTACACATACATACATAAAGTCATAATGGTTACAAAAATAGATCTATGCTTCTTGATAATAACTTAGGCATAAAGTCTCACATTTACCTAAGAAATGTGAACTTTTTCTCTCTACAATATTCTTTATCTCTTTGTATCATTAGTTTCCACCCTTTTGTTTTTAAGTAACCTTAGATCGCATGAAAAAGAGAGGGGGCTACCATCTTCCTTTAAAATAAGAGCAAGATGGGGTTTAAATTTTCATCAAACATTATTTAACTTACATCTTGACACTTTTAAAATAAACTTTAAAATGCTTATTTTTACTTAAAATTTGAAATTTTACATATTTTCGAATATTTAAGACAACCATGGACGAGCATGTACCATCTTATGCATTTTTTAAAGAAATATACATAGCGGAAACAAATGATTTAGGATAAAGAACAAAAGTTCTTATAAAAAAGGGTTCATTCTATTGCTTACGTAAAATAAAAAACTTTCCCAATATATTTGAATCTTCAACATATGAAGGGAACTATTAGCCTTAGTACTTGCCATCCAAAAATGGATACCTTCTTTATCTAACAAGAACTTTGTGATAAAAACAAACCAGTTGAGCTTAATAATCTATTAGAAAGCAAGATAACAAGTCCTTCCTACCAAAAAAGTTTATGGTAAATTGATTGGTTTTAAGTTTTTGATAGTTTATAAAACTAGAGTGGAAAATAAAATGGTTGACGCTTTGTCTAGAGTGACCCATAAAGAACTAGTACTATTAGTTGTTTCTAGTACTCATATTCATCCAACGTATGGTATTAAATACTCTTAGCAAATTGTTCGTATCCTTGCTCAACTAACTACTTCAGGTATTGAAGTATGACCCTTCCTCACATAATCAATATACTTGGTCTATAGGTGAGCTAAAAAAAGAGGCAAGTTAGTGGTGGGCAATCAGTTGATCTCTCGAATAACATCCTAGATTTGTTGCATGATTCTACATACGGAAGACATTCAGGAGTCCATGCAACTGTTAATAAAATTGCATACTTTTTTAACTATCACAAGTTGAGGAATGATATTACTAATTATGTAAAAAACTGTTCTACATGTCAGGCTTGTATATCAAATCCTAAAGCCTATCTGAGTTTCTTATAGCCTCTTCCAATCCCTAATGGGATGCGAGAAGATATTCCAATAGACTTTGCAGAAGGATTATTGAAATCCAAAGGGAAATATGTGTTTTGGTAGTGGTTACAATTTATAAACATAAAAATTCTTTCATAGTAATTAAGGTGGCTCAAGCTTACTTAGGTACATTTACAAATTACATGGTTCTCCAAAGTCTATGATTTCTGCCATAGGCAAGATATTTTCGGTTAGTTTTAGAAAGAACTATTGTCATTACAAGGTTATATCAACAACTTTCTAGCCCTATACTCATGATGGACATACATAAGTGCTCAACTATTGTTTAGAGTAGAGTTACGTATGATGTATGTGTTTTTATAAACCATGTAATTGGCTTATATGATTACCTGATATGTGAATAATAATATACATGTTAATAATATATATCATCCCTCATATTAAACCATTTTTTGTGGCAAATTATTATGGATCAAGACATAATTACGTTCAATTTGAATTTTTGTAGATTTGAATGATGACTTGGTGAATTTGATGGAAAACTCCAAAAATAAGTGTAATTTTAAAGCATGTTGTATCAAGAACACTCAATAATGGTGACCTGGTATTTTTTTGATGGAAAGCTCTTCATCTAACCGTATACCTCTATGATTTTTCAAATTGTTTGATATTTTTATAGCTGTTATGAGCTAGACTCCTTGATTGACTCACATTACATGAATCCTAGCTGATCATTGATATTTTAGATGTTATTTATGGCGATGAATATGTTGTTAACTTTAGCGATGTTTTGAATGTTTCTTAATGATTATGTTGATTGTTTGAATTGGGTAAAAATTTAATCACATGGATATCTTAACCATATCATGTTGGAAGAATATACATGTTTGGATATTTACTGATATTGTGTATATGTATTTATGACATTTGACTAGTAATGGTGGATAGTGACAAGAACATGCAACATTATTATTCAAATATGCATCCTTGTGTATATGGTTGGGAAAACTGTTACATTCGTTGTGAAATCCTCATATCATCGTGTATGTGTAATTAGGGTTTATTAGCAAAAATGTGTATTCATGCATTCGTGATATGATATTCATATGTTGAAAAACTTCATGATGCTATAATCTTTACGTGATTCGAGATGGCTAGTATGTTTTTATCGTATTAGCTATCTAAAGGATTACGAGTCAAAATAGCCTTGATAGTAGTCTAATCTACCTTTATATTCAACATAATTGTATCTTTAGACTATCATTGAATAACTTTAGGTTGTTACTATGTTAACATAGTCTAAACATTCTAAAAAGTCATATCATAAGGTACCCTTGACAAGGGTCTAGTCTTTTGTGTTACACGTTTATAAAATGATCTCACCATGAATTTATGTACTTTTTGATCATTTGGCTATGTGGATTCAAATTCTAAGTTAATAATACAAAAGTATCTAACCATCTATCTTTGTCAACTAAATAATAACAATGGTTTAGTATTCAGTAGTGAACATGTCCATGAATCAATACTTGATTCTTGCAAAAGCTATGCTGCAAATACGGTAAATACACTTGCCTATTATGTGTTATTTAGTTCTAAGCTAAAAAATCATTTATATAAATACAAAACTAAATGGTGTGGTGAATCATTATTAAAAATATATACCCCACTTAAATAATTACCTTGGTTTTGTTTTGGTATAACACAAGCTACCATTTGTCTATAAAATATAATACCTGTTAAATCATATATGAGTAGCCACAACCAATTCATTTTCCTTAATTATTGGGTGAGTAGTTTTGAAATAATGGATTGTAGTTTGAGTAAAAGGGAGGAAATCATCTAGATATTAAAAGCTAATTTACCTAAGTTTCATAGAATAAAAAAAGTTTCAGGTTCGAGATTGATTCTACTTGAAGCTCAATCCATGAATTTGTAACACCTGGAAATTTTAAAAGAAGAGAAAAAAAAGAAGAAAAAGGAAAGAAAAGCAAAATAACCCAAGTTGAGGGGTTAAAGTTGCACATGGGACAAAGTTGGTATTTAATCCGTTCAAAAGGTGGTCATGGCCGCCCACGACCCCTGTACCATCTTTCTGTCAATTTTCTAGAGAGAGAAAGCAGAGAATTCTCTTTGGTTTTAGAGAGAAGAAGAAGAAGAGACTGAATTCAGGTTAGTTTCCTGATTTTCAGGGTGTTCTTGGCTGATTTTCAGCTTCGGGTATGTGCTTATGTGCTTGTATGTGTGTTCGGTTGTGTGTTTTGGGTGTTTCTAGGTGTTTAAGCTCATAAGCATTCGGGTTTGAAGAAGTCTTACTCGGAAGTTGCAAGAGGTGAGTTCTAGATCCCCGGTTTTTACATGTTTTAACTGATTTGAGGCTGAAAATGCATGTTTAAAATTTTTTTTATAAATCTTGGGTGTGTACCCGTATGTATATGTGTGTGTGCCCAATGGGAGGGTGTATGTTCGGGTAGATTTATGATTATGTTCATGATTTTATGCTTATTTGATGCTTAGTATGCTAGAAACTAGGCTAGAACAGTTAGATTGATGATTATTGGCCTGAAAATGAGGGTAGTTAGAAAAGTAGTTGGCCATGCGCCTAAGTGCTCATGCGCCTGAAATCATGCGCCCACACAGTACCCAAACGCCCAAGGTTCATGCGCACAAATAGTGCCCATGAGCCTAGGATTATGCCTAGGAGCCTAAGTGTGCCCGTACGCCCAACTGCTAGAACGCTTAAGTGTCCATGCGCCTAAACCAGGCTCATGCGCGTGCATAGTACCCATGCGCCCAGAAACCTGCCCATGCGCCTAAGTAAGGCTCGTGCGCCAAATAGTGCCCATGCACCTGAGTCGCCCATGCGCCTAAGTATTCATGCGCCGGCATAGTGCTCGTGCGCCTAAGACTTAGAAAATTTTCTGAAATTTTCAGGAAAGAGGGACTTTTAGGCTAAGACTTGGGATGTTTCCGAGGTTGATATGTGATGATTATACGATGCTTTTATGTATGTTTTTGGTCTGATTTCTTTATGTTCCATATTATGTATTATTCCGTGGCTTTTCGTGATGTGATCATGTTAACAAACGAAAAGTATTATATAATGAAAGCGGAAGTTAATGTTAATGAAAAGTGGAACGTAAAGAATGAAAGAAGAGTCTTGCAAACAAACGTAAGGAGGTTCACACCCAATGAAGGATGTTAGCTCAACTGTGTGACGTTTAGCTAACCCAGAAGGATGCACACGGGGGTCTAATCCTTGTGATTGACCAAACGTATGGGACCTTTGTCGCTTGCCTCAGGTACCGGAGTCAGCTTCGTGCACAAAGTTATGGGTCTATTTATAGACTTCGGCCCAGTAACCAGCTTCGTGCACAATGTTCGGGGTATAGCACATGGCATTGGTCCGGATGAAAGTGAAAGATAATGATGAAAGAACGAATGACGTACGATAATGAATGATGAGGAAAGATAATAATAAATACTATCTGTATGTACGTATGATGTATGATCGTGAATGAAAGTAAAGAAAGGTTTTCTAAACGAAAGTAAAGTACTTCTATTATAAAACTAGAACTCACTCAGCAACGCTGACTTTTATGCATTTTCAGTTGGCAGGTAAAGGTTGCTGAGGATGGCATAGTGTGAAGCTACTTGGCGAAGATTTTGGTTGGCATCCATTTTTATGTAATAATGAAACCAGACGACGATTTGTAATGTACTAATGTTGTAAACAGTATTTATTAATATATGAAATGGTTTTGTTAAATTTTCCGCTGCAAATGTTAAATAGATTTTATATGATTTTGAGGTAATATGTGCGATGATTGTCCAACTGTGAGTGTCCCGGGAACGGGGCCTTACAAGTTGGTATCAGAGCCAAAGTTTAAGAGAAATGGGTAAATATTTTCCAAATAAACCTAAACTTAAACTGAAAATGGGACAAATGGAAGGATGCCAGCCCAAGTAGCTACGTGCCATCAAGTATTTTCT
The DNA here is from genome assembly GCA_025506415.1 of Flaveria robusta. Classification (NCBI taxonomy): domain Eukaryota; kingdom Viridiplantae; phylum Streptophyta; class Magnoliopsida; order Asterales; family Asteraceae; genus Flaveria; species Flaveria robusta. The sequence goes on from CM046466.1 coordinate 20,035,149, forward strand.
TTAATGTTAACCGGTATTATGTGCGCATGTTATCTGATTTATATGCTCTTAGTAGATTTGGATACTGATGTAGTCAGGATAGGAAATGCTTGGGGTATGAAGAGTAAAGTAAGTGGCTAATCGCAACTGGCCACTGTAATTAGGGACTTACTATACTTGACATAAACTGAGCTATTACCTTGAATGACCGTGTTGGTATTTGAATCTTATAGTGTGTTTAGAGGATGGCTGGTGGTAGATCTTCGAAAGCTTCAAGAGGTGGAGGTCGTGGTGGACGTGGTGCTGGACTGCGTGCCACAAGAGGTGGTGCTAAGGCTGCGGAAAGGGCACCTGAAGAGCCCGAGACTCATCCCCAGGAAGGTGGTGATGAGAGTGCTAACTTAAGGGCCTCGGTGAAAGAGGCTGTCGTTGAAGAAGTTCATCAGGTCATGCAGACAATCCTGCCGTCTGTGGTGGTCGAAGTGATCAGAGCTGTAAGGGAGGATGAGAAGAATGAGAAAGAGAAGACCGTGGGAGAAGCGGGGCAACGGGAGACTGAGACGGTTGTCCCAAGTGATGAGGAGGAGGAAGAAACGGTGCCAAGGACAACTCGAGGCTGTACTTATGGGGCATTCCAAAGATGCAAGCCCTCGACTTTTGATGGCAATAGCAACGCTGCTGCTTCTCATCGACGGGTGAGAGAGATGGAGGCTGTGCTTGATATCAGCGAATGCAGGGAGGATCAGAAGGTGAAGTTTGCCACTCACTCATTTGTGGACTCGGCTTTATGCTGGTAGGACAATATTGTCCAGGCCGAGGGTAGTAGGGCAATTGGAAGAATGAAGTGGGATGAGCTGAAGAAGTTGGTGATTGAGGAGTTCTGCCCTCATATGGAACTTGATAAGATTGAGAGAGAGTTCCTACAGTTGGAGGAGGGAACCATGACGCACCAACAGTATACCACCAAGTTCAATGAGATGGCACGACTGGTGCCAGATCAGGTGACAATTGTGTCACGAAAGATAAAGAGGTATATCCAAGGTTTACCGGCGGATATTCGCAGGCACATGATTGCCGCCCGGCCGAGCACGTTTAGGTCGATGGTTGATCTGGCGGGAGGATTGTATGATGAGCGGGAGGTGGCTGTGGTTGAAGTGAGTAAGAAAAGTGGTGGTGGTGATCGGAACTGGAACGGGAAGCGGTTTGGAAGCGGTGGTGTCGCTCCAAATAACAAGGTTGTCAGGGTGGATGACCGGCAAGTGACAGCCTCCGGTGCGGGGACAAAGAGGTGTGATAAATGCGGAAGGGAACATACAGGAGAGTGTAGATGGGGATCAAACGTCTGCTTCAAGTGTGGGAAGTCCGGTCACATAGCAAAGAATTGTGGGGTGACAAGATGTTTTAACTGTGGCGGAGAGGGTCACCTGAGCAGGGATTGCAAGAAGCCGAGGGCGGAGTTCTGGAGCAAGGAAGACGACCGGAACTGAAGGGCAGAAGGCGAGCGCCAGAGCTTTCACGATGACCAGGGAGGAGGCTAGGACGGACCCCGATGTTGTGTCACGTACGTTTCTAGTAAACCAAACTTTTGCTTCTGTGTTATTTGATTCTGGTGCTAGTAGAAGTTTCATTTCTGCTGCTTTCTGTGCTAATTTGCCCGTTAGAAGTAGAAGTATTGATGAGCCCTTCGATGTAGAAACTGCCATAGGTAAGTCTACAAGGATTTCTGATCTGATAGAAGGTTGTGACATAGAACTAGAAGGTCATAGGTTTCCTGCTAGACTGTTTGTGATGACCTTAGGCGGGTTTGATGTAGTCCTAGGGATGGACTGGTTAGCGGCCTATGAAGCGAATATTGTATGTCGCAAGAAGATGATCCGACTGACAGTGCCTGACGGGAGATCGGTGACGATCTATGTGATCGAGTTACTACGATTCCGAAGGTAATTTCGATGGCGGTGGCGGGGAAGTTCATGAGGCGTGGATGTAGTGCCTACCTGGCTTATGTGAAGGATGTGGACACGTCGACACCACAATTGTCCGATGTACCGGTTGTGTATGACTTTCCCGATGTGTTTCCAGAAGATTTACCAGGTGTGCCACCGGACCATGAAATCGAGTTCCAGATTGATTTGATACCCGGTACTCAGCCTGTCGCTAAGGCATCGTATCGATTGGCTCCAACAGAGATGAAGGAACTGATGGTTCAATTGCAAGAATTGCTGGATAAAGGGTTTATTCGACCGAGTATGACTTCTTGGGGTGCTCCGGTCTTGTTTGTAAAAAAGAAAGACGGTAGCATGAGGATGTGTATCGAATACCGTAAATTGAACAAGTTGACGGTGAAGAACCGATATCCTTTACCCAGAATTGACGACTTATTTGATCAGCTGCAATGTGCCAGTTGGTTTTCGAGAATTGATCTTGAATCGAGTTATCATCAGCTGAAAGTGAAGGAGCAGGATATTCCTAAAACAGCTTTTCGCACGCGTTATGGACACTACGAGTTTCTCGTTATGTCTTTTGGTTTAACTAACGCGCCAGCTGCTTTTATAGATTTGATGAATTGAGTGTGCCGATGTTGGATAAATCGGTGATTGTGTTTATCGATGATATCCTGATTTATTCGAGGAGTGAGGAGGAGCATGCTGGTCATATTCGGGAGGTGTTAGAGATGCTTAGAAGGGAGAAGTTGTATGCCAAGTTCTCTAAGTGCGTATTCTGGTTGCGTGAAGTTCAGTTTTTGGGTCACGTGGTGAATCTCGAAGGAATCATGGTCGACCCGGCAAAGGTAGAAGCTGTGATGCAATGGAAGTCTCCAAAGACGCCATCCGAGATTTGTAGTTTCCCGGGATTGGCGGGGTATTATAGAAGATTCATCCAAGACTTCTCAAAGATAGCTTCTCCGTTGACCAAGTTGACCCGTAAGGACGTGAAATTTGTATGGGGTCAAGAGCAAGAAAAGGCTTTTGAGGAGTTGAAAGCAAGGTTGACGCAAGCTCCAGTCTTGTCATTACCCGAAGGAAGCGAAGATTTGATGGCTTATTCAGATGCTTCTTATTTGGGATTGGCTTGCGTGTTGATGCAAATAGGGAAGGTTATAGCTTACGCATCCCGACAGCTGAAAGTTCATGAGGTTAATTATCCCACTCATGACTTGGAGTTGGCGGCTGTAGTCTTCGCATTGAAGATTTGGAGGCACTATTTGTATGGAACGAAGTGCACTATCTTCACCGACCACAAGAGCTTGAATTACTTCTTCGAGCAGAAAGATTTGAATATGAGGCAGAGGAGATGGTTGGAGCTCATTAAGGATTATGATTGCGAGATCCATTACCATCCAGGCAAAGCCAACGTAGTGGCGGATGCCCTTAGCCGAAAGGAGAGACCTGAACCGATCCGGGTGAAGGCTTATCAATTGGTTATGACCTCCGATGTGATGAAGCAGGTCAAGGAGTTTCAAGACGAGGCGTTGAAAGAAGATCGCCTTAACTTCGAAAGGATGAGAGGTCTAGTCACGGAATTGGGTGAAAACACTCTCGGTGTTAGAACCTGATTTGGGCGAATGTGGATTCCTTGTTATGGAGATTTACGTGGAAAGATCATGGATGAAGCTTATAAGACTCGATACTCCATTCATCCTGGTGCTACAAAGATGTATCATGATATGAAGAAAGATTACTGGTGGCCTGGTATGAAGCGCGACGTGGCGGAGTACGTGAGTAAGTGCCTTACTTGCCTACAAGTGAAGGCGGAGCATCAGAAGCCATACGGGAAGATCCAACCTTTGGATATACCCGAGTGGAAGTGGGAGCATATCACCATGGATTTTATTACGAAGCTGCCGCGAACGGCAAGAGGGTATGATGCCATATGGGTGATAGTCGACCGTCTGACGAAGAGTGCTCACTTCCTACCGATCCGTGAAACGTATTTATCCGAGAGGTTAGCGGATCTGTTCATCAAGGAATTTGTGACTCGTCATGGTGTACCGGTGTCTTTGTGTCTGATCGTGACACTCGGTTTACATCCAAGTTTTGGAAGAGATTTCATGATGCTATGGGGACGAGGTTGCATATTAGTACGGCTTATCATCCTCAAACGGATGGTCAATCAGAAAGAACCATTCAGACGCTTGAGGATATGCTTCGGGCATGCGTCATTGACTTTGGAGGAAGTTGGGACGAACACTTACCATTAGCTGAATTCTCACATAATAATAGTTATCATGCCAGCATTGGTATGCCACCCTATGAGATGCTATACGGTAGGAGGTGTAGGATGCCCGTATGTTGGGGTGATATTGGTCAAAAGGAGTTAGGAAGCATTGAAGTGATCGAGGTTACGACTAAGAAACTGGAAAAGATCAAAGCCTTCATGAAGGCAGCCAAGGATAGGCAAAAGTCGTATGCCGATAAGAGACGTAGACCGATTGAGTTCAAGGTGGGTGATAGAGTCATGTTGAAGGTTTCACCTTGGAAGGGTATCATTCGGTTTAGAAAGCGGGGCAAGTTGAGCCCGAGGTACATAGGGCCTTTTCGAATCATTACTCGAGTAGGAGAGGTGGCCTATAGGTTGGAGTTGCCCGATGAGTTAAGTAGAATTCACCCAACATTCCATGTATCTCATTTGAGAAAGTGCTTAGCTGATGAGGATATGGTGGTACCACTGGAAGACATCGAGGTAGACGAACGGCTCAATTATGTGGAGCAACCAGTGGCTATCATTGACAGAAAAGAGAAGAGGCTAAGAAATAAAGTGGTTCCCTTGGTGCAAGTACAGTGGAAGCATAGAAAGGGATCCGAGTCTACATGGGAACGTGAGGAGGAGATGAGGCAGCATTATCCTTAGCTGTTTGAGGAATGACAGGTTTCGGGGACAAAACCTATATAAGGGGGGTGGACTTGTAACACCCGGAAATTTTAAAAGAAGAGAAAAAAAAAGAAGAAAAAGGAAAGAAAACCAAAATAACCCAAGTTGAGGGGTTAAAATTGCACATGGGACAAAGTTGGTATTTAATCCGTTTAAAAGGTGGTCATGGCCGCCCATGACCCCTGTACCATCTTTCTGTCGATTTTCTAGAGAGAAAAAGCAAAGAATTCTCTTCGGTTTTAGAGAGAAGAAGAAGAAGAGGCTGAATTCAGGTTAGTTTCCTGATTTTCAGGGTGTTCTTGGTTGATTTTCAGCTTCGGGGTATGTGCTTTTGTGCTTGTATGTGTGTTTGGTTGTGTGTTTTGGGTGTTTCTAGGTGTTTAAGCTCATAAGCATTCGGGTTTGAAGAAGTCTTACTCGGAAGTTGCAAGAGGTGAGTTCTAGATCCTCGGTTTTTACATGTTTTAACTGATTTGGGGCTGAAAATGCATGTTTAAATGTTTTCTATAAATCTTGGGTGTGTACCCGTATGTATATGTGTGTGTGCCCGATGGGAGGGTGTATGTTCAGGTAGATTTATGATTATGTTCATGATTTTATGCTTGTTTGATACTTAGTATACTAGAAACTAGGCTAGAACAGTTAGATTGATGATTATTGGCCTGAAAATGAGGGTAGTTAGAAAAGTAGTTGGCCATACGCCTAAGTGCTCATGCGCCTGAAATCATGCGCCCACACAGTACCCAAACGCCTAAGGTTCATGCGCACAAATAGTGCCCATGCGCCTAGGATTATGCCCAGGAGCCTAAGTGTGCCCGTACGCTCAACTGCTAGGACGCCTAAGTGTCCGTGCGCCTAAACCAGGCTCATGCGCCTGCATAGTACCCATGCGCCCAGAAACCTGCCCATGCACCTAAGTAAGGCTCGTGCGCCCAAATAGTGCTCATGTGCCTGAGTCGCCCATGCGCCTAAGTATTCATGCGCCTGCATAGTGCTCGTGCGCCTGCATAGTGCTCATGCGCCTAAGACTTAGAAAATTTTCTGAAATTTTCGGGAAAGAGGGACTTTTAGGCTAAGACTTGGGATGTTTCCGAGGTTGATATGTGATGATAATATGATTCTTTTATGCATGTTTTTGGTCTGATTTCTTTATGTTCCATATTATGTATTATTTCGTGGCTTTTCGTGGTGTGATCATGTTAATAAACGAAAAGTATTATATAATAAAAGCGGAAGTTAATGTTAATGAAAAGTGGAACGTAAAGAATGAAAGAAGAGTCTTGCAAGCAAACGTAAGGAGGTTCACACCCAATGAAGGGTGTTAGCTCAACTGTGTGCGGTTTAGCTAACCCAGAAGGATGCACACGGGGGTCTAATCCTTGTGATTGACCAAACGTATGGGACCTTTGTCGCTTGCCTCAGGTACTGGAGTCAGCTTCGTGCACAATGTTAGGGGTCTATTTATAGACTTCGGCCCAGTAACCAGCTTCGTGCACAATGTTCGGGGTATACACATGGCATTGGTCCGGATGAAAGTGAAAGATAATGATGAAAGAACGAATGATGTACGATAATGAATGATGAGGAAAGATAATAATAAATACTATCTGTATGTACGTACGATGTATGATCGCGAATGAAAGTAAAGAAAGGTTTTCTAAACGAAAGTAAAGTACTTCTATTATAAAACTAGAACTCACTTAGCAACGCTGACTTTTATGCATTTTCAGTTGGCAGGTAAAGGTTGCTGAGGATGGCACGGGGTGAAGCTACTTGGCGAAGATTTTGGTTGGCATCCATTTTGTGTAATAATGAAACCAGACGATGATTTGTAATGTACTAATGTTGTAAACAGTATTTATTAATATATGAAATGGTTTCGTTAAATTTTCCGCTGCAAATGTTAAATAGATTTTATATGATTTTGAGGTAATATGTGCGATGATTGTCCAACTGTGAGTGTCCCGGGAACGAGGCCTTACAGAATTCATATAACCTTTATGAGCATATCAGTTATCAATATAATAAATTTTTAAATCACTAGACATTAAAATAATAAACATTATTTTGTACAAATCGATACTTTGGATGAAGATGATGAACCATAGTCAGTTTTAGTCATTCTTATTATGATGTCTTGAATGATTAATGGATGATCAATAAAGGTGATCATGTTTTCTCTCTATTTCAAGATTAATCATCTTAGGGGAAGCTTACCCTAATTTTATTTATGTTTATTTCCATCATATAGCCCTACAATATATCAAGCTACGAATGACATTATTTAGGCATACTTGAATTAACTCAAGATTTCATAACTACGAGTTACGATATAAACCACAATGTATTCTGCCATCATCATTGAGATGGTTGTCAATTGTTTCTTACTACTCCTCCATGTATTTGTTTGCTTGCCGGCATGAACATATATTTTTAAGTTAATTTCTTATCATCTTTATATTAGCAAAGTAAGAATTAGAATTGGAAGTCACTTCCAGGTTATTAGTTATTTTATATGTCAATTTATATTCTTTCATTCCTTTTATATATGCAACACTTTTTTTGTTGTTTCAAATGATTTAGGCCATGATTAGATTAATATCATCTTAGAATTCTAGTAATGCAAGCAATATTTAGATGAGTACAAACTAGAGCATACATCAAGCTTTCCACTATTGAAGCATTAGGTTTCATTCTTATTTGCTTCTTTTCTACCTTTATTTTCAAACATGGGAAAGAACCATCAAAGTATCTACTAATTATAGGAATTACAGAGAAATGTTGCATGTTATAACGTGTAAAAACACAATCAATATAAGCTTTTTGAGATAGCATTAACGTCTCATTATCTTGATCATGATGTATCTCAATGGCTATTACATAAGAAGCTTTCCAAGATCTTTTATTTCAAAACTACACGGGAGTATTTTGGTTTGAATCATGTAAGAAATATGAAGTGTTACTTTGTAAAGAATGTCATCTGTGTAAACGACAAGTATAGGAAAACTATTTGCACTTATTTAAGGTAGGTGCATCGATCTACTTGATTCTTGATGAAATCTTGTGAGACACCCCACCCAAGATGCGGGTGGCATTTACAATCGATAAAACTTACAGCGGAAGCATATCGAGTTTTCATTTAAAACTTAAAGAATTTTAAGTACAATACATTATTTAATTACAATATCAAACTACTAGAAACTTCTATGGATTCAGGCTCCTCATTGTTCCTAGAGTAGTCTCACAAATTATATGTGATACATATACTCAAAAACACACTCGTTAATGCTGGCTAGCTCATGTTGTACAGTTTACCAAATTAACTTTGACATGCATACAATATGGGTTGCAATATTTGGGTCCATAGTTACAGTGTCTTCCAAGGTTTTACCACTACCACTGGTAGTAGTTTTGTCAGACTCTTCTGACTGTCAAATAGGTATGAGCCTGTGCCTGATGTAAACGAGGAACCATATCCTCTTTTCAGGCAATTCAACGTACCCCATTAAATATATCAAGCTTTCATATACCCCTACCAACCCGTACATATTTGTTTGCATAATAATTATTACTAGTACATACAGAACGAGCATATTATAACAGCTTTGTAAAAACTTATGATAACGCACCTATTTAATAGTTTCTCAAAAGTTGATAATCAGTCTCTAGTACGATTTGGTGATATCTTATGGTCGGTCATGATATTGTTTATGTAAACCAAGTTAAGTAATGGTACAACTAACTAGTTATTGTCATGGTTGGATATTGGCTAGCGTTTTTTTGTTTAAGCATGGTGATCAGTCCATGCCTAACTAAGGGTATGCTACCTAAAACCCAACCCTAACAATAGCCTTAACACTTCAAAATAATAATACTATATTAATACTACTCTAAATAACAATAGTAAAATAAATATTAATTAACATGACATAACTTAAAAGAGAACATACCTTATAACTATCTATGACCGTTTGATGTAGAGTCTTCATACTCGAACTCATACGCGAGCTCCAAAATTGACTAATAACAACACTCAACAGGGGTATCGAGTACTCGGGATTCTTTTTATAGTAGAGCGTTCCCAAGAAAATTTATATAGTAAATTCAACCTTAAAGTTTCAATTATAAGTATGCAGACACACCCATGAAATTTTATTCCTGTTGTGGGATGAAAATGAGCAGACTGGCTCTTTGCTTACATATTAACTAGCCTAGTTGTTTGTTTACTTATAATTAATTCAGCTACCTCATTCATTTTTCTTTCAACTTTTAAATAATAGCGTTCTATAAAATTTCGAAAACGTCATTACGACGAGCTCATTTTACTCTACGAGTCGACCTATGTTTCGTCAAAAACGGAGTATTGTCGAATATAATATATTTTGTTATTATTAGACGTTTTCTTAAAATTATAAACTCTCGAAGTCACATCTTATCTTTCAAGTACTCATCTTACTCGTTATGGTTTAGGGTATTACATCATCTTCTCCTTACAACAATTTCATTCTCAAAATTTAGTTTTACTTAAGGAGGTGAATGAATTTTTCTTTAAATTCATCTTCTTATTTCCATTAGTAATCGGATCCATGACGTGCATTCCACTTGACCTTGACGAGTGGAATCTTTTTTCTGCATAACTTTTTAGTCTTTTGATTTTTGATATGTAGTGGTTCTTCAATGAAGTTGAGTTTTTCATTGATATGCACGTCTCCAAGGCTATTCATTTTGCTTCTTCTACTAAAAATTTTCTCAAATTTGACACCTGAGAAGTGTTATGTATACTTGCCAAGTGCTCGAGGAGTTTTAGTTGATATGCCACTAGTCCTACTTTGGCCATCACATCAAATGGTCCAATATATTAGGGTTTGAGCTCTCCGTTCTCTCCGAATCAGATCATTCTATTTAGAGGTGATACCTTCAGCATCACTTTATCTCCTATTTGATATTTTAGGGGTTTACGTGTCAGATCTGCATAACTCTTCTGTCTATCTTGAGCACTTATCATCTTTTGTTTCATTTACTGAATCTTTTCTGTGTTCTCAATAATGATTTCTTGTCTTGGTAGTTGACTTTCTCCTACTTTTATCCAGCAGATATGGGTTTGGCACTTTCTACTGTATAAAGCTTCATAAGGTGTTGCTTTGATACTAGCGTGGTAACTATTATTGTAAGTGAATTCGATGAGTGGTAGATGATTATCCCAACTACCACCAAAATAAATTACACATGCCCGAAGCATGTCTGTGAATGTCTAAATAGTCCCGTTCACTCAGCCCATCTGTTTGTGGGTGATAGGTAGTGCCTAAGTTAAGCTTGGTTCACAATTCATGTTGACAACTTTGCCAAAACCTAGATGTGAAACAGCTATCTCTGTCTAATATAATTGATACAGGCACTCCATGCCGTGAGACTATTTCTTTGATTTAAGTCCGGGCAAGCTTGTTCATCTTGTAGTCCTCACAAATCGATAGAAAATTTGCAGATTTTGTTCGTCTATCCACCATTACCCAGATTTTATCATAACCATGACTTGATCTTGGAAGTTTTGATAAAATCCATGGTGATTTTCTCCCATTCCCATTCTAGAACTCTGGCTGTTGTAGATAACCTGACATGTTTTGATGTTTTTTTTTTTCACTTTAAGTTAGCTGGGACACTTTTCTATGTGTCGAGCGAAAGATTGTTTCATTCCCAACCACCGATAGTCATTCATTAGATCTTTATATATTTTGTCACTGCTAGGATGGATAGAATACTTAGACTTTTGGGCTTCATCTAAAAGTAAAATTTATAGTCATCCAAAAACTAGTAACCCATATCTTATTGTTAAATCTTAGGATATCATCGTTTCAACAAGTTTAGTCTCTCAAGCATTTTTTTCGTCACTTGATTCTTCCTTAGAGCTTCTTGTTGTGCATTCTTGATCTAATTTAGGAGACTAGTGTTAACCTTTAATCAAGATGAATGGATTCTTATTGGTTGGGGATTCTCTTTTCTACTTAATGCTTCTGCTATCATATTAGGTTTACCTGGATGGCGTAGAATCCCACAGTCATAGTCACTTAATAACTCCATCTAGCATCTCTAAAACATATTGTTCTCATTCTGTTCGAATATATGTTTCAAACTTTTATGGTCGGTATAATAATATATTTTGCACCTTAATGATAATGTGTCCAAATTTTCAATATGATCAATACAACACCAAGTTCTAAATCACGGGTTGTGTAGTTTCATTGGTGAGTCTTCAACTATCGAGGAGCGTAAGCAATTATTTTGCCTCTTTCCGTGAGTACACATTCCATACCATAATGAGTTGTGTCATAGTAGACAACAAAGTTTGTAGGGGCGTGATAATATTGGGGTGCTACACGAATTCAAGTTTAATGTGTTAAAGGCTTCTTGTTGTTTAGGTCCCTAAGATAAGGCTATCTGGGTTAACGTTATTAATGGCATAGCAATATTGGAGAAGTCTTGAACAAATCTTCTATAATATCCTGCCAACCAAAGGAATTTCCTAACTTTAGTAGTATTCTTTAGTACTTCCCATTTCTAGATGGCCTTAATTTTTGCGGGGTCCACCTATATTCCTTATTCATTGATCACATGACCTAGGAATGGGATTTCACGTATCCAAAACTGACATTTAGAGAACTTTACATACAGTTTTTCTTTCTTAAGCAAATCAAGGATTGATCTGAGGTGTTGTTCATGATCTGTCTCATTCTCAGAGTAAATCGGGTTATCATCGATGAAGACAATCATAAACTTATCGAGATAGGGTTTACAAACCATATTCACTATGTTCATGAATACTGCAGCTGTGTTGGTAAGCCCAAACGACAATTTTGAGAATTCATAATGACCGTACCTAGTCCTTAAAGTGGTCTTAAGTACATCTGTTCATGTTACTTTCACCTAATTTTATCTAGATCGCAACTCTACTTTTGGAAATTAAGTTGTTCCTAGCAATTGATCAAATAGATCGTCGATCCTTGGTAAAGGATAGTTATTTTTTATAGTAACTTTATTCAAGTCTCTATAATTGATGAACATACGCATTGTCCCGTCTTTCTTCTTAAAGAACAAGACGGGTGCTCCTTAACGCAAAGAGCTTGGCTTAATAAAGCCTTTACCAAGTAGTTCTTTTAGTTGCTTCTTGAGTTCTTGCAATTCTATCAGGGTTAGTATGTATGAAGACTTGGCAATCGGTAATGTCCCACATGCTAAGTAAATCTGAAACTAGATTTGTCTATCTGGTGGAAGTCCTAGTAGTACATTCGGAAATGCCTCAAGGACTTCCCATACTACTAGTACATATCTAATGTACTTATTCTTTATGGTGTTTACAACATAGGACAAAAAGGCAACATGTCCTCTTCTCAGACACTTTTGTGCTTACGCTATAGTGATGAGGTTTCTAACCTTTTCAGTATGATCTTCCAATACGGTTAACCATTATCGTTGAGTAATTGGAGTTAAACAATATTTTTGTCTCATAATATTTCTTCATGATGTAGGACTAAACAATCTATTCTTACGACTATATCAAATTCTTCTTTTTCCATAGGTATTATATCAATAGGAAGTTGATGACTATTCAAATTTATAATACAGTTTTTAATGATATCGATTATTTTCTTTTGATTCCCATCTGCCATTTGTACTATAATGGTATGATCTAAAATTTTTTATTCTTGGTTCAGATAGGGCCTAAAGGTATTTGATACAAAACTTTTGTTGGCACCAGAATCAAATAAATCTCGTGCATATATCAGTGACAAATATGTATAAGTAACCAATCTAGAGCATTACGAGTTTCGCTAGTGGTCAACACAAATGCATGCCCTTTAGGTATTTTTGGTTGCTGATTGTTGCAATTTGATATTTGGGTAATTGGGTTTCAAATGTCTTGGATCTCCACATCCAAAACATTTTCTCTTCTCCTTCCATTGTTGAAGAAGATGTCCGGCCCTCTCGCAACTAGAGCATGATTGTGTGTGGCACAGTCATAGATTAACCTTTGTTCAAAATTTGCATTGTGGCATTTTTCTAGGTTCCTTGAAGCTGTTGTTCTTGTTGTCACCTTTTCCTTCTTCCCATTTTTTATTTGGTGTAGGTGATTCGACTTGTTGTTATAAAATTTCGGTAGCCATGATGGCACCATCTTCAACTCTTTCTGAAAATGTTTTGGGAGATTTAGATTTGATAAACACCCTCGTTTCGAAAGGTAAACCCCAAATGAACCTATTAATTAGTTGTTTCTCGATTGTGGCTAGATGTGGAATGAGTCGAGATATTTCATTAAAACAAGTAACATACTTTTGATATGACTTGTTTCCTAGTTTGAAGTACAAGAAATCCACTACCAGTTGTTTAGTTTCATTAGGAAAAAAAAAAAATAGCAAGAAACTTATGAAAAAATTTCTCCCAATTCATCTCCTTGACTTTTTCTTTGTTGTCGGTTTGGACCATAATGTTCCATTAGCGAAGGGCTTCTGCTTTAAACATATGTAAAACGCACCGTACTTTGTTATTGTTGTTATTGTCACAAACATCCAATACTGACTCCATTCGATTTAGCTAGTCTTGAGCTTTCATGCTCATTTTCTTTTGTCGAATAATGGGTGTTTATAGGGCATGAAGTGTTTACACATGCATTTGTTTGATTTGCTTCCTTCCATTCTTTTCTTTTCTTGTACAGGCGTGGATGCAGCCAAGCTTTGTTCGGGTCATTCTTTTGATTTTTTAGCATTATTAGTTTGTATATTTGTTAACATCTTTGAACCTTTTAATGCTATGTTGTAGATAGCTTTACCATTTAGAATTAGGTTCATACTAGATCTAAATCTAACACTATCAGAGGAAGTTCAGGCCCTTTGAGAACATTCTCCTATCCTACTACCAACTTGTTTGTGTCTGGAATTGTTCACGTCTAGATCTTTGTTCATCTCTATGTTTAGACATCGTACCTTCCTATAGGAATATATAATTGTACAAAAGTTACTTGTACATACTAAGCATACTTATAACATAATAGTTATGTTACACATAATAACTTATATAATGCATATTCAAGTAATAACATAATAGTTATGTTACACATAATAACTTATATAATGCATATTCAAGGAATAAAAAGACATGGCCACAGGTTATTTCATTTTATGTCATTTTAAGTATCGTGTGAGCACTTTTTCTAAAAACTTGCTATTTGGCACAACACGAGTGTGACAATAATCTTATAGAACTCCACTGGTTAAAGCTTAGGCATTTCTATAATACTTTATTCACTTAAACCTCAAGCTTTAATACCAAATGTGACACCCCACCCAAGACCGAGGCACGCATCCACAATTGATACAACTTACTGGGAAGCAAACTAAGTTTTGATTTAAAAATTACAACATTCTAAGTACAATACACTATTTCATTGCAATATCAAACAACTAAAAAATTCTATGGCTTTAGGTTTCACTGTCTCTTCGTTGCTCCTAGAGTAGTCTCATTGATTCGCTATGATACGTACACTCAAAAAGATGTAAGCTAATACTGTTGAGCTCATGGTATACAGTTTATAAAATTAACTTTGATACATATACAATATGGGTTGTAATGTTTTGGTCCATAGGTATAATGCCCCCAGCTTTTACCATAATCAATGACAACCAGATTGTTAGACCCCGTCGGACATTAAATATAGCACAATGCCATATATCCCTACCAACATGTGCATATTTAAACGCATTATAAGTATTACCAATATAGACATAGGAAGTATAGTATCACTGTTTTGAAATTAGTCATGATAACTCACCCGTTAAATAGTTGTTCAATAGTTGATAATCAGTTCCTAGTACGATCCGGTGATATTTCAAGGTTCTAATATAGTTTAAGTAATCCTAGGTTAGGTAATGATGCAACTAACTATTCATTGGTTGAATCTTAGCTATCGCTGCTTGTTTAAGCACGGATGATCAGTCTATGCCTAACTATATCTAGGCTACCCAAAATCCAACCCTAGCAATAACCCTAACACCTAAAAGTAATAATACTATATAAACACTACTCCTAATAATAATACTAAAATAAATAATAGTTAACTTCACATAACTTAAACGAGAACATACCTTATAAATATCTACTACAGTTTGATGTAGAGTTTCCTACTCGCGCTCCTACCCGAGCTCCAAAAATAACTAATAACAACACCTAATGGGTATCAAGTACTCAAAATTCTTTTTATACTAGAAAGTTACCAAGAAAACATATATTTTTAAATTTTATCTTAAGGTTTCTATTTATAAGTAAACAGGTAGGCACTTGATATTCTATTCTATATGTGGGATAAAAGTGAGCAGCCTGGTAGCTTGCTTACTTATTGACTAGCCTTCTTGCTTGGTTACTTATAATTAATTCAATTGCTTCGTTCGTTGTTTTCTCATAACTTCTAAAATATAACGTTCTATAAAATTTCGAATACACCATTACGACGAGTTCATTTCTTTCTACGATTCATTCTAAGTTTCGTTAAAAATGTAGTAAGATTAAACATAATATATTTTATTATTATTAGAATTTTTCTTAAAATACTAAACTCTTAACGTCACATCTTATCTTTCAAATAGCCATGTTACTTGTTACGACAATATATAAAAGAAAATTTTCATATTTCACTAGGGTATTACATGTTCTTTCTTCATGACTTCATCAAATCTGAAGTAAAACGGATGTGATGTCTTTGTTAATCCATGTATGGATTTCTTTAATTTACAGAATAGATTTTCTTGAATCCTTCTACTTGATTCATGAACACTTCCTCATGTATGTCACCATTAAGGAAATTGGTTTTAACATCATATATCTAATACGATGTACAACAAAAAAAATCATAAAACATAACCCTTCGTTCACAAGGGATGACATACAAGTAAATAATTGTTTACATATGAGTAAACAAGTTTCTGAATATGTAACCCTTCATGCCATTGTCAACTACATCATCTTTGATTTACTATTCATCTTCTTTGTTTGCGACAACAAAACTAGACATTATCTTCACCTCATTCTTCAAACTCCATGATACTAGGTTCACGGTCTTTTTTTTATTCTGCTTGATAAATTCTTTACAAACAATGGCTAATTCATGACCAAAATAGAAGAAAAAATATATCAAATAGAATTAGTAGAATGGATATTAACTTAAAAATACAGAATTATTATATAAAACATTAATTTTTTTTACTAGTCATAACATTATACATTGAGTAATCAAGTGAAAGGTCAGCATGTCATATTGTTAAAAGAAGCAACCACAAGTTTTATGTGGTAACATAAAAAAACTTCAATATCATCTTTTTGAAGTAATCTCGAAGACTGCATGTGTCTTTAACTCAACATTGATTGAATTCCTTGTTGCTATGTCTTTCGTCTTCATTTAGAAAGTATACATTCTAAGAACTAAGTTCAGATGAGTACTACTATACCTTGTATACTTTAAAAGTTGAATATATACCAATTTCTAACCATGTACTATTCAGGCTGAATGCTTTACAGATTTAGGGTTTTAGACATAACTGTACTGTTGCATTAAGAAATCTTATATAAATGTCTCTTTTCTATTAAAAGTTTTAAATGGATTATCATCATAATATACATATCAATCCCAAAACACATAAAAGTTTAAAAGTTAGTATTAAGAACACACCTTTTGGAAGATCTTAGAAACAAAAATTCCCAACCGAGAAATCTATCTCTCGAGATCTACACATACATTCACAAAAAGAATAACATATAAAACACATATCTTCATCCCTTTTCTTCGACTTCCTTTCACTAGAACCAGCTTTCTCTCTCTCTCTCTCTAATGTTTTTCTTTGGCAAACTTCTTGGACAAATAATAAGCGTGGATGGCTATTTACTATAAATAAGGGGAATATAAGGGTTTTAACTTTGCCATTTGACACATTTAGATCTTATTCTTCAACCCTATTGCTTAAACATTCTATTATTCTTTTGATCGAGATTCAGGGTGTTACGATGATTCTATATCATCAACATATATGTTGGATTGATTTAATTAAACTAAAACAAGACTTTTCTAATGATCGGTAGATAACAAATGTAGAATCTTTGTAAACTATCTACTAAACATACACACAGATAATACTTTGAATGTAAATAATAAAAAAAAGTTCTTTCAAAGTATTCACTTGATAATATTCCCTAATTAGAGGAAGCAATAACATGAAATACAAGTGGGCAAAAACTAGCTAACCTCATAACTATACAAGTGTGAGGTATTTATACTACGAAAGCTAAACGCTAAAACAAAACTAGACCATCTATTCTAGGTTTAGGATCAATGGCATGTTCCAACCATTAATCTACAACTTATGAAAATTCCATGAATCTGTAATACTATTGCTTACAAAACAGTGTATAATACAGACAAGAAATTAGCTTAACAGAAATGAGCAATTGCAGGGTATTATTGTTGCCAATACTCTTCAGTACTTATATTCTTGTCTAACACAGCAGTGAATCAATAGATCTTCAAATTATTGGTAGTTATATAAGTGTTGATTCATGGTTGTTCAATACTTGATCAGATTAATGTTGTTCTTTAGCAGATGAACTAAGTCTTCAACATATAAGATTAGCAGAGAACATAGTGTTTAGGTAGCGTCATCGTCTTCGAGTTTCAACAAATTTCCCCTATGATGATTCTACCAAAACCGTGTTGTACTTTTCAAGCATTCTTATCAAGAGCAATTCATACATATAGCCCATTATATCTTGTAGGATTATCAAAAGGAATTCCTACCAAGTCTTTCATGTTATGCAAGGGCAATCTAAATAGATCATATTCTCTTACTTCGATTTTACGAGCACCAGATAATGTTAAATTGAAAAAGTTGGAAGAGGACTTGCAACTCCAGTGTTATAAGATCACATACATTCAATGGAAAGATTGGTAAAACATCCTCTTCACCCTCTTTATTAGGTTTTGCCTCAACTCTGTTTCCAATATTCACCTTCAGAATAAGTACCATTGATTTGTACTTGTTTGATAAATCTACATATTCTTTGATGAGGGATAACATTCTCTAAATATCTTCTTGGTTGAGCTTCAGAACTTCCAATTCATTCGATCAAGAAGATTTTGTTCCATCATTTCACTCAATGAAGTACCTACCAGATTTGAAGTCATATCCCAGTTGATGATGTATATTTTATCAACTTTTGAGGATTCCTCACATTCAATTTTTGGGATATCATCTTCAAGAGCTTGCTTTGGATTTACTTGAGCTCTTCACATTCTTTCCGCAACTATAGTAATTTCCACCTCACTTGCTGAATAATCAAACTGACCTTCTGGAGATGGTGGTTTATTTGCTTGAGTTGTTTGTTGGACTGAGAGAGTGAGGTGCTTAGTTGTTAGATCAGTTGATTGAGTAGATGGGATATTGGGTGGAGGAGATTTTGATTGAGGAATGGATGAAGGTTCGGTTGATAAAGTGATTTCAACAACTTCAGCTTTTTCTTTGTTCTCCGATTAGAAGCTTGTCTTGTATTCTCAAGATGTTATCCGTAAATTCTTAAAAGCACATTTTCTACCTTTCTTGCTTTTGAGTCATTGTTTCAGTTTCTGAGTCTCAACTAGGTCAAGTCAGCTGTCCTAAATTTATTAAAATAAAATAGTTAATTTCTTGAGTAAGCTACTTTTCTAGCTGCTGATCTTGTGATGAAGTAAGTGACTTTTCTTTGATCATATTCTCACTCCTGAATTGGATCACATGTTGATAGAGGAGACTCTGGAATATCTTCACCAAATTCAATATGGACCATAGATAGTATCTTTTGGAGTAGAAGATTAGTCTTCTCATTTCTACTACCAAAAATACTAAGAACTTCAACAATCTGTTCTAGAATGTCTAGAGGCAGATCAAGAATATTATTCTCAATGTCATATTTATTGATGAATCCATTTGCTCTTTTTACTACAAATTTCTCCATTTTCCAAATGAATCCACCCTCTTAATACTTTTGTTTCTTTGATCATTTTCTCTTCCACTTTTGAATCAAACAAATCTTGCTTTTATAACCCTTTTGAGGTTCAAATCTTTTTATGGAATTGACTGATGAAAAAGGTTGATCATCATTTAATATAGTAGTTTTAGAAGGAGGAGATGCTTGTTCCTCAATTAGCAGATGGGAGAATTATTAAGCGGTTCTTTTCATTTTGCATTGCTTCCTTTCCCATTCCTCCTTAGATTCTTCATATCTTAGAAGCTTAATAGCTGCAACTCTTTTCTTGAATTCTTTAATATCCATATTAAGAGTAGACACAATCATTGGTCCTACTTGTTTTCCAAAGAAACCATAATAACTGAGATGCATTTTCATATGCTGCTTTTGTTCAGACCCTTTTCTAGATTTGTTTCATTTTCTTATTCTCAAACTCAGCTCTTTTCTTCCTTGCTAACTCAGTTGATTTCTCTATTTTAGCATAAGTTGTAGCTATTAGTTTTGACTTGATTTCAGCCAGGCTCCACTCAATAATCTCTATAAAGACAAATCCTTTTAGCTCAAGTTGAGCTACTAGGATATACTATTCTGCATCTTTATCCTCTTTCTTTGAACTCCTAGCTAAGATGATTAATGTAGGATCAATATTAGTTATTAAACGAGCTTGTTGAGTGGCTTTGTCTTTAATGGTACTCTCAAAAGTTGGGCCAGATAGCTTTGAGAATATTTTCTTAATAGCTTTGTATTTTCATTTATAGTTGTTTTTCCAACTGAACCTAATTTACTATTTTACGACAAAGAAGGGCTTTTACTTCTATCATCTCTAGGTTGAGTATCAGCAAGTCAAGGAAAAGAGAAAATCCCGGTAAGGAATCAGATTTTCGGCATCTGTAGTGGAAGAGTGTATTGGTGGTCGGAAATATGAAGAGAAACCTACTTCTTTGAGCTTGATTGAGGTGTGGTAGATACCTATGACTTGGCTGTGACCCTCATTCTCAGCCTTTCCTTTTTGATTGGGGAAGATTCGAAAGCTTGCATCTTCTTAGTAAATGATGCAGGGGTTCATTTCTTTGTGGATATGAACATTTTGGACTTTGTAGTGAAGGGTGTGCGATAAGCAATGCAAGCTGTAGCCATGCTGTCACCCTGAGGCTCAATGACCTCTAGCATACTAACAAATAAGGCAGACCTTTTTGCCTAAAAATGCCATTAGGGTTGCTTTGAATTTTGTGAAAATTTCCTTGCTAAAAAGTGCAGGAGCATACACACCCCATTCGAATTTTAGTTTGTTACCTAGTTCCTCATGTAAAATCACCTTGGGTACATTAAAATTTAAAATTTGTCAGCAGCAGTTATATATTTGCATATGTTTTGAAAAAGGAAGTTTGAAAAGTTATAACACTGCTGTTTCATAAGACCATTGATAGACCATACTAAATCCAATAGAAATTGATCTTAACCTAATGGTTTGTTAGAGAGACAATGAAGAAAGATATAAAAGATGATTCTCCAATTATGATATACTAGTGATATAGAAAAGATGGAAGCAAAAAGGTTTCCTTCATATCCCATTTATCTACAAGTTGCACTCACTACTTCTTTTGAAAAGGAGAATTGACCTTTGGCAACTCCTAGTAGCGAATGAGATCGAATTTTTGTTTTGTAGATAGTGACATTGTGCTATACTATGGCATTTAACACTTTTCTTCCATTTTCTCTTTGGATAGAACATGTATTGTAGAATTGTGAAATTTGAGGGGCACATAGGACAGGTTCAACAATGATAGCAAAGGGGTAATTACTATTATGAAGAAAGTTCAGCACATGATCATAGACTTGATCACTAATAGGTTCAAATAAAGTAGCAATGTTGTGATTTGTTCTGAACTCTAAATTTTTAGTGGCCATTTAGAGAGTATGTGAGCAATTTTAGGGTTGATGAAAGTTGAGAGTGTTTTTGAGAATGTAGAAAATGGAGTGTGAATAAAGGTAGAAATAGAAAGATCGATTTACGATTATAGATAATATATAATAGTAGAAATTTATAATTTTATCACCATAAACTGAAATTATGATGATTTGGTGATGATGGAACAACCATTTTAGGGAAAGTACGACGCCACTACTTATTCGAAGATAGATGTGAGCCCTAGCAGACCTTTGTGATTTCTAGTGCTGAAAAACATCAATTTGATAACTTGAAAGGATCAGTAGATAGAATGTAGTTTGAGAAGAAAAAAAGTTTTTCAAATGAACTTTCGACAACAATTTCAAAGACAATTTGAAATGGATTACAAGTTATTCAAAGTTCATCACCCCTATAGCATATATAAGATATTTAAACCTGGTTCAATCAAATGTCTTTGTAAAGAGATCTACATACTATTCGTTTGCATGAACTTTAATAGTTTAATAATATTTTTCTATACACAGTCATGAATAAATTGATACCTGATATCAAATGTGCTTTATCTTTGAGTGTTGAACATGATTGTTTTTTATTGAAATAGCACATTTGTTGTCATTATGAATGGGAGTGTTCATGAAGTTGACACCATAATCCTGAGTTGAGTTTTAATCCATAACACTTGAGCACAGCAACTAGAAGCAGCAATGTATTATGCTTTGGTAGTTGATTTAGACACACAAGTTTGTTTTTTGCATTGCAAAGAGACTAATCTTCTGTAAAGAAATTGAAAACCTCTTGATGTAGACTTCTTATTTATGTTGGAACCTCCATAATCACTATTTATATATCCATAGAGATTGAAGTCAACACTCTTAGGATACCATAAGCCCAACTTAGGTTCCCTTGGGATACTTAAGAATTCTCTTGGTAGCAATCATGTGTGATACTTTAGGAGCTGCTTGAAATCTTGAACACGGGCATATGGCAAACACAATATCTACTCTATTGGCTATAAGATACATGAGACATCCAATGATAGCTTGATATTGATGCTGATTAAGTACTTCCCGCTCATGATCAGGAGCTAAGTAACATGCCTTGGAGGTTGGTGTTTTTCAGCTTTTGCATCAGTAGCTTGAAATCACACTAAGATGTCTTGAACATATTTAGATTGATTTGTAAGAACACCATCAAAAGTTTGCTTGACTTTTAACCCTAAAGAGAAAGTAAGTTCTCCCATTGAACTCGTTTCAAACTTTGACTTCATGAGTTTTTCAAAATCTTTACATAGCCTTTCATCAGCAGTTCCAAATATAATTTTATCCATGATGCCATTATCATATTATGGAAACCGGCTAAGGTCTCCTACATTATGCTAGCTAGAAAGTCTTATTTTGGTCTCATGCTTTTCAAATGGCCTTCTATCTCATAAATAGATTGCCTACACCGGTTCTTAATCACAAAGTCCTTATCATGCCCTTTATGGCAAATCGCCATCATACGCCAAACTCAAATCGGTTGGATGTTTTTGTTATCCATGGCTACGACGGTATGCCAAGACTAAACTACATCCTCGATCCATAAAGTGCATTTTCTTGGGTTATTCATCTTCCAAATCGGCATAGAAATGCTATGATCCCACCACGCGTCGCCTCCTTCACTCGTGACATGTGGAGTTTGTGGAGAACACATTACGTTTCAAACATTCTACTTCACCTTCACTTAACATTCCTTCTATCACATCTTTTATTTAACCTCACAAATAATCTCCCTTGGCCCACACCCCCACTTGAACTCCATCCTCAACTAAATCTCTTGGTCCAGACCCCAATACCTCTGCCTCAACATCTTTGGCTCCAACAGATCTTACTCCAACCTCCCTACTCCACACTCAGTTGAAACCTACCCTCAACATCAAGCCCAATCTCTTTCTCCACAACCACTTCAACCTTCCCTGCCCATCTCGAATGCCCATTCTCATAACGATTCCATATCATCACCCTCCTCCTACTCCAACCCTACATCTACTTCGTCCATATCACTTTCTACTTCCTCTCAACCATTACCACCTCATACTTGCAAACCCAACCCTAAATACATCAATTCTAAGTTTGTTAACCTCTCTACCATTCATCTTGTCCCTCTACTATCGAACCTAACAGTCATACCCAAGTATTGGAAGATCCCAATTCCCAAGTGGTGTCGGTTAATGAATAGTGAATCTAATGCTCTCCTAAAAAAATGCCACTTGGGAGCTTGTCCGTCCCTCAAATCACAAACATATTGGGTGTAAATGGGTGCTTCATATCAAACGTCATCACCAAGGGTCCACTTCTAAATATAAGGCTTATCTCGTGGCGAAAGGTTTCCATCAAGAGTATGGAAAGTACTACTTTGAAACGTTTTGTTCGATCACTAAACCTGTAACTATATGTATGGTTCTTTCCATTGCCTTGTCCCAAAATTGGCCCATTCGACAAATAGATTTCAATAACGCATTCTTGCATGGCACTTTGCAAGAGGACGTCTATATGTTTCAGCCTCCTCGATAAGTCAACCCAAATCTTCCATAATTATCTTTGCCGGCTTCGTAAATCCTTATACGAACTAAAGCATGCTCCTTGTGCATGGTATATGACACTAACAAACTTTCTTCTAGACATTGTTTTCTGCAAGTCTTTAAGTGATCAATCTCTCTTCATTTACAATCGAGATAGCCTTATTTCCTATTTTCTAGTCTATGTTGATGATAGTTTGTTAACCGATAACAACTCACCATTTGTACAATGTATCATTCATGCCTTATCTCAAAAATTCTCCGTTAAAGATCTTGTTACATCATTTTCTTGGTATAGAAGTCATTCCCACTTCTAATGGCTTATTCTTGTCCTAACATTCTCACATTCAAAACCTTTTTTCCAAGTTTAAAATGGATGGTGCCAAACTTGTGGCTACACCCTAAAGCTCCACAGATTTGTTATTCCTATATGATGGCTGTCCCTAATTGATGTAACTCCATATCGCCAGTTAGTTGGTTCCCTTCAGTACCATGCTTTTACTCATCCTAACATTTCATTTGCTATCAATAAGTTATCTCAATATATGCAAGCACCCACGCACTTTCACTAGCAAGCTCTCAAACGTGTCCTACGGTACCTCACGGTTTGTTCTTGAACCGTCGTTCTACTCTTGCTCTTAGTGCTTTCACCAATTCCGACTTGGGTGGTATCACTAATGGGGGGCGATCCATAACAGCCTACATCATCTATCTTGGTCCAACATTCTTTCTTAGCGTTTTATACGTCAAAAATCTGTTTCTAGATCCTCTACTGAGGCGGAGTACAAGGGATTAGCAAACAGGACAGCTAAACTTTCATGGGTAAAGAATATTCTGTTGGAACGTTGATTAAAAATTCCCACTCCAGGGGCTGTCTTTTGTGACAATCTAGTGCTACCTACTTATGTGCTAACCTAGTTTATCACTCTCGCATGAAACACGTGGTGCTAGATTATCATTTTGTAAAGGAAAAAGTGGGTGACGGCTCCTTACAAGTATTGCACATTCATTAAACGGATCAGCTCGCTGATGTTCTTATTAAAACTCTTGGACAAGGTCGCTTTCAAAGATTACAGTCCACGATTGGAATCTTTGATGGATCTTCCATCTTGCTAAGATGTATTAACGATATATCAGAAGATAATCAACAGAGTTAACATTGATTTAAAATTCAAATTCAATTGTATTTTTAGATAGGATTGGTTGTTGTTTACCATCTTTATGTCCTTGAAGTTCTCCGATTTCCATCTTTCATGTATTTTATAAATGGCTATAAGTATCCTAATTATTTTGAGTGTTGAATATATCTATTATTATCTTCTATGTACCATTTGATTATATCTTTGTGCATGAGGCATCAGTAAAAAAAAGAACTTTTATATAATTTTTATGTCTAGATGATTAAACCAAGAATGACGTGGATCATCACAATTGACGATAAGCAGCATCATTTCTCAGTGCTTAGTCATTCACACACGTTAAGAGGAGATTGTGTTCGATTCATAATTTTCAGTATTTTATTGGTATCCTTCCATTCTTTTCTTTGTGTGTAAGACTAGGCTTACTTTTGCTTTATTTAATTTCGATATTCAACAAATGACAAAGTCACTAAATTTAGTTGCCTTTAATCGTTTTGGATTTGCTTTCATTTCATAGATATGATTTTTTTTCATATCTATTTTGGATTCCGATTAATTAACTTTACAACAGCACCAACTTGAACACGTTACCCTAACAGGTTAATGCTAATGGATACGCATTTAAATCAACATATAAGATTAGGGTGGAAAATACAATCGTACAACTTTTGTTTCTCACGAAAAATCTTTCTTGATCTATAACTGTTCATAAGTTCATTTTGATCATATATATCGTCGATTAAGAGAAGTGATATAATCTTAGATGGTAGCCACGATGATACAAGTTGTGGTGTGATTAGGTGATTATACTTATTTAATAAATAATGATCATTTATTGATTTGATCACGTGTCTAATAGATTCCACGCAAGGAAGGTCTTTGAGGGAAGAAGCAATGATTTAACTGTTAATAATGGTTTTAATTATACAATCAAATCAAGGGAAGATCCTGACTAGAATTTAAAAATGAATAAAATCTAATCTAATTAATAAAGTAAAATCTTTATATGACACATGTTTATTTTCTAACATGTTTACGCTATTGCCACCTATTATTGTCCATGTATTACCAGCATAATAAATTATAATTATGGTAAAAATATTAACTTCAAAAAAAAGTTTTCTTGATAACCTCTCATTTAATACCATACTAATCAAGATAATATATTTACATAATGAAAATTAATATTTTATTAAAAATAGTTTAATAAGACTTAATTTTGTTAAAATATAATTTAATTTGTAGTTAAGCATTATTAAAACTAAAATACTTCAAAAAGATATACGAAGAGGTTTATAAATATTTATGAATAATAAAATCTTTTTTCTCTTTTTATACTATTATTTATTACTTAAAAACGTTTTGTTATATAATAACTAGATTTAGTAAACCCGTGTATTAAGCGGGTTGATAAATAAAATATTAAATAAAATAAAATTTATTAATAATGAAATGATATTTTAATATAAGATATGATTGACATCTTAATTATTATAAATAGAATAAAATATTTTGTTTATAAAAACGTTTTAAAAAATATTATTTATAAAAACATTCTTATTATAACTCCTATTTTTAATTATGTTATAAAAATATTACTTTCTATAAAACACCAATTTTAAATATTATGTATTTTTAAAAAAGTTTGATCTTTTAAAAAATTTTGCTTTTTATAAAACACCAACAAAAATTTTTCTTATTTTAGAAAAATTTGTTTATTTAGAAATAACATTAAAAAAAGATCTTTTCTTAATTTATTAGAAATTATTTTTATACAAAAAAAGAATTAAATAATATTAGTAATTAATATGATTATTTAATAGTAAAGAGAGTAGGGAAAAATTTGGTAAGAATAAATATGGTGATGTTATGTGTACTCTACATATACCTTTTAATTAGAGTATAAATATTTTATTGATATGTTATTTATAACATATATTAGATTATATATATATATAATTCGCTATATAACTTTTTATTTCAACTCGTGTAACACACGGGTGTCTATCCTAGTATAAGGTAAAATAACAAGTTTGCCAATGAAATATTTAGAAAAAACAAGTGTGATAACTTGGAAGTCATAACTTGATATCATACTTCAATTGAGGAAGGTTTCTAAAATTGAAATCCCCCCACATAAAGTTCAATATATATTATTAGTATAAAATTTTTTGTATTGGTCTTTTAAAGAACCCAGAATCTACTTCTATTAAACAAAATGCATGCAACTTACAAAATTTTTAACACTTAACAAGTTTGATAGAGCGGAGACATGTTACCCTCAGTAGGATGTCATCAAGATGTCCTTTAATGGCACTTATTCAGCGTTTAGCCATGTTTTTCATAACGTTACATTTGTTTTCCAACCCAGACACCTTCCCTACATTATGGGTGTTCAATGAATCGAATTGCAAATTTTCAAATTATTCGAATTCTTATTTTTTGAAGCTAGATTCGACTTCTATTTGAATTTGAATTCGATTCGATTTGAATTTGAATTCGATTCGATTTGAATTTGAATCGAATCTGAATTTTTCCAAAATTATTTATTATATATTTTTTTTTCAAAACTACTATACTTTAGTTTAAACTACAAATTTCAACTTTTCAAATGATAAAAAGTTCCAAACATAATAATTATATTATAACATTCTACTGTTATATATTTGAATAAGACGTATAATTGAAGATGATTTATTTATATATTTTAATATAATTGATTAATATAATTGCTGTTTAATGCATTAATAAAGTATGGTTCTAGTTTTTTTTATCTTTTATCTTATTTTAAAAATGGTAAGATAAAAAAGTAATTGAATAAGCATTAAGGCACATTAATTGTTGTTACCAATTACTCATCTTTTTAACTAAAAAGATGATGCTGATTTGGCGGTTATATTACAAAAAAAAAAAATTTAGTGGATATTAACCACTATCTTTAGTAAACCCATGTATTACACAGATTAAATTAATAAAATATTAATATAATAAATTTATTAATTATAAAATGATATTATAAGATATGATATGACTGAAATAATAAAACAGTGATATTAACTTTTTAACATTTTGTTTGTAAAACTTTTTTTTAAATAAACATTTTGTTTTAAAACAAACCATATAAAAATGTCATTTTTAAAAATTTTCTTATTACAACTCCCAAATTTGATTATTTTTTTTAAATTGACTTTTTAAAAATATCAATTTATTTAGAAATAACCTTAATAAATAGATTTCTTTCTTAATTTATTAAATATTAAAAACTATTAAAATAATATTATTAGTAATTAAGGTAATTATTTAATAGGAGAGAGAGACGGGAAAATTTCTCTCAGAATGGTTGTGGTGCTGACACGTGGCATTCCCATTTACTATTTTATTAGAGTAGAAGAATTATTAAAGTAGAAGGATTACCTATGATCTAAGTAAATTTGAAAAAAATAAACATCTAATTATATTTTGTTCCCATATTATATTTACATGAGTCGATGATTTTCTAGTAAACATTATAAATTTTTAAAAACAGTAGGTACTTTCTCTTATGCCTAGAATTTCATGGTACTTTCTCTTATGTGTGGTGTACATCTCTCAACGCCATCATGTTTCGTATTTAACTCCTAGGGGAGTTCATCGGATCAGATAACGTATTATTTGGATTATTCGAATCGGATTATTCGGATTTAAAAATTTCATAACACTATCCGAAATCCGATCTGAATAATGATGGATATATTCGAATTTATCTAAATAATCCAAATAAACTAAATAACAATTTAATCTATTTTTTTTTTCCTAATTTTTTTTGGCTAATTTTTATTCTTAACATTTTATAAGTTTAAAATCATAATATAAAATATAAAACCTGAATATACAAACTTGACTTGAACCCAAATTGAAACATAATAGTTAATTATATAGAACCCGAAGATTATAATATTTCATTTAGAACAATAATCGATTGTATAATTGTTTAGGATTAGAGAATTGAAATGTGTTAATATTTTTGAATATTAATTTGAAAATATAATAATTAGTTGGGTAATGAGTATTGTGCTAGAAACATAGTTGAATTTTTATTCGGATTAATCGGATATCCGAATAATCCAAACAATCCGAATAAAAAAATTATGATATCCGAAATCCGATCTGAAATCCGAATAAGGAATTCGTATTTGGATAAGATCCAATCCGAATACCCACATAAGGATTCGGATCGTTTTATTCGGATTTGGATACGGATCGGATTTCAAATATTTTCGGATACCGATTTTTTGAACACCACCATTAACTCCAATACACCCACGTATTTAGAGGGAGAGAGGGTGTGTGTGTGTGTGTAAGGTCGGCACTATTGACTATTGAGGCATACAAAACCAATTAAATAAATCAAAATGTACAACTTAAATAGTTTATAAAAGTTGACGTATAATATCAGTGCATCCACTCAAATAAAAAACCTTTAATAAACTAAATGTCAGCGAATCTTACTTTGACTATGAGATCGTTAATGTTAAGTGTGGGGATGTGATCACGCGTTAATAATCCAATGTTTAATTAACCTAAATACGTGAATTTATATTGTGATTATTATGGAATGGGTTCAAGTTGTGTGTGTTTTGGTTTGTAGGAATCGGAGCTAAAAAAGGTTTGTTTTGGAGAAAAAGGAGTAATAGAAAAAACTACAAGGGTTGAAGCTGTAAATAAAGAAAGTTACCAAAAAGGCCCAGAAAACCCTAAACCGGCGTATGATACGCTTGGTATGGGCATATGATACGCCGGTCAGCGTATTGGTGACGTATTTATGGGCGTATTTGGAAAAAATTACAAAAGGTGGGCGTATGGAAATAGAGGGGGGCGTATGATACGCCGACCTGGCATATCATACGCCAGTTGGCCAACAACTCCCGAATTTTATGGAATTTCATGATATTTAAAGATATTCAACCCTAATTCAAAAAACAACTTTTTTTAGGCGAATCTAAGTGATTTTGAGGTGCTTTTTGGTGGGTGCAAGCTTCCTAATACACACAAGAATCATCCTTGATCCTTGATCATCATGAAAACAAGAGTGAAGATTCAATGAAGACAATGAGTGGCTAGTTCGTTTGTGATTGCTTCCGGGAGAATCGATTATGTTAAGTAAGACTTTTTATGTGTTCATTAGGGTTTTGTTAGACAAGGGATTTTGCATGTAATTTTAACTTTTGATTACGCTAAAGAATTCGGTTATAAACAGAGTTGCTTTTTGAAATTATCAGTTTTCGGTTTTCTTGCATCGTGAACTCACTAAAATCGAGAGGTAACTTGATATAAATGAGTTAATAACATTGTGAATGAGCGAATCTTAAAAGTTTGATCCTTTGTTATTACGTTGATTGAATAGTTGAAGTCTTTAGAATTAGGTTTTGGCAAACCCTAGTTTGATTACATAAAGTGTTGATATTGCATAATTGAGAATCCGGAAGTGATTGTTTCTTATTATTTAATCAAATTCGTTTTAATGTTTCTTGCTTTATGCATGTGTGATCAGTATTTCATTCAAAGTTTTAATCTTTAGTTCAAAGTTCTTGTCTTTACATTAATTGAGTTTTAGTCGTTAAACACTTTCCACATATTCCCTGTGGAGACGGCCTTACTTACCCTTACAGAATAAAGGTAGATAAGACCGGTTATTTAACTTGTTTTTGATCGAGTCTCGACAAACAGATCAGGTATGCATCAGGTCGTGCATTGATGTGTATGTATAAGTGTGCAATACATTAAACATATGTATGGGCTTATGAGTACATGTTATATTTAATCTTGTTATTCATGCATGGATGTTGTCGGGTATTGAGCCTAGACGGAGTTGCAAAATCGTTCTAGTAAATCAATTGGATTTAGTGATAATCAATAAATTGCATAAATCTAGGTTGTCAAGAAACCTAATCATCTTAATACTTCCATTAATTGTAGCTACACATCCAAAGTGAGTATACGGCCCTGCCTTCTATGTTGCTCGTTTTTGAGGAAGAGAACATTTTTTAAATGTATTATTTTAAATAAAGTAAGACTGTATGATAACATGTGAATTGCTGTTGTTACCACTTAAGTCCTTGCTTTCGTACTATTAACTCTATGATATTGGTGAGGTTATTTCTTAGTAGTTTTACTGGGTTTGACAAACCCCCACTGGGTTAGTCTTGCTAGCACGACTCAAGATCGAACGGGTGTTAAATTGACATAATTACTGTTGTCGTGGTTTGGTAACCACGACTTGGGCATTCTTAAACTTACTTGTCGGTTTCGGTTGCCAACTTCATACACTTAGTGACATGAAATGAAGTTTAGCTATCTACTATGATATACTTCGCTTACTTTATTTGTTTCTAAGCTATTTTTTCTGTTTTTAAACCTATGAATTCACCAACCCTATGTTGACACTTTAACATGTTTTTCTTAGGTTCTTAAAGGTATTTGCACTGCTAGGTGCACAACATTGGTATTCATGCATATAGAGTCTTTTAAACTATTATTTTGGATTTACTACTAAATTCTAAACTTGGGGCTCCTGTCTTTGTGCAGTATAGATTTTGGGATTTCTTTCTATTTCGCTTTTGCATTATTAACTGTGGAACATGATTTTGGGAAATGGTTTGATTAACTAGGAAAACTTTAATGAATATGAATTTGTAATAATTATGTCGTTTGGTATAACTAATGACTGAGATCCTTATTACACGCCTAGCGGTAAACCCTCTTCTTGAAAATTAGGCATGTGACATCTTTCACCGATGTCTCTAGTCTAGCACCCTCATCTTCGCCGTCATATTGGAGTTTAAGATCCTCATGAGCCATCTCAACAGCTTTACCTCTGCTCCTTGAGACACATAGTCTAGCACCACATCCACCATGAGCGCTGCCTTCAGAAGCTTTCGCGGATCTCCTACCAACCATTATTAACTCCTATAAGATTCAAACACCAACATGATCATTCAAGGTAATAGCTCCAATTACGAATAGTATGATAAGTTCCTAATTACAGTGGCTAGTTTTGATTAGCTACTTACTTTTCATTACCTAAGCAGTACCTATCCTAATTACGTCAGTATCTAAATATACTATAAGCGCATACTCACATAGCACACACATATATTTCTAGTTTTCTTTACATTACATAAAAACATTTAACTCCAGGCATGTAGCTACTCGGACTGGGATCCTAGTTTACATTTTGGTTTTAAAACAATTTCTCCAATTCTCTAATTACAACTAGTAAGGCCTCATTCCCGGAAGCACTTGCAGTTCGTCAGTCATAGCCTACCATCGAAAATAATGTCAACTTAAATTAAACCTCAAGTGTGTGTAGATTGTTTCTAATACAAAAAAAACTACGATACAAGACTAGAACTAGAGCTCTATCATCCAAGCGCGCTATGTCTCTTTCCGTTGTAGCCTCAAAAGCTATCAATTTGAAAACTTACCAAACCTACATTATTTGGCACCATGGATGTATGCCCAAAAACATTTAAGATCAACTTACTCTGAAACATGTTTATAAAAGCATTTGTAAATATTTTTCAAAACATAATTATTTTATCATAATAGACCGTTCCTTAAATTGGTCAAATTAGTTTTCAACTTGCTTTAATAAAAAAACATGAGCCGTCTCCTCAGGTTGGCAGACATCTATCTGCTACCTTAAAGCAGAAAGTATGAAAGTTGTTTTTGTTATAATCCTAAACTTGTTGCCAATAAATCCCATCTTAGATAAGCTATTGATGACAACACTAACTATCCTCGATAGTCCATTGTGCACAAACCTCCCTCTTGACAGTTCTATTGTCCTCCCAAAATGTGAGCTACTCTAAAATAGTCATAGCCTTGTGCATGGGATCAACCATATACCCACAACCTCATGAATTGTAATACCCCAAAATCTTAAAGTACTTGTTACAAATATGCAAAACTTGAAGCTTGCATTTATATATTATGGAACAAACAAGTAACAAGTAAGAGGGCTATTTAGTGAGCAAGAAAGCAAGTCGGTCATTTAGTGAGCAAGCAAATAGGCTGCTCATTTTCTTAGTAACACTCTAGTATAAAGAGAATCCTAGTATTCGATACCCGATTGGGTATTTGTATTAGTAGTTTTTGGAGCTCGAGTAGCAGCACAAGTAGAGAGTCTCTACTTCAACCTGTCAAAGATAGTTTTAAGGTAAGTTTTGGTTTAAGTTGTGTCAACATAATTGTTAATTACTTTAGTATTTTTATTAGGAATAGTATGAGTGTAGTATTATTATTATTAGGTGTTAACGGTGGGTATTAGGTAGTCTAGCCTTAGTTAGGCATGGACTGATCACCCATACTTAAACAACACAGCTTTAACGAATATCCAACACTAACAATAACAAGTTAGCTAAACCATTACCTAACCTAGGATTACTTAAATTGTACTAGGACTCTAAGATATTACCATATCAACTATTATCAATTGTTAAGCCACTGTAAGCAAGAGAGTTATCATGACTATTTTCAAAATTATGATACTATACTCATTATGTATCAAACCCCGGCTAAAGCGGAAACACCGAGGCGCGATAAAATTGAATCATAACACAAGGATAAAGAGTACTAAAAGAAATTACTTATTTAAAACCAAGTAGTTGATTACATCTAATTCTAAAAGTAAATAAACCAAAGATGTAAATAAGTTTTTATTTTAATCAAAGTCTAACTAGATCCAACTAAATCTTATCCTTGAATCCTAGCGTGAGCAAAGCAACGAACTTAGTTTCCATTATCTGAAAACATGCTAAAATATGTTAACTAAAAAGTTGGTGAGAACATAGGTTAGAAGTATACATATAATAGGCAATCATGTACAAACCAATAAACAATTTTCCAATACAAGTAGTTATACTATTATACATGAGTCCACAACCAACCCTATTGATCGAATGCCCTCCCGTCTAACCCTTGACACGAGGTAAGACTAATAGTATATTTGTCTAGTATGCAGTTTCTGAACATCTCGCTCCTTTCAAGTCAAAAATAATACGTTGACTCATAGGATGCTCGAGCTTGATTGGCATGCATCAACCCGAGACCGATTGGGCTTGTCATGCCAATAGATCTATCTACGTACTCCCGTGGCTTCCTCGAAGTTAATGGTTGTGTAGATTTTAGAAAAGTAGAGGGACTTTGTAGTAAAAAGTGTCATAGAATATTGCAACATGTATAATCAGTTTAGTTTTACTAGTATAAGAAAGTTTGTCTTGAGTTTGCAAAGACTAGTTTTAACTTTAGAATTTGAATTCATAGTTTGATATAGAGAGCATGTTTACACGCAAAATATAAAAGAAAAAGGGGCTATGAACTCACCTCGTAAAGTAGGTGGGTTGATCTTGCAACTTATAGTAATTTGGAGTGAGTATTGCTCTAAGTAAGTTTATTTAGTTAGTTTATTGTACTTTGTAGATAGTTAGGGGTTGTTATTGTAAAAAGTTCAAGAATGGTTATCGTATATTAGATATGTGTCATCCCAAAGTAGTACATCCAACAAAAGGATTCCCAGGAAAGAGTTGGTAGATTTTCATCACTTAAGTACACCGTCTTTCCTTAGCCAGAACCTTATGTTTGCCATATAACTACATACCAGGTGAAACAATTCTAGATATATACTAGACCAAGTCAAAGGTGTGTTTAGTATGTTTATAAAGTATATGAAACAAGTTTAAATATAAGTTTAGCAAGGATGGGAATAAATAATTTATATAGGATAGGGTTACAATTGAAAATATAAAGAATTTTACTAGAAACATGATTTAAGTTGATAGATAATCATAAGAATTATTAAAGTTTGGATTTTTATTGTTTGAACCATGTTTATATTATTTATTTTATAATAAAAATCATTGCTTTACATCATATTTATGAAAATATTGAAAAGTTGCAAAATTTAGGGTTCTGACAGCTTTGGACAGATTCACCCACTGAACTTGCACAGACGGTTTGAAGGGTTAAATCAATGAATTAGAATACTTTCTTTATATGGTTAGAAAGATAAGACTTTGAATTAAACTTTGAAAAAAAGAATCATCGAAAAAAGATTTATTATGAGAGAGATATGACTGTGCAAATTTAACCCTACGAATCTGTCAAAATCCAAAAATTCAAGTTTGATATGTTTAAACAAAGTTTTGATGATTTCTTGTTTATTTAATACTTTGATCCATCTTAGATCTATGATTACTACACAAACATGTTATGTAATCATAGATCCAAGATATTTATGGTTGAATCTTGATAAAACAAAATTGGAAATGTATGAACACGAATAACACGAAGAACACAAAAAGCATTAAAACTTACTTGATAGGGAAAATTTCTTGGATATTCAAGAGAGGTTTTATTAGTTGATATTTGATTCTATGAGAGCTCTAGATTTAGTGTTTGGTGTAAAAAAAATAATGAGAATAAGACCCCTATTTATAGTTGAAAAATAGGGTTTTGGGTTTCAATTTAGATAGGCTTTCTTAATATTTTATTAATAAAATTCATGATTTTTAAGAGATAAAGATGGGTGAACGAAATTTTATAGATAATTATGGGTCAGGATTAGTTTAATTTGTTAGTTATTAGATTTAGGATAATTACTAGTTAAATATTTAATAATATATGTGATATATATCCCTTAAATGATTAAAATAATAAATTATATATATATATATATATATATATATAATTTTGTAATTATCCATGCATATATATATATATATATATATATATATATATATATATATATAAATATTATGTGTAGATAATTATAGTACTTAATTTAATTAAATATTTATTCTTTGAATAAAAGTTACATATGTAACCCTAAGCTACACATATGTAAATTTTTCATCGTAATAGTTATATATGTTTCACTTATGTTGTAATTTTGCATTGTTGTAAAATTTGGTTAATGTTAAGGCATTTCCAATGTTACTATTTATAGAAAGATCTAGTATTTATACATGTGTTATCATAGAATCACACTTGCATGCGATAGTATTACAATAAATCACAATATATGGAATATAAGATAGTTTTCACAAACAGGTTCTTGAATTCAATAATTGTTTACATATAGAAAAAACCATAGTTATTAAAAGAGTTAATCAAGTAGGTTAAGAATGAAAAATTAAGGATGTTACAGTCTCCCCTAGATGAATTGAATATCCAATGTTACTGTTTATAGCAAGATCTAGTATTTACACATGTGAGGCATTTCCCAACATATAGTGCAATGTCTTTCTTCATTTCTCACCACCAATAATATTCCCTTAGATCTTGATACATCTTATCAGCACCTGGATGAATTGAATATCGTGACTTGCGAGCTTCATTCATGATAAGTTCTTGGAGATTGTTGGAGTTAGGAATCCATATTCATCCCATAAAGTAGAGCATTTGATCAGACTTAAATTCTAGCTGATGCTCAGCTATACTTGCTAGTTCTTTCTTCAAATCACGTCTTGCAAGGACTTGTTTCTGAAATTCTCAAATTTGATCTTTAAGATTCGTTTGAATAATCATTCCCATTACACGAGTGCGTGAGGGTTTGAATCTCTCTTTTCTACTCAGTGCATCGGCTACCATATTTGCTTTACCTGGGTCATAGCGGATTTCACAATCATAGTCGTTTAGTAGTTCCACCCAACGTCTTTGTCAAATGTTAAGTTCCTTCTGATCAAATATATGTTTTAAACTCTTATGATCGGTGTAAATGATGCACTTGGTACCATACAAGTAGTATCTCAAAATCTTCAGAGAAAATACTACAGCACCTAATTCAAGATCATGAGTAGTATAGTAGTTTTTATGGATCTTGAGTTGTCTTGATGCGTAGGCAACGACTTTATCTCGTTGCATAAGTATACAACCTAGGCCTTGGTTTGATGCGTCACAATATACAACAAAATCATCATTTCCATCTAGAAGGGTTAGGATAGGTGCGTTACACAACTTCTGCTTAAGTGTCTGGAAAGCGTCTTCCTGCTTTTGTCCCCATTTGAAAGGCTGGTTTTTCTGAGTCAGTGTAGTAAGTGGTAAGGCAATTCTTGAAAAGTTCGAGATAAACCTTCGGTAGTACCCCACCAGACCCAAAAATAAGCGAACTTCAGAAGGGGTCTTCGGTGCATTCCAATTCTTGATTGCTTCAACCTTGGTTGGGTCTACATGAATGCCTTTGTCATTAATCATATGACCTAGAAATTGAACTTCACTTAGTCAAAATTCACATTTTGAGAATTTGGCATATAGTTGCTCCTTCTTTAATAGCTCGAGGATCAGTCTAAGGTGTTGCTCATGATCAACTTTGGTTCGAGAATATATCAAGATGTCATGAATGAAAACAATAACAAATTGATCTAGGTATGGCCTACAAACACGGTTCATGAGGTCCATGAATATTACGGGTGCATTGGTTAGTCCAAAGGGCATGACCACAAACTCATAGTGTCCGTAGCGAGTCCGGAAGGCGGTTTTGGGTATGTCTTCTTCTTGTACCTTGAGCTGATGGTAACCAGATCGTAGATCTATCTTTGAAAAACAAGTGGCTTCTTGTAATTGGTCGAATAAGTCATCAATCCTCGGTAGTGGGTACCGATTCTTGACGGTTAATTTATTCAATTCTCTATAGTCGATAGACATACGCAATGATCCATCTTTCTTCTTGACAAACAAAACTGGGGCTCCCCAAGGTGAGAAACTTGGTCGGATGAACCCTTTGTCTAGTAGTTCCTACAACTGGCTTGATAATTCCCTTATTTCTAATGGGGCTAAATGATAAGGTGATTTGGCAAGAGGGTTTGCTCCAGGTATGAGGTCAATCCGGAACTCTACTTGTCTAGTCAGAGGTAGTCTAGGCAAATCATCAGGGAAAACATCTGGAAATTCATGGATGATAGGAACGTCTTGTAGCTTTTTTCCTTCTAGCTTCTTTTCAATTATATGAGCTAAGAAAGCAACGTATTGCTTTCTTAGGTAGCTACGAGCTTTCATACAAGAGATGATTTTCAAATTTCTTCTAGGTTTCTCTCCGTGCAAGTTTAGGGTATCTCCAGATGCTAGGGGAATGGGAACTAGTTTCTCGGCACAAATGATCTCAGCGTGGTTGTCGGATAGCCAATCCATTCTAACAACCACATCAAAGCTACCAAGCGCCACAGGGATTAGATTGATATTGAACAAATGGTCGTCAAGATCTAGAGTACAACCTCGAATAATAGTGTGAGCATGGATTAGTTTTCCATTAGCTAACTCAATGGTGTAAGTAGCATCTAACTTAGAAGGTTTCAATTTAAGCATGGATTGAAAGTCAACGGAGACAAAACTTCTGTCTGCACCAGTGTCGAACAAAACAGAAGTGAAGTGATTGTTTAAAAGGAATGTACCCGTGATGACAGTAGGATCCTGACGAGCATCGGGTGCTCCTAAAGCAAAGGCTCGACCATTGGCAGCTGGAGCGTTGTTGTTGCTAACCTGGTTCAGCTTAGGGCAACAGTTTCAAAAATGATCGAGGCCACCACATTTATAGCAAGCCCTAACATTGTTATTTGGAGGAGGGTTACCAACTGCATCATTTTTGGTGTTGGCGGTAACAGGTGCCTTGCAGTACTGAGTGGTGTGACCAAGCCTACCATAGTTGTTGCACTTGCGACACTCACCATTGTGATGAAATGGACATTTGGGGCACTTGGGTAATTTCCCCGTGTAGGGTTTCTTAGCAGGAGCTTGATTATTTACGACAACTTGGTTCACTGGTGTAGCAGGAGTCACCATTGCAAACCCCTTAGAAGTCTTTTGTTTTTTGTTGTTGGGACGATCCAGCTTCTTAGTCTCGACATTAGCCTCCTTAGATCCTTTCTTTACTAATACCCCAGACTTGACAAGATCGTCAGTTATGGCGGCTGACAAGAGAATAACAGCTTCAAGAGTAGTTGGTGAAGCAGATAAAGTAGGAATTC
Organism: Flaveria robusta; assembly: GCA_025506415.1. Lineage (NCBI taxonomy): Eukaryota > Viridiplantae > Streptophyta > Magnoliopsida > Asterales > Asteraceae > Flaveria > Flaveria robusta. The sequence goes on from CM046466.1 coordinate 20,073,630, forward strand.
TGATTTGGGAGCTCAATCCTCTAATGTAACGATCAATCATACAGCTCACAGGTGTAACCATGTGGGGCACTAGGGTGTAAAGTTCATGGAACCGGGTGGTGTATTCTATGTGCTCAGCTCCATCCATAGTATGATTCCACATCTCAGTCTTTATTTTTTGAAGTTCATTCTTAGGGCAGAACTCTCGAATTAGTAATTCTTTAAATTCATTCCAGGGCATAGCCATGGCAACATTTCTACCCTTGGCTCGGAGTTGGGCATTCCACCAATTAAGAGCCCTCTTGTGGAAACAACTAGAAGCATACTTCACCTTTAAGTTTTCTGGACATTGACTCATATCTAGAGTTGCTTCCATTTTCTCAAACCATTGCAGTAGGCTTGTTGCACCTTCGATGCCATAGAAACCACTTCCACCACTTCCAGAACTTCCAGTGTTACGAAGAGAATCACTAATCTGAGCTACCATGCCACGAATAATAGTCGCGAGCTGTTGTGCGATGAGTGCAACAAATTCAGCTGTTTTAGCATTGTTGCGACGAGGAGCCATGCTATCAAGGCAATAACGTTTGATGAGTTGTATGTGTAAGTAGTTTTATACGAAATGGATATAATAATCAAGGATAAGATGATTCAAAATAATAAGGAGGTGTTTCGAGTGTAAAACGTTTGGTTCGCAAACCAAAGCGAATACGTTGACTTATCAAAGTATTAAGTCAACCACAACATTAATGAAGACATGCGTACCTATAAGCGGACACTCACCCCAAGGGTTCCGAGGTAAGGTAAACGGATCTACCTGTTGATTTGGACTTATACGAATACCTTGCCTACACAGAACACCCCGAGATACAGGCATCCAACTCTTCAAGAATTGCATGTGTTCAGTCATGGGACTCAGATTTTGACGGGATTTAAAAATTAGGGATTTGAAAATCCATCCGATTTAAACACAATGGTTTAGAATATGAATTGAGAATTGAGTGTGCGCTGATTGTAATCAAAGTATAAGAACAATAATGTAAGGCATATCACATTCAATCCTATCTAAGCATATAAGATACATGAGAGGACTCATGTTTGAGGTACTTAGTTATAGCCTAGGTCTTTCTATTTCGAATAACCTAATTCTCTATAACCAAGGCTCTGATAGCAATCTATCACACCCCGGCTAAAGCGAAACACCGAGGCGTGATGAAATTGAATCATAACACAAGGATAAAGAGTACTAAAAGAAATTACTTATTTAAAACTAAATATTTGATTACATCCAATTCTAAAAGTAAATAAACCAAACATGTAAATAAGTTTTTATTTTAATCAAAGTCTATCTTGGTCCAACTAAAGCTTATCCTTGAATCTTAGCGTGAGCAAAGCAACGAACTTAGTTTCCATTTTCTGAAAACATGCTAAAATATGTCAACTAAAAAGTTGGTGAGAACATAGGTTAGAAGTATACATATAATAGGCAACCATGTACAAACCAATAAGCAATTTTCCAATACAAGTAGTTAAACTATTATACATGAGTCCACAACCAACCCTATTGATCGAATGCCCTCCCATCTAACCCTTGACACAAGAGGTAAGACTAACAGTATATTTATCTAGTATGCGGTTTCTGAACATCCGGCTCCATTCAAGTCAAAAAGAATACGTTGACTCATAGGACGCACGAGCTTGATTGGCATGCATCAATCCGAGTACCGAATGGGCTTGTCATGCCAATAGATCTATCTACGTACTCCCGTGGCTTCCCCGAAGTTAATGGTTGTGTAGATTTTATAAAAGTAGAGTGACTTTGTAGTAAAAAGTGTCATAGAATACAACAACATGTATAATCAGTTTAGTTTTACTAGTATAAGAATGTTTATCATTGGGTTTGCAAAGACTAGTTTTGACTTTAGAATTTGAATTCACAGTTTGATATAGAGAGCATGTTTCCACCCCAAAATACAAAAGAAAAAGGGGCTATGAACTCACCTTGTAAAGTAGGTGGGTTAATCTTGCAACTTGTAGTAACTTGGAGTGAGTATTGCCCTAAGTAAGTTTATTTAGTTAGTTTATTGTACTTTGTGGATAGTTAGGGCTTGTTATTGTAAAAAGTTCAAAAATGGTTGTCGTATATTATATGTGTCATCCCAAGTAGTACATCCAACAAAAGGATTCCCAAGAAAAAGTTGGTGGATTTTAAAACTTAAGTACCCCGTCTTTCCTTAGCCAGAACCTTTTGTTTGCCATATAACTACATACCGGGTGAAACAATTCTAGATCTATACTAGACCAAGTCAAAGGTATGTTTAGTATGTTTATAAAGTATATAAAACAAGTTTAAGTATAAGTCTAGCAAGGATGGTAATAATCAATTTGTATATGATAGGGTTACAATTGAAAATATAAAGAATTTTACTAGAAACATGATTTAAGTTGATAGATAATCATAAGAATTATTAAAGTTTGGATTTTAATTGTTTGAATCATGTTTATATTATTTATTTTATAATAAAAATCATTGCTTTAAATCATATTTATGAAAATATTGAAAAGTTACAAAATTTAGGATTTTGACAGATTTGGACAGATTCGCGCACTGAACTTGCACGGACGGTTTGAAGGGACAAATCAATGAATTAGAAGACAATCTTTATATGGTTAGAAATATAAGACTGTGAATTAAACTTTGAAAAAAGGAATCATCGAAAAAGGATTTAATATGAGGGAGATATGACTGTGCAAAGTTAACCCTACGAATCTATCAAAATCCGAAAATTCAAGTTTGATAGATTTAAGCAAAGTTTTGATGATTTTTTGTTTCTTTAATACTTTGATCCATCTTAGATCTATAATTATTACACAAACATGTTATGTAATCATAGATCCAAGCTAGTTAAGGTTGAATCTTGGTAAAACAAAATTGGAAATGTATGAACACGAAGAACACGAAAAGCATTAAAACTTACTTGATAGGAAAAAATTTTTGGATCTTTAAGAGAGTTTCTATGAGTTGATATTTGATTCTATGAGAGTTCTAGATTTAGAGTTTGATGTAAAAAAATAATAAGAATAAGACCTCCTATTTATAGTTGAAAAATTAGGGTTTTGGGTTTCAATTTAAATAGGTTTTCTTAATATTTTATTAATAAAATTCATAATTTTTAAGGGATAAAGGTGGGTGAACGAAATTTTATAGGTAATTATATGTTAGGATTAGTTTAATTTGTTAGTTATTAGATTTAGGATAATTACTAGTTAAATATTTAATAAATATATGTGATATATATCACTTAAATGATTAAAATAATAAAATAATATATATATATATATATATATATATATATATATATATAATTTTGTAATTATCCATGCATATATATATATATATATATATATATATATATATATATATATAAATATTATGTGTAGATAATTATAGGACTTAATTTAATCAAATATTTATTCTTTGAATAAAAGTTACATATGTAACCCTAAGTTACACATACGTAAATTTTTCACCGTTATAGTTATATATGTTTCACTTATATTGTAATTTTGCATTTTTATAGAATTTAGTTAATGTTAGAGCACTTTCAAGTTACTGTTTATAGCAAGATCTAGTATTTACACACTTGTTATCATGATTTCACACTAGCATGAAATGGTATTACAGTAAATCATAATGTATGGAATATAAGATGGTTTCCACAAATAGGTTATTGAATGCAATAACTGTTTACATATGAAAAAAAAAACTATAGTCGTTAAAAGAGTTAACCAAGTAGGTTAAGAATGAAAAATCAAAGATGTTACAGTCTCCCCTAGTTAAGAGAATTTCGTCCCGAAATTCAACAAGTAGTGTTTGTGCTATTTTGAAAAAGATGTTAGTTCATTATATGTTATCTAGGAGTAGTTCTTGGTGTTGCTTCTAGTCTCACCTTCAATGTACCATTAGTGTTTATATAAGGTGTACCGCAGCTAACCCACCACACTTCTAGCACCTCAAAGGCGTACTAGTCACCAACTAAAACTAATTATTAACTTGGCTACTGATGAGTGACATAAATCTCTTTTTAAAGCTTTTTCCATGGGAGATTGAATTTAGAAATTTGTTAAACATAAGGGTAATAGCTACTCAACAGAATTTCAACACACACCAATGCACTTGTAAATTCACCATTACGTTGCCCACCGTAATGGTCAATTCACCTTACATGAGTGTGCTATGTCCTTTTATTATGCATTTATAAGGTGATAATAGTTTTGTAAGCGATAGTTGTGAATATCATAGAGTAGGAAATGAAAATGCAATAGAAATGATAGTACAGATTAGCTTAAGATTCAAGTAGACATGGTAACAATTTGAATTCATGAAAATGAAATTTCCAATCCAGATTATAAGATAGAGATCAAATAGATAAGCATAAAATTCAAACATAGATAAACGAAGATGCTTAACACAAAAGCAATAGAATATCATGGTTGTCACAAACTCCCCTAGTTAAGGAAATTTTATCCCAAAATATAACTAGTAGAGGTCGTGTTAGCTTGAAAGAGGTGTGGGTATTTGAGCTTCATCTGGTATTCGTGTTCCTAAGTGAACTTAGGACTTCGTTTAAAGTTTTATCTGACTTTGACGATGGGAATACGGCTCTAAGCATATCCTCAAGAGTTTGTATAGTTATTTTTTTTGTTTAGCTAGCGGTTTGAGAGTGACAAGCCATGCTAAGATTCACACGCATTTTTAAAGATTTCTGTAATGTTTGCTAGAACCTAGAAGTGAACGATTGTCTAGATCAGAGATGATGGATAGTGGAACAACATTTCGTGTCACAATCTTGATGATGCAGAGTTTGGCTAACTTTTCTAATTTGAAGTCTTCACGTATAAGGATGAAGTGAGATGAATTTGGCAAGCGATCGACTATGACCCAAATTGAGTCATGTGCACAAGAGATTTTGGGTAGTTTATTGATAAAATCCATGAAAATATGTTCCTATTCCCAATGAGGAATTTCAGGCTATTTGAGTAGTCTCGAAGGTTTTTGATGTTCAGCTTTGACTTTTGGAAACGTGAGGCAATTCCCGACATATAAGGCAATGTCTTTTTTTTATTCCTGGCCACCAATAATATTCCCTTAGATCTTGATACATCTAATCGGCACCTGGATGAACTGAATATCATGACTTGTGAGCTTTATTCATGATAATTTCTTGGAGATTGTAGGATTTAGGAATCCATATTCATCCCATGAAGTAGAGGATTTGATCAGACTTAAATTCTAGATGATGCTCAGCTATACTTACCGGTTCTTTCTTCAAATCAACCCTATCAAGGATTTGTTTTTGAGCTTGTAACATTTTTCTCTGAGATTCATTTGAACAATCATTCCCATTGCACGAGTGCGTGAGGGTTTGATCCTTTCTTTCCTACTGATTGCGTCAGCTACGACATTTGCTTTACCCAGATGATAATCATAGTTATTTATTACTTCCACACAATGTGTTTTTCTAAAGTTGAGTACCTCCTGATCAAAGATATGCTGCAGACTCCTATGATCGGTGTAGATGACACACTTGGTATCGACAAGTAGTGTCTCCAAGTCTTAAGGTAAATGCAACACCTAACTCAAAATCATTAGTATTGTAGTTCTTTTCATGGATCTTGAGTTATTTGGATGCATAAACAATGACTTTATCTTGTTTAATAAGTACACAACCTAGGCCTTCGTTTGATGTGTCACAGTATACAATAAAATCATTATTGCCATCTGGAAGGGTTGGGATAGGAGACATGGAAACACAATTTACTCCAGGTATGAGGACAATTCAGAACTCGACTTGTCGACGCGGAGGTAGTCGAGGAAAATCAGCATGAAAAACTCTGTAAATTCATGAATGGTAAGATCATCTTGTAGCTTATTTCCTTCTAACTTCTTCTCAACTATATGAGCCAAGAAAGCATGGTATGGCTTCCTTAGGTAGCCGCGAGCTTTCATGCAGAAAGTGATCTTCAAGTTCTTTCTAGATTTCTCTTCATGCATGTTTAGGATAACTCTAGATGCTAGGGGAATGCAGATATTTGTTGGATAGCCAATCCATTCCAATAACCACATCAAAGGTACCAAGCTCCATAAGGATTAGATTGATGTTAAACGGATGGTCATAAAGATTTAGAGTAAACATCGAGTAATGGTGTGAATTAACTAAGTCAATAGTATATGTGGGATTTTAAATTAGCAGGATTCGAGTTAAGAATGGGTTGAAAATCAATGGAGACAATGATGCTTTATGTTTAGTACATAGTTAAAAGTAATAGTAAAGTAGATAGATCGAGAGTGAAGCGATATCTAGCATTTAGGCTAGTGTAATTACCCTTGAAGCATGATGCACTAAGGTGTGTAACCTGTCTGGTGGCTTCCATTGTGCCTCATAGGAATGAAGGAGGAGTAGTCTTGTTTACTTGATCGTATAGTAAAAGCTGGATTAGGTACCACCAGAAATGGTCCAACCCAACTTTTAGCACTTTGGACTATGCGACCGATGTGGGGTGAGGTTCCAGTGGTGATACTCACTCTTAGCATCGGATAGCAGATCCGGGTCTGTGTATATTCCTATTATTTCAAAAAACTCTTTGATTCCTTTGAAGAGACTTGAATTATTGGTGTAGGGTCGATAGAAAAATTATGCTTGCTAAGATAAGTGTACAGATTGGAATAACAGATTTAATTATGATGAGTTCAGAATGGGAATAGTTTTAATAAGAAAAAAAATATTCAGAATGATTATTAAGAAGTTTTATTAGAATAGCATAATATGTTCTATAATTTCAGAAAAAAAAGAATCAAGAATAAGATGATTTAAAATAACAATGAGATGTTTAGAGTGTAAACATTCGGCTCACAAACCAAAGCGAATACATTGACTTATCAAAGTATTAGGTCAACCACAACATTAATGAAGACATGCGTACCTATAAGCGGACACTCACCCCAAGGGTTCCTAGGTAAGGTAAACGGATCCATCGGTTGATTTGGATTTATATGAATACCTTGCCTAGATAGAACACCCTTAGATACAGGCATCCAACTCTTCCAACATTGCATGTTTTCAGTTATGAGACTCAGACTTTGACGAGATTTGAAAATTAGAGATTTGAAAATCCTTCTAATTTAGACATAATGGCTTAGAATATGAATTGAGAATTGTGTGTGCATTGAAGGTAATCAAAGTATAAGAATAATCATGTAAGGCATGTCACATTAAATCCTATCTAAGCATATAAGATACATGAGAGGAGTCATATGTAAGATACTTAGTTACAGCCTAGGTAAAGTTCTATCTAAACATATAAGATACATGAGAGGATTCATGCATGAGGTGCTTAGTCATAGTCTAGGTTATTCCATTTCTAATAACCTAATTCTCTATAACCAAGGCTTTGATACCAATCTATCACACCCCGGCTAAAGCAGAAACACCGAGGTACGATTAAATTGAATCATAACACAAGGATAAAAAGTACTAAAAGAAATTACTTATTTAAAACCAAATAGTTGATTACATCCGATCTAAAAGTAAGTAAACCAACAAGTAAATAAGTTTTTATTTTAATCAAAGTCTAACTAGGTCCAACTAAAGCTTATCCTTGAATCCTAGCATGAGCAAAGCAATGAACATAGTTTCCATTGCCTAAAAACATGCTAAAATATGTCAACTAAAAAGTTGGTGAGAACATAGGTTAGAAGTATACATATAATAGGCAAACATTAACAAACCAATAAACAATTTTCCAATACAAGTGGTTAAACTATTATACATGAGTCCACAACCAACCCTATTGATCGAATGCCCTCCCGTCTAACCCCCTAACACAAGAGGTCAGACGAATAGTATGTTTGTCTAGTATGTAGTTTCTGAACATCCGTCTCCTCTCAAGTCAAAAAGAATACATTGACTCAAAGGACGCTCGGTATTGATTGGCATGCATCAACCCGAGTACCGAATGGGCTTGTCAGGCCAATAGATCTATCTACGTACTTCCGTGGCTTCCCCGAAGTTAATGGTTGTATAGATTTTAGAAAAGTAGAGTGACTTTGTAGTAAAAAGTGTCATAGAATATAGCAACATGTATAATAAGTTTAGTTTTACTAGTATAAGAAAAGTTTATCATTGGGTTTCTAAATACTAGTTTTGACATTAGAATTTGAATTCACAGTTTGATATAAAGAGCATGTTTCAACCCCAAAATACAAAAGAAAAATGGGCTATGAACTCACCTTGTAAAGTAGGTGGGTTGATCTTGCAACTTGTAGTAACTTGGAGTGACTATTACCCTAAGTAAGTTTATTTAGTTAGTTTATTGTACTTTGTGGATAGTTAGGGGTTGTTATTGTAAAAAGTTCAAGAATGGTTGTCGTATATTAGATATGTGTCATCCCAAAGTAGTACATCCAACAAAAGGAATCCCAGGAAAGAGTTGGTGGATTTTCATCACTTAAGTATCCCGTCTTTCCTTAGCCGGAACCTTTTGTTTGCCATATAACGACATACCGGGTGAAACAATTCTAGATGTATACTAGACCAAGTCAAAGGTGTGTTTAGTATGTTTATAAAGTATATGAAACTATTTTAAATATAAGTTTAGCAAGTATGGGAATAAACAATTTGTATAGGATAGAGTTACAATTGAAAATATAAAAAATTTTCCTAGAAACATGATTTAATTTGATAGATAATCATAAGAATTATTAAAGTTTGGATTTTTATTGTTTGAACCATGTTTATATTATTTATTTTATGTGACAACCCTAAAAGCTAAGGTTAGGTAAACTAAAATCTTAAGAAATTTTTTTTTTTTATTAGGTTTATACTGATATACTTTATTGAGAAATTGTTAAGGTAAGTTTTTACTTGACTAACTCTTTATGAATTGTTATGTGTTTAGTTGAATCATGCACAAGTACGTGAGCATGCATGCACCCATGCATAAATATTTACGTATGCATGCATATACTTGTAAGCCTTGTGATCATTAAACCATATGTATAGGTTATTAATCATAAGACTAAGTGATTGGTTAGTTTAACATTTGATGCTTTAATTATAAGTAATATACTAAAAACCTAAGCTTAATCAAACCATATCACATCAAGTTAACCTATGCTCAAAAACCAACATTTAACTAATCCTAAACACCCAAGCACCAACTAAAACACAGCCTAATGCACTTAGTATCGGTTCATTAAGAACTACTAAATCAAGTTAAGCAACTAAACACTATATTAACCTTGCATTAATGACCTAGTGAGTGACTAACTCACTTGACCGCCACCTAGCACAACCAAGACACCAAGCCAAATCCCAAACCCGCCACCTATCCCTAATGATCAACTAAGCATCCCTAAAACCACCACCTCACCATCCTAACACTAGGTGTAATGATGGATGGCTCCACTACATGAACCCTCGGCCGAAGGCTTCCCCACAACCACCACTTCATCAACCACAAACCCACACAACCGCCACTATCACTCTCGGTTCCAATACCCTGGTTCTCTACCTCTCAGTTCTCAAATCACAACCAACACCACCACCTTCTACTTCCCTCTCGGTCTCCATAACAACCAACATCATCATCCAAAGCTCCATATGATCACCAACTTCAAACCAACATACTTGTGATCAAGCTTTCAAAGCTCAAGAACAATCACCTCAAGTGAAACATCAAGAACTTAAGCATCAACCATCTAAGCCCTTCTCTACTCCAAATCAGGTTTGATTCTCAAAATCTTATGGTTAACAAGTTAAGAAGTATGTGTATGTGTTAACATACATATATAATCAACCCTTATGAGTTACAAAACATCAAAGCTTTGCACAAACAATATGAAAACTTGATTTTCAATAAAAATCAGTAGTAAGGTAGTTCAAAACAGAAAGTTTGGTAACTTTTATAAAAACAAAAAAAATTCAAAAACAAAGAATTTAAAGGGTTGAAAATACTTGTTAAATTCATAATTTAGATTAAAAAATCTAAATGACTATGATTGTGGGAATAAAATTCAAAATTTATTAGAAACTACTGAAAATAATTAGACTGGAAAATATGGAATAATTATATGGAAAATATTAATTATTATAATTAAATTATGAAAATAAAAGAAAAATACCAAACAAAAGATCTGGATGTGATAAAATTCTGGAAAAATTATATCCTAGACCTTATATTTTATAGGAATTGTTGAACAAATTTCATGATTTAATTCGTAGGTATGACTGAGTTTTACAATTTAGAACATTCTGTAATTAAAAAATAAGAAGAAATAGCAAAAAAAGGTGTTTTAAATTATGAAAAATTTACAAAAATTATGATACTCTGAATAGAATAGTATGTATGAATTTTGGAATTTTTAGAGATGTTTAACTATTTATGCTAATTTATGTAAAATTGGTAAAAATCATAGTAAATTTTCTGTTATGAGTTAATAATCTAAAATATTATGGGATAATATAGATTTCAGAATATTGATTCTGGTAAATTTTGGTAAAATTAGAATATCCGTAGATATTTCTGCTGTTTTATTTGAATTTTGTAAAAATTCTAGAAAATTATCTGTAAATAATTATTAGTTGACACTTTTACATGTTAATCTAGATTTTTGGATGTTACTGCTATTAAAATTTGGTGATATATAGATAGTTGTAACTACTGCTTTAAATTTATTACTTGATTTAAGAAATATGTGCTGAAAATTTTAAAGAAATAAGATTTACTTCTAATATATAAATATTTTATAGAGTTTTTGCTGCAGTAAAGGTAAGATTCATAGCCTCATTTTTACATTTATAAGTTTTGGGGGAAAAAGCATACTATTTTATGATTGATGCTATTATAAGTAAGACTTTTTGAGATATACTGTCATTATGCTATAACTATAACCATTAATTCAGATGTGGAACCGTCTGGTGTGACACCCCGTATTTCTTCAGGTTAACGTCGTTCTTCTATCTAAACCATTTCCGTCACTTAGTATTATTAAATTCATTTTGAATAAATGAAATTACAATTATTATCATTATATTTATTTAAACTACAAACTAACCTAAAACAAATTAGAGTTTAACTATGAAATTAATGCAAAATGGAGGGGCCTAAAGTGCAAATTAATAAAAAATACATTATAAATCCCAAACACCTCACGGTTACCCTCATTCATTCGAAACCTTGCAATCCACCTTCCCCGAAACCCTAATTTCCGAAGCAAACCTCTCGTACGGCCACCTCCGGCGTCGGCACTCACAATCCTTCCCTTCTCACCTTCTCGGGATTTCAAGCAGAGATACTCCCTCTCGGACCGCACTACAACCGCAACCGTACTCACTCGCGGCTACTCGAAGGATTGATCGAACCGAAGGTCGCGAACGGTGATCGACGTGGCCTCCCATCTTGTTCGGTAAGATTATTCAATCCATACTCATATTTGTATCGTTACGGTTTTGATTTCGGTTTCAATCTTGGTTTCGTTGGGTTCGTTGCGGGCTGCGTTGATCGGTTTTGTATGCGTTCGGCATTGTGAGCGTGGCTTTCTATGTATATATACATGTTCTGCTATATATGCATATGTGTGTGTTCGATGTACATATATATGTATGAATGTTCTGTGTTATGTATATAGGAATGTGGCGACAGTATGTGGGGGTGGTGTGGTGTCTGCATAAGAGTGTGTTAATGAGTGTGTGTGTGTTGTTTTGCAATATATATGAATCTTGATTGTGTTTGGGTCCTTAGCAGTGTGTTTTTGCGTGTATATATATGTATATGCTTGTGCTTGTTCATGCTTATGTTTATATGTATATATATGTCGTGAGTGAACTATGGGTATGTTGTGCATGCGTGAGTGTGTTGTTGTATATGTATTGTGTGGGTATTAAGTGTGTGGGTTGAACAAAAAAAAAAAGAAAGAAAGAAAAAGAGACGTGAATGTGAATTGTTTGGGTTTTTGGTGAGTATTGGCCATGAAATATCTAGGATGCATGCATGGATGCATGCATGGATGGTCCTGCAGGTATGAATTATTGGTGAGCATGTGCACGTGTTTGGGGATTGTGGGTGTTGTAGGTGTGTGACTACTTCATTAATATATATGAGTTTCATTATAAAAAAAAAAAAAAAAAAAAAAAAAAAAAAAAAAACTCTTATAATTTAAGATATATAAACAACACATTCATGTGTGATCCGGTGTGTGCTTGAATAACTGAGTTTTATGTTTGTGTGAGCTTGTGTGGTAGTACTTGTTGGAATGGGGAGTCAACCGATAACCGACACCGTACCCGAACAGAGAACACAAAACCAAACGGTCGAATTATTGGCATTTAATATTAATTATATATTAAATAAAATTCAGGTTAATCGGAGACCCTAATCTTTTGTGCTTACATTTACGTGTTGCTGTGCAATCAAGGTGAGTTCTCAGCCCCACTTTACTTACTTTCTTTGGGGTGAAAGAAACGTGTGTTCTAAACATATTTTCATTTGATCAGTATTACTGTAATATCACTTGTTTACTAGTGTTGTATTAACTTAAGTCCTCACTTTCGAACCGTTAATGAATGTACTTTAGCGAGATAATTATGAGTAGATCTACTGGGTTTGACAAACCCCACCCGGGCTAGTCGCGCTAGCACAACGGTACGTCAAACGGGTGTTTAATTGACCTAATTTCTGTTGCTGTGACCTGGTGTTCACAGCCGAGGCATTCCTTTACATTGTCAGCTTCGGTTGCGAACTTCATACACTTAGTAACTTGTTAAGTAGACTAGCTATCTACTGATATTACTTTGTTTACTGTATCAGTTTACTATTATGTTCTGTTTATCAAAACCTGTGAACTCACCAACTTTGTGTTGACACTTTAGCATGTTTCTTTCAGGTTCTTAAATCGAGCATGACTAGGAATCATCACTTCATATCATTCATCATTTATTGGGTAAACAAAGAACAATTGCATTTTTCTACACATTATACTTATCTGGTTTTGCGCGTGTTTGCGCCGTTTGAATGATGAATTTATACGCTTCCGCATTACTTTCATGTTTTCATTTTTAACTTTGACTTTGGAAATTTTAATTTAAAATATGTTTTGTAATTGTTGCGTCGTTTGGTGTAACTAATGGCTGAGATCCTGGTATGTCACGCGCCTAACGGTATTACCCCGTTGGTGGAAATTGAGGGTGTGATAGATTGGTATCAGAGCCAATGGTTATAGCGAACTAAATTAAATTTGCATTTCATTTGCATTGCATTTAGACTATAGCCTGGTGCCTTAGTTACACACACATAGATTATTAAGTTATACTTGCTACTGTTTATTTGCTTGGGCTTATTCCTATGAGGGTTTACTACCGGGATGGCATCTTCTTCGCGAGCTCTAGGTAAGAGACCTGCACGTTCTGAGTCTCCTACTCCACCTGTACCTGATAGAGGGTTTGAATGGCCTCGTCTCCCTTACCCTTCTAGGGAGATAGACTGGGATCAACCTTTTGCGATACCTTCGCGCGATGCTGATTGTGTATACCGTATGATTCATAGGGAGCGTATGATTCATAGGGAGCGTATGATTCACACTGGAGTTACTATTCTGATTGTGTATAACGTATGATTCATAGGGAGCGTGTTCCATCCCCATCTACTACTGGACCTAGGACTAGGTCAATGACTGCTTCTACGAAACCAATTCTTCCTTCACTTCGTATCCCTCTCGAGCAGACTATTGCGGCTTTGGTTGCTTCACTGGATACCGAGCAACACCGCATCAAAGTGCTCACGGATGAAAACGCCACCTTACAAACGAAGTGCGTCAGCTACGTTTGCAGGTAGAGGCACTCGAGGAGCGACTTTCGATGTCCATTAATGGGCATCATACCTTGACGGGTAACGTGATGACACTCGCGAACCGCATGGTCGAGCAGGAACTTCACAGCGCAGGAACTGATGATCGATTGACTGGACTGGAGGCACAGCTAGCTGCACTTCAGATTGCGGATGATCCTGCACCCGAGGAAGACCCTGATGAGGATCCTGAAGAAGAGCCTGAAGAGCAGCATGATGACGAGCCAGAGGATAGTATGAGATCCATTGATTCGTATTGATTCTCTAGCTTTTCTATTTCTTTCGTTCTTAGACTTTCATTCTTTTTTACACCTAGATGGGAAGGGTTGTTTCCCATCCGACTGATGCTTTTGGATTTTAGTATTTGGTTTAATTCATTGTAGACGTACTTACAATTTGTTTAATCAGAAATATTATTTGAACTCATTAGTTGTGTGTGTGCTAAATTCTTTTAATTACTTGTACTTAAATGAAGTAGATATGTTGCATATTACTTATTTTTGTATGTTATGATTGTTAAGAATGTCTGGAAGTGGCCGAGGACGCGGACGTGGTCGTGGCACCATCAACATGACCCAGCGGCTCTCATCAATCAGCACGTGGCTGATGCTCTCGCCAATCAGAACCCCAACCCGCAGGCCGCTCCGATCCGTAAGCAATACCAAAATTCATTCTTAACGTTAACGTTCCGTCAGTTTTGTTAAGCTGTAACATTCGTTTGAAATCCTAAAGTCCTGATTTAAATCTGTTACAGGTCAAGGGGTCTGTACATATAAGTCCTTTATGGACTGTAAACCCAATCCATTCACTGGAGCGAAAGGAGCTGTGGGACTCCTACGCTGGTTTGAGAAACTCGAATCTGTATTCGAGATGTGTAACTGCCCGGTGGCAAATCGGGTTAAGTACGCCACTGGCACTCTAGACGGTGCTGCATTGTCTTGGTGGAACACTCAAGTCCAGATGTTGGGTGTCGAAACTGCAAACCAGACAACCTGGAATGATTTCAAAACCTTGATGAAAGAGGAATACTGCCCCCAGGAAGAGGTGCAGAAACTAGAGACTAAATTCTGGAACCTCAAGAGGACAGGTTCCGAGATCGAGGCATACACCACTCGATCTCACGAGCTTGCTACCTTGTGCCCTAACATGGTCAACCCTCCTTCTTTGAGAATTGAGAGGTATCTTTATGGACTGTCACCCGAGATTCAAGGTATGGTCACTGCTTCGAGACCAAACACCATACAGGAGGCAATCAGACTGGCCCATAGGCTAACAGACCAGGCGGTTGCGCAGGGTAAACTACCCCAGTGTGGTTCTGCGTCAACCACCTCTGATAGTAACAACAAGAGAAAGTGGGAGTCTGGTCCCAATAACAAGCAGAACAATTCTCAACAACAGCCACAACAGTCACGAAAGTTTGACAACTCTCGTTCATCCAATCAATCATCCTCTTCATCACAGCATGGTGGTGGCTACTCCGGGACGTTACCTAAGTGTAACAAATGCAACTACCACCACAATGGGCCTTGCAACAAGAACACGTGTGAAAGGTGTGGTAAGTTTGGCCACGCTGCTAAAGATTGCTGAGTGAACATTACAGCTAAACAGCCACCCAGCACAATGAACAAATAGGCTGTTATGAGTGTGGTCAGACCGGGCACATCAAGAGGAACTGCCCAAAACTAAGGAAAAACAATGGCGGTGGTAATGGTGCTGATAACCGCAATGGCAATGGCAATGGAAATGGCAATGGCAATGGTAACGGTAGAGCCAAGGGAAGAGCCTTCGTCATTGGTTCAGGTGAGACTCGTAATGACCCTTCTACTGTAACCGGTAAATTTCCTGTAAATGGTTGTTTTGCCTCTGTACTATTTGATTCTGGTGCTGATAGGAGTTTCATTTCGCATAAGTTCAGTCGATTGCTAGATGTTAACTCTACAGTTTTAGACATGAGTTATACAGTAGAAATAGCTGACGGTAAGATCATAGTCTTCTCATATATACCGAGGGTGTAACATAAGTCTAGCAGGGCATGATTTTGATATTGATCTTCTATCTATCACACTTGGTAGCTTTGATGTCGTTGTTGGCATGGATTGGTTGTCTAGGAACCAAGCCAAAATCATTTGTCGAGAGAAACTCATCCGACTACCTCTGCCTAATGGAGAGATACTCACTGTGGAAGGTGACAAGAGTGGTGCTGTGGTTAGCATCATCTCATACATGAAGGCTTAGAAGTGTCTGAAGAAAGGGCATTCAGCGATTTTAGCCCTAGTTACTGAAAAGACTACTGAGGAGAAACGACTGGAAGATATTCCTGTTGTTAGAGATTTTCCTGAGGTATTCCCCGAGGACTTACCTGGCCTCCCTCCGCACAGATAGGTAGAGTTCCAGATTGAGTTAGCACCTGGAGCAGCTCCGATCGCTCGGGCGTCGTACCGTTTAGCACCGAACGAACTACAAGAGCTGTCTAAGCAATTGCAGGAATTGCTAGACAAGGGATTTATACGTCCCAGCTCTTCACCCTGGGGAGCTCCAGTGCTTTTTGTGAAAAAGAAAGATGGAACCTTCAAAATGTGTATTGACTACCAAAAGCTGAACAAGGTGATGATCAAGAATAGATATCCACTCCAGCGCATTGATGACCTGTTTGACCAGTTGCAAGGATCAAGCTACTATTCCAAGATTGATCTGAGATCAGGTTATCATCAGCTACGGGTTCGGGAGGAAGACATCTCGAAGACGGCATTCCGGACTCGTTATGGGCACTATGAGTTCGCAGTAATGCCTTTTGGACTGACCAATGCCCCAGCAGTTTTCATGAACCTCATGAACCGTGTTTGCAAGCCTTATCTGGATAAGTTTGTCATTGTCTTTATCGATGACATACTAATCTACTCTCAGAGTAAGGAAGATCATGAGAAACATTTGAGGATCATTCTGGATTTGTTAAAGAATGAACAACAGTATGCAAAGTTCTCAAAATGCGACTTTTGGATGCGGGAAGTGCAATTTCTTGGGCATGTGGTAAACGAAAAGGGTATACATGTAGATCCTTCAAAGATTGAAGCAATCAAGGATTGGCCGGCACCGAAAACGCCTATTGAGGTGCGACAATTCCTTGGTTTGGCAGGCTATTACAGATGATTTATTGAGTGATTCTCAAAGTTAGCACAACCTTTGACTGCCCTAACCCACAAGGGAACCATCTACAAATGGGGTAGCCAGGAGGAATCAGCATTTCAGACACTTAAAGACAAACTCTGCAGTGCGCCTATCCTAGCTTTGCCAGAAGGAACTGATGACTATGTTGTTTGTTCTGATGCATCCATCCAAGGTTTGGGATGTGTACTGATGCAACGAAACAATGTCATAACTTATGCGTCAAGACAACTCAAGGTACATGAGAAGAGCTATACAAAGCATGATCTGGAACTAGGAGCTATAGTGTTTGCCTTGAAGATCTGGAGGCACTACTTATATGGAACCAAGTGCATGATCTACACAGATCACAAGAGCCTCCAACACATATGATCAAAAAGAGCTAAATATATGGCAACGACGATGGTTAGAATTACTCAATGACTACGATTGCGCCATCAAGTACCATCCGGGTAAGGCTAATGTGGTAGCCGACGCCCTCTGCCGAAAGGAAACCCCCAAACCTCGTCAGGTACACGCATTGCAAATGACCATCCACTCCGATCTACCAGTGCAAATCAAGGCTGCCCAATCTGAGGCCTTGAAAGTCGAGAATCTGAAGGCAGAATCCATGCGAGGCATGGAGAAACAATTAAAGACCAAGGCTGATGGAATCTGTTATTTCATGGAACGGATTTGGGTATCACAATATGGGAATTTACGAGAGCTAGTAATGGATGAAGCTCATAGGTCACATTACTCAATTCATTCGGGTTCAGACAAGATGTACCAAGATCTGAAGGAGTGTTACTGGTGGCCAAACATGAAAGCTGAGATTGCCACCTATGTAAGCAGATGTCTAACTTGCTCTAAAGTTAAGGTGGAATACCAGAGACCATCCGGTTTACTTCAGCAACCGGAACTTCCACTATGGAAATGGGAGCAGATCTTGATGGACTTTGTCACAAAGTTGCTTAGGACTCCCAGCGGATGCGATACCATTTGGGTTATAGTAGATCGCTTAACAAAATCCGCGCACTTTCTTGCAATCCGTGAGACTAATCGAATGGAGAAGTTGACACGAATTTATTTAAGAGAAATAGTCTCTCAGCATGGTGTGCCAACATCTATCATATCCAATCGTGATGCTCAGTTCACTTCTTATTTCTGGCAATCTTTGCAACGATCATTGGGAACGCGATTGGACATGAGCACTGCGTATCATCCACAAACCGATGGTCAGAGTGAACGTGCGATCCAGACACTGGAAGATATGTTGCGCGCTAGTGTGATTGATTTTGGCAGCAATTGGGAAACTCATTTACCATTGGTTGAGTTCTCTTACAATAACAGTTATCACACCTTAATTAAGGCCGCACCATTTGAGGCATTGTATGTACGTAAGTGCCGATCACCTATCTGTTGGGCAAAAGTTGGAGAAAGCCAACTTACTGGTCCTGAACTTGTGCACGAGATGACTGAGAAGATCGTGCAAATTCGTAACCGTATGGCAGCAGCACGTGATCGATAGAAGAGTTACGCTGATAAACGCCGTAAACCATTGGAATTTCATATTGGTGACAAGGTACTCCTAAAAGTCTCACCTTGGAAAGGTGTAATACGCTTTGGAAAGCATGGAAAACTAAACCCTAGATACGTTGGACCGTTTGAGATTGTCAATCGGATTGGTCCGGTAGCCTATCCGCTGAATCTACCTGAAGAGCTCAGTGGAATACATAACGTGTTTCACGTGTCAAATCTGAGGAAGTGTCTATCCGATGAATCACTTGTCGTTCCATTAGAGGAACTGGAAATTGATGAACAACTTCTTTTCATTGAAGAACCAGTTGAGATTATGAATCGAGAAGTCAAAACCCTAAAGCGTAGCAAGATTCCTATTGTACGCGTTAGGTGGAATTCAAAGCATGGACCAGAGTTTACCTGGGAACGCAAGGATCAAATGAAGAAGAAATACCCACAACTATTCAAAGATCAGACATCTACTTCTTAAGGTATCATTTTTTTTATATCTTTTTCTTTCAATTTCGAGACGAAATTCCCTTCAACAAGGGGATGATGTCGCAACTCTCTCAAAACCTCCATAATTCTTCCTTTTGGGTTTATTTCAAATTTCTTATAAACCCTATTCTATGTACGTTACAGATCGCTCAATCTGGTGTTTTTCATAAACATGATGTTTTAATTTTTGGGACGAAAATTCCTTCAACAAAGGGATGATGTGACACACCGTATTTCTTAGGTTAACGTCGTTCTTCTATCTAAACCATTTCCGTCGCTTAGTATTATTAAATTCATTTTGAATAAATGAAATTACAATTATTATCATTATATTTATTTAAACTTCAAGCTAACCTAAAACAAATTAGAGTTTAACTATGAAATTAATGCAAAATGGAGGGGCGTAAAGTGCAAATTAATAAAAACACATTATAAATCCCCAACACCTCACGGTTACCCTCATTCATTCAAAACCTTGCAGCCCACCTTCCCCGAAACCCTAATTTCCGAAACAAACCTCTCATACAGCCACCTCCGGCATCGGCACTCACAATCCTTCCCTTCTCACCTTCTCGCGGTTTCAAGCAGAGATACTCCCTCTCGGGCCGCACTACAACCGCAACCGTACTCACTCGCGGCTACTCGAAGGATTGATCGAACCGAAGGTCGCAAACGATGATCGACGTGGCCTCCCATCTTGTTCGGTAAGATTATTCAATCCATACTCATATTTGTATCGTTACGGTTTTGATTTCGGTTTCAATCTTGGTTTCGTTGCGGGCTGCGTTGATCGGTTTTGTATGCGTTCGGCGTTGTGAGCGTGTGCTTTCTACGTATATATACATGTTCTGCGATATATGCATATGTGTGTGTTTGATGTACATATATATGTATGAATGTTCTGTGTTATGTATATAGGAATGTGGCGACAGTATGTGGGGGTGGTGTGGTGTCTGCATAAGTGTGTTTTAATGAGTGTGTGTGTGTGTTTTGTTTTGCAATATATATGAATCTTGATTGTGTTTGGGTCCTTGGCAGTGTGTTTTTGCGTGTATATATATGTATATGCTTGTGCTTGTTCATGCTTATGTTTATATGTATATATATGTCATGAGTGAACTATGGGTATGTTGTGCATGCGTGAGTGTGTTGTTGTATATGTATTGTGTGGGTATTAAGTGTGTGGGTTGAACAAAAAAAAAAAAGAAAAAAAGAAAAGAGACGTGAATGTGTATTGTTTGGGTTTTTGGTGAGTATTGGGCGTGAAATATCTAGGATGCATGAATGGATGGTCCTGCAGGTATGAATTATTGGTGAGCATGTGCACGTGTTTGGGGATTGTGGGTGTTGTAGGTGTGTGACTACTTCATTAATATATATGAGTTTCATTATAAAAAAAAAAAAAACTCTTATAATTTAAGATATATAAACAACACATTCATGTGTGATCCGGTGTGTGCGTGGATAACTGAGTTTTATGTTTGTGTGAGCTTGTGTGGTAGTACTTGTTGGAATGGGGAGTCAACCGATAACCGACACCGTACCCAAACCGAGAGCACAAAACCAAACGGTCGAATTATTGGCATTTAATATTAATAATATATTAAATAAAATTCAGGTTAATCGGAGACACTAATCTTTTGTGCTTACATTTACGTGTTGCTGTGCAATCAAGGTGAGTTCTCAGCCCCACTTTACTTACTTTCTTTGGGGTGAAAGAAACGTGTGTTCTAAACGTATTTTCATTTGATCAGTATTACTGTAATATCACTTGTTTACTAGTGTTGAATTAACTTAAGTCCTCACTTTCAAACCGTTAATGCATGTACTTTAGCGAGGTAATTCTGAGTAGATCTACTGGGTTTGACAAACCCCACCCGGGCTAGTCGCGCTAGCACAACGGTACGTCAAACGGGTGTTTAATTGACCTAATTTCTGTTGCTGTGACCTGGTGTTCACAGCCGAGGCATTCCTTTATATTGTCAGCTTCGGTTGCGAACTTCATACACTTAGTAACTTGTTAAGTAGACTAGCTATCTACTGATATTACTTTGTTTACTGTATCAGTTAACTATTATGTTCTGTTTATCAAAACCTGTGAACTCACCAATTTTGTGTTGACACTTTAGCATGTTTCTTTCAGGTTCTTCAATCGAGCATGACTAGGAATCATCACTTCATATCATTCATCATTTATTGGGTCAACAAAAAACAAATGCATTTTTCTACACATTATACTTATCTGGTTTTGCGCGTGTTTGCGCCGTTTGAATGATGAATTTATACTCTTCCGCATTACTTTCATGTTTTCATTTTTAACTTTGACTTTGGAAATTTTAATTTAAAATGAGCAATTATGTTTTGTAATTGTTGCGTCGTTTGGTGTAACTAATGGCTGAGATCCTAGTATGTCACGCGCCTAACGGTATAACCCCGTTCGTGGAAATTGAGGGTGTGACATCTGGTAATATAGGTAGCGCTACTTAGGAAAAATATTTCCTGCACCAACAGGATGAGTGTTGTGATGCTATATTATCTGATTTTATGATTTGTATTTGTGACAGTTATAAATCAACTAGCTTATAAGTAGGTTTGGTTGTAATCTTATTTATATTGCATCAATGTATTTTGTTTAGTAATTAAACCTATGTACTCACCAACTTTATGTTGACTATTTTAAGTATTCTTTTTCAGGTAATCAGAATGACTAACAGTATTATGTTTTCGTTTGATGTGTACAATGGATGGGGTGAAGTGATGGGAAGAACGTGTGTCAAATTAACTGTGAACATGTATGATCTTAGTATAACTGTGGATGCGCATTTCCACTACTACTGAAGAATGTAGCTGTTAATAAGACACTTTTGTACTAGGGTTATGTTAAATTTTGTAAAAGTCTTATGTGGACTAATTTTGTATAAATTGTAATGCAACCCATGCTCATATCTACCTATATCAATATATGGAATGTTATGTTATATTATTTATCATATTACTTGTTGCATTTACTTTGTAATCAATGCGTTCTGAGCTAAAAAGTCATACCCAAGCATTTCACGCTTCCGCCGGGATATGACAGGTTGGTATCAGAGCCATTGGTTATAGAGAATTAGGTATTATGAAATGCCTAAACTATAACCATAAGCTCATATGATAATAATTTTCAGCATGATTAAAAATTTATGCATGCATATTTTTGTGTATTAACAACCCTGATGAGGAAGAAATAAATAGAAATTATTTATGATTTCATGTATATATGTTTTCTAAGTTATACTTAGATATTGGGCAAGTTTGTTTTATGATATGTATGCATGATATGTGAATATGAAATGTTTGGTGAATCCGTTTGACTAATTGTTTTGATTGGTAATATTACAATTAAAATTTATAAGAACTTTTGCAGCTATGAATTCAGATAGTCACTATAGTGAAACTGATCCCTCGGAGTGTTCAGACCATAGCAACCTTAAGGAAACAACACCAGAACCAGAACCTCAGAATAAAATAGAAATTTCCCAGCCCGAAATCAAGACTAACACAAAGCCAAAGTTTTATGTTCGACGTGCACCCGTAACCATCGGAGATTATACAATCAAGACCCCTAGGAAAAGGTTACGACATGGCAAGAGATTTTTGGCTAAGGAAGTCAAAAACTTAGAAGAACAAAACCCAGAAGCTTTCTTCCTGACATCTGAAATAACAACAGCAGCCCAACCAGATGACTCTGAAACTAAAGAGAAAGAAATCAAAAGACAAAGGTTGGAAGATTGTCAGATAGAAAGAACCCAACAAATCTTTAAGAAAGTTAAGAAGATGCAACGAGGAATTCGAGCAATTCAAAAAGATGTCAAAGAAATAAAAGCACACAAGAAAAGTATCTTCACAAAAGATATGGGATTGGGTTTGTAGAGATTAGAGCTATAGTAAACCATAAGCCTGATATAGTAACCCTAAACGTATAAAAATAAGAATGTAATGAAATATACTCTTTGTTTTGTGACTGCTTATGGTTACGTTTTAGATAAAACTTATATTCAAATATATATTCTTGTCTTCTTAAAAATATTAATACGATTAAAATATAATGAAACATGCCGCCAAAAAGGAACACTCAACCAGTACGAAGAACTGCACGAGTTGGACGACCAAGAACTAGGCTAGGAGAGGAAGCTCCGCCAGTAGATGCCACTGCAAATAAGAATGAAAGGATTTCTCAATTAGTGACTCAACAATTGGAAGTTGCAATACCTACATTAGTGGCTCAACTACGACAAAACCTTAACTTCGGAGTTGCACCGCCTGGGAATGAGGAACCAGAAAATGCCAACATAGGAGAACGCCAGGAGGAAGAAGTTGTAAACGGAATTAGGAAAGGATGTTCCTATAAGACTTTCATGTCATGCAAACCCCGAGAATTTGACGGGAAAGGAGGAGCAGTACAAGCCTTACGCTGGTTAGATGAGATGGAATCAGTGTTGGATATTAGTAACTGTGCTGATAACTACAAAACCATGTTTGCTTTGCATTCCCATAAGGGAGAAGCACAATCTTGGTGGAAAATGGAGATTCAAACAAAAGGAAGGCACGTTATGAACGGGTTAAGCTGGGAAGAATTTAGGAACATAGTAATTGAGAAGTATCACCCTTATAATGAAATAGAGAAAATAAAAACAGAATTTCTGGCATTAGAAATGAAAGATGCAGCACATCGGGAGTATACTGATAGGTACAATGAACTCTCTAGGTTAGTACCACATTTGGTAACTCTAGAAACAAAAAGGATAGGAAGATACATCTGGGGTTTAGTACCACAGATAAGAGGAATGGTAAAATCTGCAATGCCAAAAACTTTTCAGGATGCAGTAACATTAGCAAGAAGTTTGACAGACGAAATGATTAGGAACGGATCGCTGGCTAATTCAAGGATTGGAGATAAGAAGAAATGGAACAGCAGCAATCCAGGAAGAAAGTTTGGAGAAAACCAGAACAAGAAGATAGCCAGAAACCCAGTAAGAAATTTCCTGGGAGTTGTTCAAGACAAGAAACCACAGACAAAAGGACAACCATGGTGCAATACTTACGAGAGGTACCATCATGGTAAATGCATGATTGTGATTTGTTACAACTGCAAAAAGAAAGGACACATATCCCGAGACTGTAAGGGACCTGCAAACCCTAAACCAGTTTATTATCAGTGTGGAAATGAGAATCATTTCACAACTAGTGTCCACAACTAAAAGGCAAAGCCCCAATCAACTAAAACAACCCCCGTGGAAGAGCATTTGTGTTGCAAGCTGAAGAAGCCCGACATGAACCAGAAGTAGTGATGGGTACGTTTCTCGTTAACAATCAGTACGCAACAGTATTATTCGATACAGGAGCAACTCGTAGTTTTGTTTCGAATACATTTAAACCTTTACTTAATCTAACCTCAGAGAAACTGAAAAGTAAATCTATGATAGAATTAGCTGTGGAAAGATAATTGAAGCTTGTGAAATTATTCCTAACTGTACTTTGAATTTGGATGATCATTGTTTTGATATAGATCTGATTCCTATTGAATTAGGAGGTTTTGATATTGTTGTGGGTATGGACTGGTTAAGTAAGAATCAGGCTGAAATTATATATGGTAAGAAAATGATAAAAATCCCTTTGACTAAGGAAAATAGAACTCTTTGTTTATATGGTGAGAAACCTAAAGGTGCTATGAAAATAGTTTCCTGTAAGAAAGCTCAGAAATGTTTAAGAAAGAAATGCTTAGCTTTCCTGGCCCATGTAGTTGATACAAAACTAGATAAGATGAATTTAGAAAATGTTCCTATCATCAGTGAATATCCAGATGTATTTCCCGATGAGTTACCAGGTTTGCCACCCCCTCGTCAAGTAGAATTCAAGATTGAATTAATACCAGGGACTGCCCCTATTGCCAAGACACCATATCGTTTAGCACCAACAGAAATGAAAGAATTAATGAATCAACTTCAGGAATTATTAGATAAAGGATTCATACGTCCTAGTGTATCGCCTTGGGGAGCACCAGTTCTATTTGTAAAGAAGAAAGATGGAACTTTTAGAATGTGCATCGACTACAGAAAACTCAATAAAGTAACCATAAAGAATAGATATCCCCTTCCTAGGATAGATGACCTATTCGATCAATTACAAGGATCTAGTTACTTTTACAAAATTGACTTAAGATCAGGATATCACCAGTTAAGGGTTCAACATGAAGATATACCAAAGACTGCATTTAGAACTAGATATGGTCATTATGAATTTCTTGTAATGCCATTTGGGTTAACCAATGCTTCAGCAGTGTTTATGGATTTAATGAATAGAGTATGCAAACCTTATTTAGATAAATTTGTCATAGTCTTTATAGATGACATCTTGATCTATTCTAAGAGTAAGGAAGAACATGAGAAGCATCTAAGGTTAACTTTGGAATTACTTCGAAAAGAAAAATTGTACGCAAAATTCTCAAAGTGTGAGTTCTGGAAAAGAGAAGTACAATTCTTGGACATGTGGTGAATCAAGAAGGAATTCAAGTTGATCCGGCAAAGATTGAAGCTGTTAAGAAATGGGAAAATCCAAGAACACCAACTGAAGTACGTCAATTCTTAGGTTTGGCAGTTTATTACAGAAGATTTATAGAAAATTTCTCAAGAATAGCCCAACCCTTAATAGAATTAACTCAGAAAGATAAGCCCTATGTTTGGGGAGAAAATAAAATGTCGCATTTGAACTATTAAAGAGTAAATTATGCAGTGCTCCTATCTTAGCCCTACCAGAGGGAACAGACGATTTTGTAGTATACTGTGATGCATCACATCAAGGATTTGGATGTGTTTTAATGCAACGAGATAAAGTAATTGCATATGCATCTAGGCAACTCAGAGAAAGCGAAAAGAATTATACTACTCACGATTTGGAATTAGGAGCAGTAGCATTTGCACTTATGATTTGGAGACATTATTTATATGGAACTAAGTGCGTAGTTTATACAGACCATAAGAGTCTACAACACATATTTGATCAAAAGATATTAAATATGAGGCAGAGAAGGTGGGTAGAATTATTAAATGATTATGATTGTGAGATCAAATATCACCCAGAAAAGGCAAATGTAGTAGCTGATGCTTTAAGTAGGAAAGAAAGAGCTAAAACATTGCGAGTCCGTGCTATGAGAATGGAATTACACTCAAATTTAATGAGTCAAATTCAAGAAGCCCAGCAAAAAGATGAATCAACAGATGTGATGAGGAGGAAAGGATAATTGGAAGCTATGTCAGACGAAACCCTGAGATATAAAGGAAGAATTTGGATTCCTAACAATGCCATGCTTAGGGAAACTATCCTACGAGAAGCACATAAATCAAGGTATTCAGTATATCCGGGAAATAATAAGATGTACAAAGACTTGAGAACCCAGTATTGGTGGCCAGGCATGAAAAAGTCAATCGTGGAATTTGTAGAAAAATGTGATATTTGCTCAAGAGTAAAAGCTAAATACCAGAAACCCTCAGGATACTTACAACAACCAGAAATTCCAGAATGGAAATGGGACCAGATTACCATGGATTTTGTAACCAAATTACCAAGAACTTCAAGTGGGTATGACACAATATGGGTTATAGTCGATAGACTGACTAAATCAGCTCACTTCTTGCCAATCAGAGAAGATTATAAGATGGAAAAATTAGCAAGAATTTATATGAAGGAAATCGTGTCTAGACATGGAATACCCATTTTAATTATATCAGACAAAGACAGCCGATTTACTTCAACGTTTTGGCAGACTCTACACAAAGCATTAGGAACTCAAATAAACATGAGTACGGCATATCACCCACAAACAGATGGACAGAGTGAGAAAACAATCCAAACATTGGAAGATATGTTGCGGGCTTGTGCATTAGATTTTGGTGGTAGTTGGGATATACACTTACCCTTGATAGAATTTTCATATAACAACAGTTACCATGCCAGTATTGGGACAGCTCCATTTGAAGCTTTATACGGAAGAAAGTGTAGGTCACCCTTGTGTTGGAATGAAGTAGGAGATAGACAACTTACAGGCCCAGAACTCATACAGGAAACATCTGATAAAATCTACGAAATTAAAGACAAATTGAAAGCAGCCCGTGATAGACAGAAAAGTTATGCTGATAAAAGGAGAAAGCCATTAGAATTTCAAATCGGGGATAAAGTGTACTTAAAGTTGTCACCCTTAGAAGGAATCATCCGATTTGGGAAAAGAAATAAGTTAAACCCTAGATATGTTGGCTCTTTTGAGATAATTGACAAAATTGGTACTGTAGCATATAAGTTAGACTTACCCCAGGAATTAAGTGGAATACATAACATCTTCCATGTATCCAACCTAAAGAGATGCCTGATAGATGAGACATTAAAAGTACCAATCCAAGAAATCAAAATAGATAAGAAACTGCATTTTGTGGAATAACCAATAGCCATTATGGACAGAGAGGTAAAAAGTTTGAGAAGAAGTAGGATTCCAATAGTAAAGGTCAAGTGGAATTCAAAAAGAGGACCCAAATTTACATGGGAAAGAGAAGATGAAGTTAAAAGGAAATATCCTCATCTATTTGAGGTTAAACTGAATGAAAATCCATGTGACAACCCTAAAAGCTAAGGTTAGGTAAACTAAAATCTTAAGAAATTTTTTTTTTTGGTTTATACTGATATACTTTATTGAGAAATTGTTAAGGTAAGTTTTTACTTGACTAACTCTTTATGAATTGTTATGTGTTTAGTTGAATCATGCACATGTACGTGAGCATGCATGCACCCATGCATAAATATTTACGTATGTATGCATATACTTGTAAGCCTTGTGATCATTAAACCATATGTATAGGTTATCAATCATAAGACTAAGTGATTGGTTAGTTTAACATTTGATACTTTAACTATAAG
Organism: Flaveria robusta; assembly: GCA_025506415.1. Classification (NCBI taxonomy): domain Eukaryota; kingdom Viridiplantae; phylum Streptophyta; class Magnoliopsida; order Asterales; family Asteraceae; genus Flaveria; species Flaveria robusta. The sequence goes on from CM046466.1 coordinate 20,101,614, forward strand.
TAATATACTAAAAACCTAAGCTTAATCAAACCATATCACATCAAGTTAACCTTATGCTCAAAAACCAACATTTAACTAATCTTAAACACCCAAACACCAACTAAAACACAACCTAATGCACCTAGCATCGGTTCATTAAGCACTACTAAATCAAGTTAAGCAACTAAACACTTTATTAACCTTGCAAAGGTCAAGTGGAATTCAAAAAGAGGACCCAAATTTACATGGGAAAGAGAAGATGAAGTTAAAAGGAAATATCCTCATCTATTTGAGGTTAAACTGAATGAAAATCCATGTGACAACCCTAAAAGCTAAGGTTAGGTAAACTAAAATCTTAAGAAATTTTTTTTTTTGGTTTATACTGATATACTTTATTGAGAAATTGTTAAGGTAAGTTTTTACTTGACTAACTCTTTATGAATTGTTATGTGTTTAGTTGAATCATGCACATGTACGTGAGCATGCATGCACCCATGCATAAATATTTACGTATGTATGCATATACTTGTAAGCCTTGTGATCATTAAACCATATGTATAGGTTATCAATCATAAGACTAAGTGATTGGTTAGTTTAACATTTGATACTTTAACTATAAGTAATATACTAAAAACCTAAGCTTAATCAAACCATATCACATCAAGTTAACCTTATGCTCAAAAACCAACATTTAACTAATCTTAAACACCCAAACACCAACTAAAACACAACCTAATGCACCTAGCATCGGTTCATTAAGCACTACTAAATCAAGTTAAGCAACTAAACACTTTATTAACCTTGCATTAATGACCTAGTGAGTGACTAACTCACTTGACCGCCACCTAGCACAACCAAGACACCAAGCCAAATCCCAAACCCGCCACCTATCCCTAATGATTGACTAAGCATCCCTAAAACCACCACCTCACCATCCTAACACTAGGTGTAATGATGGATGGTTCCACTACATGAACCCTCGGCCTGAAGGCTTCCCCACAACCACCACTTCATCAACCACAAACCCACACAACCGCCACCATCACTCTCGGTTCCAATCCCCTGGTTCTCTACCTCTCGGTTCTCAAATCACAACCAACACCGCCACCTTCTACTTCCCTCTCGGTCTCCATAACAACCAACATCATCATCCAAAGCTCCATATGATCACCAACTTCAAACCAACATACTTGTGATCAAGCTTTCAAAGCTCAACAACAATCACCTCAAGTGAAACATCAAGAACTTAAGCATCAACCTTCTAAGCCCTTCTCTACTCCAAATCAGGTTTGATTCTCAAAATCTTATGGTTAACAAGTTAAGAAGTATGTGTATGTGTTAACATACATATATAATCAACCCTTATGAGTTACAAAACATCAAAGCTTTGCGCAAACAATATGAAAACTTGATTTTCAATAAAAATCAGTAGGAAGGTAGTTTAAAACAAAAAGTTTGGTAACTTTTATAAAAACCAAAAAAATTCAAAAACAAAGAATTTAAAGGGTTGAAAATACTTGTTAAATTCATAATTTAGATTAAAAAATCTAAATAACTGTGATTGTGGGAATAAAATTCGAAATTTATTAGAAACTATTGAAAATAATTAGACTGGAAAATATGGAATAATTATATGGAATATATTAATTATTATAATTAAATTATGAAAATAAAAGAAAAATACCAAACGAAAGATCTGAATGTGATAAAATTCTGGGAAAATTATATGATGGACCTTATATTTTATAGGAATTGTTGAATAAATTTTATGATTTAATTCGTAGGTATGACTGATTTTTACAATTTAGAACGTTCTGTAATTAGAAAATAAGAAGAAATAGCAAAAAAAGGTGAGTTAAATTATGAAGAATTTACATAAATTATGATACTCTGAATAGAATAGTTTGTATGAATTTCGGAATTTTTAGAAATGTTTAACTATTTATGCTAATTTATGTAAAACTGGTAAAAATCATAGTAAATTATTATGAGTTAATAACCTAAAATTTTATGGGATAATATAGATTTCAGAATATTGATTCTGGTAAATTTTGGTAAAATTAGAAAATCCGTAGATATTTCTGCTGTTTTATTTGAATTTTGTAACAATTCTAGAAAATTATCTGTAAATAATTATTAGTTGAAATTTTCACATGTTAATCTAGATTTTTGGATGTTACTGCTATTAAAATTTGGTGATATATGGATAGTTGTAACTATTGTTTTAAATTTATTACTTGATTTAAGAAATAAGTGCTGAAAATTTTAAAGAAATAAGATTTACTTCTAACATATAAATATTTTATAGGGTTTTTGCTGGAATAAAGGTGAGATTCATAGTCCTATTTTTACATTTATAAGTTTTGGGGGAAAAAGAATACTATTTTATGATTGATGCTATTATAAGTAATACTTTTTGAGATATACTGTCATTATGCCATAACTACAACCATTAATTCGGATGTAGAACCGTCTGGTAATATAGGTAGCGCTACTTAGAAAAAATATTTCCTGTACCAACAAGATGAGTGTTGTGATGCTATATTATTTGATTTTGTGATTTGTATTTGTGACAGTTATAAATCACCTGGCTTATAAGTAGGTTTGGTTGTAATCTTATTTATATTGCATCAATGTATTTTGTTTAGTAATTAAACCTATGTACTCACCAACATTATGTTGACTATTTTAAGTATGCTTTTTCAGGTAATCAGAATGACTAACAGTATTATGTTTTCGTTTGATGTGTACAATGGATGGGGTGAAGTGTTAGGAAGAACGTGTGTCAAATTAACTGTGAACATGTATGATCTTAGTATAACTGTGGATGCGCATTTCCACTACTACTGAAGAATGTAACAGTTAATAAGACACTTTTGTACTAGGGTTATGTTAAATTTTGTAAAAGTCTTATGTGGACTAATTTTGTATTAATTGTAATGTAACCCATGCTCATATCTACCTATATGAATATATGGAATGTTATGTTATATTATTTATCATATTACTTATTGCATTTACTTTGTAATCAATGCGTTCTAAGCTAAAAAGTCATACCCAAGCATTTCACGCTTCCTCCGGGATGTGACATTTTATAATAAAAATCATTGCTTTTCATCATATTTATAAAAATATTGAAAAGTTACAAAATTTAGGGTTTTGACAGCTTTGGACAGATTCGTGCACTAAACTTGCAAGGACGGTTTGAAGGGTCAAATCAATGAATTAGAAGACGTTCTTTATATGGTTAGAAATATAAGACTGTGAATTAAACATTGAAAAGAAGAATCATCGAAAACGGATTTATTATGAGGGAGATATGACTATGCAAAGTTGACCCTACGAATCTGTCAAAATCCAAAAATTCAAGTTTGATAGATTTAAGCAAAGTTTTGCTGATTTCTTGTTTATTTAATACTTTGATCCATCTTAGATCTATGATTACTACACAAACATGTTATGTAATCATAGATCCATGCTAGTTAAGGTTGAATCTTGATAAAACAAAATTGGAAATGTATGAACATGAAGAACACGAAAAGCATTAAAACTTACTCGATAGGGAAAATTTCTTGGATCTTCAAGAGAGGTTCTATGAGTTGATATTTGATTCTATGAGAGTTCTAGATTTAGAGTTTGATGTAAAAAAATAATGAGAATAAGACATCCTATTTATAGTTGAAAAATTAAGGTTTTGGGATTCAATTTAGATAGGCTTTCTTAATATTTTATTAATAAAATTCATAATTTTTAAGGGATAAAGGTGGGTGAACGAAATTTTATAGATAATTATAGGTTAGGATTAGTTTAATTTGTTAGTTATTAGATTTAGGATAATTACTAGTTAAATATTTAATAAATTTATGTGATATATATCCCTTAAATGATTAAAATAATAAAATAATATATATATATATATATATATAATTTTGTAATTATCCATGCATATATATATATATATATATATATATATATAAATATTATGTCTATATAATTATAGGACTTAATTTAATTAAATTTTTATTCTTTGAATAAAAGTTACATATGTAACCCTAAGTTACACATATGTAAATTTTTTATCGTTATAGTTATATATGTTTCACTTATGTTGTAATTTTGCATTGTTATAGAATTTGGTTAATTTTAGGGCACTTTCAAGTTACTGTTTATAGTAAGATCTAGTATTTACACATGTGTTATCATGATTTCACACTAGCATGAAATGGTATTACAGTAAATCATAATGTATGGAATATAAGATAGTTTTCACAAATAGGTTATTGAATTCAATAACTGTTTACATATGAAAAAAAACTATAGTCATTAAAAGAGTTAACCAAGTAGGTTAAGAATGAAAAATCAAGGATGTTACAATTTCCAATGTTACTGTATATAGCAAGATCTAGTATTTACACATGTGTTATCATAGAATCACACTAGCATGCGATAGTATTACAATAAATTACAATATATAGAATATAAGATAGTTTTCACAAACAGGTTCTTGAATTCAATAATTGTTTACATATGAAAAAAACCATAGTTATTAAAAGAGTTAATCAAGTAGGTTAAGAATGAAAATTAAGGATGTTACATTATGTATGTACTTATAATAATTATAATGCTTACAAATAAGCATGGATTTCTAGGGGTATAGGGGATCTTGATATTTTAATGTAGTTGTCAAACTGGCTGAAATGAGGATAGGGTTTCTTGTATGCATCAGGCACACACTCATATCTATTAGATGACCGATATTGTCTAACAAGCCTATTGTTGGTGGTTATGTAAAACCAGAGAATGCACTATGCCTATGGACCTAAATAACATAACCCATATTGTATGCATGCCAAAGTTAATTCTGTAAACTATTTAGCATAAGCTAACTAGCATATTGCTAATGTCATTTTAAGTATATGTATCACTAGTAATTGATGAGACAACCCTAGGAATAATATGAAGACAGTAGAACCCAAAAACATAGAAATTTGTATTGTTTGATATTGTAAATGAATAATGTATTGTACTTAAAATGTTGTAAGATATAAATGTAACAGGCATTATCAATGGGTTTCCCACCAATATTACAAACAAGTGTTAAAGCCTATGACCCAATATCGGGTTTATAACCTTGGCATTGTGGGTGTTCAAACCGTAACTATTCCCTTGGCACGTAGTTCGTGCCTTGCAAGAATCCTACCCACATTCCCCTTAGGTTGTGAACCCAACCTTCCCCTAACTTGGGGAGAAGAAAAAAAGTTTAGCTCATCGACCACAGATCTTTTTCAAGATAGATCACTAGGACATGCAATTTGTGTTAAGAAAGAGGAACAAATGCACTAGAAATAGAGGGTATTCATACCACAAGAGAGGTAGACAAAGATATTCTTAATTATTTGAGCTGAGAGACCAAGCCCTTCTATTTATTGTCTATTTAGGGTTTGATCTCTAACCATTATAGGTTCAAGTGGTATTTTACCGCTTAAGGGGGTTAGTCATGAGACACAAGTCTAATTCTAAAAAAAATATAAGGTTGCGCGGCACACCAAACCACTGTGGATTTGGTAACAGTCCACGTAATTGCTTCTCATACCCGCACTTAGAGCGCTTGGTGGACTAGAGGTATACAAACCGGTTTTTTTTTTTCAAACCAGTTTGTATTGTAAATCGAATACTCAAGTTACAAACCGTTTTGGCTCATTGAATACTCGAACCTATCAAATCGATTTTAACAGGTTTGAAACTAGGTTTTGTTTTAAATTGGTTTTTTAACCGGTTTTTAAGTTTAAAACCGGTTTTAAAACCTGTTTTGGGCATGGGGCTACTAAACCAATACAAACGGCCGATTTGGATCGAGTTGGAAACCGGTTTGGGTCCCGTTTTTTTTTACTGGTTTTTTTAGAACCGCAATTTTGTGCACCTCTATGGTGGACTATTACGCATCTAGTGACGGTCAGCGATGACCGCTCTCAAGGAGTCAAGACACTCAGGTTTCATTTATTATGACTTCCGTAACTAATTTTCTAGCCCAATATATTCTTATGTGAAGTTTTAGCCTATCGTCAAGTCAAAGTTTTATGGTATTACATTTCTCCCTCTTTAAGAGAATTTCATCCTCAAATTTTAAAAGTTACTCAAACATCTACACCAGTCCAACCATAAAAACTTTCATGCCCAGGCCTCATATCAAATGCATTTGGCTCACGCACGTAAAAAGAGCCCATCTTCTCTAAATGGTCTAAGCACCTACGACATTGGTAGTGTCCTTAATAATTTGAGCATTAACTATGCAAACCTAAATTGGTACATGGACATGGATGCTTCATCCTGTGTTACATCAAATGCTAGTAAAATTACTTCTCTCGTGACTTTATCTACTAATCCTCAGCAACGGTCAACTTTTGCTCCTTAATGGTTCCGGTAATGGCATTTATAAACCACATCTTATTAAAAATCAATTGTATTAATTGCTATATTTCTCTCTCATCTAGATTTTTTAAAATCAAACTATCTTTCTAAAAGTAGATTTTATTAAAAAATTAAAATCACATCTTTTTATTAAAATAGAAAAAATAAAAAGAATTATATAATATGAAATTTTCCTAAACACTAAATCTTTTTGAAAAAAATATTTTAAATCAGTTCTTTTTAAAAAAAATTAAAGTATATTAGATGGATGGTATTTGTGGTTATATTAAAATTTTAGATGAGCTCACTAAAGGTTAAAATTTTTAAATAAAGTCCTATCATTTATTTCTCCTTTATTTATAGTCACTAGGTATATTAGTTAACAATTAGACATGTTAAAAACTATAAAAATAATATTTTGCTCACACTGATCATTCATTCAATATACCTTATAAACTATAGTATTATTTATATCAAAGAAATCTTTATATTTTTGTTATTCAAAATTTTTATTTTTATATAATTATAATTATTATTTAATTATTAATATGTTTATTATTTAATAAAGCATGCTTTATATTGACGAGTAAAAAAGTTTCTAAAAACCTATTTTTTTTAATGTTTGATTTTTAACATTATTAAACCATTCGTATTCTAAATTCTATTATTGAAATCATTTTATTTTTTATTTTTTTAAATAGATCTTTAAAGTTTTTTTTAAAACCATTTATTTTTTCAAACATTATTTTAAACACACAGAGTATTTTAAAAGTCTTTTTTAAAAAGAATTCACTATTAAACGTCTGTTTAATATTTTCGAAAACATTTAAGAAGCAAATGGTTTTAAATTTATATTTAGAAAATGTATAATTTAATATTTAATTTTTAAAAATCAAATTGTTTTTAGAAAGATAAGAATCTTTTAAAAATACCTTAGAAAATCAAAAAGTTATAAGAAATACGTCTACAAGTAAAAAAAATAAAAAAAAGTTTAAAACCTGAACGTTTAAAAAAATACATTTTCAAAATACTTTTTCCGTATTAAATAAAAAATATATTAATAATGAAAAATAAATGTAAAACTAAAATAAACTATAAATTACATTGATGAATTCTGTAAGTAAAAGAGTCCTTTTGTCAAATTTAACATTACTAACTGAAATAACAAAATAGCAACCGTTGATGAAATGTACATATAACATTAGGGAATGTATTCGTTATTTTTAAATTAAAATACTAAATCCAAAATTTTGACTAAACCACAAGAACTATCAATGTAATTTTCTCAAAATTTATAAAAAGGTGAAATTTTCTAAAACAGTCTTATTAAAACAATCACAATAAATACAAATCTAGCGTGTGTAAAGACACACATATAAGAGATAACGTATTCAAAGCTTCTCATAAAATCATAAAACCATTGAGCACTTTCATTTACATGTTTATCATAGTCACATCTATATTATGAAGATTTATTTATGTGATAACATTTTTTTCAATTAAGTTAAAATACATTGTATTGTATTCCGAGTATATCAATTTGTCAATTAAATCTATTTATATTAATATACAAACATCTAATGTGTCACATGTAATCTTTTAAAGGCCACTATTTATCATGTGTCACCCTACTAATTATTCTTTTTCCTCCACTTTTTACACCTCTTTAATAAATTGTCATAAGATAATTGTTTTTATTTTATAACAACTTTTCCACAATTATCTACCTTTTAAATTTGAATACTAAATGCAAATTGTTTCTCTTTTTACTCAATATAAGAAAGTTGTGATTCTTTCTATTATTTGCAAAAATTTGAATTTGAAGTTCAAATATTCATAAATTTACTACTAATTTGAATTAAATTTGTTATTTCATTGTCCTATACTAACATATTATCTGCATATTTTTATATGTATGATACCATATATAAATTTATAAATAAATATATATTCATTATAGATTAGTAATAATTTTACAATAATTATCCGATTTATGAGTTTATATAAAGACTATATTACTTTAAATCATAGTTAAAAGAATAATTAAATAAACTTTAAACTAATTTTCAACTATACAAATTAGATTTTACGTTTTTTAAAGATACAAACATGAACAATTTAAAATAATCATCGTAAAAAATATCATGTACTAATTATAAATTATGAATTTCCTTAATTATGCAAACCATTTAAATTTTGAAAAGATACAAATTTGTGGTTTAAAATAACCGTATAAAATATCATTTAGAAAATTTTATTTTTTTTAATTATTTGAACGATTTAAATTTGAAAGATATTTAAATCTGCGGATTTCAAAAAAAAATCCTATAAAATATCAACTATAATTTTGAATCTCCTTAATTATCTAAACAAACAATATTAGTTTAAAATCATAGTTAAAAGAATAATTTGGTAAACTTTAAACTAAATTTCAACCATACAAATTAGATTTTACTTTTTTTAAAGATACAAATATGAATAATTTAAAATAACCATAGTAAGAAATATCATGTACTAATTACAAATTATGAATTTTCTTAATTATGTAAACCATTTAAATTTTGAAAAGATACAAAATTGTGGTTTAAAAACACCGTATAAAATATAATTTAGAAAATAATAATTTCTTTAATTATCTGAACGATTTAAATTTGTAAGATATTTAAATCTATAGATTTATAAAAAACAATCCTGTAAAATATTAACTATAATTTTAGATCTACTTAATTATCTAAACAAACTATATTAGTTTAAAATCGTAGTTAAAAGAATAATTTGGTAAACTTTAAATTAATTTTCAACCATACAAATTAGATTTTACGTTTTTTAAAGATACAAACATGAACAATTTAAAATAACCATCGTAAGAAATATCATGTACTAATGAATTTTCTTAATTATGTAAACCATTTAAATTTTGAAAAGATATAAATTTGCGGTTTAAAAAAAAACCATATAAAAATATAATTTAAAAAATTTTAATTTCTTTAATTATCTAAACGATTTAAATTTGAAAGATATTTAAATATGCAGATTTCTAAAAGAATAAATCCTATAAAATATCAATTACCACTTTTGAATCTCCTCAATTAGATAAATAGACTATATTAATTTAAATCAAAGTTATTTGTGTTAACATTCATCCAAACTATTTTATTTTACATGTATGAAACTTTTATATTTATTTGTGTAATATTAATATTCGCATCCCGTGTGTTACACGGGTTTATAAGTATAATATATGTATAATGTATAATAAATCTATATACTAATAAATAAATAAAAATGCGTACACTTGTCACCTTTATAGTCTATCTAATAATTGGTTTCTCGCTTCTCTCTACTCTTAATTATGAATACTATAATAGCTATTTATTAATTAATAACTTTCAATAATTAAAATTTCAAATATGTTGACTTTAAATTTTCAAATGTGTAATACATGAATTTATTCAATTCGTATAATACACAATAAATATGACATAACTTTTTATATTATTGACCATTTAACTGTAAATTTATTTAATTCGTGTATTACACGGGATTGTAACCTAGTATACGGAATGAATAAACTATAACCTCTATTATTATATTCATATTTAAATACTCGCAAAGTTTGAATCACTAATTTAGCATGTCCTTCACTTAAAGTGTTTTAAGTCAATTGAGATACGCCAGAAAAGTTCAATTAATTACAATTATATTATATATTAAAAAACAACTTCACTGCTACAGTAAAGCTTGTTTTTTAATATTTTGGCCACAAAAATTTACAAAATATATATATAAGTTTGTGTTTTTATATATTGACCACATATTTTTACAAAATGTATTTAAAACCCAAAATCTAATTAGGATTAACAACAAAGTTTTATATTTTTGCTTTTTGACACAAAAATTTATTTTTTTTTGTTTTTGGGTTCAAACATTAGTATCGGTATTCGATATTATCGGAACAAGTATCGGTATACGCTTTTGTGGTTTCCGATAAGCCGACCCGACAACGAAGTAAGTCACAGTAGCGTAAGACAAAGGAAAACAACCAAACTTCGTTACGCGTAACACAGGTGAAGTTTGCTTTTTGACCACAAACGTTTATTTTTTTGTGTTTTTGACGTCAAACATTAGTATCGGTATTCGGTATTTAATCGAACTAGTATCGGTATACGCTTTTGTGGTTTCCGATGAGCCAACCCGACAACGAAGAAAGTCACGGTCGCGTAAGACAATGAAAAACAACCAAACTCCCGCGCGCGTAGCGCGGGTTAAAACACTAGTATATATTAAAAAGCAACTTCACTGCTACAGTGAAGTTTGCTTTTTAATATATTAGCCACAAAATTTTGCAAAATATATTTAGAAGTTTGTGTTTTTATATAATGGCCACATAATTTTATAAAATGTATTTAAAACCCAAATTCTAATTAAGATTAACAACAAAGTTTTATATTTTTGCTTTTTGACACAAAAGTTTATTTTTTTTTTTTGTTTTTGGGTTCAAATATTAGTATCGTTATTCGATATTATCGGAACCAGTATCGGTATACGCTTTTGTGATTTCCGATAAGCCGACCCGACAACGAAGAAAGTCACGGTAGCGTAAGACAAAGGAAAACAACCAAACTTCCGTACGCGTAACGCACGTGAAGTTTACTTTTTGACCACAAACGTTTAATTTTTTGGGTTTTTGACGTCAAACATTAGTATCGATATTCGGTATTTAATCGAACTGATATCGGTATACGCTTTTGTGGTTTCCGATGAGCCAACCCGACAACGAAGAAAGTCACGGTCGCGTAAGACAGAGAAAAACAACCAAACTCCCGCGCGCGTAGCGCGGGTTAAAACACTAGTTACTATCAAAAACAACTCTTGTTTGTCTCATTTAAGGGATTTGTCTCATTTAGGGAACATGAGAGAGCATCTGAAACCCTTTACATCATTTTATGTTCACCAAAAATATAATTTAACAACCAGCTAATTTATTATATCACTTAAATTGCATCCGATTATTAATTTAAACTGTCAATCACGAATGTCGTTTCAGAAAATATATATTTTAAGATATTATTCCACTAAAGAAATATTGTATAGTTTGTAATGACAAATGCATAGCTAATCGTGAAGAATGTTACTCTACATCCATCCAAATGTTAAATAAATATTACGACAAACTTAATTACAAATTTAGCTTGGTTTATCTAATTAAAAATTTCCAAAATCGGTCATCCAAATGTTAACACAGTTACATTATAAGCCCTAAGTGTAATTTTCGTTTGTATGTTATTTGGGGAAACGAATATCATAAAATTATAAATATAAATTTATTTTATATTTTGATGTACCCTTTAATATCCATATTAGTCAGTGACAGAGATTATACTAGTTTATGAAAGTGGTTTCGGAGAATCTAATATATTATATATATATATATATATATATATATATATATATATATATATATACTAATTTTAGTAACTCGTGTATTATACGTGTTGATCAAATAAAATATTTTATATAATAAAAATTTATTAATTATAAAATTATATTCTAATATAAAATATGATTAAGGACTATAAGTGATAAAACAATTATATTAATTTTTTAAAATTTTATTTTAAAAATTTTATTTGTTTTTTCCCATAAACAAATTAGACATTTTGTTTCAAAACAAACCGTTATAAAAAAATATATTTAAAAAGGTTTGGTGTTTTTGAAAAGTTTCTTATTTTGTAAAATTTATTTCTTTAAGAATAACAAAAAGATCTATTTCTTAATTTACTTATGAAACTAATTTAGATCTAAAATATTTAAATAATATTATTAGTAATTAATGTAAATACTTAATAGAATAGAGAAGCGTGAAAATTTTGATAAAAATAAATGTGGTGATACCACATGTCCCTCATAAATATATTTTTATTATAGTAGAAAAAAAAAATATATATATATATATAAATTTAAACTACCAAGACAAAAGTTAATACTATTGACTAAAAAAAGAGAGTGGCGTCATCCTCATGAAGCTCAGCACCTGATATCAATTTTTTATCTTCAATTTAATTTTAAAAAAAAATTTACAAAAGCAAAGTTAAAAACCGATATAAAAATTGCTTCTGCTAAATGTTGAAGAACAAACTAAATTTGGTAAATATTATGTGTGCGTTCATAAAGTTGTAAATATGTAATACGGAGATATGTCTCAAACTATTTATTATGGTCGGGCGGCTAGGTTATATGTGGGATATGATCATATTTGGAAACCACTAGGGTTCAATAAGGGGACCCCTTGGGGCCTCTTCTTTTTGCCTTAGTTTTACATCCCCTTATTTATCGGATTAGGGATGGTTGTAAACTTTTATTTCATGCTTGGTACCTTGAAGATGGTACGATTATAGGAAACGCTAGAGAGGTTGCTAAAGCCTTAGATATTATCATGACCGAGGGACCTCAGTTGGGTTTGCAACTCAACATCAAAAAAACTAAGATTTTTGGCCGTCGTGTAATGGGGTGAAGGTGCAAAAAGGTTTGTTTCCTGACGGGATTGGAAGGCCGATATTGGGTGTGAAACTCCTTGGTGGAGCTGTTAGTTAAGTGGGGGTTTCATTAGTAGTTTAACTGTGAAAAGGGCTTCTCGTGCTGTGGAACTTATGAGTTGTCTCCCATAGTTGTGCGACCCTCAAAGTGAGCTCCTTTTGCTTTGCTCTTGTATGGGAGTCGGAAAGTTATTGTTCAGTCTCAGAACATGCCAACCTATATATGTAGAGGATGCTGCTTTGGTTTTTGATAAGGGCCTCCGAGGGGCGATCGAGGATATCGTAGTTTGTGGAGGCCCTTATTTTAGAGATTTGCAGTGGAGGCTGGCATCACTTCCAACTTGGTTTGGAGGTTTGGGTTTATGTCCCGCTAAACACGTCTCCACATATGCTTTTGTGGCCTCGAGGGCACAATCTTAGAGTTTGCAAGATCATATTCTTCGGGATTGCTGTATTGATATGATAGACTATGATTTTGGGTTTGCGATAGATCGTTTGCACATGTCGCTTCCACATTTTGATATTAGCAGTTTCTCAAATAAGGACATCGCCCTCCAAAGCCCAACATGCTTTGGCGAGTGCTTTATTTAATGGGATCGTACAGAATTTAGAAGTGAAATTTGATTTATCTTCTCGTCAAAGAGCGGTGCTCGACTGTCTAACAGCTCCCTGGGCTTAGGATTTTTTAACGGTCATCCTTATTGAAGGACTTTACCAACATATGTCGGTTTTAGAGTATAGAGCTATTCTTAAATACCGACTGATGATCCCTTTGTTTTGGGCTGATGAGCCATGTTTAGTTTGTCGCCAGGCGTGCTTGGATTTTTTTTGGCGAGCATGCGCTTCAATGCAAAGACCTTCCTGGGTTTACGTATAAACATGATTTGGTTAGAGATGTTTTATGTGACGTTCTTAAGCGGGCTGGAATTTCTTCTAAAAAGGGTGCACCTTTGAATTTTTTGACGATTTCCATTTGAAGGGAGCTCCATTCTTCGACTAGCTGATATCCTTGTGTTTGGGTGGGCAAGTGGGAAACACGCTCTTGTAGATCTTACAGGAGTGCCCCCTCTTGTTGCGCTTAGGGACAATGGGTTTGTTACGACGCAGGATGCGCTGAAGGCAGAATCAGGCAAAATTGTTAAACATCAGAAAGCTTGCTTAGAGAATCAACACATGTTTATCCCGTTTGCTTTTGATACATTTGGTTTTCTCGCACCTCAGGCTGTAGATCTTGTAAACAGGGTTTAGCAGGTCGTGCATAGTAATTTGTCAGCCTTTAAGTCTCAAAACTTTGATTTTAGTATAATTGGATTTGCTATTCAAAAGAGGGTCGCGGCGCAACTTGTTGCTCGTTTACCCGCCACTCTATTGTAAATAATTTATTTGAAGATTAATATCGAAATAAGTTCTACTAAAAAAAATCAAATCTTAATAATAAGATTAATAAGTAAAATTAGTAGTGAGTAGTTACAAGCGATTTTAAAGTCAAATAATTAGTAGTACTAAAATTTTTTTTCTGGTGGTAACTCATTCGGTAAGTGAAGTGGAGGCGGGTAAGTGTGGATTAGTATATGTACCAAAAAAAACTATTTTGTTTCATGGGTTGTTTATGCCTATACCATCCCTAGCCGTTTGATAGTTGACTAGCTCTACTCTCGTATTCAACCATTAGCTTTTTAGAAAACGATTTTAATTCACCTACATCTATAATTTTTATATCTGTTTATATACTATATAATAAACAAGTATTTTGTGTGACATGTATTTTTCAAGGGAAAATATCACATAATAGTTACCAACTTTCAAAAATGTTATAATTTAGTCACACATGCATATTTCTTTCAAATTGGACCACCAAACGATCAAATTGAGTAATTATTAAATTTTCTTATGTAAAGAAACTAACGGTGGAGAAGACATGAGTGTCAGAATTTTTAATATATAAAATTATATTAAAAAATAAAAAAAACATGTTAATTATGAAAAAAATAAAAAAAATACCTAAAATTTAAATCAATGTTCCATATCAGCATCAAGCGATAGGAAAAAATATTTTATAATTGAAACCAAAAGTATAACATGCTAAAAAACATGTTAAGACTTTTAATTTATATAAAATATAAAAACTTAGTGACCTAATTGGAACACTTTTAAAACATGAGTTACCTAACTGGAACACTTTTGAAAGTTGGTTAATATTTTACAAAGTTACCCAATTTTTGAATTACTCTTATTTTTTAATTTCTAGCTTATTTTTCTTCTTAATCTTCTCTTTTAGTTAGCAAATCCTTTTTATTTACATTCATATAAAAGCTCATTACACAAATAGTCCTTATAATAAGGCTTATTTTCTAATTTAGTCTTAAAATATTATTTATTACAAGTTTTTACATTGAGTATGCCAAATTATAATAAATTTATCTGTTGTCTTTAAATGTCGTTACCATTTGTTGTTAATGTAAATTGATTGAGTGGTCCTTAATATAAAAAAACAAATTAAAACTAAAATTAATCATATAATCAAAATTAATAAGAAATATCTCTCTTAATAAACACATAACTTTAAACACTAATTCATCATCAGCGTTATCGCCATCGCCGCTTCTACCACTATCGACCAGCTCCTCCATTGACTGCCACCAACATATTTAAAGAAACAAAGAAAATTTAGAGATTGAAAAAGGAAAACTAATGAGATTCAAGTGATTTCATGAGATTTTGTTTGTTAACATCTTGATATTATTCACCTATAAAGAACAAGGCCATCATCATCACCTCCAACTCCAATAAAAGCGAGTGTGTGGTGACATAGTGGTTCTTGTCGTCGGCACGACTAGTCCTTTAATTTAAGTTGTTTAAAGAATAAGTGAAGACCGGGATGGTAGGTTAAAGATGGAAAGAGATGAGATAGATATAAGGGTGGAGGCGATGGTGTTGGTAGGGTGATGATGGAACGGTGGTGGTGGGTTGAGGTGGAGCGACGCTGGTGGTGGGTTGAGGAGAAAGGTCGCGACCTGGGAAGAGAAGAAAGGATGGGGAGGTGGTGGTGGCAAGTGATAGTCAACCGAAACCATCTTTCAACACCATATCAGTAACAAACAAGGGGAGGAGGGTTCCACAAAGGTAGTGGTGTTGGTGGCGTTTAGGCCATGATGGTGGTGGGTGATGAAGAGCGGTGAAAGAAAAAAATCAAGAAATGATGTGAGTTTATTGGCCCATGTTGTTTCTAGGGTTTTTATTTTTTTTTATATTTAGATTTTTTAATATACAAAGGTATAATAGTAATTTTACACTAACTTAATAGAAAATGTTAACCTCCATCCAACCTAGAGACAAATTTGTTATAACTTAACATACTTATTGTAAAAACTTATAATAAATGATACGATTAAACTTGATAATAGGTCTTGCCACAACGGCATTTCTGTAGTTAGCTCTTCATAAATTCTCATCCAATATCACCGATTTTCTTTCCTTATCAAATGTATAAATATCAATATAAATCTTTTACTCATATATCCCATATAAACTTATTTAATATCATATATACTCAAACAAAATATAAAAATCATATATACCATTTTCAAATTATAAAAATATCATATATACCTATTTGATTTATTTTCTTAAGAAATTATAACATGACAATTTAACCCTTTATTTATACACATTTATAATTTTACATTAATTAGATATAAAATTAGATGCTTCAACTTTTAATTTTAAAGTAATAATTATGCTTTAATTCTCCCCAAATTCTATATTCCTCAACCCCATATTAATGGCTTCAACCTCTATAAAATTAAATTTCACAAAACTTCAACAATAAATTGAATCATTATCGAGTCATTGTTTTCACTACTTTAAATGTCATAAAGCAACTAGTATCAAGTCATTATGATGTTTTTTTACCGGCACGTGTAATACATGATATTCAAACCCAGTGTACATATATTCATCATTTTTCACACAAACTTTTATTAATATTCTCCCCACTTTTTCAAAAATAAGGTCGAAAATTTTCATTAAAAATTAGTTCGTCATCATCAAGTTTCGGTAATCAATCTAAAATGAATTAACATAAATTCTCCTGTGTCCCAAGTATATTCAGAATCTTCTGGTCGATGATGAAGTTGATGATGACATTCTTCTGGAGTTACGATGTTGTGACACTCACGATAGTCTCGTAGACGATCTCATCAACCACATTGATCACAAACGCGTTCCATCTATAGATAAATACTTATATTTTTTAGTTTTACTTGATTGTATTTTATTTATTTTGTCTAGTCTTGTATTTTTTTTTTCTTCATAAAATACTAGTTTAAAAAGTGAATAAAATAAAAGTAATTTAAATTAATTAATTGGTATTAAATAAAGTTAACTAAATAAAAGTTAGGAAGGTTGAAAGATGCAAACAATCCTTTGGGGATGGTTTAAGAAAGGGAGCAGAAAAGTCTATGTAATATTTACGTGTAGAAGAGAGAGCTTTAGAATGGTTAGAGATAGAAAGATGCGCTCCCTCCCCTCATCCTTGGTCTTTGTTTATATATATATATAAAAGCTTATGAATTGTTTTGAAATGACAAAGGAAAATCAAATTTCATAATTTATTACATTCCTCCTCTAAAGAGAAACATAGAAGAAGACCACAACGAAGAAGTTTTTAGTATTGAGTAGTTTTAATCAAATTGAAACTTATCATAGTGATCTTTTACATACTCGTCGTAATTTTTTTTATGTTTCAAGTTAAACTCTGAGCATTTACTTGAGAGGGAATGCTGAACAACATTGAGTAGTTTTTAGTATTGAGTAGTTTTAATCAAATTGAAAGAAATATAATATGTAGTATTAAATAGTAGTTAACTCGGTTTCTTTATTTTATACATAAGGTTAATATAATCATTATTAAGAAACATGAAATAAAAATCAAAATAATCTACTACTTTCTGATCGGGAGAAAAATTTATCTGAATTACGTATATTAAACACTTGCAGAATTTCGATAGTTACAAAAATTATATTGTTTGAATCTCACTGGTACATAGCTACGTACAATAAAATATATAATTGATTTTTGATAGGAGTAGTTAGTCCATATGTTGTATTCTTGTAATCGGGGTGTTACTTTTTTTAACATTAAGTTGTTACATAATACGTTGGTTGTGTATAGAGGAGACAAATGACCCATTGAAGCATCTTGTAGAATGTAGTCATACGCCGGCTTTTAGATGCTCCTTTTAAAACCTTGTATATGTACTGAATTTTTAATGTAAGCTGGCGTTTGTTTGTTTTTTTTATTACATAGTTTTCAACGATTACAATGAAGAGTGGGACAACGTGTTTTTGTGCACAAACAATAGTTTGTTATGGATAAAGTTGTCAAGCATAGAGTTAGATTATGAAAACGACCTTACTTTGATTGTCTGTTACAAAATATAAGACAATCAGAAAAACAAAACAAAACGAAGTGGTCTAAAAAACGACAAGGTAGACGAAGGTAATATCCCAAAGTACGTGTTCAAATTTGAATGGTTTAATCAAGTGTGATTGATAGTATTTGTAAGAAATAAATATATTGGATGATCAACACCAATAACTAAAAAAAAGAAACATATAAACCATTATCTATAACCTTGGTAAAAAAAAATAGAGCACAGAAACATGATAGAACTTAACAATGGTCAATAACTAAAGTAGAATTGATAATGTTAACTAGGATACTCTAGGCATCCTCGGCAAGCCATCTCGGCTACCTCAGGTCGATCGGCAACACCGCCACCACTAGACTAGCTTACCAAATCGGGTAGCTGCTTATTCTTTTTTTTCTTTGCTTCTACAACAGAGCAACGTTTTAATTTTTTACTATTTTCAAACGATCAATTGGACCATTAATCTATAAAATATAATAAAAAAAGATTTCTTTTGTCACTTATCATTCTCTTAAGCAATTTTTATGACACTTGTTATTCATTTAAATATTCTTAATTCATTTTCCCTCCAAAAATGTATTAATTATAGTAATTTAAACACTAAAATTAATTTCTCTCTCTTAATAAAAATTAATTTTATTAATTGATATATTTCTCTCTCATCTAGATCTTTTAAAATCAACCTATCTTTTTAAAAGAAAATTTTATTAAGGAAATTAAAAATCTTATCTTTTTATTAATATGAAATAATAATAATAAAAATTTTGTGTAATTTAAAATTTTCTAAAACAGTAAATCTATTTGAGACATAATATTTTTAATCGGTCTTTTTTTTAAAAAAATTATAAAAATATGAAATCTTCTAAAAGTAGTTTTATTAAAACAACCAGAATAATTAGAAAATCGAGTTTTTAATATACAAAATTTTTATAAACAATAAATTTTTTATAAAAAAATCTTAAAATAAATGATTGAAAATGAAACTATTTAGATAACAGAGTTAAAAAAATAGTATAATTGTTTTATTTCTTGAACTATTATGTATATATAATTTTAATCACATCTTATATTAAAATATCATACTGTAACTGTTCGTGTTTATTACTAACTATAATACATTTAATAAATGGGTTTTTAGCCTATCTATTTATCTATATATTTATCTATAAATATCAAAGAAAAATCTAAAATAAGACTTGACATAATTGTAAGTTTTATCATATTAACTTTCTCATTTTTTTATCATTATTATTAATATTGAATACTAATAATATTAATCATACCATTTTCATATTAAAAATTATATAATTTAATAAATTAGAACCTATTTTATTATTAAAAACACACTTTTTAAAAACAAATGTTTTATAAAATACAAAATACAATAAACTTTTATAAAAATAAATTTATTTTTTTAAAACAACATATTTAAAACCCACATTTTTTATAAAATAAAAGTTTAAAATATATATTATTGTTTATTTACTTAAAGTAGCTATTCATATGCAATTATAATCATATTTTATCTTCAAATATAATTTTATAATTCGTAAATTTTTATTACTAATTATATTTATCTTCAACCCGTCTAATACACGAGGTATTAACCTAATTATTAATTAAAAACAAAACAAAACGAAGTGGTCTTAAAAACGACAAGGCAAGTCTGATAAGCGAGAAAATATTAAAAATATTAAAAATGTGATTTATGCATACATGATATTACATAATATTATTTTAAGACGATAACAATGCAATATCATGGTCTACATAAGAGATCCTCCGACAAATCCAATTCTTGATGATAATCTCCTTTAGAAGTTGT
The DNA here is from genome assembly GCA_025506415.1 of Flaveria robusta. Taxonomy (NCBI): domain Eukaryota; kingdom Viridiplantae; phylum Streptophyta; class Magnoliopsida; order Asterales; family Asteraceae; genus Flaveria; species Flaveria robusta. The sequence goes on from CM046466.1 coordinate 20,121,794, forward strand.
ATGATTTTAGTTTACATTTGAGACTGTGATTTGATATTTTGAAGCATATTACAAGTCTAAACCTCCGAGATTAGAACAAAAAGTAGTAAAATTAGTCTCTATGTACATTTAATGAGAAATATTATTTTTTTAATTTTTAAATTTTATGTATTTTGTTTTGGTTGATACAAACTGTGTAAATGTTCTACAATTCTAATAAGCGAAACTAGAGTTAGTTTCCCATAGGCTAGGTATGAAACTAAGCATTTTGTTTGATGAAGTGAGGCGAAACCGATGCTTAGTTTTGCTAGACAAGCTGAGTTGCATGCTAACTATAAATAGAACAAGATGTGTTTGCTTGTAGTTTAAAACAACATCCTTTAGAGCAGAAAACTTATGACGATATATGTCACTCTCTAACCCTAAAGGAGCTCACCCAGGGTTAGACATGAGCGTTATAGATGTATGTATACATGTATTTATGTCTTGTAATCTATGATGAGTTGTTTATCAATAAAAAAATAAAAAATATCTAATATATATTTATATAGTATATGTTTGTATATTTTACAGACTCACATGTTTGTTTCCATCTCCACATGGTCAAAAAAATCAAGAGCATGTTTTTTGTGTTTAATGTTGTAGACGGTCCCACGACTTTCACAGTTTTTTTATGTTAATTAATGTAATGTTATTTTTTTAAATGTATTATTTAATTAAAATTAATAATTTTAAAAAAATAATTTTGGTAGTTTGGGTTGTGCTCTGTAACACTACTAAAATTGGAACCCCAAGCATCTGTTAGACAACGGGAGTTTGAGGACGACAACTCTTTAAAGTGAGGTCCAAGGTACAGTAGCCCTTGGTAGGGTCCAAGAGGCAAAACTCCTTGCTTAATGTAATGGAGAAAAATGAAAAGAAATCAAAATTTGTAAAACTAGAGCTGATGTAGCCCACATCGGAGAGTGGATGCAGGGTGCATCGACATGGCTAAAGAAACCATATGAAGGCGACATGTGAATGCTGACTAATGGGCAGGTGCTACACACGTGGACACTGATGCGGGCCATATCTTGTTTAGATGCGAGTCGCATCGCCTCAATAGGCTCAAGACAATGATGCGCGAAGTGTGTCACGCATGCAAGGGTGATACTTAATACAGGGCGCATCGCCTAAACGATGTGGGGCGCATCAACTAGCCGATCTCACCTATATAAAGTTGAGCATTCTTCTCGTTTCATTCACATTCCACACTCAAAAACACACACATAACCTTGGTATTCATACCCAAGATCCATTCTGACTCGTTTCATTACCCGCTTCTCGATTCTCGTAGATTCAAAGCTACCTGAAGTTTCTAGTAGACGTTTATAGCTAAGAGAATAATTTAAGTGTTGCTTAAGGTATCAAGAATTAACCTAAGATCATAAGACCAGGCTCAACTTAATTTTAAAGTTAATTTATTTGTCTTTAAAAATGAAACTCTGGAATCCTTGATGTTTACTATTATCTTGAAAACCAGCATGAGTTATAGTTAAATTATAAAAGCATGCTGGTGAAATGCAAGACAACAATTGGACTAAGATTGTACATGTGGTCTGATCAAAAATGATACACATGTGATGGATAGGTCTTTAAAAAGGGTTCTATGCATAACTATGGCTTGTAATGATTTGGTGCCCAAAGGATTACGACTCCCTAGGCATTTATGCACCCACGGGTGACCCGATAACAAACTATTACCAGTGTACAACATAATATATTTATGTGTATTTCATCCTATGAGGCTAGCATAGTTTATCTTAAATTAATACGCTTATGCTTGATTACAAAAATAATTTGGGTCTGATAAATTGTAACACCCGGACCCTCATACCACCAATATTGTCCGCTTTGCCCACGAAGAGCTCACGGATTTGTTTTTGGTTTCCAGGTGAAAACATCCCTGTGAGGTCACCCATCCCTGGATTGCTGCCATCTGAGCACACTTAACTATGGAGTTCTACTCTCATCGACAGCCAATACGCCCAAAACACGTTGGTGATATTAGAGACTAGACATTACTAATGAACCAGAAATCTCTCATGTCCACGGCCGTTGTGGGACTTATGTAGGGTGTCACAATCACCATCCCTTTAGACTCATCGTCCTCGATGAGCCTGAGAACTCACCATCACCGGTGAGGTTTGTCCCACCATCCCGAACGGCACAAGAGTGGCTCTAATACCAATCTATCACACCCTCAAAATCTATGTGTTGGGTTTAAACACGAGGCGTGTAAACAAATCAGGATCCAAGTCATTAGTTACTTAGAATGACTTTATATGTAACATTTAAAACAAACCCAGAGTTTAAACTTTTAAAACATAGCGGAAGCGTTTAGTAAACATTTCAAACCCAAATAATTAAAATGTAATATGCGCAAAACACGCGACCAAACCAATGAATGTAAATACGTAGTAAACCAAATGTAAACAATAATTGTTCAAAACATGCTTGACACGTGCGTGCTCATAAGGGAAGCTGCTAGTAACGACCTATGAAAAATATACTAAAGGTGTCAACACAACGATTGGTGAGTTCAAGAGTTTGTAAATCATCATAAGTAATAGCGTTTGTAAAATATAAACAAGTATGCTGAAATAGATAGCTAGTCTAATTTCATTAGTAATAACCATAGTGATTTCGCGATCGAAGCTGACAATGTTCGTTTGTTTGCCTTCCGTCACGACATACCATGTCGTGACGCTGTTAGTCTTTTAGTCTTATTTTAGTATTCAATATTATTAATAATCATAAAGAAAAACAAGAAAGTTAGTATGATAAAACTTACAATTGTATCAAGTTTTATTTTAGATTTTCTTTTTTATAAATAGATAGATATATAGATAAAATAGATAGGCTAAAAACCCATATATTAAACGGATTATAGTCAGTAATAAATACAAATAGTTACAGTAAGATATTTTAATATAATATATGATTAAAATTATATATATGTAATAGTTCAAGAAATAAAAAAAATATACTATTTTTTTAACTCTCTTATCTAAATAGTTTTATTTTTAAACATTTGTTTTAAGATTATTTTTTTAAAAATTTGTTGTTATAAAAATCTTGTTTATTTAAAAGTCAGTTTTCTAATTGTTCTGGTTATTTCAGTTTTCTAATTGTTCTGGTTATTTTAATAAAACTGCTTTTATAAAATTTCATACTTTTTATAATTTTTTTAAAAGGGACCAATTGAAAATATTATGCTTCAAAAAGGTTTAGTGTTTTAGAAAATATTATATTATATAAAAATTTTATTTTTTTATTATTTCTATTTTAATAAAAAGATATGATTTTTTTATTTTCTTAATAAAGTTTATTTTTAAAATCATAGCTTGATTTGAAAAAATTTAAGTGAGAGAAAAATGTATCAATTAATAAAGTTGACTTTTATTAAAAAAGAGAAATTAGTTTGAGTGTTAAATTACTATAATACTCTTTTGGAGAGAAAATAAAGCGAATGTGTTTAAAAGGAATAACAAGTGTTAAAAAGATGATTTAATAAAATGACAAGTGGTAAAATAAACCTTTTTTTATTATATACTAGGTTAGTGCTCCGTGTATTACACGGGTTAAATAAATAAAATACTAAATAATTAGTAATAAAAATGTATAAATTATAAAACTATGTTTGAAGATAAAATATGATTATAATTGTATATGAATAGCTATTTAAAGTAAATAAACAATAATATATTTCTCTTAAACTTTTATTTTATTAAAAAATTTGGGTTTTAAATATTTTATTTTAAGAAATTTGAAAATTTATTCTAAACAAAATTTGTTGTATTCTATATTTTATTTTTTAAATGTATGGTTTTTAATAAAAAATAATTTTAATTTATTAAATTATATAGTTTTTAATATGAAAATAGTATGATTAATATTATTAGTATTCAATAGCATAAATAATAATAAAAAGAAATAAAAAGTTAGCATGATAAAACTCACAATTGTGTTAAGTATTATTTTAGATTTTGTTTGTTATAGATAGATAAATATATAGATAAATTGATAGGTTAGAATCTCATTTATTAAATAGATTATAGTTATTAATAAAAATAAACAGATAGAGTATGATATTTTAATATAAGATATGATTAAAATTATATATATGTAATAGTTCAAGAAATAAAATATTTATACTATTTTTTAACTCTCTTATTTAAATAGTTTTATTTTTAAATATTCGTTTTAAAACTTTTTTTGATAAAAAATGTATTGTTTATTAAAAACTTGGGTTTCTAATTATTCTGGTTGTTCTAATAAAACTGCTTTTAAATAATTTTATATTTTTTATAATTTTTTTAAAAAATAACTGATTTAAAATATTTTGTTTCAAAAAGATTTATTGTTTTAGAAATTTTTATATTATATTAAAATTTTGTTTTTTTTATTATTTTTATTTAATAAAAAGATGTGCTTTTTAAATTCCCTAATAAAATTTATTTTTAAAAGCATAGCTTGATTTTAAAATATGTAGATGAGAGAGAGAAATGTATCAATTAATAAAATTGATTTTTATTAAGAGAGAGAAATTAGTTTGAGTATTAAATTTGTATAATATCATTTTGAAGGAAAAATAAAATGAAAATATTTAAAAGAATAACAAGTGTCAAAAAGATATTTTAAGATAATGATAAGTGACAAAAAAAAAACTTTACTTTATTAGATTTTATAAATTCTATAGATTACTTCAGCAATATGAAATGGAATTTATCACTCTTCAATTTATAAATATAGATACTTTATAAAATATCAACAATTATTGAAACATACCAGGACCTAGAATTAGTAAGAAGCTAACATTATTTTTTTATACTGGTGCTAGTGCAATGGAATCAGAGCTGTTGTCAATGTCAAATTTATTCTTAGTTAAATTTCTTGTATTTGAGATACCTAAAGTTATGTTGTCTAGTTTCAGGTTTCCTATGTGTAAAAATGAACATTATATATTAAACATTGCGTCATTGTGAAATATATATTCTAAAAATATACAGTTCAATCAAAAATGTTATTTCTATAGATAAAGTTATGATCCAAGTATGACTAAGATCAAATTAAGGAGTAGTCATGCATCATTACCAAGACTAAAATAGTCATTAGAAAAGGTTCATATCTAGTTGTGGAGATATGAATGTGAAACACATGAAGATATTGATTATATATTAAAAAATGTAAAGCGTCTATGCGTATTTTACATGTCTTTAATGTACGTTTGTGTTCGCGTTTGTGTCAACATTCATAATTTACATAAATGACTTTAAAAATTAATATTTTATTTACACTTTATATCTTATACTTATCTATTTGTTTTTTACATGCTTACAGTTTTTTGTTTAGTTTTTATTTTTCTTTTATAAATATTAAAATTTAATCTTTTATAAAATTTCAAATATATTGTTATGGCATGTTTAATTTTATTTTCAGTTTGTTAAAAATTTCATTCAAAATAGAATTGTATGCTATAATGTTCAAATTATTAACGCATAAAGTATAAGTTGTTAAAGTTGATTCAATGCTTCAATTTATTTATAGTTTTTTTTTTCCTCTAACATTTAACATATGAATTTATAAAATATAAATTTGTATTGCTTGTTTTTATCAATGTTAACAATTTAACTATTTGGTTTTTTTTTTTTTTAGTTTTGTTACAGCATGACTATTTTTATCAACTTTTCATCACTACTTTTTTAACAAATTTCCTTTATATATTTAGTTTCAAGTATTATCAATGGCTTTGTTATGACGCATAGGTTTATGAAAATTTTGTTTTTTTATATAATTACACATATTTCGTTTCTTACCTTCAACGCGCGGGCTTTCAACAACGTTTCGAAGTTAGTTTTTTTTTTCAAAGTTTTGTACCCTACCGAATGCAGCAGTGTAATACCAGTTCAGTATATTTTAGAACAATTTATAGTAGATGCAAACATTTAAAATAAAATATGAAGATCTATAAAATTTCAGTTACCAGCGAGTCATTTGATTCTTATAGGTTTGTCATATAAAAATATACTGCATAAAATTTAATATGAAACAAGTAACTTGTAGAATAAACATTGTATGAAGTTATGAAGTGAAATAAGTTTTAGAGTTTTATCATCACATTTATTAGTCTTGTATTGCAAAGCCTATATGTGGACGTGAGACTTTATGCAAACCAGAAACTAGACTACCCATTTTATAATAACAAATCCAAAGAGAAATATCTACAGTCTTACCATTAAAGATCTTATTTTATGAGTTTTGTACTTAATTAGAAAATGGATGCTTTATTGAATTAAATAACTGAGAATCGTGCAAAGGTCGAATGAGATTCGCGGAAATCATAAAGATGTAAGACCTTGGTTTAATTATCACCCGTGATTAATAAAGAGTTAATACACTATAAAGATTAGTTAATACACCTAAACCATGAGTTCTATAATGAATGGTTTTATATTAGCATATGTGAATTTCAAGTTGTTTGTGCTAGCATATACATTAAACAAATAATGGATGGTTGATATTTTTTGTTGTGGCTGATTTACATCCATGAAATCAGTTGATTGGGTTACATATATATGTTCTTTCATCAAGTACATCTTAAAACATGTTATTCAATATAATATATGTGTGCAAAAACATGTGTGATTGGTTGCCTTTTGCTTTTCTTTTTATAACCAAATTCAATAAATGTAGTACTTATTTTTGGTTTTTTAACAATAAAAGGAAGAAAATAAGTTTTGTATTTTCAATATGTCATTCATACCTCGTCGTACACAAACTATGTTAGAATATCAAAAAGGGATAGCCGTGCCTTTTTGTTTAGGCTTGCTTTTGAACTTCTTTCATTATTAACAAAGGAAAAGAACCACAAGTTTGAGGTTTACTCGAGATTTTTGGCTCTTGGTAATAATTGGCAAAAGTACACTCAGCTGTTTGTTTTATTCGAAATCTTTGTACAACTAGCGAATGGATGAACGTGTTAAGTGCATGCTTTAACTAGTAGTTGAGTTCTAATTCACTTATGAACTGTGGTTGTGTGGATATTGTTAAAGAAAAGCACCACTTCCTGATATATAAGGTCAGTGACAGTCGTTTTGTTTTTCACGTTTTTTCTAGGTAACATATTAGCGTCACTTTAGCTTTTTCAATTTTGTCTAGTTTTCTCATGTTTTATAGGGAGTTCTGCTTCATCAATTTTTTACAATTTCGTTTTTTTAATTTAAATTTACATTTCATATTTTATAATTTACTTTTTTTAACAATGTTTTGTTCTTATGTTGTATTTAGTTAAAGAAATTTCCAAGTTTTTTTTAACTGATAGTTCTTAGATAAAAAATAATAAAAATGCTATAGTTAATTTTAAACAAATAATTAATAATGCTATAGTTTTTATTAAACGCATATTAAAAAAGTTATAGTTATATAAAAGTAATGGTTTTTTAATTATAACGTGATAGTTCTTAAATTACAAATAATAAAAAAATTATAGTTATTTTTAATTAAAAAATTAAAAATGTTATAGTTTTTCTAATACACGAGTAAAAAAGTTACAGTTAAAAAGGTATGGAAAATAATTAGTTAAGAAAGGTTAAAGTATTTCATAAACTAATTGAAAAAATAAATTGATTATAAATAAGAGAACATTCAATAATATGTTTGTCTATATTTATGTATATGATCATATGTCATGCATGCTCTTAACTTTAAATAGTATATAGTACTTTGTATTGGTGAATTGTTTAATTTGTGTTCATAAACCATTCAGTTATGTATTCATGAATTACACGTGATCAAGTTTAAATCTTAGTTAACGAATATGAACAAAGCTTCTTTCAGTTCGATTCGATCCATTTACAACCCTGGGTGTAGTTCTTTGCAATGGACCATAAGGAAGGTTTTTAAATGTTTAAATACTAGAAAATGATAACCAATCCCAAAACCCAAAAGTCTAAAACTTGCATAAGGAGACTACGATGACATTCCTACATCTGAATAGACCATTCACATTATTCAAGAATGATATCAAGGCAAACACTATAGATCGCAACACCAATTAGATCAAAATATTTTAGCACTCGAGATCCTAGAGTATAGTAAAGCTAGTTATGTGTTGGTCCCCGAAGAGGTTGAACAAATAACACGTTATGCAAGCAATGATTTCAACATGATTCTATGTGGAATAAGAAATTAAGTAATACTTTCACAAGTCACAAGCAAAGTGACAAAGTATATTTGAATAGATAATGGTAACAATACAATAGACCAATAAGGTCAACACTCTAACAAGAACAACTCAAACAATGACATGTAGAAAAGAAAATAAAGTGTTTCTATTATGGTGTCTTAATCCTTAGCTTGTTTAGTCTTCTACTTATTCTTCAACATGAATTTATAGTTCGATGTTCTTCATAGTTCTTGAAACTCTTTCAAAAATATTAATAGAATCGACTTTACCGAGTGTATTTTGTGTTAGGGAAACCAAAAGCGCGCTGATAGAATGAGAAGAGAAAACATTAATCTTTTTTTTTTTTTCGCAGTGGGCATTTCTCAAAAATAAAAGAAAAATGTAATTTCCTATTATACGCTTAATGCGTAGAAATAACTCATAGTCAATTTTCAGTTAATTATAATCATGTCTTGATTAATCATCACGTGTGGAGATAATTTTATAGGTTTTCAAAATGAATTTTCTAATTAAGCCTATTATATGTGTATCTAAGTGTATGGTATTTCAAGCACATTTATAGATTATTAAATCATTAACAATTGTCTATTTTATGCAGGGAAAAATAAAATGACAAACTTTCTTAAAACCATTTAAATTTTTTAGGTTACCGGATTTTAATTATCCTAACTTTTACATATTGGTCGGGATTAATTCCAACTCAATAAATGTTTACAAACACTCCCAACTTTAAACTTATTTTCCTCTAATGATCCCTTAATAACTGAAAGTTAATATCGTTAGTTTTTTGATGACGTATACTACTTATATGGCCAAAAAACTAATCAAAAAATTGAGATCATATATCCACCATGTCCATCGATCTGAAACTTACGAATCCTAAAACCCGTCAACTTTTACATCCTGATTTGAACCACTTAACTCGTTGAAGATAGATTTTAGGTGAAAATGAAAGCTAGACATCAAAAAATGGATCTGATGATGTTGGACGGTGGCGGATTTGAATAATGATTCAAAGTTTGCTCAATTTCATCAAAAAAAACTAACGGTGGTTAACTCTCAATTAGTAATAGATCGTTGGAGGAAAATAAGTTTAAAGTTGAGAGTGTTTGTAAACATTTCTTTTGGGATTAATCTTGCCCAATAAATAAAAGTTGAAATTATTAAAATCCAATTACCCAATTTTTTTTACCTACAAACTTACACATCCAACATCTACGCCTAAAATATACAATTTTATATTAGAAACTTAAACTCTCACCACTTAAGAGGGACACAACTACTTAAACATCTTGATATCATTGAGCTAAACAAACTTGCTAAGAAACATTATAATTTTTTGGGTGTAAAAAGATGATTTGTGATTACCTAAAGTAAAACACATTTTTGAAAATGTTACAAAAAATAAAAAGTTAATTTTAGTTTTAGTCCCTAAGTTTTTTAAATTATCTTATTTGAGTACCAACCTTTAATTTATCTTTATTCTTGGCTTGAGTTATACAAATTGTTTACATTTTTGTCTTTTTCATGAAAAATGTTAACATTTCCAATTAGATTTTTTGAAAAGACCAAAATAACCCTATAAGGTTCAATGATTTATAATAAATCTCACATCTCTCTCATTTTCAAATTTCTTTTCTCTCTTCTTTTTCCACCTCTATTGTCACCGTCCCTCACAATACCCTTTAATCACCCACCCTTTCATCTTCAACTCTCCTCCACCATCACCACTGCCACACCATCACTGCCACACCATCACCACCACTTCCGCATCATCACCATCGTAACACCATCACGACCACTACCACATCATCACCATCGCAACACCAGCCTCAAACCAACCTCGCCCACTTCTTGTACACCTCTGCCTGCAACCAAAACAATTTTAAAACCTAAATCTGGATCGGGGGAGACCATATGAAACCTTGAAGGAGCCATAATTGAAGATTTAATGGCGGATAATACAACCCATGAAAAACCCTAATCGTCAACCACCGGTATGAAGAACACAATACCCTCCCATGCCACTATCCTCCATGACTACCAACCATCACCATCGATTTCAAGTGGTGTTGTGGAGCGGGGTTAAGGGTTTCAGGTGGTGGTGTTGAGTGATGGTGTTGGTGGAATACGAAATTAAAGAGAAAGAGAGAGAGAGAGGGGGAGAGAGAGAGAGATAGAGAGAGAAAGAAAAAGAGACGGACTAGGAGGGGGTTGGGGTATTTTGGTTTTTAATACTTATATAATAATAATTTTTATTCTTAAATGTTTAGTTCTTAATTTTAAATATAAAACTCACTTAACAATGAACGTTAACACCATTAGTAAAATAGATTGAAATAGACATAATTTGCAAAACTCGGGCCAGTAATTAAGACAAATAAAAGTTAGTACTCAAATGAAAAAAAATTGTAAAACTTAAGTACTAAAATCAAAACTAAATCATGTATGAAATTTAAAATATCTCCATCTCCTTATCTTTCTACTTTAATAAAAGAGTAACTTAGGGTGACACGTGTCAGCATCATATTTCATCTCACCATAATTTTCCCGCTTCTCTCTCTTATTAAATAATTACCTTAATTACTAATAATATTATTTAACCCTGTTTAGAATAAAAATAGTTTTTAAATAAATTAAAAAAATTCTTTTTATTGATGTTAATTCTAAAAAATAAATTTTTATAAAACATCAAACTTTTTTAAAATTAGTATTTTTAAAAACTGAATTATTTATAAACAAAAATAATTAGAATTAAATATTATAATAAGATTTTTTTTAATTTCGAATATGATTTGTTTTGAAACAAAATAGTTTTATTATGTTTAATATTTTATTTGTTAAACCCGTGTAATACACGGGTTTATTATAGCTAGTTACTCTAATAAAAAAGTAACTACGAGGGACATGTGGCAACACTATATTCCTCCTTACCAATTTTTTCCCGCTTTTCTCTGTAATTTAAAAATCACAGTAATTACTAATAATATTATTTAATTATTTTTTTATATAAAATTGTTTTTTAATAAATTAAGAAAAAAATATTTTTATCAATATTATTTGTAAAGATATAATTTTTATAAAATAAGGAAATTTTTTAAAACATCAAACTTATTTAAAAATACAAAATCTTTTAAAATTGGTTTTATTAATAGGTAAAATTTTTATAAGCAAAAAATTAAAATTAAGAGTTATAATAAGAAAGATTTTAAATATGATATTTTTTGAAAACGTTTGTTTTGATTTTTATTCTAACTATAATAAAAAAAATATCAATCATATCATATTCTAGAATATCGATTTATAATTAATAAAATTTTATTTATTTAATATTTTATATTCAACCTGTGTAGTATATAATTTTACTAAAACTAGTATCCTAATAAAATGATAACTAGAAATGCCACGTTATAGCACCACGTTCATTTTCATTAAATTTTTACTATTTCTCTTTTATATTAAATAATCATATTAATTACTAATAATATTATTTAATTTTTTAAGATTAAAATAATTTTTAATAAATTAAAAAAGAGTTTTTTTTATTAGAGTTATGTTTAAAGAAACGTATTATTATAAAAATTATCTAAAACATTAATATTTTTAAAAATAAAAAATATTTTAAAATTGATGTTTAGTAAATTTTTTATAAATAAAAATAATTAAATTGGGGGTTATAATAAGAAAACTACTTTTTTAAAATGTTTTTTTTTGAAATAAAATTTTCATTATATTTATAATAAGAAAGATTTAAATCATGTTATATCTTAAAATAGCACTTATTAATAATAAATTTTTATTTTAGTAAATTACATAGATGGTCCCTGTGGTTATGTTCAAATTTTAGATTTGATCCTTAAAATTTAAAATTTTTAAATATAGTCCCTAACATTTCTTTCTCTTTCATTTTAGTAAATTACATAGATGGTCCCTGTGGTCTGTTAGTCAACAGTTAATAATGTTAAATATCATAAAAATTAGCATTTTACTTTCATTAGCAATCTATTTAATTTATCTTTTAAACTATAGCATTACTTTTATTAAAAAAAAATTTATGTTTTTGTTTTTCAAATTTTTTTATTTTTATATTTTTTTGTAATTTCATTATTAATAAGATAATTATTGAATAAAATAAGTTTTAAACACACAAATAAAAAACTTTTTAAAAACGTGTTTTTATAAATGTTCGGTTTTTAAACCTTTCATTTTTTATACGTCATCCTAAAACTATTTCATTATTTAAAAAGTTTTTAAACTGGTTGGTTTTCTAAAGTTTTTTTTTAACCATTCATTTTTTAAAACATTTTTTTATTTTTGTATTAAATGATAAACATATATATATATATATATATATATATATATATATATAAAATAAAATAAAATGTAAATTACATTGATGATCCCTATAAGTAAAATAGTTATTTTGAAAAATTCAACATCACTAACTAAACTAACAGAGTAGGGACCATTGATGAAAGATAACTATAACATTAGGGACTATATTTGTAATTTTAAAACTTTAAGCATAAAATCCAAAATTTTAACTAAACCACAGAAATCATCCGTGTAGTTTACTCTTTTTATTTTATTTAATATTTTTATTCAACACGAGTAATACATATGCTTACTAAAGCTAGTGTTAATTATATATTTGTATTATCTACTCAGAACATTCACAACTTATTTCTTATATTTATTCATATAATTACATTAAAAATCACTATATTTTCTATCTCCTTTTCAATTAAGTAATATTTTTTTATAACTTTATCATTACCATTTCTCTCGACTTCACTAACAACCGTTTTTAAATATATTAAAAAAAATTATAATGGTTGAACAATATTTTCTTAAATTTAGGGATTGAACAATAACATATTTTTATTCTCCACTTAAAAACACTCAAAAACATTTCATATAATATAATGATTCTATTTATATAATTTTTAAAAATCAGGTTGTAAATTCTCTCAACAATGTAATCTAACCACTTCCTAGTATTCTTTTTGAAATATTAAAAAGGAGGGGAAGAAAACACATGTCAGGTAATTGTTTTAGAAAATGTTTTTAGAAAAGACGTCCAATTTTGAAAAAATAAATAGAAAAGAAAAACTTCGTTATAATACTGGATTTTAGAAACCGGTCAATTTTGAAAATATATAAACTCAATTATTCTCCCTCTAACAATAGTAATATCTATTTTAATCTATTTTAACGGATGTCACTCATTTGAGTGTATTTTTTTATTATTTTTTATAACCTAACACATGTCTATGTTACAAAAATTAAGTGAATTCCAACATAGATGACGTGATTTCATATTTAAAAAAAGTAAAAATATGTTTCCTACTGTAAAAAAATAAACATGTCTAAATCTATCTATTTAATTAAAAGAAAATTTAGTTGTACCCTTGTTATAATTCTAAACCTTTTAATTTTAATTTTTTCGTTTATATCTTCTATTAGATAATTAAATTAATCACTTAAAAATAGTTTCATAATAAATTTAAGAGAAAATTGCACAAATAGTCCCTGTGGTTTAATCAAATTGTGTGTTTAGTCCCCAAACTTTAAAAATTAAAAAGATAGTCTAAACTTTTGTGTAATCATTGCATGTTTGGTCCCTGGCACTAAATTCATTCATTTTTTTATGCATTTTATAAAATTTAAATTAAATTATAAATTTAATTTTAGAGACCAAAAGTGCAACGTACACATAAAAGTTTGGACTAACTTTGCACTTTTATAAAATTTGGGGACCAAACTTGCAATCACTACACAAAAGTTTGGACTAACTTTGTAATTTTAAAAGTCTGGGGACCAATCATGCAATCTGATCAAAACACAGGAACTATTGATGCAATTTTAAAAAAATATATATCTTTTTATGAATGTAATTTCTAAAAATATGATTTTTTAAAAAAAATATGAAATATTTTAAATCGGTTTTTTTAAAAAAGAGTAAATTGGCATTTTCGTCCCAGCGGTTTGGTACATTTTGTTATTTTCATCCAAAAATAATTATTTTCCTCTGTGTCCCTAGGGCCATTTAAATAGCTCGCTCGTAAAAAGTTTGAAAAAAACTCGCTCGAAATGTCTCGGTTATAAACTGAACCGAACCAAGCCGGCTCAGTATGAGAACGAGTTGCACTCGGCTCGATTCGTGACGAGCCAAGCCGGCTCGATTTAGCTCGTTTGTTAGCTCGACTCAGTACGGCTTGGATTATTTTACTTATAAGATATATCGTTTTTATGCATATAACATATATCATTGCATTTGTTCATTTGTTAAGAATATAATATATATTTACCTATTTTATGTCAAAATATTATACTATAATGCTTGTATCAGATAGCTTCATATGATGTTTTTATATTTTTATATACTATACTGAATTATTCAAGTGTTTTCAATTCATTCGATTTAGATAATTATGAATTTATTTGTATTTTGTTGAAGTTGAACTTAGTTTTTTAAATTAATTTATATTTTCTGAAATTTTATATAAACCGGTTATGAGTTATGTAGTATGTTGAATTTATTTGACGTTTGATTTTTATAATTGTGTTTATGAAATAAAATCGAGATAAAACGAACCGAGCCAGCTCTGTTAAAATCTGAGCCGAACTCGAGCCCAAATTTTCAACTCGGTTTTAAAACCAAACCGAGCTGAGCTGACTCAGTTTAAATCTGAGCCGTGTTCGAGCTTACCCTGGCTAGACTCGGTTCAGCTCGTGAACAGCCCTATGTGTCACTGGCATTTAAAAAATTTGTCATTTTTATCTATTTTTGTTAACCTCGTTTATTTTACATGTTAAGTATACATCATATGCACCTCATGTGAGGAGCATTTATGTACTTTTACACATCACTAGAAAAAAAAAATCTAAATAAACATTATTCAATTGCCTCAAACATTCAAACGTTGTTCGATTGCTTTTAATATTTAAACATGATGTCCAATTAACAGGTAAAACAAACGGGGTTAACGGAAATAAATGAAAATGACAAGTCTTTAAAACGTAAAGGACATAGAGCGGGAAAAAATTTTTTTGATGAAAATGACGAAAAGCATCAAACCTCAAGGACGAAATTAACCAAAATAATTATAATTCAGGGTTATAATAAGGAAATTGTTAAAAATGATATTTTTTAAAACGTTTTGTTTTGGAACAAAATGCTTTTAAAAAAAACATTAAAATACGTTTAAAAATAAAAATTCAAAAAAATGATATCATACTCATACGTAATTTTCAATCATATATTATCTCAAAATATCGTTTTATAATTAATTAATATTCGTTACTAACTATTTAATATTTTATTTATACAACTCGTTTTATATACGAGATACTAACCTTTACTAATAACTGAAAGATTATATATCCTCTCCTAAAATAAATAAAAAGATATCCACATAAGATGTATATATGTGTAAGAACCTAATCTAATCCTAATTTATTCTACACCTAAATCTACTCCATGTTTTAAGAAAGATTTGAACCCAACACATCTAAGATTAGGGGCCTATATCTTTGTCACTACACTATGCCGGTGGTAGTGAGAAGTGTAAGTATAAATATTTTTAAGCGATTTAATGCATTTTTTTATTTATTAAGATCAAAAGGTTAATGGATATATTTGCATGGGATTTCTTTGAGTTTGAACACTCCCATCACTCGGTCTAGGATTTCTTCGAGTTCTACAAAAGAGATGAGTTCTCGATCAACATTTTTATATATTTACTTGTTTAGATTATTCCATAATTATTTTACATCAGAACAATAAAGTAGATCCTAATGTGTTAAGAGGTAAATGCATAACTAGAATTTTTAAATTTCTAGAGTGCTTGAAGTTTGTGTGATGATTTCTAGTTTTATATGGTTTTAAAGTGGTTTCTCAGGAGTATACTATCTCAATGAGCAAACTCTTATTTTTTAATTGTATTTGTTGCAACATGATGACCAAAAAAGCATGCACATTTAGAGTCTACTAGTCAATCAAGCATAATCACTACAAGTCACTCAAGCATAGTCAATGTCAGGAAAGATCTAATTTGCTGGTTGAGATAGCGGACTCTTCATAAATCATAAAAAAAACACATTTTCAATATAGAAACCACCACACAAACTCTTCTCCATAAACTTAAAATATACCCGTAAGTGTCATGGCAAAGGCTTTGTCATAAGTAACTAGCCTATCCAAATCATTTTCTAGATACTTTGATGTATCTTTAGGGATAAGTACTTCTCTTTCAACAGGGTTGGACATGGGAACATTAGGTTCATCCCTATCTAATATCTATAAGGAAGACTCATAGATAACAAAGATTTGTTACATTCATCATCTTTCCAATAATGAATTTATTTCTAACCAACAATGGGGGTTTGTAAACTGAAGTTGTATTCTAGGATTCCATGAATTTGGTGTTTAAATAAAAAAAAAAATGGTGTAAAATAATTGTTGATCTATAAAACCAAGAATAGTAAGAGCAAAGTTCAATTTTAATCTAACTGTAAGGTGAGATTTAAGAAATTTACATCGATACCACTTGTTTGGATCCATTCTAAATATTTTTCTTCATTGAGAATAATAAAGTTGTATGGCAACAATATAATTATCAAACTTGTAAATAAAGACCGAATTACCAAGAATAGTAATATGAACACAAAAGTGAAACTGAAATCAATCTATTATCATTTGTTGACAAGTATCGAGTGCATATGAAAGGTAAATGTCAAATTGATCTTATCTCTAATCAATTTGACATGCAAATGCAAACAATTCTCTCTTTAATAGTTTCCCCTCTCAACCTTTGCTTGCCTACACGCAATCGCACCAAAAACATACTTAAGCTCACAAAAACTGAATTCATGAAAAATCTTTTTAATAGCTAAATTACAAGTAATTCAATCATACAAAAAGAAAGTTTTTGAATTTAGATGCTTCTAAAATCACTTGATCTGGATAGATAGCATTCTCATAATGGCCCTAACAATGACATGTTAGTCGAAATGGTCTATTAGTGTGAAATTGCCCTCAATAGCAACTTAGTTTAGTAGTGATAAGTAGCTATGTAGGAATCTTCTAGCAGTTTCAACTTCATGTAGTAAGAACATTGGTAACTTAATTAGTTGGAAGAACCGGTTGTAAAGTATCAATTTAAACCTCAGTAGTAAACACCAATTGTAACTTGCACCAATTGCAAGTTACAATAATCACGAACAATGGCAATTACTTTAGTCGAATCATTTGCTTACTTAGAACTCTTTCCAACTTGACATCCCCTA
The DNA here is from genome assembly GCA_025506415.1 of Flaveria robusta. Taxonomy (NCBI): domain Eukaryota; kingdom Viridiplantae; phylum Streptophyta; class Magnoliopsida; order Asterales; family Asteraceae; genus Flaveria; species Flaveria robusta. The sequence goes on from CM046466.1 coordinate 20,139,291, forward strand.
TTATAACATAGTTCTCTCTTGACACACACCTTTGATACTTGTCTTTGGTTGTAACTCTTGTTAGCAGCAATATCTTTGGTTGTAACTCATGTTAACAACATTATCTTTGGTGGAGCCTATGCATCATCACAAAAATATTTTTCACTAAAAACATTTTTCTGTGGTGATTGCATAACAATTGCAATTGATCAATGTTTGTTACCATGAGTTCCATGTCATCTATACCCAACAAAGGAAGATTTTTTACAACAAAGATCTTGGATGGATGACGAGTGTACCATTTATATGATAGGATCATCCTAGATATGACAAACATGTATTTCTAATGGCATATGGCGCACCTTATATTCGAAGACATGATGGTCATAGAGAAAACTTTTTTAAAAACACATGTCATATATATATCACTTGATTATTTTATATTGATGTAAACTCACATTCTTTGTAAAGAGATTCGTGCGAGTAAATTAACACCCAATTTAATATTTTATCAAACATCTTCTTCTTACATGAAAACTATAAATTAACTTTCTGTATGAGAAACTCTATGACTAATTTGTCAACAAAGGTTTGACATTTTTAACATAAGACTTAAGTTTTGCAAAAAGGAAACACTTAACAAAATTAATCACCAAACTTACCATTATCCCAACCTACTTAAATCTAAGAATCGACAAGTAATTTGTACCATATGTAATCTAACAACTTTTAATACAGGCAACAAACCATTTATAAAAATTAAATAGAAAGTTGTTTATATCTTTTAGTATATACATATACTTTATTACACTAATGTGGAATTGAAACTTTAAACAGATGTGGCATATTATTATATGTTAACATTCATTTCTCCACCCAACCGTGCCTGATTATAAATTTTGTCTTCTCTTCCATCTTCCTCTGTATCACCATCTTCACCATAATCTCATTTTCTCCATTTTCTCTCTCCGATCACCATGGCTTTTGCAGGTTCTTCCGTACACCTTCATCTCACTTCATACCCCTACACCACAGTCCCACAACTATGTAAATTCACCAGAAAACAGGTCATTTTGTTTGATCCTCAAACCCCTTTTTGTTTGTTTCTTTGATCCTTTCGAAATCTATGTCGATCGTCATGGAAACCGAAGGGATCTAATCTAGTTTTGAGGTTCATATGCTAAAATGTTGATGCATGTTTTCACAGTTCCGATTAAACGCTTCGGGAGCTAATTCATCAGATGCTGAAGATGGGAAGATGACGATGAAGAAGGATAACAACAAATGGAAGATCGATTTCACCGGAGAGAAACCAGATACACCATTGCTGGATACAATCAATTACCCTGTGCACATGAAAAACCTCTCAACACAGGTTTGTTCAGAGTCTGTTACTGCTTGTCTGAGTTGTACACCGTGCATAATCTGTTGTTCTCTTGTGGCCTTCAGGATTTAGAACAGTTGGCAGCAGAGCTTAGAGTTGATATTGTGCATACTGTAGCGAATACTGGTGGGCATTTGAGCTCAAGCTTAGGAGTGGTTGAATTGGCTGTGGCTTTACATCATGTTTTCAATACTCCTGATGATAGAATCATTTGGGATGTTGGTCACCAGGTATGAATTATGATCAATTGATCATGATCGATTTCGATCATTAAACGCGTAGATAATGATATTATTGTTATTATCAGGCTGTGAAATCTGAGTTCAATTTGATTTTGATGTTAATTTGATACAAAACAGGCATACCCACATAAGATTCTTACAGGAAGAAGATCAAAGATGCACACCATAAGAAAAACTTCAGGGTTAGCTGGTTTTCCTAAAAGAGATGAGAGTGTTTATGATGCTTTTGGTGCTGGACATAGTTCTACAAGCATCTCTGCAGGCCTAGGTAGATCTTTAATTAATTATGCAAATTTATGGTTTTATTAAATATTGTTGATTTGTTGTTGTTGTTGTTGTGATCTTATTGAAAAATTGAAAAATAATATGCATACATGTATAAGTATGTGTATGTATGTATGCATGTATATTTTTTTGGTGAAGAAAAGACAATATACTTGACGAAGAATCTTTAAAGTTCTATAATTCAACCATATACCTTTTTTGTCTTATTATTATTTCTTTTTTAATTGGTAACTAATGTGTTAAATAAATAATGAGTTATGTGAGTGTGGAAGTGTTTGTTATTCTAATGAATCTAACTTACAGAAAGTGTTTCAATTTGAAAAATATAGAATTTGAGTGACGCCTTATTGACCCTTATCTGTTAGGTATTATGTCCCCTTATTTTTATCATTTCTTGGAATTTTTTTATCCTAAGGTTTTTATTTTAACTTGATAAATTATAACCAAATGAAGTGCTATAAATTAAAGTTGAAGATCAAAATAAAATACCGAATCTTTATTTAATATATACTTTATTGTTAAATGCATTTTGATGCATACATGGTATAAACCAATTAATAAATCCGCAAAATAGTAATATTCTCCGGCAATCAGATTTTTCAGGCACTCAAATCTTTTATTATTAAATTAATGCGCTTACTAAAAGAGTATATTTTTAAAGGAATATTTTCGATGTCTTGCTATGTTTAAGAAGGAAAAGGTTTAAAATTTAAAAAGAATAATATTTCTAAAAAATCAGTGGAAATTTGAAATTGGCCCATACCGTATTTGGGTCGCTTGTTGGGCTACAAAAATAAAAACCTTTTTGTCCCATTATTTATGATATTAGTGTTCTTCTAAGCAAATAGGCATCAGGAAGTGATTATCTTGAATTTTTTTAATCTAGTATTACAACTTTTTAGTTAAATGCTAATTTATGTTATTAATGAAATGTTACTTCTGGTCCTATATAATACAGGATGTAATGTTTTTATCATAAAAAATCTCCGTGTTATTAAAAAAACTGGTGAGGGTTGGAATCCTACAATGAAGTTTAGTAGTTTTAGGGGTAGTTAAGAGGTGATTTGGTGAGAAAAAAAGCTTATGATAATAGTCTTGTTTTATTAATAGGTATGGCTGTTGGTAGAGATCTATTAGGGAAGAACAACAATGTGATATCTGTGATCGGAGATGGCGCCATGACAGCGGGACAAGCATATGAGGCCATGAATAATGCAGGCTTCCTTGATTCGAATCTAATCGTCATCTTAAACGACAACAAGCAGGTATCATTACCCACAGCCACACTCGACGGACCAGCAACCCCCGTTGGAGCTCTCAGTAGTGCATTAGCCAAACTGCAAGCCAGTACCAAATTCCGCAAGCTTCGTGAAGCCGCCAAGGTGATCATATTATTCACTTATGATGATTTGAATCAATCCCCCATCACTTAAATCGTATGGATCGACAAAATGTATATAATCATGATTGTTTTCTTTTGTTTTGTTTTGACATGTGTATAGACTATTACAAAGCAAATTGGACCTCAAGCACATGAAGTGGCGGCAAAGGTGGATGAATACGCGAGGGGTATGATTAGTGCTAGTGGGTCGACTTTATTCGAGGAGCTCGGTTTGTACTACATTGGTCCAGTTGACGGGCACAACATTGAAGATTTAGTGACTATTTTTGAGAAAGTTAAGTCCATGCCCGCACCCGGGCCTGTTCTGATTCATATTGTGACCGAAAAAGGGAAGGGTTACCCTCCTGCTGAAGCAGCTGCTGATAGAATGCATGGTAAGCATGCAAAAATAAGCGGGTCGGTTAAGTTGGATAACGGTCAAACTTATTGTCAGGATTGTAATTTGATCATAAATAGTTAGTGTGCCGAATGAAATTAACATCAGTCATATTAATTGGATTATAATCTAACTCAGAAGTTTGTTTTCATTTCAGGGGTTGTGAAGTTTGATGTTGCAACAGGAAAGCAGTTCAAGACGAAGTCCCCAACACTCTCCTATACGCAGTACTTTGCCGAAGCACTTATAAAAGAAGCCGAGATAGATAATAAGATTGTAGCTATACACGCAGCCATGGGAGGCGGGACCGGGCTCAATTATTTCCAGAAGAAGTTTCCAGAACGTTGTTTTGACGTGGGTATCGCTGAACAGCATGCAGTTACTTTTGCAGCAGGTTTAGCAACAGAAGGTCTTAAGCCATTTTGTGCCATCTATTCCTCGTTTTTACAGCGAGGCTATGATCAAGTAAGCACTTACTTTCTGATAACTGATAACTGTTAACAGATAATTATATGTAGACTGATGAGTGGATTTGATAATATCAGGTGGTGCATGATGTTGATCTGCAAAAGTTACCTGTTCGGTTTGCAATGGACAGAGCTGGTTTAGTTGGGGCAGATGGACCGACACATTGTGGAGCATTTGACATAACCTATATGGCGTGCCTGCCAAACATGGTGGTGATGGCTCCATCAGATGAAGCTGAGTTGATGAACATGGTTGCTACGGCTGCAGCCATCGATGACAGGCCAAGTTGCTTTAGGTTCCCGAGAGGCAATGGAATAGGAGCAGCTCTTCCTCCTAATAACAAAGGAGTTCCCATTGAGGTTCGTTCTTGATTTTGACTTTTGCGGTCAACACAACCAACCTTTTGACTTAACAACTGCGTCAAATCTTTAATATCATTTAGAAAAGGCTACGTAACTACAATGACCGATGAAATTCACACTTGGAACAAATTAGTTTTGATGTTAAATCGCCGGCATCTTTTATGAATTTGAATTTGAAATCAGTTAATTTGACTTTGAACAGGTTGGTAAGGGAAGAATCTTACTTGAAGGTACTAGAGTTGCAATATTGGGATATGGTTCCATAGTTCAAGAATGTCTAGGTGCAGCTAGCTTGCTTCAAGCCCATAACGTGTCTGCAACAGTAGCCGATGCACGGTTTTGCAAGCCATTAGATACAGAACTGATCAGAAGATTAGCCAACGAGCATGAAATATTACTTACGGCAGAGGAAGGCTCGATTGGTGGCTTTGGATCACACGTCGCTCACTTTCTGAGCCTAAATGGTCTTTTAGATGGAAAACTTAAGGTAAATCTAGTTCTTAAACACATTCACTTAAATAAAATAAAATCATCAACATAAACTAATTATGATTACGCGATTGATCATTTGCAGCTTAGAGCAATGACTCTTCCCGATCGATACATCGACCATGGAGCACCACAAGACCAGCTTGAAGAAGCTGGTCTTTCTGCGAAACATATTTGTTCATCGCTTCTATCGCTTTTGGGAAAGCCTAAAGAAGCACTTCTGTACAAGTCAATAATGTAAACCAAAGAACAAAAGGTGCTCCTCCTGTATTATTGATTTCATATGTTTAGGTGCTTGAATAGTGAGCGGCCAATGGTGGATTGATATTGGCTTGTGAAGAATATATATATTAAATTGTATCTATATATATGGTTAAGCCTATTTAAATGTAATAAAAATAGTGAAGAACTTTCACCAACAGTATATGATTAAATGAAGCTTTCCCTCAAATGCCCCATACCATTTTTCATACATTTTATTGAAACAACTGTTGTGATTCTACCCCATACACATTACACATTGTTAGGAAAACAACTACCCCGAAAGGTCTTGACAAGGCGTTATGGCCTGTACTTTTATGTTCTAATGAAGCGATCTAAAATTCCGCTGATCACATGTTATTCATAAAAAATCGCCGGTTAGTTCTGAAAGCTGGAACAAAACTACATCAAAGACCGAAAGAGCGGTTCACGAGCAATTCTTAAAGAAATTAAAGGTAATCGGTTGTCGCTGTTTTGAAAAGTACGGCCATCAACTTGATAGAATAAGTACACTATAGTTCAATAGTAACAAGAAAAGCACTAATTATATATAGTTACCTCACTAAAAGTATCACATGCCTAATAGAGATATACTTTTGCTCGCATATCAGACATTCTTTTCACTAATTCAAAAAAAATGTGTTTCATACGCGATCAACAATCTTGTATCATCATTTAGCGATAGCATCAGAAACTCCGTCGTCGGTTAAGAATCATCGTAATACGTGAAAACTTGCATAGTAGATTTCGAGTATCAAAACAACGTAATATAATTTTACAACTATACAATATTGTATGGATTATTAAACAATTATATGTGTAACTCAACTTAGCAAATAGATTTATACACTACAATAGATAAGCTAAATTTATCATAAGAATTGATTACACATTAAAACTAATTACTTGGAGCTTCTATCCAATCCTTTACCAAACCGAATCACAATGAGAAATGTGACCATAGCAAGTTTCTATCATGTAACCCCACTTATGGACCAACAAAATCCATTATAGGATTCTAGCGTTACTTCTCAATATGTAGCCTTGGATTGGACCAAGTTCCAAAAAGATTTCAAGATGTGAAAACCCTTTCATTATTTACAAATCATTCTAGTTTTAGCTACAATTAGAAACTTGAAATTAGGGATTTGTCAGCTAAAAGGAAGCTTAAATGGGTGGAAGAAGAGAAACAAGATTTTATAATAGTGAACTGATTTGAGACCAAATAAAAATTGAAAGGGCATTTGAGTCGCACTATCTAGTTAATGTTAGCTCAGCTCAAAATCTCTATTGAGCTAGATCAAAATCTCTATCGAATCATGTTCAGCTTGAGCTTTAGCTTAAATTTAAGCTTGAACTTGGCTCGAAATCTTTACTTAGCTAGATAAAAGTAAAAGGATTTAATATGTAGGCTATGGGGCATATGTGGTAGATTAGGTATAGATGTGCGACCTGACAACCATGCCCGCCCACTATATGCATAAAATGGGTTCGGTACCATGATAGGTTATCAAACATTCAATCATTACATCCATACGACTCGCATAGACATATATGAGTTGCATGGAATGTCATTTCGTCAAATCAGTAAGAAATGTTTCTCATGAGTCCCGTAGGGGTATATGACTTCAAACAAAATGTTAACCATATGAGTCAAATAATACGGGTCGTATAGTGCGCTACTACTCACGTTTATTTATTTATTTTTATTTAGGATTACTTTTTTTAACTTTTTGAAGTGACTATTCCTCGATATACTAAAGCAGTTTTGTATATACAAAAATATGCTTACTTCATATCTACTAAAGCGGTTTAAATCATTGCAGGAAAAAAAAAACACAATTTTATTATCAACCATCAAAACTTGTTTGGAATAAGAAATTGTCTTAACAAGGGAATACTGAATCATCATTTAATATAAATTATCTATCATTTGAAACAAAGATGTTACTCTCCGGGTGCCAAGTAGTTTCCATTCATATAATCCACATTGTATCGGTAGTTATTTGCCAACTAATATCCATACAAAACATATATATGTGGGGCTAGCCCACTTGGTAGAGGCTTTGCCTCTTAGAGGGGAGGTCCTGGGTTCAAACCAAGACATAGATTTGCCGTTCAAAAAAAAATATCCATACAAAACACAATCTTGCTGAGTAAGTTTTAATTTTATATATGTAAAAAAATATGCATACTTTTTTTAATGAACACATATTAAGACACACAAGTCCACTAAACTTTCATATTGTTTAGTGTGGTGGTCATTATTTTTTTATTCATTATTTTTCCATTTTCTATAAAACTATGTTTATACAAAACAAGAGCCAAAACATTACCTTATCAGCAAATAGTCTCGTTTAGCTAAACCCCTTATAGTTGACCTATAATTCAAGGCTCGTAGCCAGCATGTATTTAAGGGTCCATTCTATTTATTTAACTCACATAAGTGAAGTATATTTAATTTCTGGTTGCAATACATATCATTAGAGCCCACATTTCATTTATTTAGGTTTCACTTTCATTCCTTATTCATTATTGTTTCATTTCATATGCATAGATACTTATCATTATTCTTTTCATTCCATCATTTATTACATGTTAAGGCATCGTGTATAAATTATTATATAGAAAAGCATACAAGAAAAAGGACCTCTCATGGTGGAGTAAATTCTAGATCAAAGTCAACCTACTAATCAATGGCCGAACATCCTTATATACCAAAAACTAGAACCATGCTAAGTACTCTATTAATCGAGTACTTTACAAAAACATCCCTAACCAAAAAACATGCATAAGGCCAAGAACTACATATGGTCGAGAACTCCAAGGAGCCAAGAACTATCACCCTACAAAGTACTATGCTAGGCCATGTACTACATTATGCCAAGAACTTAAACAACCGAGCACAATCCTACGGGCTAAGTACTATACCATCCGAGTACTACAAGAACCCTACTATCGAACAAACCATCGTGGATTTATTCTTTGCCAAATAAAACAGATCTAACATACATATTTTAGGGTCAATCCACGGATTATATTGTTTTAACAGACAGCTTCATAAAATCTGATATTTCATTGTAGAAATGCAAACTTTACGTATAAAAATTTAGATCTAGAGTAAAATGGGAATATCTATAACTCACCTTGAGAAGAATTCTTGCAAAAACCCTAGGATAGAACACCTTCCGGTCAAGATCAATGCACATATAAACAAAAATGGTAACTTTACATTAGATATTGATTACCAAGCTTCTCAATCAAATTCCAACATAAATCTATCCGAAACCAAGTGAAAATCCATACCTTTTTGCAGTTTTCCTAAGCTTTCTCTCTCTACCCCCCCCCCCACCCCACCCCACCCCAGACAAATCGATAATAAGTTCTGGTGTAAGGAACCCTTGGGCGGCCTTCTTATTATATATAATAAGCATTTTAGGGTACACGATTTTCATAATGTTACCTTTGATCATTAAAATAATTTTAAAAACAAATAACCTTTTTTATTCATCTTTATAATTGGTTTTACAAGACCCCACAGGTCTCGAGGTTTTAAAAATCTACCTCCCTTACATAAGATTTCGTCCTCGAAACCTGCTACTTATAAAATAACACTGGATATAGGTGTCTCATCTCGTCTTCTAACTCCCATGTTGCTTCTTATTCTTTTGATGCTTCATTCTTCCTTGACCTGATTGATTATTTGTTTCTCAATCGCTTTTCCTTTCGGTCCAAAATAGCCACCCACGGTTCCACATAATTCAACATTTAATCCACCTCAATGTCCTCAAGAGTAATGGCTTCAGCCACTCATTTACGTAAATGAGATACGTGGAATGTCGGATGAATCCCACTTAACTCCTCCTGCATGTTTAATTTGTAAGCCACTTCTCCAACTCTAGTCATACTTCTGAATGGCTGGTTATATCTCAAACTTAAGTTTCTCTCTTGTGAATTCAGATAATGCTTTTCCATGGTAATACTTTCAACATAACTATATTGCCAACCCAGAACTCAATCAGTCTTCGTCCTTTATCAGCGTAAGACATTGCTTTAATATAGGCCTTAATCTTTTCTAACTTCACTGTCGTAGGCTCGATGATCTCAATACTTCTTAGCTCTTTTTGTCCAATATCACCCCAACACATGAGGTTCTACACCTCTACCATCTCATATGACAGCATGCTGATACTAACTTGATAACTAGTATTATATAAAATTTATGTTCACGGCAGGTGCTCATCCCAACTCTCACCAAAAATAATAATACATGCTGAAAGTATGTCTTTCATTTTTGGATGGTCCTTTTTGATTGATTGTCAGGGTGGTAACATGTGCTAGTATTAATTTTTTGTAGAAACAAAAACTTAGTTGTTTTATTTATTTTGCACGTATATATACCGAAATCTAATTTTCTGATAAGCTAGTATCTTTTCTAGATTTGTATAAGAACACTAAAATCTCAATATTCTTTCTATATAAATGTCATCCAAGTACTTGTGTGAATATTCATCTAATAATATGACTTGTATAGAAACGCTATTATGCAAATATATATATATATATATATAGGGTTGGGTTAAAATGAAAAACAAGATAAATTATATAAATCAATAAACCAAATCTCCACCTTTGATTTATGAAGATCAATAAGTCATATTTTTTTGTATAAAATAATAGAATGTTGCACCTTTATTGGACTATGTATACAAAAAGTCATATAAATATGAGTAATTAATCTTAATAAATCAAAGGTGCAGATTTGTTTTATTGGTTATTTAAATTTTTTGTTTTCATTTAAACCCTATATGTATATGTATATGTATATGTATATGTATATGTATATGTATATGTATATGTATATGTATATGTATATGTATATGTAGGAGGGATCAAACAAAAACCACTTTTATAATTGATAACTATAAAAATCATTTTCAACCAATCAAAATTTTTCTTTTTAAATTATTTATTCTTTATTTAAAAGGTTAATAAGGTAATTTTAACACCTTTTTTAATTTAATTATTTTTTGAAATCCTGATTTATCTCCTTATTTAACTTATTTAATCCCTAAATATCTCACCATATCTTTCATCTTTCGTTTCTTTCTTTCTACAAACAGATCACCATCATCCACCATTGAAACCTTTGTTTAACAAATCACCTCCGTCGAATACCATCACTGTTTGCTATCTTTGTCATCTACCACTCCGAGCCACCTTCGAACACCACAAACACCACTCATTTCTGCCATCAATGGTTCATGTAGCTCGAAGACCACCTTCAAACACCACCAATTGCCTTTGAACACCACAAAACCACCATTAATCATTTGATTAAACCTTCAAACCATTCAAGAAAACAACAATCGAGAGAAAGATGATGAACATGTGTCATGTAAGTTACATTACGTACACGTATCTTCGAAGATGGTGGAGACTGAAGATAGACATAATAAGCAAGAACATGAAGAACATGAATGGTGGAAGATGATGGAGACCGAAGTTACATTAGATACATGTATGAGCAAGAACATTAAGAACATATCAGCCTTACGTATATGTAAACTTATATGAGCTCTTAATTCTTCTTCTCGATGTTTTCATTTTTAGTGCTTAGATATATGTAACTCATACGTATACGTAAGCAAAATATTTTCACTATTATTACGTATGAGCTCTTAATTCTTTTTCCTGGCCTTTTCATTCTTAGATTCTTCTCCAAATTGTGTTTACATATACGTAACACAATGATTTATATACATAGCATGTTGTTACATATATGTAACACGATGTTACATATTAAATTGTTCATTGTTTAACATGGTTATGCATATGTAACTTAGTGTGTGTTCATATGGTTATGTTTTACTCCCGATTCATCCAATATACATTGATACATATACGTAACGTAATGTTACGTATAGTTATTTCAATCAAAATTTTCGTTCTAGTGGAATATTTTGCGATCGTTACATATACGTAAAGAACATATGTAGCAAGATCTATTAATGTGGTTTCAATGCTCATAAGAGTTGAGATTCGATGTGGTGAACTTAAAGTTTGATTTGGTTACATATACATATCATTGTATTTCATATATATAACTGATACATATACGTAACATAGTGTAATATATTAAACAAATTGTCACTCAATCTATTAAAAAACATAACAAAGAATTTTAGTTTGATGCTTATAATTTAGTTTATGTTGGAATAATAAAATATAAGAAAAAGAAAAAAGTGATATTAGGAATTTATATTAATAGTGGTTTGTTTACAAATTTAAAAAAATATTATTTTCCTATTCTACCCTTAATGAATAATAGTAACTCCATAAATTTTCATCTAATTACAATTATGCCACTAATTAATCCTAACTATTGATCAAACAAATCAATGGCTCTAAAGTGATTTTCTTTGTTTTCATGTATAATGTAGTTTCATTGAAACCTTCCCCTATTTATATACGACTCGTGTAGGATTGATAAATCTACATGACTCATGTTGCTAAATAAGTCGTGTAGGTTGCAGATTGACGACTTTATCACTCCCGGCTTTTTTTCTGTTTGACCAAAACCCATACATACTGTATTCATTCATATAACTCATATATATGATGTTTGTCTATCTTGTTGAGTGTACCCTTAGTATGACCCTATAAAATTTGCAAGGACTTAGGAGCATCAAAAACGAGGGTCTTGATGTAATCCTTGAAGTTTATAATTTTTTTAGAGTAAAATTCACTTTTGTCTCATGTGATTTGCTTTAAATAATTGTTTGCGTTCAAAGATTTCAAAATTACAATTTTACTCCCTGTGATTTTCAATTTGTCTCAGTAAATACCAACCGATTAACACTGCTAAATATTTCTATTAAGAACAAAGGTTTTTAAGTCTTTTTATATAATGCTAATTTTGTAAATTTACATAAATAAAATGAGGGACTACTTTGTCATTTACTTAAACTAATAATACTTTTGTGTTTTTCTCGTGACTTGCAACTTCAATTTATCACCACCACCATCTCCATGACCACACACCACCATCACCATGACCACCACTAGCACACTTCTTCCCGCTAACCCCCCACACTTATCGTCATCGCCATAGCCACCACACCACCACCACACTTCTTTTAGTTAACCCTAACCCATCACCATCATCATAGCCATAGCACCACCAACCACCACCACGACACTTCTTTTGTCAACCCCTACCCCTATTGCTATCGGCATAGTCATCAAACCACCAACCACCATCACCACCACCACCACACTTCTTCCAGCCAACTCCCCACACCCATTGCCATCTCCATAGCCCCCCAATTCGTCTGCAAAGCAGACCTGAATCCAGATTCTCATCGCCACCACAATGCCATCGCCTCCATCCCAACCGTCTGCAAAAGGAATAAAAAAATTAAATATGGTTCAAAATCCTACAGGGCCACCTTTACAAGGCTCGATTCATCGTCTGGGGCTTGTATTCTGTTCTAGTTAAAGGTTCAATGGAAGGGGGTGAATAATGGCGGTATTGTAGTGGTGGTGGTTTAGGGTTTAATCGAAATGACTGGTTTAGGGCTAAGGCGAAGATAGGAGTTGTAGGGTTTTCAAAAGGGGATTGTGCAATTGTGGTGTTTATTTGCCGCAACAGTAAATGGTGGTTTTGGTGTAAGGTGGGTTCTTGGTGATTGGAGAGAGATGGTAGAGGGGTTGTGACGGTGGTAGATGGTGGTGGTGGTGGTGATGGTGCTCGGCAGCGACGATGTTGGTTGGTGTTTAAAAGATGAAGATTGCTATGTGAAAATTGAAGATGAGGAGTGAAGTTTTTTTTTTGTTTCGTATAAAGAAGTTTGATTAAATTATATTATTAGTCCCTATTAGTTAAATGACTAAAATGCCCTTCAAATTACCAGAATTATTTAACGGTGTTAGTGGGTAGTTGTTAACCGAGACAAATTGAAAACAAAGAAAGTAAAATTATGATTTTGAAACCTTTAGAGGCAACCTGTTATTTAAAACAAAGCACAGAAAATAAAAGTAGAGTTATTTTTTTTTTTTTTTTGTGTTAGGAAGACAAAAAAAAACTTATTGTTTACTGTGGGAAGAAAGACTAGCGAACTTATCAAAAAGCAAAAAAGTACTTAGTAACATATATATTTGAGTGTTATGTCGATAAGAAGAAATTACGACGGGACTTTCAATAATAAGTTGTGTGGTATTTTAAAAAACTTTTACTTTTCATATCTATCTTTTTGGAATTACAGATTTAATCTCAACCCCTTGTTACACGGAATACAACACATTTTATCCCTTGCATTATGGCCACTAAAGGGTTTCTCTAAATGGCTATAAAATTCTTCTATGCCCTTTGTATAAAAGAAATAATAAATCATTCCTCTTAATTTTAATTAAAAATAATAATAAATAATAAATAACATTAATAAATCTTTGGGCCCCACTCTTATATTTTATTAAAAGAAAATTACTCTATACAAAGGAAAATATATAATTGATATTATTATCTAAAGATATTTTTTTTTTTTGTTAACACTGGTAAGATTTTCGTTGTTCACAGGGGGCATTCTTATTGAAGTTTTTCAAAAGGTGAATTTTAAGGAATCCACGTGATGGGCAAACGATGTTGTAGTTGTATACTAGGTAAATGAGTCGAAAAAAGCCAAACTCACCTTAATATATTAATTTAATTAAATGGATCAAAATGACCTTGATCAACTTTAGTAGACTTAAAATATCTAGATTTTTAGTTAAAACAAATCAAAATGACATGAACGTAGTTTAATAAACTTGGAACATCCAACTTTTAACTTAAATTAATCAAAAGAACTAAAACTTACTCTATCAAAATTAGTATGTTAGTAAAAATAACTCGAACCGTTTTCAATAAAGTAAAAAGTTGGATATTGTTACTATTAATGTAGCTTGATTGAAATTTGAGGATAGTTATTGTTTATTATTTACAGTTAACAAAGTTGTCAAATGCGTCTTTCTTTTAAATCTTTTTGATATCTTATGCTAAAACGTATTGTAATCAAAGTTAATAATATAATCAAATTTAGTCTATGTGTCATTACTTTCAGATATTTTGATATCTTATGCTAATATGTACACTACAATGGAAGTTAGTATTATAAACATAATTTAAACAATTTATCATCACTTATTTAACAAAATCGATTCTTCAACCACGTTTTTATTTGTTTATTTATTTTCTAGCAAATAGACAGTTAGTACTATTCTAAACTTTACGTCTAAAATTAGAATGTATACACTCTAAAAGATTGAAACTTACAACTATCTAGTTAGGAAGGGAATACATATTTTATCACACCTCAGCACCTGCACGAGACCTTTTTTTATGCCTATGCCCGGTGAAAAATCACCGGGTTTCACCGGACTCCTCGACGCCACCAACATTTAACCATTGAATGGTCATATGACGGTTGGATTTTATTTAAAAGTAATTAATTTTTTAGCACTATAAATATTATTCGATCTAAATTATTTTTAACGCCATCTCTACTCCAATTCACTCTCTAAAAAACATCCAATCTCTTATCATTTGCAATAGATTCATCACCACGTTTGGCTAAAAAACAACCCATTTTCGAAAGCTTCATAAAAAATCAAGCGACATAACCACTTTCACAACAAACACACCAAGTTGACACTCGGACATATTATCCACAATTCCAACCATCACCCTACAACAACCAATACACACTTCCTGATGTCGCAAGACCTACACTTTCCGATGTCAAAAACATATTTAAACAGTTTTTAAAAATATTGGTGTGAAGCTTCCGATTCTAGCGAAAAAACACTTCCTCCGTCGAGTGAGGAAAAAGAGGTGCAGAGGAGGATGAGTATGAAGAGGAGGAACCGACAAAAGCGAAAAGGAAAAATAGGAAAAAAGAAAAAGCAAAGGCTAAAAGATGCCAATATGGAGCGATGAAGAATTTGCACTAGCAAGAGTATAAATATATTATCGAAAGACCTAGTTATAGGTAACAAACAAAATCAAGACAACTTTCAGAGGGAGATTATATTTTAATTTATTTTTTAAATCATTTTTTGTTTTAATTTATTATTTGGATAATTTAGTTTTTTGTTATAATTTATTGTTTCTATGTGTAGACCACTGTGTATTTTTACAATCAAATGAAATGCAAAGAACAAACTTTAGATCAATTCTATTTGAAATGAAAGATCCAAACCATACAATGAAAAAACCGCATAAGAGCCGATGCTTTGCGGTGTACCGGCGATAGTGATGAAAATGTGATTTGGGAAGACCATTCCAACTACAAGAAGGTTTGCCAAAAAAAAAAAAAAAAAGGCTTTCCATATAGCAAGCATGGATGATTGTTCGTTCTCATCCCACATGGGCCAACATTCCGACAATGGGTAGTGAGGCACAACCGACAACAAGAGTAAAAACACATGTATCCGGTCACTACATCACATGTTCGGAAGCTCAAACTTGATCTCAATGATGAGAATGTAGAAGCTGCGAGGCCAAGGAGAAAAGACAAAAGATAGGCTGCAACATCAACGTCACATGAAGAACTTTTGACGAAGATCGGTCGTGCATAGAGCCCATCACATGTTTAAACGAATCGAACGAACACAAACAAGCTTGTTCGTGTTCGTTCATTAAGAAAATGAAGTTGTTTCTGAACTGTTTATGAACACTTACCAAACGAGATTTCTTATTCATGTTCGTTCATTAAATAAATGGATTGTTCGTGAACCGTTCACGAACATTTACCGAACATAAATGAACACAAACGAAAGTTTGCCAAACTTGAACGCAAACTAAACTTAATTATCCAAACATACTTTACATGATTATTATGAATATATTCAATACAAAAATTAGGAAGTTTGTTAAGGTTTAGCATAACTAAGGTTGAAAATGATCAAATAGAGGATGTTGACAAAGACAGATTTCGTATTTTTAAAAAATATAACTAGTAAAATAAAAATATAAAATCATTAAATGAACAAACACAAACGAATATAAACGAACATCTTATCGAACATTCCCGAACATAATGAACAAACGTTGCCTCTGTTTAGTTTCGTTCATTTAACTTAACGAACACAATTTTCTTGTTTGCGTTCATTATTAAACGAACATATATAAAAAAAATTCCAACCGAACAGTTCGCTAAATGTTCTATTCATTAACAGTCTTAGGTATCAAGTATTGGAGTAGAAGAACAAATATTCAAAAAGTTAAACTAAAGTTAGTAAAAATTAAAAATAAAAGTTTAATTAAAAACTTATAATAAAAATGATATTATACACATGCACAAGGTGATTATTAGAAAAAAGAAAAAAACCGAAAATGCCTTTATGTATGTATAATTCATCAAGGTCGGTGTCTACAGCTGTTACATTATTAAAAAATTATGTTCAGTACATTTGTTTAAATAAATTGTAAACAAGAGTTTGACTAAAACTTAAACATAGCCCAATGGTTAAGTTCTCAAAGAGCATCCCTAAGACACGGGTTCAAATCCCGTTTTTATTTTGTTTTATCTTTCTACTTTAATTTAAGCTCCAACATGTTTATTTGTTCTCCTAACATACCATTTTACCAGAAAACCTTATAACATATCACTAAATCCTATTATTTGATTTTTTTTTTTTTAAGAAACGAAATGCGCGGTTGTTTTATGTTTTTGTTTTGTAGACGTTTCGATATAAAATTATATAATACAGATTTGAATTCAAAATGGAGTATTTTTTTTGTCTTTGTTTTATTTTTTTTTAATTGAAGCTCCAACATATTTATTAATTCTCCTCGCATGCTCCTTTCCGAGAAATCATATGACATATCAATGAATCCCGTTAGTTGACTTTTTCTAAGAAACAGAATGTGCGGTTGTTTTATATTTTGTTTTGTCATCGTACCGATATAAAATTATATAAAACATATTTGGATTCAAAATTGAGTATTTTTTTAGTATCATATGCTATAGCGAGTGCAGCTGTAACAAGCCAAATTGATTATGATTATCAAAACTGGTTTTGGTATTTGCTTTTGTGGTTTTCGATAAGCTAAAGAGATAACGACCAAGCACATGTCGCGTAACGATATAGAGAAACTCATACCGTGTAGAGAGGGGGAAACCGACAAAACTCTCGCAGTGTAGCGCGAGAAGAATAGCTAGTCGTTAACGATATACCATCGCCCCTTCCATTTCCAAGTCTTGAATCCTACACCAAGTAAAATAAATTGCTCTACTTTGGTTTTAAAGAATTCACATCTCATTTATTGTTATTATCTTTATAATTATATTAAAAATTATTTTTTAATTAAATTATATTTTTATACCTTATCATTATATTTTCTCTCTTATTCACTCATAACCACTTTAAAAAATATAAAAATTTTAGATACTGATAATGGCATAAACCATGCCTAGATACCCGAAGACCGGTTTTCCCGAAAAAGTAGAAATGATATGACTTATGATAACGAAGACAGGCAGAATGGGACTATACATCTCTAGATGACTGAAGGACCGAAAGAGATGCTAGTATAATATGGGGTCTCCCCCTCCAGCGAGATCAGGAAAGGTTGTATTAATTTTTGAACCGACAAAGAAAGACCATTCTGAGTAATAGTAACACTCGTAGCAAACAAGAAAGATGGGGTAAAGGGGCGAAACGACCGGAAAGAAAAGTTCAGTTTATAGAGTTGGAGAGCCTATATTGCTTGAAGAGCTGTCCAGAATGTTGCATCCCTATTTACCTTGTCCATGCACATCGCTCTCTCCAGGAGGTTGCCTGCGTATCCTAGACCTTCCCATTTCAAACAATATCCCGGGCTCGATTCAATTTAGTAAAGCAATAAAAAAACATAAATTTTTTCAGCATAGTAAATTCAGGATCTTATCTTATAGGCTGGGGGATAAAGAGAAAATTGTTTTATTATAAAAACTGTTCAAAAAATTCTATTCATGTTTGCAAAAATAATGCCCTATTCCTTGTAAGTAAAGAAAAATTATGTAAAAAATTTGATATCTCGCTGGCTATTTCATTTCTGAGATTTGGAGTTCCAAGGCTTGGTAGAGGCACTAACGCCAAAGCGAAGGTAGAAGATTCAATAAAGTATTAAAGCCTCTTTCTAGGAAGCTCAGTTGGGTGAGTTGGCTTTAGGAAAGGAGTTTCATTCTTAGAAAGATCCCCAGCTATTGGATTTGTTGTTGTCGGTGGGGCCGCTTCTTCTTCTTTTGAAATGAGAAGAATAGCGTAGTCAAAGTAGGCGAAGTTGGTAGCCTTTTCTGAAACTCTTGCAAGAATGGCAGTAGGATTAGGCATGCGATGTGAGCCTAACTTGTATCCATGCTTCATATTCTCCCGAAGTTCGCTCCCAGAAATATAGCCATCCCTGCCTCATCACATCAATCCCATGAGCCTCTTATCAATTCTCATTCAATCATAGCAGGGTAGAAAATCAAAATGAAAAGCTCACATTAGGTTTAGGGATAATCAGGAACAACCGAGATCCAATGAAAATTTTTGCGTAGCTTCTGGTCTTTGACATCAAAAAATAAGGTTGTAATAATGAAAGGGACGTCTAGTCATTTTATCTTAGACTAGTGAAAGAATTGAATCGCCTTGCTTTATCCAGCTTCCCTCCTTCGAAACTAAAAATAATTTCCATTGACCAATTTGAACACCCGAAAACCTTACGCGATTCCATGGTTCATGCCACTAGCTGAGGAATCGGTTATAGCCCCAAATAGATATCCAGATAGCCGTATTGAATCATAAATGCAAAGAGTTCTGGAGCCTACCGTAAAGTCACCTATTGATACTCAAGCCTGTTCATCCTACCTTGTTTTCTTTATAAGACTGGAAGAGAAAGAAAGCTCTCCTGTCTTTGCCCATTTATAGATATGCCTGAAGTACCAAAACTCTCTCCCTTAGGGCTCTCTTTCAAGACCTAGTCTTTCTCTCTTCTTTCCCTTCCCTTCTTCAATGATAGACAGGAGATGCGGTTATGTTGCCTAGGCTACACCTTCGGAATACCCCAAAAGGGAATTTTTATCTACTTCTCCCAATCTTCACTTTGCGCCACGCCGACTTCTCTTTTGTGGTACATATCCCTGACATGTGCCTTGGATTATTTACAAGTGGCATTCAAGCTCTTACTTTTGCAACTTTAGCCACGACTTATATAGGTGAATCCATAGAGGGCCACAATTGAGTAATTTTCTAAATTAAATAATTTTTTTTTCAGTTTAATAAGACGTCTGTTTGAAGGAAGTATTTGGAATAGGCAACTTACAATAATACACCGTCGTATTCTTCGAAGATTGAGGAACAAGACAAGATCTATGTTTACCCAAATACGCAAACGAACAATAATATTTTTTCTCTTATTAACTCACAACAATTTACAACCGTCTCTTATTATATTAAATATACACTCACTTTAAATCTAAAAAGTAAAATGTGAATGCTATTATGTTGTAGGGGGACTAGATGGTATTTAAATGGAAGTACGATAGTTGCATTGAAACCGACATTTCAGATTTAATATATAACTAGGAAGTTTATCTGCCGCGCGTTGCGGCGAGGTGTATGCGGCATAATAAAATATATATATTACATTCGATCCGACTCATTTCTGTACTAAACGTCGAAACGTAAAGTAACTTGAATTTATATCATTTAATGAAAACGGATTATATATGACATGATTCTTTACCAAACAAATGTATTTTTAATTGTAGACCAACTCAAAATATAGAAAAAAACACGTGTAGCGGCATGATAAAATATAAATTACAATCGTCCAAACACAATTCTGAATTAAATTTACGTCAAAACATAGAGTAACTCAGATTTTATACCGCAAAATGGGTCGTTTAAAAGATTAAAACATAAAAAATAGTAACATCACCCGAATGTTATAGTAAAAAAATATAAAAGAGAAAAAAAGAAAAAAGAAAAAAACTAAAGAGAAAAATAATAAAAACAATACACCCCACACCTACCCCTCCTCACCCTAGCAAGTTCAAAAACGTGAATCCTGTGTGCTTTTGGTGGTTTCCGGCGAAGCCAACTTCAGCCAACAACCCCACTCAAATTCTTCATCTCTCTGGCCACCCTCTTTCCAACGACACCATCGTTTCCACCCCCAACCTCAGCGGCACTCGTTTTTCAGATTTGGTGGGCAACAATTGACCACCCCGCTCTGGTCAGCCGCTGCAAGGACTTGCTGTTAGGCGGTGTCGATTTTCAAAGGCGGGGCAACGGTGCTCAATAAGAAGATGAGGGAGACGAAGAAGTAGATCAACTACCCTCAGCAATCTACATCAGGCTGCCTTGCTATCTCCGGCGACAATGGATGAGTTAAACGACCTGCGTCCACGTTAGTTTCTGCTCGATTTTCAGGCAAATATCTGAACTCGGTAGGCGCCGATGGTGGTAGTTGGCGGCGGCGAGCGGTGGTTTGTGTTTACATCTCTGCCGTCATTTGAACTGGGTTGAACGCAAATTACTGAACTACCCTCTCGGTCGGTGGCACTGTAGCCACCGACGTTGGTAAATGAGTAGTGATAGTAGAATAAATTAGAGAAAGTTTATCTTATTTCTATTTCATTTAAATTAATTAAAAATTGACATGTTAAAAGAAAAACCAAATTGAAAAAAAAAAAAACAAAGAAAAACTGGCACCACATTACATAAAACTACAAAAAACTATAATAAAAACTAGAGTAAATTACAAATTTTATCCTTTAAGTATGCTTAAAATTACGGATCTTGTCCTTAAACTTTAATAATTACACTGAGTATCCTTTATTTGAAAATTTGTAACGCTTTTTGTCCTTTTTACTAACAGCAGTTAACTTGTTTTGTTATATTTTTGTAAATACCCATTTTGCCCCTAACTAGGATAAAATGTGTAATTTTTATACAATCTCTTATTTTTTTTCTTTGTGTGCTTATTTTATTAAACTTTACTTTTCATTATTTCTATATTTTTAACCACTTTTTATTTTAAATACTTATCTTAAATATTATTAACTAATTATTTTTAATCATCCAAATATGAGTTATGATTAGTTTTTATTATATTAAAATATATAATAAATTACTATTCTATTTTAAAACATTCATCAGATGGCTAATATTTATTTTATAATAAAAATATATTTTATAAAAAATCCATTTTAATAAGATTTATATAAAAATGTTTAGAAAAATAAAAAGATTATGTATTAAATTTTTTTATAAAAGAAGCAAACAGACCGAGAAGAAATTCAAGCCTTAAGTATGTTAATAAAAAATAAAAAAAATAGATTGTGCTGTATCAAAATATTATTGGTCCAATCGATTTAGAAAAATAGAAAATAGGTTGGTAACATGGGTCAATGGGTTGTTCTACACGTCAGGTCATGGCTTCAATTTGACTTTTAACACCTTTTCTCTTTTTTTTTTTTTTATAAAATAGCGACCAACCTATCTAAAAGTTCACCATGGTGACACGTCCAAACAACTACTCTGAAGTTTTAATTAAACAAAAACATGAATGTTATTTAATTAAACGCACTATTATTTTAGGTTTTTTTAAACGGTTACTAATGGGTTTTAATTATTATAAATCAACCATAAACCACTAAAAATTAAAACGGAAGTGAATTTTACAATAAGAAAAATTAATGATTTTATATATTAAGCAAAGCCTATTTATCTATAAGCCTGACATAGAATAATTATAACTAAGTAAAATTTAAAAATTTATGGCTAAATTTCATACGATATTCGATAAGTTTCTAATATAATACGTAAAACAAACTGTTTGATATAATTGAAATTTTTATACCAAAAGGGTTAAAAAGCTATGGTGTAACAAACCGATTACTAGTTTAATTTTTATCTAATACGAAATAACTAAAGTAAACAAATAAAAACATTAGATAATTTAATAATCTATAAATAAAATTTGAATTTAATCAAATATTTAAATTAATTAATAATAATATTTAAGATAAGTTTATAAAACAAAAATATTTATAAGAGAGAAAGAAAAAAAAAAGTTAAGTAAAGTAAATAAAAACATAAAGAAATAAAGTAATATATTAGTGAAAAACTATTAAGTGTTCTTTAAATTTTTCATTAGTCGGTGTTATTTAAACCTATGTATGTTTTAGTTTATGTTTTAATCAATTATGTTTCATTAATTTCTGTAAATAATATTTTTATTTTATGTAATTTTTATTTTTAGAAAAACTATTAGGTGTTCTTTAAATTTTATTTGTTTAACTAAATTTAACAAATAACAAAATTGTAATATATTAAAATCAATAAATTAAATTAATTTTTTTACAATTAAAATTAATTTATTAATTTTATTTAAGATAAGTTGTAAAATAAAATTGGTGAGAAAAAAAGAAAAAAGAAAAGTAAGTAAATAAATAAAAGAAAAAAAGAAAATATATGATTAGTATAAGTTACAGGTTTTGTCCTTTAAAAGAGAAGGGCAAAAATATCAATTACCATAAACGTAACAGAAATATTTAACTTGAGTTAGTGAAAATGACGAAAAGTGTAACAATTTTTCAAATAAAGGACATTCAGTGTAATTATCAAAGTTTAAGGACAAGATTCGTAATTTTAGTAATGCTTAAAGGACAATATTTGTAATTTACTCTAAAAACAATAAGAAAACTTGATGTTACACTAATTCATTTAAAAAATAAAAATAAAAAAACAAAAAACAAAATGACTACTAGTGCCCTTATAAAAGCACATGCAAAAAGAGCCAAGACCATAAGCACAAAGCCAAATCCTTCCCTTCATGGCCGACGATCACAACTCTAAGCTCCACATCGCAATGCTCCCATGGCTAGCCTTTGGCCACCTCATCCCCTTCCTCCACCTCGCCAAACACTTGGCCTCCAAAGGCCACACCATCTCCTTCATCTCAACCCCTAGAAACATCCATCGCCTCCCACAACCCCATTCTCCATCCATCACCTTCATCACAATCAATCTCCCAAAACTCCTAAATCTCCCCCATAACGCACAATCCACCAGAGACCTACCCTTTAACAGCGTCAAATACCTCAAAATCGCCTTCGATCGCCTCCGAACCCCCGTCGCAAACTTCCTCAAAGCCTCATCTCCGGACTGGATCATCTTTGATTTCGCCAGTTACTGGCTGGGGCCGTTGGCCGCCGAACACGGCGTCAAGTCGGCTTTTTTTAGCGTCTTTCCGGCGGTGGTTCTTGGGTTCGCTGGCTTTCCGGCCATGCATGGAGATGATTCTCGTGAGACAGTTGATGATCATCAAGATTATACTAAACCACCGGAGTGGGTTGAGTTCGAGACTCAAGTTCGACCGAGTCGTTTTCAGCTCACTAGAAGCCATGAAAGCCTCAATGCGGATGACGAAAACGTTACCGATATGTTTCGGCTCGGAGCCACTGTTCGCGGGTGCGATTTGGTGATCGTAAGAAGTAGCCCTGAGTTCGAGCCCGAATGGTTGAGCTTATTAAAGAAACTTTACGAAAAACCGGTGATTCCTGCAGGGGTTTTACCAGCAGAGGAACCTGATGAATGCATACACAATAATGGAAGTTGGCTAGAAGCCAAACAGTGGCTCGACAAGCAAGAAAAGGACTCGGTAGTCTACATCGCTTTCGGGAGCGAGACGAAACCGAGTCAATACGAGTTGACTCAGCTGGCTCTAGGCTTGGAGTTGTGTGGATTACCTTTCTACTGGGTGTTAATCGACCAACGTGGCGATGACGAGGTGATCGAGTTGCCACGTGGGTTTGAGGAGAGGACACGTGGGCGGGGCGTGGTGTGCCGGGGATGGGCCCCGCAGTTCAAGATACTGAGTCATGACTCGGTGGGTGGGTTGCTGATTCACTCGGGAATGAGCTCGGTGGTTGAGGGGCTTCAACTCGGTAAGCCGTTGGTGTTGCTGCCGCTGTTGATGGACCAAGGGTTGATTGGGAGTTATTTGGTGGAGAAAGGGATTGGGTGTGCGATTGTTAGGGAGGATGGTGATGGCTCGTTTAGTCCGGACTCGGTGGCTGACTCACTGAGTCTTGTGATGGTGAGAGAAGAGGGGAGGATGTATAGAGACAAAGCTAAAGAGATGATGGGTGTGTTTGGTGACAGAGATGCTCAAGACAAGTGTGTTGATGAGTTGGTTCAGTTTTTGAGCAAGTAGTTAAAGGTTTATTGGAATGTAGTGGTTGAATTTAATAATAATAATATGTTTTAGTATTTGTGTTATATAATGGTTATTATTGTTTTACAGCTTTTAACTTTTATAATTAAAATTTTATTCCGTTTGTAAGACCGTCCGCAACGCAGTGCCTTTGTGGTGCCCGTTGCTGCTCTTCACCGCCCGTTCCACGGGTTGCGCTGGGGCATGCCACCTGTCCACCAGTGGCCCGCCCCCACGGGCACTCAACGGATTCTTTTTTTTTTTTTTGAGAAATGGTTAATAAAAAGGTTTCGTATTAAATGTTTAATAAAATGTTTACTATTACAATAAATATGTTTAATATCACATTTAAAAATGATTAAAAAACAACAGTTATTTTTATTTTTTGTAACGGCTAGTTTTTTTAGTTTAACTTGATTTTTTTAGTTTAAGTATTTAGTTTTATTTAACTTTATTTAATTAATGAAGGTTTTATTTAGTTAATTGTTAATTTTATTTAGTTGTTTATTAATAAAATGAATATGATTGTTAAAATAAATGAAAAAATAAATGATGATGTGGAAATAAATAGTTGTTTGCAGAAAGGATAGTGTTGGGGTAAAATATGTTTTGTGGGAAGGATGGATGAAAGTTAATGAAAATCTAACATGGCATGCTAATTAGTACTGTTTAGGGAAGGATGCCTTTTAGCATTTAGGGCGGTCTAATAAACAATTCATCAAAAGTTGAAATCTCATGAAAAAGAAAAAGCAAATAAACAACACAAGAAATATAGCATGGTTCGGCTTCAATGTAAAACTTTGTTTCTTCCATGTCGATCGATTCGAAAAAAGGCTTCACAAACCCAACACATTGGTGTATGGAAGTCGCAAGCTCACTCACTAATTGCAAATACTAACCATCCATGCATACAAACAAACATGAATGGTCGCCACTCGAGTCGTACAACGACATCAAGGGTGGCCACCACTAGCGTCGCCCTGCTACAAAATTGATTCGTGGTTCGTGGTTTATCTTCATTTGCTCAAAGCCACTTACAAGCAACCCGTTTGCATTTTCCGTAAGTGACGTGGGAAGGCTTTTTTCCTTACTGTTGATAATTGAAGTATGAATGCCACGTGCTCTTATGCTGTTGGCTATTGTGTCTTGAATAAGTTGGTGATGGAGGATTGTTTGGGAAATTTGGTAGACGGATGGTGGTTGTGGTGATTGCAGGAGTAGAGGTTTTGGTGTCGGTTGCACTAGTGTGTCTAACAAGGTTGATGGTGCATGTGGTTTCAGGGAGGGTGTTGGGGACAGTAGTTGTGTAAACGGGGACGGCATGGGTTTCAAGGTTGTTGTGGATTGATATTCAGCGAGAGAACGTCGTTGGGCTTCAAGTTTGGCGGCAATGATAGTGAGTTCGGCTTTAAATGCGGTTATTTGATCGACGGAGAGGGAAGCATGGCTGTGGAAGCTGGCAACGATATAGGGTGACATAGTTCAAGAGTTGTTGTGACCTAGCCTGTGTCTCTTCACTTGTCAGTATGTCATTGTGGGGAAGGAGAGGACAAGAATCAAGACACCATTGTTATAGACTAATTCATAATGGTCAATCTCTCATACGATTTAGCCTTTTATAGTAGGCAAACACCCCCCAAGAAAAAAAAATTAAAAAGAGACTTAAAACTTGTTCTAATTTTTCTGTTATTTTATTTCCCTTAAAGAACAGCTCAAATATGCAAACAAAATGCAATTACTAACTACCCATGCATACAAACAATGAAACAAACTTGATTGGTGGAAACATAAATTGAGATCATGCAATACAAGAAGAAAAAGAGGGTTGCTACTTGGGTTGTTACAAGGACTGGGTCGTGAGTATTGGTCACAAAATTAAGATTTTCCCTTCTTTTTACAATCGGCCAAGCGACCCATCCAAAAAGTTGCCGATGCGGATGGTCTGATAACGAGGTCGATGGCTCATTTCAGCCAAACTCAATAGCTGACTTGGAGGCATGTAATGATGAGAGAAGAGAATATCTTCGTTTTGGTGTAGTGATGTTTAAACATATGTGTCCATTCTCTCCAAACATCCATCCCAATTGATTCAAACATGTGTCCATTCTCTCCAAACATCCCAATTGATTCATAATGTTTTAATTTGTTAAAGACCTAATTTAAAGATACGACAAGAAAAACAAAGATATGCGCAATATGTCAAAGTGTATATTTGGAGATCATTTGATCAGGTCATTCTTGGCTTCTTTATGTTCAGGTAAGTAGATCTGCATATATGTCACCCTAACACACCATATATATAAACCACAAGTTATCCTCTCTCTATATGTCAAGTCCATTAACTTAACATGCCGTTTATAAATCATCTAGCATTTGGCAAAGAAGCACTAGTCTAAAACATACCAAACTGACTAAACAACTACTCTATACATTCACAGATATTGCAGAACTTCAAATTTAGTTGTACACGAAGATTTAACTCTCTCAAAGTCAAATAAAAACCATTTTGCGGGAAAGAAGGGAATAACAATTACCTGTGGTTGGTTTACTTCGGCGAAGTCAGTTTATTTTCATCAGAATCATGCTTCATTGATGAATCCCCACCCATCAGTTCCTGAAAGGCTTCAACTTTCACAGGTGGAGCTCTAACTAGGCCCATGTTCCTGCATCCAAACAAACCGAATTCGATCTGAAATATTGGAGGTGGCAATTTCGAGCTGAGCAGCTATAAATGTGGTGATTATGATTATATCAGGAAAAAAAAGTTAAAATGGAAACTTTTCAGATGGACTGAAAGTCACCTGAAGTTATATCTATGCATAAAACTTTCTATATAATATTGTTTATAAAATTATACTATATTGTAATAATATAAATTAGTTCTTAAAATAGAAGAGTTTCTTACGGTGAATGGGCTTGTTGCTGGAGTTGGGGTATTTGGACAGAAGCCATTGGGCGAAACTGATTGTTGGATTGAGCTTGGAAAGCTGAGATTGAAGCAAATTGCTGCTGGCGGAATTGCATCTGGGGATTTCTATAGTTCATTTGTGCAAAGGCAGCAGTATTGTTGTCCACAGGAAACTCAGGTGGGTTTTCAAGTTTGACTTCAACCATGGATCTTTGACTTTGACTTTCATTATCCACATTCATTTGACCACCCATATTCATGACAGGACGAGATGTGGAAGGTTGCCGCCTTCGCATTCTTTCCCACTGCTGCTGCTGTTGTAAAGGGTTAACCATCTGCTGCGGTAGAGGGTGAACCATCTGGTTGTGCATTTGCCTTGGAAACTATAACAGCAAGCAAAAGGTCAAACGGGTGGGTCAGGTTGGCCTGTGACTTTTTCATTTTTATTTGAAATTCATGAGCTACCAACATACTAAATGCAATTACCAAGGACAATTATGTAGTGAAAGGGGATAATAATTTGAACAATACATTTATGGGCATGTCGACAAAAAAGACATGAGATTGGCTGTGGAATACACTTTTGTTTGGGCAAACTTGTAAACAGATTAAATCTGTATGGTTTCAGTATGATTTTTTGATATAATCCATTTTGACACAAGAAATTTAAATAAACCAAACAAAACCCAAGAAATAAATACTTAACCGGTTTGACCCATTCTTCGGAACTTTGGTTAAACGTGCCCCTCTAGTGCCACTAAGGACTAATCAAGTTACGAAACTAATCTATCTGAAATTCAACAAAGCCTTCATCTAAAACTGATAGTAATATCAATGCTGTAAAAATCCCTAGACGCTAGTCGGGTGGTGAGGTAGGGACTAGGGATTAATCGGGATTAATCAGGATTAATCGGATCAAACTTTTGTGTATAATTTTGCAAATTTATATATAATTTTATACTTTTTTATGAAATAATTTACAAGTTTGGGCAATAATTGTAAATTGGTGAATATTGAGGGGGTTAAATGTAAAAATTCACAAACTTAATTAAATAATCTAACCCTAGAGATAGAACAGTGTTGGGTTGTGAAGGCTTTAGGCCGAGCCGGACGGGGCTCGAGCCTGTTTTGCTAGGCTAATGGTAAACAAAAGAATGGGCTAGCCGGCCCTAATTAGGGTTAATTAGTTAATTCTTGGAGCCTAAGTTATTACCTTAATTACAACCCTAATCTAGCATTATAAATAGACCCATGATGTAATTGTATTCTTGAGCACAATAATAATATAAACCCTAGTTGCAGAGTGGACGTAGGTCACCTAGACCGAACCACTATAATTCTCTCGTGTCTACTTTATATATATATATATTGTGTGATTGTGTGTGTTTGATTGCTTCCGCTGGAACCCACTCTGATTGTGATACCTAACAAGTGGTATCAGAGCCGAGGTTCGGAAACACACCGGGTTTATACACTGAAATTGTAGAAGGTTGTTCGAGAGGGTTGTGGTATTATCGATTGTTGCTGGTTCGAGATCTAGGGCTGTCCGGTTTTTTTTTTTTTTTTTTTTTTTGCCGATTTGCGATTAGGGTTTCTGTCTTGAACCCTTGGGGTCGCTGGTATTGCTCTTGATTCTGCAGGTGAAGTTACCGGTTTAGGTATCTTTGGGTTTTAGGGTTTTATTGGAGGTGTGCTTGGCTTCGGTTAGCTTTGGTTCTTTGGGTTTTTTTTTCAAAGGTTAATCTTTTCTCACGGTGTTCATCAACTTCGGTTTCTGTTTCTTGATTGTATTCGTTTCTCATTTGCAATGGCTGAAGACGGGAGGGTTCGAATTGAAAAGTTTAATGGGACAGACTTTGCTTGGTGGAAGATGCAAATAGAAGCATTGCTCGGTGAAAAAGATTTGGAAGTAGTATTGGAAGAAAAGCCTGTTACAATGAACAAAGCTGAAGAAGCGGTTTGGAACTCAAAGGACAAGAAGGCTAGAGGGGCTATTACATTGGCTTTGACGAGGAGCGTTGCATTTAACGTTATGCATGAAACCACGGCTCGTGGTATAATGACGGCTCTGTCAAATATGTATGAAAAGCCGTCTGCTGCCAATAAGGTGTTCTTGATGAGGGAGTTATTCATGACTCGAATGAATGAGGGAACTTCAGTTTTGGAGCATATTAATGATCTTAACTCGATCATGTCCAGGTTAGCTTCTGTAGGCATGAAGTTTGATGATGAGACTCAAGCTGTAGTATTGCTATCTTCTTTGCCAGATAGTTGGTCTGGAACTGTAACGACTATTACTAGTTCGGTGGGGACTAATGGATTAACATTTGACGGGGTGCGAAACATTGTGTTAGGTGAGGAAACTCGCCGGAAAAGCACTGGTAGTGGATCATCTTCTGGTTTGTTATATGTTGGCAGGGGAAGAGAAAATAACAGAAGCAATGGGAGTCGAGGGAGGAGTTCGTCTAGAGCTCGGAAAACTGTGAAGTGCTGGATTTGTGATGAGATTGGACATGTTAAGAGTCAATGTCCAAAGCGTAAACAAGGAAAATCTGGTGAGGTAAACACTGCTGCTGAGGATGAATGTAATGATGACACGTTACTACTCGAGGCTGAAAACAGTGTGGACTCTTGGGTTATGGATTCCGGTTCTTCGTTTCACACCATGCACAGCGGGGAGACGTTGGTGAATCCAAAAGTTGGTAACTTTGGGAAGGTACAAACAGCAAATGGTAATATCCTTGATGTTACGGGCATAGGTGATGTTAATCTGTTAACTCCATTGGGAACCTACTGGAACTTGAAGAATGTTAGGATGATTCCAGCTTTGAAGAGAAATCTTATCTCTCTTAGTCAACTGGATGAACAAGGACAAGAAGTAAAGTTTGGTAGAGGTAAATGGAAAGTAACAAAAGGAAATCTGGTTATTGCTCGTGGAAACAAGCGGGGATCGTTATACATGGTGGAAGTACCTATTGAGGAAAGTATGACCGTTCCTCAAAACAAAGTTGGGTTCGCAGAGTCAAAGGGGCAAAAGAGGGTTCAATTTGCAAGACTGAAGCCTGGTGCCAAGGTGATTCAAGCTGAGCGGGATCGGAGGTCTAAACCAGGTCAGGGGTTTGGTGACAGTGGGAGCACGGGGCGTGTTTCGGGTACAGTAACAAAACAACGTTGGGTTGTGAAGACCACTACTCCGATTGTTAAATTCTCTCCTATGGATGTCTTGCTGAATGAGGAGAGTGTTGATGATTCTCGGGTTATCTCTGGAGCTGGTGGATCGTGCATACCAGTTGAGATAGAGAATGGGTTGGAGCTCGGGGGAGCTTCAACTGTTCCCTCATGTACTTGATGAGAGGGGGTGCAACTAGGGGTTACAATGAAGTCTTAGCTGATGGGAATTGAAGCTTGGAAGACTTTTGGATATGAAGAATACTGGAGTCACTGGATCTGGGTTACTTGGACGGCGTTTGTAGACTTGTGCAAAGCCTTCAAGTGGGAGATTGTTGGGTTGTGAAGGCTTTAGTCCGAGCCGGACGGGGCTCGGGCCTGTTTTGCTAGGCTAATGGTAAACAAAAGAATGGGCTAGCCGGCCCTAATTAGGGTTAATTAGTTAATTCTTGGAGCCTAAGTTATTACCTTAATTACAACCCTAATCTAGCATTATAAATAGACCCATGATGTAATTGTATTCTTGAGCACAATAATAATATAAACCCTAGTTGCAGAGTGGACGTAGGTCACCTAGACCGAACCACTATAATTCTCTCGTGTCTACTTTATATATATATATATATATTGTGTGATTGTGTGTGTTTGATTGCTTCCGCTGGAACCCACTCTGATTGTGATACCTAACAAACAGCCCATTCCCCTTCCATTGTTCCATCACCGCCGGTCACAGCCTTCCGTCATTCCCGTCACCGGAGTCGCACAACCTCGCCAGAATCAGCAAATCCGGCGCCGGAATGGGAAAATCCGGCGGTTATCATCGCTGGAACACCGCCGATTAGGACGATTTGGTCCGGCTTTGACCAATTTTGACCGACTACCACCTAGCACCTTCGATTTGGTGAAATCGAAGCGGCTAACCTCCGATTAGTGACTAATCGGCGACTAATCGGAGGCTAGTCGTGATTTTTGAAACACCGAGTAATATCAGGTGACTCACAGTTAATTACCTAATTCTGTGATGTGTTATCATGCTCATTCATGTTAGAAAAATTGTGTAGTACTATTTGCAAGGGTGAAATTAAGGTTTTCATGGTAGCACTATCATGTGGATATACGGTATTTGCATTTCATATTGTCATGAACTCATTATATAATCCTGAAGTGATACAATATAAAATTAAAAATAAAATAAAATTTGATTGTCATATGGCATAAAAACAAAGAAAGGTGTCTATAAGCAAAAGTGACCTGAATTTCAGATTAATATTCTTAAAGCATAAAAGTATCTATTTACAACACAACGAAAATTGAAATCTTAGAGTTAAAGTGGGTGGGTATCTGTGATTATTGAATAAGTAAAGTTCAGAAAAAAGAGGGGGAATAAGTAGATGTTGACTAACCTGATGGGGTAGCCTAACACTAGTTTGGTTTTGCAATTGCATCTGTGACTGCATCGCCTGAACTTGTTGCAGTTGTGTCTGTTGTTGTACATTGTTCTTGGTACCATCTTTTACGACCTCAGCAAAAGCCGCAAGGTTACTGGAGTAAGCCAAAAACACATCAGAATAAAAAAGAACCAACAATGCATAGCATTAAATGAAACTGAAACATACCCATGTCCAATAGTTTGGAGGAACATCTTAAGTAGTTCAATTGCTGAGCACTCCTTCTTATAACCATCAGAAAGAACTTTCAAGATACGGCCTAATTTAGATATATGAGAGCCAAATAACTGACCAAATATATCCAATGGCCCACCAGAAGCCCGGTCAAAGCCCACATCCATTAACAAGCGAGAAACTATTTTTTGTGACATCTCTGCTGCTTGTTCTGGACTTAAATTATTTTTCATCCCAGACGATCCAGTTTTCCCACGATCATGATTCCCTGTTTGTTCCATATTAAGGTACTCTGGTCTTATACCAAGTCTCTCTAACATTATCGGGCTTTTAGTCATTATTGGGGGTAAATTATCTAGAACTCCATTACACTTTACATTTTGCATATTATCCATTTGATTTGAAGGAGGTAAAGCACTATCGGGTACAGAGTTTGCTGAAAATGTTGTCTCGGGAAAAAATAAACTTTCATCATCATCATCTAAATTGGAAGATATTCTAGCCAACCCATTATCAAACATGGGGTTGTTGGGACCCATATTTTGTTCTTCCATAAAAACTGCCCGGCTTCTTTTATGTTTTTCAACAATTCTTAGATAATTAGACATTTGCTCAGGTGTACGTTTTTCAGATTCTCGATCCCCTGAAGGTAATCTGTATGGTTTGGTAGCTCTATATTTTTCAAAGAATTGGCTATACCATGATTCTGGGATTCTTTGAGACATACTATCATCTTCATGTACACCATACCTAGATCCGACACCAAAACTTGCTTTTGATTGAACCTGTAAAATAAAATGTGGTTTAGCTTAGTTATGTCCAAGAAAAAGTGGTCTGGGTTTTAATGCATAAAAAATAAAACAATAATAAGCTTGTAATTTTGTTCCCATAAATAAAACCAAAACATATGTTAATGTTAAATCCATAAGAAACCAGGAACTGATCTAGCTCACCAAATTCACAAGTTGAGATGTGTTGTCACATTAGGAAAAACAATAACAAGGGCTGGAAGTCATGATCCACCATTGTAAAGTTAAGTAATTATGAATTTATGTTTAATAAGTTATCACAGCTAATATAATTTTACAGCTAATAACAACAAATAAAAAATTGTTTGTAAATAGCTAGACATCAGCAACTCTACTATAGTACCATTAATTAATATATTCCTCCATGGCACAGATTTATGAATAAGAAATGGTGTCTTCGTATTTATAGCACCTGTAAGTTGAAGAAAAGTAATAGTTCTTATGTATTGCAGAAATATATTATAAAGAAAAAATCACATAATGGTAAGAAACTTCAAGCTATAGTATAGCACAAGAGTTGGCTTCTTTGAATAGAATTAGGCAGTTCCTTGAAGCTTGCTTAGGATATGAAACTTCAAGCTATAGTAAAGCGCACTCAAGGCACCAAAGGCTCGCCAGCATAAAAAAGGCATGCCAAATGCACACACAAAAAAAGCACACTAATAGTAAAAATAAAAATTTTATATATAATAGGCATAAAAAATTTAAATAACCACGTACATTTTCACATGACAAGATTAAGCCAAAGGTAACATAATTTTAAACATTAGTAATTTATAAAATAACAGTTTTAAAACTCAAAAGTTAATTACTTAAACATAACCAACTTATTGTCTCCTAGAGAAATCCTTCTTAAGTGATCCCTGAAGTTGATTTTAAAAGTATATTCTGAAACCTATGCTTTGATATCTTGAGTGACGAGTGTCTTAAGCAGGGCAACAGTGTACTACCGTGGCAAACTAAACACATCAACAAAGTCATTGCAACCCATCATGTTAGAGAAGCCTCTTATATCTTCATCCCCTTTCTGTCTCATATACATCCAGAGAAAAGGAAACAATTTATGTTTTCATGTGAAAAGAGAAAGCAGTACCATCTTAAAATCTTCATCACTCCGCCTCCCTTGTGGTTCCTTACACTATGCTCTCTCTCTTCTACCTCCTTTCTCCTCCTCCCCTACACCTTAGTGTAAAACTTTGGGAATTCCTCCACACGACTGCGTGTCACACTTCTAGAAGATTTCCACCTTGCGTATGTGTGAGGTGCCTAGGCCTTGTCTAATCTAAGCGCCCAGTCGCCCGCCTTATGTGCTTTTAACTACAAATTTTTGAGTTTGATAATGTGTTACAATCTACCACTAGTATAAATGGACAAATAAACAAAACTCTAACCCTAATGAGCTAAGTTAATGGGCCTAATCCTAATGACTAACTCTATGATGGCCTAATCCTAATGTAATCTAACACTCCCCTGCAAGTTGGGGTGTGTATATAGAATGCACTGAGGACCTCAAAGAGACTCTCTAGATGCATCTTATGGATCATTAGACTTGACAAAATTGGTCACAATCTCATGAATAAGCTTTTCTCAAATTAAGTGAAAATTAATTTCAATGTGCTCGATGATAATGGAATGCTGAAAAGACATGCTTGCCACGAATAAGAAAAACATATCTAAAGAATATCTAAAATAAACTGTTAAGTTCTAGGAACTGCCTGAAAACAACTGCAGTGACAGCAACGGCGACGGAAACTAGCCGACGGAGAGTGCAAATTTGTGGCAATGAAATCCCACACTCGCCCCAGAACAATACATAGTGGTGGAAGGGGGCTACGGGTTCATACATGGTGGTATGGTAGAAGGTGGAATTGATACACAGTCACAACAGCAGAAGGTGTCTGTCAATAATATTACACACTGGTGGAAAGTGACTGCCAAAATTGATAAGCAGCATGGAAAGGTCGTCGGCACTGATACATAATACTAAAAGATGCTTACCAAAACTAATAAAACTGAAGGGACTAGGGTTTAAAAGTGCAGGTCGTATCACAGTAGGTGAGAAGCAGCATATGGTGGCTGCTACAGTTTAAGAGGAACTTAACTCATAAACGATATGAAGTAAAAGATATGTTTCCTAACTTTAATAATATATTACAATTTATTGGTAATATAAAAAAACACGCACCCGGTGCTTGACTTAGCTCTCGCTTTGAGCAGGAGCCGGGGAAGAGCAGGATCGCTTTGATCTGATGTATGTAGAGGTTGTTTCCCAAGTGTAGGATAATGATGTGTACCCTCCCCGGACCCTATGCAAAGCGAGAGCTAAGTCAAGCACTATGTACATCCATTGTATACTACCGGTAGTATAGATAAACAAAAATATGGAACCCTAATCCTAATAGGCTACACTAAAGTGCCTAACCCTATTGATGCCTAACCCTAATATTTTCTAACAATAACTAAATCTAGCTACACTTATGTTGTAGCTCTCACAAGATAATTTCTCTAAATTCTAATCATCACAAAGATATTCACTCACGTTCTAGTCGATCAAGTGCCAAAAAATCTTGCTTTGCTTGTAATGAAGAATCCTTAAGAAAATACAACCTATAAACACTATAGGTTAAAAAAATCATTGTCTATGAACACTTCATATTGGTTATTAAGTATGCTATATTAATATATTATATTACTAACATAAAGGCATATAGCAAATGCATCCCATCATCACCATACTTCAGGCTTCAATGCCTTACGTAGAGAAAAAATCTAGGAGAGGTTGGTTTGTCTTTCTAGATCCACACCTCCGGTGCATCTTTTTTTTTTAAGCCATGAGACCCCTTTGCCACTAAAC
Source organism: Flaveria robusta (assembly GCA_025506415.1). Classification (NCBI taxonomy): domain Eukaryota; kingdom Viridiplantae; phylum Streptophyta; class Magnoliopsida; order Asterales; family Asteraceae; genus Flaveria; species Flaveria robusta. Next base: position 20,175,131 of record CM046466.1, read on the forward strand.
TCAAGAAGCCTGTCAAGAACTCAAAACCGTGCTAAACAACGAGAGAGATCGAAGAGGTCGTAGTATCTTTCCTGCCCATGCACAAGCATTGTGGGAACAATCAAGTCCACTGAATAGGCTACTAAAGAGGGCTATGAATGAACTCAAAAGTTTTGTGCTATTATATTCATGTTGGAGCATGATGTATATTAATACCATGAAATGTACCAAACATATGCATTTGATCATTATTCTTTAGGAGATCAAAGCAAACACAATATCGGAAGGAAATTCTTTTTGCAATTAAATGTGTATAACAGCTTATAATGTGCTTGCCCTACTAAAAAATGAGTGGGACTTGCTGGGTATATTTGTTTGTTTGTTTTAGCTTATGGTGGACTATATCTTTGTCCTTAGATTAGTTGCCACAAGAATAGGAACATGGCTAACACATGTTAATATATGATTTAGCTAATTTGAGAAAGAAAACATCAAACATCTGATAAGCCAATCATATAATCCATAAAGAAAGGTTGTCTTTTGCCTCTAATGTTTTAAAGCAATCACCTTTTCAATGAAAGCTTATTAGCAAGCACATTAGTATCTTCTCCTACATTCTTATAGTACTTTAACTTTGATTGATAGAATATATGCAAAAAAAAGAAAGGATACATAAGCTAATCTCATATAATATGTTTTAAAAGAAACATTAGCACAAGTATAAATGTTCATCCTACGAGTTCATCAACATCTCTTCTTCATCATTATACCCCCATCCACACAATATAACAAGCACATCAAGTACTCAATGCAGATGTGGTTCTACAAACCTTACCATATATGAAATGGTATCTGGCATACTATATACATAATCAAAAGAAGCAACCAAGTTCAATTAATTCATCAATTCTATCAAAAGAAGTGAGCGCGTCACGTATGTGATGCGTTTGTTAATAAAAAAAAATACTATCAAAAGAAGAGCATGCGTCACCTATGTGATGCGTTTGTTAATAAAAATACTAATAATTACATGTACATAAAAACATTAAGTTTCACAAGAATTTAAGAAATACCAAAAAGAATACACAGGCAGCATGATACTAGACTTAAAAATAAGTCATAAAAGTCTCTTGGATGCTTAAAAAAGTCTTAAAAAATAAATAAATAAAAAAGAGTCTCTTTGATGTTTAAAAAAAAAAGTCAAAATACAAAATTAAAACGCTTAAAATTAACTAAAAAGAAGAAGAAAATGAAAGTAATAGCAAGCTTAGTGCAATAACCAAGCTGTGGACACCATATCAGAACATTATGCTCGCAAGATGCACGCAATTTAAAGCCAAGCTTAGTGCAATAACAAGGTAATACAAAAAAATATGTACAAAAGAAAATGAATCAACACACCTTAGAAGGTTGTGCTACATTTTGTGTAGGATTCTCTAGAGTATAATAAACATCATCCCCATGCAACTGTAAATCTGGAAGGAAAAACAAAAACACAAGAAGCGATTATAATCAGTTTCTGGTGAAAGTCAATACACTGCATAAAGATATCACAATACCAACCCACTTACAAGAAATATTATGACAAAAAGCACATGTTTATTAATTTCTTACAAACTTGTATTACTTACAGAATCAATAATAAAGCCAATTTGCCTAATCACATTTCAATTCATCTAACAGGATACTAGACAATAAATCTTAAGCAAAAAGAAAAAGATTATTACTTGCCTTTAGACAAGAAGACCTTATAAGCATAAACCAGCTCAATATGCCAAAATGTTACATACGAATCACAGCCTCATCGACGGAGGGCATTTTACACTCAGAAATGTCGGCAATTGACTTAAGAAACTCAATCCAATCAAGTAAATGCTTAAAATTTCCTTATTTAAACAATTCACAATGTAACTTAAGAACAATTACTTAAATCCATCAAATCACAACATCTAACAAGAGGTTATATAGCAAATAATCGAAGCAAAACACGTAAGAGGGCAGCAAGATTCTCACAATTGGGATTGAGCTTCGAATTAGAACTGGAAGAAGATCGATTAGAGCGAGGGAAGAGCGAAACGCAAGCTTTATCGAATAGGAGAGCGCGAGCACGAAGTTGAAGTTGGATTTGAGCCCTAGACTTGGAGTCATCGGTTCTCATGAAGGATTCCCATGAAGAGGGGGATGACAAGAATGGAATGAAGTTGGTGTACATAGAATCGTCTCCGAACCATGATCTCCATACGCCCTGAGATTCGAGTTTACGGGCGAGCTCGTACCCTCGGCCGTCGTCGCCCAGTAACGCCATCGGGAGTTAGCTTACGAAGAGAGGGGTGGTGTTGTGAATTGTGATCGGCTGTTAAAACTACTTTGAGTTAATTACACAAAGGTTTATGTAAGTTTTGGTTTTTTTGAAATTCGGGAAATTATAAGATTGGTTTGAATCTTTGTTAAAATGTAACACAAAAAGTATCTAACATAGATGACGATTGTTTTTTCCGATAAGTCCAACAGGCCGTCGTTACCACCACCACCGATACGTCGTTGTTGCTCCAAATTTTTCTCACCTAGAAGTTTAAAAAGAAGCAATGGAAGAGGGTGACTCATCTGGTGCAGATTCATCCAATGTTGTAAAAATCGTTATGCGCTAGTCGGGCGGTGAGGTAGGGGCTAGCGATTAATCGGGATTAGTCGGGATTAATCGGATTGGAATTTTTATATATAATTTTTAGTTTTATATATAAATACACACATTTTAATATGTAATTTTAATAAAAAAAAGTTCAGTTTTATAAATAAAAACACATATTTGGTCGGATTTCCGAGTTTTGGCCGGATTTTTTGAAAGTCGTCGGAAAGTCGCCAGAGGGTCGCCAGAACCCTACCGGAATTTCGTTGGAATTGCTGATTTTTGGCCAATATTTGGCCGATTCAGACCGCCTAGGTCTGCCTAGGGTGCCTAGGTCCGATTTTGACCACCGTTGATAGCCTAGCGATTAATTGGCCGATTAGCAAAAATCTACAAGGTGGGAGGCCGATCACCGATTAATCGCCGATTAATCGTCGATTAATCCCGATTTTTGCAACACTGGATTCATCTCATGAATGTTATTGGCTTGTTTTTTCTCTTTCAAGTGAACTATAACCACAAGAAACTCATTAGAGGGCCCTAAGCTTTAGCTCCGAAGGTGCTCTGACACTCAAATTAGAATGTGTACGACATGTGTTAAAGTACAAACAAGAGTATAGGAGTAAGAGTAAAGATTACGAGTATTAGAGGTTGATTTAAAAAATTCAGGAAGTTAAGAACGACAAAGTGATCTCGTGAATGCCCTTATCTATTGATGCTGAGTGATACTTATAGTGATTGTCCTTCTAAAGAGATTGAAATCCTGACTCTATATTCAGTAATTTTGTGACAATCTCGGTTTTTTGGTCTAGAATTTTTTTTAAAAAAAACCCACTTGGGCGATACAATGACACCAAGCCTTGAGCCTATGAAATGGACCCGACAACATTGGGCTTAGGCCCACATCTATACACACACCCAAATGGGCTTTGGCCCATTAAACCCTGATTGGGCCATTGGGTCACAAAACTTAATGGGCTTCGACCCGCAAAACAATTATGGGCCAATGGGCCATCATATGATTATGAATGATGAATCGATCAAATGGACGTCTGGCCCGATACCTTAGAAGGCAAAAGTTCACTAAATGAACCATGGTTAATAAATTAAACACGTGAAACCCTAATGTATATTAAAAAATTTTAAACCCATTAACATTTGCTAGATTAAACAAAAGCAAACGAACGAACCCATAACGTTTAATATAACTTAAGATCATCAATAAAATTTAACAAATGTAACCATGTAATTAATAAAGAATAATACACTTAAATTAAATAATAAATAGTAAACCCATAAGTTAAAAGCTTATAACTATATAAAAGCTTGAAAGACACAAATTTTTATAAAAATAAGAACTTCTTACCCCAACTAATTATTAAATTATATGTTATAAATTTTAATTATTTAAATGAATTAAGTAAACATAAATAAATAAAATCTCTGTTAAGTCACATCATATCTTATCAAATCCAGATAGATAATCCTATAATATCCTATTTTATCCTAATACACCTCATGGAATGAGATCCTATGAGAACTCTTTATAATTACAAGAACTCATTAACCCTCTTATGAGCCTTTAATTTAATATAGAAATTCTAGATGTCATATAAAGAGTTGAGATCTTATTAAGGGTATTTAGGTAATTTGTTATTTTGGTATTTTTTAATTTTTGTCAGTTTTTCTCTCTATCTAAACCCAAAACATAAATATACAATCCACATCTCTCTTCTTTTTCAAAGATCACGGGACAGATCCAATATAGAAGCACACAATCCACCAAATTTCTCACCTTTTTCGTTCAAGTCGGTGTGTCATTGTTCAAGTCGTCGCACCACCAGCGAGCAAACTCTGAGGTCACGGGTATTTAGGTAATTTGTTATTGTGGTACTTTTTATTTTTTGTTAGTTTCTCTCTCTCTCTCTCTATCTAAACCCAAAACATAAGTATACAATCCACATCTCTTTTCTTTTTCAAAAATCAAGGGACAGATCCAAAATAGAAGCACACGATCCACCAAATTTCTCACTTTTTTCGTTCAAGTCGATGTGTCATTGTTCAAGCTGTCGCACCACCCGCAAGCACACTTCGAGGTCACTGGTTACCTAAGGATCTAGATCTAGCATCAGATCCCTTCAATGCTCCATCTGGAAGCTTCGAAGACATTGGATTTAAGGTAGACTTGTTTTACTTAAATGCACCATCTGGAAGCTTATGAAGCTGTTTAATGAATTAAAGGTATGTAATTTTTGTTTTGATATTTGTAGGTCAATTTTTGAACAAATTTTGGGGAAGATGTTGATGTTAGCAAAACAATCTGTTCATTTGACCCAATTCTTGAATTTTGCAGATCATGCCTTAACTTCGTTCAAAGAATCCATTTTTGAGGACCCATTTTTGGTTTTATTGAATTGGGATAGGATTTATTTAGATCCTTGTAAATATATTTAAGGTACTTACAAAGTTTCGGGCATAGTTCTGGAATTTAGTTATAAATTTATAAGAAAACTTTTTTTTTGTTATGTTGTTATAATCATTCCATTTTAATATTCTTGAATGGGATGTGTAGTTTTAAAGTTTTAGTTGCACAGTACCATTATTGATAAGTAATGTTTACTAAACTGCAATATTGTGTAAAAATATATATGGGTTTGAAAGAGGATAAATAAATAATTATGAACCGTTTTTATATATAAGGACCGTCATAGAATGGTTTGATCACTTTATTGCTAAATTAGTATAAGTGATTTATAAAAACGTGATATATATTTTTTCTAAGAGTTTATTATTTTTTTGTTTTTATATATATTCTTCGATGTAATTCACTGTAAGTATTAGAATTTGTACTCAAATAAACATGATTCAAGTCATTGTAACTAAGCATTGCATTATGTTGCATCATTATAACCCTGATAAATCGACATCTTATTTTAATGGTTGGATTGTTATGGTGTTAATGCATATGCTTTTAGTTTAAAATAGTTTTAGGTTTTGTTAGTGCATATGTTCTTAGTTTATATAGGTTTACACATTGATTTACATTGAAAAAACATTAGTATATGATGGTGTATTTTCATTATAGTGGTGTAACATGTAGTTTTACAAGTTGTAAAATGTTATTTATGTGTTGCACATGCTAGTTACAGTGATGTAACTGCAAGCGTTCGAACTGAACCACAAAAATATGTCAACACTATATGGGAATTAAAGAGAAAAATGATACGAGTTTAACGATGTAATTTTTATAAAAATACAATATAGTATCAAAAAGTTTATGAATGTATTAAAAAATTAGATGTAGAATTAATTTTATATAAAAGAAAAATATATATGAGAAAAGCGAAAGTTAGGTGGTGACACTTGTCACCGTCATATTCAACCTTTATTTTCTTGGGTTAGTTAAATGATCACATTGCTTTTTTCTATTAAAAAAAACTAATAAACACATGACATGATCTCTTCTTTTTCAAAGTAAATTAATGAACCAGATATGGTTAATGGGTTTTCACAAAAACTAAAGACTCTCATTAGAACCAAACCCTACACCTCATAATAAGACAAAACTAATAATAATACTAATATAATCTTATTAATATGTATGCATACTACCATACATACATACATAAAAATATACATACGTTACACACACATATATACATATACGACACATATACATATTACATATATACATGCATGCCTCATGGCATACTCAAATATACATATATCAAACAAGACACACACCTAAGCATATATGCATGCACACGTACGCATAAATGTTTATATATATATATATGGCAATGTACGATTGTTAATCCGTGTTTATTACGATAACTTATTAACCTTTTTTTGGCCTTAGATTTCTTCCATCTAACTTGATCCAACGATTAGGGTTTTATATTAATATAATAATAGTTACAACACCTTTATTAGTCACTGTAAGGGCATATTCATCATTTTGGTAACATTATTAATTACTCTTTTGTTTACCCATCACATAAGCATAGTAGCAGTCTTTTCTGTCGCTACCTAAATTTCTAATTATATTCTCAAAATTCTCAAAGGATATTCATCTCAAATCCTCCAAAAAAATGATTGTTTTAATACAGTTAAAAAAAAACACGACTTTTACAATACAAATGTAATATATCTGCAGTACTGTAGTATGTTCTTACAGTATTATAAAAAATGTCAATTCCATGAATAATGACTAGACATGATGGTTACCATAATGCAGTAAGAATACAAACAACAATTTAACATGAAACAAAAAACATAAAATTACGAAAACTATAGTACTGTAGTATGTTCTTATGCTATGTAAATTTACAACTTGAAAAATAATGACAAAAGCATATAAGATTCAATGTTAAAACCCAAAAAATTTAACATATAGTTGGGATTGAAAATGATTGTTACCTTAGTGCAATAGAAAAAAACATGATCTTACAACATAAATGTAAATATGGTTGTAGTAGTTTGTTCTTACAATATTGTAAGAAATCTCAACTTTCATGAATAATGACTAAACATGATTGCTATCTTAGTGAAGTAACATTATAAAAACAATTTAATATGAAATCATTACGCATGGTAGAGAGAGAAACCGTCTCCTATAACATAACTATAACTAGGTTAGAGTACTATAAAATGGCTAAATCAAACCATATTTAAAGTGAAATACATATACCATCTTACATTTAACTTTTAAATACCATATTTTACAGAATGAGAAAAAAAATCAAGGGAACTCTACACTTCGTGAAATGGGAAAACAAAAAATTAAAATAAAACGTATCATCATAGTCGACTTCATGCTTATCATGCTCACTTGTTTGCTCGATTATCTCATCCTCAACTAAGTCACCTTCAACATCACCACCACCATCTCAACCATTTGAAGAAAAATAGAATATTGCTGAAACAATGATGAATAATGAGAGGATGAAGAAGTTCGAAGACTTGAAATAAGAACGACAAAAAATATATTAAATATATGAAGATAATGAAAGGTACAAAATCTTGAAATTATCTCTACAAAAACTACACACAACCATTAGAAAAAGTATCATGCAAAAAAAGGCATGGTTAATAAGAAAAACTACGAAATACCTATGTCACGCTTGAATGGGTAGTTTCATTACAGGTGACGTGGACAAACATCAACCACAAATTGAGTTACACCATAAAATTGAGTTAAATATCGTTCTCTATCCTATATATATATATATATATATATATATTGTAACACACACACACGCACACTATATAATACATACATTCATACGTACGACACACATGTACACGCATACACTTATATTTGTCTTGTACATTGTATTAAACTTATTTAAAAAAACTAAAACCTAAGAACCTAACCACTAAACCACCACCCATCCTATTCACCAACCCTTGCACTTGCATGTCTTGAAAGACCTCAAATCTTGTCAAGATCCATGCTTTAAACACAATCCACTCAACCATCTAATCAAATCTTGAAAATCCAAGATCCATAATATTTCTTTCTCCCTATTTCGGCCGCAACCATCACCCCCACCCCCACACTTCATCATTTTTCCATTTTAACTCCATTCACTCTCTTTGATCCTTCTCTCATTTGAACTCACCAACAATCATTTTCTTTATGCTAAAAAACAACAAGATTCCAGGAAATCTTGGTAGCTTTATTCGACCCAAGCACAAGCACCATCAACCTCACAAAGTCAAGGTATCATACAACACACACACTTGTACACCTTCAAATTCTACTTTTAATTTCTTCCTATACTTAGACCTGGTCAACTCTCTCCTTTTGAACAATATGCTCTTGCCATCTCAAGCCCTCACTTCAGCTCTTGAACTCCACTTGATCAACCATTGCATTAAGGTAACCCGTTGAAACCTGAACACGCGAAACATCGTATATCGTCACGATAGTGACTCAACAAACCCCATGACACCCCAACTACTTATGAACCTATAAAACACTTTATTTTTTAGTAACTAAATGATACAAAAGCTTTCTCATAACCCTCCTTGGTCACAAACCTGGTTTTAGTAAAACTAGTCCACCTGAAAACTCGTTTTTCACAAAATGTAAAAGTAAATGGTCCAAAATCATAAAGTATAATTTAAATATTTCTGGAATTTAAACTTATCTAACTAAAACTAAAAATAAAATTTCATAACTTATGGAATAGTTATTTGTATTTTATAAATAATGTAAAGATTGGAAATAAATTAACTTTTGTAAAAATACAAGAAATCAAGTTGGGGACTAGATCTAACCCTCCTTGCATTTTAACAAGCCTCATTTTTAATAATTTAAACCCTAACTTATAATATATTATACTCATCATCATTCTATCTTTAAACAAATTTTAAACGTTCACGCACACATCTCACGTTGTTAATAGTTGTTGACCCGTAACTTACTCATTTAACAATATTCAAAATATATAAATATTTTATTTTTATTCACAAAACAAGATGTTATAATTTTTTAAAACTTGATGGACTTTCAGATTTTAAACTTGATGTTCTAGTAACTGGTCCTAATCTCCTTAATTTTATACAATTAACAACTTCATATATGTCACTTCCATCCATTGTTACAAAACCTTAATCGAAACTCACAAAATCATAATCAAGAATTGTAACTTTTTGAGTTTGTAAGGAATACTTGAAAGGCTGATACAACCAGAGTAGCCAAAGAACTTCCTGCCTGCATGCACGTGCATTGAAGAAGTTACTTCAGAAGTTTTACACTTATCTTAAGAAAAACTGTCTTAAGTGTAAAATCTTCCAAAGCCAAAGATGAAGTCTTCCAAAGCCTAGAAGACAATGTCTTCCAAAGCCAACAAGACAAAAGATTGATTTCTTCCGAGGACAAAGAAGACATTCTTTCTTTGATCTACTTTTTCAAAAAGCTGACCAACTTTCTGCTGTCACTCTGAACACTCACCAACTTGCATAAGATGGTGAAAAGGTCTATGCTTTAGTAAACTACAGATTATGGTCTTGGTGTCTGTAACTTTCTACTTTGTACTTTTATCATTTTGTAATACATTAGGATGGGTGATCTATGGCATTTCATAGTCACATATTAAAAGGGCAATATGCCTTTTTGACTTTACATTGATTTTGTTGTCTAGACTAGTGTATCCATCTGACTTTCAAAGTATGGCTGGCTGTAGGATGTAGTATAAAATTTCTCAGGTCTTGTATTTTGTATTATCACTTGATTACTTTGTAACTTTGTAATAGAACTTAAGAGCAATATACAGCATTCTTGAAAACCATTTCTGCTTGTGTTCTCTTACTTTAAGTTGTTAGTTCATTTGAAGTCGGTTCCCTATTTGAACTTGTAAGTGTTGCTCAAGTTCACTCTCCAAACATTCCTATGAAACTGTTGCATTGACCTCCCCAAACAGTCCTGCAATTGGTATCAGAACTTTCCAGGCTCTTGATTGTAAGATCTTACCAACTTAATTTGTTTAGTTTCACAAAGCACTTACTTTCTCAAATGGCAGCTCTCTCCAAAGCTGACACGGAAACCGGCATAATGACAAAGTCTCCACTGATCACTTCTAATGACTTTGATACTTGGTGCCAAAGAATAGAAGGGTTCATCAAGTCTCAAGACAGCAGGATGTGGAAATCTATTGTCTCTTGACCTCATGTTCCATGCACACCTTCAACAACTACTACTGGTGAAAGGATACCAAAGGATGTGGTTGACTATTCTGATTAATATTGTAAGAGAATAGATCTAGATAAGAAGGCCATGACCGCTCTTCAAACTACTCTTTTTAACTCTATCTACAAAGACTTCAAAAAATGCAAAACTGCCAAGCAGCTCTAGGATGCACTAAAGTTGATGCATGAGGGGTCTGAGGAAGCCAAGGAGAACAAGAAAGACGTCATAAAGCAGTAGTTTGAGAACCTCACCTTCAAGACTTGTGAAACCATGACTCAGCAGTATTTCAGATATGTTGAGATTGTGGACACTCTGGTGGATACTGGTGTCAAACTGTAGAATATGGACATTGTGAGGAAGTTTATTTTCTCTCTTCCCAGAGAATGGACTTACTACTATATGGCTATCAAGAGAGCTGAGAACCTCTCAACTCTTACCCTTACTAAGCTGTATGGTATCCTGAGCGGTTACCGGATGGAGATGAACATGCAAAATCCATCTCACAGCTCATCCAGTACCCACAAAAGTTCTACCCTCCATGTGCTTGAAAAGGATAGCAGAGAACCTTAACATCATCTTCTCAGCTATCCTGACAATTCATAAAATTGCTATTTCATCACCTTCCCGGAGACACCAAGGGAGAGCTACATCCAAGGAAGCCCATTCCAAGAGACAAGCTTCTTAAGCCTTTGTGTCTTCTGATGAAAGTTCAGGCAACTTTCTCTTTACTTTGGAAGACTTGCACTGCATTCATCCAGATGATCTAGAGTACATGAAGATTGTGCAGCAGATGGCTCTTATCACTCATAGAGCCAAGAAGTTCTACCAAAGGACAAGGAGGAAGTTTCCCAACAATGTATCCAATGGCAAGTTCGGGCTGGATAAAAGCAAAGTGAAGTGTTACAACTGTAAACAGATAGGACACTTTTCTAGAGAGTGCAAGACACCAAAAACAAATGGTGACCAGGCATAATCCAGATCAAACTACACTGATTGAGCTTCAAAAGTAGAGAAGCCCAAGCAACAGGCTGTAGTAGCTGTTGAAGAAGGAGACTTTGATTGGAGTTTTCTGGTTGAAGATGCTTTTCCAAACTATGCCTTGATGGTTGATCATAAAGAACCTAAGGTAACATAACATCTTTGTACACCTGAGTGCATTGCTAAAGTTAGCATGTATAGGTCCTACTACTTAGAAGTAAGATCTGATCTTGAGTCTTTAAATATTTGAAAAGCTGATTTTAAAAGAGCAGAAAATGATTATAAACTTAGAATAGAAGATCTAGAGAAAAATGTGTTCAGTAAAGATTTCATTGCTAAGTTAACTGAATGCTAGGCTGAGCTTGTGATTAGCAAAGGCAGGGCAAAAAAATATGTTCTTGAAGAGCAAACCTTGAAGAACATCATATCTTCATCTCTGCATGCCAAAGTGTCTTATCAGAACAGGCAGGGACTGGGATCTAGTGAAATAGCTCCTCCACAAACTCTATTATCTGTAAGACAGCCAAGGTATGGAACTTGTGAAGATGAGCTTCATCCAGAAGATCCAGTTCAAGAGAAAGATGAAGATGATGATGATGAAAAGGAGATGGTGTAGGATGAACCTGAACTGAGTGAGAAGGTTTAATCTGATGAGGGACACCATTCTCCTGGAGAGAAGAAATGGACAAAGATGGCCAAGTCTGTAAGAAATAACTTGATCAGAAATGCAAAGAGAAAGCTAAAAAAGCTCAAGAAATCAAGACCACCTTTGACTTGAAGCAGAAGCAAGTATTCATATCTGCTGGGTTTGAGGTGATGAATACTGCAAACTTAACTATGGATTCTAGTACCAGGAGTCCTAGTTCAAGTTCAAACATCTTTGTCAAAAAAGGAAGGTTGATCAAAGGTGCACCACTACTGCACTGCTTGAACCATCCAGTTCTAAGAGCAAGCCTATCCCTAAGAAACCTGCTGCATCATCTGTAAGGGTGAAGAAGGAATTAGAAAATGATCTAGCTCAACCAGCCTCTCTAAAGAAGTCTCTCAGAAGCAGCTCAACTACATGCATCATGTGTGGCAATACTTCTCATCTTCCAAAGGATTGCATCTACAATCTCAAAAGTACTGTCAACATGACCAAGAAGGCTTTTGAGATGAAGAAGAAAAAGATAGCTTCAGAAGGAAAGTCTATTTCTCTCGAAAGCTCCAAAAGGAAGACTTAGAAGATAAGTGGAAAATTGACTTCAGAAGATATTTTGGTCTCGAAAGAAAGGAATGCTTACAAAGTACTGAAGTCTGCAGTGGATGAAAAAACTTCCAAAGGTTTATTCTGCAAAACTTCCGAAGCATTGAATGCCAAGTCTTATCTGTCCAAGATGGTATGGAATACAAAGTAAGGCCAAGTGACTGAAGTTTTCTCATCATCAATAGCTCAAGATCCTTAATGTTTAAACATAGGATCCATAACTGTTGATTTATCCTTTGTTAATATAACTGAACCCAAGACAAGCAAGGCTTGGGTCTCCAAATATAACTAACCATCTATTTTTGTGCAGTAACAGCTGAAGACCAAAAGAAATGTATGGATCATTGATGGTGTTTGTTCCGAACACATGATAGGCAATTGTTACTTGCTGTAAAACTTGCTCAGTATTGAAAAGGTAAACTTTTTCAAGTAGCTTGAGTACAATCTTCTAAGTGTATCATAATTTTATGACCAAAAGCATAACATGTTCTTCACTGAACATGAGTGCATTGTTCTCAAGCCCGGGGTGGTCATTCCTCATGAGCATATCCTTCTCAGAGCCTCTAGGAAAGGGAACATGTACAAGATGGATTTGCAAAAAACCTCCCCTTTGGAGAAGTTTCCTGCTTTCTGTCTAAAGCAAATAGTGATGAGTCCTTCCTCTGGCATAAAAGAATATGCCATGTAAACTTTAAGAACATGATGATTTGATAACTCGAATGCCAAAGAAATAGTTTACAAGTGATGACCATTGTGTTGCATGTCTAAAAGAAAAGCAACACAAAATGTCTCACAAGCCAAAGGAAGTCAACTCTATCACTACCCCCTTCACTTATGACAATTGGATCTGTTTGGCCCCATAAGTGTAATTAGTTTAACAAAAACTTAATATTATCTTGTGATCACAGATGACTTCACAAGATACACTTAGGTTTTCTTCCTTAAAACTAAGGATGAGACTCCTGATATCTTAAAGTCCTTCATTCTGAAAATTAAGAATCAATCTGATCACAAGGTCAAGATCATAAGATGTGATGAAGGAACATAATTCAAAAATCATATCCTTGATACATTTTGTGAAAAAAAAGGTATTTCAAAACAATACAGTGCTCCTAGGACTCCTCAACAAAATGGTGTTGCTGAGAGGAGAAACAGGACACTTATTGAAGCTGCAAGAACCATGCTGTCTGATTCTAAACTGTCGATCACCTTCTGGGCAGAGGCAGTTAACACTGCCTTCTATGTGTAGAACAGAGTTTTAGTTGTCAAGACTCATGATAAGACTCCTTATGAGCTATGGCACAAAATGAGACCTTTTATTGGTTTCCTAAGATCATTTGGATGCTCTTGCACCATCTTGAATACCAAAGATTATCCGTTCAAATTTGCTGAGAAGTCAGATAATGGACATTTTATTGGATACTCTTCTCAAGCTAAGGCTTATAGAATATACAATCTCAGAACTAGAGTAGTTGAGGAGTCAGCCACTATGACTTTCAATGAACACACACCCAGTGTAAATGGTTCTGGTCCTGATTAGCTATCAACTGTTTTAAAAAATCGTGTGAGAATGTTTTAGGATGTACAGGTAACTTATCAACAGGATATCCTGACCTAAGATTTGAGCTGAGAATGCCAAGTTTGAATATTATTTCAGCTCTAATGATAACTAACCCTTCGGGTGGAGATCCTATCAGCACTACAATGACAAATTCAACTGATACATCTGAGATGTCTACAAATTCCAGCTCAAAGGCACAAAACTTAAATGAATGACCTTCAAATGTAAGAGGATGTGGAGATGTTGATTCTGACCAAGACTTCCATGATACTGAAGACCTCTCCACTGAATATAACATCAATGATGTCACACACTTATTGGATGAAGTCACTCTTAATAAGTGTGTTGATGTGGTGGGTGATCCTCAATCACGAGATCTAAATTTCACAAACTTAGATCTTTCAAAGCAACTTGCTGTGATTCCTCAACTAAGAATCCACAAGTCTCACCCTACTACAAATATCATTAGAGATGTTGAGACAGGAGTTAGGACAAGAGAACAAACCCATGATAAAAATATCTGTCTGCACTCTTGTTTCTTGTTTCAGATAGAGCCTAAGAAGATTGATGAGGATTTGAAGGATGGAAGTTGGGTTGAAGCAATACAGGAGGAGCTGCTTTAATTCAAAAGACAAAAGGTTTGAAACCTATGTCCTCTTCCTCATGGGAAGACTACTATAAGAACCAAATGGGTTTTTAGGAATAATATGGATGATAGAGGACTTGTCATCCAAAACAAGGCTAGACTAGTTGTTCAAGGGTACACTCAAGAAGGAGGGATTGACTACACTGATGTCTTTGCTCCAGTAGCAAGACTTAAAGCTGTTAGGATATTTTTGGTTTTTGCTACATCTAAGGAATTCAAAGTCTACTAGCTTGATGTCAAGTGTGCTTTTCTATATGGTGTGATTGAAGAGAAAGTGTATGTCAAACAACCACTTGGCTTTGTAGAACCAGATCATCCTGATTATGTCTGCAAGCTTGACAAAGCTCTCTATGGGCTTCATCAAGCTCCAAGGAAGTGGTATGAGACACTGTCACAATACCTTGTCCAGCATGGATTCAAGAGAGGTACCATTGACAGCACACTTTTTCTCAAAGGAACACGGAATGATTTGATTCTCGTTCAAGTTTATGTAGATGACATTATTTTTGGGTCACCTAAGCCAAGTCTCTACAAAAGTTTGAGAAGCTGATGAATAATAGATTTAAAATAAGTGTCATGGGGGAACTCAATTTCTTTCTAGAAATTCAAGTGAAGCAGGTGGATAAAGGTAACTTCATAAACCAGTCCAAGTATGTTCAAGACATACTGACCAGATTTTATTTAACTGACTGCAAGATTGCCATGACTCCCATAACAAAAAACCACTCTTTAGGTTCTTACCTTGAGGAGGAGTGTGTTGATAACACCTCTACGGGGCAATGATTGGGTCTCTCATGTACCTCACAACCAGTAGACCTGATATCATGTTTGCCACATGTATTTGTGCAAGATATCAAGTCAACCCCAAAATGTCTCACTTAGTTGCTGTCAAAAGTATACTTAGATATTTCAAAGGTGCTCCCAAGCTTGGACTTTGGTATCCAAAGCATTCTGACTTCAATCTGTATGCATATACAGATAGTAACTATGGTGGCTGCAACATGACTGCAAAGTCTACATCAGGGGGATGTCAGTTCCTTGGTGGACGGATAGTCTCATGGCATGCAAGAAACAATCCTGTGTGTCCGCATCAACTGCTGAAGCTGAATACATTACTGCTGCAAGCTGTTGTGCTCAAGTACTTTGCATTCTGAATCAGATGTTGGATTATGGAGACTCCCATCCACATAGACAACAACAGTGCTATCTCTATTATAGAGAATCCTATGAAACACTCCAATACAAATCAAATCAATATCAGGTATCATTTGATAAGAGATAACTTTTAGAAAGGTTTGATAAAACTGGTTAAAGTTAACACAAATAAACAATATGCTGATATGTTCACCAAGGCATTTAATGAACAGAGATTTAAGTATCTAATATCAGCTATTGGGATGACTAACTTTGAGTAGATTTTCTTAAATTTATATATTAAAAATATTTTCTAAACTGTCTGTATTAAATGTTGTCTATTTCATCATCCATATAAGCCCAGTTAACTTGAAAGAAAATTTTTCTAACTGATATTCTTTAGAATTAAAAGAATTTGAAGTATAATTTATTTTGAAGGACATTAAAATTAACTTCGGAAGAAACTTATGTCCTCAACTCAAATAAGTAAATTACCTTCGGAAGAAATTTAAGAAATATCTTCCGAAGCTTAACACACTTATATGAATTGAAGAACAATTTTCTTCCGAAGCAAATTACTCTCGGAAGATTTACTCTTAATTAAAACTTCTGATACCTAATGTCTCTCAAAACAAACTATACTTTGGAAGTAAACTTTCTTTAAGAAAATTTCTACCGAAGCAAATTCTTCTAACTCTACGAAATATCTTCCGAAGTCAAAATTGGCTTCGGAAATTTTTCAAAACTTACGAAGACAAAATACCTTCGGAAGATTTTCGACTTTCAAGAAAACTAACTTTTTGGGCACTTTTTTAGAGGTGGGACCGATATGCAGATTTCAAAGTTTATCTTTAACACATTAAATTTTTCTCAAATCCATTTCATATATATACACTCAACGGTTCCCTCTCTTTCACTATCTTTTTCATATGCAAAATTTCTCTAACCTAAATTCTCCTAAAACCGACTTTGTTCTTACCTTCCTTCACCACAAAGTTACTTCAAATGGCCAACATCAACCACAGAAACTGACCTGATTTCTCCATGCATCTTCACAGACAACACAACCAGGTTGCTCTGTTGCACTCTGAGAAAGATCCTGGCTTCTTAGAGGTTTGTCGCTTCTTATCTCTGTCAAACTACTTTAACTCTCTCACTATTGATGTATCCTCCAATGCATCTTCACGGACCTGTCAAGAGGTCACCATGGACGGGGAGAAGGCACTGTCTGCCATAGTGCAGGGTAGAACAATTTTCATCACTCCAGCCTCCATACACTCTTATCTCATGCTGTATGATGCAGAAGGTGAATTGTCCTTCCCAAAAGCAGCTATAAATCATTGTTTTGGCCAGATGGGCTATGAGGAGGACTACTCTGTAAGAACCTTCAGAAAGGGAAAGGTATCCTAACAATGGAAATACCTCCTATACGTAGTCATTCACAGCCTATCTAACAAGCATGGGGGATAGAATCAAATTCCTGAATACCTTTCCTACATAGTCCATGGAATGGTTCAAGTGGTCAAGTTTAGGTATTCTCAGTATGTTTATACAGATCTGCTTGCAAACTTGGACTCATTAGAATATTACATGTTCTCTAGATATGTCCAGCATATTTTTAACTATTAACTGGGCTCACAGTTAAGGGGAACAGGTAATGTTCTTAAATTGGGACAGATGAACTCATCACCCACTCCAATCTCACAAATGATCAGTGCTGAGGTTCCTCATGCTCAGCCTGATGAGCTCATCACCCAACTAGCCTTAAGCCTTCACTCAGAGTCTTAAAACTCTAGTGAACAACCTTCAGAGGACAGCTACCATCCTCAGGCTCTTGATCTGAATCAACCAATTCCTAATTTTGAATTCTATGACGATGAAGACATGAGATTCAGTGAGTACCATGAGTCTCTCTTCTCCACCCTTACTCCAGGAGAGATAAGTACTCCTGCCTCTCCCTTTCTAGCCCACATCATCCACCTGCTACTGAGGTGGATTTCCCTAAACCGATTCAAGAGGTCCATATGGAAAAGGCTCTCACTATTGCTAGTGATTATATCATTAAGATCTCAATCATGGCAACTCAGCCCATTTCCCTTCACCTGAAGTTGTCAGTATGCAGGGGAAATTTAGCAGCCAAGAATAATATGCTGGTGATGAGAAAGAATACATTGGTACAATTCTCTCATCCCCCTATGATTTTTCATCTAAATATGAGGGGAGCAACTTGAGATCACTGATCTCAAGGGCAAGCTAGCTTATAGACCACCCAGACAAACTCAACCAGGTCCACAAGAACCTGTGGAAGTAGTGGACTTAGCCTTCAGCTCACCTATGCAAGTGGGTGATGCTACCAAAAAGAGGGAGAAATTTCCTGCAACCACAGATGCTGTGAGCTCTGTCTTGAGTATAGATAATGAGAATTCACCACCCTCACTTGCAGTTGTCTAGACTCAACAACTTTCTCAGGCTCACACTGATGTGAAGACCATATTACAAGAACTCTTTAAGGAAGGAATTCTAATGGCCATGTCTGCCCCATCCTACCCTACTGAAAATCCAATAATAGGATGGTGGTATGACAATGCAAGAATAGCATTGGTGCTCTCTAGATCTCAGGGGCAGCAAGAGATCTTCAATTTTCAAACCCTAAGATTCCATGAGAGTATTAACTTAGTTGATCTGACACTTATCAACCCAAGCAAAAACAGACAGGCTACAGATTAGCTGAGATGATTCAAGATTGAAAAGTGAAGATGACTCCTGAGTAGATTGAGGAGGAAAAAAGGGAGAGGAAGAGGAAGGCTAGGGGAGAGAAAATAAGAGAGATCCCAAGCTTCATGCAAGCTCAATCATAGCTGCCCACAGGCCTAACACTCAAGATGATGAGTTAAGGGCAGCCAGATTGAATTATCTAGGATTAAGGAACTACAACATAGATGAACTCATCTCTCTCCCCTTAGCAGAATTAAATGAACTGCTAGACATAGAGCTATCCAAAAAGAGGAATGAGGCTGAGGCTGTAGAGTTGTTACTCAAGATCAAAGAAGAAAGAAAAAGAAAAAAACTATACAAAGTCCTTATCCTCTCTCCAATTCAAGAAAGTCCTGAAAAGTAGACTGTAGCTGTACAACAGGAGCAAACTCAGATAGGCAGAGAACAAGACAAACAGAAGATGATAACCTATTTGAGTGCCATAGATCTCTATCAGGTAGCAGCTCTCAACCATCTCTCATATGAATATATTAAATTTGAGTACCTCAAACAGTTAGAAAAAGAAGCTCAAACTCAAAGAAAAGCTGTCAAGAGAAAAATGAAAGAAGAGGCTGCTAAGTCAAGAGCCACCATCAAAGCACAAGAAAAGAAGTCTACTGATAGGCTAAAGATGGTGAGCTTCTTGAAGCTGTATGGGTTCTCCAGAAGGAGACTTGGTCCTATGTCTTTATCCACAATTGATGAGCATATCAAAAGTATCAAGCAGAAGATAAAGCAAGGTCAGCTGGTTGACTTGCATCCCCCACCAAGTCAAGCTGTACCTGAAGTTGAGATGAAGGTTAAACCATATGAGACAACACAACCTAATCCTGAAGCTACATCTAAGCCAACTTTATTTTCTGACCCACAGCAGTGTTCTGAACCTCATGCTTCTAAACATATGGAGGAAAAGGACACAACTGAGAAGAATAAAGAAAGATCAACTAGTGCTGCAAGGCATCCACCTCTGCACCTCAGGATGAATCAGAACATCCTAAGGGTGAACAAGAAGAGGCTGCTCAACTAACTCCTATTCAAGCAGAGCCTATTATAATTGGAAGACCCATTCTGTCCTGGAGCTTTACAGCAAATCCAGATAGATGATATGTTATTAGAGATCAAGGAGGTCAAGATGTCTATCTCTGGCAAGACATGTTTGATCTCCCTCTGCATGATCTCTATGACATGAGGAGATACAATGAGAGTCTGAGGGATCCTGACCAATTGATGAAGAAAGGCATGGTCTTGATCCTAATGAGGACTGTCAACATCTGATTATCCTTCTCTATTTTGGTAGCATCAGCCTAGGGGGAGTTTGTGAGGAATACTTGAAAGGCTGATGCAACCAAAGTAGCCAAAGAACTTCCTACCTACATGCATGTGCATTGCAAAAGTTACTTCGAAAGTTTTACACTTCTACTAAGAAAAACTATCTAATTGTAAAATCTTCCGAAGCCAAGACCAAAATCTTCCGAAGCCAAAGATGAAGTCTTCCGAAGGTTAGAAGACAAAGTCTTTCGAAGCCAACAAGACAGAAGATTGATTTCTTCCGAGGACAGAGAAGACATGCTTTTTTTGATCTAATTTTTCAGAAAGCTGACCAACTTTCCGCTACCACTCTGAAGACTCACCAACTTGCGTAAGTTAGTGAAAAGGTCCATGCTTTAGTAAACTGTAGATTATGGTCTTGGTGGTTGTAACTTTCTACTTTGTACTTTTATACTTTTTGTAATACATTAGGATGTGAGCTATGGCATGTCATAGTCACATGTCAAAAGGGCAATCTGCCTTTTTGACTTTACATTGATTTTGTTGTCTAGATCAGTGTACCCAGCTGGCTTCAAAGTATGACCGGCTGTAGGATGTAGTATAAAGTTTCTCAGGCATTGTATTTTGTATTATCACTTGATTACTTTGTTACTTTGTAATAGAATTTAAGAGCAATATACAACATTCTTGAAAATCATTTCTGCTTGTGTTCTTTTACTTTAAGTTCTTAGTTCATTTGAACCCGGTTCCCTATTTGATTTTTTAAGTGTTGCTCAAGTTCACTCTCCAAACATTCCTGTGAAACTGTTGCATTGACCTCCCCAAACGGTCTCACAGAGTTTTATTGTATAGGACAAGAAAACCTAGAATTTGCACAAAAATGATTAGAATTTGATTGGTGTTTAGTTCTTTAGGTCAAGAAAACCTTGAATTTGTCCTAAAAAATCAAACCTTGTTTTGGTTTTCTATGTGAAAGGTGAAGAACTATGTGTTAGCTTTGCTGGAAATAAATGTAATGCAATATAAAAGATATATTCAAGTGTTTAAAAATTTTATGTTGCTTCGTTAAAAATTTAATCATGAAAAAATAGTGACCCCTAAAAATTATTTTCTCGTTCCACCACTGACACCGCAAATCCTCTCAAACCCAATCACCAATACCCAATATTTCCCCCTCCGGCCTTCCCTAGTACAACTTTGCTCGACACCAACATCCACCCGTGACACCCTTCTCCATTTGATCTTCATCCCCACCCTTTCCCTTCACCTGTTACAACTTTGCTCGCTTAATTTACTACCATGAGTATTTCATGATTCATCATATGCTTCTTTGGTTGTCCAAATGAAATAGTAATTAAATCGATGAACCACATATTGGTTTTCAAGAAAAGCAAATCTTGCTTCACCAAAATGATCACACAATTGATCTTGCTACTACCACCACCATCACACGTTTGTCTGCGTCGCCGACGAACTCCGGTGAATGCATGAGGGGCATCAAGAGAAGTGACAACGGTGTTTGTTGCTGGAGAAGATGGGGAAGAATGAGGGTGCGATGGACAAAAAAAAGGGGTGGGGGACTAAATGCCGGTGTGGTGTATGGAAGGTTGCCAACCACCGATGATGGTGTTGGCGGCCGGAAATAGGGTTGTAGGTGACGGGGTCTTCAAGCGCTACATTTAATAGAAAAGTTTACCTCCAATCCACAACAGTACATTTTGTATTGCGTTTTAACAAATTGTTGGACCAACTTTGTAATTTCTCAAATTTAAAGACCAAAAGTAAAATAAGGTCTAACCACAAAGAATTTTCATGTATTAACTTAACTATTTTTAAGTGGAACCATTTTCTTAAATAAGTGAAAACAACCAAAACCCATTTGGTCCAGTGTATTTAAGTGAATTTCATGATATATAGAATTATAGATACAACAATGCAACCTTGTTTGTTTGAGGTGCATGGAGTGGAAATCGAGGGAGGATAAAACCTGGCCTAGATTGAGAGCATCACTCCCATAAACCCGGTGAAAAAAAATAACTCTCAACTCAATGATTTTTATCTAGGGTTCCTTGTTCTTTTTATTTTCTCTTTTTTGGGTCTAATAGGAAAACTGAGGAAAAATTGGATGACTCTATGTAAAAAGGAGGGGAAAACCAAGGAATATAAAAGTATCTAATATGATGTTAATGTAACAGTTTGAGAAATCTAAGAAGCCCGGATAACTCCTACCCCTTTAAAAAATGAACCAATCTAAACTATAGATTAAGTAAAGTGACATAATAATATTTTACTTCTCATGTTTTTTTAAAGAACCAAATGAAATAATCTAAATCATAGTTTAATATGATCAATTACTAGAATTAAAAAAAATCGTATTGTAGTAACTTTATTAAATTTTAAACCCTAGCTACCATAGATAAAACTAGTATTATATTATTATTTGTTTGTGCTTCTCATTAGAAAACATTGGTATGTACGTTTCTTATTACTTACATTACCAACTTTATGTTTATATATTTCATTTTTATATGTATTGATAGTTTCAATATGTTTATTAATTAGAAAGTGAAAAGTGTGTGCTTTGATTTTTGACATAACCCAGTATTAAGCTTGTAGCCATGCTTCAAATATTGTACATCATGCTTTAAATCTTGTATAATACTATTCATGAAAGTTTTAGATTCATCTTTATTATATTTATATATAACAAAATAAAAGGAGTTTGGCCATTTGGCATCATATCGGGCCACCTATTCTACTTGGCATCGTATTAAGCTACTATTGCCATTTGGCACACTATTTTTATTCCTTAAAGAAAACAAGCAGATCCTTTTAAGTGACCCAAATCCATTTCTTTTACCGGCCCGACAACAAAAAAATTTCAAAACCCTATCATCTCAACCTTGCACATTTCCCCCTACCATCACAAAACACTACCAGCTACCACTACAGTCTCCTTCTTCCTCCAAACACTTTTGCGATCTTCCTTTGCAGGTTTGTATGAATAAGAACTCAGCCATTGTCGCCTCAAGGATCAGTTACACCGTTGAAAACAACTGATAGTGTTGCCATCACTAGTCATCCCTTCGCTTTAAAATTTTTATTTTGTGAATGAATCCTGCCCCAAGTTTGGATGAAGCTCCTCTAATTCATGACTTTTTAAGAATCCCAGTTAAAGGTACACCATTGATTTCTTTGATTTCGAATTTGACTTCTTCAAAACCTCATTTTTTTAATTCAAGTTTTGAGATGAACTAGAGGGTTTTGATTGTCCTCTAATTTCTAGGTTTGTGGCTTCAGAGATGGCATCCAAATTGTTGTGTGGCCTTCAATGATGCCAAGGACGTGGAAGAAGCAAAAATAGATTCCAAATGATACAAGAAACCATATTCGCTATACCATAAAAAAATTACCCTTTTTTACCTATTGTCCGACCTGTTTCAACCCATAAGGAAAAATAAAGATGCATTTCTACTAAGGTAAGTTTCGACAACGTCGAGCTCTGTTTTAACCCACAAGGAAAACTACATGTGCATTGTCTAGCATGATTTATGGACGGTTATCTTTTGGTGAAAAGTTTTGAGCTGTGGGTTAAAAATGCCTTGTTATTGGGGAGGTCTGAAGTTGCAAATGTATTTATTGAGAAGTTGAATGCTTCATTTGATTTTAGCCTTACAACATAATTTTACAATTGGATGTTATATTAGCCCATTTTTAGTTAAAACCATATTGATTTGGTTTGTTCATGTGAAAAATATGTACAACTCTTTGGTTTGTTCATGTGAAAAATAGGTGCAACTCTATGACGACCAATGATTTTTAAGAAGGTTAGCATATATATATTTTTTCATTAGAGTACATTACCAACGTGACAGTTTATTTGAGTAATAGTTTTGTTATGACCATCAACTGTTTTGTTCAATAAAAAATTTTGCTTTTGATTCTAGAGATCCCAACTAGCACTCGTCATATTCAAATTTGCCAGAATTTCTTCAACTTTAGATCTGTTTTAAAATTTTATTAATATCTTTTTTTATTTTTAGAATTATAACTCACATGACTATTTAACATACTGTTAATTCTACATCATAATAATTAACACCAATCAACCATAGGTGAAGCTCGAACCGGTGACCTCAAAGTTAAATTTTATTTAGATGGCTTCTTTTCAAAATCGAGGTATACTTTTCTTCCAAGAGACCAAGATTATGCATTTAGGGGCAGTTTGTTTATTAATAGGTAAAATGTCTGCAATTTGCTGTAGACATTTGTGAAAGAAGATGCGGACCAAACCTCTGCAGTCTGCAAGAAAAAAAATGTTTGTCTTTTAACATCTGTAGATTGTTAAAATAAACTAGTGGTGGTGTACGGACGATGGTGGTGGCTGGAGGGCGGTGGCGGACGGTGGGCGGTGGCGGACGGTGGCGGACGATGGATAGTAGCGGACGGTGGTGGTGGGGGTGGTGGTGGTTGTGGACAGTGAGTTAAGGTGGGTGGTGGTGTTTAAGAAGAGCTACGCAGACCTTAGAATTGGATGTGCCAAGTCTGCACCAAGAAGAGTTCACGCAGACGTTTTTTAATGAAACGTATTAAAAAAACAAACAGTCTGCAGGATTCAATGTCTGCGCGTGCTCTGCGTGGCGCAGACAAAAGAGCCTGCGTAGACCTTTTTCAAAAAAATAAACACCACCTTAGTCTTCTTTAACCATTAATTGTTGTGTAGTTTTTCAGCCAAAGTTGACATCAAAACATAGGAGGGGGGTTTGATATTAATTGGTCTTGAGGCTTGACGTTTTACTATTTGTTTTTATGAAGAAGATTAAGGTTGAACCTGTATTTTTAACTTTTGTATATGTTTTTCCGTTGCATTTAATATTGTTATTTATTTTAAGAAAAACTTTACAAAATAGTAATACACGGATCGTTAGACTAGTGTGTGTTTGTGTGTGTATGTGTGTGTGTATGTATATGACGCAACGACAAAGTGCCTCTTTTTTGCCTCTCCTCTCTCTCTCTCTCTCTCTCTCTCTCTCTCTCTCTCTGTAATTCTCTATTTCTTTTTTTTTCTTCCTACCGTCATTGAATACAATTTTGAAAAGTGCTGAAGACAACTTGTCAAACTTAAAACATAAAAATGTATCGACCCCAATACAACCGTAGATTCAAAATGGACGACTCAGATTTCAAAATTCACTATTCATTTCTTGTATTTTAATTATAGGATAATAATATGTTTTGAAAGAAAATAATGGAATTAAATAAGTCCAAATTTAAAAAATAAATAAAGAAGAAAAATATATATATATATATATATATATAAAACAAATCATAAATATGTTTCTTACTAGAAACAAGATTAGAAACTTGTGTGTTACATTGTTACATTAATTAAATACTAGGAAATGTCGTTCGCGCGTTGCCTCAAATACTTAAGTGTTTATGTACTAATGTTGTTGCACCTAAAATAAAACTGTAGTACATAAGCATTTATAAAATAACATATATTAATAGATACAATTATAATTGTCATGGATCATTATCTAAAAATCTAAACTTTTGTGTTCAAACAAAAAAGCATTATGGATCATAATCCAAAATTCTAAACTTTTGTGTACAAACAAAAAAGCATTAAAGTTATATGTAGCTAACATTTTTCTTTTATATAGATATATAATATAAAAATTAAATTAATTAGTTAATAATTTAAACGATATTCAATTTAATTTAAGTATAGACGCGTGTCTCTAAAAACCTTCTCTTGTTAAATACTATATACTAGCTTTAATAAGCTCGTATATTGAACGAGTTGAATAAAAGATATTAAATAGAATGTAAATTTATTGATTACAAATCAATATTTAAGATAAAATATGATTGAAACCATTCTTATTATAAATAAAATAAAAATTTTGTTTCAAAACAAATATTTTTAAAAAATGTCATTTAAAATTTTTTCTTATTATAAATCTCAATTTTAATTAATTTTTTGTTTATAAAAATTTTACTTTATAAAAACACAAATTTTAAAATATTTTCTATTTTTTAAAATGTTTGATGTTTTAGAAAATTTTCTTATTTTATAATAACTTATTTTTTTAAAAATAACATTAATAAAAAGATATCTTTATTAGTTTATTAAAAAAACTTTTTTAATCAAAAAAATTAAATAATATTATTAGTAATTAATATGATTGTTTAATAGGAAATGAAAACGGAAAATTTTGATAAAAAGAAAATGTGATTTTGTCATGTATCACTCATGATTATCCTTTTATTAGAGTAAGGATATATGTTGATTTTGAGTTAATTTATGTTTATAACTTGCAAAAACCTTTTTGTCAAGTTTTACTAAATTAAGGATAAACATTAGTTTTATTAAATTAAGGATAGACATTCGCACAAGTTATGACAAAAGGCATACGTTTGAGTGACTTTTTACAGACATATAATTTAGTTTATTCAATTGTTTTATTTTGGACATTTCGTAATGGTCCGTGTCCGGTGAACGGACGACTCTTTACTCTTAATACAAATATATAGAAATTATGAGTTAAAATACAAAAAAATTATTAAAACATTTAAATACAATTATTTATTGTTAACCCATTTTGGAAAAATAAAAAAATACAAAATTTGCAGCCCAATCAGATGATGACACGTGGTAAGGCGATGAAAGTTCCACCGATCTTGCTAAATGAGTTATAGTTAATATGAATAAATAAAAGAAATCATCTATATGTTTTGTTATTATATGTTTTTGTTATTCATGTTAAATATTAAGTCATAAGCATAAATATACATTATATCTACTTAATATTACTCGTCATAGTATCTCTATACTAATAAATAAAAATAAATCCGGACACTTGCCACCATTATATGCCATATAATAATTGGTTTTCCTGCTTCTCTCTCTTTTTAATTATAAATGCTATAATAGTTATTCATTAATTAATAATTATCCATAATTAAAATTTTGAAATATGTTAACTTCAAATTTTCAAATGTGTAATACATGTGTTTATTCAATCCGTAAACTTTTTATATTATTAACCATGTAAGAGTAAATTTATTTAGCCCGTGTATTATACGGGATTGTAAGATAATATATTTATAATTTAAAAGAATAGGTGACCCGAGCAATGAAAAACTACGGGTTAGAATTTTTTGTTTTTTTTAATTTTTTGAAAAAGGAAATGCAAATGTTATAAAAAACCAATTGTTAACAAGAAAAATCAAACTTAAGTGCATCTTAATATACAACCAATAATGGTAAGTGTTCTGATTTGCATATTTAATATCAAGATAACATAAATTTATGGAATTCAAGATGCGCAGTTTAGGTAAAAGAGAAATCAAGCTTGCGAGATTGCTTATATTTGGATAAACTAATATAGATAAACATTATCCGCGGTGATTGTTTACTTCTTTGCCTAACTTGGATGTTTGAACGAATACTACTCTTACGAAAATACCAGTTGGTTTTATAGTTTGATAACAGTTAAATAACATCTGTAACTGTATCTTTTAAATTTTTTCAACTTCATGATGTAAAACAAATCTATATTTCACATATATATACATGTATTATGTATATATAGGGGAAGAGCCGGTTCCAACGCCACTAAAATAAGTTCGATCAGAGTTCGTTTTAAGCTGCTTTCATGCGATTCCCATACATACATTGTTGATGTTACTATACATCTAATGCTACACTTTGGATGTCGTTACACATTTGATGCTCCTGCCACATAGAATTGTTGTACCAACTCCCCCAAGTTCAATTGGACTTTAAGGTTGTTCGAAACAATTTTGATGATGTTGATACTGTGGAAGAAGGTTAAGAAAAATTGAACTTAAGTTCATCTTATATATATAAACAATCAATAATGGTAAGTGTTTTGATTTGCATATATAATACCAAGATAACAAAATTCATGGAATTCAAGATGTGTAGTTTAGGTAAAAAAGAAATCAAGCTTGCCGGATTGCTTATATTCAGAAAAAATATTATAGATAAACATTTTACCAGGTGATTGTTTACTTCTTTGCCTATCTCGGGATGTTTGAACTAATACTCTAACGAAAAAACCGGTTAGTTTTATAGCGTGATGACAGGTAAATATTTTAATATTTGTAACTGTATCTTTTAAATTTTTTAAACTTAATGATGTAGAACAAATCTATATTTTATATAAATATATACATGTACCATATATATATAGAGGAAGAGCCGGTTCCAATGCCGCTGATATGAGTTCAATCGGAGTTCGTTTGATCCGGTTTCCTGCAATTTCCATACATACAGATATTACTACTCATCTATGCAGCACTTTGGATGCTCCTGCTATATGTTATTGTTGTGGTGCCAATTCCGCCAAGTTCAATCGAACTTTCTAGATTGTTCAAAATAATTTTGATGATGTTGTTACAGTGGAAGAAGGTAAAGAAAGCGTTTTGAGAGCAAATACGAAGTAAAATTCTGAAAATTCTTTCTTTTTTAAGTAAGATACTAGTTTAATTTTTTATTTCCTTTTTAACAACCCAATTAATATATTCAGTTTCAGTTTAACATGAATCAACTATTCAACTAACAAACAAAACTCTTTAAATGGTTGAGACCTTATTTATTTACGTGACAAAAAAAATATATGATTCCATATTTGTTTTGACAACATTTTCATGGTTTCTGGCATATTTTTGCAGAAATTATTATTACTACTAGCATTAATAAACCCGTGTATTACACTGATTGAATAAATAAAATATTAAATATAATAAAATTTTACTGGTTTTAAAACTTTATTCTAGGATAATATATAATTGAAATTACGTATAAGTAAAGATATACGTAATAAAACAGTGTATCAACTTTTTAAACTTAAAAAAAAACTAAATATTTTGTTTCAAAACAAAATGTTTTAAAAAATTTTCATTATTTTACATTTTAATTTTTAATTATTTTTTATTTTAGATATTTTACTTTTTAAAAGTACCAATTTTAAAATATTTTGTAATTTTAAAAAACTTTTATATTTTAAAAAAACTTCTTATTTTATAAAACAAATTTTCTAAGTAACATTAATAAAAGGAACTTTTTTTTAATTTATTAAAAAAGTATTTTTAGTCCATAAAGAAATTAAATAACATTATTACTAATTATAGTAACTATTAAATACGAGAGAGAAGCGGAGAAAAATTGATTAGGTGAAATATGGTGTTAACAAATGTCCCCTCATATACTCTTTTATTATAGTAGAGAGATAATTATCTTGTAAATATTTAAATCTATTAAAGTTTTAAACCTTCATACTTATAATATAGAACTATCGAGACCATTCTTGTTCAACATGAAAAAATAACAATTTTTTCAAAACTTTAAAATTTTTAAGCGGTTTTTAACAAAATATTAAAAGTACATAATTGACATCCTTTTTACAACAAAATTTTTATAGATAAAAAAACGTCATAACTAGACTTGGGCCGGGTACGGACCCGACCCGGAGAACCCGACCCGGACCCGGGTCCGGGTACAACCCGGTATAGGGTGTACCCGGTTTGGAACCGAAAATACCCGGTGGGTAGGAACCGGTTATGGGTTTTTATAATTTTCTAGAACCCGAACCGTACCCGACCCGACCCAACCCGGACCCGACCCGATCGTACCCGGGTCCAACCCGGTTTTTACCGTTTTTCGGGTTTTTTTAAAAAACTAGCCGTTTTTAACGGCTATATAGCCGTTGGATCTCATTTTTGACCCTTTTTTTTTTTTTTTTTTGCCCCCTAAGGTAGTATAAATAGGTGTGGGTTGGTTTGATTGAGTACCCAACTCTCAAACGCAAAAACGTACGCAAAAAACGCAAAAAATACTCTAGTTTACTCTCGTTTTACATTTTCACTCTCTCGTTTTACACTTTTCACTGTCTTTAATCTTGTTATGGCTCAATCACAATCTTCCGTTGGTCAAAGTTCGTCCAACGCTCCAACCGTCGTTCGTGTTCTTCCACACAATCGTAACATGGATGTATGGTGCAATTGGGACATGGTTGAGTTGAGTGACGGGTCTGTAAAGGCTCGTTGCAAGTTTTGCGGAGCTTTGCTTGCTAAAGATTCTAACACGACTTTAAGCAAACACATTAGCAAGAAGTTTTGTAAGTCGTTGAAAAGTAATCCGGATTCGCAACAAACACAATTAGGTGGAGACGGTGGAATCTTTAATTACGACGTTAATAGGGTTCGAGATCGAATGGCGAAGTTCGTGATTCAAGAAGCTTTGCCTTTTAGTCACTTCGACAATCCTCGTTTGACCAACTTAATTCGAGAGACGCTTCAACCTCGTTACAACCATGTAAGTCGTACTACCCTTAGACGTTATTGTTTAAAATTATGGAAGCAAGCAAAAAATGATTTAATTGTATTATTTGAAAATTTAAATACCGGTGTAAACTTAACTAGTGACGTTTGGTCGGCTCCACACGGTTTACCCGAATCGTACCTTTGCGTCACCGCTCATTGGGTAGATCCCAAATCATGGCAATTGATGAAACGTACGATTGCGTTTGATCTTTTTCCGTATCCACACACCGGAGAATTTTGTTTTACTTTTTGGATAATGTAATAACTACTTTTAATTTACAAAATAAAATTTTTTCAATGGCATTTGATAACGCTTCCAACAACACAACCGCGGTTGAAAAATTAAAATTAAAATATCTTCCGATTGCAAACGGTGATTTTTTCCATACTCGTTGTGTTGCACATATTATTAATTTAGTAGTGCAAGACGGTCTATCCGTGCAATTTGTTAATAACTTTATTAAAGCTTTTCGATTTATGTTACATGACGTTTATAAAAAAAGTAGAAGAAGATATCAAGATTATAAAAAACTTTGTAAGGATACGGACTCTGTATTTTTAGGTCCTAATTGGGATGTACCTACTCGGTGGAATTCGACTTGTCACATGTTTAATTGTGCTTTAAAACAAAAGGGAACTTTGAAAGCTTTTCATAATAGTCTTTCGGATAATGGTGAAGCCGACCCATTTCCGGATGCGGGTTGGAAAAATGTTTAAAGTCTATCCGATTTTCTTGAGGTGTTTAAAAACTCAACAACAAAATTATCGGGAGTTTATTATCCCACTAGTTATTCGGTGGTTCAAGAATTATATTTCATGGCTTTGAATTTTAAAAATTTTCAATATAAAAATGATATGTTTACACAAATGATAGAACCAATGAAAGAAAAGTTTAAAAAATATTTTGAGGAGTTACCACCCGTTTTTACTTGTGCCGCCGCTTTAAATCCGTTTTTAAATATTGCTGGGGTTGAATGTTTGATGGACGAGATAAATGACAATTTAGATATGCATGACGAAAACCCTAATTTTTCAAGGGATGCCAAAAAAAGTTTTAATGCAAGCTTGAAAACAATATATAATTTTTATTTAAATAGATATGGGCCTAACGTAAATATAACCACACCAAGAGAATCAACCTCAAATGCTAGTACCTCGATGAAAGACCCGGTTATAACCATGTTGAATGTTGTTCGGGATGTGACGGCCAAACGACAAAGGGGTAACACCCCAACAAGTGAGCTCGGTAGATATAGTGCTACGGATTTTATTTCCACTATGACTATCGAAGATTATCGTGCATTCGATATTTTGTCTTGGTGGAAAGGAAAGGAATCTCAATTTCCGATTCTTTCCGCTATGGCCCGTGATTTACCAAGCGTCCAAGCTTCTACGGTAGCTTCGGAATCTGCTTTTTCTCTTAGTGGCAGGGTAATCTCATTACGGAGAACAAGACTAACTCCAGAAGCGGTTGAGATGTGCATTTGTTTAAAGGATCACTTAGACGCGATGGATCGTATACAAGACCAAACAAGCCTCGAAGATGAAATTGCACTCGAAGCTAAAGTACACGATGAAGAGGTAGAAGAAGGAGTATCTTCTGGCATATCGGATGAAGAATTAGCATTTGATCAAGCGTCTCGTAGTAAATAAACATTAGACGATAACTTAAATAAAAGTTTTATGTTATTTTTTATTGATCGATTTATGTATTTTTAAGTTGTTTAAATAAATAAATGAAAAATTAATGTTTATTTAATATTGTTAAATAAAAACAACATTAATATTATTAATAATAATAACAATAATAATATTATTAATAATAACAGCAACAACAAAAACAAATAAAAACAAAAACAACAATAATATTATTAATAATAATAACAATAATACTTATTATGATTTATAATAATAATAACAAAACAACAACAACAAGTCAATAATAATAATAATAATAATAATAATAATAATAATAATAATAATAATAATAATAATAATAATAATAATAATAATAATAATAATAATAATAATAATGATAATGATTTATATTAGTAAAAACAAAAAAAAATAAAAAAAATTCAAAAACCCGATTATACCCGGGTTCCGTACCCGACCCGGACCCTAACCGGGTATGTCGGGTAGGGTAATAGCTTGGGTGAACCCGACCCGGGTTCGAACCCGGTTCCACCCGTACCCGGGTACGAAAAAAACCGGTTGGGCCGAACCCGGTTTCAACCCGGTTTCGGGTATTGGGCTGGACCCGGTTTGCCCACCTCTAGTCATAACTAGCATTCATAATACATGTTGACAATTTAAGTCCAAAAACAGAAAATTTTGGAAAACAGAAAGACTATACCCTAACCCAGCCCATACTAACACTAAGGTAACTGGATCACCTAGGCTAAACCTGTCAGCAATGGTTAGCTTTTAAGAGTTTCAAAATTAACATTGACTATGGTGCTAAGCTATTTGGTCTTTTGTTAATAAGATTGGTGCGGCCACATGAAGAACTCAGCCGACGATGGCGCCATTGGGATCCCTATGGACGATAAAGAACCAGCGGTTGCAAGTGCACCATGGTGGTTCGCATGGGGCTGGTGGAAGAAGTTATGATAGTTCGAGTCAAACTAGCTCTACTAAAATCATATATCACCCCGGTTAAAAAAATAAAATATTAAATAGAATGAAAATTAATTATTTATAAAATGATATTTTAAGATAATATATAATTGATATCTTTCTTATTATAAATAGAATGAAAATTTTATTTCAAAACAAATATTTAAAAAAAATGTCATTTCTGAAAACTTTCTTATTATAACTCTAAAATTAAATTATTTTTTGTTTATAAATATTTTACTTTTTATAAACACCAATTTTATATATTTAGTATTTTTAAAAAAGTTCGATGTTATAAAAATTTTTCCTATTTTAAAAATTTTTCCTATTTAGAGTAGAACGATATAAATATAAAGATTTATAATGTTATCTTTTCAAAAACTTATTCTTAGTTAACCTTTTATAATGTTATAAAAAAGAAATAGATGAAGAAAAAGAGAAACAAAAAAAAAAAAAAATACATACCATCCTCATCCTCTCATTACTTATCTATATAGTAGCAAAGTTTTACCTACATGAACCTTTTAGTTTTTATGATTTAGCAAGAGAAGTTTTAAGATTTTAATATTTGACCCTTTTTTATTTGTGAAGTTATTTTAGTATTTAAAAACTAATCTAAATAGGTATTTATTTAAATTGCATCATAAAATATGTGAAAAGTTGCGTTGATTCGATACGTTTGTTAAGTTTACACTATTATGTTGACTTTATTTATTTCTTTCCATTTGCTTGATATCTTCGAGTTCCAAGTTGAAATGATAGCCGTTAATATATTTTTTGTATTTGGGTTTTTGTATTCAAGTACGTGATGCAATTACCACGCAACGCGTGAAGGATCATATCTAGTTATAACAATTAGAAGGTCTATCATAACATTTGACTTCATAGCAATGTTTGTCGAATAAAATTAATGAAATCAAATGAGTCCAAAAATTCAAGTAATAAATAGGAATATATATATATATATATATATATATATATATATATATAAACTAGTGGGTAACTCGCATTGCAACGAAGTGAACAATTTACAAGTGTATACTTGTTATATTTCACTTAATTTAACAATTTAAAAGTTTTAAAAGTCAAAAGCATGTATTCGTCCCTGACTTTTTTGTTAAATTTGTCATTTCAATCATAAACTATTTTTTTACCATTTCAGTAACTGTATTTTATTAAATGTTGTCATTTTCATCCACTTCACTAACACCGTTAAAACTACGTTAAATATGAAGGTATTTTATTCTTTTTGAACACCCTAATTATCCTATTAGAACAAATTAATCAATTAATATTCAATTAAAACTAAAAAACACATGAAACGACTAATGAGACCAAACGCTTCGATTTAAAAGCTTCGATTAACTCTAACCCATGTTGTTCGATTGAGGTCTACCGTGAGATTTCAATTAATCTTCACGTTTTGTTCGAACGTGTACCGTTACTTGATTGAGGTCTATTGTGGGATTTGTTTTATATAATTGATGTCTTTGATTGAAATATCACAGCAGATCTTAATCGAACAACATGTGTTAGAATTAATTGAAGCGGCCGTTCTCACGAGTCGTTTCATATGTTTTTTAATTTTAATTTAATATTAATTGATTAATTTGTTTTAATAGGATAATTAGTGTGTTCAAAAAGACTAAAATACCCTTATAATTAACGGAGTTTTAACGAAGTTTTAACGGTGTTAGTGGAGTGGATGAAAATGACAACATTTGGTAAACTACAGTGACTGAAATGGCAAAAAAATAGTTTTTGGATTGAAATGGCAAATTTAACAAAATGTCAGGGACGAAAATGGCACTTTACTCTAAAAAAAAAGTGACCCGAACAATGAAAAAATGTGGGTTAGGAATTTTTGTTTTATTAAGATTTTTAAAAAAGGAAATGCAAATGTTAAAAAAAAACATTTGTTAACAAGAAAAATCGAACTTAAGTTCATCTTAAATATAATCAATAATGAGTGTTTTGATTTGCAGATATAATATCAAGATTATACAAATTTATGAAATTCAAGAACTGCAGTTTAGGTAAAAGAGAAGGAAGCTTGCCGCATTGCTTATATTTGAATAAAATATTATAGATAAACATTATCCGCGGTAATTGTTTACTTTTTTGCCTAACTCGGGATGTTTGAACGAATACTTTTACGAAAATTTAGTTAGTTTTATAGTGTGATTACAGTTAAATATTTTAATATTTGTAATTGTATCTTTTAATTTTTTTAACTTAATGTTGTAAAGCAAATCTGTATTTTATATAAATATATACATGTATTACATATATATATATATATGTGTGTGTGTGTGTGTGTGTGTGTGTGTGTGGAAGAGCAGGTTCCATCGTTGCTGAAATGATTTCAATTGGAGTTCGTTTGAGCTGATTTCCCGCAATTCCCATACATATATTATTAGTGTAACTACTCATCCGATGCTACACTTTGAATGTTGTTACACATTTGATGCTCCTATTACATAAAATTGTTGTGCCAACTCCCCTAAGTTCAATCAGATTTTTAATGTTGTTCAAAACAATTTTGATGGTACTGTTGTTACTCTGGAAGAAGGTTAAGAAAATTCGAACTTAAGTTCTGAACTTAAATAAACAACCAATAAAGGTAAGTGTTTTGATTTGTAGATATAATACCAAGATAACACAAATTCACGGAATTCAAGATGTGAAGTTTATATAAAAAAGAAATCAAGATTGCCGGATTGCTAATATTAAGAGAAAATATCATCGATAAACATTTTACCATGTGATTGTTTACTTCTTTGCCTATCTTGGGATGTTTGAACTAATACTCTAACGAAAAAACCGGTTAGTTTTATAGCGTGATGACATCTAAATATTTAATATCTGTAACTGTATGTTTTAAATTTTTTAAACTTAATGATGTAGAACAAATCTATATTCTATATAAATATATACATGTATTATGTATATATAAGGGAAGAGCCGGTTCGAACGCCGCTTATATGAGTTCGATCGGAGTTCGTTTGAGGTGGTTTCGGCAAAAATTCCCATACATACACTATTGATGTTACTACTCATCTATGCTGCACTTTGGATGTTATACATTTGAAGAATGCTCCTGCTGTACGAAATTGCTGTGGTGTCAATTCCCGTAAGTTTAATCGGACTTTCTAGATTGTTCAAAATAATTTTGATGATGTTGTTACTGTGGAAAAAGGTTAAGAAAGTGTTTTGAGAGCAAATACAAAATAAAATTCTTTCTTTTTTAAGTAAGATACTAGTTTAATTTTATTTTCTTTGTTAAACATGAAAAAATAACAATTTTGTCAAAACTATTAAAATTTTTAAGCCGTTTTACAACAAAATATTAAAAGTACGTAATTGACATCCTTTTTACAACAAAATTTTTTATAAATTAAAAAACTTCATAACTAACATTCCAAATACATGTTGACAATTGAAGTCCAAAAACAGAAAATTTTGAAACACAGAAAGATTATACCCTAACCCAGCCCATACTAATACTAAGGTAAGTGGATCGATCACCTAGGCTAAACCGGTCAGCAATGGTTAGCTTTTTAAAGAGTTTCAAAATTAGCATTGTCTATGGTGCTAAGCTATTTGGTCATTTGTTAATAAGATTGGTGCGGCCACATGAAGAACTCAGCCGACGATGGCGCCATCGGGATCCCTACGGACGACAAAGAACCAGTTGTTGCTAGTGCACCAGGGTGGTTCGCATGGAGCCGGTGGAATAAATTCTGATGGTTCAGGTCAAACTAGCTTTACTAAAACCGTGTATTACACTAGTTAAATAAATAAAATATTAAATAGAATGAAAATTAATTATTTATAAAATGATATTTTAATATAATATATAATTGATATCTTTCTTATTATAAATAGAATGAAAATTTTATTTCAAAACAAACATTTAAAAAAAATGTCATTTCTAAAAACTTTCTTATTATAACTTAAAATTAAATTAACTTTTGTTTATAAATATTTTACTTTTTAAAAACATCAATTTTATATATTTTGTTTTTTTTAAAAAGTTTGATGTTTTAATTTTTTTTCCTATTTTAAATTTTTTTTAGAAATAACATTAATAAAAATATTTTTTTCTTAATTTATTAAAAAACTATTTTAATCTAATAAAGAATTAAATAATATTTTAATAATTAATATGATTATTTAATAGAAAAGATAATCGAGGAAAAATTGATAAGAAGAAATTCGATACTACCACGTGTTATTTTTAGTTATCTTTTTATTAGAGAAGAAATATATAAATATAAAGATTTATAATGTTATCTTTCCAAAAAGATATTCTTAGTTAACCTTTTATAATGTTATAAAAAAGAAAATAGACGAAGAAAAAGAGAAATAAAAAAATACATACCATCCTTATTCTCTCATTACTTATCTATATAGTTGCAAAGTTTTAGCTACATGAACCTTTTAGTTTTTATGATTTAGCCAGAGAAGTTTTAAGATTTTAATATTTGACCCTTTTTGGTTTGTGAAGTTATTTTAGTATTTAAAAACTAATCTAAATACCTATTTATTTAAATTGCATCATAAAATATGTGAAAAGTTGTGTTAATTCGATACGTTTGTTAAGTTTACACTGTTATGTTGATGTTATTTCTTTCTTTCCATTTGCTTGATGTGTTCGAGTTCCAAGTTGAAAGGATAGCCGTTAATATATTTTTTGTATTCCGGTTTTCGTATTCAAGTACGTGATGCAATTACCGCGCAACGAGTGGAGGAACATATCCAGTTATAACAATTAGAAGGTCTATCGTAACATTTGACTTCATAGCAATGTGTGTTGAATAAAATTAATGAAATCAAATAAGTCCAAAAATTTAAGTAATAAATAGGAATATATATATATATATATATATATATATATATATATAGAGAGAGAGAGAGAGAGAGGAGTGATCCTAAGAAAACCACAAAGTTATGAGAAAACATGAGAAAACAGTGAAATCGATCATATAATTTAATAATTTTTTTATCACTACCCTCTATGTATATGTGTGAGTATATATAAATAATGGTATGGATCAAATGATAACCGTAGCATGGTTTTACATATACGTCACACATAGGTTATGTATACGTAATCATTTTTCATTTGACATAGTGTTACGTATACATAAGACTCTTCATTCTCGTATGTATGCTCTACATATATGTACCAAATACTTAAATAACATTTTTACAATTAAAATAACAAAAAAGTTATAAATTATGTTATTGGTTTCCATGGTTTTCTTTGGTTTTCACATAACTATTGGTTTTCTCAGGAACCCTCCCTTATATGTGTGTGTGTGTGTGTGTTTATATATATATATATAAAAACTAGTGGATAACCTGCGTTGCGACGGAGTGAACAATTTACAAGTCTATACTTGTTATATTTCACTTAATTTATCAATTGTTTTGTTTTATGGTTTAAATCTTTTATACGGCTTATGATTATTATCATATGTTAGAGCTAACATATTGTTACAAAACTAATTAGCATTAACAAGAATAGTTGAATGACTCAACTTTTAAGTAAACATAAGTGTTGAATATGATTAAAGTTTAACGAATATTTTTAAGAAAATTCACATTCGACATAGTATAGGTTGAATTGCTTTAATACAACATTGAAAAGATGTGTTATAACATTAGATATTAAATATAGATAATTAATAGAAAACCATGTGGTTCATTTTTTTTTAAAAAAGAATGAGAGTATAATAGGAAAATTTATTATAATATTAAAGATTAAAGCTTGCAATCCTTTATATGTTATCTTAAAATTATTGTAAAATTACATTTTTGTCTTAAAGAGATGTTTTATAGATAGTAATAAACAATAGATGATATAGATATAGATTATTATTATCATCATATTATAAAAGTATTTAGTAATTATATAGATAAGTATTCAAATACAATTATACAGAATTCAAGATCTTTAGTTTAGGTAAAAAAAGAAGGAAGCTTGCCGCATTGCTTATATTTGAATAAAATATTATAGATAAACATTATCCGTGGTAATTGTTTACTTCTTTGTCTAACTCGGGATGTTCGAACGAATACTATTACCAAAATTTAGTTAGTTTTATAGTGCGATTACAGTTAAATATTTTAATATCTGTAATTGTATTTTTTAAATTTCTTTAACTTAATGTTGTAAAGCAAATCTGTATTTTATATAAATATATACATGTATTATATATATATATACATATATATATATATGTATGCATATATATGTTGAAGAGCAGGTTCCAACGCTGCTGAAATGATTTCAATTGGAGTTCGTTTGAGCTAATTTCCCGCAATTCCCATACATATATTATTAATGTTACTACTCATCCGATGCTACACTTTGGATGTTGTTACACATTTGATGCTCCTATTAAATAAAATTGTTGTGCCAACTCCCCTAAGTTCAATCGGATTTTCAATGTTGTTCAAAACAATTTTGATGGTGTTGTTACTCTGGTAGAAGGTTAAGAAAATTCGAACTTAAATTCTGTACTTAAATAAACAGCCAATAATGGTAAGTGTTTTGATTTTTAGATATAATACCAAGATAACACAAATTTGTGGAATTCAAGATGTGTAGTTAGGTAAAAAAGAAATCAAGCTTGCCGGATTGCTTATATTAAGAGAAAATATCATTGATAAACATTTTACCAGGTGATTATTTACTTCTTTGCCTAAATCGGGATGTTTGAATTAATACTCTAACGAAAAAACCGGTTAGTTTTATAGCGTGATGACAATTAAATATTTTAATATCTGTAACTGTATCTTTTAAATTTTTTAAACTTAATGGTGTAGAATAAATCTATATTCTATATAAATATATACATGTATTATGTATATATAGGGGAAGAGCCGGTTCCAACGCCGCTGATATGAGTTCAATCGGAGTTCGTTTGAGCTGGTTTCGGCAAAAATTCCCATACATACACTATTGATGTTGCTACACATTTATGCTGCACTTTGGATGTTATACATTTTGATGCTCCTGCTGTACGCAATTGTTGTGGTGCCAATTCCCGTAAGTTTAATCGGACTTTCTAGATTGTTCAAAATAATTTTGTTGATGTTGTTACGGTAAGAATGCGTTTTGAGAACAAATACGAAATAAAATTCTGAAAATTCTTTCTTTTTTAAGTAAGATACTAGTTTAATTTTATTTTCTTTTTAACAACCCAATTTATATATTCAATTTCAGTTTAACATGAATCAACTATTCAACTTACAAACAAAACTCTTTAAATGGTTAAGAACTTATTTATTTACATGACAAAATATAAAATATGATACCATATTTGTTTTGACAACACTCTTGGTTTGTGGCATGTTTTTGCAGAAATTATCATTAATATCTTGCAAACATTTAAACCTTCATACTTAAAATACAGAACTATTGAGACAATTCTTGTTCAACATGAAAAAATAGCAATTTTTTGTCAAAACTTTTAAAATTTTTAAGCGGTTTTACAACAAAATATTATAAGTACGTAATTGACATTCTTTTTACAACAAAATTTTTATAAATTAAAAATCTTCATAACTAGCATTCCAAATACATGTTGACAATTTAAGTCCAAAAACAGAAAATTTTGGAAAACAGAAAGATTATACCCTAACCCAG
This sequence comes from Flaveria robusta, assembly GCA_025506415.1. Lineage (NCBI taxonomy): Eukaryota > Viridiplantae > Streptophyta > Magnoliopsida > Asterales > Asteraceae > Flaveria > Flaveria robusta. The sequence continues at coordinate 20,215,655 of CM046466.1, forward strand.
CCCATACTAATGCTAAGGTAAGTAGATCACCTAGGCTAAACCTGTCAGCAATGGTTAGCTTTTTAAAGAGTTTCAAAATTAGCATTGTCTATGGTGCTAAGCTATTTGGTCATTTGTTAATATGATTGGTGCGGCCACATGAAGAACTCAGCCGAAGTTGGTGCCATCGGGTTCCCTACGGACGACAAAGAACCAGCGGTTGCGGGTGCGCCAGGGTGGTTCGCGTGGAGCTGGTGGAAGAAGTTCTGATAGTTCGGGTCAAACGCCATTGCATAAGGAACTGCGGAAACCGGCGGTATGTTAGCAAAACTGATGCTGCTGCAGTTACTGCCGCTGTTGTATGGTGGCGGCTGGTGGTGGTGGTTTGTGATTTGGGTTGGTTTTGGTTCTGCAGCCTCGAGAGAGATTTTTAGGCGCTTCGCAGAGCTACCGATTGGAAGGGAGCTGTTGGAAATGGCTTGCACGTCGTAACGTTTCATCTCGAAGTTTGTGACGGCGTTCACCCCCCGGAATTTTATTGCTGCTATGTCATACGCCTCCGCTGCTTCCTCTTCGGTGGCTGCAATATTATTCGCGTATACATGAGTAATAAGACTTTTAAACACAGTTGCATTCTATGGTTTATACTACAGAAGGGTGTGAATATTACCGAATGTCCCGAGATACAAATCTTTGTTTCCCGCAACCCGGCCGATCCTCGCTTGCCAACGACCTTGTTGATGATGCCTCGTTACACCTCGATAGATGGATGCTCCCCTTGAGAAACCACTACTTTTCCTGGATTATATAAAAATGCATAAGAAAGGGTCAATCTCAACCCGTTTATAACAAAACGGGTCGATCTGGCCTTTTTATTATCATCTTCCAAAGGATTTTTTAGGCTTTGTGCACAAAAAATACACTTTACTTGACTTTCGACCCGTTTAACCACTCTTATGACCATATGACCCATCCCATTGTAGCTAAAACTTTTATTCGACCGCTTTAACCACTCCAATCCATTCGACTGACCCATCGAATTTGCCACGTGTAACATAAAAATAAAATAAACAAACATACCTAGTAATATCTCACTCATAACAGGGCTACAATGGTACTGCAAAAGGGTACAAAAACAAACCTTCTTAGTGATGCAATGAATTCTTGCTTGGTTGAGTGTTTCATCTCTTCAAGTTCCATTGCATAGTTCGAAACCTATATCAACCGAGAATGCATTATGATCTCCTTTACCATAAAGTAATAAAAACCTATTTCATTGAATTAATCAAGTGAAACCGAGAGGATAAAGTAATATCTATTCACCGGGAAGTTTGTGGTGGCAGTCGGACCCCAGTATTTAAGCGCCGCCAAATCATAGGCTCGTGCCGCCTTATCCTCTTTGTCGTAGCCGCCTGTAATCCATCAAACACTATTAATATCGATTATATGAAAATAAACAAGTCACATGATTAATGTCAATTTCACTTACCCAAGTACACTGCAGAAAATATTATTGAGAGCCATGCCCATGCAAAAGAAATCAAATATTAGCTTATGTAAGTGGTCCATGATTTTGATCACAAAAATACTTTCAGATAAAGCAAAAGCTAAAAGACATAGAAGCACTCATTTCAACTGGTACATACTGCACGGTTAAATTTGGGGATTTGTTTCACACAAAAGGAAAATAAAGCGGTTTTAGGAAGGTTTATCTAGTATAATGACACATAATTTCTAATGGAGTTGATGTATAACATATTTGGATGGTTTTAATACTCGGTTTATATTAATGAAAAAGGTCAATTGACTATGCCTTTAGATTATTGTTAATATATATATATTCCAATTGAGCCAGGGGTTTAACCTAGTGATCCTTTGTGTGGTAGATTTATCCTAAAATGATAGACGGGCCGGGTCACCAACTTTGTCTGTGTTCGCGGACGTGGGTGACCTTTCGCCAATGGGTTTACCCGGGCAGTGACGAAGCTTGAACTAGGGGGCGGGGGCGAAATTAATCTTTTTTAAGGGGGGCGAACTCAATATATATTTAAAAATTTACATTACCTGCCACCCAAGATTAAAAAGTATTGGTTGGCCGTTAAAAAAAAACAAATCAACCAAACTTTTAGAAACAAAATAAACACCATTAAGCCTTGTCATCATTTTCCAGATACCCAATTAAAACTTCCCAAAATAACATGGCTTAAAAAGCACAATAATTTTAGTTAGAATGACAACATGGTGAAAATCATGTTAAGTAAAACTTTCTATTACTAAGGTAAAATTATGTGAGACTTATGAAATTATTATTTATCAACTCTTTTTGAATTTGAAAATTTATATTGTTTAAATATAAAATAAGTTTAGAGTGTTTTGACTTGGTCAAACATATGGGAGGGATGAAGACGAAAAAAGGAAAGTGAAAAGCAAAAGTAAAAGATGAAAAGAAACAACAGTGAAATGCAGACCTACATTATATTACATACATAGATTTTGTGATAATAGAGTTGGAAAGAGAAACAAATATAACAAACAGGATTTTGTGTAAATCCTCTGGACAAATTCCTTCCATTTTGGGCAAACTCATGACAACTACTACTCATCAAATTCATATCAAACCCCATATGTCAAAATTACAAACTTTTTTTTATAATTATTATAGTAGCATCCTTTTAATTTTATAATATCTTATACAATCAAAAATAAAATAAACCAAAGTTGATTTTCTACGGGCGATTTTTCACATACCCCTTTATAATATCATTCTTAAATAGAAAAAGTTAATAAAATACCCATTAAAAATACTAAAAATTGTATATTTACTCATTTTATAAACGCAATCTATACTTTCTCACTCAAAACAAACATATAAGAAAATTATATAAATATTAAATGTGCATACTTTGGCATTTTGTTTTTGTTTTTAGGCTTAGGATGTCGGGATAAACAACCTTTCTTTCTCGACAGAAAAAAGGTTTGCTATCATCTCTTACTCACATCTCTCGCTCGTAAAATCTTACGAATAGCTTGTTATGAATTAGATTATTATGTTTTAAGAGATTATAAAACATTTTTAAAAAGAAATGTACTCGTATCCCCTTCTCGCTCGGAATTCGTTCAAGCATATATCATAAGCTTAAAATGCACATACTTTGGTATTAAGATTTGTTTTTATGCCGACAGTGTCCGTAAAAACAACCTCTCTATCTCAAATTCTCAATATAATAAACGGTTGCTCTCATCTTACGCTCGTTTAGAGTCTATCATAGCTTGCGATACACTATTGCGATTGATTAATACTCTTTAATGAAATTACTCAAGTTTCATCAAGAAGAAATGTACCTTGACGTCCTTTCCTCGCCTGACCCTCCCTCCTACAGCTATTATCCCAAAGATGCGCTTCGTATCTACCAGTCCACCTATGTCTGCACAAATCAACAGTTTTCAATCTTTTTTTCTTTCTTTTTTTTTTTCCTTTTTTTATAAAAAACAAACAAAAAATATTAATTATTATTATTATTTCTCAAAAAAAAAAAAAAAAAAAAAAAAGGATGATGATGATGATACCTAGTAACCCCTCTGTAAATCGAAGTCCTCTGCCCAAAAGTATCAGCAATCTTCTTACAGCTATTCTGACCACCACCACCGTCAGCCGCCACCACCGCCTTCTGATCTCCGCCGCCGGCGGCGGCGGCAGCAGCAGCAGCACCACTAGTATCTGTGATCCCCAACGACAACGCATTCACCGAACGCCGACCGTACCCCAACTCGTTCGACTCAGCGAACTCAGTCAGCTGCGCACCCGAGTCGTCCACCTCCGACCCCGAGTTCGTCGGAAACCCACCACTCCCGGCGAGTTGCTGATCGGCGACATAAACAGCGCCGTTCCCGCCGTCGTAGATGTGAGTCAACGACGACGAGTCATGCGTTTCCGCCGGCGACCCGTCGGAGTACCGAAAGGCGTTGGAAGCCGCGGCGACGTCGCCGCCGAGGAAGTCCTCCAGCTTCGGCGGCTGTTGGTGGTGGATTTGAGAGTCCATAAAGCTCGTAAAAAGCGTCGAATCGCCGCCGTCTTTGACTCCGTCGTGGGTGCTACAACCTGCATCAGAGGAAGTAAGCCCATTTCAAATGCTGAGAATAGAAAGAAATAATTAGAGAATATAAAAAGAGAATTAAAATTGACCATAGAAGGGGTTGTTGAAGAAATAGTGGTGGGGCTGTGAAGAAGAAGAAGAAGCAGAGGAAGTGAGGATCTCCATTGGTGAGAGGGAGAAGGAGAGCCAGTTATTTTGTCTGGCCATTTGAGAGTTGAAATATGAAGAATGAAGAAGATGATGATAATAATAAGTAGTAGTAGTTTGGACTTTGGAGGATGAAACAATTAACATGCAGATAATTAAGAAGAAGAGGAGAATGGGTATAGAGTGTAGTGAAAGTAGGGGGAAAAGTGAGAAGTAAAAAGAGAAAAGAAGGGGTGGGTGTAGGGGGAAGGAGGGGTTAAGTGTATAGGATTAGTGGGGGGATAAAAGCAGGTTTCATGGCCGCACCGGCGTAAATTCAGTGGGGAAATGAAAAGAAAATACATTTCTCTATATGTATGTATTAGCTTTAGTAAAACCGTGTATTACACGGGTTGAATAAATAAAATATTAAATTAAATAAAAATTATAATTATAAAATAATATTTTAAGATAAAATACAATTAAAATTAAATATGAGTAAGGAATATAAGTGATAAACAATGGTATTAACTTTTTAACTTTTCTTTGTTTTTCCAAAAACTAAATTAAATATTTTTGTTTCAAAACAAAACGTTTTTAAAAAAAAATATATATCATTTTCAAAATTTTCCTTACTATAACTCTCAATTTTAATTACTTTTATATATAAAATTTTTCTTTTTAAAAACATCAATTTAAAATATTTCATATTTAAAAAGTTTGATGTTTTAAAAAAAATTTTTATAAAAATTTGTTTCTTTGAAATAGCATTAATAAAAAGATTTCTTATTTAATTTATTAAAAAACTTTTTTTAATTTAAGAAACAATTAAATAAAATTATTAGTAATTATTGTAGTTATTAATAGGAGAGAGAAGCAGGAAAATTTTGCTGAGAATGAATGTGGTGATGACACGTGTCACCCTTACTTACCCTTTTATTAGAGTAGTAAGATAAGATTCTACTCACCTTATTATGCTTTCAATTCATTATATAATTGTTTAATAATTTAACTTCGTATCCTAGTTTTTTCAAATTTATATCAAATACTTTAAAAAACCATCATGTTCTTGTGTATATGTTGAAACAAATTTAGTTTTTCACACCATCCTCTAATCACTCTATGTTAAATTTCAACCCATACTTTATTCTCTCAAATTTCAAATTTCAATCTTTATTACAATTGATGGATGTCTTTCAATATCCTAACAAGTTCCAACAATAAGGTTTTTAATGCAAAAGTTCATTCATTTGAACGCCTTCGTTAAGTCAAGATGTTTAACGTCAGGATGTTTAGATGCCGCAAGATGAAAAGTTATGTACCTAGTCATCGTGAAGCCATGCAAACTACTTGTTTAATGTTATTTTGCTAGGGAGCTAATATATGAATCTAGACCTGAAGAGTATAGACCCCAATTTGACATCCTCCATAAGATAATCCAACCCACTAAATGGGGACTATGAAATCAGTTATAGATGCGTGGCATCAAAATGTCAAAAATGTCATTCTAACCAATAACATGCAAACAACCGTTACAAAGACCACAAAATCCTCACACAATCACCAAGGGGAAACCCTAGTAAGACTTCTATAAATTGCACAGGATGAGGTGAAGTTTCCTTCTAGTGTTAATTTTTATATCATTCACGTGCACTTCATCTTCTACATAAACAAATGATTATTCTCATGTTCGAGTGTTATCGTAGGGACAACCCTTTCATGTTCCTTGTATTGCAATGCCTTAACGTGTTTGTTGTCTTGCTAGTTGATTAAATTTAGAATAGCTATGGTGTCTTGACGTCTAATTACTCTGTAATTAAGGGAATTTAGGATTATCATAAATGAAGTTTCCCCAATCAGACAGGGAAGAAAAACTTGCGTTAACTTTGGCGCCATCTAGTGTTCAAACAAGCTAGTTTTCATGGTTTCATCCCTCAAACCTTAAGATCATGTATGAGAACACCTTAATGATACATGTTTTCTCAAAAACCAATCAATAAATTTCTACGATCACAATACCAATAATCTCAAATTTTTGAACACGAACATCACAAAGAATACCTATGCCAAATTTTGGTTAGGAAACTAAAAAAGAAAATGAAATTTCATCCCCTGTCATATCACTACGCCAGTAAACATTAGCCTAAACGACCACCATATCACAAAATCATAGCACTACCTCACACAAAATCCTAATTCCAATCTATTTGGTCGTCAGCCTTTGCGCCACACCTCATTCGCTAATAGGATTATTCCTACCTATAACTCGGCAAGTGTCACACCTCAGGTTTGCGTCAACACGGGAGTGTGAACCGAATCTGAATCATTTATTGATTCATAAGTTTATTTTACAAAATTTGGTCTATATTTACAAGCCCACAAGATTCCATTCTAGAGATGTGTCGCATCTCAACTCTTATCTTATGATTTTCAATATTTGACACTAGATACACCTAAAGCATTGATACTGTAGCATAATCTAGTGCAATTCTTAGTTTAATCACTCTTTATCTGTAAAAGGTTTAAAATTCAATATTAACACTAATGCTGATGAATAACGTTTATCGGACCAAATCATTTTTCATAATCAAGCATTAGAATATTAATTTAAGATTAACCATGTTAGGTCCATAAGATGAAATACATATCAAAATCTTTTGTTGTATACTCGTAATAATCTTATTTCCAGGTCACCTGTGGGACCGTTAATGCCTAGGAATTTATAATCTTTTAGGAACCAAATCATTACTAGCCATGCTTAAGCATAATACTTCTTTCAGGGTCCTACCCATTACATGCATATCATTTATGATTAGACCACACATACAATCGTAGTTTGATGTTTTTTTTGTATTTCACCAACATGCATTAATAAATTAACTATTACTCATGTCATTTTCAAGTGTAAATATGAATCTCAAGGATTAACGAGTTTCATTTTTAAAGACAAACATACTTATCTTAAAATCATGTTGAGCCTTGTTTATATTCTTAGGTTAGTTTCAAATGGCTTAAGCATTATTTCATCTTTTACTAAGCTACAAACGTTTTCTAAAAACTTCGGGTAGCTTCAAATCTTCAAGAATCAAGCGTTAGGCCATAAAACAAGTTAGAAAGGAAAGTCGAGCACGCAAAACAATTTAAATGTGTGTGTTTGAAGGTGAGTTGTGAGAATAAGCTGAAATGCTCACCAATTTATAGTTGAAGTGGCTAGCTGATGCGGCCTTCACCCGTTGGGCGATGCGGCAAACATCGTGCATCACCTCTAAATGCGTGAAACGCGTCGCGCATGCATTAATTTTTATAGTTTTCCTTAGCCCGATCGATGTGCCAAGAATCCCTTCAACGATGTGGGTCACATCCCTTCTCAGATGCGCCCCACATCCCTTCTCAGATGCGGGCTGCATCAGCCCTATTTTCACAGAATTATTATTTTCTTAATTTTTCTCCATTATACTTTTTCTAAAAAATAAAGTTTTTCCCAACTAACCTAGTAGCTTAACCATAACTAAGAGCTTTGCCTCTTAGACCCCACTTTTAGGGGTTGTCGCCCTCAACCCCCGCTGTGCAAGGGATGTTTTGGGTCCGGATTTCTGTAGTGTTACAACAAGTGCTTGCGCCTCAATATGGTGTTTTCTCACTAGTAAGCACACCCACCCGCACATGTACATGTGCTTAATTTAGCACCGACTCCCTTGCTTATGCCTTGCCTCGAGCCCTTTTGCTTCGAGCCCTTTTGGTATGTACGTCGATGTGCCAAGAATGTATAGGAAAACTATAAAAATCAATGGCGCTAAGCCACACGTTCAAAAAACCAAAAGAATCATGAAAGCCATTACATGCTTGCCTAATAAAAAATCTTTCATGCACCACAAGCAAACTTATCCATCTTCTTGCAACCCAAACCTAACGCATCCACATGCAATCTAAAGATTTTAAAGGTCGCGCTAGTCATGCTTCATGCCCAGACACGAGACATTTACCATCACAAATAGAGTCTTAGCAAAATTCCCCAGCGCCATTTTAACATCTATGTTGCAACGCGTGAGTTTATGTCTTTGATTTTCTATATAAACTTTTTATTAGTATTAATGTCTCCGCTGATTTGATAATCATTCGATTCTTTCGTAAACATAAATATAGTGATTGAGAACACACATATAACAAATCATTTAGTTTTTTTTTACATAAGTGTATGCTAATAAATGCAAATTATGCCAAACTATTAGGTCTAACCCACGTTTTGCGGCATGCTAAAAAGTTTGGACAAATTAAGAAAAGACAAATTCAAAATAAAATATGAAAGAACAAACAGAAAACAAATTTGAAAACATCAAAAAAAATCAATACCAAAAAATTATTTTAGTTACATAATAAATAAAAAATTAAAATGAAACCTAAATTAAAATATAAAACTTTTTGTTAAATAACAAAAGAAAAAAAAGTTAAAAAGAGAGTGTGGGTGTTGTGTGTGAGGGCGTCTAATGTATTTGAGTGTGCGTCTAAATGTGAGTGTCTGACTGTGAAAGAAGAAAAAAAAAGAAAGAAACCGATCATATTTACACATATATATTTCAAATGGTTGTTAAATATATAGTAACAAGCAACGTCACATGTTAAGTTATCAAAAATCAACGGAGTTAATAAACAGTTAGACTAAAACTATTACCGATAACAAAATCGATAGCTGAGATTAATATTATTCAAATTATTAGTTGGAATTAACCCCGACCAATAATCATACTTTAAATTATTTAAATATAATTTTTCAGAAAGAAAAAAAGTTAGTTGTGGGAATTGAGTTGAGGACCTCAAGGTGGTTGTAAAACACCTTACCACTTTGGACAATATTGTATTTGTTAAAGAATATGAGAAATCAAGTTTATAAGCACTAAAAGCGTAGAATAAAAAAAATAGAATAATGTCACCGAGGTAGTATAAATTCCATTTGAATCTTGAAAATTATAGAGAATATGAGAAATCAAGTTGTGATTTCTTTAGGTGAAGAATGAGGCTACTCTGCCCTCTTTAGAAGGGTCAAAATGATGTATTTTTTAAAGCATTCACATCAGCTTTTATATCTTTATTCTTATAATTACACTAAAAAACACTACTATTTCTCTCTTTTTATCAATTAAATAATATTTTTTTATACTTTTATCATTATATTTTCTCTCTCTTCTATTCATAACCACTTCCAAAAATATTAAAAAAATTATAAGGGTTGAACAGTAATTCCTTAAATATACAAAATGAACAGTAACTTTTCTCTCTTATCTACTCACAACCATTTACAACCATTCCTTAAAATATAAGAAACACACTCATATAAATATAAAAAACCTACTGTGAATGCTCTTAATTTCGTTTAGTAGCCTTATATCGTGTATTATTTTAGCGTTTTGTTAGTAACTTCATATTTTAATATAAGCTTTCTTCCCGTCTTTAAGAAAAAAGAATATCTTAGTGAAATGTTGGAATTTAGTGAAGTGAGATATATTTATATTTAATTGTAGGGAGTGAAACAAATCAACAATGTGTATGAAACAAAGTTGCGAGATATCCGTAGTGGGCTGGCCGTAAATTGTTGTGTGTTTTTTGTTGACCACCATCACTTTCACATAATTCGCACACTTGTCATTCATGCCGCACTCTATAACACCTTTTTTAAACTTTTCTTTTTTGATTTTAGTCTTGGAACTTCAAATTATTTATAGCAAGCATTTGGATTTGCATTTAGATGGATTATATTATATTATGTTTGGACAAAAACACTTAAATAAACAGAAATAGGAAAACTATTTTCGGTTACTAAACATATTTCAATAAGTGTTTGAAATCTCACACAACTCATGGTTTTCATTGTATGAGATTCATTTCTTGTAGGAACCGTGTTCATGAAATTTAAATAAAAACAAATTTAATTAATATAAACAATACAATAGAAATTAAAACAAAGTTACAATGTTCGTTACAATTAAAAATAAACAAAAACAGAAGTATAGACGTGGTAAGAGGCTAAGGATCGTGTTAGACACGGGACATTTAAAACAAATTTCGAGCCTCTTAAGAGAACTCGTTTTGTTTCCCATGGTACAACATCAATTGGTTTACAAATTGATCTTTTACGATCATATGTTTTCATTTCTTCTTTAAAATATGTCTTTCATAATAACTTTAATTATTTGGATTTTTCACACCAAAATTAAGGAGGTTAAAAATAAATTTGCATAGTTAACATAAATGTAACACTTAGAACATTATAGTATGAAAAGGTGGATGTTGTGTTAATTTAATTTGCAGGAATCATCACAATCTGTGTATAAAATCATCCAGTTTATGCGTTTTTGTAATTGCCTATCTATGGATATATAGTTGTGCTACACAAACGAAATTCCGATGAGATAAATGTTTGTCGCTACTTTTTCGGCTAGTTGTGGTAAAAGTTAGGGTTCTCTTTTTGGTTTGAAATTAGTCATAAGAAAAACATGCACTTTCTAGTAGTATTATTGATAAATATGCACAGTTACCACACCAATAACCAAAGCATAGTACTTTTTTGTAAATTTCATATTAGTACATCTTGATTACTGGGAGTGTTTCTCCTAGCATGATGTGGGAAGTTTGTAATACGGCTGAATTTCAAAAAACGGATATGAAAACATATAGTAACGGTTATCACTTCGACGCAAACAAAAAGACAAAAATTTAAAAGAACCTAGTAGACGTAACAACTAAGGGACGTAAGCTAAAGTTAAAAAAATAAGAAACAAAATAAGCACGAATACAAGCTACATCGTAACGACTATCACTTCGATTTAGAAAAAACTAGCCAACACAATCACTACTCAATGGTAATTAAAAGACTTCAAAAAATAAGTGACAAAAATAAGAATTAAAGAAAATTTATAAAAGAGTAAAATGTCATTTTCGTCCCTGACGTTTTGTTGAATTTGCCATTTCAATCCAAATTTTTTTTTTTTGCCATTTCAGTCACTTTAGTTTTCTAAATGTTGCTATTTTCATCCACTCCACTAACACCGTTAAAACTCTATTAAAACTCCGTTAAATATGAGGGTATTTTAGTCTTTTTTAACACCCTAATTATCCAATTAAAATAAATAAATTAATTTATATTCAATTAAAACTAAAAAACACATAAAGCGACTCGTGAGACCAGTCGCTTCGATTGATTCTAATACATGTTGTTCGATTAAATTCCATTGTGATATTTCAATTAATCTTCACGTTTTGTTTGAAGTGTACTGTTGTTCGATTGAGGTCTACTGTTGTCACGTTTTGTTTTATTGAGGTCTGCTATTGTCATGTTCAAAGACCTTAATCAACTATCTTAATCAAATAAAGCATGTCAACAACAAACCTCAATCCCACAACTGATCTCAATCAAAAAACAGAACACATTCAAACAAAACGTGAAGATTAATTGAAATCCCATGACAAACCTCAATCCAACAACATGGGTTAGAGTTAATCGAAGCTTTTAAATCGAAGTGTCTGGTCTCACGAGTCATTTCATGTGTTTTTTTAGTTTTAATTGAATATTAATTAATTAATTTGTTTTAATTGGATAATTAGGGTGTTCAAATAGACTAAAATACCCTCATATTTAACGGAGTTTTAACGGTGTTAGTGGAGTGGATAAAAATTGCAACATTTGGTAAACTACAGTGACTGAAATGGCAAAAAAATGTTTTTGGATTGAAATGGCAAATTCAACAAAACGTCAGGGACGAAAATAGCATTTTACTCATTATAAAAAGAGAGTTGGGACTTGGGAGTAAAAAAGCCCGTGTTGACTCCGTCTTCTTCGCAAGCCCTAACTAGAGGTGTATAAACCGTTTCGGGTTTTAAACCGAACCGGTTTTTTTTTGACATGTGGGCAAACCGGTTTTTCTCCAAAACGGTTTGGTTCACTGAATACTCGAACCTCTCAAACCGGTTAGGACTGGTTTTGAAACCGTTTTTCTAAGCGTTTTTAATTTTCATTTATTTTTGAACGGATTGTGTAGTAGGAGGGTCAAACCAAAGGTGAACTGGTGGTTTGGGCCCGGTTAGAACCGGTTCTAGGTCAAACCGGTTTGAGGCAAACCGGTGCCGGGTTTTAAACCGGTTTAGAAACCCAAACTAGTTTTTTTGCCCACCACTAGCCCTAACCAGCCTTGAAAATTTTTAGAATCTAATTGTATATAACCTAAAAATAAACCAAATGAAAAATAACAAAAACTATTCATTATTGGGTTGCACACTGCGATTCACGGGTTGAACAACGACACTCTAGCTAAGGCCCCCCACTTTCTTTGCATTTGAATAGAGAGTATAATTTATTATTTATTATAACTTTTATATTTTAAAAATGCATAATTTAAGTTTTGAAAATTTTGCAAGAACATTAAAAAATATTATTATGTTTACAAACATTGAAAAATTATAATATATTTTAATTTGTAAATGTTTATACATAATTTGTGCTTTATATGCTAATCAAGGGCACAAGGCAAACACAATTTTCCTCGAGGTATGCATATTTTATGAGAGTGGTTAAATATACAATCTCGTGTAAAAGATTGGTATTACTGTATTGCGAAGACGATGAAAGGTGAGTTCAAATGGCAAAGTGTATTTCCTTTTAGAGGTGAACAAGTAACTCAATTAACCAATCATAATTGAATAACCAAACCGAATTAATTAAACAAGACAATTAACCAATAATTTGATTAAGCATAACTAATTATCCAAAAATTTTGGTTCGGTTTTGACTTTGGTGTGTGGCATAACTGATTAAACTGAATCAATTTTTAAACTAAGAAGAATGTGTTGTTATGAGACCTTGTGATTGTTAGATATGAAATCAAGTCTATATCTAAGGCTGTAAACGAACTGAACGAACACGAACATGCCTTTCTCGTGATCGTTAGAGGTGGCAAAGTGTATAGGTTGGATTGGGTTGATCGTCCGGTCAGGATGGGTTTGGGTCAAGATGGGTATGGGTTATGATGGGTAAATAGAAAAAAAAGTTAGAATGGATATGGGTCAGAATAGGTTTAGGTCAAGATAGGTTCGGGTCAAGATGTGTCAATGCTATTACAAAAAAAAAATATATTTTTATTTTGACCATTTTATCACCCATTACAAACCGACACAACCTCCATTACCATTGATCATCGTCGCTACATAACACCGACCACCGCCATTGTCACCATCGACAATCGACCGCGACCGCCAACCGCGCCCGTTTCCGCCACCATTAACCGATCACGCCCATCGTCGAGAAGCGGCAATCTCCGTCGAGTGCGTCTAAACCGACGCGGTTCGGCAGCGGTGGTCGACAGTCATGTGCGCCGAGGTCGGGTCGCGTCAACGGCGGTCGGGGTTAGCGACAGGCGGTAGTTGGCGGTCGGGGGCGGCGGCGGCTAGAATCGGCCACAGGCGGCGGTCGGGGGCGGCGGTAGGGGGCGGAGGGGGCCGGAATCGGCCGCGGGCGGCGGTCGGGGGCGTCGGCGGCCGGAATAGGCCGCGGGCGGCGGCGGCCAGAATCGGCCGCAGGTGGCAGTCGGGGGCGTCGGCGGTATAATGAGAAATATGATAATCAACAACGTAAAACGTAAATCACACCCAAACGAAAATTAATCATTGAAATGGAATTGAGAAGTTGGAAAGATATGGAGAAAATCAAAATACCTAATAACCCATCCTGACCCATTCCATATTCTCTATCACCCATCTTGACCTATTGATCTTTTTTTCTAACTTTTGAAGTTGTCCATCTTGACCTATTTGAAAATATAGTTCAACCCAACCCAACCCATTATTTTATATTTTAAACCCATATCAACCCAAATTTACTCGTTTGGGTCAAGATTGCCGGATCTAGTGTTCGTTGATTAAGAAATAAACATTTTTATGAACTATTCATGAACACTTATCAAACAGTATTTATTGTTCGTGTTCGTTCATTAAAGAAAAAAACATGTTAATGAATTGTTCACGAACACTTATCGAACGCAAACGAAAAAACCAAAACCAAACAAACACAAAGGAACATAACAAACACAAAGAAGTTCATAAACACATACGAAATACAAATGATCATATATTTATTTTAGAATAAAATTTGCATTTTCATCACAAATATTATACAAAATCCACCAATAATAAACAAGTAATTAACATAAATATCAAAAAATACTTGATATAATTGTCATAAATATATATAACATAAAAATAAAGGACATAAATGAACACATTAATGAACACGTTATTGAACATTCACGAACGGACATTAACGAACCTAAACGAACACGTTATCAAACCTTCACGAACATAAATGAACGAACACGACTTGTGTTCATGTCGTTTATTTAACTAAACGAATGAAATTTTTTTGTTCGTGTTCGTTAATTTACTAAATGAACGAACATAAACGAACTTCCCGCCTAATAGTTCACGAGCTGTTTGTTGGACGTTCGGTTCGTTTGCAGCCCTATCTACATCTACACCACTTTAGTTTCTACCAAGCAGTTTATATCCACTTCATTATCAACCAGCTTCTACCAATATACCTTGTTTTACTTGATCTTTACAACAAACATTTTCTACGTTCAGTCTTGTTTGGAAGCAAAAGTTGCACATGAGATACAAAAGATATAATTTCATGTTTTCCTTAATTCATAGTGAGATTCATACAGTATATCATTACCAATAAGCAACTCCTTGAAGAATCTAAAATATGTAGCAAGGATGATATATGGTTATTGAGAATAGACGATGATGAAAAACATAACCTTAGGGGGCGTTTGGTTGGAAGGAATGGAATTGAAAAACTAGTATAATTTTCAAGCAAAATTATGTTTAAGTGGGTAATGAAATGTAAAACCCAAGGGAATGTTTCACCTCAAATTTTTTTGGTTGTGGGATTTCAAATTCCCTCTCTAGATGGAAGGATTTTGAAATCCCACGACCAAGGAAATTTGAGGTGAAACATTCCCTTGGGTTCACTTTTAATTGCTCACTCAAACACAATTTTACTTGAAAATTATACTAGTTTCTCAATTTCATTCCATTCCTTCCAACCAAACGCCCCCTAAAAGAATCTGAAATGATTGTATTTAGATTGACATGGTTTTAACGTAAGGTTTTAACTTTATGATTTTCTGTAAGTTGGAATTATTTAATCTCAAATCGGTATACTTAAAAGTTTGAAGAGGTCCTATATCTATAAATTGGTAAACTCATTGTTTTATTCTTTTACTTGGAATTTATCCTATTTTCAAGGTTCCTTCTATAAATTTATAGCACATGGGCCCTTAAATATTGTTCTAAGTTAGTAGGCTCGAACTTGTTTCGATTAAAATATAATGTCTTGATATATGGATGGTTAACCGATAACCGAACAGAATCCATTCCAAAAACCAATTAACTAAAAACCTATTAGTTAAAATTTTACAATAATTGAAATTCTCAGTTTTGAGTTCGGTGGGAGTTCAAAATCAAACCAAATAATATTATAAAATAATGGAGCTCTATAAGATATTATATATTTAGATCAGAAATACAATGGATATAATATAAACTTATAGTTATAGTAAAGATTATTACGATAAACCTTAAATGTATATGCTCTCTAATAATCCCCTTGAGCGGAAGGAAATTGGATGATCATACTAGAGTGAAAAACAACAGGTATAAAGAACATGCAATCTCATAAAAGAAAAAAAATCATATAAACAGAAGCAATAAGACAACTTCATGATGGCAAACAAAGAGTGGCGACAAGAGATAAGATAACAAGGCTATGGTGACAAGAGTTAAGATTGTGGAGGCAGAAGCTATGATTGTGTCACATGACAAAAGGAATATAAAGAATATCTAAGGGTAGCGAGTCGACAACCAACTAAGATCTAGTAATCTTAGGTGCTACATCATCTTGTTCCTCAATAACAATTAAGTTGATTGCGAAGAACTAAAGCAAGTTCTTGTTTAGTTTCACCATGTAAAATGTATAAGTTGGTAGCCTTGTATCCTAATTATATCTTAAAGCTGCTAGACCTACATTTAAATCTTTGCTTGTATTTGAGGATGATAGTAGATTTTTTGGGATTTTTTATTCAAACCTAATTCGTCGCTTTTAAAACTAATATTATGGACAAAAAATTATCTATATCTAAGAACTTGACAAACCTAACCTTAATTAGTATTAATACTCCTTCTACGTGACACACACAGCAATCTTTTTCATAATTATAGTATTAAATTTTGAGACAAAGCATGTTAAAATTTATAACGTTTAAATAAAAGAAAACCTAAACCCTAAATAGGTAAAAAACAAAAAAACAAAAAAGACAAACATATTAGAAAAATAATGTGGAATCAAACCAGGAGAGGGTCAACAAACCATTGTGAAAACGGTCAACCTATTTTTATGAAGATTAAGTAACATTAGAACAATGAAAGCCTAGAATAATATGAGAATGTAATATGGATGATAAACTAAGAATCAATAAATAATCAAATGTTATTCATTATCATAAGATTACATTACCCACCTCTTACATACTTTGAACTTCATGAATGAACAATCCATGAAGTCCTTTGAGAAGCATTTAAGATATCTAGAAGACACGTTATAACTAAGACCTAATACAATGAAGGCTAAACTCTATTAATAGCGTTACACAGTACAAAACCATAAACACAATAATACATCAAATAATAATACAATAAATGTCATATCATTTCGTTCAATCTTTAGGGTATCCGAAGTCTTAATCTTAAACATACGTAACTCGTGCGGTGATTCGTTGCTATCTAATCAACAAATCCATCACCTTAATGTTTAATAAAACAAATAAACTATTGGGTTGAATCTCAAAACCCAACAAACATTAAACAAATAAAATAAAATAAAAATCTCAAAAAAAAAAAAGTCAAATAAATAAAACAAAAAAAAGAATATATATAAAAAACTAAAAACCGGAAACAATTCAAATAAATAAAAAAAGGTTAAAATTTTAGAAAAAGAGACCTCCCTCCCTAAGGATTGAACTCGGGTTGATGTGGGAATGCCGTGTGTGCACTACGGTGACCACTAGCTAGCGACATTTTTTGATTCTTAAAGTGCTCATATATTAAAAAAAAACTAATAAAATCAGAAAACGAGAAGAAAGGTAAACAAGTAAACTTGTAACCCATAATAATAAATGACATATCGACCAATGGCAAACTGATACTACTCACCTAAAACTCAAATCATTCTATTCTAATAAAATTTTAACTACAATAACACATGTCAACACAACATTCATTCTTATCAAAATTTTATCGTTTCTCTCTCTTAATAAATAACTAGGTTAATACCCTGTGTATTACACGGGTTGAATAAATAAAATATTAATAGTTATTAATAAAAATTAATGAATCATAAAACGATCTTTTAATATAAGATATGATTGACATTACGTACAAGTGATAAAAGGACAATATCATTTTTTAAAATTTTGTTATTTTTTTTTTGTTTTTCTAAAAAAAGTTGGTTTTTAAACAAACGGTTTTAAAAAAACCATTTTAAAAAAAGTGTCATTTTTAATAATTTCTTTAAACTTTGAATTTTAATTATTTTTGTTTCATAAGAATTTTTTTTTTAGAAAACACAAGTTTTAAAATATATTGTTTTTTTTAACTTTGATATTTTTTTAAAAAATTTTCTTATTTTATAAATGTTATTTATTTAAAAATTGAATTTGTAGAAATATCTTTTTTTAATTAAATAAAAAATGATATAGAAAAAAATCTATTCTATCTATTATAATAAAAAAATGTTTTAATGCGCCACATGTCAAAATATTACGTTTTCTCACATTGATTTTTCCGGCTCTCTCTCATAATAAATAATAATAATAATAATAATAAATAGTAATTATATTATTTAAAATATTTCCAAATTAAAAATATTATAAAAATTATAAACTAGATTTTATATAAAAAATAAATAAACTTTAAAAATATAAGATACAGAAATTTTCTTAAACAAAAAACTTTTCTAGAAATTATAAATTTTTTAAAACCATTTTTTTATTTTAAGGATGATTAAAAAATAAATTATATTTGAAAAACAAAATGTAAAAATAAACAATCTCATAGAACGAGAGTTTAAGATGATATTATTGTTGTTTTACTTGAAATACTTATTTATAAGTAAATTAATCATTTTTTTATCTGAAAATATCATTTTATAATTTTTATTATAAACTATTTAATATTTTATTAATTAAATCCGTGTATTACACAGGGTATAAAATAGTTAAATAATATCATTAGTAGTTAATGTGATATTTATTAGGAGAGAGAAAAATAAAATTTACGAGACCTAGAATTGTGTCATGTGGATTCTTAAAACATTATTTTATTAGTATAGATAGTATATTATTTAACTCTTTTTATATTAAATATAGTTTTTAATAAATAAATGAAGAAATCTTTTTATTAATGTTATTTCTAAAAAATCCAAATTTTTATAAAATAAATTTTTTTCTAAAACATCAACTTTTTTAAAAATACAAAACATTTTAAAGTTAGTTTTTTTAAACATAAATTTTTATAAACCAAAAATAATTAAAAATTGGGAGTTATAATAATAAAAATTTTAAAAATGATATTTTTAATATGGTTTGTTTTGAAACAAAGTGTTTAATTTCATTTGGGAAAAAAAGTTTAAAAACAAAAGTTTTTAAAAAATTGATATTATTGTTTTATTACTTATAATTTTTACTTATATATAATTTCAATCATATATTATCTTAAAATATCGTTTTATACTTAATAAATTTTTATTATATTTAATATTTAATTTATTATTACACGGGTTTATTAAAACTAGTGTAGCAATATAACAATATAAATTCATGCATTTTGATTTATATCTAGTTTATTAAAATAAAAAACAATTGAAATTTCGAACGCCACGCAATAACTTTTTTTCCCTCATAGTTATACATAGTAAAAGTGATGGTGTATAATCTAAAACAGTAATTGTCAAATTTGATAGTACAGCCATTTGTTATGTGAACACATAGACACCTTAAATAACAATCGTAAAGGGCTAAAGGCATGATAACAAAATTTACTTAAAAAAGTATGATCTACGCTAAACCATGTGTAAAAAGTGTGGGTTTTGTGTATTTTTGTTAACTTTGTTTTGTCTAGTTATCTTTTTGGATTCTTGTAAATCTATCTTTTAATGGTCTTTCATACTAAAATAACATAAAAAAAAAAATGCCATTTAACTTTGTAGTTTTTTTAACATTGGATTCAATGATACCTAGACTTGTTACATATATTTTCTCTTCAAAAGGTTAAGGATTCAAATCTGACGTGTACAAATAATACAGATTTAAAAATAGACTTCAAGTGTGCATCAGTTTGTCACTAAAAAAACCTATAGAGGGGTATGAGTTTGTCATCGAAAAAACAATACCTATTTTACAAATTACTAACCAAAATAATTAATTTTTCATAAGGTTTTAAGATTGTATACACCATCTACTAATCTAAAAAAATAATAATCTTTTAGTTATAGAACGACTTCTCATTTGCTTCGATTAATCTAATACATTAACACCTTGTATGATTTGAACCTTATAAAAAAAACAACCATCTTCCCTATTTTATTTTTAAACAAACTGATTATAAAAGAATCAAGTGTGGAGTTGGTTTGTTTAATTAATAGGATTTGGAGTATTAATTAATTAAATTAAATTGAAACTTTAAAACGTAGCTTTTGACCTTTGACTAGAAGCCACGTTCCTCCTTGATGACCGGCCGGGGGGTGGCCGCACGTGCGCCCTCTTTCACCGTTACCAAAACGTTAATTAATTGCATGTTGCACTTCATTTCACACATTGTTTACACCAATTCCAAGTTTAATATTCACACGTCCTTCACAATATTATATTTGAGAATTATTTACATCCTTGATCAAAATATAAATTTTCACTTAATAAACTTTTTTTTCATGTAACTCACATTCAGTTTTAAGCCGATGAAAGCTCACTCATATATAAACTTCAGTTGATCCTAAAGCTTTTAATCTTGATTATAAAAAAGGCTAGAATGGATGAACCAAATAGTTGAGGGTTAAAGCCTAGTAAAAACATGTAAAAATTGATGTTATTTCCCGTGTTATAAAGATAGGAGATAATTATTAGTATTGGTTTTATTAGTTGTTTGTTTGAATTTGTGTTAGACCATGGTTGATTATAAGTTTTTGTTTAATCCATGAGTTAGAGTTTAGTTAGGATTATTACACATTTAGTATGAATAGAAGGTTACTGTAATTGTTTTGGTCTGGTTATTCATAAAAATATTCTTAAATTCGAGACGAGTTGTTTTTAAATTCTCGGTGTTTTTGTGTTGGTATATTGTCATATTGATTTTGGGTCAACATATTTGAATCGAGTAACTTGTTTGTTAACTCACATAAGTTGGCTCTTTTTATTGTATTGGTAGTTTGATAGTGTATTATATCATTCTTTAATAGTCTAAAAATGCTGATAAGTTGTTTAAGACTATAAAAAGAGATATGAAAAATAGTCAAAACAAAGAAAAATGACCTAGCTCATCGAAGCACAAGTTGGCTGAAATTGAAGAGGAACCAAATATAAGTTCAATTTCTGGTTTGGTTGGATATTGAGTCGAGCTACCTTAGCTTATTATTACCATTTTATGCTAAAGTAAATATAAGAGTAAATTATATTGTTCGTCATTACAATCTACACTAAATTTTATTTTTTTTTCTTGTTAAACTAATGAAATAACAAAATACGTCTCTGTAAAAATATATGTGTTCAATTTGTAATTCAATCTGCAAATTGACATTGTTTTATCTAATGTTTCCTTATTGTTTTTTGTTATTTTGGTTGTTGATGGGCTGCTTATTTGCTGATGATGTTGGGCTTCTGGGCTTGCTTGCTAACGTGATTGGGCTGCTTATGCTGGAATGAGCTGTGAGTGATGCATGTATCGTTGGTCTTTATATCTGATGTTTAGGGCTTGCTGATTATTATTCCACACACACTTCTCTCTCTACGTAGCTACTCTCATTGTTCATCACTATCTCTCTCAAGTTTTCTTTGAGTTTTCATTGTTTTAATGAAAACTGTGTGTCTCTTGTTGAGCATTTGTTTCTGTTTCTGTTTTGGGTTAATGGATTTAAATACTTCCAATTATTAAGAATTGGCCTCTGCCACCCCCAAGTATCATTTTGGCGAATATAACTCCCAAGTAAACACTTCGGTGTCTGTATCACCCGCCGTTTGTCAAAACCCTAACAAATGAGCTGATTTATTTTGGTCATTGTGTCAAATAAATCAGCTTAATGTGTCATATACGTTCATTGTGTCATATATTTTGTATCATTTGTTAGGGTTTTGACAAACGACGGGTGATACAGACACCTAAGTGTTTACTTGGGAGTAATATTCGCAAAATGATACTTGGGGGTGGCAGCGGCCAATTCCCAATAGTTGGGAGTATTTAAATCCATTAACTCTTCTGTTTTCTGGTCATCATATTGATGATTCAGAGGTTGTGTTCTTGAGATTGTGATTTCTAGTTGTTTCTGAGAGTTTGTACTTGTTCTACGACTTCGAGTTTATATTTGATTTCATATTTTTGACATGGTATCAGAGCATAAGGCTTTGGTATTCATGATCTGTTCGATTCTGGTTCTTCCGCTGGTGGTTGAGTTTGCTCTGATTCGAATAAGATCTTGGGTTTCTTTCTTCATAAAACCCTAGATCCGGTGTTCCTTGTCGTTGCTTTCATATGACGTTTATCATCAAGATTCCCTGAAGGATTAGGGTTTCTAGTACTCGAAACCCTACGGTGACGCTTCATTCTTGGTGGTCCTGTGTTGGTCTCTTGGTTTGAAGGCTGTGCTGAAGTGTTTGGAATACCCTAACTTGGGCACCCCTGGGTGAGATCTTTCCATCTTACTTTGTTTAAATTGTTTGTTCTATTATTTCTTTAGTAGCTTGTTTGGCTAGGTTAGGGGTACCAGCGTTGTTGATTTACAGGGGGAGCCATCCCCTCTTCTTTGTTCAGTTTCTCTGCTAATCTGTCTATTATTGTCACTATTCTGCTCCATGTGCATCACTTGCGTGATTTTGCTATGTGTGTGATATTGCATCATCGATCTTGACTAATCCTTGATCTACCACTAAAGTGGTGTGAAAACCTGGCGCTGGTCTTGATCGATTTTTGTGCGTGTGCTTGATTGGCTACATTTTCTGTCTGGTTTAAGTATGGCCGATATTGTTACTTCTACTTCTGAGACTCTAGTTAGTAAACTCGATGCTAGTGACCCTTTGTATCTTCATCCCAGTGACTCAAGCATGTTAACCATAGTAAGCATAAAATTAAAAGGAACTGAAAACTATACGCTATGGGCAAATGCCATGAGACTTGCTTTAGAAGTTAAAAATAAAGTTGGTTTTATTGATGGAAAATGTGTTAAATCTAAGGATAATGAGGTGCTTGCTAGACAGTGGGATAGATGTAACTCAATCGTTATTACTTGGATCTTGAATTCTTTGTCTAAGAAACTGTATATGGGTCAAGTGTATTCTAGGTCAGCCTCAGAAGTCTGGTCTGATTTGAAGGAAACTTATGACAAAATAGATGGTTATGTTATTTTTGGTCTTTATCAAAAAATTAACTCAATAACTCAAAATGGGACATCTGTTTCTGAATACTATCATAAGCTTAATGTTATGTGGAAACAGTTTGATCAACTGCTTCATCTTCCTTCTTGTTCATGTCAGGCTTCTAAGAAATATAATGATTTTAATCATCTTATTAAATTGATGCAGTTTCTTATGGGTATTGACAGTGTTTACCAACCTGTTCGCACAAATTTACTAATTAGAGACCCGTTGCCTACTATAAAAGTTGCATTCTTAATCATTTCTAGAGAAGAGTCTCATAGAAACTCCTCTTCTGTTTCTAAAACTCAGTCTCAACACGTGGGTTTTGTGTCCAAAACTATTCAGGTTTTTGATAATAAAAGAAAAAACAATCGAGGACCAAATCAAAATTTAAAATGCACTCATTGTAATAAGTTGGGACACACTGTCGAAAGATGTTATGAGCTGATTGGGTATCCTTCAGGTCCTAGGAGAGGAAATTCTGGTTTTAAGTCTGGGACGTCAAATAATTCAATGTCCAGTAAGACTGATGTTCCGTCTACCTCATCTGTTACCTCTCTTACACCTGAACAGATGTCTAAAATGTTAGGACTGATTGATAAATCTGGTGATACATCTCAATCTTCTAATGTAGGAGGTATGCCCAAGTTTGTGTACTCATCTAATGTGACTTGTTCTCATATCTTTAATTTTACCTGCGGTCTTATGGGTGAATCTGGGTTAGGATGGGTGATAGATTCAGGGGCCAACCAACACATGGTTATGTCTGATAAAGCACTATTGAATGAAATTGATGTTTCTGAGTATAACATTAAAGTTAAACATCCTAATGGCACTAGTGCTGTTGTAACTAAAATTGGAAATTTGAATCTTGCTAAAGGTGTGCTTTTGTCTGATGTGTTTGTTGTCCCTGAATATTGTGTTAATTTGATTTCAGTACATAAGCTTACCAAGGATAACAAAGTTAGTGTGTCTTTTGATGAAAATAATTGTTACATTCAGGATTCACTCACAAAGAATAACCTGGTGATTGGTAATCAAATTGATGGTCTTTATTTTTGTGGTGACTCTTCAAAATCTATAAAGGTGTGCTCTAGTAGTAATTTGTCAGTTAATCTATCGCATGCTAGATTATGACACCCTGCTGATCAAGTGTTAAATGTGTTAAAAGAGACTTTAAAGTTAAATCATTATAGTATTGATCAGCCTTGTGAGGTGTGTCATAGGGCAAAACAACATAGAATTCCTTTTCCCTTAAGTGATCATAAATCAACTAGTGTGGGTGAACTAATTCATCTTGATGTGTGGGGTCGTTATAGGGTGTCTAGCAGGGAAGGTTTTAGGTATTTTCTTACCGTGGTTGATGATTTCTCTCGGGTCGTGTGGATATATTTGTTAAAACATAAAGATGAAGTGTCTGACTGTTTTGAAACTTTTGTTCAAATGATTAAAAATCAGTTTGAGAAAAATGTAAAAAATATTAGAAGTGATAATGGTTCAGTGTTTGTTAATTATAGAATGGATGGTTTTCTAAAGAAAAATGGTATAAATCATCAAACTACCTGTCCCTACACGCCACAACAAAATGGCATTGTTGAGAGAAAACATAGACATCTGTTGAATGTAGCCAGATCCTTAATGTTTCAAGGATGTGTACCTCTTAGGTTTTGGTCTGATTGTGTTTTGACTGCTGCTTATCTTATAAACAGGACTCCCTCGTCTGTGTTAGATGGTAGAACTCCTTATGAGCTAGTTTTTGGGTTTAAACCCTCTCTTAACCATTTACGTGTGTTTGGATGCTTGTGTTTTAGTACTGTTTTGAACAATTCAAATAAGTTTTCCAGTCATGCTGAAAAATGTGCTTTTCTTGGTTACTCTAATAAAAAAAAAGGTTATAAACTATGGAATTTTGATAAAAAAACAATTACTTTTTCTAGAGATGTGCGGTTTTATGAAAATGTTTTCCCTTTTAAAACCTTTGAACAAAATGATAAAATAGATAATTCTGTTAATTCGCTTAACTTTATAATGTTTTAATCCAAACACATGAAAATGGAAAAATACCCGATGATGAGGAGAGGGTTCAAGATAGTTCCACTAAAAGTAATCAGCAGCCAGCTTGTACTGCTGAAACAAATGGCGTGGCTGATAATCAGCAGCCAACTATTTCTAATGAAGTAGTTGGCTCGGCTAATAATCATCAGCCATGTGAACACGGTTACACTGGCAAGGCAGATGATTTTGGTGGACAATATGATGAGAGTAACTCTCCTGAGGGTTCAGATGTTCCGGCTCAATTAAGAAGGTCTACTAGGAGTTCCTCTATTCCGAATAAGTTTCAAGATTATGTGATTGAGAGTAAAGTTCGGTATGGTCTCGAAAAGGTAGTTAACTACTCTAACCTTTCTGTTGAAAACTTGTGTTTTGTAACAAGTTTAAATAAAATTAGTGAGCCTAAGACTTTTAAAGAGGCTGTTCTAGATCCTAATTGGGTTAGAGCAATGAATGAAGTAATACATGCCTTACATAGAAATAATACTTGGAAGTTAGTAGAATTGCCTCAAGGAAGAAAACCTATAGGTTGTAAATGGGTGTATAAAGTTAAGTACAAGTCTACACGAGAGATAGAGAGATACAAGGCACGTTTAGTTGCAAAAGGATTTAGTCAAAGAGAGGGTCTAGATTTTGAGGAAACATTTTCTCCGGTTGTGAAAAATGATTGCCGTAAGGTGTGTCATAAGTCTTGCCGTCAATAATGATTGGCCTTTATACCAATTGGATGTAAATAATGCATTTCTCTATGGTGAGTTACAAGAAGATGTCTATATGTCACTTCCTGAGGGATATTATTCAAAAAATGAGACTAAAGTTTGCAAACTAATAAAGTCTTTATATGGTTTGAAACAAGCTCCACGAGTGTGGAATGAAAAATTGGTTAGTGTGTTAAAAGATATTGGATTTCAGCAGAGTAAATGTGATCATTCTTTGTTCATATTGTCAACCAATTCTGTGTTTCTTGTGTTGCTTGTTTATGTAGATGATATAGTGTTGACTGGAAATAATTTAGA
Source organism: Flaveria robusta (assembly GCA_025506415.1). NCBI lineage: Eukaryota > Viridiplantae > Streptophyta > Magnoliopsida > Asterales > Asteraceae > Flaveria > Flaveria robusta. Next base: position 20,241,641 of record CM046466.1, read on the forward strand.
TGAAATCAACAAAGTGAAACAACTGTTACAGTTTAAATTTTTTATTAAAGATTTGGGTTTGTTGAAATATTTTCTAGGTATAGAAGTTATTAGGTCTGAACGAGGTGTGTGTTTATCACAAAGAAAGTATTGCATTGAGTTGTAATCTGAGTTTGGTTATACTACGTGCAAGCCTGTTAGTACGCCTATGGAACAAAATTATGCTGTTATGAACTTGTGTAATAATAATAGTGGTAAACTATCTGATGTTACAGGTTATCAAAGATTAATAGGCAAACTTATATATTTGTCTCATACCAGTCCCGATATTTGTTATGCTGTGCAATTTCTAAGTCAGTTTATGCATAGTCCGTGTGAAGCTCATGTTCAGATTGCTCTTAGACTTTTAAGATATTTGAAAAAAAATCTTGGTAAAGGAATTATGTTATCTAAATGTGATAATCTTAACTTGACTGCAATTGCTGACTTTGATTGGGGAAAGTGCTTGGAATCACGGAAGTCGGTTACTGGTTATTGTGTGTTTCTAGGAAGTTCATTGGTTTCTTGGAAAAGTAAGAAGCAAAGGGTTGTGTCAAGGTCCACCGCAGAGGCTGAGTACAGAGCTATGTGCAGTGCTGCTTGTGAATTAATTTGGTTGTCTGATTTGTGAAGTGAATTAGGTGTTTTCGTCAAACTTCCGATTGAGTTATTTTGTGTAGTTCTTCTGCTATTTCAAATTCTGAAAATCCAGTTTTTCATGATCGCACTAAGCATTCTGAATTGGATCTATTTTTCTTAAGGGAAAAAATCTCTTCTGGGTTTTTTAAAGCTATGTCTGTTGGGTCTAAAAGTCAGTTGGCAGATGTGTTTACAAAAGGTTTATTGGTAGGCCAACATGAGCAAATGTGTTCAAGATTAAATCTTTCTGATGAATTTGCAATTTGAATTAAGGGGGGATGTAAAAATATATGTGTTCAATTTATAATTCAATCTGCAAATTGACATTGTTTTATCTAATGTTTCCTTATTGTTTTTTGTTATTTTGGTTGCTGATGTGTTGCTTATTTGCTGATGCTGTTGGGCTTCTAGGCTTGCTTGCTAATGTGATTGGGCTGCTTATGCTGGAATGGGCTGTGAGTGATGCATGTATCTTTGGTCTTTATATCTGATGTTTAGGGATTGCTGATTATTATTCCACACACACTTCTCTCTTTGCGTAGCTATTCTCATTGTTCATCACTATCTCTCTCAAGTTTTCTTTGGGTTTTCATTGTTTTACTGAAAACTGTGTGTCTCTTGTTGAGCACTTGTTTCTGTTCCTGTTTTCTGGTCATCACATTGATGATTCAGAGGTCGTGTTCTTGAGATTGTGATTTCTAGTTGTTTATGAGAGTTTGTACTTGTTCTACGACTTCGAGTTTATATTTGATTTCATATTTTTGATAGTCTCACACGTTGAATTTTGTTCCCATTTATGTCTTTTTCATTTTTTATCATTACATTTTTCGTTTTCCTCTGTTAAGTTTATTCAAATTAACAAACGTCTATTGTTGTAGTGAAAATGCTTAAAATTAACAAAGTACAAATATAAAGAATGTTTTTTGTTGTTCGAAAAATAAAGTTTAAAGTAAACTAAAAGGATAGAATACTTAATTTACTGGATATACAAATTCCGTCCTATAATTAAGCATGTATAGATATAAATTATATTAAGTGATTGAAGAGAGATAAGACTAAGAAGGATAGAAAGGAGAGAAACTTGAACTACAAATGCTTGATTATAATATACTAGCTTTAATAAACCCGTGTATTACACGGGTTGAATAAATAACATATTAAATATAATTAAAATTTGTTAATAATAAAATTATATTTTAATATAATATATGATTGAAATCTTTATTATTATAAAGAATATTTTGTTTTAAAACTAACATTTTAAAAAATGTCATTTATAAAAAATTTCTTATTATAACTCTTAATTTTAATTAATTTATAAAATTTTTACTTTTTAAAAAACATCAATTTTAAATATTTTGAATTTTTAAAAAAGTTTAATTTAAAAAAAAATATTTTATAAAACTTTGTTTCTTTAGAAATAACATTAATAAAAAGATATTTTCTTAATTTATTACAAATTATTTTAATATTAAAAAAATTAAATAATATTAGTAATTAATATAATTATTTAATATGAGAGAGAGGCGGGAAAAATTTTGTGTGAATGAATGTGATAATGACATGTGTACTTTTTATTTACCCTTTTATTAAAGTAGTAAGACAAGATTTGAAAATGAAACTTTTAAAAATTGTTTTATAAGAGTACTTAATTGTTATGTTAACTAGTTCTTTCTTCTCGCGCTACGCGCCGAAAGACTGGTTGATTTTTTCATATGTAACGTTGCGTTACTTTGGTTGTTATCTGTCTAGCTCGTTGGAAACCTTAAAATTGAGGTTTGGTGGTAAAATTTAAAAATATTAAACTTTAGTGGCTAAACTTCAAAAAATAAAACTTCACTATAAATATTTTAGTAGCCAAACTCTAAGCTCCTAGCCTTTAGTGGCTAAAGTAAAAAAGAACATTGGTGGCCAAACTATAAGATCCTAAACTTTTATGGCGAAAGTCATACGCTATGCGACGGGAGTCCTATTAATTTTCCTACACACAACGCTACATTACTTTGGTTACTATTTGTCCGGCTCGCCGAAAACTATAAAATTGAAGTTTCGCGGTGAAACTTAAAAATACTAAACTTTAGTAGTTAAACTAAAAAAAAAAAACTTTACTATAAATAGTTTAATGGCCAAACTCTAAGATCTTAATTTTAGTGGTCAAAATCAATAAAATAAACCGGTAGTCAAACTCTGAGATCCTAAACTTTAGTGACCAAAGTCAGAAAACAAATTGACTGTAAAAAAATACAGTCATGGGTTATACAGTATCATCGACTACTTTCCGACACATGTTACCAATTTCCAACAAGGTCCAGAAGTTTGTTTTTTCACCCTTTACCAATGGATCAATATTGTACTGATAGACTGTTGACAACTCGTTTTTTACAATTTACTGGCCGCATGCTCATTGGTAATTCGCCCGTAAATGGTTTTTTTAATAAAAATAGTAAAATATTTAAAATATTTAATATTTTATGAAATTGAAATACAAATCAATCTATTATTAAAAATAAACTAGTTTTATCAGCTATGCGTTGAGTGACATTGTACGCATCGTGATAAAATATAGGCTAGCAATACTCCCAATTTTCTCCAGGCTAAATTAGCGTCAATTTGCAAAATAAATCGAATTTATATGGTTGAACGAAAGCATATTATATTTGACACAAAATTATGTCGTAAAATAGACAAAGTAAAAACGTACATAAAAAACACAAATAGATTACAATCGTTCTTCCCAACAACCTTCAGAAACTTACACTCCACAACCTCCTTTCGTCATTATTGAGTTTTTATAGTCTGCGCGGCCTTAATCCTTTCGCAGCTACGGGTGGTGTTGTACTGTTGTGGGATCGCAAAAACAAGTGGACTCATTTTGTCAATAAAGGTTCACACCATTGGTCAATTATAATAATTAGCATTTGAATACAAAAGTCCCTGACATTTGTGGCTACATTGAAAAATCTACAAACCTCCATGGTAAAGTTAAAAACATCTAAACTTTCCTGTAGAGTTTTAGTTCTTTCATATATACTACGGATATTCTACACGTGCATTTTGCGGGGAATTAACGGACACGGATATCTAAACGCGAATATCAAAACATATATGACAACTATCACTCCGACATGAAACCCCAAGACATCAAGAAAATGGAACGGAAGAAATAACGTCAATAAAACATTACAAAAATCTAAAAAAATATAAAAAGAAAAAATTGTTAAAACAAGACAATACTGGGTCCCGAACCTGCACAACATAAACTTGATTTTTTAATCAAAATTCTTAATTCCTTCTTCTAATCGGTAATGGCCACATAAAAGGAGGAGATGGGAATATGCGCTAAAAACAAAAGAATTTTAACTTAAAAATTAAAGGAAATAAATGTTTGTTATTTAAAAAAAAAAACTAAATTCATATGATCAAAATAGAAAAACCTCAAAGTTTATTGTAGCCAGCAAACTTTAGAAATTCATGGTTATTTAATGAGATGAAATCCATATATTATTTAAGTAGTTATCTCAAAATAATTGCATGGAATATTTTAAAGATGAATTGGGGGCCATTATGAAAATAACAAAAGTAATGTGGTTAAAATAAAATAAAAAAACCTATAATCTTATTGTAGCTAAGAGTTCTAAATTATATAGATATTTAATAATAATTGTAACATTTAGAACTTTAAACAAACAAACAAATAATTGATAAATAAAAAATATATATTTACAATAAAGTTAAATACAATATTTATTTAATACACATATAAAATATCTAGAAGACAGGAAGGGTGGAATAAGTTTTCTTTAAAAAAATTATTGTTTAAAACTTTATAAATGAAAGAATACTTGGAAGAATTTTATAGAAGAGAAAGATTATAAGTATGTAAACAAGTAACGGTTTAAAGAACGGAATAACAAAACCGATTTATAGAGATTCAACTGATGATTAACTAATCCACTTTACATCTCTCCATGATCGTTCAATCGATAGTTTATTCCACTAGTCGTTTCCCTAATATGATAGGAATCACTAATACACCCTTTTACTAGACAAAGATAGTGATCACCATGTATGTCATCTCTCTAATAAAATGTATAAATCACTTTCTTCGTATTGAAAACTAAGGCAGTAATGACCACACAACACCCTTCACAATGGTAGTTAAATATAATACAAGAATACAAGGAGTGCATGTAATATTTTAAAAATGATACCATTCTTTTTTTTTTTCTTTATATCTTCAATCTTTTATTTCTTCAAGTAAATGATGATAAAGATAGAGATAAACAATAAACAAAAATATGAATCAACCAACCGTGTATCAAATACTACCTCTTATGAATTAGATAAGATGTTTTTGTGGATAGAGCGCCTTGTAACGGTATTACCACACGGACAATCATATATCAGTCAGAATCTACATGAACACAGACATACATGACCAAGGCCACGTTCAAATTTGTTCGTTTATCTTCAACCGAGCAAATAAACAAACACAAACATATAAACAAGCGTATCTTGTTGTTAAAAATTGAAGATGCTTTTGTTCTTTTCATTTCTATTAGTTATCAATGTAAACAATTGCAAACTTAAACAATAACGACTATGATGTACAAATAGAACGGTTTCTAAAGTAATCAACCATATTCAAGCTATTCTAAAAACGTAAGATGATTCAAAATTTAAGTCAAATACAAACTTTAAAAACTTCATGCTAGTATGTAGTATCAAGTCTTCAAATCACCATTGTGAAACCATGATATCACCATCCAATTAATTGTGAATGTTAAGTAAAATGTATTTGACGTGTAATTAACATTTTTAAAATGGGTCGTGATTCCTGTTCCATATAATTTTTATTTATTAAAATTCAATACCTTTTAGAAAATGGGTCATGATTCCTGTTCCTACTACCTCAAAGTGTTACGCTAATAATAACGTATACAAAAATAATAACAAGTCTAAAAACAAAATAATCTGGGTTTGGAGTTGACAGTTGGGCCGTGGGTCATAATCAATCAATAGATCGGCCCAATAGTTCCTTCCCCCTCTCGTAGTCTCGTTGCAGCAAACACAAACTTTACTTAGAGTTAAATTCAATTTTATTAATTGAGTTTTTTTTTTTTTTAATAACTATTTTTTTTTCAAAAAATTAAAAACATTAATTTACCTCTAAAAGTTTCATAAATTGTTTCAATTTTAATCCAAAAGTTTCATTAGTTTTTTTAATTTTATCCAAAATAATAAAACTTTTTGGGTAAAATTGAAACAACATATGAAACTTTTGGAGGTAAATTGATATTTTTAATCTTTTGGAGGAAAATTATTAATTTAGTTAAACATTAGAGAGTAAAACTAAAACTAACACTTTTACTTATTTAAATTGGGAAACAGACAACCTTCTTGTTAGGTGTATTAAAAAAATTATTTAAAATCCGATCCGTATCCGAATAAATTGATCCAAATCCTTATTCGGATATTCGGATCGGATTTCATCCGATTCGGATTGGATTTCGGATGTTATAAATTTTTTATTCGGGTTATTCAGATTATTCGGATATCTGATTGATTCGAATAAAAATTCAACTATTTTTCTAGCCCAATAATCATTGCCCAACTACATATTATGACTTAAAATCAATGTTCAAGAATCTTGACATATTCTAATTATCTAATCCTAAACAATTATACAATAATCAATTATTGTTCTAAATTAAAAATTCTAACCATCAGGTTCTATACAGTTAACTATTATGTTTCAATTTGTGTTCAAGTCAAATTTGTATTTTCTGATTTTTATATCTTTTATTGTGATTTTAAACGTATAAAATATTAATAAAATAAAACTTTTGCCAAAAAAATAGGATTAAAAAAATAGAATTTATTATTTGGTTTATTTGGATTATTCAGATAAATTTGGATTATTTGGATAAAATTCAGATTATCCGGATATATCCGAATCCAATCCGAACTGAATTCTGATAGATTTGGATTGGATAGAGATATCTCTTATTAACTCTCTCTAATTTTTAAAAGTACGTCCTCTTTGATCATTTCATAACTTTTAGTTTATAAACTAATTCAAACATTTTTTTATAAATCACTTTTGAAAAGTTATAAGATTTTTTTTGGAACGACAAATCTATCATACTAATACTTCTAAGTTATACCAAGTTACACCATGACTGTGATTAAACCCAGGACCTCTACTATAAAAGTCTCTACCAAATGAGTTAGCCCCACATTGGTTAAATTATGAAAAATCGATTTATGCCCTAACTTTGATACAAGACAATCAATCAACCTGTAAATCATGAATATATGATCCCTTAGTATGCTATCACATATCTGATTTATGTATTTGTTTCATTGAAATCAATTTCTTCATTGGAATCTATTGCATCAGACACAACCTTGCTCTTGTGATGTCATTAAATTCATAGATTGTAATAACGAATTTGCTGTTAAGATTTCATTCACCAATACTTTAATGATTTTTAAGATCACCTTTTGCAAAAAAAGGTTTGATTCTACAAATTTATGTTGGTAAAAGAATGTAGTCACTTAATTCACATTTGTAAAACCTGAAACACACAAACACATGTATATCATCATCCATATAACAAAATTTTACATTATGTGATTGTTTGATGCTGTAAGTTTCTTATGAGGGTTTATACATGACAAAATAGATGGTTTTTGCTTTTTAGATTTAGCCCCGAAGAGGAACGAGCGTAACGGGACATGTGGGCGATTTGGTGACCGTGGTTGCTTCTGATCAGAAAGACTAAACTCATCCTCTAACTGTTTTAGAGTCTGTTCTGTTTCAACTTTTAGTGCAGTAACATGGTTTAAACCTGCCTCAAGTTCTTGGTTAACTCTAGTGTTTTCTTGTTGCATGTTGGATACTTCACCTTGAAACTTTGCAGCCTGATGTGTATTAAACTTGATTTCTTCCTCTTCGACGCCTTCCCTCAATGCTCTCTTTATTTCCTCCTGGATGTCGAATAACGATGAGAATCTTCTTTGTAGTTCGTTCTTTAGTAACGCGCTTTGGTCTAGCCAGATTGTTAGTTCTGTTTGTATCTCTTTAAGGTGTTTGAATATCGCGCTGATTTCTGATCTTATGCTTGTTTTCCCATCACTTCCTTTAGCTTTCACTTTTGTTATTTCTTGTTGGAGGTCTTCTACTTCTGTCTTGAACTTTTGTACTTGGTGGAATGTTGAGCTGAATCTCAACCAGAAATCAAGATTCTCGTCTAGTATTGCGTCGATGTCAGTTCTTAGCTTTGCTTCAGTTTCTGAAAAGGGTTCGCATTTGTCGATGAAGATAGACTTGATGTCATCTTCCTCATTCGTTACTTCTTTATCATCTTCTTGAAGAAGTTTGAGTTTTTGTTTCATTTGTTGAATCTCATTGTCCCGTTTTGCTAGCAGCGTTTTCAAGTCTTGTAAGTGCGTTTTCAATTCATCGACAGTTCCTTGGTTTTTCTGCTCTTCATCTGCAAGTTCCTTTTTCGCAGCCTTGTATTTTCTCAAGATTGTAGTATACTCTTGTAAAAGAACCTTCTGTTTATCATGTAAACCGCCCGTTAATAGTTCTTGCCAATTGATTTCCTCCTTTGCTTTTTCAAGTTTAAGAACATCATCATTAGTGAAAGTTCCATCATTGTTTCCAATTTCGCTGCTATCTTCCTTCTTCTCCTCAGCCTCAACTTTCATTGTTTTAATGGTGTTCATGTTGTTCTTCGCAACATCATCATTCGTGCAGTTGATTTCTTTCTCTTGCACATGTTCTTTTGACACTGAATTCAAACCTGTTGTTAGCTTGATCTCTTCATTATTCATGGGAGTTTCACCAAGTTTGAAGTCTTCATCAGGCTTCACATTATAAATGTTATCAAACAAGTGAGTAACATTACAATGGGCTTCTGTGAATTGCATCCTGATGTTGTTATTTTGGTTCTCAATGTTCATGCCTAAATCTTGTACTCCATCTAGTTTTTTCTCCACATCCTTGAAAGTTTTCCCCAAATTATGCGCTACACTGGTCGAATTACCTTTATCTTCTTCCAATTTCTGAACTTGTATATGAAGATCATCTGTTTCCACCTTTAACCTGTCGATCAGTGCACTTTGCGATGAACCCAATGTTTCTAAGCTAATCACTGTGTTCACAAGCTTGTCAATCATATCTGCCATTTCTGTAACTGTCAATGGCTTCTTCGAGAGTTCCTCGAGGGTCTCTTTGATCTTTTCTTGTAACTCATTTCGCTTGCTTTCAGTTGTGTTTCTTGAATCTTTTTCTTGTCCGTCATCATCGTCATCATCACAATCATTTTCCTCGTTAAACCGTAGGTGCTCGTGTTTAAATGACTCAAGTCTCTCTTTTACATTTTGAACCCTCTCACGCTCCAATCTTGCTTCTTGGCTTGACTTCTCATGCTTTGCTTGTAACTTAGCCAAACTCTCTTCGCACGACTTCAACGCAGCCTCTGCCATTATAGCGCGAGCATCATCATCCTCGATACCTTTGACTACCTTAAACTCATCTTGTAAATCACACACTCTTTGTTGCATTTCAATGATCTTGTTCTCAATTTCTGAGAACTTTGCAAGCCCAGATTCATATGAGCTCTTGGTGAACTCCTTCACAGTTTGCATAGAGAGAATCTCCTTTTGAAGCTTATCAATCTCTTCGGCCGCCTCTTCTTTTGTTAAACCGGACTTCAGAAAACCGTTGGAGTGATTATCAACTTTGGTTGCCTTCTTGACAATGTTTTTCTTTGGGCCATTAGTTAGAAAAGTCTTTATAGTTTCTGAGACCTTTGGGGCCTTGGGTGGATCTGGGCCTATGTTTTTGGGCACTTTGAGCCCGTTATTATCGTTGGTGTCATCATCCTCGTAGTCCGTGTCATACGGAAGTTGATCTGGGAAAACTGAAGCGATGGTGGTGTTGGCTTTTTGTAAATCGGTGGAGAGTTTGTCGTACCTTTCGGCTAGTGCTCGATAAGCACGAACACTCTCCTCGATGAAGGCTATGAGCTCGGGCCGATGCTTGTAGTACATTTCGGCCCTCTTGGCAAACGAATCGCCATCTTTCTGTACGAGGTTCATGGCGTTGGCAACCTTCTCTTCCATATCTACAAACCCACCAACATTTTTTTGTAAGTCGCATCAGGTGTGGTCTCTACTTCTTTCTATAGAAATACTCAGTGGGGTGCTAATGAACTTAACATGTTGGGCTAAATATGAATTCATCTTTCAATTTGATGTGAAACTAAATTTATGTGATCCAAATGTTTAACACAATTTTTCATGATAGATTTCTTTTGATAATTTACAAATTGTAAGAAAAAATGTATAAACGTCAACGAATTTAGATAATATCTTACAAATTAAGTGTAAACTTACTGAAATTTATAAAGAATGAATATGCGTCTCTTAAATATCAGTGTAATAATTAACCCAAACGGTTATATTTTCCTGTACATAGATTATATACTGTAAATAGATTTACAAAAAAAATTTGTTAACTAATTATAAATTGTAATAAACATAATTTAATTATGATTAACATTAATAACCTTTTCAATTACAAAGCATGACTGAATACTATATAACTGAAATAGTATAAAATATGATAAAGATCTTAAAACAAGTTGTTTGTTAATTTTTGTGGTTATATAATTAACACCTTACCTAAGTTATAAGTTTTATTAAAAATCAAACAGTATAAGTAAATTTTAAAAAAGTTAAAACCTGTATATATACACTAGCTTTAGTAAACCCGTGTATTACACGGGTTTGATCAAATAACATATTTAATAGAATAAAATTTTATTAATTATAAAATTATATTCTATTATAATATATGATTAATGACTATAAGTAATAAAAAATTATATTAACTTTTTAAAATTTTATTTTAAAACTTTTCTTTGTTTTTTCCTAAAAAATAAATTAGACATTTTATTTCAAAACAAATCATTATAAAAAGTTATATTTAAAAAAGTTTGATGTTGTTGAAAATTTTTTTATATTATAATATATGTTTATTTAGAAATAACACTAATAAAAAGATTTCTTTTCTTAATTTACTTATAAAACTATTTTAGATCTAAAAATAATTAAATAATATTATTAGTAATTAATGTAAATATTTAATAGGAGAGAGAAGTGGAAAAATTTTGATGAGAATTAATGTGGCGCTGCTACGTGTCCCCTATAGATACATTTTTATTAGAGTGGAAGGATGTATGTATATTTATATGTATGTGACACACCGTTACACACTTTCCTATGCTGTTTTTAAGAATAACTCTTAATCATTTATATATGTAGATTATAAGATTTGAATCTCGATCTCTCAAATAAAGTGAAGACACAATAAGGATTAAGGATGCTCGTTCAGAGATCTTTTACTTTTCTAAATAACCAGTGGAACTCGTATAACACAAATGCCAAAACTACCCTCCATCAACTAACTTAATATCAATAACTAACCACACCAAATGCTTTAGGCCTAGCAGAGACCGATCTACTCCTTTCTTTGATGCAAACTGGATCTAACAGAGTGACCTTAATAACGAAAAAAATAAAGTAGTAAAAAAAGAAAAACGAATTTGAATAATTAAATTGTGTAAACACTTGTATGCAATTCTATAGAAAAAAAAACGATTATATTGTTATGTAACAGTTTTATATATCATAGTTAAAATAATAAGTATATGTGTTTATATAATTATCATATTTTTTACATCAAATTAATTAACCACCCTATATGGATAGTTTGATTCACTTTCTCTTATCAACATATTTTAGGTCTAGTTCCTATCATTATTACACAAAGGTAATGTTATTAACTATAGCTGCATAACATTGTCCAAACACATAGATAGAGATAACCGATTTGAAGAGTTGCTGAAGTTTTATTGGAAATAACATGAAAATGCCTTGACCGAGTTAAAATAACGAAAGTTAGTTACCTTGGAGGCTTTGCTCAAGCCATTTTGATTGCTTGGTTCGAATGTGGCTAGCCCACCACCATGAATATGCATTGCTTGCCGCTCTTTGTAACATCTCTTATCACCTCGTCGTCTGCTTTCTTTCTCTCTTGATTATGTTAATGTATTTGATTTTGATCACAAGAAACACACGAACATGCAAATCGATTTGTGTTGATCGTGTGTTATCGATCAAGTTAGATCAGAAGAGAAAGAATATAAGTAGACGGAGAAAAGAAAAAACAGAAAGGATAATGAGAGATGTGTTTAGTTAGAAAGGGTGTTTTTGAGTTGGAAAGGAAGAAAAGTGGTGGGGATGAAACTAGTAGTACCAATGAAAAGGAATAATATATTATGAGACATAGTCGCCTCAATAAGTGCTTGACCTTCCCCACTAAGTTTTCTGCCTTGTATCAATTTACAAACGTTTAATGAACATTAATCTTTCAGATTAATTTCTATACTAATTATTATTATCATGAGAGTTAATAATTTTAAAATTTTGTTACTTTAGCATGACATTTTAGTTAAAATAATCTGAAATAGGTGTAATAAAATCTTTCTACTTTAATAAATGGTAACTATAAGTGACACGTGTAAGCAACACATTCATTCTAATCAAAATTTTCTCACTTCTTTTTACTCTTAAATAATCACCTTAAATACTAATAATATTATTTAACTTTTTTTAGGTTAAAAATAGTAACTTCAATAAATTATAAAAAAGATCCTTTTATTAATGTTATTTAAAAAAAAAATTTTTTATACAATAAATTTTTTTTCTAAAACATTAAACTTTTTTAAAAATATAAAATATTTTAAATTTGGTGTTTTTAAAAAGTAAGTTTTTTATAAACTAAAAATAATTATAATTGGGAGTTCTAATGAGGAATTTTTAACAATGACGTATTTTAATCCGGTTTGTTTTGAACAAAATGTTTAATTTAAAAAAAAAAAGTTTAAAACAAAAGTTTAAAAGGTTGATATTATTGTTTTATTACTTATAGTTTTTAGTCATACATAATTTTAATCATATCTTATCTTGGAATATTATTTTATACTTAATAAATTTTCATTATATTTAATATTTTATTTATTCAACCCGTGTAATACACAGATTTACTAAAGCTATTAATAAATAAATAAATAAATAAATAAAATGAGATGATTATGATACTTTTTATTAACAGTCTCACTATGAGCAGTCTTTTTATCTTGTGAAAAATGTGTTTTTACTCTTTTCAGGCTCTAATATAAGGTCGGTTTGTTTACTTAGGTAATTAGTATATTTGTGGTAAATCTTAACAACTTGTTAATTTTCTAATGTGGAAATACGTGTGTATGGAAACTAAGAAAAAGGGATAGAAATTAGAAAGGTAGGTTTCATCTTCCTTGTTTCCCTGTTGGACTAATGGACTGCATACCTCTCAACAGTCTCCTTCGATGACGAAAAGCTAGACACACACACGAGTTTAGAGTTTAAGAACCATTTCTCTAAATAATGATCAATATTATATCAGTTTGCTAAATAATTATAAGGTGATATACAGTTCTGTAATTAAGTGAAATATCACGTACATACATCGAACAAGCATATAAATTTATTATGTGATAGGACTCTAATAAAATTACATAAAAGTTCACATGGCAACAATATAATAAGCATACTTTAGTTTATTTGTTGGTAAACACATTATTTGAATTCTAAGCATGCTATATTGTATTCAGTTTATGCACTATTTGGGGATCTTGATGTTTCATGATACATTAACATACTTACCAATGAATACTCGATATGTGGATCTAGTTCACAGTTGATCATCGAAGCTCGCAGAGGAATATTAAGAACAAACATTGAGGAAAACAGCTTATCTTAATAGTCAATTACATGTAAATAGTTTGGACATGTATAAGCAAGTCGTTTTAAGAAAACCACAAAAAATTGCAAAGTTTAGACTTAACCGATTGAATGATTGAAAGCTAAGATAAAGTAATCCACAGTAAAAATAGATTGAATGCTAAGCAAAAGTTAACCGAAGAAAGAGACTTAACCGGATGTGATCAATGAATCCAGAGGGAATCCATTTCATGAACTTTAGAATTAGTATAAATGTATGTTTTGCTTAATAAGGGTGGAAGTAATGAAGGAAAAGAAATTGACATAACTTATGATAATAACTTTTATTTTTTGTTATTCTATTGTGATATCGTACTGTCCCTTTGTATGTACTCCTAGTTTCCTAGTGTTAAGTGTGTTTTCGAATACATTTACTCGGTTTAACTAAACTGTTATGATTCAAAGATGTTCTCATAAAAATAAGAACTAATTACTTTCATCGAAAAACATAAATACATAATATTGCATTTGAAGCATCTTTATTCTTTTATAGAGATTCACAGTACAAGTAAAATTTATAATATAATACTTTATATAGTTGCAAACTAAATTTTATTCATTTTAAACCTATGTTTTGTTTATTAAATCCAGAACCAGTAGCACTAAATTTTTTGAAGACGAAAGTTACCAAAAATGACATGGGTTAAATTAATTACCTTTCTAAATTAAATTTTATGACAAATTAGAAGTTGTCACGCTCTTATCAGTAGACACAAGTTGCACAATATACGTAGGTGGCATGTATAGGCTGGTGGCCTCTTTTTATTGTTACTTTTTTATTTATAAAATATTTATATAATCATAAAAAGACTAAAAAATCTCCTATATACACTCAACTAGATAAGTTGATTAAAAAACCTATGTTTATTTTTGAGTTAATTTTAGTTTTGTTTCCTAAGATTTATAAGCAAAAGTAATAATTTTTCTTCAAAAGTTTATAAACATTAATTTTAGACCAAAAGTTTTATTTTTTGTTTCAATTTCAATCTAAAAATTTTATCATTTGTCTCAATTTTAATTAGTACAAAAGTTTTATTATTTGGATTTAAGTTGAAACACCTAAGAAAATTTTTGTACTGAAATTGAAACAATTTATGAAATTTTTGTAGGTAAATTGATATGTTTAATATTTTAAATAAAAATAATTAATTTTGTCAAACCTTAAGAAACTAAACCGAATTCAACTCTTTATTTTTTTTATGATGATTTCAAATTCAGAAGAGCAAAGGGGTCCTCTTAATCTGATCAAAGAAAGTATATGTGAATCATATGCGAATACCATTTTTCTTTTTAAGTTTTTGTTTTAATTTTCTATTGTTAGTTTTATTATCATTTTTTTTTCTTAAAAAATAATGGAAAACTCATAAAATATCTAAAGCAAACTCTAGAAATTTTTTCTTATGAAGTTTTAATTATTTTACAAGTAAAGAAAATAACAATTAATAGGTTGCAATCAAAATTTATAATAACTTAGAGGAGTGAATGTGCATCCTTGAAGGAGGGAATGTGCACTTTTGGAAGATGAAATGAGCCGTGGACGTAAGGTGCACTCTCATAAACCCTTCAGCACATGATGCACATGTGTCGAGAGCACACGTAGCGCATTCCTGCGACTCCAAGTTGTCAACTAAATGTGCACTCTTTGTTAGGGAACGTGTCACGGGCATACTGTACACTCTCATAAAAAGCCATCGACATATTTTGCACTCGAGGGACAAATGGTGGTTTTTGGTTATCTCATGTCACCATTGTATTATGCCTTTTGTGCCCATTGATAATAACGTCACAGCTTCTGGTTCGATTAGAATTCAAATCGTTCAAAAGTCACACACGAAGACTTTTTCTTCTTGCCGCATTCATGTTTTTCATACCTTTAATTCTTCGTGTCAAGTTCTTCTAATCTTCTTCTACGTCGCGCTCACAAAGGCTTAGAATCAGATGATTAACTTTTGATTTAGGGGTAAGAACGGAGGTTGAGTTCCGACAAAGGAAGAGAAAGAGAGAGAAAGTGTGAATATATGAAACAAAGAGCGAATAGAGTAACATTTTTTATTACCCTCTAAAAATATCCAAGTAATAAAATATAAATAAAATGATAATGTTAAATAGCTCTAAAAATATCCAAATAAAGGACCATAAAGTCAAATATATAAAATGATAATGTTATATAGCTCTAAAAATATCCAAGTATTAAAATATAAATAAAATCCAGTCACTATTGATCGGGTGTTATTTGTTGGTGTTAATATATTTAATTTCGTGTTTTATATGTTTATGAATATGAAATGAGGTTACTTTGAGACATGTTTGCGTTGCATGTCTTTAGAACTTATAGAACATAATTTCAATGTCTTAAAGTGTGCTTGGAAGATCAACGGAAGCAAGAACGTTTATGGAAGTGAAGATGAAACGATTAGGTGTAACAAGACCAAAAACGAGGTTTTAATGGATAATGCTCAACTACCAACGTATAGTACTTTGACATGAGCACAGAGACTAGCGCACTACTGGAAAAATTAAGACATGAGTGCATAGTGCCCCAGCGCACTATGCTCTGACTAATAATCAGCCCTTGAATCTTTGGGATTTCAAGCATTATTTAAAGATAACTCTAGGGTTTTGAACTTAACATTCTCGGCCCCAAATTTTGGACGAATTCAATGAAATTTTGAGTGTGTTTTTCACCACGGATTCACCTGGGATCCAGCTCCAACAACATCCTTGTACCTTTGAAGATTTTATCATGCCGATAAGCGGTTAAATCATTCGTGATCGCTTTCGAGCAGATAGTTTTTGTAAGTGAAACAATAGGTTATAATTAGATTTCATTGTTTGGTTTGTTTTCTTTTGACTCAAGAATTCAATTATATGTTTTATTGAAGTTAAATAATCTGCTTATATCTAAGTATTTGCATTCTATCATTCGCATTCGGTTTTCTTGCATCGTGTGCTAGTTTGATTTGCGTGTGAATACTTGATATCTATGAATTGGTAATTTTATAAACAAGTGAGTCTTAAAAGTTTGTTTCTTGACTATCACTTTAATTGGGTAAATTCACAAAATCATGTCCATGTCATTACCAATTAATTCTTATCAACCTACTGTGGATTTTTTTAAACTTGAACTCGAAAGTTATTGCCTTTTTCGTTATAGTTTTCAATACCCATAATCAAGTTTGTTGCTTTTTTAAATATTTACATTCAATTTACTTTTCACCTAAAAAAAACCCAAAAAATATTTACTTTTTCCGCATTCTCGTTTGTGTTTTAATCGTAAGGTATTCAAGTTTGATATTTTTCATAGATTTCCCGCGGAGACGACTCTTACTTCCCTGTACTAACTATAGTTATTTAAATTTCTTAAATTAACTTGTTTTTTGATTCAACCACGATAACTCGATCATCTATACATATGAATACTATAGAATTTGCATGTGCCTCATGTTTAGCTTAAAGTGTGGGCTTTGTCAAAGGATCTGCTTGGTTCATATCTGTTTGAGCTTTGCTGACGATGATATCTCCTTGTTCCACAATCTTCCGTATATAGTGGAATGTATACTAGATGTGTTTGATTTCATGATGTGATCTCAGTTCTTTAGCCTGAGCAATCATACCAGGGTTGTCATAGAAAGAGGTTTCTCAATGCTAGACACTGCCTTGAGATAAGTAATGAACTTCTTCATCCAAACAGCATCATTTTTTTATCTCTAAAGTACCAATACATTTAGATTTAATTGTGAATTGTGTAACTACCTTTTTCTTAGAGCCTTTTCCAGGTAATTTCTCTACCCGGAGAGGTGGTGAATACATATCCTGATTATAATCATGAATAATTTCACTTAGTCTAGAAGCTAGTATCTGTATAGCATCTCACATTAAGCTTTTCTTCCACTCCTCCATATACCAAAAACAAGTATTTAGTCCTTAGAAGGATACTTAAGGATGTACTTGACGATAATCTAATGACTCAGCACATGATTCTATTGATAACGACATGTGATGCTTAAACATACAACATATTTGGTCTAGTGCAAAGCATGATATACATGATACATCAAATTGTAGAAGCTTATGAAATCCTTTTCATTCTACTAATCTTTTCATGTGTACTTGGACATTGACATTTTTTAAGTAGTGTATCATGTGCCATATGCAAAAAATATTTCTTATAAACTTGCATTGAAAAGCGTTTGATGACTGTCTTAATGTATGCACTTAAACTAAACCATCAATCTTCACATTATGGCATACCATGAATGTGAACTCTAATTAGATACACCAAAAAGTAGGAATAAAATGAACAAAACCGTTGATGGAGAGAAGCAGCCGAAGTCAAAAGTTGTGGAGTTAAAGTCGCTCCACTACTTCTCATACTTACACTTTTGCAGTACTACAACAGTTGTAGCGATTCGATGGATAGACTGCTTATCAGTAGATGCAGTATATCGGCAAACAACTTGATTCTTTGAAAGAAGTTTGTGTATCAGAAGTACACATACACTCATAAGATTGGATTGTTTATCTAAATCCTTAGATTATAAGCCGTTTCCTACTAAAAATACTAATCCATAATCTTATATTCCAATAGAATTTAGTCTTAATCATACTGAATCAAAAGATAATAACTTTTTTTATGTAGCATCATCCTCCAATTACCCAACAATATTTTATGATTTATAAGTTATCATTTTTTAATGTTATTTATCTAGTCATATTACCGGGGGTGCACATTGAACCTATATTAACATGTAATGGATTATTTGCTTGACATGTGATTTTTTAGGATTACATATCAATAACAACAATGCTATATGTTGTATTTTGGGAATACTGGTCCAACATAATTAGTGACGGCTTACTGTCACACCCTTAAAATCCACGGGCGGGGTTTAACCGCGAGGGGTGTGAACAAACCAGGATCCAAGTCATTAGTTACTCAGAACGACACTATATGTAACATTAAAACATTTCAGAGTTTAAAACTTTAAAACTGTGCGGAAGCGTTTTGTAAATATATCAAACCCAAGGTATTTAAAGTGTAACATTGGCAAAACACGCGCCAAACCATTGTTTATAGGAAATAAATTCAAAACCAAATGTTAAGTCATAATATGCTTCTTTAAAATGCATGCTAGACTTGTGATGTGCTCCTACTGGCAACCGAAGTTAACGACCTGAAAATAGCATACTAAAAGAGTCAACACAATGGTTGATGAGTTCAAGAGTTTGCGTTTAACATAATCAGTGATAGTTGTAAAATATAAGAAGTGCATTGAAATAGATAGCTAGTCTATATTCATAAGTAATAACCATAGTGATTTCGCGATCGAAGCTGACTATGTTTGTCTGTTTGCCTCCCGCCATGACATACCAGGTCGTGACGCTGTTGGTTGTTTAGGACAATATTGCACCCGCTTGACCTCCAGTCATACGGGTGGGGCTTGTCAGACCCAGTAGTACTACCCAAGACTTCCCGCTAGATTCTTTAATTAACGATTCGAAAGTGTGAGGTCTTTCAATGGTATACAACACTAAGTTATACAATGCACAATTCATAATAATAAGCGTTTGTAAACAAGTATGCTATCTCCCCCAAAAGAGAGTGTTTAAAAGTGGGGCATGAACTCACGTGATTCTCAAACCAACAATAAGTGCAAAGCTAGCGATGAGAGAAAAGACAATCCGTCAAAGGTTACCTAGAACATGTGAGTACATAAGTACGTGCAACCAGAGAAACATAACAACCCTAAGTGCTCAACAACACATTAACCCTAAGGTTTTGAAACCAAAATGACACATTTGACCTAGTTGACCCGTTTGACCCATTGGTGACTTGTTAATTGAATTCTTGTTTGATCAAGTATAGCAACTCATACACATAGTTATCACACAAGTTATTCACATAAGCGACATTGCAAACTCTTAAGTCTCATCATGATCTTTATGTTAACTTAGGTTATCATACAACACATGCAAATCAAATCATCATACTTAACATGTTCATAATTAAACTCATCTACAGTTTAAATATTGGGTTTAGTCACTCACAACGTGCCATGTGGGGCCACTTACGACTAAACATTCTAAACCCTGCCAATCCTACAAAGTAGGGGCCTCAGATTCGCACGCGTGTATGATACCCATCATCACATACCCAAATACAATTCATACAAGTCAAAAACCAACTTTATAATATTCAATTACTATATTGCGTCACAACTAACCATATGACCCAATTATCATACTTGCACATTTTCCAAGAACACTTAGATTTTTCATAAATTCTTCAACTAACCATATGACCCAATTATCATAATCTAACACATTAAACATCATCCATGATCAATCTAGCTTGCTCCTAACATCATAAACATGCCCACTTCACAAAACCCAATGTTTCACATCAATAAAGTATCCCTTTTGGGAAAGTAACACCCAAAATCAATCTAACATCCAATTCATTCATAATTTCATCAATATTATACCTAATCAAGTTCACAACAGTCATCTAGACATGATAAACATCATCAATTCATCATAATTCCTAAACCATATGCATTAAAGTTTCTACTTATAGCAAGGTATGAACAACAATTCAAATCCCTGAATTTCTTGCATAATCATCATAACCCAACATTCATGCAACCTAACTAACAACATAACATCATCAAACAATCATCAATTTCAACTTTTCTTCAACAATTTTGAATTAGGGTTCATCAAGAATCAAAAACCATGAAAAACATGATAAATGCTTACCTTTAGGTGTGTTTAAATGATGATTAGCACTTGTAAACAACTTGCAACACTTGAATCCAATCAAAATCGATTTGTTAATGCTTGTTCTTGATCAAAATCGCAAAGAGAGGGCCGTGGAGAGGGTTTTTGGCCACAAATGGGGATTGGGGGGGGGGGCTAGGGTTGGGTTTTGTTTAACTTTACATAATTAACATTAACCATCTAAACCCCCTTTAATTACCTTTTTATAAAAATTAGCCTTTTTAATACTTTTTAACAATTTTTAACTACAAGAATATAAGTATCATTAATCAACAATAGTAATCATATGTATTTTCAACTAGTAACAAAACACATGAAATCATTGTTACACGTTGTCACGTTATCAAATAAAATTCACAAGTAACAATTTAAAATACATGAATCACATAACCACAACTAATAATCAATATTATTAACTAGATTATCATCTGTATATCATAGATCATTGTTATTAAGTCACCAACGTTCAACGACAACTAGTGTGTGCTCACGACACGTGTATGCAAGACCTAACGGAACTAACGGAGTTTAGTAACAGAAAATTACCGGATGTCACACTTACATCTATCGATAGATTACAAATATGTGGTAGTTATCATAAGAATGTGGTCTACAAGAATAACGTGTTATGTGCTAGAAAGTGTTGCTAAGGTATAAAAATTTGAATCAAAACCAAGTTTAAAATTAATTAAACATAAAATGAACTATATTCTAATTTAAGCAACAAGTTCCATTAAAATAAATTAGGAACTGAATTTCTAATAAAAATTTAACTAAGCAATTCTAACTAAAGGTCATGGGTAATCTTACAAATAACTAATTAATAAAACATATCGAACATTAAACTAAGTTCGAGCCAAAAATATAAACTTAAAGAACAAAATACTAGATCAGATGTCATATGTATGCTTATATCGAATCACATTCATTACAACTTACATATAACCTACATATCGAATGCAAGCAGAATACTGCAAAATTTTAGTTTTAAAAAAATAATAAAGTATCTAAAAGTTTTACAAGAACCATCCTTTGTGTAGGATTAGGATCTAATACAAACATGTTTTTTCTATAAGAACCATGAAAACCAATATATTTGTGCCATATGGATTACCTGATTACTAGGAATTAGGGGCATATTAGAAACTGCATAAAATTTTGTTTTTATCAACCCCTTGTTTTAAACATTGAATAATTCAATTTTTTCCTAAATTATCTCTAACAATAATAAGCATAATAGATTCACGATTGTTTCACTGGTTTGAAATTCACAGTTTCATTTGCATCTACCTCTTTTGTCACTTAAACCTTGTGAAATAATACTATCTTAGTATTAATGCTATTTTTATAGTATGAGTGTTATTATCATACAAAAATACTAACAACATAGTATCAGTTCAATTTAATAATGTATGTGCTACTATCATAACATTAGTGCTATTTTCATAGTATCAATGTTATCATTATACCAAAAGTCTATTTTTAAAATCTAAGTGTTACTTTTAAAAACACAATTAACATAATTTGTTATAAAGTGTTATTTTAATAATTTGAAGTGCTATTTTCATTTAGTGTACTTTTACGAAAGTAGCACAATTTATATTTATTATGTGCTACTTTCGAACTTTTTAAAAACATCTTATTATTATTTTTTAAAAAGTATAGCAATATTATACAAATATTAAAGATTAAAAAATACTTGTTTTTATGGTATAATGTTTTTAAAAAAATAGTAAAGTATATAAAAGTTATTTTAGTTTTAAAAAATTGATGGAAGTAGTTATTTCTAGATAAAGTCTACAATTAAAGTAATTAAAATAGTTATATTGGACCTTATTTGTTTTCCTTTTAATAGAATAGATTACTAATTTACCGTTACTCTCGTTATCAATTAAACTAATTGAACATTGATGGCTTGTCATAAATATTAGCCATCAATTTATTTAATCAACGCACCAAATCTGTTCTCGCGGTTTTTAGATAACATAAACTTCGTACCGAAACCATGTTGTTCTTAACTATTGATTATTTTGGTCGATGGTTGTAATTAAAGAATGTTACAATTGTAAATATGTATATAATTAAATGTAATTAATTAGTAAAAAAGCTATAGTAGTAAATACACTATATCTTTCTAATTAGTTAGTTAATTTAGTAATTCTCTATGCCCTCTCCTCTCTCATTTCATCTTTCCAAATTCTAACATATGTAAATACACATATGTAAAACATTGTTTATCATAGCTAAGTAGTTAATTTATGCACTTGTAGAAAAAGTTAAACATATATAAAGATGTGCATATATGTAAAGCATAGTTAAATATAATCATGTATAAAAACATAATCAATTTAAAAAATACAGAAATTTATGAAATTTGTATGCATATTAGTTGACAAGTAAAAGAAAGATGAAGTAAAAAATGATAGCTTGGCACAGATATGAAGTTACTTGACTATGTTCAAGACTAACATTCTAATACTTTGATAGTCATGATATAAATGAATGTAATAGCTTAATTTAGACAATGTTCTATGTCATGATAGTTTTAATTCCACTATAACGATAATGAAAATTTAAAGTAAAAGCAATGATTAAAATAAAATTTAAAGTAAAGCCTAAGATTGTTTTGATAAGAAATAAAAGATAGAAAATGTACGCTTATGTGTATGCATGTATAGTATGTGGTAGTAGGTTTAGGGACTGATATCACACTTGAATGGGAATCTTTAAGACACGAGGAGTAAAGTAAGTGGTTAATTATATCTGGCCAATATCATTAAGAACTTACATTACTTATCATCATCTGAACTACTACCTTGCATGATAAGGTTGGTGTTCTGAACCTTATAGGAGGTAAGTATGACTAGAAGAAAGAATACCCGAGGTGGTGCTCATGGTGGTTGTGGAGGTGCATGTGGCTAAATCAAACAGACCATGGGTGATGGTGTAGTCAGGAAGATGAAATGTTTTGAAGTAAAGAAGCAAACAAGGTTGAAAGAGAGTTTCTGAATTTGAAGGCAAGGAAGATGACTCATAGGGAACACATCTCCCGTTTTAGTGAAATGGCTAGACTAGTCCCTTATTTGGTTAGCAATGAGGAGAGGAGGATGAAATGTTACACATAAGGGTTGCCTTCCAAGGTTCGCACCTATGTCAAGGCAAGCAACCTGAAAACATTTTAGTTCTTGCTGGAGCTAAGTGGGATTGTGTATGATGATGTTATGGATGAGTCTGAGGAGGAAATGCCATAGAAGAAGTGGGTTAATGGTGTGAAGAGAAATCATGAGGGTAAGTCTGAGCTGAATTTTAAAGAAGTAAAGCTAGAGAATTATAGAAATTGCAAAAGATGTGGATGAATGCATGAGTGAATGTAGGGTTGGCATGAATTTATGCTATTGATGTGGGAAGACATGTCACTTTGGTAAAGATTGCCCAAGGTTAGGTAAGTACTATATTGCGAAGGGACTAGGCATTTCAGCCGTGATTGTAGGAAAGCAAAGCTTAATGGTTTTGGTGGTGAGAAAATGGAAAATAAGAAAGCTAGTGATAAGGGAAAAACAACAGCTAGGGATTTCATAATGTTGTGTCAGGTATGTTCTTGGTTAGCGATGTGTTTGCTTCTATTTTGTTTAATTCTTGAGCTAGTAGAAGTTTCATAGCCTCTTCATTCTGTAAAGTACTTAATTGTAATGTTAAAGAGATAGATGATGCCTTTTAGGTAGAGACTTTTATTGGTAAGACCAACAGGATAACAGAAGCGATAGATGACTGTAGCATAGAATTGGAAGGTCGTAGTTTCCCCACTAGGTTGCATATTATGACCTTAGGAGGATTCAATATAGTTTTGGGTATGGATTTATTGGCCACGCATGGGACTAACATCATATGTCGAAAGAAGTTGTTTCATTTGATAGCACCTGATGGTAGTCTAGTCATGGTCTATGGCGATAATATCTGCATAGTTTCAATGATAATTTTGATGATAAAGGTAGAAAAGTTCATAAGGTGAGGGTGTCGAGCTTATCTGACGTATGTGAAAGGTGCTAAAGCTGAAACATTATAGTTGACTGTGTGCCCTCTTTGATGTGTTCCCTGAGGACCTTCTTGGAGTACCACCTGATCGAGAGAGAGAGAGAGAGAGTTTCAGATTGACCTTGTGCTAGGAGATCAACCTTGTGCTAGGAGATCAACCCATAGCCAAAGCACCATACCATTTGGCTCCATCAGAGATGAAAGAATTGACGACCCAACTACTAAACGTTTTTGATAAAGGATTCATCAAAAAAGTATTTCTCCATGGGATGCTCTGATGGTATTTGTAAAGAAGAAAGATGGAAACATGCGACTATGTATAGACTACAGAGAGCTGAATAAGTTGACAGTGAAGAACAAGTACCTGTTGCCTAGGATTGATGATCTATTTGATCAATTGCAAGGTGTAAGTTGGTTCTCGAGGATCAATGTGAGGTCGGGCTATCATCAATTAAAGGTCAGAGAGCAAGATATACATAAGACGATGTTTCAGACGTGATACGGGCATTACAAATTCCTGGTAATGTAGTTTGGTCTTACAAACGCTCTAGCAACATTGATGAATTTAATGAATATAGACTACCAAATTATGCTTGATAGATCTGTGATAGTATTCATTGACGACATTCTCATCTACTTAAAGAATGAGTGAGACCATGCTTGTCATATCTGTAAAGTTTTGGAAACCTTAATGCAGGAAAAAGTTGTATGCAAAGTTCTCCAAATGCATGTTTTGGTTATGTGAAGTACAGTTTATGGCGCACATGATTAACCAAGATGGGATCATGGTGGATCCTACTAAAGTGAAAGCAATAATGCAGTTGAATTCACCGAAAATGCCATTAGAAATCTGAAGCTTTCTCGGATTGGTGGGCTATTACAAGAGATTTATTTAGAACTTTTAGATGATTGCCTCACCACTGACTAAGCCGACAAGGAAAGACATAAATTTTAAATGGGGTGGTAGTCAAGAAAGTGCATTACAATAATTTAAAAGAAGGTTGACACAAGCTCTAGTGTTGACTTTGCAAGAACGGAATGAAGACTTGGTAGTCTACTCTAATGTTTCTTATCAAGAGTTAGGGTGTGTTCCTATGCAATGTGAAAAGGTGATAGCTTACATTTCTTGACTGTTGAAAGTTCATGAAGTGAACTACCCTACCCATGATTTGGAGCTCATAGTCGTTATTTTTGCACTAAGGACCTAGAGACACTATTTTTATGGTGTTAAGTGCACGATCTTCACGGATCACAAGAGCTTGAAGTACATCTCCGAACTGAAAGACCTCAACATGAGACATAGATGGTGTTTATAGCAGCTAAAGGATTATGACTGTAAGGTTCATTATCATCTAGGAAAAACTAACATCACAGCTGATGCCTTAAGCCGCAAGGATAGTCATGAACGGATCCAGGTAAGATCTTACCAGTTGATAGTGACACCTGCTTTTATACAACAAATTTAGAGTAAATTACACTTTTAGTCCCTGTGGTTTGGTTGTTATAATGCTTTTCATCCAATAGTTTAAAAACGTCCGGTTTAACCACTGTGGTTTGAAATTTGTCACCAATAAGTCCAAATCGTTAACTCCATCCAATTTCTCCATTAAATTATTTTAAAATAGCCAAAATACCCTTGGACTGAAATTGTTATTACATTATAAGAAATAAAATATGAGTCTCAGTCACCTAACTATATCAAACCTTAACCGCAACCTCTTTTGTTGTTTGACCACATCTCAACCATCTCCACCGCCACTCGCCGGCAACCTCCACCACCCACCACTCGCCGACAACCACCATCTAACAACGGCCTTTTTCCATCTACTCTCTCTCTAACTCTCTCACTCTCCCTCTCTCTCTGTCACCTATTACCATGACACTACTACTGACGTTGTTCAAACCCCAGATCTAGAAGAAAAAGAGGGGCGTCCGTGGTGTCTTGGTAGCGAAAAAACAAGGGAATGATTGTTTCATGGTAATAGGAGAGGGGTTGGTGGTAATCACCTGTGAATGAAGATTGCAAGTGCCTATGGTAGTGTGAAAGACATGGTGGTGGTATAGAGGGAACTCTGGCAGTGGGTGTGTGTATGTAGAGAGAGAACGTGGGGGTGGAGGCAGAGGCGGTGGGGGCGATGGTGGTGATGGAGGGGTTTAGAAGATGAAGATACTCATATTCCACTGTAGGATGTGGAAATTGGTGGCAAAGTAAACTATGTGGAGTAAAGTGTGGCTGTTGTCGACAAAAAGAAAAAACGATTGAGGAATAAAGTGATTTCACTTGTCCATGTACAGTGGAAGCATAGAAACAATTCAGAATCCACTTAGGAATATGAGGAAGAGATATGACGGCATTATCCTCAGTTGTTTGTAGAATAGCAGGTTTTGGTAAGGAAACCTAAAATAAGGGGGATAGACTTGTAACATATTGGTTTTTAATATAAAAAACCTGAGCGTGAATAAAGGATAAGGGAAGGTTTTAAAGCTTGAAGGAAAAGAAGGATAAAAGATGGGCAAGTGAAAATTGACACCCTAAAATCCCCCATAAAAGGGAAAGTAGACACACCCATGCGTTTTGCTTCTGATTTTGAAGGCTAGAGACAGATGGAGAACGTTGTACTTCTAAAGAGAGAAATTCAAGATTTGAAGCAATGGTATCAACTTTTATGTATGAAATAATAGATCTAAGCAAGATCTATGTTATTTAGGTGTTTTAACACCAATTTGATAGATAAACTTGGCACATTAACGTGTGTTAAGTGTAGATCTCGGTTGTTACCTCTTGGGTTAGGGATTCATTGTGTTCTATAAGCAAAGGTGAGTTCTAGATTCATATTTTTGTGGGTTTTATGTATTTTGGTGCTTGTATGCATACAATGAAAGTTTTGTTAAAGGTTAAAGGATTTAAAGCATGAAAGTTAACACTTTTATGTATTTTACGAAAGTTGACCATATGAACAATGGTTTCATGAACCTTAATTTTATGCATGAAAGTGAAATAGTAAAGTGTAAAGGTAAATGCAGGTGATTCATCAACACCCACATTCATAAGACAGTCATTCACATTATTACTAACTTTGATTTAGTATACAAATGCAGATGTGTATAGTTGATTTGCATTGGTATCCAATGCGGATGATCATAGTCAACCGCATTTAATGATAGTATCCGCATTTGCCTATGAATGTTCTAAGTGCGGGAAATGCGGATGACTTATAGTCATCCGCATTAGTCTGCTTATGTTTACATTTGTTATAGTTTCTATGTTTCCCTGAAAGTTTCTTAAATGTAACTAATGCAGATGAATATATATAGTCACCCACATTAGTTAAATTGTTAAGGCGCATGTGGGACTGTTGTCCGCATTTGTTAGATAGTCATTCACATTAACCTTCACATGCATTTGATCCTTATTCTGCCCAAGTAACAAAATGCCTAGACCTTAGTCACCCATATTTGCTCCATTACTATTATCCGCATCTGTCATGTCTTATCCATATTGGTATAATTTTGTATGTGTTGCCTTATACTTGATATTGCATGATGAAAGATGCTAACTGATTAAAAGTGTGTAGTGCTAATCAACTACGCTTGTCGTATAGAATATTTGATACTTACTATCTATGGAAAGCTAATGATGATGTGTTATGTGTGATAGTAGTAAAGTATAATCATGGTTATGATAAAATATGAATGATTGATTTTTTGTTATGGTAAAGATATAAAAAAGAAAGATAATAGTAATTAAAGAAAATAAATAGGCCCAGCGTATAGAATATCTTACAAGCACTGATAAAAGTCTGCATTCATTATATTCTTACCTAATAGGAACTTTGCATTATGCACGGCTCACCTGATAGAAGTTGCATTTGGTATGAACTCACCTTCTAGGAGTTACATATGTCACACTCAAGTGATATGGGCCTTGCATTGTGATCACTCACTCTGACAGGAGTGTGACATTTGCACTCAACAGTAGGGGACCTTGCCTTGGGCAGGTTTACCCTGACAGCAGTTATACCTTATGTATGCTCATAGAATCTTAGTACTTGTACTAGCTCAAAAATAAAATGAAAAGATAAAGATAAAGTGAAAAGATAATGATAAAGTATTGTATATAGTATGAAAACATGTGAAAGTATGAAAGATGATAAGGATATGCAGTATGCTAAAGAGTTTTTTAAAAAGTATTGATGCTTTAAAGTTAAGGTTTTAAAAAATAACTAATATGCAATATGCTAAAGAGTTCTTTAAAGTTGTAAAACTAGAATTCACTCAACAAATGTTGACTTTTGTATACATATTAGCTTGATAGGTATTTGAATGATGGAATAAAGAATGATTGCTTGGCACGGATGTGAAGTCCTGGTTGTGTTCAATACTGACATTCTGATACTTTGATAGTCATGATATGAATGAATGTAATAGCTTAACTTAGGGGTTGTTTGGCAGCCTCTTAATCAGCATCTTAATGGTTCAGATGTATGAATGGTTCAGCACTTAATGGTTCAGACTGTTTGTTTCGCGAGCAAATGTCTGAATGGTTCAGACATTTGCCTCTGAATGGTTAAGCATTATAATAATGCTGAATGGTTAAGAGGTCTAATGCTGAATGATTAAAACCTTTTATCTGAATTTGTAACACTCTAGGTGAATCCCACATCGGTTGTGGACAGGAGAGATTCCTGGTTCATAGGTAATGTCTAGTCTCTAATATCACCAACGCGTTTTGGGCGTATTGGCTATGCATGAGAGGAGAACTCCACAGTTAAACTTGCTCAGGTGGGAGCTATCCAGGGATGGGTGACCTCCTTGGGAAGTTTTCACCCAGGCAACTAAAAGCAAATCCGTGAGCTCCTCGTGGGCAAAGCGGACAATATTAGTGGTACGAGAGGCCGAATGTTATAGAATGGTATCAGAGCCACTCCTGTGCCATTCGGGATGGTGGGGCAAACCTCATCAAGGATGGTGAGTCTCCGGGGGTGTTCAGAGGGACACCTCAGGCGAATCCCACATCCATAGATGGGATGGTGGGGCAAACCTCATCAAGGACGATGAGTCGGTGTTTGTAACACTCTAGGCGAATCCCATATCGGCTGTGGACAGGAGAGATTCCTGGTTAGTAGGTAACGTCTGGTCTCTAATATCACCAACGCGTTTTGGGCGTATTGGCTGTGAATGAGAGGAGAACTCCACAGTTAAACGTGCTCAGGTGGGAGCAATCCAGGGATGGGTGACCTCCCCGGGAAGTTTTTACCCGGGCAACTAAAAGCAAATCCGTGAGCTCCTCGTGGGCAAAGCTGACAATATTGGTGGTACGAGAGGCCGTATGTTACAGAATTGGTCAGACATTTGCCTTTGAATAGTTAAGCGATATACTAGCTCATAATGGTTCAGACCTCATATTGTTCAGCACTTAATGGTTCAGAGCTCTTATTGGTTCAGCACTTAATCATTCAGATATTACCAAACAGCCCCTTAAAGAATGTTTAATGTAATGATAGTTTTAATTCCGCTGCTATGATAATGAATGTTTAAAGTCTAAGAATTATTTGTTTCTAATGATCAAAAATCCAACTGTAAAACTACCTGGAAACAAGGCCTTACAAGAACTTTGCATAACAGTGCGAATTATGGTTTTTTTCTATGAGACACTTGGAAATGATCATCGGAGAATATGAGAAACACCTAATTTGTGGATTCAAGAAAGAGGAGAAGAATGTTTAGGAGGCACATATCAAAGAGTTAAAAAGAAAGTATGCTGCAAAGTATGCAAGACTTTTGTTACAGAGGAGGTTAAGAAATATCTTCAAATACCTGCCGCAAAGAGAAGGAAATTACAAAGAACTACAAAAGGAAGAATTCAAGAAAGACTTAGGATAGAACTACAATTAAACATCAACTTTCTACTACTTTCTATGTTAGTTTGCATTAAAACAATAGTACTTTGAAGTTGTAAACACTACGCTAGCTATGGTTTGAACTAGGCTTTACTATCTATAAACAGTAAAATTGCTATGGTTTGAAGCTCATTTTAGCTTAAATATCGCAATGCGCATATTAAACAAGTGATTAAAAACACAATAAACAAATATAACTAACAAATTCACAAAAAGGAAAAGACAAAAATGACATAAATAATACGTAATAACACAATGAACGAAAGACACAATTTAGACTTTAAATTACCAAAGTTTCAATGGTATATGACACAATATTTACATATTAGCTTAAATAACAAAATCGGTATATTATGAGGTGCATATAACACATGACACATTTGTAATTACACATGTGTATACATGACATAATGATATGTAATTACAATATACATAAAAGACACAATTGACATAATGTATAAAATACACAAAAAGACACAATGCATAAAAGACACAAAAAGACAAAATGCATAAAAGAAACAAAACTAGGATAATACACAAAAAATATGGAAATGTTATAATTTATTATTGAAAAAATGTTTGAAATACTAAACAATTACATGTATTACAAAATTAAATAATAAAGAGACAATCCTCTAATCTTGAAAAATGGTTGAACTACTTATTGTTTGATTAACTGCTTAAGTGTTTGATGCTTAATTAACTACTGAAGAGTTTGAAGCTTGATTATCTCTAGGAGTTTGTAGATATAACTTTCAAGTGCGTTGATTGTGATCGACCCCATTGCAAAAATCGCATATCCTAAATTTCTTCCCCGCTTGACTAATAGCTATCTCATGAGATGATTTCAAACGTTTGGGCTTTCCTTTTGTCCTTGATTCAATAGGAACTCACATTTTTACATTGCATGGATCACTCATTACGGTAACCGATGCAAACCTATCTCTCTTGCTCAGACGTGGGTTAACAATTTGAACCTCATCATCCTTAGGCATGTAACTCTTCAAGTAATCAAGATAAAGACACAATGCATCTTTGTTAGTAGCCAATCAATTTATGGTATAATCATTCAAAAACCGAATATAACAAACAACTTCAACATTAATCCATTTCTTTTCAGAACCTTTAACGGTAATATTAGATCATATTGGAATATTTGAAACAACATCTATTGTCAAACACCTAAAAGACAAACTTTTTTAGGAACTCTGTTATATCACAAAGTCTAAGAACATAGAAAATATGGCTACATAGCATTCCAAACTACTCAAATCTATTGTAACAGCATGATATTGGCATATCATTTTTTTTTTTTTTTGAAATGGAACCTACATAGAATACACGATGAAGTATGATGACACAATAATAAATAAATAAATAAATAAATAAGGATAAGGCTAATATATAGAAGACACAATACAGATAAAGTTAACATAATTACACTTTATAACCATATCAAAAGCAGAAGAATAAAAAGGAAATAATATAAGACACAATGCATTATGCACTATGAAATCATTTATTTAGATACAAATTAAAACACCTATAAGAAGACACAATACAAAAGAACTAACGGAAGACAAAATGTAAAACAATACTAAAAAAACCAATAAAAGAAACAAATTCATACCTTAAAATATCAAATACATGGTTACAAGAAAATTTTACTTCAAATTTTGAAAAATCAAAAACTGTCTCGATGCTCATAGATGCACAACTATTAATTGCATCATCTATCTTTAATTGTTGATCCAAAGAGATTAGTCACGTAAAAATTTGTGTAGCTTCTTTTTCAAGAACAAACGAACTCCAAATGTCAGGCTTAGTATATGTGGGTTCATGATTTTTTTCTCCTATGCTCATACCTTTGAGCCCCCGTTGCTGTCTCGACGTGACTTAAAAACTCAAATAAAGTGGACATTGAGTTACAAATTTTACCTAGAAATGGTTCTTACTATCTGATCTTGAGGTGGTACCCATAAGCCCAGACAATTTATCATCTTGATAATATGTTGTTATCCAATCTCGTCAAAGATTATGAATGTCAGACAACCAAGAATGATCACTTAAATCATAATCAATAACGATTATTTGCCATTCCTTTTCAAACTCATTAGGACTAATGAAATCAGACCAAATTATATCATAAAATCTTCTTTTGATATTTGATGTGTTACACTAAAATGGTCCAAGCTATAAAAATTGCCTTTTAAAAAAAGACACAATAATGACAGATAAAAACAAAAAGACACAATGAGATAAAGACACAACATAGAATACCTTTGAAGTTACTTTGTCCCATATATACCACATACATAATCTATGATGACTATTTGGTTAAACATCTAGAATAACCTCTTCATATAAGCATCTTTGTCAGTAACAATCACTTGAGATGGTTTACCAAACAGTTTTAAGTATGACCACAATAACAACCTATGTGAATTTGCAATCTCAAATCCAAGAAGAGCAGAAGTGTAGTGTTTTTATTATGGTTATATATACAAGTGAAAGGAACAAACACCATATCATACCTATAAAAAAAGTAAAAAAATGGAACAAATGTCTACTATAAAACAATAACTAAAATATCACAATACTCAAATAACACAATGCTTAAAATAACATAATGCTTAAAATGACAAAATGATCAAAATAAAAGAATGAACATTTGAAACATACTTGTTTGATCTATACGTCGCATCGAATGCTACCACATCACCAAATAGTATGAAAAAATTCTTGGAATCCTCATCAACCCAAAAAAAACCACCTAAAGTTCCATCTTCTTTAACAAATATGTACAGAAAAAATTTGGCAAGTAGCTTTTTTTTCATAAGACGTTGAACAACCATACCATTATCATACTCCAACAATGTATTGGTTTAGATCCCTCTTATAATTCTTAAACTTCAACTTTATTGTACCTACTTCACCATACCCACCGTACAAACTCTTCAAAATGTTAAAAGCTTTTATTGGACCAAGATTTACTCTACTTAAAGCTTGAATGACATTTTCTTTAACATGGTCAACCTTTTTCGCAGCAGCTACAAATTAAACATCTTCATCAATAACAAAATAATGATTATACTGCTCTTGGAAATGATAAATCAGACACCTACCTTCAGCTAATTGTATCTTAATATGTGCTATAAATTCGGTTCTCTTACACGGTTTCCCTCTTACCTTTATCATTCTCATTATTCAAAGTATCAAACATTGGTCCTTTCTTAAAACCTTCTTTTGTACACATAGAGTATTTGAGTAACAACACCAGCATGTTTATATTCCGTCTCCTTTCTAATTGAGAAACCACAAGTAAGAGCATACGCAAAAGCATGCTCAATAGTATCAGATACCATTCGTACAACATGTTTTATTGAATCATTTGCTATAGGTGTGTAATACACAAACTTCTTTGTAACCCTAGATATCTACGTCAGTACAAAACATTGATACATGAAAAAGACACAATAGAAGATACATTAGACATAATATCATATATATATACACAGAAGATAAAGATAGAAACACAAATAAAAACCATTATGATACAAATATATTAGATATAGCTTCTTTGTATCTAAACCGCAAAAAACGATCTCAAATGTAAAAGACACAATAGCAAATTTATAACACAATATTATCATAAAATATAATACAACAAAATATTAACATAAAAGACATAATGATACAAATATATTAGACACAACTTCTTTGTATAATGAAACATAAACACAAAAGACAATGCTATAAATATATTAGGCACAACTTCTACGTATCTAAACCAAAAAAATCTCTAAATAAAATAGACGCAATAGCAAATTTAATGTCAGAAGAGGTAAGTGTTAGTCATATTTTTAGACGTTAACTAAAATAATTTTGTAGTATATTTTGACACATATTTTGCATTCCTTGCATGTATTTTTCGTTTATTTCATATAATAGTTATTTTATGGGATGTAATCTACTTTGGTGTTTTTCGGATTGATTTTGTAGGTTTGGTACGATCAAGAGAGAAGATAAAGGCCTGTGAAAACTTTGAAAAGATTATTAAATTAATAAGTCTCAAGGTAAATTACCAATGAAAACAGAGAATTACCCAAAGCACAACGTTAGTGCCCTTACCTTGATAAGTGCTACACATGAAGAATACTATAAAGAAGAAATTAATGTTGACAAAATGAATAAGCGGGGAGAAATGGTTCTTGATAAGCAAGATGAAGAAAAGAAGAAAGTGCTAGGACCAGTTGAAAATGAAGTAAATATCACTCATCACCCTCCATTCCACTTACGACTACGAAGCACAAAAAGGGAAAGAAAAGATGAAGAAATCGTGGATGCATACACGAAGGTAAAGAAGAGACCACCTTACTATTGCAAAGATAAAGTTTTAAGTAAAAGTTTTGATGATAATAAAACTGAAGAAATGGCGGAAAAGTTCAAGCTTGGGGAGGTGTTGATGAAAGTCTTGATATTCATGAGTGCACAAAAAAAAACAAGGTATGAAGAACAAAAATAGAATTACCAATTACTAATGAAAAAGTTTTTCCGTTTATTTCACAGGCACCAGATTGAAGAAAATAAAGCATAGGTGTAGCAAAAAACGTTAAAAAAGGCGCTATACGGGAGGCAACCCTTATTTTCGTTATCTTTCTTTTTTATTTTCTTTTTCATCTTATTTTACATTAAGATATATATTTTTTTGTTTTGTGTTGTGTTAAATAGAAGGTTGAAACGGCCGTGTCAAAAAAACTATTCATAAAAATGAAACGGGCGCGTTAGTAATGAAAAAAAAAACAGAATAAAGAAATGGCCATGTAACGATTGTTTTGAAAGTCAGACACGGACGCTTAAGCTTTCTGAATTAAAAAAAGGGGCTCAAACCATCCTCTAACCATAATCGCTACTTGGCTTTCCTAACCTCGACTTCATGACCACATCCTACCTCTGCTCCTTCCACCACCACTTGCCAACGTCAGCCACCATTGTAGTCTTACTCTACTCTCTTCTTCAAGGCTAAAAAACGATGCTGGATTTTAAGCTTGGGAGAGGTATTTTTTACTTTATTTTTTTCTTGTTTTTGTCACTTAGTTTATATTCTTAATACTTACATTGCATTGCATTTAGTTACATATTAAAAAAAGATTTTTTCCTTTTGCACGCATCTTTATTGTCCCCAAAACATTTGTGAGAGTAACATGAAAAAATGATATTGACTTTATTATGTTAGTTATAGATTGCATGCTAAAAAGGTTGATAATAATAAAAAGACATGTATATTCCGTTACGCTAGTGCCCCTTGTTTTTTAATTTACACAAATAAAACAATTAATATCCATATGTGCTGAATACCAATCCGATCACATAAGGAAGCTGAGACCTAATAAAAATAGGTTGAGAATCGAGTTCAATTGATTCAAAAAAAAATGAAAAAAGTAATTTAAAAAAAGAAGAAAATGAAAAATAGTTATGTGGTGAAACATTGACCACATTAGTATCGAATCATTTATGATCTCGCGTGGTGAAAAATTGATCACTTGTTCTTTATAGTCCTTAAGGTTAGGAATATTTACACCGTGTAAAGAAAGGTGTTGACACACTTAAATAATTAACATAATATGAATTAATATATATCAAACAAAAAATTCTAAAACTTAAGGGTTAAAGGATCATAACTAGCAAATTGGTATGTGTTGTTAATAAAAATCTTGAAAGCCTTATTTATATATGTCAATTAAAAGTTAATATGATAATATGATTTCATGCTCACAATTCTTATAGGATCACACTTGACTTCCTTGATGACAAAGAAATGTTTGAGCTTGGGGATATTTGTTAGTCATATTTTTAGACGGTAATTATCATAATTTTTTAGTATATTTTGGCACATATTTTGCATTTCTTGCATGTATTTTTTGTTTATTTCATATAATAGTTATTTTATGGGATGAAATCCAATTTGACATTTTTCGGATTGGTTTTGTAAGTTTGGTACGATCGGAAGAGAAGTTAAAGACTTGTTGAAACTTTGAAAATGTTAATAAAGAAATCTTGAATTTAAAAGAGTACAGGAATTTTCTTATTTTTTAGAAATATTAGTTTCAGTGATTTTTATCATCATAATCTTTTAAATAAAAGATAAAAATTAAAAACCAAGAAAATAGGATCTCAAAAATCAAAATATTGATTATAAAAAGGGGAGTTTTTTGCCATCAAAAGGGGAGGTCGATTAAGTAAGAATAAGAAAAGCAATATTTTAATTTTTGGTGATATTATTTTGAAGACAATTAATTTATTATTTTGGATTTGTAAGTCTTTATTAATTTAATAGATTTAGCCGTCATGTACGGCTAGGGCATTTATAGTTTGAACATTAAGCTTTACTTTTTTCGATTTGGTTTGAACTTATATGAACCGTTTATTAGATCTTTTTATTTTAATGATTTGTGTGTTTGATTCATGATCTTAAACCCGAATCTATTCCGGTATATATTAGATTGTTAATAAATCTGATCAACTTATTAATTTTTGAAATAAAGTTCTTCAAATTTTAAAACCTAATCAAGTTTTGATTTTTGATATAAGGAACAATAAACGGTTTAATTTTATCTATGAATTCATTCTTGTTATAGAATCATACAATCTAGTTAAACATACCAAACGGCATGTGTGTTTAGTTATAATTGATACTTCTATCGTTGCGAACCGCATGCTAATATCCGAACGGCATGAGCTAAGAGTAGCGGGTTGGCTCTAATCAATGAACTATGGTTTATTAGACATTAGATAGAGTGGTTATCCGAACGGTGTGATGTCTAGTATCGATACAAATCATTGATCAAAAATGATCATTGCACCATAATCGTTAATGATCGTAAGCCGAATCAAATCAAGAAATTACCTTAGTGTTGGAATTAGTTTTCATATTTTAATTTGCTTCACAATTTAATTAATGTGTTTAGTAATTACTTTTCAGAATTAAAAAAATATAAACAATGTCAAATTTCGTTTTTCTTGTAGAACCTTAACGCTGTTGCGTGGAATTTTCTTTACAGTTTTGACATAGCCGTGTTAACTTGCTGGAATTTTTACTACTTTTTTGTAATTTACTTCTAGTTTTAGTTTTTAATTAAAACCCCCACCTTTCTTAACCCATAACCAACTTTAGTAATTGTGCTTAAACGATTTTGGAAATAAATAATTGACACGTATCCCTGAGTACATGAATGGTACTTCCGCTTATACTATTCTTAGTGTGTGCATAGTAGGTTCATATTTTTATTATTTAGTAGGTTCATATTTTTATTATTTATTTGCTGGATTCAACACCCAACAATAACACAACAGAACATAAACTTAAAAGACATAATGATAATATAATGATCCTGTTTCATAGTAATATATCAACAATAACTCTTCAAATAGTAATATCTTAGACACAACTATGACGCGAAAAACACAATGATCATCTTAAGTGGAATTAACCAAAAACAACACAACAATGATACAAATTACACAATCAACATCTTTAATCCCTAACAAAATCACAAATTCATCTTCATTACATAATAAAACAATCAGAATATCAAAATAATCATATTACGATTAAAAAAAGTATAAAATTGATAAAATCAACCTCAAAAACTATATGTACCAGACGATTCCTTTATCGGCGGTACAGACGATTCATTTATCGGCGACATCGAGCTTTATTGTTCTTCACTATGTGTAACAAAACTAGATCAAATATACAATAACTGAGTAACATCAGTAATGAAAAACATATCTAAATTCGTTTTTCATTCAATATTGATAAAGTTCCAAAGACAACTAAGAACACTCGCTTGTGTCTCTCTGTTTTTCTTTCTCGAAGCCATAACAATTGTCTTTTCAATTTTTCTATTTCTTAACAAATAAAAGGACTGTCACATGTCAATAACATAAGCCTTCTTGGGCTTTTTAGGTTAAGAAGGCTTTGTATTTAAACCTAATTCTATATTATATACTAATGCTCGTCAATAATCCATCGCTAATGCCTTCTATGCTAAACCACAATGGATTTCCATAGAAATTAGTCGGAAATGCTATTACTCACTATCGTATTTCAGGCTTTGCCTACAGATTATTGTCAATAATTGTTTTTACCAACCACCAACCAGGGGCGGACCTAGAAGGTGATTATGGCGGTCGGCCGCACCCCATGATTTTTTTTAGTATATATATAATTCAATTCTAACCAACCTCGAGAAAATTTGACACCAACCACACGAACGACCTCAAACAATTTTTGTTGCCATCCAAATAATAAGCATTTGACACAGACCCTTATAAAATTTTACAACTATAAACCTATTATAAATGAACTAAAACATATTTAAAAGAAATTATTATAAATAGTTAAACTCATTACTCCATTAATTCTTATAAATTCACTTACTCAAATATCCAATAACTAATTTAAAAACTAAATCTTTACTCCATCAACCCAACCGTTAAACAATTAACCTAAAATAATAAATAAATAATTCAATTAAAATTTATAATATTGAAATATTATCTAGAATTGATGAGATAATTAGTTCGATTACAGATCTGATTTTAAATAGCTTGATTGTCGTAGTCGTTCTATTCTGAATAAGTATCTAGTTTTTGCCGGAACCAGAGCCGCCCATCCACCACTCGTCGCCCCTCTATTCACGGTTACACCGTTTCTCAAACCTGATTTCAAACAGCTACAAATCCTCAATTTAGCTATTTCTTTTTAAACGATTGATATAACTTTATTATGTGTTTTGAAATTTAATTTAGTTATATCTTTTTTACTGTGTAACTTGACCCGAACCGAAAAAACATTAAACTTTAGTAATAGTCAAACAAACCTCAAAAATTTCCCACTCCATCAAAAGAGTTCGCCACTGCCACCAATGGACTATGCCAAACGGTGATACAAACTTCTTTTGTAGTGTACCTGATAAACAGGTAAAAGTAATTAGTAAGTGAATATTTAATGTCAACCTTCATTCATCCTATATATATATCATGTCTTGCACATAGAGTACTTGTATGTGTTGGGGGCAAAAGTAAAAACATGTTGCATCATAATAGACTTAGTCCAACAAATCAGCGATATATTTTTGTGAAAATCACAGTGGTTACACTAAAATTCGAAGTCTTCTTATTGCACGATGTAACCGTAGTCTTCCACTCGATTGCACTTGTTCATATTTAAATAAAACGAGATTTATGTTTATAATATCATATTCGTCTACCTGCCGGTCGATATTAAAATAGATACTTGACTATTATCAAAATCTTTACGTATCAATAAAATTATTTATTCATGCATTCTTTTTTATACAAACAATATAACTAGTGGCGGATCTAGAATTTTTTTTCACGAAGGCGGAAATTTTTAAGGGTTACATGGCTATCGCAATGTAACATATATTTTTTTCGGTTCGGTTCGAGTAGGGTCGGGCCGGTTCATTGCCGAAAGCATTGTTCAAAATTTACGAATTTTCATATATGCATATATATCAAGAACCGTATTGTTCAACATTTTTGAAAACAATATCGGACATTAACTATAAAATTGATCTCTCATAAATTTTGTTTGTTTTATTGTCAAAAACAATTATTTTGATATTTTTTTTTCTGTTTTCTTCTTATTAACTACATGATTATTTGAGGGTAAAACTCTAAAAAATCTACTCGATTACAAATCCGGTAGTGAGAAAATATGGTTCCCCGGCCTATCGGAGAGTCACCGAACACCTTGGACCCAATTGTAGTTTCACTCCGGACAATATTTTTGAGACAATTTTGATATTTTTTTGGTTTCAAAAGTTCAAAGGGGGCGATTGCAATGTAACGACTGCAAAAACTAATAGGAGACGGTCGTTATTTTCTTAAGCCTTAGGTCTGTCATTGAATGTAACATTAACAAATTTTAACAAAATCAATATAAATAATAATTCTAATTTAACGTAGAACTACATTAAACCTCATTTTGTATCATATTATAATTTATAAATTCCCAATTCTTATATATTAGAAATAATTTTATATGAACATTCGTAGCCTCAAAACTAATATTTAGCACCTACGTTCTGTAATATGTAGATAACGTATAAATTAAATATAGTATTTCTTATAAGGAAACACGTAATATTTTAACATATATCCTAATCCTAACTAATATATATATATATATATATATATATATATATATCCTAATAAAGGAGAATATCTTTTAAGAACATGTGTTGCACTTTCGTATAACAGCTTGGCATTCACGTAAAGGAATAAAGCCTTCTCTTTATGCATTCCCACACTAGCTCCGTTGTACTCCTATGGCCTTTTTTAATATATAGCTTGTAAATGGTATTTTAATTTAAAATATACTATTAAAAACACATTAATTTAGCTGTCTTGATTTCGGATTGTAAATTGAGTGCCTACATCAATACAAAATTTAGAAATTATTAATGACAATTTACGATAGACCTACGTGTTGCATGTCTTGTTGCTATAAAAATCAACATAGCTGGACTTTATCTGATAATAGTGTTGGAGGGGAAACAGATGTCTTACAACTATACTATCTAGAGCTGCATGATTAACAAATGATACATGCATCTAGAGTATGTGATCAAACTAGGACGTGAGAGTGAGTAATTGCACAGGAGCGTTGCATGAAAGTGGAAGATAGTGAAGTAGTAAATATGAGTACTTAGTTATACGACATGAATGACATCTCATGTGTGAGGAGAGCTGAGAGGGATGTTTTTAGCTCTAGACAATGCTCTAGACTATTTGTCATTTGTAGTAGCATCGAATGCTTAGACTTTTAGGTGTTTGTGGTATATATACATCATTTGGTAACAAAGGTTAAAAACTCATACGCCTTCAACAAAAGCATGTGCTTAATTGCTAACATGTTGGTTTGTTTGTCCCAGGTTAAGGTTGACGAATAACGATCTTAACAAATGGTAAACAATTTGTTTTGAATGAGAGATCAAAACTATCAAATAGAATGGAATATATTTAGATATAAAATTGAGTCAGTATGACTATCAAAAGATGTTACTATGATAAACAATTCAATAAGACTCTAACTTATATATAGGCTACTCAAGATACACATCGAACAATTTGGATGCGTAGTTCACAATTAACTCAACTAGAAAGCATTGAGCAAGGCTGACCTATATATGTGAACCATCTTGTGAAAGTAGAGATTGAGCAAAAATTTTGATTGGCCGCTTTTACTATTGTGTTGCAATCCTCCTGGTGGTCGATTTGTATGATATGACATCATTATCTTCTTAAAAATCTATGTTGCAATCAATCTGATTGCATAGATGTTGTGTCAAAGTCTTCTGGAAAGTTGAACGCCATAAACCATGCCAACTGTTGAGCAGTTGGTAAACTCGGTGTAGCATAGATCATTCATTTCTTTAGCTAGAAAATGCTAAGTCCTAAAAACTTCAAAAGTTCACCTATAATCTCTGAGTTATGCGTTAAGTGTCATTCTAAAGTATTATTTAGAGGTCTATGAAAGTTAAGTCCAGAGATTTTGAACTTAACTTTAGACACAACTTTTGTCTTTTAATTCGTTTTAGAAAGTGTTTTATATTTTATTTAGGGGTTTACAAAAGATAAATCATAACAATCTCCCTGTAACTATTGAAAGTAAATGACGCATATAGTAGTAAATTAAAAAACTAACTACATGCTTTGAGAATAAGTAAAGGATCTTTTTAAATTTTCTTAATAAGATATCTTGTTTTCCAACCAAGTTGGATTCTTCTAGCATGTACTTTTTTAAGTTGATAAAACTTTAGTAGGAGATATGAGTATTCTATAGTTACTTCATTAAATATTGATGCTCGATTCCTCTAGTAATGCTCTCAATCAAGTCTAGTTTCATAAGTGTTTCTCCTCAAGTGGTGTTTTTTAAAGCTTCATTGAAGAGTTTGAGAGTAAAGTTGGTGTACTTATGTGCCAATAAGATCCTCATTTGGTGGCCCAGTGATAAGTTTTTCATTCATCATGAATGGTTGCCTTAATATCTCTTTTATCAAATGTAAGGACAATATTCCCTATGACTTTTCTCT
Source organism: Flaveria robusta (assembly GCA_025506415.1). NCBI lineage: Eukaryota > Viridiplantae > Streptophyta > Magnoliopsida > Asterales > Asteraceae > Flaveria > Flaveria robusta. The sequence continues at coordinate 20,284,035 of CM046466.1, forward strand.
ATATTGAATATTACTCTTGCATAGATAATACTTTTATCGATTTTGACTTAGAAGTATGATATGATCATCGTCAATGAACATAGATTGTGTTTCATTTGCTCTTATAATTGTGTACTCAAAGAATATGATTCTTTTGATTTGAATTCTTTTGTTTGTATATCATGTTCTTTCTTTCTCTAGACGAAACCATGTATTGAGGCCTTAAAATTAACCCAAGGAATCATATCTCATTTGATTTTTGGTGATAAGCGTCATTTGAGTTTGTTTGTTTCCAACTTGTCTTGGTGCCCAATTCAACCTAGGACACACATTATGATTATGATCCTCGCTTCCATTTTCTCTAAACATCTGGTAAACATAACACACCTCTTCCACCATTAAACTCCATTGGTTTGTACACCATCAAGTCATTATAGGTGCATCCGTTACAATTATTATAATTGTAATCATCACCATTTCTGTTTTTTTCATTGTCACCGTCTCTAACTCTAATCTATCAAAGATCATCATAGTCTAGTTTAGACTCTTTGTTAGTTTATCGGTGATGCTTATATATAAGGGCTCCTCACGACATTCCCACCACATCGGCGATTTAGTCTAGTTAGATAAAATCTGATTACTCCATCAAAGAATAGTGTTTGTACGTCTAAACAACCAATGATATAATGCTTAAGTTCAGTCTAATAAACCAAGTAATCTAGGTGTAGGGGATCTCCTCACCTTATTGTAACTCTCCAAAAACCAGATATATTCCGAACAATTAGTACGTTTGCACTAGCACTACAAAGCAAAAGGTAGTAACGTGTTACAGAAATTGGACTAAAACATCACAATATGATTCCGATGAGGCTCCCGGTAGATTAGAACTTACATAAGAATACATGTGATAGAGGTTTCAACATCATTGGTAAAGTCTCGTAAGGCAAGTATTCAAGTGTCTAGAAGCATAGAATTGAGGATTTGTACCAACTATGACTATTATCCCGCGACAGGTTTGTCAGTCATCACATGCACTATAAATTGCAACTAGTGTTATCCAACCCGCGCTTCGTGATGGGATTTTATCTACATGAAAACCAAAGCATCAATTTCGTCAATGGTCCTTTAAATTGAACGCTCCGCACGTAAGTTATACACATTGAACTTGAAAAATCAATAAATACAGTTCACTATAGTTGCAAACAATTGTGTTTACCACGCCCAAAAAAATAAACTTTGTGTTCTATTACATCGCCAATTCATCATCGCCTTCCCAAACCAATAGTTATGAGCATGATCGGGTCACAATAAAAACCCCAAAGAAAACACGTTGGTGAGCGAGGTTACTAAATCACACATTTTCCAAATCAACAAGGTTCAACCCTTTAAATATGAAATAACAAAAGCCAAATGCAACAAAATTATCCAGCAGGTTCTCGTATGAAGCAGAAGTTCTCAAATGAAACAATCCTCATTCTTATTAAACTAAAGTTAAGATTAAGATCAGAAAGAGCATCAGGAAAAAAAAACACAAACGCAACATGACAGACCAAAGAAGTTCTTAGATGACTCCATATTCGTCATCATTAAACTAAACTTAGAACCTACATCAACACCATTCAAAAATAACCCCTAAATAACAGATAACGGGTTCTCAGATGCGGAGATCAACATCATCATAGAACCATTTGTATGTAGCTTTCAAACATTAAAAAGGAAACCCCACAAATAGAGTAAAATAGAGCAAATGAGTTCTCAAAAGAGGCATACTCATCATCACCGAACAAATAGCAATGACAAGAGGATAAAACAACAAGTTTTTATGGATTCTGCTGTGAAACAATCCATGTCAACATCAACAGCCAACCGGTCGACTAAGGGCGATAGAGAAACGGCCAACGAGTGGCCACAAAACGACGGCCAAAAAGCCCCCCAATCTTGGCAAAACACTGCCACAAGCACCACCTCCACCACCACCAGCACTACCTTGTTCTCAACATTAAACCTCAAATCGATCAATCTTAAGCCCCATTAGAAGACCCTAACACACGGTGGTGAGGAAAAGACGGAAAAGCCGAGGATGCCACCGCCTCCAACAACACCAGCACCAAGCACCGATTGGGTTTAAAGAACATGGAGGACCGGTGACAACAAAATAGCGGCGAAAACCGAACAACCATCAGACATGCATGCTTTTTCCTCTCCTTTTTTCTCTCTCTACAATATCTGTAATGTATAAAGCTAAAAGGGAGGGCCAAAATGGAAAATATTTCAAAACAATATGGCCAAAACCGATAACCCAAAAACTCACTACTTCTTCATCTCCTTTTTAAACATATAGGGGAAGTACATGTTTGCCTAGTCAAACCCAGCTCATTCTACATGAGTTAATCCATTTTGTAAAGTATAGAGTGTTATCTATAATTAGAGTATCAATGATATGTTCACTAACCAGAAGTTAATTAATCAAAGTTATATAGAGGAAACGATTCGAGAAAGCATTCCCTTAACAATAATATGATCATTAACACATTTTCGAATCATAAATAATTATAAAGTAATATCATATGATCCCAATTTAATCATAGTAATATCCAAATTTAAAACTAATATGTCAAAAATGTTAAAACCCAAGTGTAACATAAGTTATAAGTATTCAAATATCAAATACGAGACCAAAAAGAACTCAGAATGCTCTTCCCAAATCAACACTACTCTCTTATTGGTCCATCATGACGTGCAGACTGTTTCTTTTCCTTTTTTGGTCGGAGGGTTAGCCAATTTGTCTCCACTATAGCGAACACCTAGTGAAAATGCATACGTCTCTCCTATTGGTCCAACATGGCTCTCATAACTATTGATCGATCTAGGAGAGTGAGGTGGTATCTTAAGGATGCACGTCTCCTGTCTACGCTCGCTCTAAGCATCCGTATTGTAACTTGAATAAGCTCAAGGATATGAGAAGGTACTCTTTCTAGCGAACTCTCTCCTAGGTGCTCTCACTTCATATGGCCTAAAACAACCTCTCATAGATCTGGTCATTAGCCTACGTCCATGCACAAAAATGGCTCGAATCACTAGCATCAATGGACCAAGTTGCGTTTATTCAAGCTCGAAAACGAATGAGATCACAACGTGTAGCCATACCCGCAACAAAGCACGGGATAGCCTCCTCATTTTAAAACAACTTCAAAGAAAATATACACAACAATATTATACAACCCTAGAATTCCTCTCGTTCAGAGTGGAACTTGTGCATGCAATTTAGAAATTAAGATGGAGTGGAGTTGGGTGGAGCTAGCTGGAGCCTGAAAAAACCTAGGCCGGGTGGGAATACCACGCCCCTGGTTTCGGGAATTTTTTTTGACCCACTACTTGGTGAAAATTCACCAAGATCCACTGATCTCCATCTCTCAGAGCCCAATCATTGCCAACTATAGTAATAACATTAATTTTAAAAAAACACGCTACAAATACACTACAAATTCCTTTATACAAACTCATTACATTTACTCATCATGTACTCTCAAAGTTACCTACTGCCGTTCAAAGTCTTTAACACTATTGGATCCGTTAGATTTTAAAACTTATGGCTCGTCAAGCTCGAAAGATGAAGATTCATATACGGATGAGTGTAATTTTGAGTTTTTCACTACGCTAGTTCCTTTATCATTATAAAAAGTGCAAGACACTGTCCCTTCATCAAAAAGGTATTTCAATTGTTTTTTTTAAATTTATTATTTTTATCTAGGTTTAATTTTTAAAATTTTTAATATTTAAGGTACGTGCAATGGGACAATCGTGAAGAGTCTCACAAATGATTAATGGTACAATACTTTGTTGATAATAATCTAACATTTCTCCCGAAGATGTTCCAAAGAAGGTTTTGAGTGTATAAACACCTATTTTTTTTATTGTCGGTCAATTGGAAACGAATTTTGAGTTCTTTCGAACCACTTTAGACACGCTGGTCGTTAGAGTTTTACTTTACTACAAAAATGTGCTTCCGCAATACAACTAGCGTACATGAATGTTTATATTCGCTTGACGAATATTTAAATATGTCTGAGAGAACATCACACCACTGCCTGCAACACTTTGTGATGTTGTTATTACTATGAATTCGAAAGAATACTTTTGTAGACTCACATACAACTATTATACGCTGCACATGAGCAACCCCGCGGTATTCTAAGGATGTTGGGGAGCTTAGATTGACTCATGGGGCTTGAAAAAGTTGTCGAATAAAATGGCAAGGATAATACATGAGGGGCGATCACAAGTATTTGAGAATAATGCTTACTTGTGGAGTTGACATGCATTTTTTGGGACTCTTGGAGCTAACAACGACATCAACGTTCTTGATCGATCGCATTTATTCAATGATGTTATTAGTGAAACTATAACAAGTGTCCATTTGTGGTAAACAGTGTTGAATATAAATTTAGATACTATTTAGTCGATTAGATATATCCAAACTAGGCAACAATAGTTAAAATGTCGTCGCTCCCACCAAAGAACGATCTTAAACGACAACGATTCAAGAGAGTGTAAGAAGCAGCAAGAAAGGACATTGAACTAGTATTTGTGACCTTAAAAGGTAAACGGCATACTTTAGCAACCCACAAAACAACTACATCAATGAAGAATCAGAAAAATCATGTATGCATGTATTATCTTAGGCAATATGGTTTTGAAGAGTGATAGTACGGCGATATATTCTGATTACATTATATATCCTCCAAACAATGAACCAGTAGAACATGATATACTTTCATGTATATGATCACACACAACCCAAAATAACCTTTGAGCGGATCTTATCAAACATTTGAAGCATTTGTATCAATCGAACCAAAGAAAAACCACTAGTATTATTTTAGATGTATTTTCCAGTCTTCTAAATGCTAATTTGTTTTTAATGATGTACTTTTATTTTAATTAATAAAGTTTGTTTTATTTTTTATTGTATTTACTTAGTTATAAAAATTTAAATGTAAATACAAACTTCAAAAATAACATACATTAAAAAAAAATAAGAAAACAGAGAAAAACTAGGACGACACATGTAAAACGAGAAAAAATGAGAAAACTAGGGAAAATGAGAAAAGTTGAAGTAGCGTTGATGTGTCACACGAGGAAAATAGGAAAAAACAACACAATAACCAACTGTAATACATATGCACTCAAGAAACGATTTGTGGAAGTAGGTATGGTATAGGGAAAACCAAGATGGCATACTGAACAAGCTTTGTTAGATCTTATAAAACTAGAATCACAAAAGTCACATCTAATCATCTTAGATATCCTTGAAAGACTTTCCCCCCTTATTAGATTCCACTAATCACTAGATAGGTTACATTAGAAGGATGCAAGCTAAGGATCCTCTCATGGATTCTCTAAAAACTATCCATTGATCATGATCCATTGATCGGGTGATAGGACACTCAAAAACAATTCCACTGAAGTTTTATTTGAACAACCATTCATCTAATTAATAAGTCACTAATCAAAATTTGTTTCTTCTAATTAGTGGATAATTTTCTATTGAATATTCCTTTGATTAGTATGTAACACCCGGTCAAATCAGGTTAATATCTGTACAAATCTAGCATATTAATAATAATTTTATATTATGCTTGACCGTTGAAAACTTAGAGTTGACGACTAGTTAACGAACCTTGAAGTCGGTTATCCGTTTAATAATAATAATTACTCTATTATTAATAGAGACGAGAAATGAATAGTATATTTTTGTTAATTCTCAAATCAACACAATATCTTTTGTTTTTTTATTTGAACATTTTTTTTATTTTGGTCACTAAATTTTAAAATTTTAAAGTTTGACCACAACAACAATAACAACAAAAACAACAACAGCCTTAGGTGAAAAGGTAAGTATATATCGTATCATGGCATATAATAATAAAAGCCTTATATATATTTTCTTTAGAAAGATATTTAAATAAATAATGGACTTTTACAAGTCGTCAGCAAGCTTTTAAAACTTCGAGTAATAATTTAAAACAATTTCTCTTTTAGACTAAGTAAGTTGGGTGAGCAGCGTACTTATAAGCATGTTTTTCGGTTATTAATTGAATCCTGCGTGTTTAGGATCATAATTGACCGGTGCAAAGACTACTTGAACTATTGATTGACCGCAATTAAAGGTGAGTTTTTCGGCCCCCATTTTAAGTATTGTTTTATCCAACTGTTTTGGGGGAAAGGCATGATTTTATAATACGATGAGTAAATAGGATTATATATAATGTTATGATGGTATAAGTTAGGTCAGTAGTATATGTGTATGATGTTGAGCCCCTAAATCCCCCCATAATCATTAGCCTCGGGGAGGCCATAGACTTATATTGGTAGATCTATCGGGTTAGAAGGGCCCGCTCTCGCGACCAGTCGCTCTGATCAGGTTATAGCAAGGGAGTTTATTTGTTTGGACTGTTGTGGGGCAACACGTGTTTCTTGGTTTGATTATGGACTTATAACCAAAGTTAATCACAGTATCTAGTTAGTCTATTATAATTATATTATTATCTCATGTAAATCATATTGTTTTCACAAATTAAATGTTTGCAATTAAAACCCGAACGCTCACCTACTTTATGTTGACCGGTTATTCTTCATGCTTTTCAAAGTTGTAGGTATGCTCTAATGGAAATAATGGAAATGTGTTTTGGAGAGTGAAACGTGCTGGTTGATTGCCTGACTTAGGATCTCTTTAATGAAACTTGTCGTTTTATTATTAAATAAAATCTGATGTTAACTATGTTTGAATACTACTTTAATTACGACTAATGATATGAAAAATCTTATTTACCTGTAGTCAACTTGTATTATATTAACGTTTTGACTATGATCGTTGGAAAAATTCTAACTTCCGTTACCATCGCGTCATGTGACTTTTCACTGTGATTTTCGGAGTGTGACATAGTATTCGCTGATGGGTGGTTAAATGTTAATTAAAGATTCTTCTGACACTCATCAAGGCTAGATTTCAATAAAATATGAAGTTGTTACAAATGGTTTGTTCTTTAGTGTGAGTCATCATTAGTGACATCACCACAATACCGAATTGCAAAATTTGTTCTAATGGATTTCCTTGTAATCTGTGTGTGACAATTCTTTAAGATCTAGTGTGTGAATGTGTGTGTAATTTTTCATAACTGTAAGAGAAGACTGAGAAATTTGACTAAGGAGGAGGTTGTATTAGTAATTTTAAATTGATGATCAATGAAATCTTTGACGATTTTCTTCTGGAGTTAATCTTGCTATTTGATTAATATTTGCTTTGATTTCAATCACCATTAAAACATACTCTATATATTTCAAATTAATTTATATGAGTAACTATTCAATCCCAAAAAATTTTAACACGAACATGACATCCAAGCCCTTAGCAAAAATGATATTGAGAATCTACGTATATGAGAAGATGAAAAAGGGCAACGCTTTAAACACTTTAAAAGAACAAGAATAAAAAACCGACTTCTTGCCAAAAGAAAAAGAAAACCGGTCTGTATTTTTTATCTTCTGATACCAAACACCTGTAAAGAATAACATGATAAATAAACTATTATTGATGTTAGAACACAATACGACCATACAAGTACGATTGTTCATTGAATATTATAAAATGTCTTAATTTTCTAACTTAATATGGCCTCACAAGTTCACAACAACAGAGCTTAAATTGTCATATTAATTAAATCATATTTAATAGGGTTATTGGATTTTAATAATCCAAATTTTTATTTATTCGTCGTGATTAATCGCAACTTATAAAATATTTATGGACACTTACAACTTTAAGTTTATTTTTCTTCAACGATCTCTTACTAACTGATAGTTAACCCCGTTAGCTTTTTTTATGACACAGATTATTTATGTAGCCAAAACACTAAAAAATAAGTTAAAAAATACCATGAGGTTCATTTATCAAAACTACTACTGCACCCTGAAAACCGTCAATCTTCACATCTTGATTTGAACCAATTAATTCGTTAAAGATAGATTTCAGGTGACATAGAGGCTAGACACTGAAAAATAGACCTGATAAAGGCTAGGCGATGACGAAGTTGAAAAATGGCTCAAAGTTGGATTCATTTTATAAAAAAAGTCTAACAAGGATTAAATATCAGTTATTAAAGGATCGTTGAAAAAAAATAAGATCAGAGTTGGGAGTGTCTATAAACATTTATTGAGTTGGGATTAATTTCGAATAATAAATAAAAGTTGGGATTATTAAAATTGGCAAATTGGATATTAATAATCCAAATTATTACCTATTGGCCGATAATAATCCATACTATTAATTTGGCCGGTAACACTCCCAACTTTCACTTTTATAACCAACAACAATCCCAATGACATAATTTTTAATTTTTTACGCTCAATTTGCATTTATTTTATTCTCAATTTAGCTTGTATGTTTTTTTTATTTCGTTCATAATTATTGTTGCGAACGGAATTGAGTCCAAATCAAACATAAAAAATTAAAAATTATGTCACTGGGATTGTTCTTGGTTATAAAAGTGAAAGTTGGGAGTGTTACCGGCCAAATTAATAGTATGGATTATTATCGGCCAATAGATAATAGTTTGGATTATTAAAATCTAATTTGCGTTAAAATTTAATAACCCTACTATTTAATACCCTATTTAATACGTATTTAATGTCAATACATCACCCTACAAGTTCCGTTGGTTTCAATCCAGTTATCACTTATGATAATAATCCATTGAACTACGTATGTTTTTACTCTTTTTCTTTAACTGCAAGATGAAGCATATATTAATGGGACCATGCTAGCAAGAAGCTAGTAAATAAAATTACCAATCATCAAAGTAAAACAAAACAAATTACATAATTAGGTTAAAAGATCTCCAAACATTCATTTAACTAGGTCACACAAGTTTTCTTTAACAACTAATAATTCTTTTTGCAATACATAATTTTACCTAACCTTATGCTTATAAAAATTCAAATCGATATAATCGGAATAGCTTTGATACTAATGCAGAGTGCTCATTTCAATTGATGTGCTTTCTTAAATTGTATACCTATACAAGGGTTCAAGTTTCTATTGATATTTGTGGAGTTGATCATTCCTCTCTAAACAAAGATTTGAAGTGGTCTATAATTTACTGAGTACTCGATAAGTCACAAATTCATGTACAAACCAATGCAGACGAAGTAACACAAATATCTCTGATAGTTGGTCCATTTCCATAAGCTAGCCGATGGGAGTAAAACGTATGGGATATGTTTGGTGTTTCTTCCATCAATTATTTTTATTACGACAAACATCATATCACAAGGCCACTTAGGTCAAGATACTAGGTCAAGCAAGTGATTTGTTTTTTTTTTTAAATCAATATTTTAGTTATGATGCTGTCATAGGGGTGTTCAAAAATATCCGAATCCGAAACCGAATCCGAAATATCCGAAAATCCGAAATTCGGATATCCGAAATTTCGGATATCCGAAAATTCGGATATCCGAACTTCGGATATCCGAAATTTCGGATTCGGATTCGGATATTGATTTTGAGAATTTTCGGATATTTCGGATATCCGAAATATCCAAAATATTTTTATAAAAATTTAAAAATATTAAATATTAATTAAATATTTCGGATATTTTGATAAAAACTTTGGATATATGATAAGAATTTCAATAAAATTTATTATATTTTTATAAAATTTATTAAATAATACAATTTTTTTTTGAAATTCGGATATCCGAACGGATATCCGAATCCGAATCCGAAATTTCGGATTCAGATTCGGATAGTGAAATTCACTATCCGAAATTGAACACCCTTTGATGCACACCACTTAACAATTAAATGTGTCATGTATGTAACTCACAACCAAAACCTATCACTCATGTATGTGATTATGAATAAAAAAAACATCGGCTAAATATCTCATATATTACTCAATATTAATTCTTAATGGTTTAAAAAACTTTAATTATTTTTAAAATTGTGTATATATTTGTTTTGGACGTGTATACGCCCATTTTGAATGTATACACATGCCAACATAAATGCTTTATACGCCCATTTTGAACATGCATATGACCACTTAAGAGCTTATATATACCCGTATTCTAGGGTCACATTGAGTAAAGAAAACAGATAGTGTATGTTTACCCGTACCCATAAAAACCACTTGTACAAGTGCATCTCCACAACTTATCCAAAACACGTGGATTCGGTATCACTTTAGGGCTTAGGCACAATTATAGTACGTAACTTTCAAACCTCATCCACCACACATCATCACATTCATTAAGCATATGAACAAAACACAAACATGTTCAAACAACTGATCATGTCATTGTGGCCCGACACAAACGGGCATCAGTTGCAGTCTTCATTCATAACCAGAGACGGGTCAACGTTTTCATAGCACATTATCTTATTATTTACACAAGACAGCCATATTTACACCATGTATCAAGTCCTGCATTCACCAACTCTCCATAGCATTTAAGGTGCATCAAGATGCTGATGAATAGTTCTTGTTTCTTTCTTATATCTGTTTTTTTTTTTTTTCACTTTCCATTTTGTTATTTATTTCGTAGACCAGGGGCATTTTAGATTGACTAGTGACAAGCAGAGAGACGATAAACGAAGTAAGAGACTAAGCAAGAAAACAACCATTTCAGCAATGCTTGAATAATTCAGCAATGTGACTTGAAATCAGAAATTCTGAAGAGAAGCAAGCCACTGCTCCATGTATTTGTTGGCCTCTGCATATCATACAAGATGAAACGAGTTAGACGGTTTTAAAGTTTGTAGCCAACGATTTATTTAAAAACAGGGGCATCTTAAATCAAACATTTAGCCAATAAGAGCAAGCAAGGGTGCAAAATAGATAATATTTGAGGGTTAACGTACGAAAATAAAAATCATTTAACGTAAACAAGACATGCATATTTAGGGAACAACACAAGACGAAATGATTAACGCTTTAACTCCAAAAAAAAACTACTATTTATTTTTATTTATACTGTCAAAGTATAACAAATTTAGAAAGAAAAAATACAGATTAGAATAAAACAATTAAATTGAAATATAAAACCTAATCTTTTATCTTTAAAGATTTTACAAAAAAATATTCAATAAGCTTAAGTTATAACATAAAATGAGTACTTTTTGAAAGTTCTTAAAAATAAACAGGTCAACAATAACACCTATTGAACCAAACACTATCCATTTAACTAAACGTGCTCGCGTGGCTTCAAATTGAAACTTGACAAGTATAGTGAAATATAGAAAAGACCCCACTTTTAAGAAGATATACATCAAAGGCAGTTCATGAATTAGTGATGTATTTTAGTCCACCAAAGCAATGATTGCTAACTTTATTCTTCGTGTGGTGTTCAGGTGCTTTAGTCTTTAGCAAAAGATGATAAAATAAATAAAGATTATATGCACTAAATAAAGGATCCCCCAATGGTCGCATCAAGACGAATAATTATTCCATAGGATTTGCGAATCAATAATAATTTAGGACCACAAACATGAAATGCACAATAAAATCTGCATAAAGTACAAGTCATACCAGCAGGAAAACCATTTGGGAAAGCAGTGAGCACATTCAAGAACTGATTGTTGGACTGTTCTTCCATCTCCAAAGACTTGCAATCATTTCTATAACAAGGAACCAACACTGCAAAACTATTGTCTGCAACATCATCATCATCACCATCATCATCATCACCCTGGTAAAAATCAGGGCCATGAGGTTCCATCCATCCAATAGACCAATCTGAATCATAAGAGGATTCATCAGATGCAGATAAACACACACCATCTGATGGCACCAAAACCAAATCATACTCTTTATCCACTACTCTCATCTTCCTTTCTTCTCTACTCTGCCATTTCTTTTTCACCCTTCTTGATGATGAAGATGATGATGATGATGATAATTTGGCTTCTTTCTTCTTTGAAGATGACAGTTTCATCGAATCAGAAGCGGACCCAGAAGAGATTACAGGCTCGTTATCCCTCCCATTACTCCAAGACCACCAAGAAAATCGGGTCAATGAAAGTGACATTTCATCAAACAGATGGTGGGCATAAAATCAGAAACTTCAAATTCAATAACAGATTGATGAAATCAAGAGAACAAAATCCAAAATCCGATCATCAGCAGGCGAAATTCACAAAAACCGAATCAAACCCATCATCCGATAATCTAAATAAACATAATTTCCCCAAAAAAAACAAACCTAATCGAATAAAAAAGATCAATTTAAGCGATCATACCATCATTTTAACAAACAAAACACAGTCAATGATTAGAAAAACCGCTCAAGGATGTTTCATTGAACCCCATAACGACCAATAACTGAAATTAGGGTCACAGATTCTCCACAATAACCCAAAATAAATCATCAAAGATCACAACTGCTTGAAGAATTATGGGTAATACAATCACAAGCAACCCAAAAAGTTCACCGACGACTGAGAGATTTCAACCGGAATAAAACAACCGATCACCACCAGAAAAGGGCAATATTCAATCCAAATAGAAGAGGCGATTATCACCGACGATTCAGAAAGAAGCTTCCATAAAGAAAACAACGATGAATCAGAGTAGGGTGCTAAAGAACAAAAATTAAGGTCTCAAGCATCGCCATGATTATGAAACTTGTAAGCTCAAGGAATGAAGAACTGTAGGAACTACTGATCCGTTGTTTCTGTGATGAGCTTTGTGGGAGAGACGATGCGTGTGTGTGTATATATCGATATAGATATAGATACAAGTTAAAGCGTTTAGCGTGAAGAGCAAACCAAGGTTTCAGAAAGTGCAATGGCACCCCTTACTTTGAAATTGGATTAGAAAACACCCTTTCTTTTTGAAAAATGGTAACATTTTTTATTTGTTATAATTAGCGTCGGTTTGAGTAGGGACGGGATGGACACCCGTTCAGTGTTCACTTGCTCAATGGGCACAAATTTTTTTAAATTTGTTTTCTATATTATATATATATTTTTTATAAAAATATATTTATAAATTATAATCCAATCAAAAACTTAACCCAATTATATTTTAAACCCAATTTAATTTTTTGGGTCCATTTTATTAATCAAATTACTCAATTAAAAGCCTATTTTTAGAAAACAAAATATTTAAATCTAATGGGTGGTGGTTCATTATTACTTGTTTAATTATTTAGATGGTCAATTGAGCAGCATAAAAAATAGATGATTTTGCTATGCTTATTGTAATACCTAAACCTCACGAGTTATTGATTAAATATTAATCTATATCATTGTAATACTATGATTTTGTTATGTTTATTTCTAAAACGTTTGTTTTTGTTAAAAAAAATTAATTTATATAATTCAATTCGTTAGGACCAAATTTTTCCAGCTCATCCAGGGCACTAAAATACTTAAGACCGGCCCTGGTTATAATAACTATTACTTTTTTTATGACTAATTTAATATTTAGGTGTTGATATCATTAGTTAAATAGAGTTAATAACGGTTTATTACTAACGGGTCATGTAAATAAAAATAATGAACCAGTCAAAGAAAAAGGTTTATTATGATGTCATTTAGTGGTATTTTTCAATATAGAGTGAAAATTAGTTGCAAGTGAGGGTGATAAGATAGGATTGTTAATATATCACGTCCAAGATTATTATTTTAAGGGTTTGTTATGGATAAGCCCAGAGTGATATCTGGACGCCCTCGATACGGTCCGTAAGAGTGTTCACTGGCTGTATTGGTCTGTAAATATCAAATCGGTCAATTCATGATTTTTTACGGCCCGTGTCGTCCATTACGGCCCGTAATGACAGGGCCGTAATGAGCCTTATGACCGTAAGTAAAATTCTAAATTTTTTTTATTTTTTTATATTTTTAACATTTTTCATTCATTTATGATTTATTAATTAATAATATTTTTTGAGTTTATTTTTCTCTTTTATAAAACACTTATTTATAAGTTATATAAATAAATGTTTTAGTTGGAGCATTCACATTTCGTTCTTTATAAATTTTTGAGTGTAGTCTTTATACTATATGAAATGTTTGGAAGTGAATTATAAAAAAAATTAGTAATTTGTGTTATTAAAACATTAATCTTCCTCTTTTTCTCTCTCTATATATATGTGTGTGGGTGTATAAAGAGAGAGAAAAAAAATTTACCAATAACCAATATATGTATTTATAATATATTCATATAAAGAATAATAGAATACCTCAATAACCAATAGGGACATGTTATATTTTAAAATTAATTAGGTTATAAAATAAGGGTTGGGTTATACAAACACCCATTTATATTATTGAGACACCCTATTGTCTCTATCTCTCTCCATGTATTTATATGTATGTATAGAAAGATATAGAAAGGATAAAATAAATTGGGTGTATCAATAACATACCCCAATAATATTTTTAAGTTTAATTTTTTTACTTTTATATATACCTTTAAAGTAAATTCAAATTCTTTGTCTTTATTTTTTTTTTGCTTTTATAAATTACTTATTTACAAATTTTATAAATTAATTTATATTAAACTAAAAAGTACTATAACCTAATTAATTTTAAAATATTAAAAAACATTTATTGAAAAAAATAAAAATTTAAAGCAAAAAATTAAAAAAAATAGGAAATTTTACTTACGGTCATAAGCTTTGTTACGGCCCCGTAAATTAAAGTCATTAGGGGCCGTAACGATCAATACGGGCCGTAACATTTTATAAATTCACGATTTGATATTTTGCAAACCGTAAGGGTCTTTACGGGCCGTGAAAAAATTTCAAAGGGTGTCCACATAACACCTGACACGGTGTTCGTATATCGGAGCCCTTATTTTAAGGCCTCAATTCTAGAAAAACCCAATTGTTGGATTTATACGTCAAAAATATAATTGTTAAACTTTAAAAATTTATTTATTCATTGTAATGTAATTTAGACCTCATTACAAGGTCATTTCTCTCAAAATTACATCAAATACTATAAACTAATCATTAAAATTTAACTAGAATGTGAGTCCTAAAGATAGTTACTTAGCCTTTTTATACGTGTCAAGCTATCACTTTTATTTATATATTTTACTTATGAAACTAATATGCATACAAAAATCAATGTTGCTGAGTGAATTTAACGGTAATTATAGTTTTATCTATTCCATATACGTAAGCTGAGGTGGTTGTCACATGTTTATCGTGTCAACTTTCCAAAGATTCATGGAGTTCGATAACCGTAATGAGAGTTTAGTTCATCTTTTACGTTGGCATAGTTATATCTTTCGTTTATCATGGAATGACTTTAGGTGGTTATTGTGTATTTATTGTTCTAACTTTCCGAAAAGTTATATGTCTAGATATTCTTGACAACGATTTACGCTAATTCCATGTATCATGTGTAAAAATATGATCTCACCTTGAGTTTGTACTAGTTGTTATTGCTATGCTAAGTGGAAACGAAGTCCAAGTGGTATCGTTTATTAATTATGTATCTTCGTCTTTATTTCATTGCTTTGTTAGTTTAACTTGCCAATTGTTTTTACTTAATTTTATACTCACATATCCTAACTTAATTTATCAGTTAGATAATGATGGTGGTTTAGTATTGATAGTAATTGTGTCCACAAATCAATACGTGGTTCTTGCATAAAACTATGCGATAGATACATTTGTCTATTGTGTGTAGTTAATCTATATTTCTAAAGTGATAATCATATCATTTATTCAAACAAATTGTATGAATTTTCATTATCAAAAATATATACACATTTACACAAATCTAACAATATTGCTAACAACCTATATCCGAACCCATATGGTCATGTCGAGCAATTAAAAAAGCAAACATTTAAACTTGATATAAACAAAAACACCCTAATCAACATTATACATACTACTGTTTAGATAAACTAACAAATACCAAAAGTATAATATAAACAGGATATTAGTTGTTATTTAGAAAAATGATAGTGATTACAGTTATGTATATTGTATATAATTGAAGTTATTTGCTTGCGCTTAATGACATTTTATATAAATGCATATGCATTGATATCTTTAGGATGGAATCAAAACATAGTGTTGTGTATTATTTTTCTTATGTCAAGAGATATTAGAATATATATACATAAATCTGTAGCCATAAATGATTATAAACTAACTAGTTTAGTTAATGGCCATTAAATTAAAGACCTAATTAAAAGAAATATGATATCTGTAAATATAAATAGATTGCTCTAGCCTCTTTGGATAACACAATTATTATAAAAACGTTTTGTACAATGTTAGAAGCAGACATGTTGGTGTGGCGTTTTCCTTTCTCTTGGCGTGAAGCATCCTAGTCATAACTCATAAGTATGGAATTTGTTTACGAGAAGATTACCCAAATAGTTGATGATTTTATTTGATGATTTGATTTTACTTAAAAGGTCTTTGAATTTTGGGTTTTTAATTTTAGTATTTTGACTGGCACGTATTTTCACGTGACAATACCAAAACATAGAGGTTTTGCCCACGTGATATTTTTTTGTGAGTGATACTAGAGACATATCATGCTTATGTGTATCGCCGGAGATACCGTGACATTTCTGTATTGCCGCCAATACTTTTTAAAAAAAATCAATTTTACTGTTACTAATATTATTAATATAATTAATATTATTCGTCTAAAAGTTCACATTTTAGATTTACGTAGTTATTATGATAAATAATAAAAATTAATAGATGTTATGTCTCAATAAAAGAGTTTTAATATTATTATTAGCAAAAACGTGTACACCTACTTCGTGAGCTCTTTGTAACGAATCCCACCGCGGTCGAAACGAATGCTAACTTGTGTGTTTGAACAATAAAAATTAATATTGAAGTGTAACTAGTAAAATTTTAATAAACTCATGTACAAAATAACCCGTGGGGTTTATGTAAGGAATCCAAGACGCTAAAAAATTGTTTCAAATTATTATTATTATTATTAAAATAATAAATTGTGTTCAAACTTCATATATTAATTTTAGGCAAATTGAATTTTAATAATCCAAACTATTACCTATTGCCCGATAATAATCCATACTATCAATTTGGCCGGTAACACTCACAACTTTCACTATTATTACCAATAACAGTCTCAATGACATACTTTTCAATTTTTATGTTTGATTTGGACTCGATTCAGTTTGCAACAATAATTATGAATGAAATAAAGAAACATACAAGCTAAATTGAGACTAAAATAGATACAAATTAAACGTAAAAAATTGAAAATTATGTCACTGAGACTGTTGTTGGTTATAAAAGTGAAAGTTGGGAGTGTTACCGGCCAAATTAATAGTATGAATTATTATCGGCCAATAGGTAATAGTTTGGATTATTAAAATCCAATTTGCCTTAATTTTATTATTAAATTAAATAATTCAATTAGTTTTTGTTGGTTTAAAAAGAACTAGTGTATTACCAACCGCGCGTTATGGCGGCATCGTATGCAACGTAATAAACTATATACTAACAATTAACCCGACTTATCTCCGGACTAAATTCACATCAAACTGTTAAGTAACTGGAATTTATACCATTGAACAAAAACATATTATATTTCACCCTTTTTTTTTCAAACAAAATTACGTCGAAACGTAGACCACGTCAAAGAATACACCAAAAAACACATAGGTTTCAATTGTCCTGACTTGTGCCAAACTAAACCTACGTTGAAACATAGAGTAACTCAGATTTATACCGTCGAATCAAAACAGTTTTTAAGCCTACTCATTTCCGTATACGTCAAAAAATAGGGGAACATAAAAATGTAGATCATTTCAAAGCGTATATAAAAATATGTATGGAAATGTTTTATACCTGAGGTAAACCGGAACTTTATAAACTAAACCTACGTTGAAACATACAAACGTAAGAATTAATTTTCTTAAATAAAAATTGTACTGAGGTAAACCGGAACTTTACAAATTTGAAAAAATCAAAATGACGTGTAAAAGTTGACCAGATAGATTTGAATTCAATAAACAAATATAATTTAACAAAACATATATAATTTAATATACAAATATTATTATAATTTCATAATTATTATATCATTATATAGTTCAATAAATAAATATTATTATTATTATTATATTATTATTGTTTGTTATTGTTCAATTCAACTCCAATTTATATGGGAGTAACAATTACTTATTATATTATTATCTCAATTAATTCAAATGCCACATATTATAGCGGAATAAAGATTTCATCGACGATGACAAAGCAACCGGCCATATCGAAACCCACTTCTGGCAATTCCAAATTAAATGTATATCTCTGGTGGTGATGCATGCCTCTTCTTTTTAAATTTGAACGATACCACATGGGTTAGGTATCGTTGACTTGATAATATGACAATACCACATGACTATGTATCATTGGGTCTGTGATATTTGATGACATGTCATTTTTTAACTGGTAGAAAAAATTAATAAAATCAAAAATCAATGACTATTATAATACAATCAAATTACAATTTGTTATTTTGGAAGTCTTTTCTTTGATTATTCGTTTGTTGACTTCTTTTGCGTACTAACATCCCTCACACTTTGTCCCATATTTTGGAATATGCAAGAAACCAAAATTAAAGCTACATTTTGTCATATTTTGAACTAAAGCTACATTTTTCTTCCATCAATGTGATGATATGTCGAATTACATATGTCCACTTTCTATTTGTTATATTTGGAAACCCCCTAGGGGCGCATATATTTTTTAGACATAATACAAATTCTTGTATTAAATATCCCAATAAGTCCAAACAGTGTTAAAATTCAAAATAAATGCTAAAGTATCCAAAGATGATAAAATATACCTCAACAACAAAAAGAAAACCAATTCAATCAGATTTTGTAAATCTCTCACCTAGTTTGACGTCAAATAAGACATCGATGGAAGAAAGAAAACACAAATTGAGCATGCATTCCTCCAAAAGCAGCACTGCAGAATAATGGATACGAAAGTAAAAGAAACCCAGAGAAAGACAGAGTGAAAACACAGACACAGGGCACGTGTCTTCCACTAAAGAGATAGTAGGACTGAAGGAACAATAATCAGATAGAAAGATAATACCTTGATGCTGTAACAGTTTGTACAACAGGAAAGTTAGTACCCTGATGCTGTAACAGGTTGTACATTACTATTCCTTTTGACTTGTCTAATAATAATAGAGTAATGAATGGAAATTTGTGGGTCACACTAGTTCAAATTATAAACCATCAACTTCCAAATAGCATGCCAAAATTTCTAGTGGTACAAAAAATTTGAAGACCAAATTGGAGTATAGACCCAAGATTAATGTTGATTCTCTAAAAGGTAAACTTCACAACACAACCCTAAATGAGGATACCTTAAATTCGTTGGATGATGCATGGGATAAAAGCTTGAAATGTTAAACAAGAAGGTAGAGAATTATGTCCATTTTTACGTAGCTCCTTCAAAAGAAGTCTTCATGAAATAGACATCACAGTTTAAGCATTCACAACCTATTCCTCATCTTTATCCATATAATTACACTAAAAATCACTATTTTTTCTCTCCTTTTCAACTTTATCATTATTTTTTTTCTCTTTTTCACACACAAGCACCTAAAATATATTAAAAACATTATACAGTTTTGAACAGTGTTTCCCAAAATAAAAATTGAATAGTAAATTTCTCATATACTTCACTTACAATTACTTATAACCATACCATATAATATAAGAAATACACCCACATAAATTTAGAGAACGGGTTGTGAATGCTCTAACTAGATATATTTGTAATTCGTTGTAAAAAGCTATAACTTAATTCGAAAGAGGTGGATTTCGTTTTGTTTATCTTCGACTAAATCCTCTGTTATGGTGAATGGAAGTCCGACAAAGGAGCTTGTTATGGAGCGGGGAATGAGACATGGAGATCCGCTATCTCCTTTTTTGTTTATCATAGCAAAGTAGCAATGGAAAGTCTTCATAAAGCATTTGATGTTATTATGGGGGCTGGTTTGCTTAAGGGGGCTATAGTAGAAAGTGATAATTTATGGTTGTCCTATTTATTTTATGCAGGTGATGTTATTTTTGTAGGAGAATGGTCTCAAAATAATATTCGATGCCTAGTCAGAGTGCTTAATTGTTTTTATTTTGGCCTCCGAGTTGAAAGTGAATTTGCATAAATTCAATTTATACGGTATGGGAGTAGCTTATGA
Organism: Flaveria robusta; assembly: GCA_025506415.1. Classification (NCBI taxonomy): domain Eukaryota; kingdom Viridiplantae; phylum Streptophyta; class Magnoliopsida; order Asterales; family Asteraceae; genus Flaveria; species Flaveria robusta. Next base: position 20,304,250 of record CM046466.1, read on the forward strand.
AGAAGTTATGAATTTGTTGCTATCATAGGTTGTAAGCTAGATCATATTCCATTTATGAACCTGTGTCTACCATCTACCTAAAACATAGGTCGAATAGCTAGTACCTATTATTGATAAATTTATCAAAGGCTTTCAAAATAGCAAATCAACGTGTTTTCTAGATGGAAGGTACACCCTTTTATAATCTATTTTAAGGGCTTTAGGTATATATTATTTTTCATTAGTTTTTATGTTGAATGGCATTTCAAAATTATTAGAAAATATTCGGGCTAAGTTTTTTTGGGTTGAGTATGAGTGCGTTCGGAAGATATCTCGAGTTAAATATGATATAATTCTTGCATATAGAAATAAAGGTGGGCTGGGTGTAGGCAGTTTGAGAAGTCTTAATTATGCTTTATTACAAAAATAGAGATAGCGTTTTGTGACTCTAAAAATGATAGTGGAGTTAAAAGTATAAAAATTATTTATGGGGAGAATGTTCGGGTTTTTAATGGTTAAGGAGGGGGTGCGTATAATGGGGTTTGGTATTAAATTATAAAATCATTTAAAAGTCTAAATGATAAAGAGATACTTTCATTGTCTACCTTAACGAAAAAAGTGGAGAATTGGGTTGATACACATTTTTAGAATGACATTAGGTCGATTAAAGAACTAAAAAGTGATACAGGGTGGGAGTGGTCGTGGAGGCGTGAAATTAGAGGGGTTGTTGAAACAGATAAATTTGACAATATGCTTGAAGTTTTAGATTCTATTATCTTGGGTTCTAATCAAGATACTTGGTTTTGGTATTTTGATGTCGATGTTTCTAATAGTGTGAAAGATGTTCAAAACTTTATTGATTCTATGATTTTACCGGATGGTTTGGATGTTACAAGATGGAATCGTTGCATCCCAATAAAGATAAATATTTTGGGATGGTGTATATTATTAGATCGCCTTCCCAATAAGCCTAACTTGGTTGATCGGGGGATTGATGTTTCTAATATTTTTATATCCAGTTTGTGTTGATGAGGTCGAGATGTTGAATCATGTTCTTGATGATTGTGAAAATACAAAAAAAATTTGTGGGGTTTGATAGCCAAATGGTTAGAATTGCCTTTGCCTTTTAATTGTTACGACCCCTCGCATCTGGTTAATTGGGTAGATGCCTTAGCGGTATCTACAAGTAAAAAAAAGATGCGATGCATGGTATTATTTTCACTGTTTGGTGGGTGATTTAAAGATTTCGAAATGAAATTGTTTTGCTCATGATGCTAGAAGAAACAGAAGTTTATTTGATCTAATTTTAAACCGTTCTTATTTGTGGTTTGTAAATAGAAATAAAAACTTGAAAATTAGGTGGGTGGGTTGGTTACAAAACCTAGCTTCTTTTTGTATGATGTGTTTTGTTTTTCTTTATGCTAGCACTTGCTAGTTAGTTAATAAAATTTCAATGTTCAAAACTAAAAAGTTCAAAAGATATGAATGGTGAAGTTAAGGTTGTCTTTGAAGGGGCAACTTTCATCAACAATGAAAAACCTAGTTTATGTAATTACTAGTTTAGTAATCCCGTGTTATATGATTGGTTAAAACAATAGCACATCGTTAGGTAATTGATGAAACAATTTCTTATCATAAATACTGAAAAACAATACTTTTGATGGATAATAATAAAGATACAATTATATTGAGACAAATAAATATTTTTTATAAATCTCTAAAATTCTTTTTATATACAACATTTATTGTCTTATTAGTAACATTACCGTCTTTATCTCATATTAATATTTTGGTCTCGTCTCTACTCTTTATTATGGATAATCCAACTTACTACTGTCCATGAGTAAAAATTGTATCTCAAACTCATTTCTTACATTGTTACATCATATGATAACTCCTAGCTAATCAAGTGATCGTTCACAGTCATTATCTGAGTAAGACACACTTGTAAATGACTTTAGGCTTGATTTATTGCTGATTAAATACTTTTCAATTTCAAACAATGTCAAGTTTTTTTACTTGATTGTCCGTAAGTGAAGTGTGTATGTATGAAAAAAATAATATATAATTTAGTTTCATACATTTAAAAGTTATTTATAAGTGTTGTCAAAATTATGATATAAATTCATGTATAGGTACTATAGTTTTGTAACATTTTAAAGATAGATAATTCAAAGGCATAATATAAATAACTACTCGACCCCAAATGATTAATAGTCAAAATGTAACATCCTATTTAATGGATTAAAATAAAATATTTGAAATATATATTTGAATACTATTAAGCGATTAAGTTTCAGGTCAAATTACTATTGAATTAAATTACGTTTAAACGAGTGTTGATTTTGTTTAATAATAATAATAATAATAATAATAATAATAATAATAATAAATTTATAACTAAAAGAAAAGAAAATTTTCATCCAAATCTATAAACAACGATTCATTTTATACGTGTAAACATTTGGATTAATTTACAATATTATAAAGAAAGCATTCATGGTGCAATAATGGCCACGTATGTGGCATTCATATTCATCAAAACTTGATATCCAAGTAAAATGGATATATATGAACATTTCACACAAACGGTTAGAACAAAAGATGGTTCAGGTTACTTTGTAGAGCAACTACAATTGACTGGTTTGGAGTGGAGAACACGAGTCTCATATAGTATTATCACTAAGTTTGAAAGGTAAATACACTAACCCGTAACTAAATTATGTTACACGTTTAATTACATGTTATATGTTTTATCTATTTTAAGTTGTATGGATTATGTGGAGATGAAACATGTTCAATTACATGTGATATATGTTTATTTGTTATAATAAACATGATTATGATTGAGATGATTTATAAGATTACGGGTTCAAGTATATGTATTGATAGTTTAAAAAGAGGAGTTAAATATATGTAAGGATTTCGAGTGTTGAAATCCCAAGGGGTTCGGGTGTTGAACTCCACATATATAAAAAAGGGGAGCTAAATATATGTAATGATTTTGGGTGTTGAAATCCCAAGGGGTTCGAGTGTTGAACCCCACATATATAAAGAGAGGAGTTAATAATCCTCAAGAGTTAAAAATAAACCCACAAGGAATTCGGGTGTTGAATTCCCAAGGAGTAATGAGGATTAAAATTTAAAAGATTTTGGGGTATTAAACCCCGATAAAATAAAATATGTTTTGAAATAAAAAGGTGTACTTACTTGGCGAAAGCTAATAAAAATATGTTTTAAATATTTTCAGGAAAAGCGCCATAGATGGTTAAAGCTTCTCGGACATGATTGGACTGACGAAGGAACCCTACTCTCGTTTAATATTTAATACAATAAATATTGTATGAAAAGTTTGTAAAATGTTTACGTTTCTTTGTAATACTTTTATATTTATTAAGAAATGACATGTCACTGCGAGTGAGAAATTTTGATGTGAACTGGGACCAAACTCTGATATGAATTGTGAAAGTATTTAAAAAAAAAAATCCGGTGTTTTTCAAGTTGGTATCAGAGCACGGTTAGAGAGATTTAAGTATATAAAAGAAATACTTAGACTCGAACCATAAGTGCTACCGATGTAAAAACAAGAGGGTTCAGTTCAGAAGCGGTCCAAGGAAGCAGATATATGGGGATTTTGTATGGGTGCAAAATAAAAACATATGAGAAAACATATGTATGCTGAAATTTGTATGTTTGAGATACGATATGGTAGTTGGAAAATCATAGTGAGCATAATATATTGTTTTCATACCTGGCCAGTATGAGAGTAATATATTATATCATTGTGAGTTTTCAATGATCATATTGTATTAAAAACAACAAATAGTAAGTGTGAGGATAGGGAGTATATATGCATAAAATGATATGTGTATGTGTAGTATGTTAAAAATGCATATATGATACTTTTTGGCCTTAGATATATCATTTGTCTTGACAATAACGTTAGGAGCATTAAGGCCTTAAATAAGTACTTGTAGTGGAGAATTTGATAGAATAAAAATAACGTGAAATAAATAAATATCTATAGATATAGCGGATGAAAGAGGGGAGAATGCAATACATGGCGAGGGAAGTCGTAACACTGAAAAGCATGTAGAAATCCGGAGACAAATTGCTATTGAAGTGGGAAAGGCATTTGAAGCCAATATCCCATATCTTCTAGCTGAAATGCAAAATTCTATTGGAATTATGCTAGAAGAAAAATTAAAAAAGAATGAAGCAATCGTAGAAAAACCTACGGAGAATGTGGGAGTAGCACCAATTATGGAAGTCGAAAAACGTTGTTGTACGTATACAGACTTCATGGCTTGTAAGCCATTGCAATTCAAAGGTGAAATTGACCCTTTGGTTAGCCAAAGATGGTTAACAGCGATGGAGACTATTTTTGATACGTGTCATTGCGACCCGTGTGATGAAGTGATGTTCGCGACGAACCAGTTTTGTGAAAGAGCTAAAGACTGGTGGGATATGGTGAAGAAGGAGAAAGGGAGAGAAAGAATCAGAAGTATGTCTTGGGAAGAATTCAAACCAATCTTCCTAAAACATTTCAGTACTCGTGTTGCAATTGATCGTATCACCGAAGAACTTCTTCATATGCATCAAGGCAACGAAACAGTGGATGAAATCTTTGGAATTTTTTATGATAAAGCGAAGTTTTAACCTTCGCTTTTCACTTCTGAAGAAATGTGGATGACTCGGTTTCATCTCATCCTTAAAACAGAAATCAGAGAATTTATTTCTCCATCAAAATGTGGAAGTCTTGAGGAGCTCCTTAATTGGGCTCGTGAACGAGAGATGGAACCGAAGAGACAAAAAGAAAGAGATGGGAAAAGAAAAGCTGATGCTATGATTCCCATAGTACGTGTAAAGAAAGTAAAATTTGTAAAGCCTGTAAGAAGTTTAAGCTTAATTAAGGAGTATGGTAACTGTCAATTCTATGGAAAGAGGCATCTCGGGGAATGTCGTTATAAGAACCCAATTTGTTATAAATGTGGGAAACCATGGCATACCGCTCCACAGTGTGTCAGCCCTGTAAACTTATGTTATAACTGTTACAAACCCGGTCATATGAGTAATGATTGTCCGGAGCTGAAAACAAGGGATGGCAAGGGTGCAGAAGGATCGAAGGCTATTGAGAACGTGAGACGTCTGGAAGCTCCGAAACCGCGGGGTAGGGCTTTTCAAATTACTGTGGAAGAAGCTAAGGTTGAACCTGATGTCGTTACACGTACCTTTCTTGTCAACTCCCTTCCTGCATATGTTTTATTTGATTCTGGAGCTAGTAGATCCTTCGTATCTATAAAGTTTCCCAGCCATGATTCTTTTGTTAGAAGTAAACTAGTACATCTGTTAGAAGTTGACATAGCTAGCGATAAAAGTTTTGTCGTATCTTAAATATGTCGAAACTGTAAATTAAATATTCAAGGAGAAGAATATAATATTGATCTAATTCCAATAGAGTTAAATGAATTTGATGTGATTATTGGAATGGATTGGTTGTCCCAACATCATGCGTCGATAGTTTGCAATCGAAAGATTGTTCAATTTATGTCATCAATAGGAGATCAAGTCTATATCTATGGAGAAAGAAAGAGCAATATAACTGTATGCTCAATGGCGAAAGCCAAGAATTACATACGGCATGGAAATCAAACATTTCTAGCTTATGTGGTTGATAAAGAAATGAAAGAGAAGAAACTTGATGAAGTTCCTATTGTTAGTGAATTCCCAGATGTGTTTCCTGATGAGCTACCAGGTGTTCCACCAACAAGAGAAGTCGAATTCAAAATTGATTTAGTTCCCGGAGCTAAACCTGTAGCTAAATCTCTATATCGTCTGTCACCAAACGAGATGAAGGAGTTGATGTCTCAACTCCAAGATCTGCAGGATAAAGGTTTCATTCGCCCAAGTGTTTCACCTTGGGGCGCGTCTACATTGTTCGTTAAAAAGAAGGACGGTAGCATGCGAATGTGCATCGATTACCGTGAAATGAATAAGCTGACTATCAAGAATAGGTACACTTTGCCTAGAATTGATGTTCTTTTTGACCAACTACAAGGCGCTAGCTGGTTTTCAAAGATCGATTTAAGGTCAGGTTATCATCAAGTTAAGGTACGGGAAGAAGATGTACCTAAGACAGCTTTTCGTACTCGTTACGGGCACTATGAATTCGTTGTGATGCCATTTGGGTTAACGAATGCTCCAGCGGTTTTCATGGATCTTATGAATCGAACATGTAAACCTATGCTTGATCGTTTGGTCATCGTCTTTATCGATGATATTCTCATCTATTCTCGAACCGAAGAAGATCATGCTCAACATCTTCGTGAGGTTCTCAATGTACTAAGAAAAGAAAAATTATACGCAAAATTTTCTAAATGTGCATTCTGGCTTCGAGAAGTTCAATTCTTGGGTCATGTGGTGAATGCGGAGGGTATTTTGGTGGATCCCGCCAAAATTGAAACTATTATGAAATGGTCACCTCCTAAAACCCCAACTGAAGTCAGAAGCTTTCTGGGTTTAGCCGGCTATTATCGGCGTTTTATTCAGGATTTCTCGAAAATAGTTTCCCCATTGACAAAACTAACTCGAAAGAATTCCAAGTTTGAATGGAACCCAGAACAAGAAAAGGCGTTCCAACTTTTGAAAGAAAAGTTAACTAAAGCTCCTATCCTAGCATTACCGGAAGGAACATAAGATTTCGTAGTTTATTCTGATGCCTCACGTGTTGGATTGGGTTGTGTGCTTATGCAAAGAGGAAAGGTAATAGCTTATGCTTCACGACAATTGAAGTCACATGAAGCAAATTACCCAACCCATGATCTTGAATTGGCGGCAGTTGTATTTGCATTGAAGATCTGGAGACATTATTTGTACGGTACGAAGTGCATTATCTACACTGATCATAAAAGTCTGAAATATTTCTTTGACCAGAAGGAATTGAATATGAGGCAACGACAATGGTTAGAACTGGTCAAGGATTATGACTGTGAAATACTTTATCATCCTGGTAAAGCTAATATTGTAGCTGATGCTTTAAGCCGGAAGGAGAATTACACTCCAATTAAAGTAAAGTCATATAAACTTGTTGTAAATTCAGACTTGTTTGATCAAATTAAAGTTGCACAATTAGAGGCATTAAAAGAGGAAAATTTGAAGCGTGAAAGAATTGTTGGTCAAGTTCAACATTTTGAAGAAAATAACAAAGGAATTAAAGTTCGTTTTGGACGAATTTGGATTCCTTGGACTTGTAAAGTCAAAACAATGATTCTTGATGAGGCGCATAAATCAAAGTACTCAATTCATCCAGGTGCGACCAAGATGTATAACGATTTGAAGAAAGTGTACTGGCCTGGAATGAAAAGAGATATTGCTAAATATGTTGAAAAGTGCTTGACTTGTTTACAAGTCAAAGCTGAACAGCAGAAGCCATACGGGAAAATGCAACCATTAGAAATTCCATTATGGAAATAGGAGCATATTACGATGGATCTGGTAACGAAACTTCCAAAAACTGCAAAAGGATATGACACGATATGGGTAATTGTTGACTGTCTGACAAAAAGTGCTCACTTTATACCCATTCGTGAAAATTATTCTTCTGAACGAATGGCGGAAGCATACGTTAATGAGGTGGTGTCAAGGCATGGTGTGCCAGTATCTATTGTATCAGATAGAGACACACGTTTCACTTCAAGATTTTGGAGGAGATTTCAAGAAGGAATGGGCACCAAATTGTTAATCAGCACAGCATATCACCCACAGACCGATGGGCAAAGCGAGAGAAAGATTCAAACTCTTGAAGATATGCTACGTGCATGTATTATTGATTTTGGTGGCAGTTGGGACAAATATTTGCCCCTAGCAGAGTTCTCTTACAACAATAGTTATCATTCGAGCATTGGAATGCCCCCGTTTGAAATGCTTTATGGTAGAAAATGCCGCACTCCTGTATGTTGGGGAGAGGTCGGTCAAAGAGAACTTGCTAATAAAGAAGTGGTGGAGGCGACGAATGAAAAGATTGATCAAATCAGAGCGCATTTAAAGGCGGCTCAAGATCGACAAAAGTCATATGCTGATAAACGAAGACGTCCGATTGAATTTCATGCGGGAGACTATGTTATGTTGAAAGTCTCTCCATGGAAAGGTGTGATTCGTTTTCGTAAACGTGGCAAGCTAAGTCCTCGATTTATTGGTCCGTTTAAAATTATTGCTCGTGTGGGGCAAGTGGCATATCGTCTAGAATTGCCTGACGAATTAAACGGAATCCATAATACATTTCATGTGTCATACTTACGAAAATGTTTGGCTGATGAAACGACATACGTGCCGTTGAATGAGATAGAAGTGGATAAAAAGCTTAACTGATTCTTGATCGTAAAGTTAAGCAACTACGAAATAAAGAAATAAGTCAAGTGAAAGTACAGTGGAAACATCGGCGTGGTTCTGATATCACATGGGAAGCCGAGGATGAAATGAGAAAATATTATCTCGAATTATTTGAGGTATGAAGGTTTCGGGGACGAAACCTAAATAAGTGGGGAAGAGTTATAACATCCTGTTTAATGGATTAAAATAAAATATTTAAAATATATATTTGAATACTATTAAACGATCAAGTTTCAGGTCAAATTACTATTGAATTAAGTTACGTTTAAACGAGTGTTGATTTTGTTTAATAATAATAATAATAATAATAAATTTATAACTAAAAGAAAAGAAAATTTTCATCCAAATCTATAAACAATGATTCATTTTATACGTGTAAACATTTGGATTAATTTACAATATTATAAAGAAAGCATCTATGGTGCAATAATGGCCACGTATGTGGCATCTATATTCATCAAAACTTGATATCCAAGTAAAATGGATATATATGAACATTTCACACAAACGGTTAGAACAAAAGATGGTTCTGGTGACTTTGTAGAGCAATTAAAATTGACTGGTTTGGAGTGGAGAACACGAGTCTCATATGGTATTATCACTAAGTTTGAAAGGTAAGTACATTAACCCGTAACTAAATTATGTTACATGTTTAATTACATGTTATATGTTTTATCTATTTTAAGTTGTATGGATTATGTGGAGATGAAACATGTTCAATTACATGTGATAGATGTTTATTTGTTATAATAAACATGATTATGATTAAGATGATTTATAAGATTACGGGTTCAAGTATATGTATTGATAGTTTAAAAAGAGGAGTTAAATATATGTAAGGATTTCGAGTGTTGAAATCCCAAGGGGTTCGGGTGTTGAACTCCACATATATATAAAAAGGGAAGTTAAATATATGTAAGGATTTCGGGTGTTGAAGTCCCAAAGGGTTCGAGTGTTGAACTCCACATATACAAAGAGAGGAGTTAATAATCCTCAAGGGTTAAAAATAAACCCACAAGGAATTCGGGTGTTGAATTCCCAAGGAGTAATGAGGATTAAAATTTAAAAGATTTTGGGGTATTAAACCCCGATGAAATAAAATATGTTTTGAAATAAAGAGGTGTACTTACTTAGCGAAAGCTAATAAAAATATGTTTTAAATGTTTTCAGGAAAAACGCCCATAGATGGTTAAAGCTTCTCGGACGTGATTGGACTGACGAAGGAACCTTACTCTCGTTTAATATTTAATACAATAAATATTGTATGAAAAGTTTGTAAAATGTTTACGTTTCTTTGTAATACTTATATATTTATTAAGAAATGACATGTCACTGCGAGTGACAAATTTTGATGTGAACCGGGACCAAATATGAATTGTGAAAGTATTTTTTTTTTAAATCTGGTGTGTTTCACAAAACATCACCACCATCATTGCGAGTGTAGCTGTCGACATAACCTATGTTGCTCGTGATCTTTCATGAGACATGTTCTTCCTTAACTTGTAACTTTAAAATAGGGAATAGTAGGGTGTAAATTGCAACCTCAACTACCCATTTCTACCCATCATTACAAGATGGAAATAACACCTTATTTACCATGAATTACCAACCAAATCAGTCTCTAAATTGGTTGCAATATGGCAGCAAAAACAATCAAGGTGTAGCTAATTTTTTTGTATAAGTTGAACTTGAAATACCTGTAATAGACTAGTACCAAATCACCTGCTAGTAAGGTCCTTGGCATGACTGCTATATTTCTACAATTTACTCCCAAAATCTGAATAGGTTGGGCTATACATATCCCTCTTTCCTACCCCCTCCCCTTACCTATTTTATCTTTACACTCAAGGACATGTGTGGGATTGTTTATTTTGGTTAAATATGACTTTTGAAAAAAAGACTTATTAACTTGTAACTTTTCAAAAGAAGTTTTTAAAAAAATGTTTGGATTAGCTTATAAATTAAAAAGTCATAAAATGACCAAAATAGAAATACTTTTAAAGGATGGCAGTTAATAGGAGTTAGTAGAGAGGTATGATAGAAAATTAGACGAAAACAAGTTTTCAAAAGTACTATAACTTCTTTCTTACTTTTCAAAACATACTTTTTACCATATATGAAAAATTAGTTTGAAAAGTTATTTTGGGTTTGCCAAACACTTTTTTTGACTTATTAACTTTTCAAAAGTTAATAAATCAAAAGTTAATAAGAAATCCCAAACACCCACGCAAATTAAAGTAAATTAATCTTTGACTTCTAAATCAATCAATCTTATTTTTTATTTTTTAAAATAATTTCAAATGATGTATAATTATAGTAAATTAATAGTACATCGTATTAAATTTATTAATACGAAGAGATAAATGTTAACTAAGAAAATTAATGAATTGTAAATAATCATATTAATAATACATCATAAAACAACAACATATAATATAAAGAATTTGTTAATATACAGAATAGTAAACATATATTATTAAATAAAAAACCTATTTTCTTGTATTTAAGGAAATTAGTCTCATATATACAAGATAACTCTTAATATAAACTTGAAAATCTTATTAAAGAGGTATAAGAAATATAAAACAATGGAAAAAAATTTTGATTTACATATTCAAAAAATATCTACACATCTATGATATCACTTGAAAAGCTAAAAAGTTGGTGAATATACATTTGTAAATGATGCATATACGTTGATTGTCATCCAGTTGTAGATTGATGTTTATAGTGATTCCATAGTGCCATTGTAGTCGACATTGGTACTCTCCTTCCGATCATACCATGATATAATGCATGACATGTACATGTGCAATAGCAATAGCTTGATGGTGTTCAATCTCTTCGTGGCCTTTCCAAATGGAAAAGCAAGTGTTGGAGCCTTTTTTGCTCAAGAAATGAATGATAACACCAAACCGATTTGCAATCAAGACACCAGTGTCAGGCATAATCATCCACTTTCTTCGCGGTGCAGTACTAGTTCCTACAAAACATAAGGACTCGTGTATTTCATCAAAGTCTTTTCCAAACACATGTTTGTACTGATCTTCTGCTTGATGCAACTCATCCAATAATTGAAATCAAATTTTAGGCCATTGATCTTCACTGAACCCGAGACAAACAGCAATTGATTGAAATCCACAATGTCCATCAGGGTTAACATCTTTTATATGTGTGATATAAGGTTGAAAGATATTAGAAATTTCTATCATTAATGGGTCAGAATAAATCTTGTAAGAACTATCTCTCGACAATGATGGCTTCAAATTCAAAAATTTAAATCAACAACATTTGATGTGGTTGAGCAACCCTCTCTCGGTGGTGATGGTTTCAAGTCCATAAAATTAAATTCAACAGAATCTTACGTGGTTGAACAACTACGTTTATAAGGATATTGGCTAATGGGATTGACTCGACTTTTTGGTTGTTGCTTCTTTAAGCTTTGTTGTTGTTTTTTCAAGCTTGTTCGTCCACGAGTATTTTTCTATAGGTTCTTTAACTAAATGTGTACTCGGATCGTATATTTCTTTTAACTTTTTAAGAAAAATTTTCTTTCCTGGATTGGACTGTTTTTCAAAGACATCTTTAAAAAATTTCAATTCAACGTCACATGTTATATCATCGTTCTTCTGAAGTGTTAACGGTGACATGTCAAGTTTCATCCAAAATATATCGATCGAATCCAGAGAGATACATTGACCTGCATACAAATAATAATCAATTTATTATGTTAGAACAATGTATGTATTAAAAATAATTAACTAACCGGTTATAGTTAAATATACTGACCTGCATTCAAATGCATTGAAGTTTCGCAAGCACAGGGTAGACCATAACATTTACGAACTTGACAACCACAATTTGAAGGGTTTAACTCAATATCTCCATTTATTTTATCTATCACTTTATGAGAAACAAAACCATGTATCAGTTTCAAGGCCCAGTAAGTCGTGTTTATGCTTTAAAATAATTTTACTTCTTTCAAAACTCTTCTTAATTGATATATATTATGATTCCACAATTTCATCAATGTAAATAACAAATCTATCTAAGGTAGAATTTGATGAATTCAAGTACTTTTTCAGCTTAGCGTGTTGGCTTTCAACTCTATTTGTTGTTTGATTTCCAAAATGTAAGCATTGATCAGTTCAAAAGGCCACACATTTCTTTAAATTTGTTTAGCCAAATTTCATCCAAGTAACTTAAAACATCTAAAACAAAACGATGATGATAATAATAATAATATTAGTATATAATAATAATAATAATAATAATAATAATAATAATAATAATAATAATAATAATAATAATAATAATAATAATAATAATAACAATAACAATAATAACAATAACAATAATAACAATAACAACAATAATAACAAGAAGAACAATAATAACAATAACAAGAATAACAACAAGAATAACAACAAGAATAACAATAACAAGAATAATAATAATAACAATAATAATAATAATAATAATAATAACAATAACAATAACAATAACAATAACAATAATAACGACATCCCTTGATATTTGATAAGCATAGATTTAAGTTGCTAATAATTTTCCATGAATGATGTTCACGTTTGAGATTGAACTAATAAATCCCATTTTAACATAAAGGCCTTCCACTCATGTTTCCATTTGAGAGATCGTTTGCATTTTTTGAATATACTTTGAGAAATGTGCCATTGACAAAGCAATCGAGTAGCATTCGGGAAAATTTCTTGTCATGCAGTCATTAGTACCAACTCTCTATCCGTAACTATAACACGTGGTTGCATGTACTCATCTAGTGTTGACTTTAAACATTTCAATACCCAAATGTAGTTATCCATAGTATCTGAATGCATAAATAAAAAGCTATGCAAAATGTCTTCTTGGTAGAAGTTACGCCAACAATTTGCATAAACGGTATAGTATACTAGTTTGTCTTGTATGTTGCATTCATGAGCAAGACATGTGGAAATGCGCGCAATAATTCAAATGATGTTGGATGAATGAAAAATTAGGCTTCCAACTCATTTGACTAAATATTCTTACACTTATTAAAAATATAACCATTATCATGCAAATAAGATATAAGAACCTGCATAGAAGTTTTGTTTTAAGTGTCGATACATTATCTTTATTTCGCCCCTTTATAATTCCTAGAATATCTCGCAGTGCCACATGCTTCCTTATGAAATCTGCCATCAATTGGGTTTCCTTATCCGATAATCGCTTTGCGAATGAATTTCCCCCCATGTGTTGGGTGGGTGGATGATTATGTTCATCGCGTATCACACGTAAAGTCCAATTCAAATGATTATGCTTTACATGGATCTATAACCGATTTATATACACACCATGATCACACATAAATATGACTTTAGACGCATAGCAACTTGGTCTTGTTTTTGATCTTTTAGTGATGATAACATAACCAAGACTGTGTGCGATGTTTTGAACCCATTCCATTAAATCTTCACGAGACTTAAACACCTATTTAAGAATATAAGGTCATTATGTTCAACATTTTATAGTATCCGAAATAGTATCAATTCTAAAAACTAAAAGTTAACTAAAGTAATTTATACAAAATATACGCATGCCTATTTTTTATACTCATATTACATGAAAAATAGAACAATTTTATTTTAAAGAACATAACGATTTATCCTAAAATAGTTTTATAAAATTATAAACAAGATTGTTCACCATTAAAATTCACAAATTCATTAACCATTAAAATAATATATTAATTACCGGCTCTTGGTTTAACTAGAGAACCATTGGAGTAGAACATAATAGTTTTTCTTTTAAAGTAAAAAAGTCCAATTGGAAAGCATGTCGAATAAGAGTAAAAAGACAACTTTATTCACGTACAACAAAACAGTTTGATCATTACGAACATAATTTGTATGTGCTCATGTAAAATAATTTGACATAAATAACAGAAGCTTATAATCCTAACCTTAACATTTGAGTAAAAATTATACCTGATCGGTAAAAAATGCAGACATCTTTTCTGTATAAGCTTTAATGTCGATCTTTTTGTTTATGTAAGTATTAACGTTTTTGCTTCTTGTGTATGGTTATGTAAGTTTTTATGTCTAATACTATATATATAGTTAGAATTTAATTAAGGATGTCTTTATTGATAACTATAACAATATAACCTTAACATTTTAAGTTTTTATGTCTTATTATTTTATTATTATTTTAACTAGAACAATCTAACTCAATCTAATAATTATCAGCAATTCAATTTTTTAAATTAATTAACAATATTTTAGCTTGATAAAGTAAATCAATTTACTAATTAGATACCGTAACAATGTAAAAGATATGTCTTGAATTTTTGAAAAAAAATAAATTATAGGTTATTAGAATAAACCCAAATTAAAATTGGGAAAACTTCATAGAATAGTAAGCAAGTTTTACTAGTGTTCTAATTAGGTCACTCATATTTTTATTTGTTCCAATCGGGTCACTAAAGTTTTAAAAGTGTTTCAATTAGGTCACTAATATTTTTATTTGTTCCAATCAGGTCACTATAGTTTTAGAAGTGTTCCAATTAAGTCACTCATATTATTATAATTTTTTTAAATAATTCATAAAAATTTTAAAATAATTTAGTTTTTTCATAAATATTATTAATATTTTTGAACATTTTAAAATTTGTAAAACATCTTGCAACTTATGAATGACTTAATTAGAATAATTTTAAAACTTTAGTTATCTGATTGAGACAAAAAGTTTTATGAGTGACCTGATTGAGACAAAAAACGTTATAAGTGACCTAATTAGAACAATCTTAAAACTTGATTATTATTTTACAAAGTTGCCACAATTAAATTGGTATAAAAGTTTATTGGTTATTATCACAATAAATGTCAACGGATAAAATGAAAACAAAAGGATCAAATTGTATTTTTTTTAAAAGCTTAAGGGAGGGGGTATGACAAGTAAAATTAAGATAAATGGGGGTATGTATAGCAACACCTAATTAGAATACATAGTACAGGGTCGGTCCTAAGGATTCTAATGTCTTGGACGAGCTGGAGTAAAAGACCCCTTGGCACTGACGAATTGAATTATATAAACTAATTTTTTTCAACAAAAACAAACATTTTAGAAATAAACATAACAAAATTATAGTGTTACAATGACATAGCATAATAGTTCACCGATCACTCGTGAGTTTTAGGTATTACTACAATAAACATAGAAAAATATTCTATTTTTTGGGCTGCTTAATCGACCACCTAAATAATTAAACAAATAATAATAGACCATGACCCATAAGATTTAAATATTTTGTTTGCTAAAAAATAGCTTTTAATTGAGTAATTAGGTTAATAAAAAAGGCCTAAAAATTTAAATTTGGTTTAAAATATAATTGAGTTAAGTTTTTTATTGGATTAAAGTTTATAACTAATTTTTAATAAAAGTATATAATTTTTCTATTTTAATAAAAAGGTAAATAAGAAGGACACTTGTCACCATTACATTTCTCCTCACTA
Organism: Flaveria robusta; assembly: GCA_025506415.1. NCBI lineage: Eukaryota > Viridiplantae > Streptophyta > Magnoliopsida > Asterales > Asteraceae > Flaveria > Flaveria robusta. The sequence continues at coordinate 20,320,128 of CM046466.1, forward strand.
AATTTTTTCCGTCTCTCTCTCCTATTTAATAATTACTATAATTAATCATAACACTTTTTAGCTTTTTATAGACTAAAAATACTTTTTAATAAACTTAAAAAAAGTTTTTTAAATTTATTTATTTATAAAAATAATCTTATAAAACAATAAAAAAAATTTAAAACATGGTGTTTTTAAAAACTAAAATATTTATAAATAAAAAATAATTAAAATTGAAAGTTATAATAATGAAAGTTTTTTAACATTGTTTGTTTTGAAACAAAATGTGTATGTTTTTTAAATAAACATTTAAAAAGTTAATATAATTGTTTTATTACTTATATCATTACTAATACGTAATTTCAATTATATCTTATCTTAAAATATCGCTTTATAAGTACTAAAATTTTATTCAATTTAATATTTTATTTATTTAACATGTATAACGTACGAGTTACTAAAACTAATAATATATAAAACAATTTAAAAAGTTATGTCTCCTGAGCGAATGGACCATTAACGGAAGTCATACCGCCCCTCCTCGGGGCGGGATTTGATGTAGGACGAAATCACCAAGTAATATATATATTACGTTTATTTTGGAATTTACTCCTTAGTTCAGCCGCCGTCTTTGAAGCGAAATAGACTAGTTCCATGGCCTGTTTGTTATCTAGTTTTGGACTTGAAAACATGCAAAGTAGATGCAAATCTATGGCTGTTAATCGATGAACCTATGCTTGAACGAGAGTCACCATTTTTTCAACGAAATTATTCTATGGCTAATGTCTGTTGAACTGAATTCAATCATTTACTCTTGATTCTTTTTCGAATTTGGATCCAAATGGTTGTTGCAACAGACAGGCTGTTGAATCGCCTTAAACGGTTTCGTATCAAAGCCGATAGCATGTTAACGGATGCTTCAGGAGGTTACGAACATACTCCTCTGATTGCATCATCTTCGTCTTTCAAAAGTCTCTGTAAGAAAGCAATTTCAGTCTCTATAATTGACCCCCTGTGGAGACTTGTGCACCTTTCTGATTTGTTTTTGATCACCCGCATTTGTTTTTGATCATCCGCATTTGTTAATGTGGATGACAAAACACTTGGTCACATTTGTTGTTTTATTAATCAACATTCGTTGTTGTTCATCTGCATTGGTCTATGCGGATGACTGATGACTTGTTAGCATTTGTTGTTCATCCGTATTAAACTAATATGGATGACCACTTGAACTTTTCTTCACAACCACATTTCTTTGTAGCAGACGCATTTCTTTTACTTGTATTTTTATTCAGTTGCATTTGTTGTTCGCTTATGCTTCTATACTTAACAAAATTTATCCAAACAGAACAATCTACCAACCACCTCTTGAATTGTCATGCGTGATCCTTTCTTGATCCAACAATATATTCTAATAATACATATTATCCCTCATTTAAATCATTTTTGGGTGCAAGTTTATTTATTTATTTATAACACTTATTTGTGATAAATTTGAATAGTGTAGTCCTAAGTGAATTGATGATTTTTGATGGAAAACTTGAAGAAAAATGAAGTTTCTTAAAAAAAAGTTCTCTAACATAGGCATGTAGGGTATACTATATGACTCTGTAGGATTTAGACATGTTCTATGGAAAACTACAGCTTACATGACCTGCCTACATATGCTACATGCCCATGTGGCGAACAAAGGTATGGGTTTTAACCAAATTCATCCCACTTCTAACATAACTTTCAGTTATCTCGATCAAAACCTTAGCCTCCCTCACCCTTCTAGGTGATTTTGGGTCTATTTCAAAATTTTTGGGTGATTTGAAGACTAAGATTGGATATATCACACTTTCAAGGAGGATCGAACATCATCCAACTCATTTCTACTCGATTTGCTTTGAATTCCTCTATATCTATTATGAGTTCTTCCATGTTTTTAAGTTTGGATGTGTTTTCTACAAGCCTCATGGTCTAAACTCATATTATCACTTGTCTAGATAAAATTTAGAATGTTTTAACAACTTGTATATGATTCTTGTTGTTGTTCATGTTAATGTCATGATAAAACTAGTTTATTATTTAATGATTACGTATGTTTGTTCGAGTTTGATGAAATGTGGTTTGATGTTCATAAATTGGAGGGTAATTATAGTTTTGTCTATTACATATGCGTAAGCTAAGGTAGTGGTCACATGTTTATCATGCCAACTTTTCAAAGATTTGTGGAGTTAGATAACCATAACAAGAGTCTAGTTCATCTTTTAAATTGGCATAGTTATATCATGCGTTTATCATGGAATGACTTTAAGTGGCTATTGTGTGTTTATAGTTCTAACTTTCCGGAAAATTGTATGTCTAGATATTCTTGACAACGATTTAGGCTAATTCCATATATCATGTGTAAAAATATTATCTCACCTTGAGTTTGTACTAGTTGTTATTGCTATGCTAAGTGGAAACGAAGTCCAAGTGGTATCGTTTATTAATTATGTCCTCTTCGTCTTTATTTCATTGCTTTGTTAGTTTAACTTGCCAATTGTTTTTACTTAATGTTAATACTCACATATCCTAACTTAATTGATCAGTTAGATAATGATGGTGGTTTAGTATTGGCAGTAATTGTTTCTACAAATCAATACGTGGTTCTTGCATAAAACTATAAGACTATACGATAGGTACATTTGTCTATTGTGTGTAGTTAATCTAAATGTCTAAAGTGATAATCATTTTATTTATTCAAACAAATTGTATGAATTTTCATTATCAAAAATATATATACATTTACACAAATCTAACAATATTGCTAACAACCTATATACGAACCCATATGGTCATGTCGAGCAATTAAAAAAGCAAACACTTAAACTTGATATAAACAAAAATACCCTAATCAACATTATACATACTACCGTTTAGATAAACTAACAAATACCAAAAGTATAATATAAACAGGATATTAGTTGTTATTTAGAGAAATGATAGTGATTACAGTTATGTATGTTGTATATAATTGAAGTTATTTGCGCTAAATGATATTTTATATAAATGCATATGCATTGATATCTTTAGGATGGAATCAGAACATAGTGTTGTGTATTATTTTTCTTATGTCAAGAGAGATTGGTATATATACATAAATCTGTAGCCATAAATGATTATAAACTAACTAGTTTAGTTATGACCATTAAATTAAAGACCTAGTTAAAAGAAATATGATATCTGTAAATATAAATAGATTGCTCTAGCCTCTATGGATAACACAATTATTATAAAAATGTTTTGTACAATATTAGAAGTAGACATGCTGGTGTGGCGTTTTCCTTTCTTTTGGCGTGAAGCATCCTAGTCATAAGTATGGAATTTGTTTATGAGAAGATTACACACATTGTCATTTGATGATTTTATTTGATGATTTGATTTTACTCGAATGGTCTTTGAATTTTGGGTTTTAAATTTTAGTATTTTGATCGGCGTGTATTTTCACGTGACAATACCAAAATATTGAGGTATCGCCCACGTAACAATTTTTTTGTGAGAGATACTTTACAGATACCATGCTATATGTATTGCCGGAGATACCGTGACATTTATGTATTGCCGCCAATATTTTTTTTTTAAAAATCAATTATACTGTTACTAATATTATTAATATAATTAATATTATTCATCTAAAGTTCATATATTAAATTTACGTAGTTATTATGTTAAATAATAAAAATTAATAGATCTTATGTCTCAATTAAAGAATTTTAATATTATTATTAGCAAAAACATGTACAACCTACTTCGTGAGCTCTTTGTAACGAATCTCACCGCAGTCGAAAACGAATGCTAAACTTATGTGTTTGAACAATAAAAAATAATATCGAAGTGTAAATACTAAAAATTTAATAAACTCATGTACAAAATATCCGGTAAGGGTTATGTAAGGAATCCAAGACACTAAAAAAATTGTTTCAAATTATACTATATATTATTTATATATGTCGGTGTCTCCAGTTTTGTTTGAAGAATTTATAAGTTGGCCACAACAATAAAAGCTACAGACATAGCACCCCAAAAGTTTCAAGAAACCCCCTTAAAAAAGTTTTAAAAAAACCCCTTAAAAAGCTTTGGGTTTTACTTTATATGATTTATTTTTTTTAAAGTGTGTTTGTATGGCATGATTAATGTGCTTGTGCGATTATACTTTATATATTATCATACAATTTTGTTTATAGTGGTGTCAAGTAATTTAATTTCTCATTCGACGGTGTAAATTTGAATTACTCTATGTTTTGACATAAGTTAAATTCAGAAACAAGTCACGTCTAATGTATTTTATACTTTTTTAAGTCGCGTAAGACATAGTGGCAACACGCGGAAGGTATAAATCCTAGTATATATATTAAAGAGAAATGTCGGTAACTACAGTCAAATTACATGGTTTTCTATCTTGGCCGCCTAACATTTATATGTTTGCAAAAAGGTCTTCTTCTTCACTAAAATGACATGCAAGGAAATAATTCTCCAGGCTTCCATCATTATTTTTTCACTATTTGCCTAATCTATTAATCATTGCATTAAAATCAATTCATGCCATCACCACTAAAATCTATTTATCAGTATAGAAACAACATGCAGACAAGTAAACCATGAGGCGGAAGGTCGTCTGGTGGTCGTGGCAGTTGGTGGACGAGGGGTGGGAGGTGGTGAGCGTCTGAGCAGCGTTTAGTGACAGCCGACTATGGTGGTGAGCAACGGTTTGGCGAGAGACATCGGCGGTGGTGAGCATGGCGAATGGTGTTTGGTATCATCTTTTTTAAAATCATTGATTGAACGATGCTAGAAATTAGAAGGATGAAACATGAATAAAGATTGTGAGTCGGTTGAAGGAGTTAGCCACCATTGATTACACTTGAATAGTTAGGTCGATTGTTGTTTACCGACCATGATGGGAGAGGAGGAGGAACATCAGAATTTTAAACGAACAAGATAATCACTATGTTACAAAATAACCCCGCGACAACGCGTGGGGGTTTAAATTCTAGTTATTATTATTATTATTAAAGTAATAAATTGTGTTCAAACTTCATATATTAATTTTATTATTAAATTAAATAATTCAATTAATGTTTGTTGGTTTAAAAACTTATTATATTATTATTTCAATTAATTCAAATGCCACATATTATAGCGGAATAAAGGTCCATCGGCGATGCCAAAGCAACCGGCAATATCGAAACCCACATCCTGCAATTCCAAATTAAACGTGTATCTCTGGTGGCGATGCAAGCTTTGGCGATACCACATGGGTTAGGTATCGCTGACTTGATGATATGACAATATCACATGACTATGTATCGTTTTGTCTGTGATATTTGATTACATGTCATTTTTAAATTGGTAGAAAAAATTAGTAAAATAAAAAATCAATGATTATTATAGTAAAATCAAATTACAATTGGTTATTTTGGTAGTCTTTTCTTTGATTATTCGTTTGTTGACTTCTTTTGCGTACTAACATCCCTCGCATTTTGTCCCATATTTTGGAATATGCAAGAAACCAAAATTAAAGCTACATTTTGTCATATTTTAAACTAAAGCTACATTTTCCTTCCATCAATGTGATAATATGTCGAGTGACATATGTCCACTTTCTATTTGTTATATATGGAAACCCCCTAGGGGCACATTTTTTTTTTAGACATAATACAAATTCTTGTTTTAAATATCCCAAAAAGTCCAAACAGTTTTAAAATTCAAAATAAATGAATGGAAATTTGTGGGTCACACTAGTTAATATTTAAAACAAAATCAACTTCCATAAATCGAGGAGTTCAAATTATAAACCATCAACTTCCAAATAGCTTGGCAAAATTTCTAGTGGTAAAAAAAATTGAAGACCAAATTGGAGAATAGACCCAAGATTAATGTTGATTCTCTAAAAGGTAAAATTCACAACACAACCCAAAATGAGGATACCTTAAATTCGTTGGATGATGCATGGGATAAAAGCTTGAAATGTTAAACAAGAAGGTAGAGAATTATGTCCATTTTCACGTAGCTCCTTCAAAAGAGGTCTTCATGAAATAGACATCACAGTTTAAGCATTCACAACTCATTCATCATCTTTATTCATATAATTACACTAAAAATCACTATTTTTTCTCTTTTCTTTTCAACTTTATCATTACTTTTTCTCTTTTTTTCACACCAACCACCTAAAATATATTAAAAACATTATACGGTTTTGAACAGTGTTTCCCAAAATAGAAATTGAACAATAGTAAATTTCTCATATACTTCACTCACAATTACTTATAACCATACCATATAATATAAGAAATGCACTCACATAAATTTAGAGAACGGGTTGTGAATGCTCTAACTAGATATATTTGTAATTCGTTGTAAAAAGCTATAACTTAATTCGAAAGAGGTGGATTTCTTTTTGTTTATCTTCTGCTAAATCCTCTGTTATGGTGAATGGAAGTCAGACAAAGGAGCTTGTTTTGGAGCGGGGAATGAGACATGGAGATCCGCTATCTCCTTTTTTGTTTATCATAGCAAAGTAGCAATGGAAAGTCTTCATAAAGCATTTGATGTTATTATGGGGGCTGGTTTGCTTTAAAAACTAAAATTGGAAGTTACAATAATGAAACTTTTTTTAACATGGTATGTTTTGAATCAAAATGTGTATGTTTTTTAAACAAAAATTTAAAAAGTTAATATCATTGTTTTATTACTTATATCATTACTAATACGTAATTTCAATTATATCTTATCTTAGAATATCGTTTTATAAGTAATAAAATTTTATTCAATTTAATATTTTATTTATTTAACCCGTATAACGTACGGGTTATCAAAACTAATAATATATAAAACAATTTAATAAGTTATGTCTTCTGAGCGAGTGGGTCATTAACGGAAGTCATACCGCCCCTCCTCGGGGCTGGAATTGGTAGAGGTTTTGCCTTTTAAAGAGGAGGTCTTGGGTTCAAACCCAAACAATAATGTAATTTGATGTAATATAGGAGTAAAGTAAATTTATCGTTTCAAAAAAAAAAAAAAATGATAATTACGTTTATTTTGGAATTTACTCCTCGGTTCAGCCGCTGTCTTTGAAGCGAAATAGACTAGTTCCATGGCCTGTTTGTTATCTAGTTTTGGACTTGAAAACATACAAAGTAGATGCAAATCTATGCCTGCTAATCGATGATACCTATGCTTGAACGAGAGTATATAACACCATCTTTCCAACGAAATTACTCTATGGCTAATGTCTGTTGAACTGAATTCAATCATTTACTCTTGATTCTTTTTCGTATTTGGAGTGCATATATCGTTTCCAAATGGCTGTTGCTACAGACCGGCTGTTGAATCGCCTTCAACGGTTTCGTATCAAAGCAGATCGCATGTTAACGGATGTTTCAGCAGGTTACGAACATACTCCTCTGATTGCATCATCTTCGTCTTTCAAAATTCTCTGTAAGAAAGCAATTTCAGTCTCTATAATTGACCCCCTGTGGAGAATTGTGCACCTTTCGGCTCCTGAATTGATCAAATTTCTTCATGAAGAAGAAGAAGAGTATGCCTGTTTAGATGCTTATTGGTTGAAGTCTGTACCTAAGATCCTTCATGAGCTTCAGGCTGTTTTAGATAGTCTAGGTGACAGTAGAAATTGGGGCTTTTTGGATAGGCATATGTGGGATGAAGTGAATAAGGATGCAGAAGTGAAGGATCTGCTAGAAAAGATTAAGCATATGTTAGCTGATTACTTTCCTGTTCTTGTTGATGAAGCTCCTACAACCAATGGTGTGTTAGAAGAACTAAAGACGGTGATTGATGTAATGTTAATACTTTGTTGTGAGTTGATGGATTCAGATGAGGAATTTGTTGTCTTTGATGCTATATCGAGAAGGCTACTCAAGTGCGGATTTACACAGAGGCAGCTTGAGCTACTCTCGTTGGCAGGCAGATTACCGATGAAACAGAATGTAGACGAGAAAGAAACCATGGTAGGGTTTGAGGAGGATACAATAAAGCTACTTGAGAGGCTTACAGGGTTTTCGAAGAAGCGGGAGGTTATCCCGATTGTAGGAATGGCAGGGCTTGGTAAGACTACATTGGCTAAAAGATTATACCGGGATCCTTATATAGTATATTTCTTTGATATTCGTGCGTGGTCTTATGTTTCTCAAGAATATGTGAAAAGGGATCTTTTACTTGGTATTTTGAGTTCTATGGTTGAGCTTACAAACAGAATTTATAGCATGAGTGATGAGCAGTTAGGGGAACAAATATATAGAGGATTGAAGGGTCAAAAGTATTTGGTGGTATTGGATGATATATGGGATAATAGTGTGTGGAAGGAGTTGGAAATGTATTTTCCAGATGATAGAAATGGAAGCAGGATACTGCTAACCACCCGAAATATTGACCTGAACTTGGAGGCAACAACTCATAAATTGCGTTTACGGAGCGCGCTTGAAAGCTGGCGTCTGTTACAAACGATGGTTTTTAAAGATGGAAAATGTCCTTGGAGATTATATGATGTTGGAAAGCAGATATCAATGAAGTGTTATGGCTTGCCTCTTGCACTTTCTATAACCGCTGGACTTCTAAGAAGTAGGTGGACTAGAGCATATTGGAAAGAAGTTGCTGAAAGTTTAAGTAATTACATTGTGAGAGACCCAAATCAATACATGGACACTCTAGCTTTAAGTTACAATCATCTGCCTTCACATTTAAGACCATGCTTTCTCTATCTAGGAGTATTTCCTGGAGATTGTGATATCCCAGTGCACAAACTGATTTGGTTATGGGTTGCTCAGGGTTTCATAGATCAAACAGATAGTAAAACTTTGGAAGATGTGGCAGAGGATTACTTGATGGATTTACTTGGGAGAAGTCTGGTTTTAGTTTCCAAAAAAGGCGATGATGGACAAATTAAAGCATGTCATGTCCATGATCTATTGCGCAGTCTATGCATGTGGAAAGCAAAGGAAGAGGGGTTCTCTCCTATTACTTACAGGTATTGGAAATTTTACAACTTCATACTTATTTTGTAGTGTTGAAGAAATGGGGAGATTTGGTAACAGGAAAAAGGGTTCAGGTTAAAGCGGTACTTTTTCTCGTGTAGCTTGAAAGAGGCTGAGTTGAGTTCTCAAAATAATTTAAAATTGTCTATGTGTTAATAATGATTAAATAATTAAATTAGTACAATAATAATCCAAGTGTTTAAATAGAACAATTTACGAAGTTGAATGCATTTGAAACTAGACTTTTGGGTGATTTCCAACCCATTTCATTATTTTTTTTCTTTTACCTTTTGAGATAAAACACAGCCCAAATCGACCCGTTCTTATGTTAATGGGCAAAAATTGGCACCTCTAATCTTTTCCAACATGAAATGTGTCTTTCGACAACATGATCCTGATCAAGTAGCAAACGATCATCAATAATTGGCAGGTATGGACGTGTCTCTTCAGCAATTTATCCTGTTCCAGCTGCAAAAATAAAAAATAATTCACCAGCTGGCATGTCTTCAGAGCATTCTACCCCGCATGTTGATTTTATTTTGTGTTGTCCCATAGAATTGGGTGAATGTTTTCATAAGGGTTGGCCTGTTGACCATGTCACTTATAAGTTTCTTAGGATATTAGATATTGAATCCATTTTAATATTCGCATTTCCTAGGGACATACTAAATCTAGTTAACTTGAGATATCTAGCGATTAAATTTGAAGATGGGAATCCACCAACATCAATATCGAACCTGATACACCTACAAATCTTAATCATATCATCTACTAGGAATATTGTTTTACCTAGAACAACATGGGATATCGAATGTCTAAGGCATCTTTATATTAAGTCAGGGGAGAATCTTATTGAAGACTTCTCTTCTGGAAAATATATAAGAATATTAGAGAATTTGCAGACTATTTCAGGGGTTTGCCCTTCTCCTTCTTGTTTAAGCATTTTGAACAGAACTCCCAATCTTAGAAAGCTTGGTTTTTGTGGACCTTTAATATCTGCTTTAGGGGTCTTGGAGTTTCCAAATATACGCTCTTTGAATTTCCTTCAAATGTTAAAGCTATCAAATACAATGAAATATCACGCACCAGTGAAATCATGCAACCCACTTATGTTTCCTGAAAGGCTTACAAGACTAACCTTATCAGAGACTTGTCTGGACTGGAATGAGATTCACACTTTTGGGTTGCTACCAAACCTTGAAGTTTTAAAATTGAATGTTAATGCGTGCATCGGTGAAAGATGGGAAACAAGCAATGCTGGATTTGCGAACCTTAAGTTTTTGAAATTACAATATTTGGATATTGTGAAATGGGAAGCTTCAAGTGCACAATTTCCAAAGCTTCAAAGGTTGGTTGTACGTCATTGTTCAAGGCTTCAAGAGATTCCAGCTGGTATTGGTGATATATTGACACTAGAATTGATTGAGGTAAGTTGGTGTGGCGAATCAACCGCCCAGTCTGCAACAACAATTCAGAAAGAACAAGAAAGAAATGGAAATGATTTCCCTAAAGTTTTAACTTCTGTGCATAGAGATCTGCATGGAAAGAGGAAAAGACCATGTTATGATTGACTATCTACCCTCTTCACTTCATTATCACTTGGCTGACTGCTGATCAAATTTTTTCAAGGTTAACATTCTTTTTCAAAATAGCCATTTATATATCTGATCAAGTTCTTTGATCACTTGGTGGGAGCATCAACACGCCTTTACTTTTGCTAATTTAATAAAAACCTCCGTGGTTCAATGTTTTTGGGTTCAGAAGGTAAGTTTAACCAGATATACCTATTCTTCTGCCAACTTTTGTTGTTTTTCAACTTATCAAGAGTAAGAAAGTAGGGACTCTTTAATCTTGATTGATCCCTCCCTTCCTTCCTTCCCATGGCCATGGAATTAGATTATTATTTTTGTAAGAGGTTTTTGTTCACTAACTTGCTTAGCAAATTAAGTCCAAATCTAATGTATGATTTTGGTTTTTGCAGTTTTCAGCCTGATGGGATTGAGACTTGTAAGTAAAAAACCTGATGTGTCATTTTTTTGTTAATTATAGATGATTTACCATTTCGTTTTAACAAAATTTGATGATTAGGCTTTTTCATGTATTATTATTGTTATTTATTATTTATTTATTAACGTAAACATATGCCACCATCCCTTTCTCTGTGCGTCAGGCAACAACGGTGATAACATCTTCAGCAACCAAGTCGTTGGCAACAGCAAGTCAGCAACACCAACACCAACAGTAGCACCAGCACCTCGTCCCTCCTCCACAAGCCATTAAAGGTATTTTGATTTTCATTTATTGATTTTCAAGGGCTCTAATGAAGCAGATGGCGACTTGGTTTTTGCTTTCTGATTTTGATTTAGTTTTTGATAAGAACACTTTTAGCCTCACTGCATGAGAGGCTTTTTACTGTTAACCTTTGACAAAAGAATAAGTATATGATATCTTCCACATAAGAATAAGTATATGATATTGAGAGGTAAATGTTACCTGAACTATTTGAGAGTGTATTTATATTGCCTCCTTGTGTGTGTTATGCCGGTTTGAAGACCTTGTTTATTTTTAGATGCTATTCGTGGAAGCTTGCACACGCCTCATCAAGCCTTATTTGCCTCAGGTTGGATTATTATCTACCTTTATTTGGTGCCAAAAAAAATTTTAGTCCTTAATATGGTCACCTGACACTTTGGCCTACGTCTTTCCAGCGGTTGTGTAGTCGTCTTTATGTCCTTGAGTCAAAGGCATGATGTAGTTCAACTGTTTATGTGCTGCCTGGAGCATGGGCTCGAATGGCCTGCGTCTTATTTTTTGCTTCTTTAAGCATTTAAACCACCTGTGTCCTTACTGTTTAGGTGTAACACTTCGAAATTTTCGTATATTATGTTTGTCAATAAAATTATTATGGCCATGTTTCAAGCGTGACTTCATGACTAAGTTTTAGATAAAACTTAGTGGCTAAGCTTTAAGACAACTTAATAGTTAAGCTACGGATAAAACTTACTGACTAAGTTTTGGATAAAGCTTAATAGCTAAGTCTTGAATAAAGTATAAAACTTAATAGCTAAGTTTTAAATGAAATATAAAACTTAATAGCTAAGTATTGGATAAAATATTAAGCTTGATGACTAAGTATGAATAAAATATAAAACTTAATAGTTAAGTTTTGGATATAACTTAATAAATAAGAAATACTTAATGAGTAAGAAATACTTAATAAGTAAGAAATATCCCTATATAAATAGATGTCTTCAGGTTCATTTCAAATCACAATTTCTAATCATTTCCCTACTTTCATACGAAACTCTCTCCTACCCTCATCTAACCTATAAACACCCAAAAGATTAGGTGCGTAGCCCCTACTCATAATCACCCGAAGTTAGAAAACCAGTATAGAGGCTCTAGATATCAAGTATAGAAGTTCTGATTTAGAAGCTCGTAACTTAATCATTAGGTTACTTCAAGACACAAAAGCTTACCAAGTTTAGAGGCTCTGTTCAACTTATCAGGTGAATACGTTTAATACTTTCAAAATGATCAAATGATTTTATTTTGCGAAAATGGCATTAGTACGTTAACCATGTTAATGCATAGAGGTATTCTGCTAAAACATTTAGACCAGAAGTATATGTATGTTTGATCAAATTATATCCTGGAGATGTGTGAAAATCCCATACTAGGGCTGGTTCAGACTCAGTGCAGATCCGGAGAGTCCCGTAGTAAGACTGCCTGAGCACCAATACCAGTATATATGGAGAGGGACTTCCAGTTGAAATAGACTGCTAAATGTGTGGTTTATCGTTAATTTGTGATTAACTGTTTATCGTTATTCATGCCGAAATATTTTTGTGTCAAATTAAATGTATTCACCAGCTTTTCGCTAATGTATTATTTTTCAAACATTTTCAGGTAAACATGATTAAATATGTTTAGTCAGGTGTTAGTGCTGGATGGACCGTAAATCCTAGGCATGGAAACCCTGTGATAAACATATTAACAAGAATAGTCCTGGAAGGACTAAGTTTCCTAGGCATAGACCTTGTGGCAAGTTTTGAATATCTGTCAGTCGACAGAAAGTTTTGTAAACATTGCTTTGAACAATGTTATGTAAAATAATAGGTATTTAATTCCCAGGAATACATGAAAGTTTGCTTTTATAAATTTACAGAGTTATTTTACGTTATGAATGGAATTGTGAAACTTTTTTCCGCTGCGTAAACATCCTTCAAGTCTTTCAAATAAAAAAAAAAAAAAAAAAGTGAACAATAAAGTGTACCAATCGGTCGCACTCCCGGTGTGTCCTGAAACCGGGGTGTGACATTAGGACGCGTGAATTTATTTTATTTATGTAATTGACTTGCTGCGACTATTTTCCTTTAAAAATCGTTTTGGTTTTGTTTTTTCTTCGTTATGATTTCCTACCTGCCATTAGATGCTTTCCTCAGGAAGTTTAATTTCTTTGTTTGGCTGTTTTTTTCTTCATCTTTACTTGCATGCATTGTGTTTTCTTTTTGAATCGGCGACTAGGTTTCTGATCGGAGGGTTGAGCTATTGTTTTGTTTTTTGTAATTTTGGTCAACATGCATTTTTGTTGTCTGTAGTTTATTTGGTACTTTTTTGTTTTCAGAGTTGTATTTTGGTGATGTGTGCTGATTTTATTTCTGTTTGTCATGAGTGGATGCATTCGAGTTTCATGCTATTGCGCTAGATTTTGTTTTTGAATGTGTATATCTATCATTGTCATTAGGCGTGTTTTTCTTGTGTGATTGAAGGTTAATTTTGCTAATTTGTTGTTTATCTGTGTATTCATTTGTGCAGCAGACGCTTATGTGTTACCATTGTCTCGGTGGGGTATGCGTTTTTAGAGTGCAGCTGTAATGGTACGTTTTCTTTGTTTTACCATCTGGACTTCAGTTTCCTTAGGGGGATACATTATCGATTCTTGCTAAAATGACTTTGTTTGCAAAGTAATTTATTGATGACTTAGTGTTCTCAGGAGTTCCTATAGTTATATGCCTTAAAATTCTCTAAATTGTTTGTTCCTATATCATTTTGATTCTTAGCTAATGTGTGTAAAATTTTGGAAAAGAGGTTAGCAGTTGTAACAAAGCAATCCTTTGAATTGATATCCCCAATCTGACAGAGAATGCTTTTCATCATGTGTGAGTTACCCATTTACCATTCATGGTCCCCTACATCTGTTTCATGTTAACACATTTTGTTATCTAATCGTAAAGCAAACAAAATACAAGATGTTGTTGGTTCAATGTACCTTTGAGTGGAAACAGATCTCCAAAGACAAGTGTCTTGATGGTGATTACCAAGTCATGCTAAATTGACTCATTCTCTGTTTGATTATGCCACAGTTCACAAAAAAAAAAAAAAAAATTGTTTACTTCATCATAGTCCCTCATTGTAGTTGGGTCAAATTTGGTAAAACATTAGTTAAAGATAAAGCATCAGTCCATACATAAACATAAATAAATATGAATTAGTTATCTCATGATGAGAAGAGCTTTTTTAAGTTTGCATATATATATATATATATATATATATATATATATATATATATATATATATATATATATATAGACATAATTGATAATTGATTTAATCTTTTAATTATTTAAAGTATATTTGATTAAACTTCAATCCTATTTTTTGAGGTCATTGTATATTGTTTAGTTTAAACTCCAAGGAACGACAATGATGACGAAACGACTTACGTATACGTAACTTGTATGAGTTACATGCACGCAACTCGTAGTTGTACACGTGGTAAAACGTACTTACATATACATAACCCTTACATATACGTAACTCTTAGTTGTATACTTTGTAATACGTTGTTACATATATGTAACTCATAGTTTTCATGGTTTTCATTTATAACTTGGCTTTCAAGGGATCACTCCCCTATATATATATATATGTATCTATATATACACACACACACACACACGCACACACTCTTACTGTTTTGCAAATTCTTGTTGTGATATTATGCAATGCTATACGGTCTTTTGTCTGATTTGAGTGCACTCACCTGCTTGCTCAAAAACTACTAACTATGTAAACAATGTAAAGAACTTATGTTGACTATGCTTACCTCTAAGTAATATCGTTACAATAACAAAACGACAAAAGCGCCGTAGCAACACGTGGTATCAGTTCTCGTTTTCTACCAATATTACGGAGTTCTGAATTTTTTTACCTATTTTATACTTTATGCCATTATATATACTTTCAATTTTTCAAGTGATTATGTACTTTTTTTCAAGCCTTCTCAAAACACTCTTGAACCAATCTAATCAAATCTGAATTGTGTAATTTTTTTCTTTGTTAGTAAATTTTAGTGTTGTTATAGAATTATTACTCTATATTTAAAGAGCAATGTGATGAATAGGAAAGTACATGTATTTGTTGCATTAATGTACAAGTGCATAAAGCCAATGTTAGGATGACGTATAGGTGATCGAAATCCGCCATCTAAAAGACAGGAAGAGAGAGACTGGGAGAAATCGAGAGAAAGAAAGAGGGAGAGATCACTACCGCCATTAGTAGCGTCACCGGTATTGGGAGAGCCATCTACATCGCTGCTGCCACCGTTGCGGTGGAAGGTCCACTGTCCACCGCATCATCTAATGACGATGATGACGTCGTAATAGAGTGGTAATGTGCTTAGGATTCCGGTGGGGATAAACAACCAGATTAGGAGTTGCATGCTTGGATCGAAGTAAAGAAACGATAGAAGGATGGGTAGTGAACAAATTGAAAACGCAGCGGTTGATGTTGGATTAAGCTTGCAATTACAAATAAGTTTTGGGTTAGAATTAAATTAGGTTGGTTTGTTATTTAGAATAAAGATGCTATAGGATTGCTTCCTAATTTTATTTTTTCTTATTTAATTTAGCTTGGGGGTTAAGTTAGATTATTATAAATAGGGATAGCATCTCAATATCTTTTATTGTAATTTTCTGGATTCTTTTGGAAGTAGTAAAGATTACAGGCTTCTTCTTCCTGTTCATTTTCTGTTTTCTGGAATTTTGTGTTAATAGGTTCCGATCCAATTGACTATAATTGGCATCAGAGATTGGTTTAAACCACTGCTCGATTACACAAAGAGGGTCTGATTGAACAAGGGGTTACAATACTCTAAGGGCTGAGGTACAATCAGCCCTATAATTGGAACAACAAAAGGATCTGATTAAAGGGGGTTTTTGGGGGGGTTGGGGGGGGGGGGGGGGGGGCGCTGTTCATTATCAGCAATCAAGGTTGATTTTCCGGTGAAAATAGAAGACTATTTTGATGGCAGTTCCAGAAAATCAAATTGTTCCTCACAAAGAAACCACCAACCTGACTCTACAGTGCCCTGTTTTGACTGCTTCAATTAAACGATTTAGGCAGTTAAAATCAAGGCTTTAACATTCATGGACTATGGGAAGCTATCGAACCTGGTGTTGGTGTTGGTATTGTTGTTGATCCAAAGATGAACAGCTTTGCAATTGCCTATCTGTATCAGGCAATACCAGAAGAACTGAAACTGCAGGTTGCATAGTTCGAGCAAACCAAATATGTCTAGGCTGCTCTGAAGGCCAGGTTTGTGGGTGCTGATTGAGTATAGGTGGCAAAATTGGGATCTTTAGAGACTGAATTTGAGTCTTTAAAGATGAAAGATGCATACACGATTGAAGAGTTTGCTGGTCGTATCAGCGGTATTGTGTCCAAAGCAAACAGCCTCGGGGTTGTTTTTGAGGATAATAAACTAGTCCAAAACCTCCTCGGTTTTGTTCCTGATCATTTTCTACCCATTGTAGCTTCTATTGAACGGTTTGCTAATGTTGATACTATGTTGTTTTAAGAAGCTATTGGCAGGTTACGGACGTATGAAGAACGGATCAAACTGGTGGTAAATCCCAAGGTTACAAGACCTACTACTCTCTTATGAAGAATGACAGGCAAAGAAAAGAGACCAAAAGGGAAGTGGTTGGGGCCGCGGTTCTAATAAGGAAGATGGTAGGGGCCGAGGGAGAGGCCACGGTCGCTCAAACAGTCAGGGAAGAGGTGATGATCAAGGTCAAAGTTCAAATCAGCAGCAGAAACGGGGAAGGGATCGATATCAAATTCAGTGTTTTCGTTGTGATGCATTTGGACATTGCTCCTCTTAATATCCAACAAGGAAGAATGATGAAGCAGTCAATTTGGCACAAAAACAAGATAGTGGACCACTCTTGTTAATGGTTGTTCACAAGGAGACGGAAAAGAAGTTCATTTTCCTTAACAAGGAAAAGGTGATGCCACAACGTTGTGTGTTGAATCCGGATGAAATTCACACATGAATCCTTGATAACGATGCATGCAATCACATGACAGGTAACTGTGAATTGTTTTTTAACATTGATTATAATACATTTGGCAAAGTACAGTTTGGGGATGGCTCCTATGTTGATTTTACAAGGAAGAGGGAATATTATTTTGGCTTGCAAGAATGGCGGTCAACGGATCTTGGGGGACGTTTATTACATACCATATCTAAGGACTAATATTCTTAGTCTTCGCTAATTCACAGAAGTTGGGTGTTCAATTCTAATGAGAGATCAATACCCATGGATGCATGAAGCCAATGGAACGACGCTTATGAAAGTACAAAGATCTCCAAATCGTTTGTACAAAATCGAGTTGAAGGTAAAAGCTTCGATTTGTTTGCACGCAAACATCAATGACAAGGCATGGTTATGGCATGCACGTTTGGGTCATTTAAATTTTGACTCTAAAGAACATGGTTGCAAAGGAGATGGCACTTGGTGTACCAAATATAGAGTATCCTAAGCAGGTTTGTGATTCTTGTTTTTCAGGAAAGCAAATGATAACTTTAATCTTGAGTTATTTAATTATGAAAGTTTGAGGGTTTGTTTTGTCAATTCATCAAAGTTTGGTTTTATTTTTGTTCAATGATTTTGAGTCTATTTTTGTAGTCGATGTTTCCTTGTTTGCCAAGGTTATGAGTTGGTCTAAATTAGTTTAAATAGGAGTAGATTGTTTTCTAATTCTTGTACCTGATTGTTTTGATTATTGATTAATAGAAAGAGTCGTGGGTTGTCCTCCCCAAACTTCTATGTTTGTTTGTTTGATTGAAAGGCCAATTTCCAACAATTGGTATCATAGCGCAGAGAAGAAACGCCAAGAATATCCTGGTCGCTGATCAGATTGATGATCTTGTGTTGCTGATAGAGTCCAGAAATTTGATCAGAAACCTGATTCTGTTGCAGAAGGTCTGATTGCAAGAAGTTGTTTGATCATAGAAGAAGAAGAAGAAACCGGAAGCAAGACATGGCAGATGGTGGTAATGCAAGAAACGCAGGGCAAGTAGTTCAGGCACTGACTGCTAAGGAACCGACAAGTACCTTTTCTCTACAAGCTCCAAAGTTGACTTCGACCAACTACACAGCATGGTCAGTCATGATGAAGATTATATTGGGGGCAAACGGATTGCAAGAAACAATTGATCCAGAAAAAGGAAAAGGGACAGAAGAAAGAAAGAAATTCATGGCCTTGGGAGCCGTCTTCCAAACTTTACCGGAAGATGTTATGCTTCAAATGGCAAAGTATTCGGAACCGAAGGATGTATGGGAGGCGCTAAGAGTTAGGTACTTGGGAGCAGAACGAGTCCAGAAAGCTCGCCTTCAAATATTAAGAAGCGAGTTGGAAGCATTAAAGATGGGAGAAACAGAAAGTATAGATGATTTTGCTGCAAAACTAGGTGGAGTACAATCAAAATACAAGAGTTTGGGAACAACACTTGAAGAAGAGGTTATGGTAAGAAAATTTTTAAACTCGATGCCTGAAAAGTATCTACCTATAGTTTCCTCGATTGAGCAGTTTGCAGAAATCGAGAAAATGGCATTCGAAGATGTGGTTGGACGATTAAAGGCATATGAGGAAAGAAATAAACTCAAGAACATAAGTGAAAGTTCATCCCAAGATAAACTCTTGTTCACTCAAACTGAAAGCTCAAAGAAAGTTGAAAACTACCAAGGACGTGGTAGAGGACGTGGAAGATTTAACGGAAGAGGAAGAGGGAATCGAAGATGGAACTATGAACGAGAGGTTGATCAAGATGAACAGGGTGAGGATCAAAGGAGGAAGAACCCTGAAGAATGGCAAGACAGAAGAAAGAACCTAAGGTGCTACAACTGTGATAAGATCGGGCATTATTCGAGCGAGTGTAAAGCACCTAGTAAAGGGAGAGAAGAAGCAAACTTGATAAGAAAAGAAGATGATGATGGACCTGCTTTGCTTATGGCAACTTGCTCATTAAACCAAGTAAGGCTAAATGAAGAAAATTCTATCTTGGTGAATATGAAAGGAATGGAAGAGAAGAAGGAATGTGGTATTTGCCTATTTGGATAATGGGGCAAGCAATCATATGACCGGACGACGGGACTACTTCAGTAAGTTGGATGAGAAAATTGTTGGTCAAATGAAATTTGGTGATGGTTCTCGGGTTGAAGTTAAAGGCAAAGGAACAGTTCGTGTGCAGTGCAAGAATGGTGATCAAAAGGAGTTTTCTAATGTGTATTACATTCCAGATCTATCTAAGAACATTCTTAGTTTGGGTCAATTTAATGAGGCTGGATGCAAAATTGCAATTGAAGATGGAATCTTGAAGATACATGAAAGAACAGGAGATTTGTTAATGAAAATACAAAAGGTGTCAAAATAGACTTTACAAAATCAAACTTCAGGTAACTGCTACTGAACCTGCTAAGAAGAAAGAAAAAGAATCTGAAATGAAGTTAGCAATTGAAATTCAATTCGAAACATTCCCTGTGACGCGATTCGGTAGACTAGATGAGAGTGTGAAAAGCCAAGCAGATTTTCTTGGAAGTTCATTCCAAGAACAAAGAATTCAAGAAAAGAAAATGGAGATAAGTAAAACTCCAAAGCAAGACGTGGATGGTTCAAATGCTAATGATCGTGAAACAGTTAAGCAAGTCTGTTATAGACAACTGAAGAGGAGGAACAAAGGAAAGAAGAAAAAGCACAACTCAAGATTAAGGGGGTGAATGATAACTTTAATCTTGAGTTACTTAATTATGAAAGTTTGAGGGTCTGTTTTGTCAATTCATCAAAGTTTGGTTTTATTTTTGTTCAATGATTTTGAGTCTATTTTTGTAGTCGATTTTTTCCTTGTTTGCCAAGGTTATGAGTTGGTCTAAATTAGTTTAAATAGGAGTAGATTGTTTTCTAATTCTTGTACATGATTGTTTTGATTACTGATTAATAGAAAGAGTCGTGGGTTGTCCTCCCCAAAATTCTGTGTTTGTTTGTTTGATTGAAAGGCCAATTTCCAACAGCAAACCCATTTACCTATTCTTGATTATTCTAACTATCGTGCCACAAGACCTTTGGAATTAGTGTATGCGGATGTATGTGGTCCGATTTCTCCAGTAACGCAAGGTGGAAACAGGTACATGTTCCTAATTGTGGACGACCATAGTTGGTACATGTGGGCTTTCTTGATCAAGACCAAAGATGAGGTCTTTGAATGTTTCAAAAAGTTCAAGAACCTAATGGAGTTGGAACTCGGAACGAAATTAAAGACTTTGAGGACAGATAATGAAGGCGAGTTCGCCTCTTATGGTTTTGAAGAATTTTGTGATCAAGAAGGGATTACGCACCAGTTTTTCTGCTCCCTATACTCCACAACAAAATGGGGTTGTGGAACGTAGAATAGGTCTTTTTTGGGCGTGAATTGGAGTATTTTAAAGGCTATAGATCTTCCACAAAATTTATGGGGAGAAGGAGTAAGACACTCTATCTATTTATAGAATCGGATGCCTACAATAGCTCTCAAAGACAAGACACCATACGAAGCCTTAAAGGGTCGAAAGCCAAACTTAGACCATTTAAAGTCTTCGGATGTGAGTGTCATGTTAAAGTGCCCTTAATACACTTGAAGAAGCTGGATGACAAAAGTCAACGAATGGTGCATCTTGGTGTTCAACCAAACACCAAAGCTTATTGTCTATTTGATCCCATAAACAATAAAGTTGTGGTAAGCAGGGATGTTTTCGAAGAGAATATAAAATGGGTTTGGAATAATTACTTAAACGAATATGACACTCAAAGTCCAAGTTGAAAGGATTTTATTGTGCAGGTGAACCTCGTTCACATGGCAGGAGAAAGTGGAAATATGCAACCAAATAGTGGGGCAGATCATGTTGGAATGTTAATAATCAAGAAATGAGAAAAGTCAAACTGCAGAATAAGTGTGTCAATTGGTAGTTAGGTTTGTTAAAAGTTAGTTATATAACCGTCACAATTGGTGGGGTATAAATACCCATGTTGTATGACATTTGTATGTGTGGAATTTATTGGGATAGTGTTTATTGTTCCCGATTGTGTCTTTGTTTCTACCGAGTCCCTGCACAATCGATGCATACTCTTATCAATTGTTCATCCATAATCGATCCTTGATCCAGAGCCTCAACATGGTATCAGAGCAAAGGTTGAACAAGATCGATTGAGAACGTGCAGTATCCATCAAACTGAAAGACGAATGGAATTCAAGAAAGAAATCAATGTTTCTGTAACAAAAGGAAAAGAATAGAAGTGTACGCATGTTTGATTTCCCGTGCACGAGTTCGAAGTGTGTCCGGTGTGTGTTTGTGTTTAGGAAGTACATCAACAAAAGGCAAACGTGATTTGAAGAAAGAAGAAGAAACGAAGGAAGAGAAATGGACCAGGAATTCTTTTTATAGTAATTCTTTTTATAGTAATTAGATTATCGATAGAAGAAACGCAGAAACAAGAGAGCGAAATGAAATTAGTGGATCGAAATTGTTGATCATAAGACCGAAAAAAATTGAATCCACTCAAGATTCATTTGGAACCGGTTGACAAATTCGAAACCACATTGAATTGCCTTCAAAACATAATCGAAGATTAATCATGGCGGTGCTAACCCCATTGGAATCCAATTCAAATAGCAATCGGAAAGTCGTGATAAATCAAGGAAGAACCAATTTCAATTCGACAAAAAGACGGTGCTAACCCACTTCAATCTTGATCAACAGATCCGGAGAGTCAAAGTAAAATTGCAAATTGAGTACCAAGCGAAGAAGAAGATGGATTGCACGTGTCTGCGACATAGGATGAACAACAACAACTGTTAAGAATTTCTTGATTAGGGGGGTGATTGTTGGAATGTTAATAATCAAGAAATGAGAGAAAGTCAAACTGCAGATTAAGTGTGTCAATTGGTAGTTAGGTTTGTTATGTAACCGTCACAATTGGTGGGGTATAAATACCCATGTTGTTTAACAGTTGTATGTGTGGAATTCATTGCGATTTAGTGTGTTTATTGTTCCCGATTGTGTCTTCGTTTCCACCGAGTCCCTGCACAATCGGTGCATACTCTTATCAATTGTTCATACATAATCGATCCTCGATCCAGGGCCTCAACAGATCAGAACACAGCTCCGGGCAGTGATTCACCTCCAACAGTGCTTGTTACTAGGCCAAACAGTCCAGTTGCAGCTCCAAACAGCCCACCAGTATCTGATTTTGGGTCAAACAGCCTGGTTTCTGGTGAAGATGACAGCCCAAAGTCTGCTGTAGCAGGCCGTGGGCCAACGCTACCTCATTTGCCCACTGATATAGAAGGCCTAGCAGATCCATCTAATGCAGAACAAGGAAACCTTTGATGATACTTCTGTTCGTGGTCAAAGATCTGTTGAAAAAGTCCTTGAAGATGCCCCCTTTGATTATGATGATCTTCTCGTAGTGGAAGCAGAACCAAGTTGCTGTACCGAGGCTGCAAAGGATGCCAAATGGAGAGAAGCAATGCAGCAAGAATACAGTCAATTGAAAGAAACAACACATGGAAATGAATCAAATTACCACCCGGTCATCGAACCATTGGGCTAAAATGGGTGTTCAAAGTTAAAAAGGATGCAAATGGAGCTGTTACCAAGCATAAAGCACGTCTTGTAGCTAAGGCTATGTGCAAAAGTTTGGAATTGACTTTGGTGGAATGTTCATCATCTAGATGTTAAATCTGCATTTTTTCATGGTGATCTAAAGGAAGAGATTTATGTATTTTAACCAGAAGGTTTCGTGAAGAAAGGAAGGAAGCAGTAGGTTTACAGGTTAGTGAAGGCTCTATACGGCTTACGCCAAGATCCTAGAGCCTGGAATACTCGTCTCAACTGCACCTAAAAGCAACTTGGGTTCATTAGGTGCAAACATACATAGGTTGTTTATCGAAAGGTGATCAATAACCAATTATTGCTTGTGGGAGTGTATGTTGTTGACGTGATTGTAACACGAGGAAATCAAGATGATATAGCAAGTTTTAAAAGATAAATGGAGGCTTGTTTTGAGATGAGTGACCTTGGACTCTTGCAATATTAGCTTGGTATTGAGGTGAACCAAGGTAACCAAGGAATCTCGATTAAACAAGCTGGATATGCAAAAAAGGTACTGAAACAGGCTGGTTTATAAGAGTGCATGCAGCTAAGTTCCCTATGGAACCAGGTTTGAAGCTGTCAAAGAATAATGAAGGGCTAGATGCTGATGCAACTGATTATAGAAGGCTGGTTGGTAGCCTTCGTTACCTAACACATACACGGCCTGATCTGAGCTATGCAGTTGGCTATGCGAGTCGCTATATGCAGTCACCAAAACAGGTTCATATGCAAGCTATTAAACAGTTCATGTTCATTGGGACTACACTACCGAAGGAATGGAAGTAGATCACTATATGGTTATAGTGACAGCATATGGTTGATTCAGATGATGGTAGAAGCACAACTGGTCTTGTTTCTATTTCAGTGATGCGCCTATCGCATGGAACTCCCAAAAGCAAATTACAGTGGCCTTGTCCTCGTGTGAAGCAGAATTCATGGCTGCTATTAGTGCAGCATGCCATGCACTTTGGTTGAGAGGTTTATTAGCTGAGTTAACTGGCTGGAAGGAGAAAACTATTACACTTAAAGTTGATAATCAGTCAGCTATGGCTTTGATGAAGAACCTGGTGTTTCACGGGAGGAGCAAACACATCAATACACGCTATCATTTCATAAGGGAGGTGTATTGAAAGAAGAGAGATCAAAGTTGTACATAAGTGGAATGTGCAAAAGGCGGATATTCTAACCAAGGCTTTACCAAGACAGAAGTTTGAAGAGATCAAGAAGCTTCTTGGAATGAAGAAGATCACAATTTGATCAATTGCAAGATTAAGGGGGTGATTGTTGGGTTAATCTTGCAATTACTAATAAGTTTTAGGTTAGAATTAAATTTGGTTGGTTTATTATTTAGAATAAAGATGCTATAGGATTGTTTCTTAATTTTGTTTTTCCTTTAATAATTTAGCTTGGGGGTTAAATTAGATTATTATAAATAGGGACAGCTTCTCAATATCTTTTATTGTAATTTTCTGGATTCTTTTGGAAGTATTAAAGATTAAGGGCTGACTATTTTCTTTCTTCTTCCTGTTCGTTTTCGATTTTCAGGAATTTTGTGTTAATCGGTTCCGATCCAATTGACTTCAATAGATGGTCGGGATAAGCGAAAAGGCGACCTAGGGTTTATGACGACAGCGATTCAGGTAGTTTGAGCCAATCATTCAGCAATTTAGGTAGTTTTAGCCCAGTATGTATGATTTAGGTTTCATCACTGGTCGATCCCATCTATCAGCTTGATCGGTTTGTCTCCCATCGTTCAGCTGATTACATAGTTTTTATACCTTCAAAAAGAACATGAGTATTTGCCTATTTTTTCAGTATTGATTAGATGGATGATGGATTGCTTCTTTGAACTGTTTAATGTTTCAATTTTTTGGGTTATGTGTTTCTATCAATAGTGTGTGATGTTGTCATTGATCTACTAATGAGTTGTATTTTATTTTTAACTTTTCAGGATAGGGGGAGCTATAACACAGATTTGAGAATGTAATTTACAGAAATTGGCATTGATCTCACTCTCACTTGAGGCTTTAACTTCCTGGGAAAACGTCTGAGGCTGATAAGCTTATTGACTATGATGTGTTGCTGTAGGATAAGTTTCTAGTCATCCTTTACCATTTACATGGTGATGATCTTAGGGAAAGGGTATGCTAACTTGAATCATTGTTTGATTCGTTGTTCGTACTCTGATTTTAATATTCCATTTAACCCTTTTAATCCACTAAAAAAGTAAATCTGAAGTGAGATTAGATATGATGGCAACTGTTGGATAGAATTAGGCACTGTGGGAATTATAGACCACCAACTATTCAACAAAATGGGTCAATGGAATTGGTAATTTTTTTCTTAGTTCGTAAATGAGAATTTGACATTGAATTATAATGCTTTGATTCCTACAACAATGAGGATTTACAACAAATTATCATCACTCTGTTTGTGTTAAAGAGGCAAAAAATTATTCCTACTGCAAATAGTTAGATTACTGATTAAAAAAAGGGTTTATTTGTAGGTTTTTAAGACTAGAAATTTATTGGTGCAGTCAAAGAAACCTGATGATCCATAGTAGTTTTCATCCTGTTAATTGTACTTGCGTGCCAATATAACTTAAACTACACATATATAGGTATAGCTTCTGTAACATCGCCATCATATTTTATGATTGTAAATGGTTTTCTGCATAGTTTATTTAATTGGATTCTCCAACAAAGAAACAACAACATGAAGAACAAAGTTACATCACAGCATGATCTATGAAATGGTATGCCAATTACCATTTTAAATTAGGTATGGAGTCATTCAAGTTTTGTTTGTACTTCTGCTTATTCATCTTCGTTTTCCACTCAAAGTGTGTAGGTATATTGGTTATCGATTCTTTGATTCCTTGATTCTTTGGTTATGTAATTACTTATCATTGTCAAGAGGTACATTACAGCCTTGCTGTTGCAATCTGCACCTGAGGTTTGTTTCTGATTTCATGTGTTTAGTTAATTGTTTTTTACTACCCCTAACGACAGAGTCACAATGGTTGGCATCCACCGTACATCCCCGCAACGCGGGGCAGGGATACACCTAGTTGGATAAAGTTTCGATTTTTTCCGTGTATCTTTTTAAATTATACAATAAATTACACGGATGGTCTCTAAGGTTTATTTAAAATTCGCATTTTGTTCCTAGGTTCTAGAATACCGGTTTGGTCTAATAAGCTAGGCAAATGTAACACCTTTAGTCCTTACGATATAATCTTGTTAAAAAGTTCCACTAAATGGTGTAAAATTTACCTTTTTGCCCACTCACGATCTTTAAAATTGCCTTGGGGCAAATTCGGTTGTCGAAAAAATGTCAGGTGCGTAATGCCAAATTGCCAATACAAATGGTAAATCTAAGATAACCATGATGTTTTTGTATAGACTTTAATGCCAATACAAAGACGGGTTGTGGATTTAAAGATCCTAAAAACTAGTAAAAAACAAGAACGCTAATTAGCATTGTTGAACAAACCTTAAAATCCAAATAATGTCTTAAAAAAATGACAAACTGAATCATGAATCGATGCGAAACCCGTCTATTTTCTCTTCTGGTCTCAATCGAAGATATCTTCTCCCTCGTTTCTAGGGTTTTTTGGTACTATGGGATAAATATAAGAAGGATTAGTTGAAGAAGAAGAAGAAATGATGAAACCTTAATTTGACCATCATTTTTTACATTCGGTTGTTTTAGCACTTTATCTAACCTGCTTTGCAATAACATATCACCCCTAACTATTAATACACGCAAGAGAAAATTGCATAAATGCTCCCTGTGGTTTGATCAGATTGCATGATTGGTCCTTAAATTTTAAAAATTGCAAAATTAGTCCAAACTTTTATGTAATCATTGCAAATTTGGTCCTTAAATTTTACAAAAATGTGAAGTTAGTCCAAACTTTTATTTGAGCATTGCATTTTTAGTCCCTAAAATTAATTTAAAAGTTAGTTTAAAATTTATAAAATGCATATAAAAAATAAATGAATTTAGTGCTAGGGACCAAACATGCAATGATTACACAAAAGTTTAAACTATTTTTGCAATTTTTAAAGTTTGGGGACCAAACATGCAATTTGGTTAAACCACAGGGAGCATTTATGCAATTTTCTCTTACGCAATTGTCTTTTGTCTTAGCACATTCCAGGCACACCTATCTCCCGTGAACACTTGATGCCAAAATTCATTTGCGTCAAAGTAGCTTAGAAAGATGGTTTTTAAAAACGTGAGAGGCGTATGCCTCAAGGCGAGGTGGTCAAAAACCAATTATGAGGCGGCGCCTCATAGGGTGTAAATGGTACGTACGCCTCGGAGGCTGAGGCAGGTCGGAAAAACGGTAAGGCGGTAAGGTTACCTGAGGTGGATGCTTTGAGCGGGAAAACAAAATACAGCTAGCCTTTCTATTAATAAAGCGGACCTCTTAAAAGTCGCAAGCCCTAATTGCGATTCAGACTTCAGAGGATCGACATCGCAAACTTGCAATTTCTTCTTCGATATTAGAGAGACCGACATCACAGACCACAGTATGAAATTCATCTGATTTTGTTGATGTTTGTGCTCGACTACTCGTTAATTCGTTATCATAATATTCTTGTCTTCTTTTCCTGTTAGATTTAAATTTAATCTCATATTGTTAATGTTTGTGCTCGTTATAATAATATTGTGTTTATATTTGTCTCTTAAATGTTGTATATTTGATTCAAGAGTTTGTTTTGTTGATTTTTGACATGAGGTTTGTGCAAAAGGGATCTGATTTGTGAATGTTTAGAGTTTAGGTTTAAGTTTTGATTGCATAGTGTTGTTTAAGTCCTGGTGTGTTAATATCAGTTGTTAGTGACTTAATGCCTTAATGACAATGTTTGTGTCATAAAGTTGTCATGATACTGTTATATGATTTTGATTTTAAAAGATTGAAGATTTGTATGCTACTTTAAACTTAAGCCTTTTATGTTTAGTTTTGATGGTGTTAATGTGTTATACTGTTATATGATTTTGATTTTAAAAGATTGAAGATTTGTATGCTACTTTAAAGAGAAAATTGCATGAATGTTCGTGTGATTTAACCAAATTACATGTTAGGTCCCCAAACTTTAAAAATTATAAAGATAGTCCAAACTTTTGTGTAATCATTGAATGTGTGTTCCCTAGCACTAAATTCATTCATTTTTTATGCATTTTATAAATTTTAAACTAACTTTTAAATTAATTTCCAATGCTCACATAAAAGTTTGGACTAACTTTGCACTTTTGTAAAATTTAGGGACCAAATTTGTAATGATTACACAAAATTTTGGACTAACTTTGTAATTTTTAAAGTTTAGGGACCAATCATGCAATCTGATCAAACCACAGGGAGCATTTATGCAAATTTCTCATACTTTAAACTTAAACCTTTTATGTTTAGTTCACTTTGTGTTATAGAATTATACTATAGTGAGTATGGGGATGTTTTTAAAAGATTGAAGATTTGTATGCTACTTCAGTTTTGGTAGTAGGTGAATATGAATGTGCCTTTTATGTGCATATTCTTTTTAGGATGGCTAGTAAAGGTGCAAGGAAAGATCCATCTTGAAAGTATGAGGATGAATTTGAGGTACTAGCACAAGGTGGCAAAAAGGGTTACAAGTATCTAAAATGTAAGTTTTGTAGTAAAGTTATTAGAGGAGGAGTGAAGAGAATGAAGGAACATCTTGCCTGCACACATAAAGATGTCATGCCTTATGCAAATGTGCCCCTTAAAGTAAAAAAAGATGAAATAAAGAAATACTTGAAGCAATTTCAAGATGCAAAGTTTGTTGTCCAACGAAATTTTGAAGAAAATGTGAAAAGTGGGGCATATTATAGCAGTGCTGGAAGTGTTGATCCATGTGCTACCTCTAGGGGTGTTAGAGGACCAATGGATCGGTTTGTGGGTGGTGCGAAAGATAGAGAAGAAGGATCATTCCCGACCGAAAAAATGACACCGGCGAGTGCAAGAGAGCATCGAAACAGAGTTTGCTTGGATATTGGAAGATTTTTTATGAGAATGGAATACTGTTTGAAATAGCAATTAGTCCATCATTTACTAGTAT
The DNA here is from genome assembly GCA_025506415.1 of Flaveria robusta. Lineage (NCBI taxonomy): Eukaryota > Viridiplantae > Streptophyta > Magnoliopsida > Asterales > Asteraceae > Flaveria > Flaveria robusta. The sequence goes on from CM046466.1 coordinate 20,349,186, forward strand.
GCTACGTTTAGTTGGGAACTTCGGCCGAGGATTGAAGCCCCCTACCATGCATGAGTTAAGGACTTGGATCCTTAAAGAATAGGTTAGCACAACCACTGCAATGGTGGATGATATAAAAGCTACATGGAAAACCACCGGTGTTTCTTTAGTATCAGATGGATGGTCGGACATGAGAAATAGAAGTTTGATTAATTTTTTGGTCAACAATCAATATGGTATTGTTTTTCTGAGAATTGTTGATGCGTCAGATTGTATAAAAAGTGCTGAAAATTTTTCGAGCTGCTTGATGAAGTTGTTGAAGAGATCGGTGAAGATATTGTAGTTCAAGTGGTGACCGACAATGCTAGTGCATACAAAGCTGCTATAGCATTGTTAATGAATAAGAGAAAAAGCTTGTATCAAAGCCCGTGTGTCGCTCATTGCATTGATTTGATGCTTGAAAATATCGGAAATTTGACGTAACATAAAAATGCTTTGCTTAAAGGAAAAAAGGTTAGCGATTTCATCTATAACCATCAGTGGGTGTTGAGTTACATGGAAAATTTAAAAGAAAGATCTTCTTTGACCAACTACCACAAGATTCACCATGACATTTTTGACTATACAAAGTATTTACGAATCGAAAGAAGCTTTACAACAAATGTTTGTTTCAACCGAATGGGGGACATGTGCTTGGGCTAAAAAGCTAATGGAAAAAAGTTAAAAAAAACTAATCATGGATGAAAGAAGTTTTTGACCTAGTGTGGTTTATTTTTATTAAAACCACAATGCCACTTGTTGAATTTTTGAAATTTGTTGATGGGGAGCAGACACCAGCAACGGGATTTATTTATGGAGCGATGGATAATTGTAAAGAAAAAATAGCAAAGTACTTGGATAACAAACTCTCTTCTTATAAAAAGATATGGGACATCATCGATAGAAAATGGGAGTTCCAAATGCATCGTGATTTGCATGAGGCTGCGTACTACTTAAATCCACAATATCGATGGAGTCCCAATGTTTTAGAGCATCCGGAGATTAAGCGAGGATTATACAATATTTTGGATAGACTCGTTAAGGATTCGAGTGTTTATTTGAAGATCGAAGATCAACTCATTGCATATAAAGAAAAAAAAGGATTATTCGGATATAGGGGTTCTTTGGTGTAAGGTTTATAGAAAGGCTGATGCACCCAAAACAATCAAAGTACTTCCTGCATGCATGCACTTTGTACATAGTAGAAGTTGCTTCAGAAGTTTTACACTCTACACGTACAGAAAATTATTCTAAGTGTAAAATCTTCTGAAGGCAAAGACCAAATCTTCTGAAGCCAAAGATGAAGTCTTCCGAAGCTTAGAAGACAAAGTTTTCCAAAGCCATCAAGACAGAAGACTGATTTCTTTCGAGGACAGAGAAGACATGCTTTCTCTGATCTACTTTTTCAAAAAGCTGACCAATTTTCTGCTGCCACTCTGAAGACTCACCAACTTGTATAAGTTGGTGAAAAGGTCCATGTTTTTGTAAACTGTAGATTATGGTTTTGAGTCTGTAACTTTCTACTTTATGTACTTTTATCCTTTTTGTAATATATTAGGATGTGAGTTATGGCATGTCATAGTCACTAGTCAAAAGGCAATCTGCCTTTTGACTTTACATTGATCTTGTTGTCTAGATTAGTGTTTCCAGCTGGCCTTTAAAGTATGGTCGGCTGTAGGATGTAGTATAAAATATCTCAGGTCCTTATATCTTATTCTTATGCTTTGTAACACTTGTAAAAGAACTTGAGAGCAATATACTTATTCTTTGAAAACCATATTATGTTGTTGTTCTTTGTTCTGTCTCATTGTTTGCTTGTGTTCCTTAGTATCATAATATTGTTCCAGTTCCCTATTTGATCTGTTACGTGTTCTAATATTTTCCTCATTGTGAGACTGGTTGTATTGACCTCCATTCAACGGTCCTGCATTTGGCAACATATCAGGTAAATTTTTTGTTGATATTTGTTATTAGTTCATAACATTATATATTTATAAAAAGGTATTTATGAGTACACGTGTCAACACCATATTAATTCTCATCAAATTTTTTTCGCTTCTCTCTCCTATTAAATATTTATATTAATTACTAATAATATTATTTAATTATTTTTAGATCTAAAATATTTTTGTAAGTAAATCAAGAAAGAAATCTTTTTATTAGTGTTATTGCTAAATAAACAACTCAATATAAGAAACTTTTCAACAATATCAAATTTTTTTAAATATATGTTTTTATAATGGCTTGTTTTGAAACAAAATGTCTAATTTATTTTGGGAAAAAACAAAGAAATGTTTTAAAATAAAAGTTTAAAAAGTTAATATAATTTTTTATTACTTATAGTCCTTAATCATATATTATATTAGAATATAACTTTATAATTAATAAATTTTTATTATATTAGATATGTTATTTGATCAACCCGTGTAATACACGGGTTTAATAAAGCTAGTTTTATATAAATTAAATTATTTACTAATATCTTATAAGCATATGTAGTTAAATGGTGGGCGAATATGGAGATGAGACTACCGAACTCAAGGCTTTTGCGATTAAGGTTTTAGGTCTTACGTGTTCCGATTCGGCTTGTGAACGTAATTGGAGTACGTTTAATCAGGTCCATACTAAGAGACGAAACCGGTTGAACACCGAAAGAATGAACTTCTTGGTTTACATTATGTACAATAAAAAATTGAGACAAAAACTCTTGAAGAAGACTAATTTAAAAGAAGAAGATGATTGCTGATTGTTGAAAATGTGTTGTCTGGTGATGAGTGGTTAGCTGACCCAAGTGATGCTGATGAAGATGAAATTGGACGTGATAGTGCAAGTGTGGAGGGAGGTGGCAGAGCATGTGGGGAGGAAAGTAGCGGTGCAGGTTGTGACAACCGGCAATTTCAGGTCAATACCCGGCCTTGACTTGGTTATAATTACACCTGTAATACTTGATTTTCAATTGAATTCCATTTATTGAAGTCGTTTTATGCATTGCAAAATTTCACGCATAACATGTCATGCATCGGTAATTCGGCGTAATTACCATTTTTACACGCAATGCAGCACTCACGAACGTTGGTGATAATTAATATATATATGTGTCAATAAATACTTTAAAGTGTTTTAAAGTATCTTAGATTCCAAATTAAATACATTGGAAAAGTTTAAAATTTAAGAAAAACCTTAACGCGTAAATTGATATTTTACCCGGATAAAACGCGTATAACGCAACTACTAGATAAATGAGTTATTATTTACATATCATCAATATTAAAATGTATGATATTATATGATTTCTTATAATATTTTTATGTATTTTAAAAAGTAAAAAGTAAAAATATAAAAATATGTAAAAATACCTATAGTGCAAGAAATACCACCCAAATACCCAATACAACACAAAAACTAAAAACCAAGCCCCCATTTTCCCTTTGAAACCGTCCACCCACCCATCACTTCATCTTTTTCTCTTTTCTCCTTTTCATGAAGAGATTCTTGCTTAACTTGTAAATCCAAGAGTTTCCATTTTGATGCAATGACTTTCCAAGTGATTAAAGAAACATGTCTTCCATTCTACTTATGGGCACTCTCTTCCCTCCTCCAATTTGACCAAGAAGTATGAGTTGTCAAATCCTAAATTAGTCTTACATGTATATGACAAGAATTGGTGAATGTTAAAAACAAAATCCATCCACAATTCACCTACACATTTCACCAACATCTCTTCTCTTCCCTCCTCCCTTCAAATTTCGTCCAATACACATTCACCACCACTTTATTTGATTTCCAACTCATTTTCTACAAATCTTGGGTGATTCAAGTGCCATTGTTGAAGACCAAGTGATCTTTGAAGTTTCCAAACACCCAACAATATCATTTCCATCTTTCTTTGTCTATCTAAGTAAGAACACTCTCTTCTTGTTTACATATCTTCTTTTGTATATCATGTTCATCCATTTATTAGATGACATGTAAATATCTTCATCCAAAAAGTCTTTCATGTTAAAAATGATGTTTTTACCAACAAGGTGTTTCAAGAATAATACTTTACAAAATATTTTAACATGATCTAAGTAATGACTTTTGTTCTTAAAAAGTGAATGTTCATAAATCCATGTTTGACTAAACTAGTAGTTGAAGATTTTATATAAAGTCACAAAAGTATGTTAAAACTCAAGAAGAGTTCAAATGGGTTACTTTATGCTTATGAGATTTTTTTAATGTGTTACAAGTATTATTATGACCAATTTTAAAAGTTACAAGTATGGGTAAGTATATATATACATGAGACCTTTAAATGGAAAAATATGAGCTTCATGACTAAATATTATGTTAGTTTGAAGGAGATGTTAAAATGCTTAGTAGATGACTTTTAACAAATATGACACATGACTTTGTTATCTTGACATGGGACTTAAAATATAAAATTTATAGACTTTATGATGTTAGCTACTAGTTCATTAAAAGTATGAATTAAAACAAGTTGATAAAGTGACTAATTAATTCATTAAAGATATTTTATATTTTAATATAATGTAATAAAAAAAATATATAAATAATTTAAAGAAGCCTTAATTTCATAAAGGTAAGTTCATAAAAGTTAAATAAAATAAAATAATAAATCTACTAAGAAAATAATTAAATAATTATTTTATGGGTAAGTATATATATATATTTATCCATGAGTTGTAAAATATAAAAGTTAGTGATTTTACGTGGATGTAAATATTTTAAAATTATCTTTCATTTAAAATAATACAAGTATTATTTTACCGAGTAAAATAAGATTTCTTCAAAACCCTAATTTCTACAAAATACATATGAAAAATATATAAACACTTACAAGACACTCGAGTCACATCTCGGGTCGAGTCAAAATGATATTTAGTTACCCAAATAATATGTCAACTTTAAAATACAAAGGTTTTTAAACATTTTCAAGCAAAATATTATTTATTAATGTTTTCTAAGTAATATATATTTTTCACGAATTATCATCCTGTATCACCAACGGGTCGTCAAGTCAAACACTTTATTACCAAGTTATGTGGATGAAATGGTTACATGCTCACATTACATGTAGGAGCAATTACTTAGACATAAGTTGCCTTGATTATTTTAGGGCGAGCTTAGGTCGGTTTCCCCGAGAACGTTGGATATTTACAAGTTTACGTACTCGTTTATTACTGTCAGGTGAGTTTCACGGCCCCACTTTTACTTGTTTTTATTTTGGGGAAGATTACATGCAAAATACTATTTTCCTGGACACATTTACTTGATAATGATTTCACATGTTATATAAGTTGTTTACTTACCGTACAAAGTCCCCTGTTATCGGACCGTTAGTTTATTTCCCAAAGCGAGGTAATCATGGATAGTACTATTGGGTTTGACTACCCCCACCCGGGTTAATTACCCTAACTTTGACCGGAGGTCTAAACGGGTGCATTATTAGCCTGTTCAACCCTGTGCTTACGGTAGGCACTAGTAGGGGCAATCTATTACATTTTCAGTCTAGCTTCGGTTGCGGTGCTTATATAATATTGTAGTATTGTATGATCGACAATCAAATCATAGAAAGTCTTGTGGTCCATTACATTGATTATTGTTACTTAAAACCTGTGAACTCACCAACTTTATGTTGACATATTTCATGCATGTTTTCTCAGGAAATTAAGGTTTGCACGATGATAGGCTTGTCTGGAGCTTATCGCATTCTAGGATTCATGCATGCTTTGGGACATTATTTCTAAATGGTCTTGTTTGAAAAACAATTTACATTTTGCTACTACTTCCGCTATGTAACTCTGAAAACAATTATGTATCTTTCAACGTGATTGCAACGTATGTTTTTATCAAATCATGTAGTGGTCGATCAATGACTATGGTTTCCATGATAATCACGCCCCGCGGGAAACCGCTGTAGTTGGGGTGTGACAGATTGGTATCAGAGCCATTGGTTATAGGGAATTAGGTTGCATTTAGTGGACCTAGACTATAACTGTAGTTCATTACATGTCTTTAACGCTTATTACAATAACTTAACTTATATCAATTGTACTTGTGTATTGCCTTGTCATAGAGATGTCTTCAGCATCGATGCCGATCTACATTTTTGATTCGGATGAGGAGTACGAGCCCACGTCTCCGACCTCTTCTGCAGGATCCACGTCTGCACTCCCGACCCTTACTCCCGATGCCCTGATTCAGCCTACTGTTGTTACTGAGACCGAGACCTCTGCACCACCCTCTATCCCTGTCACCGAACCTACTCCTGACCCTGCACCTGTTGCCCCGGAAGCTGTACCCTCAACTCGATTCTCCGGGCTTCCTCCTCCTCCTCCAGGCACGTATTGGTGGGCGCCTACACCTGAGACGCATGCTAACCTTCCGGAGGAGCTCATCCCGGGAGTCGTGCGTATCATCGGCCCGAAACTGCCGATAGCCATTCCGCTGACTATGTCGCATATTTTTGTTGAGTCATCTCTGGAGTCTGCCCCTGTGGCTACTGATTCTCAGCCAGTTGACCCCACTCCCGAGGCCACAGATCCCACCCCTCAGCCTGCTGACACTGAGGTAGTCGACCTTGATTCTGAGTCTACCGACCCGATTTCTCAGACGGCCGACACTGACCTTGTCGATTCCGACCCGGAGCCCACCGAGGCCATCCCTCAGCCAAGTGACCCCACCTCTCACCCTGTTGATCCTGTTTCCCAGCCTATTGACCCGATTCCCCAGCCCTCTGTCCCGACTCCGCTAGCAGACCTTAACTCCCTCGATCTCGCCCCCGAGTCTGCTGACCCCACCCCTCTAGCCGCTAGTCCCGAGCTAGTGGCTGTGGACACCTACCGTATCTTTGGTCCGGGTGTACCACCACCCTCTTTCCGTCGCTATCGGGCTCGCCCTGGGAGTGTGCTTCTCGCACACACTCCTAGGAAGCGGATTCGTATCCCGATTCGTCCTGTCACACCCGCTCGAGACTGTACTGCCTAGCCCGAGCCTGCGCCCAAAAGGCGTAGAATCGACATTCGTCGGTGGGAGTGGATGCCTAGCCGACTGGACGAGTGGAGAGACATCGAGGGTATTCCCTCCACCTTCGAGATAGGTGAGTCGTCACGTGCTTCACGTCCGACACCCCTCACTCGGGAGCCTGTGGAGCTGACCGTGCCCCTTCTTGTAGCCCGATCTGCGAGGCACGACCAGCAGCTTCACGAGATACGTACCGAACTTACCGGAGTTCAGGAGGCCATCGACATGGAGGATGTGGAGAGCCGACTGCTATCTATAGAGGAGGGTAGGTACCTGGATGATCAGGCCTTACATACTATGCACGATCGCCTCACCCGAGTACAGCAGAAGATGTCAGCTATGACGCATAGAGTGGAGGCAGCAGAGCATAGGGCTACCCAAGCAGAGTAGCGCGCAATAGTGGCTGAAGAAAGAGTGATGGTGATGGAAGAGCGCCTGGAGTCCTCTACTGTATTGGCAGCCGTGTTCATGCTCATGGCCATGGCAGCAATGCAGACAGGCGCATTTACTCATTTATTTCATTGATTGCCTATCGTGAGCGGGTTGTGCTCACGTAATATTGGATATTAACTTGTTGTTGGAGTATGTACTCTTAAAATACTTTGTAATTCGTACAATTTATTATCAAGTTATGTTATCTTTTATATATTGCGTGATTGCTTGGTTGTTATGATTGTTTACTTTTGGTGCACATGTGCTTGACATTATTACATATTGTCTTATCTTGCTTATCAATATGATTTGAAGAAACATGCCACCGCGAAGGAGAGTGAAGAGAATGAAGGAACATCTTGCCTGCACACATAAAGATGTCATGCCTTATGCAAATGTGCCCCTTAAAGTAAAAAAAGATGAAATAAAGAAATACTTGAAGCAATTTCAAGATGCAAAGTTTGTTGTCCAACGAAATTTTGAAGAAAATGTGAAAAGTGGGGCATATTATAGCAGTGCTGGAAGTGTTGATCCATGTGCTACCTCTAGGGGTGTTAGAGGACCAATGGATCGGTTTGTGGGTGGTGCGAAAGATAGAGAAGAAGGATCATTCCCGACCGAAAAAATGACACCGGCGAGTGCAAGAGAGCATCGAAACAGAGTTTGCTTGGATATTGGAAGATTTTTTATGAGAATGGAATACTGTTTGAAATAGCAATTAGTCCATCATTTACTAGTATGCTACGTTTAGTTGGGAACTTCGGCCGAGGATTGAAGCCCCCTACCATGCATGAGTTAAGGACTTGGATCCTTAAAGAATAGGTTAGCACAACCACTGCAATGGTGGATGATATAAAAGCTACATGGAAAACCACCGGTGTTTCTTTAGTATCAGATGGATGGTCGGACATGAGAAATAGAAGTTTGATTAATTTTTTGGTCAACAATCAATATGGTATTGTTTTTCTGAGAATTGTTGATGCGTCAGATTGTATAAAAAGTGCTGAAAATTTTTCGAGCTGCTTGATGAAGTTGTTGAAGAGATCGGTGAAGATATTGTAGTTCAAGTGGTGACCGACAATGCTAGTGCATACAAAGCTGCTATAGCATTGTTAATGAATAAGAGAAAAAGCTTGTATCAAAGCCCGTGTGTCGCTCATTGCATTGATTTGATGCTTGAAAATATCGGAAATTTGACGTAACATAAAAATGCTTTGCTTAAAGGAAAAAAGGTTAGCGATTTCATCTATAACCATCAGTGGGTGTTGAGTTACATGGAAAATTTAAAAGAAAGATCTTCTTTGACCAACTACCACAAGATTCACCATGACATTTTTGACTATACAAAGTATTTACGAATCGAAAGAAGCTTTACAACAAATGTTTGTTTCAACCGAATGGGGGACATGTGCTTGGGCTAAAAAGCTAATGGAAAAAAGTTAAAAAAACTAATCATGGATGAAAGAAGTTTTTGACCTAGTGTGGTTTATTTTTATTAAAACCACAATGCCACTTGTTGAATTTTTGAAATTTGTTGATGGGGAGCAGACACCAGCAACGGGATTTATTTATGGAGCGATGGATAATTGTAAAGAAAAAATAGCAAAGTACTTGGATAACAAACTCTCTTCTTATAAAAAGATATGGGACATCATCGATAGAAAATGGGAGTTCCAAATGCATCGTGATTTGCATGAGGCTGCGTACTACTTAAATCCACAATATCGATGGAGTCCCAATGTTTTAGAGCATCCGGAGATTAAGCGAGGATTATACAATATTTTGGATAGACTCGTTAAGGATTCGAGTGTTTATTTGAAGATCGAAGATCAACTCATTGCATATAAAGAAAAAAAAGGATTATTCGGATATAGGGGTTCTTTGGTGTAAGGTTTATAGAAAGGCTGATGCACCCAAAACAATCAAAGTACTTCCTGCATGCATGCACTTTGTACATAGTAGAAGTTGCTTCAGAAGTTTTACACTCTACACGTACAGAAAATTATTCTAAGTGTAAAATCTTCTGAAGGCAAAGACCAAATCTTCTGAAGCCAAAGATGAAGTCTTCCGAAGCTTAGAAGACAAAGTTTTCCGAAGCCATCAAGACAGAAGACTGATTTCTTTCGAGGACAGAGAAGACATGCTTTCTCTGATCTACTTTTTCAAAAAGCTGACCAATTTTCTGCTGCCACTCTGAAGACTCACCAACTTGTATAAGTTGGTGAAAAGGTCCATGTTTTTGTAAACTGTAGATTATGGTTTTGAGTCTGTAACTTTCTACTTTATGTACTTTTATCCTTTTTGTAATATATTAGGATGTGAGTTATGGCATGTCATAGTCACTAGTCAAAAGGCAATCTGCCTTTTGACTTTACATTGATCTTGTTGTCTAGATTAGTGTTTCCAGCTGGCCTTTAAAGTATGGTCGGCTGTAGGATGTAGTATAAAATATCTCAGGTCCTTATATCTTATTCTTATGCTTTGTAACACTTGTAAAAGAACTTGAGAGCAATATACTTATTCTTTGAAAACCATATTATGTTGTTGTTCTTTGTTCTGTCTCATTGTTTGCTTGTGTTCCTTAGTATCATAATATTGTTCCAGTTCCCTATTTGATCTGTTACGTGTTCTAATATTTTCCTCATTGTGAGACTGGTTGTATTGACCTCCATTCAACGGTCCTGCATTTGGCAACATATCAGGTAAATTTTTTGTTGATATTTGTTATTAGTTCATAACATTATATATTTATAAAAAGGTATTTATGAGTACACGTGTCAACACCATATTAATTCTCATCAAATTTTTTTCGCTTCTCTCTCCTATTAAATATTTATATTAATTACTAATAATATTATTTAATTATTTTTAGATCTAAAATATTTTTGTAAGTAAATCAAGAAAGAAATCTTTTTATTAGTGTTATTGCTAAATAAACAACTCAATATAAGAAACTTTTCAACAATATCAAATTTTTTTAAATATATGTTTTTATAATGGCTTGTTTTGAAACAAAATGTCTAATTTATTTTTGGGAAAAAACAAAGAAATGTTTTAAAATAAAAGTTTAAAAAGTTAATATAATTTTTTATTACTTATAGTCCTTAATCATATATTATATTAGAATATAACTTTATAATTAATAAATTTTTATTATATTAGATATGTTATTTGATCAACCCGTGTAATACACGGGTTTAATAAAGCTAGTTTTATATAAATTAAATTATTTACTAATATCTTATAAGCATATGTAGTTAAATGGTGGGCGAATATGGAGATGAGACTACCGAACTCAAGGCTTTTGCGATTAAGGTTTTAGGTCTTACGTGTTCCGATTCGGCTTGTGAACGTAATTGGAGTACGTTTAATCAGGTCCATACTAAGAGACGAAACCGGTTGAACACCGAAAGAATGAACTTCTTGGTTTACATTATGTACAATAAAAAATTGAGACAAAAACTCTTGAAGAAGACTAATTTAAAAGAAGAAGATGATTGCTGATTGTTGAAAATGTGTTGTCTGGTGATGAGTGGTTAGCTGACCCAAGTGATGCTGATGAAGATGAAATTGGACGTGATAGTGCAAGTGTGGAGGGAGGTGGCAGAGCATGTGGGGAGGAAAGTAGCGGTGCAGGTGGAAGTTCATCAACTAGGAAAAGGAAAAGTGTTCTAATAAATTTGATTGACCAGGATGATGATGATGATGATGATGATGATAAATCAAATTGGGTAGAAGAAGATGATTGTGAGGATGATTAGTTAGAAAGTGATGTCTTTTATGTTGTTTGAAATTGAATTTGATTACAAACTTTTGATGTGTGCTTAATTTCATGTTTGCTTTATGTTTTAGACTTTGTGATATATTATGAGTGATAACTTTTGAATTTGATGATGATATAACTTAGAAAAGTGCTTCCTTTGATGTTTTAGTATTTATTTTTATAAGATATATAATTTTTATATTTATTTATTATTTTCGACTCGGGCTTACGTTTCGTTTCTCCTCGAGGCTCGATTTTGTTCTTTTAAACTTTGCTTAGAAAGACGATCAATGATGTGAACCGGACTTTCTTGTAAGACAAAGCAAAAACCATGATATATCTTGTCATCACCTCTATGAAAACCTAAAAAGAAAATGTCTCATTGTTGAGTATTTCACTAATTATGAAAAAACATTGCGACCATCAGAAGATGGCCTTACTCCAAAATGGTCGCTACAAATAGTTTCACTTCAGATTATTTGATTATAAAAATATTAGCGAGTACGACTATGCTCTATTCTACATCGCCTCCATATTAAAAAATTACATAAAAAAATAATTGATAAAGCCATGTTTGAGAAGACTTTATGTTTTAAGCTTCTAACATGCTCTTTCCATAACAATATTAGTAAAGCTTGTGGTTTTGGTGTGTGTGTGTTGTGTTCGGGTGTGGGTGTGTGTGTGTGTGGGGTGTGGGGGTAGTTTGCACGCGCACTTCACTCAACTTGTAAAATGTTTTGTATATTTGTAATAAAACCAAGCCCAAATCTAAATAGACGCCCATGTGTTTATAACATTTATCATCGACACCAAACGTAAGCCTAATTTGCAATCAACCACATCTTATCTTATCTAACTAATCTAATAAAAGAGTAACTTGTGAAAACACATGACATCATCACAATCCTTCTCGTAAAAATTTTCTCGCTTCTCTCTCATATTAAATAATTACCTTAATTACTAATAATATTATTTAATAATTTTTTAGATTAAAAATTTTTGCCAATAAATTAAGAAAGAGATTTTTTTTATTAATGTTATTTTTAAAGAAATAATTTTTTTTTAAATTAAGAATTTTTTTAAAACATCAAACATTTTAAAAAATATTAAATATTTTAAAATTAGTGTTTTTAAAAGTGGATTTTTTATACGGTTTGTTTTAAAACAAATTGTTTACTTTTTTTCTTTAAAAAAATTTACAAACAAAAGTTTAAAATTACGATAATATTGTTTTATTACTTATAATATTTACTCATATTTAATTTTAGTCATATTATATCTTAGAATATCAATTTATAATTAATAAATTTATATTATATTAATATTTTATTTATTCAATCCATGTATTACACGGTTTTACTAAAACTAGTATGGTTATAACATTAATCGCCTTGAATTTGTAGTCGAGTCAACTTGAACCATATGTTATCAAAAACTTGAAACTTGATTATTTATTTTTCTTTGTTAAAAGTTCACTCGTACCATCAACCATAAGTTGAGTCAATTTATTATATAACTAGTTTTATTAAACCCGTGTATTACACGAGTTGAATAAATTAAATATTAAATATAATAAATGTTTATTAATTACAAAATAATATTTTAAGATAAGATATGATTGAAATTACGTATGAGTAATGACTTTTTAAAATTTTTTTTCCAAAATAGAATTTAAATATTTTGTTAAAAAACCATATTAAACAATGTCATTTCTAAAAATTTGCTTATTATAACTCGCATTTTTAATTATTTTTTGTTTATAAAAAATCTAATATCAATTTAAAATATTTCGTATTTTTAAAAAGGTTTGATGTATTAAAAAAACATCTTACTTTATAAAAACTTTTTTTTTTGAAATAACATTAATTAAAAGATCTATTTTTTAATTTATGAAAAAAAAGCTATTTTTAATCTAAAGACTAGTTAAATAATATTATTAGTAATAAAGATAATTAATTAATACCAGAGAGAATCGGAAAAATTTTGATGGAGATAAATGTAATGCTCCCACGTATCCTCATAAATAATATTTTATTAGAGCAGTAATATAATATAAGATTTAAAACTAAATTTTGTTGAGTAAAAACATAAACTAAAACCTGAAGAGGCTTATCATCCCATCGAATTTAAAGTTTAAACAACGAAAAGGTATCGAGGAACTTGTTAGAGGGCAGTTCGATCGATACAGAAATCTGAAAAATGGCTTCCGTGGTGAAGAACGTCCTCAAGACCATCAGAGAGAGGGGTCTCCTCAATTTCGCAAGGGAGCTTCGTGAAGAAGGATTTCTGTTAGTCTTTCTCACCTTCAATTTCAATCGATCTATTTGCCTGTTTGTTCAGATCAAACATCCATTTCCGAAACAACTTATTCATTAGTTTCTTCAATTTAATCTTCATCTTGTTCCAGTGTATTGAAATCAATTGCTGTTTATTGATTTCTTGCTGTATGTTGTTGTTTCGGCTTTTAGGGTTTCCAGATATATGGCATTTCTAGTCTGTTAGAATATAGATCGATGAGCATACGGAGTTAGGTTACTAGGTTAGTTCTTGTTGGTATTCAGTTTCTAGGGTTTTTTTGGTTGAAAGTTGGATGAAAGTGATGACATTAGGGAGAGAACATACGGGTGAGAAAACTGTGAGCTGAGAAACCAAGATGATTGCCTTTTAGTATACTTGCAACGGTATTTTACTGGCAATAATAACTCTGTTTCGATTGGACGGCAACCGACATTCTTGGGAATATATTGTTGAAGCACTGAATGCTAATGAACAAATGTTATTTCATTGAGATCCTGCCTCTCTTTTGATATCAGAATTGCATTTGTCCATTATGAAATCAGTCATTTTGTAGAATAAAATGATCTATCTGATAATTTATATTTTGTGATTATCCGGTGATAATATTGTTGAGCAATATTAAGGATTTGGAGGCAGCCCTCTTATTCCCTCTCCGCAAGAGGCGGGCTTTGAATGATTTTAGATCAGTTTTTTTTTTTTTTTTTTTAAGTTGAAAAATCACTTTTTTTATGCTTTGAGATTTGAAAGTGGTATTTTTATATGATGAGGATAAGGGATAAAGGGAATAGGTTTAACCTGTGTATATGTTTGAGTCGTGCTTGTATTTGAGATTATTTTGTTAATCTATTTTTTATGCATGCGACTGTACTTAACTTTCTTTTGTGTTTGTTTCAGGAATTGTCTTACTGATGGAAATCTTTTGTAAGTAAAGCTCCTCCACTTGAAATACATTTATGTGCCAGCTAAGAACCATGATTTTATTAGTGTGGTTGATCAAGTCATTTGTTTGTTACTTCTCATTGCATTCTACATAGTATGATACTCCTATGTGGTTGGCATCTTGTGGGAAGTTAATTTTTTGACAAATTGTTGTTTCGAAAGTTAAAACTGAAGTCTTAGTCTACTAAACTATGCGTATGGGTTCCTATGCAGTGTAACTTGAACAATATCGTGCAACTGTTGGCATCTTAACTCCATGATGATATTGGCAAATCATTGCTTATTTTGTTGTTTTGAAGATAGTTTATGTTTCAAGTTCTTTTCCTGAACAATATACGGGGCTCCTTGTAGTTGTTGCATATGTGAACCATGAACCAAAATCCTATTCTTGTAATGCAAACGAGGAGACAACTATATTTATCTAATAATATAGTTATTCTCAGAAACACACCTTAACCTGACACAAGTGTGTGGATGCTTTTATGATTCTTAAACATCAAACCATGTGTAGAGTAAGAATTATTTTATGAGCCTCTGGTGCAAAACTACTTATCAAAATGACACTAGCTCAGGATAAATTTAAGTGAGTAATAGTAATGGAAATGAAGTTTAATTCTGCTAAAATCTGATTTCTTGCAATATGAATGTCAATAGATCACAGAATTAATAATTTTTTCTGTCAATTAAAATATTGTAGTCCGGATCTTCATTTGCTTCACATTAGCTACTAGTATCATCATCAGTAATCTGGAACCATAACTTTTTGATTTGTGAAACATTCAGGCAAACCAAAATCCACAACATAGGTGCGACACTAGTGGGTGTTGACAAATTTGGCAATAAATACTATCAGAAGCTTGAAGGGACACAATATGGTAAGGCTCTGTTATTTGTTTATGCTTATGTTTAATAATCCCAACTCTTAATTATAACCATCCGTGTGTTGTGTTGGATTATGAGTTGCAGCTCTATAATCATTAATGCTACTTAGTATCATCAATTTTTGTATATGTATTTGAAGTTGGATTATCCCTGGGGAACGGCTTATTGCTTCTCTTGATGTCCAACAAAGGGATTCAGAGTTTTTCAGACTGAATGATGCTTATATACAAACTTACTAAACAATTGACATCAAATGGCCCTATATATGTGTGACTTGCGATTCTCCGCCTGGAACTCCACGAAGTTTTACTATAGTGACCATGTTGGTATGTTTTTTTGATGGTAGGACGACACAGGTGGGTGGAATATGCATCAAAGGACCGTTACAATGCTTCTCAGGTCCCACCCGAGTGGCATGGTTGGCTGCACTTCATAACTGATCACACTGGAGACGAGGTAAGTCTTATATTTCCCAACCATATTTATATTGTGGAATTAGGAATTTAGAAATGAAAATGAAAGTGAGACATCATGTTTGCTTTATATCATTCATTTAGGAATGAACGAATCAAAATGAAACTCATACATTATGTTGTCTTATATCATGGATTTAGGATGAAGGAATTGAAGTGATAGTATTAGTCATATATCATGTATGTTAAATATTATGGGTTTATAAACAGAAATGAAAGTGATACATTAAATCTATTTTAAGTGAGGCATATGAGAGGTTTTTGTTTGTTTCAGCTTCTAATGCTTAAACCGAAGAGGTACGGGTTGGATCACAAGGAGAACTTCTCAGGTGAAGGTGATGAATACATCTATCATTCTAAGGGACACACACTTCATCCTGGGCAGAGAGACTGGACCAGGTATCAGTCATGGCAACCAACCAAGACCCAGTAATTGAATTCCTTTTGCGTGCGCTACAAGTTACTGTCGTATATTTGTAGCTGTCAATAAGCACCACCTTTGTGTGGTTGAAAATTTCTAAACAAATTCATCCATTAAAGCTTATTTGAGCAAAGACTGATTTGGGTTTCTTGTTTTGTCTTACTTGTTGAATATGAAACCAATGGTCCCTGATGAATTTGTTTGCTGTATTGTAACCTTTTCTTTGAACGGGTTTTTTTACACTTGCCTGCTATTTAGGCTGATGGAGTGGGACATCTTACTAAACATCTTGATACTGTTGGGTTACAAGCTTGTAACTAACCCAACAAGCTTGTAACTGCATAAGAACAAAGTAGAGGAGCATATTTGATTTTATAATCTCACTAGAAGAAAACTATTAAGTTTTGAATAAGAAAAACAAAAAAAAAAAAGGCTGAAACAAGGTGACAAGGTTGGTTAGAGTGTTGATATTATGATGCATCTATAAGCAGTCCAAATAATAAAAAGTTCATCTCTAAGCATATTATCACAAAAGAAGTGAAGGCAGAATGAACTGACAACTCTTTATGATGCCATGTTATTGTCCTCACAATAATATGTGTATGCACCTTCACAAGTTACGCCCAGTTATCTTGTAATTCAAGTACCTGAACTACTAAACAACAAAGTATTATAGAACCTAAACTACCATTAATTCAAGTACCTAGTGCAACACATGACGTCTGCAGATCTTATAAGATTCATTAGGAGCTCGAGAGATTTTGTTTTCTCATGGGTGCCGATGAAGTATATTTAGTGGGTTGGTATGAACCTACTAACTACATATCTACTATATCAGATAAGGAATCTGATAAGTGGCTTGAAGTTATGGACGTCAAGATGTTATCCATGTATGGTAACCTGGTCCGGGTTTTATTGATCGCCCTCTTAATGGAAGAATTGTTGGGAGTAAGTGGGTTTTCAAGAAGAAAACTGACATGGACGATATCGTGCATGCTTTCAAAGCATGACTTGTTGTAAGGAGACGTCATTGTCAACAAAGTTTATACGCATCTAAACATAGCGAATCCTTTCACGAAGCCCATACCTCAAGCTAAATATGAGGCATATCTTAATTCTCTAGGGCTTCATATGTGATGTGATTTAGAATTGATTTGTATTCATTATGTGGATATCCCGAACTATATAGCACTATCATTTTATTTGATTTGACATGTTAAATATTATTGCTTGCATTAATGTATACTATGTTCTGTGTTAGCATGTTTAAAATACATGAATAACTAGGTTATTCTAAATATTCGTAGTTGGCAAGAGTTATGAGAATAACTTTGAATTAGGACTATTGTAGGGTGTTTGGTCGACTAAAAAGTGTTACTAAAGTTCATAGTCACTTATGGAAGGTAGATATTACGCGATTGCTTTTAAGGACACTTCATGGATTGGTGTCTTAAGTGTCTTGAAAATGGTATTACCTTCGCATCCTTTGACGTGCATTAAATATTAGGGCTTGATTGCATGAAGCATCAAATTTAAACATTACCTAACACCATTCTTTGACCAAAAGGTATTAAGGGTTTTTGGTGGGAGTAATGTGAAATATAGTGAGACTTTGAAATAATAATCAACTCAAGTACCCAACCTATGAGTTACCTGGCCTAAGCCTTTGAAAACATATGGGTCGTGGTTACAATTAATAGCGACATCAATCTTTACCAAAATGAAGTAAGAAAACACGAAACTGTAGGCACATGCATTATTTAGGAACTCAACATCAGAAAACAAATCTTTTAAAATTGTAGGAGTTATAAAAGGAATGGGTAAATAAACATTCCCACCTCTGCAACACGCATTATACGTAGGTCTTTGACGTCGAGGGGAAGACAATACTATACGCAAACCAGAATAACGCCCCACAATATTTGCATACATGTTCACACTTGCCACAGTCAAGGTACTCCATTAGCAAAGTCGTTGATTCATTGGTCATCTCCAACAAAATTTAGGGAAAGTCGTTATCGGCTACTTTAGTGATGCACTTGCATTAGATGTTTCACCCGCATACCAGAAAGAAGACATGAAAGTGTAGGTGAATAATGTTGGCAGGACACCTGAAGGCTCACACGCATGATCAACGGTAGTGAATGGCCTACGTTTTGAAGGTGTACGCTAAGGGAACATAGGACTAAGCGATCTAGTAGCATGCTAAGGTAAGGAAAACTGCATATAACAGTAAATTCGCAAGTTGCACTCTATGGTAATAAGACTGACTAAACAAAAGGTTTGTTAATCCATAACTAATAGTAAATTGGAAAAAAAAAGTTTGTTGTTTATATGAACCGCAACCGATACACACCAAAAAAGCATTTCATATGTTTGATAAGAATTCACAGAATTAGCATGTGTTCTAGCACCAAACAACACAAAAAGCGTCAATCTAATAGCATGACTTGTTGTGAGGAGACGTCATTGTCAACAAAGTTTATACGCATCTAAACTTAGCGAATCCTTTCACGAAGCCCATACCTCAAGCTAAATATGAGGCATATGTTAATTCTCTAGGGCTTCATATGTGATGTGATTTAGAATTGATTTGTATTCATTATGTGGATATTCCGAACTATATAGCACTATAATTTTATTTGATTTGACATGTTAAATATTATTGCTTGCATTAATGTATACTATGTTCTGTGTTAGCATGTTTAAAATACATGAATAACTAGGTTATTCTAAATGTTCGTAGTTGGCAAGAGTTATGAGAATAACTTTGAATTAGGACTATTGTAGGGTGTTTGGTCGACTAAAAAGTGGTACTAAAGTTCATAGTCACTTATGGAAGGTAGATATTACGCGATTGCTTTTAAGGACACTTCATGGATTGGTGTCTTAAGTGTCTTGAAAATGGTATTACCTTCGCATCCTTTGACGTGCATTAAATACTAGGGCTTGATTGCATGAAGCATCAAATTTAAACATTACCTAACACCATTCTTTGACCAAAAGGTATTAAGGGTTTTTGGTGGGAGTAATGTGAAATATAGTGAGACTTTGAAATAATAATCAACCCAAGTACCCAACCTATGAGTTACCTGGCCTAAGCCTTTGAAAACATACGGGTCGTGGTTACAATTAATAGCGACATCAATCTTTACCAAAATGAAGTAAGAAAACACGAAACTGTGGGCACATGCATTATTTAGGAACTCAACATCAGAAAACAAATCTTTTAAAATCGTAGGAGTTATAAAAGGAATGGGTAAATAAACATTCCCACCTCTGCAACACACATTATACGTAAGTCTTTGACGTCGAGGGGAAGACAATACTATACGCAAACCAGAATAACGCCCCACAATATTTGCATACATGTTCACACTTGCCACAGTCAAGGTACTCCATTAGCAAAGTCGTTGATTCATTGGTCATCTCTAACAAAATTTAGGGAAAGTCGTCATCGGCTACTTTAGAGATGCGCTTGCATTAGATGTTTCACCCGCATACCAGAAAGAAGACATGAAAGTGTAGGTGAATAATGTTGGCAGGACACCTGAAGGCTCACACGCATGATCAACGGTAGTGAATGGCCTACGTTTTGAAGGTGTACGCTAAGGGAACATAGGACTAAGCGATCTAGTAGCATGTTAAGGTAAGGAAAACTGCATATAATAGTAAATTAGCAAGTTGCACTCTATGGTAATAAGACTGACTAAACAAAAGTTTTGTTAATCCATAACTAATAGTAAATTGGAAAAAAAAAAAAACAAAGTTTGTTGTTTATATGAACCGCAACCGATACACACTAAAAAAGCATTTCATATGTTTGATAAGAATTCACAGAATTAGCATGTGTTCTAGCACCAAACAACACAAAAAGCGTCAATCTAATAGCATGACTTGTTGTGAGGAGACGTCATTGTCAACAAAGTTTATACGCATCCAAACTTAGCGAATCCTTTCACGAAGCCCATACCTCAAGCTAAATATGAGGCATATGTTAATTCTCTAGGGCTTCATATGTGATGTGATTTAGAATTGATTTGTATTCATTATGTGGATATTCCGAACTATATATCACTATCATTTTATTTGATTTGACATGTTAAATATTATTGCTTGCATTAATGTATACTATCTTCTGTGTTAGCATGTTTAAAATACATGAATAACTAGGTTATTCTAAATGTTCGTAGTTGGCAAGAGTTATGAGAATAACTTTGAATTAGGACTATTGTAGGGTGTTTGGTCGACTAAAAAGTGTTACTAAAGTTCATAGTCACTTATGGAAGGTAGATATTACGCGATTGCTTTTAAGGACACTTCATGGATTGGTGTCTTAAGTGTCTTGAAAATGGTATTACCTTCGCATCCTTTGACGTGCATTAAATATTAGGGCTTGATTGCATGAAGCATCAAATTTAAACATTACCTAACACCATTCTTTGACCAAAAGGTATTAAGGGTTTTTGGTGGGAGTAATGTGAAATATAGTAAGACTTTGAAATAATAATCAACCCAAGTACCCAACCTATGAGTTACTTGGCCTAAGCCTTTGAAAACATACGGGCCGTGGTTACAATTAATAGCGACATCAATCTTTACCAAAATGAAGTAAGAAAACACGAAACTGTAGGCACATGCATTATTTAGGAACTCAACATCAGAAAACAAATCTTTTAAAATCGTAGGAGTTATAAAAGGAATGGGTAAATAAACATTCCCACCTTTGCAACACGCATTATACGTAGGTCTTTGACGTCGAGGGGAAGACAATACTATACGCAAACCAGAATAACGTCCCACAATATTTGCATACATGTTCACACTTGCCACAGTCAAGGTACTCCATTAGCAAAGTCGTTGATTCATTGGTCATCTCCAACAAAATTTAGGGAAAGTCGTTATCGGCTACTTTAGTGATGCACTTGCATTAGATGTTTCACCCGCATACCGGAAATAAGACATGAAAGTGTAGGTGAATAATGTTGGCAGGACACCTGAAGCCTCACACGCATGATCAACGGTAGTGAATGGCCTACGTTTTGAAGGTGTACGCTAAGGGAACATAGGACTAAGCGATCTAGTAGCATGCTAAGGTAAGGAAAACTGCATATAACAGTAAATTAGCAAGTTGCACTCTATGGTAATAAGACTGACTAAACAAAAGGTTTGTTAATCCATAACTAATAGTAAATTGGAAAAAAAAAACAAAGTTTGTTGTTTATATGAACCGCAACCGATACACACTAAAAAAGCATTTCATATGTTTGATAAGAATTCACAGAATTAGCATGTGTTCTAGCACCAAACAACACAAAAAGCGTCAATCTAATAGCACAAAACAGAATAATAGCAACATGATGTCGATGCACGTTGCTGCGCACAATCCGAACCACCTTCTTTTACTCCTCTTTAGCCTAAAAACCTTTGAGGTAAGAACTCTTAACTACTTCATAAGTGCTACCATATACTTCTCATAAACATTTTAAAGAAAGCTTACCTTTATAAGTCAACAGAGAGGTATGAGATGCATGAGATAGACGCATGTCACATAACTTACGCCGTTAAGTTTCTAATGTTGCAATCCAAAGTTCACATATAACATTCATAAAATTACAAAACCTTTAGCGTGTCTACTAATGAGCAGATTAAACTTAATTGTATCATTTATTATCATCTGCAACACCTTGTTTGAACTTACAACATTCACTATTGGTAGCTATAATATTGGTTCAGTTAAAACATTTAATTCCAAAAGATAATTCAAAAAAACATTGCCACTAAAATTTAAAAGGAGTTGTAACTTACAGTTTGCATATGATTAAATACTTCAAATGAAGGTGTCCAAAAATTAATCCGATGCAATATAAAACAACTTATTTTAAAGTTACAATCCATAATTCACAAATAACATTCATAAAATAACAAAACTTTTAGCAAGCATACTAATAAGCAATATGAACTTAATTGTACCACTTCATTGCCACCAACAACACTTTATTTTTTATTATATATGTTTAGAAGTTTAAAAGTTCTGATGGTTGGTGCAGATTTATCTCCATGGTTTTATTTTGTACATTTTAAATTCAAATTGCACATAACAGTTGTTAAAATATTCATTTCAAACATCAAAATGAATACATTCATTTCAAAACATGATTACTAATCAGATACTTAGTCCAAACTCTCTAATTAAACAATTTCATAAAAGTAAAGTTATTAAACCATTAATTATATGTTACTTGTCAAATTTATGTTGTAGAGTAACATGTCTAGAAACATTTAATCAACATAAACAAACCTTATAATGTAAGGTAGATAAAACATTTATAACTCTCATGCATTACCTGGTTGACCATACTTTTCATATGATTCAAACATATGAAGCAGTCCAAAATTAAACTTGATGTATAAATGATAGTAGCTGCATGTAGATATTTTGAACTCTACATACACAGGCATAAACATATTACACTTGATCCTACACCTCCTATTTGCTTCAAGCTAGTGTACATAAAAACACAAACTTATCTACTACAATCAAACTAACTTTTAGAGTTTAATATTTTAGAAGCTCTCATTAAATGCACAGGACTTAGTTTGTTGATATCATATTAGATAAGACTTGTATTTGTGGTTTTGTTAAATGTTGATGAAATTGTAATTTTGTAGATGTGTAAAGTTCTGGTGATGAAGGCTAAATATGGAGGGGCTTGATGTGATTGATACTTATGTGTTTTGGAACGTTCATAAGCCTTCTCCAAGCAATGTACTTCGACTAATAAAGATCAGTGTGGATATATAAAGGACATAAAACCATGCTAAAAAGGTAAATTGAAACTTAAAAGCTAAAAACATCATAATTGAAAAAAATGCATAGATAAAGAGGAGTTGCATCAAAAATGGCAACCTTAAACAACCCATGGGTCAAGTGTTCGAATATGTACTCATGAGTTAAGAAGATGATCATTGGAAACTGGGAAGGTAGCCTGTGACCCCTCGGCCCAATGGACAGGTTACCATGCGTATAAACGAGTTGGGAAATGTGGACGGATTGATTTATAATTAAATCCTAAAGGAATTGGGATTACTAGACCATAGCGGACGGCTAAGGGGTCCTAAGTGTCAAGCTTAGCGAACCGCCAAGCAATGGGCTTGAGATCGAAACTCTCGATCCCATAGCGGACCGCTAAGGCAAACAGGTGACGATCCGCCATAAGGGTCGCGGGTTGCCATGGTTTAGCGTAACGGTTCCGAGGTATATTTCTTTTCAAGATGCCGAATATTCCATAATAGGTCGGCAGTAGATCGCCAAGGGAGGTAAAGCGGTCCGCGACGGGGTCAGTTTGGCAGATTGGGTTTAAAATCCTCAAAACCTGAAATTCACCCATTTCACCCTCAAAACACTCTCTATCTACTATCTATCTACCCAAATTCAACACCCTTTTCACAATATCAACACGGTGAGCACTCGATGGATCAATGGACGTGTTTTCAACTTAGAAACAAGCTTGGGAACTCGGTTTCATTCGTAAGCCTCATTCTCTCCTAAAAACGAGTTATGGATGAAACTGAATCTATGTATGATGCCAACGGTAGTTGGAAGCAGAACAAAGAATGGATGTATGAATCACCGCTATAGGGTTGGATTGCTCGGTGGTGGATCTATGGACATCAAGAAGCATATGTGAGGTCAAATCTGTGTGGTGAGGTTCTAAAACCTTCACATTATACATCATCATAGGTTATTGGGTAAACTAGTGTTTTTGGAAGAAACCAGACCTGTAGAAAATGATTAGAATACATATGATTGTTATGATCTAGGAATGATCATGTTTGAATAAACAGATTTGTCACAAGACGAAATCTAGGTATAACGAGAAATAGGCAATTAATGTTAGTGTCTTAACCATATGGTTAACATGAAGAATAAAACATGATGAGGACTTGTAGTCAATACAAAGTCTCATAGTTTCATCTTTCTTTTCCACGAACAAGACTGGTGCGCCCTAAGGCAAGACGCCTGGTCTAATAAATCCAAGATCTAACAGCTCCTATAGTTGCTCTTTCACCTTCTAGAGCTCAAGTGGTGTCATATGGTATGGTGCCTTGGAAATCGTCTCAGTACCAAGAATAAGATCAATAGTGAATCCCACCTCATGATCTAGTGGAAGGCCAGGTAACTCTTTAGAAAAACATCAGGAAAGTCACAAATAACCGGATATTTAGATATTTTTTGCTCCTCAAAAGGTGTAACTTTAACTGAAACTAGGAATGGTTTTGCATCAAATCTGTTGATAGCATAATGAAGTTTTGCATCAACATTAGTAGATAGCAACATCTACTGCATTTTCTTCTCATCAACAACTTGTAAAAATAAAACTAGTATGTTGTGGATTGAAGTCACATCTACATACGGGTTTATTAAAAATGTGTATGAGTATTTATTAGTATTAAAATGAAAACTTAAAGCGTCCAATAAGGATTTTGTGAGCCTTGAGTGTTGAAATTATTTGAAGAGCTTTTCAAGGTTGAGTCCCCTAATAAATGAATTCAGGATAATAGGGATCTCCAAACTAAACATGACGAGTTTGACACTCAATCATAACATGATGCCGGAATAACTAGTCGTTACCAAAGATAACATCAGGATCTCCCATTTGCATGGGTAATAGATTTGCGTTAAGAATAAGTGATTCGACTCGAATAGGACAATCCTCATAAACGCGAGAGATTGTAACAGAATTTCCCATAGGAATCATAGTATTAAGAGTATTTTCTAATAATGTAGGAGTCGTAGATAGATGTTTAACAAAAGCTTGGGAAACTATGGAATGTGTTGCTCCGGTATTGATTAGGACCTGAATATCATGAGTGCCTTGAACAAGAGTACCAAAAACCTCACCTAAAGAATTTACGATACCATGATATATTTAGTAAACGGTTAACAAGCATAAATTGAGTTGCTTGTATCTTAAATTATTCGAACATATGAGGTTCATGTATATGAGGAATATTAGAAATAATACCTCGTATGTTTGTTGCATCCTTAGCGTTAAACACAAACATTCATCTTTAGTTAGTAAGTTGTTTGGTATATTTGTTAGTGTATGTAAACGCACATCTAAACATGTATAACTTCTTAGTTTTTAGAAAAATTAATGTAATTTTGATTGTTTTACATAATTGTTAATTGCTAATCATGTTACATTATATAAATTACATCATCATGTTACATTATGTTAATTGTATCACACCCCAACTAGTGGCGGAATGTGTCGGGGCGTGTAGATTATCCATAACACGTGACACTATTAAAGTGATATTTTATTTAATCAATCCAATTACATAAGTCTTACAACGAAGCCATACATTGTTCACACAAATATAACATGAATTAAAGTTTGATCTATTAACAAAGTCCATAAGCATCTTAGGTGTCATAAACTCGTAGGCATCTCAAGTAGTATTTCCTACAACATGTATAAAATAAAGGTCAACTAGTAAGTTGGTGAGTAAACATAGGTTTTGTTACATATACTATATTTAAAACACGATTCAAGAGTCAAAGTATGAATTCAAGCAAGTATGAATAAACTAAATGCATTGATCAAACCTTTATTGACAAGTGTCCCTAACCAGACTAGGAATATCGGTTTCGATACCCAAAATTTCGTCTACAATGGTCTGTTTGGGCGAGTGTCAAACCAATAGTGCTATCATCGTTACCTCAGGCTTTAGAAAGTTAATGATCACATGCTAGCAAGTAAGTAAACAAGACTGGACACCATATGAAAGATTAATTCAACAAGTTTATCACAAAAACGTAGAATACATACAAGATTTAATTGAATCGTATGATTTGAAAGAAATATTTATAACTAAATATGTATACATGTTACATCTTAAAAACATAAAATGAAAAGAGACTATAAATACTCATATTGATTTATTGAGTATGAGTTGGACTTATGACTTGATTAATAAAAATGATAAAGCCCTAAATTAGCATGGCTCTATGTATTAGAACTCATGTTTAAAGTTATGGTTAAGAGTATTGACCATAGTAATAAAAGACCAAAAGTAACGAAAAATAAAAGTTGTTGCAAGAGCAAAACAGATTTGGACAGATTCATTGTTACAGTTTCATATGATTATTAAAAATATCAAACCTTAAGTGAAAGTTCTTAAACGCTCTGGTATACTATTATACAATGTTATAAACGACTTTCATTTAGAAAAGTTTTTCAAATTCGGATCCGAAGTTGATCAAAATAGTAGTGCAAAGCAGAATGCAAATATACGCACTTAGTTTATAAAAGCTGTTGTGGAGTTGTCCGATAGAATTAGAACTCGTGTGAACTGTGATTGGAAAGATAACTCGATGAACTTGATCATCAAATCTGAGTTTGGTAATTTTTAATTTATTATGACCACGTTATGGTCGTATAAAGTTGTAAACACGTATGATAAATTATGTTGAGTGTATATATAATAATAGGAGGGTTTTAGTTGAAGAAAAACATTTGAAGTTTGATTATAAATTTGTTTAGACTTATTTAGAAATCGAAAGAATAATAACATTGAAATTAAGAATACTGTTGATACCTTAAAAATGACAAACGGACTTGAAACTTCTAAAGGCTTCAATGGAGGGTTGGGGCTGAAAGTTTATTGAAATTGTATAGGGGGTCAAGAAAAACTTTCTTGCAAGTAGAGAAGAAGCGTTGGTGTAAGAAAATGATGAGACAAATGCTCGTATTTATAGTTAGAGAAATAGGGGTTATTAATAGGAAAGTTTTATGAGTATAATTAAGATTGTAGGGTTATGGATGGGTTATAAATGAGTCAAATGTGAGGGAGTTTTGGTCTTTCAAAATTTATAAAAATAGTGAAATGTTTATAAAAAGTTTATATTAAAGTTGTAAAACTAGAGATTTTTTTTTGGAGGATTTTAAAGACTTTAAAATAGTTAGTTTTTTTTTATAAAAGTTTAATGATTATAAAATTTTATAAAAATATTATGATTAATAATATTTATAAAACTAAGGATGGAAGTCTATAAAAGTTTAGATTTAAGTGCACAAAAATAGCATATTTGTACTTCTTAGAAATTAAAAACTTTAATAATAAAATAAACTTTAGAACTTTTATAAATATATAAAAACTTTATGATACTACTAATTTAGGCTTCCAATCACCATCATCAAATCATATGAGTATTGTTCATGTAGACGTTAATGCATACTATGTCACCATAGTGACACTATTTAAGTTATAAAGATTAGTCATACTAACGAATGCAGTTATTATAAAAACTCGTGTATAGGATGTATAAGATTATGTGTTATTATGTATAATAATATGTATGATAAAATAAACAATATAACATATATTTCTAAATATTTTATTGCATAAACAAAAAATAAAAATGGATCGTGTTACAAATATGGATGGTTGCTGGGGTCACAAATTGCATTGTCAAGTTACATTATATTTGTGCATCATGTTAAAATGAGTAATTCAAGATATTCGTAAGAATATGTTTACTTAACTAGAATAGTGATTGTCAAAATATTAGTTTTGAGCTCTTAAAAACTATGGTATGTTTTGTTTGAATATTCTTTTTTATTATTGTGAGATTAATTTTGCATGAATACTAAAAATCAGTTGGTATAAAAATAATATATGTTGGTTTACGTTTGTTAATTTTTTTTAATTACTAGGATTTTTTCATTTGATAATTTGGTTAGTTTTTTTGTTATCCCAGTAAAAAAACATGAACTATGAACGGGTATAATAATTCAACCCGACTAATACACATTATATTATAATACTATATAAAATTTGTAATGTATATAACACTATAACCTAGTGTAGATAAACAAACATAAATCTACACGGTCACGAATTTGATGAACGCCTTCTCGTCGTGAAAGTATAAAACCAAAAAGGGGAAAACCTGGAACTTCAAAACCCCCAAATTCTACACCCCCAAGAATCAATCAGAAAGCCTACCCTTTTGCCTTCAAATCAACACACAAATCAATCTAGGGTTTCAATCTGCTTTCTGTATCATTCTCATGTCTCTCCCCGCGCTCGAGTGTAAATACATCACCGATGAATGTATTCGTGAATGGAAGAACGGAAGCACTACCTTCAAACCACCGGCTCCGGCGCCACTTCTTCGATATCTCTACGAACTTTGTTGGAATATAGTGAGTTCTGCTATTCTTATGATGCACAAATATTATTATTGTTATTATTATTGTTATCGTCGTCGCGTATTGTAGTTACTTATGTGTGGTTCTGATTATTAGGTTAGAGGAGAGCTACCGATTCAGAAGTGTAAATCAGCATTGGAGTTGGTTGAGTTTTCTGATAGAGTTTCTGATGAAGAAGTGGCTTCAAATTTAGCTGATATTGTTTCTCAAATGGCTCAAGATGTGAGTAACTCGTAGCTTTACTTTCTTCCTTTCGTTCTAGGTTGATTTTTGTAATTTGTTTACTTAAATTTGCGGCAATTGGATAGGTTATAACGATCGAGGAATCACATCCACAACTATTCATCATTAAAGTTGATGCAGTTTCTAGATTTTTTGTTTACTGGATGTTTTGTTACTAGTATTAGAATAGAGCGCATTTGGGGTGAACTGGTAGCAAATCCTTATGAATTTTGCATTTCAAGAGAACTAAGTTGTACTTAAAAAAGTGGATGTGTAACTTCTTTGTTTGCTTAAAAGTAGATGAGTAATGGAAAAAAACATGTAACATAATCATTCAAAAATAAAATCAGTTTTAGTCTATGATTTTGTTCTATATGGGGCTATCAGCTATGGACTTTGATCTAAGCTGCACACGGACCACTTCGGGGCTGATTCTTTTTTGTTTGTAACACGACCACTTAACCCTTTTTGCTCTCAAGTACTGTTAGTGGGTTCCTTGTGTAAGCTTAGGCTGGGAATGATATCTCTCCCTGGGCTAAATCATGTTTCGTAACCGTTTTATATAATTCTCTGTTTATGCAGCTCATTTTACAAATATATAATATAATATTCTGCTTGTTTTATTGTGAATGGTTTTATCTTAACTTATACTTAGAATTGGATCTTTTCTGCAGCTTACAATGCCTGGAGAGTATCGTGCTCGTCTGATTAAGTTGGTCAGTATCTGTTTTACTTGATCTCTTTTGGTAGTGAATGCATGGCTATCTTTCATTCAAGTCACCATTTGGCTACTCATGTTGGAAGTTGGAACATAAGCATTCTATATTTTTGGACATGACAAGGACCAATGTTAAATGCTCATGTCTGTGAGACTACAAATTTCATCATTTCATGCACTTCCATTGCCAATTACACCTTTGTTTTTGCCTTATGACCCTTTTGGTATACAATAGCCTATACTTATTCGATATGATAGGAATGGCGGTGCGTGTGACAATTGATTTCATGCATTTTTGTTCATTTAAAGATAGGGATATATAAATATATATGCATAGTATTGTTACTTATATATGTGTTAAGGTTATGTAAGTTGTGATGTTTTTAGCACATGAACAATGTGGTTAAAGTAATCTAAAGATAGTTTGCAATGATACTTTAAGTTGGAAGGAAAAGGTTGAAGAATCTAAGGGCTGTTTAGTGTTTGAAAAATCCCCCTGTTTTCTAGGAAAAATTTTCAGTGAAAACTACAAAAGCAGAAAACACATTTAAATAAGTACTTTTTGGAAAAGCTTTTGGAGAAGAGATGATCCACTTTTCTATTTTGTGTGAGGATTTAGAAAAGTCACTTTTGTTGTTTTCTGCTTTTTTTTTTCTTTATAGGCATATCATAAGTTTTTGAATTATATACTGATAAGAATACCAAACCTGAGATTAAATATGTTTATTCTAGAAGGGCAAAAAGGGACAATGTATAGAAGTTAGGAGGGGTATAGTTGTGTCTAGCAAATAAGAGAATATATGGAGAGAGAAGAATGCTTTTGGTGTGTTGTTTTTGTTATGCGTTCTTTTGGGCTCTTGCATGAAGCAAGGAGAGAGGGTGTAACCCTGGAAATTCTGTGATTCATTCAATTTCATCATCTTCCTGCAATACAATCTTAATTTCTCTTTTGTTTAATCTATTGTCTTCTTCATTTGGTGATTCTATCGGTTGCTTGTTTCATTTCCTATCATTGGTCCGACCTGCACTGACCTGCCGTCTCTGTTTTTATCCATGGAAACTCGTGCTAATTCTCGATTGGATGCCCAAGAGCTTTAGATCAAACAGCTTCAGAGTGATGTTTCTGAGATTAAATCCTCTTTCAAGCTGCTTGAGGATGATCAAGCAGAGTCCGTGGAATTTCGGAAGGTTGTTCTCGCCTGGATGAAGCAACAGGAGAAGAAATCGATTTGGGATTCGGGGGGCTCTGGCCTCTCTGGCGAAGGGTTCTCTTGTTCGGATACGAAGGTGAATACTCCTTCTGGTTCATCGGATACTGCTTCGGCCGTTCCATGGGCAGTAAAGAAGGTCAAACTTCCAGAGTTCAGTGGCTTTGATCCACAAGGTTGGATTCAGAAAGCGAAATTATACTTTGATATCAATAACACCCCTGATGACCTTCGTTTACGTTTAGCTCAACTGAGCATGGTGGGTGTGGCTCAACATTGGTTCACGGTGATCATTCAGGTACGGGAATCTTTGACCTGGCCTGAATTCCAATCGGAATTGCTCCAACGCTTCAGTGGGTTGGAGATTCAAAACCCTTATGAACAATTGGCAACTATTAAACAAGGAGATTCAATTCATGATTACATTGATAATTTTGAATATCTTCTTTCTCTGGTTCCTCGGTTGCCGGAATCGCAAGCTCTGGGATATTTTATTGCGGGATTATAGGAGGATGTCAAGAAATGGGTCCGTCTTCATCGCCCTCAGTCTCGTCTGGATGCGATGTTTTTGTCCAAGGAGGTTGAGGTGATGTTAAGACCTTTCGCCGGCAATGTTTCGGCGCTCCGTTTTCGTTATCTGAATCGATCGGGAATATCTTCCGGAGAATTATTGGATCGGCCTTTTAGTATGGGCGGTTTGGAGCCCAAATCGGTGGGTTCTCATAAGGCCGCCTACAACCCCTTGTTGGGCCGACCCGCTTCGTCTCGACCTGGGCCGTCCTTCAAAACCGTTTTTCCTTCTTCCGATATTGGGACTTCGGGTCCGAGGGACAGGGGTGTTCGCTCTCTCACTCGTTCAGAATGGGAGGACCGCCGAAAAAAGGGCTTATGCTTTCGGTGCGGACAACAATATGGTCCGGCTCACAAATGCCCGGAAGGTAAGTTGCGTGTGTTATTGTTAGGCGACTACGACCTAGGCGATACAGATGGTGAACATTTGTTGCTGGAACAAACATCTCCTATAGTTGAATCTAATTCGGTGGAACCATCTGATGGCACCTATTTGACGTTGGAATTCGAGGGATTACTGGTAGAAACAGGGGGTTGCAAAACGTTACGATTTGTAGGGAGGTTGAACGGAATTCCCCGTGAGTATGTTAGTGGACAGTGGAGCCACACATAATTTTATCTCTCGCCGGTTGGTTCTCGCATTGGGTCTTCCGTTTTCAAAATTCTCTGGTATTCGTATTAAATTAGGAGATGGTCATTTTGTGTTTGTTACCGAACATTGTCTTAATCTACGGGTTTATATTGGTCATTGTTCATTTGTGTTGAATGCTCTAGTCTTTGACACTAGCAATTTAGATATGATATTGGGAATGAATTGGCTTCAGTCGTTAGGGGAAGTCATTCATGATTGGCACAACTCTTGGATGCAGTTTGTTTATCATGGTCAAACAGTTCGTTTACAAGGAATTATGGTTGGTCAACCAGCTCCTGCTGCATTACAACAATGGTTACCTCTTGAAGACAGATCGTCTCCTGCTTTAATTAAGTTGACTGACCCCATAATTGAGCATCCCTCTAGTTTGTCCGAGAAGCAACGAGAAGGCCTTTCGAATATTCTACAGGCTTTTGTGACCATCTTTCAAGCGCCAGCTGGGTTACCACCAAACCTGAGATTAAATATGTTTATTCTAGAAGGGCAAAAAGTGACAATGTATAGAAGTTAGGAGGGGTATAGTTGTGTCTAGCAAATAAGAGAATATATGGAGAGAGAAGAATGCTTTTGGTGTGTTGTTTTTGTTATGCGTTCTTTTGGGCTCTTGCATGAAGCAAGGAGAGAGGGTGTAACCCTGGAAATTCTGTGATTCATTCAATTTCATCATCTTCCTGCAATACAATCTTAATTTCTCTTTTGTTTAATCTATTGTCTTCTTCATTTGGTGATTCTATCGGTTGCTTGTTTCATTTCCTATCATATACAAGCAGTTTATTCTTAAGGTTCTTTTATATTCTAGTCATTTGGTATGTTTCTTTTATACTTCTTATATATTGAACTCACTTTTTTGTATTGAAGCATCGAACCCATCTGACCTGTTTTATCTTATGCTTCTTTAGTATTTACCCTTTTCTTATATTTAACCCATTTGATCTATTTTACTATCTTATTATATATTATATAATTAAAAACCTATGTCGGTGGGTACACTCTAAGGTACCGTTCATGGATGTGTGCCAATTAAATGTGTATATCTATATATGGTTATACTAGTTTTACTTGGTCTATTTAATACCTCTTTTAAGAGAGATTTGATGCGGTTCTAGGTGAATATTTTGTTTGAATTTGATCCATAGTTGGCAATGTTGTATTTTGAAGTTGTTTTGTTGAATCTTTTGTTGGCTATTTAGTCCAATTTGTATAGTTGTGTTCCATATTCTTATATTTGTACTTGGTGTTCTATGTTTTCCTTATAAAAAGTTGTATGAAAAGAAGGCTGATAGAAAACAGTTCCATCTGAACATTTTTCTGCAGTTTCTAATAGAAAATGTGCACATTTTCTGGAGATAGAACTAAAGTTTTCTAGGAAAATACATATGGGAAAATTAAAAAACCTTTCTAAATCCAATTCTATGGGTCAGCGTTGTGCTGGTTGTAGCAATGTAGCATTATGGTATACTAAGACATGAAATGCATATTGATTGTGTTTCATAGTTTAGAGGTAAGCGAGATATTGAGGTAGACAACTATTCGTGAAAAGTGAACGAGTATACTGACCAATTAGAACTAGAAAGGTGAAATTGTATCAAAGTATTCTTAGAATTATATGTTTTTTTTAATTTTCCCAAGGACCTCTTCTTATTTCTAAAAGTTGATTATCATTAAGAGAGGATTCCTGCTTCTTTTTTGCACTTATTGTCTTCTTGATGCCTTGATGGTTTCTTATTTAGCTTTTTCTGTTTTAACTTGCAAAACTCAAAGTTGTACACCCAAGTACAGGTTTCTTATTTTGCACTTATTGTCAAATGATTTATTAGTTCTAATCTGCTCTACTTCATATCTTTTTAGAGACTATTTTTCTCAACTGTCAGATCAGTCTTGAAGTCTTTGATTGCTGACACGTGGCTGCATCCTGACCGCCCATTAAAAATCCCCCACGGGCAGCCGGTAATATTATATACGGTTGCCCTAACGAGTATATATGGGGACCCTTTCCCCAATTCATATTGACAGTTTGTAGAGGACCTCAATCAGGTCCTCAAGGGCATTTCCGTAAATACTTTAAAAACGTTCTCTCTTACAAATCGAGCAACATTAGTAATTGAACCAGAGTTTACTAAACAATTCAAAGAGGAGAATTCAATTAACAATGGAGAATAGAAGAACAAAAAAAGGTTTCCAGGGATAACCCTCTCTCTCTACCAAAAGGTAGGAGCCTCTAACAACTAACAAACTCACATACCCTTCCCCACCTTATTCCCACTACATATACCCTCCCTATTACATTTCACTACTAGCCACTTTCTATATTTCCCTTTTTCCCCCTTCGAGAATACACTTGTAATATTTTAGGACTTGCGTTGTTGGTGCCTCGAGTAGAAACCTCATCATATACATATATATAATTATATATATATATATATATATATATATATATATATATATATATATATATATATATATATATATATATATGTTTGAATTTCAGTTGGATTTCCCATGCCATGCCATTACATATGTAGTTTTCTGTTTTCTCAGGCAAAGTGGATGGTGGAACACTCTGTGGTCTCTTTGAGACTGTTCCACGAACGGTGTGAGGTAACTTATAATTCTTATATTGATAGAAAATGCTATAAAGTACAATGATGCTTAAATCATCAACATTGTTGGAGACTAAAATTAAACCACCTGATTGGGAGCTCACAGGAAGAATTTCTATGGGATTCAGAGATGATTAAGATAAAAGCTGCTGATTTGAAGTCAAAAGAGGTAGGCTTGAAACCGTACTTGTATCACGCATTTGTTTTATTACTGTGTCCTATAGATTTTATAACCAGCTGTATTTGCTGCTTTTGTTGAACTATCTATCAATATAGCTAGTGCCAATAGTTCGGTTTCTAAGACCCATTATTGGTATTTTGTATGGGATGAGATTACGTCTGCTCTTGTGATTATTATTCTAACTCTAGTTTTGAATGACGTTTGTGTTCTTGTTTACAGGTTAGGGTTAACACTCGTCTTCTTTATCAACAAACCAAATTCAACCTTCTTCGAGAAGAAAGCGAAGGCTATGCCAAGCTGGTATCATTCTTCCCTTCTCTGTCTTTAAATTTTGATTACGTTTTTTCTATATTTTTTAGCTTGACTATGATTGATATAAAAAGAAGGGTATACAATCACGTTTTTCCCCCATTGAATTATGCCTTTCCAACTTTGTTGTTAGTGTATGTTGAGAATTGAAATTTCATGTTGGAGCTGAAAGTGAAAGTCTGCCTAAATACTTGAATGTATAAATGAATAATCAAAATTGGTCATTTTGTATCTCTCATACGCATTACATTAAGCATAAAATTCTTTAACCATCTACTTTGCATGTTACATTTTAGGTCGCCCTTTGCTTTTTACGACTGCTATCAGTAAAAAGTGCATTTGTTTAATATCAAGTTATGTTATACTTCAGCGTAGGTTACAGTTATAATGAAAGAAACAAGATGATCACCAAAATGTTAGAGCATGCTAACTTGCTACGTTTTTATTATGGTTTAAATGCTGCAAGTCTCAGTTTTGCTTACTTTTGTAGGTTACCCTTCTCTGTCAAGGTTCAGAAGTTTGCTCTCCAGATACATCAGCAGCTACAGTTGGCATAATTAAGGTTTAACATAAACGTGATTACTGTAATACGTTTTCCGATCTTACTTGTTCGAGACCTGTTCTTTTTCACTAAATTGGTTATTTGCAGTCATTAATTGGACACTTCAATTTGGATCCGAACCGTGTCTTCGACATTGTAAGTTACTCCTTTTTTTTTTTGATCATTATCGTTTATTTAATGTGACAATACAAATAAATCATGAGTATTTATTCATTTATGTCGAGTATTTAGGTATTGGAGTGTTTTGAACTTCAGCCTGATAACAATGTCTTCTTGAACCTGATTCCTATTTTCCCCAAGGTATTTTTCATTTCGTTTTGATAAATATGAATGCTCAAATGTTGATAACTATGCATCTTCAAATTTTTTTATTGAAAAAAATTGACTAATCTGCCTTGGATGTTTCTTGCAGTCTAATGCTTCACAAATTCTAGGTTTTAAGTTTCAATATTATCAGCGTATGGAAGTAAATAATACTGTACCTTTTGGGCTCTATCAGCTTACCGCACTACTGGTTAAGAAAGAATTTTTAGATCTTGATAGCGTGTGAGTATTATGAACTCATTCATTCAGTTTTTTTATTGGCTTTGATAAATTTGTTTTTCATATTTTCTTGCGAATATAATATTTTAATTGGACTACCTGAGCTTATTGACTAAATTGCTGCAATATATTTCGACGTGATTCAGATATGCACATCTACTTCCCAATGATGATGAAGCCTTTGAGCATTATAATGTTTTTTCTGCCAAACGACTTGATGAGGTGAAAAGAGTGAAACAATATGTGCTATATATGTTTCTGTTCTGTTCCTGTGAAATCTCACTGCTAAATCTTGAAGCATACACATACACTAAGAAATGCTAAGGTTTACAACTTTATAGGTTATTAATACGTAACTATTTGAATTATTTATTCTTATATACAGGCTAATAAGATTGGTAAAATAAACCTGGCTGCTACTGGCAAGGATCTTATGGATGATGAAAAACAAGGAGATGTAACAGTAGATCTTTTTGCTGCTTTAGAGATGGAAGATGAAGCTGTTACAGAACGCTCTTCAGAGCTTGAAAATAGTCAAACTCTGGGCTTGCTTATAGGTTTTCTTTTTGTGGATGACTGGTAATTTCACTTTTATAGTATGTTAATCTTGTACTTAGAAATAGTTTTATCTTTTAATGTAAACCAAATGTGTGTGGACTATTGGTTCAGGTATCATGCAAATATACTATTTCGCCGCCTCTCACCTCTCAATCCGGTTGAACATATTCGGGTTTGTGATGGTTTGTTTAGGTAATATTTGAACTAGTTGAGTTAATGCGCACACACACATATCCTGTTGTATTGTTTATTTTTGTTTCTGCAGATTTTCTTAAATTTTAATATGGAATGCCAATTTACAGGCTCATTGAGAAAACAATTTCTCCTGCTTATGAACTTGTTCGTCAGCCACAATTTCAACATACAGAAGGAGGTTCCGATCTCATGGAGACGGAAATTAACTTAAATAAAAAATCATTTATTGACCTTCCTAAAGATTTATTTGAGATGCTTACTTCTGTTGGACCCTATCTTCATCGTGATACATTGCTACTGCAGAAGGTGGACAATATTATTTTATATATATTCAAGTTATTTTAAAATTTTATGCTATAGTTTTTCCTGAACGATGAACATTTTTTGTTATTATTAGGTATGCAGAGTGCTTAGAGGTTATTACCTTTCTGCCCTTAAAAGTGTTAATTCTGGTGACGACATGAATTTGAGTGAAAATCGAACTCCTCGGCTCCACCTAAAGGAGGCTAGGTCAAACCTTGAAGAAGCACTTGGTGTTTGTCTACTTCCTTCGCTACAGTTAATACCAGCAAATCCAGCTGTTGGACAAGAGATTTGGGCTGTACTAAGTCTACTTCCTTATGAGGTTAGCTTTTACTATCATTAATTGGTAATATCTCAACTCCAAATTTGATACTATGCATGAACTAATGAATCTTATGTGGTTAGGCAAGGTATCGTTTATATGGGGAATGGGAAAAGGATGATGAGTGCAACCCCATGGTTTTATCTGCAAAGCAGACAGCAAAGGTTATACATTAATATTGTTACACTTAACTGCCCCTTTAATTATTCTAAAAGTACCTTTAATCATATATTTTTCTTGCAGTTGGACACCAGAAGGATCTTGAAACGGCTTGCAAAAGAAAACTTAAAGCAGCTTGGAAGGATGGTTGCAAAGTTAGCTCATGCAAATCCCATGACGGTGCTTCGAACCATTGTTCATCAGGTACTACTGACCCCCATACAAACTACATCACTGTTCTAGAAGCATCTTTTTTCTATATTGTAGGGATGACTTCCTGTTTGTAACTCTAATTATAGATTGAGGCATACAGGGATATGATCGCTCCTGTTGTAGATGCATTTAAATATTTAACACAGGTGTGTATTTGACTATTTGCTTTTTTTTCTTTTTCCTTTATTTGAAGCTCTTCACTTTATGTTGTGTTATTCTTATTTGATTGTTGTGGTTTTCTCAATTTCTCTACAGCTCGAGTATGATATTTTGGAATATGTTGTGATTGAACGGTTGGTACAAGGTGGTCGTGAAAAGCTAAAAGATGATGGTCTTAACTTATCAGACTGGCTTCAATCTCTGGCATCATTTTGGGGTCATTTGTATGTAATCTTCTCTTTTTTCTTGCTGCCTTGCTTATATCAGTCTTTTATATTAAATATAATTCTTGTTTTTTTATGTGCTACTGGCTAGTATTCATGATCTTGACCTTCCATGTGGATATTGGTACTTTATTGTAGGATATCAATATTTTAGACCTTAAACTGATATTTCTTGAGTGTAAAGCCTAAAGGTACCTGCGGAGTTGTGGTAGTGTTTTTTGTTTCTTTGGTTGTACTTTGACCAAGTGATTGACTCCTGCCTTTTTGAGAAGTTCTTTTTTGCATAGTTTTTATCTTAGTGCTTTGCTTTTCCTGTTGCTCCTTTAGTGCTGGTGTGACATTTTTACCAATATATAGTGTCATTGTGTTTAGAGTTCATGGCAATCTTTACCGACTGGATTGTGGATAGTCAGCAGCATGGTTAAAGCTATGAACAGTTCAGATTTTCTCGAGCTTTATTGTTTTGAGAAGTTACATTATTAGCCTTCCTTTGGAACATGCATCAGGAAGATGAAACTTTAAGTGAAAAGTCAGGGTGCAGTCTGTCCATTTTGGTCTCTGTTGGAGACTCTAGCCCCTAATCCTCCAGGCATCCTTTGTTCTTTCTCTGTTTCAAAGGAGGGACCTGTCTTGCTGGATGTTGTGGGCAGAAGCATGATTGATTGGATTTTTGTTGTTAAAAGATGAAGTTTTTTTTTACCATGTGATCTGGTATTTCTTTCCTATGGGCATATGATAATTTGTTTGCTATAGCTGGGGTGACTAAGCTCAAGATTTGTATCTCAAGGTAGTACTAGAAAGCAATGATGTGAAGAGCACATACTAGGGTAGGCGGGCGCTATATTTGTTGATTGAAGGACCTTTTGGAGGCAGGATAGATGAAACCCTTTTTATTGATATGGACTTCTTTCCACGACACCTTTTGTATGATGGAATTCAAATCTTGCATTTGAAATTTTGAATAAAATTCTCTTTGGAAATACTTGGGGTTTGACTTGCATTCTAATTGGTCAATGTGTGGTTACTGAAGACAGCTGGTGGCTAGTTAGTGTCATTAATTGGGACTCTACCTGTTTTAAGATCTTCACTTGAGGGGTGTTGGTTGAATATCCAATTTTCTCTTATTTATTGGAGTTAACATAAATTTCAATCTGAAAACCCCCCTTGGATGGTCCTTGTGGGCTGTAGCTGTTGTACGCGTTCTACTTTTTTTTTAATAAGAGGGAGTTTCATCATGGTGGTTTTTCTAGTTAGTTCATTCGGGAGTGTGGTTTGTGGATAGCCTTTTAATAAAACAGTCATGCTGAACATATGACTTGGCAATACATGGAATTGTTTTCCAAAAAAGTCCCGCAGTGTGAATGCTAGAGTAATTTTCTAACCTTCATCTACCAAAGCTACTGAGTACTGACAATTCGATGCTGCATTTTCATACAATGAATGGGAAATACTGTGAGATGCTTGGTGTTAATATGTTTCTTGTATGTCATAACCCAGTAGTCACACCTCATGCACATGGTGGTATTGATCCTCTTGTTCTACCGTCATAAGACTCCTATTGCTGCTAGAAGAAAGTGGTGAAGTTGTCTCTCCATATTTGTTTCTCAACAAGTAGATTATCATATTTGCATTAACTTGTAAAGTATTGTCAGAATTCTCTTATGTACTACTATGTAAAGATGTGGAGTCGATATATTTATATTACCTATATATTTTTCTTTATTTTTTGTTGGTTGTACTTGTTTTTTCCATTCACACAAACTGCCTCTTGACTGGCTCTAAATTTTATTATGTATTAGTTTGTGAGTTTGTCTGTTCAATGATCATAGCGTTCAAGTTTCTGACAGATTGGTCACAAATTAGTTAGTCTTGAAATTTGATATATAAACATAGCATCCTAATTTCATGTATAAAAAACATATTAAATGGTCCAATCATTGCTTTTTAATAATTTTGGTATATGGAAGTGATGATAGTAGTTCTTGAAGAGCACTGAGCCTATGACAGAGGCAAACTTCAACTGCATTCACAATTTAACCATCAATGCTTTGAACATACAATCTCAAATAAGGCATACTTTGGTGTCATTGGTGACAATTCCTATTTCTGTCTTCAGCTTTCACTTGTAGCTGTTTTACATTTTTGCATATGTTAATGAGTGGTTCACCTTTATTTAATGATTGTACACTTTTTTTTTTGTATGTTGTGCAAGTCATCAGTGCAACGTGGCTTTGAGTTTAGAAATTTTGGCCTTTATATAATAACAATAGTGAAATGTGACGGCATACATTGAGGTTTTACTTTTTTTTTTAAGTGTGATTGATTTTAATTAGCCAAGAATAACAAACTACAAAGTGTTTCTTTGCAGGTGCAAGAAGTACCCATCAATGGAACTCAGGGGTCTATTCCAGTATTTAGTAAATCAGCTGAAAAAAGGAAGTGGGATTGAGCTTGTTCTTCTGCAGGTACAACAAGATCCAAATTATCCTTTTCATTTTTCTTCTCTTGAACTCATCTCTCCTTTTATCTTGTTGAAAATCATTTTGACTGGCTTTCACGACACATTTGACCAAATGTTATTGAAATGGTTTGTCATTTGTGCAGGAACTTATCCAACAAATGGCGAACGTTCAGTACACAGAGAACATGACTGAAGAGCAGTTGGATGCTATGGCAGGAAGTGAGACTCTACGTTATCAGGCTACTTCTTTTGGTGCAACCCGTAACAATAAGGTTTTTTTATTTTCTTAGTCAATATGATGTAGCAACAAAAACATCCGAATTTTATTTTTTAAATAATTTTTTTTTTTTGGAATTTTGAGACCTACCTATTTTTTTTTTTGCAGGCATTAATCAAGTCCACCAACAGGCTTCGAGATTCATTGCTCCCAAAGGATGAGCCCAAGTTGGCGATTCCACTTTTGCTACTTATTGCTCAGCATCGCTCTGTGTGAGTAATATATATATATACTAGGTTAGAAACCCATGTATTACATGGGTAGAAAAAAATCAACATATTAAAATCATTAGGATTTAATAATATATTGTATGCTACATGTCATTAGCCATTAATAAAAGAACAAATAATGAAAATTTAAGAAATTATAAATAATAAATAATAAAAATCAAAAATTATAAAATTATATTTTAAGATAAAATTATAATTGAAATCTACCAATTTAGCATGTTTTAATAATTTATTGGAATAAGTAGATTTATATTTTGGGTATCTAATTATTTAGTTTACTTATTTAAATTATTTTCATTTAATAAGAGAGAGAGGCGGGAAACAATAGTTTAGACTTCACCAGAAGTTGCCACGTGTCCCTAAAAAACCTTCTTTTATTATATAGTATAGATATGTATATATTTTTTATCCTGATTTTACCTGCTAGAGAAATCCGAAATGACCCATTCATAAATAAATAGGTCAAAATTGCGACCTCTAGCTTATAGTAAAGGCATGTTACTTGCTTTGTAAGTACTAAGTAATCATATATGTCATTTTTGTTCAGGGTTGTCATTGAGGCAGATTCTCCTCACATTAAGATGGTCTGTGAACAGTTGGATAGATGTCATGGATCTCTTCTGCAATATGTGGAATTTTTATGTGGTGCAGTGACACCAATAAACTCATATGCCCAGTTGATTCCAAATCTTCAAGATCTCATACATTTATACCACCTTGAACCCGAGGTTTCCCTTTGGCTTTCTCTATTGTATAATCATAATTTGTATTAAGTTTTTTGTTAGCTCACAGCTCCCTTTTTATACTTCTTTTAGGTTGCATTTTTAATTTATCGACCTGTGATGAGGCTCTTCAGAAGTCAGACTACATCTGATGTTCTTTGGCCTCTAGATTGCGATGAAATTTCAAGTAGTTCTGCTCCAGGGAAGGAGAGTGAACTTATACTCGATGTTGGTCTTCCCCACAAACCCATAATGTAATATTTTTGATCTGTTTTCTACGTTTCTTTCTTTTCTATCTGTGTCTAATTTGACTTTATCTGGCAGGTGGTCAGATCTTCTTGATACAGTTAGAACAGTGTTGCCATCCAAGGCTTGGAATAGTCTCTCTCCTGATCTATATGCTACTTTTTGGGGGCTAACACTGTATGATCTTTATGTACCTAGAAACCGATACGAGTCTGAGATAGCCAAACAGCATGCTGCTCTTAAAGCTTTGGAAGAACTTTCTGATAACTCTAATTCAGCAATCACTAAACGAAAGAAAGATAAAGAAAAAATACAAGAATCTTTAGATAAGCTAACTACTGAACTCCACAAACATGAAGAACATGTTGCATCTGTTCGTAGACGTTTGGCCCGTGAGAAAGATAAATGGTTGAGTTGTTGCCCTGATACATTGAAGATTAACATGGAGTTCCTGCAAAGGTGTATATTTCCTAGATGTACATTCAGCATGCCTGATGCTGTTTATTGTGCGATGTTTGTTCATACCCTTCATTCATTGGGAACCCCCTTTTTCAACACTGTCAACCATATTGATGTTCTTATATGTAAGACATTACAACCGATGATATGCTGTTGCACCGAGTATGAGGTGGGCCGCCTTGGTAGATTTGTTTTTGAGACCCTCAAGACCGCCTATCATTGGAAGGTAATTACAAAATATGTGGGCTGGTTCTATGGATGGGTAACAGGTCAAAATGGGTGTGGGTCAAATGTGTTATCTTTTAGCGGTTGGGCTGACATGCAAACAAATTTTCATCTATTTTATTTTTATTTTTAGTTTTTTATATTTATATATATTTTAACTTTCTGAAATTAGTAGTGTGCAGAGTACAACTGAGACACTCAAGGTGGGTAATTAAGAATATGTGGGCGGTCTGCACTATATGTTAAAATGGGTGATTTGTAGGTGTTGGGCCAACTGTGCAAACCTTACTTTTTATCTTTCTTCATTTTTTAAAGTTATTAATGTGCAAAGTATGATTCTGCATTACTACAGATATGATTTTAGTTTTAACATAGATTTAGTAGTCTCTTTTTGCATTTGACTATGATTTGGATACTTTTTAACCCATATAACCTGATTGACTTGTTTGATTTATTTCTTTTTTAATTAAATTATTAGCTTAACTTTTTGACCCTTAAGAGAAAATGAAACCCAGATTGACCTGTTTATAAGTAAACTAGCCAAGTTACAACTTCTTACACCATTATGCATATCTGCTTACCGCCTCTCTGATTTCATCTGTTGTGTAGAGTGATGAATCTATATATGAACGTGAATGTGGAAACATGCCTGGATTCGCTGTCTATTATAGATACCCAAATAGCCAGCGTGTCACATATAGCCAATTCATCAAGGTAAGTTGGCATTCAAGAGATATGATGAACTATAAAACACTTCTGCCTTGTATATTTTCTCACTACATTCCTTGATATTTTATTCAAATGCATATTGATCATTATGATCTCTAATGTATTCATTTACTGCTGAAAGGTGCACTGGAAATGGAGTCAAAGAATCACAAGATTATTGATCCAGTGCTTGGAATCTACAGAATACATGGAAATTCGAAACGCTCTTATTTTGCTTACAAAAGTTTCTAATGTTTTTCCTGTTACTAGAAAAAGTGGGATCAACCTGGAGAAAAGGGTAATTTTGTCATTTTGTTGCATCTCTGGTTTATCCGCTCAAGCCAGTTACAACCATAGTAAAGTTTTTTTTTTGTTTTCTTTTCTCTCCCCCAACGTTTTTTAGGTTGCTAAACTTAAGAGCGATGAAAGAGAAGATTTAAAGGTGTTGGCTACTGGTGTTGCTGCAGCGTTGGCTGCTCGAAAGGTGATGTTAAATGAATTTATTTGTCTTTGTTGCATCAAGTGCAGGGGAAGCAATTTACCCATCTTATTAAACAATGGGTCAATGTATGTTGTGTTTTATTTCAAAGATGTCATAAAAGAATATAGAAAGAG
The DNA here is from genome assembly GCA_025506415.1 of Flaveria robusta. Taxonomy (NCBI): domain Eukaryota; kingdom Viridiplantae; phylum Streptophyta; class Magnoliopsida; order Asterales; family Asteraceae; genus Flaveria; species Flaveria robusta. The sequence continues at coordinate 20,393,303 of CM046466.1, forward strand.
AGAACGTGTCAAACAGATTGAAAGTCATCTAAGATCTATTTTCAATGCATACAATCTCTTCAATTCTTCTATTATTTAGAGTAATATTGTAATAATATTTCTTTCAATCATAATTAAAACATTACTTATCATACAAAATTAAAAAAAGAATGGACAGAAACATGCTTTTGCGCTGTACAACCAGCACTAAATGTAATCCCCTACCAGACCTGCCCATCTTTAATCAAGTGTTTTCTGCTCTATCAGGTATTAACCTCTGTTATCACCTGTAGCATTTAGTAAACACTCCTGTATGTTGCATCAATCATCGACTGACAGATATGTATATTTATACATCTACATGATATTTGTGGGCATACTAATGTGCTTTCATTACGCTATACAGCCTTCATGGGTCACAGAAGAAGAATTTGGAATGGGTTATCTTGATTTGAAGCCTGCACCATCATCTGCAGCTTCAAAATCCGGTTATGTTGCTCCACTAACTACTAACATTCCTCCAAGTGAAGCTGCAAATGGAAGAACTACTGCATCTTCAGCTCAACATCATGATTCTGGGACTTCCAACACATCAAGAACAAAACCTTCGGAAAATAAACATGAAAAAGTTAAAGGTGGTTCATTAAGTAACGGTTCAGATGTTTCCCTGTTATCCGGATCATCCAGACCAGTAGAAAGTCAAAAGCAGATTGATGATTCTGGGAACAGAGTCTTAGACGAGAATCCTGCAAAAGGTCCTGTTGCAAAAAGATCAGTTCCTACTGCATCTGTACAAAAGCAGCCGAAACAGGATCTTGTGAAAACTGAAACTAAACCTAAACCTGGTGGGCCTGTTCATGAGCCTTCTGCACTAGCAAAAGGATCCACAAGGTCATCAGATCCCGAGACTGGAGTTTCAAAAGTGGCTGAATCAAGAAAAGACGACTTAACAGAATTTGTGGATGTTCAAAGACGAGCCTCATCTCGACCAACTCAATCTCCAAGGCCTGAAAATTCGTATGTCTCAAAAACTAACGATAAACCAACAAAGAGAACGAGCCCAGCTGAAGAACAAGATCGGTTTATCAAGAGACGAAAAGGCGAACATGATTCAAGAGATATCGAGCCCGAGGTTCGATTTTTAGATAGAGAGAGGCTCGGGGATCCCCGAGCACTTGAGGATGAGCCAATAAAAAGTAGTGATAAGCAATTAGATAAAATGAAAAATGAAAGGTACGATCGGGAGTACAGAGAAAGATTTCATGTAGATGATGCCGTGGAAAAGTCTAGAGATCGGTCAATGGAAAGATACAGCAGAGAGAGGTCAGTTGATAGGGATTCTGATAAAGGCAGCAAAGATGACAGAAATAAAGGGCGGTACAATGAAAACCCTGCTGACAGGGATGATAGATTTCGTGGTCAAAGTTTACCACCGCCACCACCTCTGCCGCCCCATGTGGTTCCTCAATCCTTAAATGCAAATAGAAGAGACGAAGATTCTGATAGAAGATTTGGAACAGCCAGACATTCACAAAGGCTGTCTCCAAGACACGATGACAGAGAACGTAGACGTTCTGAGGAAAATATGTTACTTTCTCAGGAAGATGCAAAGAGAAAAAGAGAAGAAGAAGTCCGGGAAAGGAAACGAGAAGAACGAGAAGGATTTTCAAACAAGGTGATTCTTATTTTTCCACTTGGTCTTATATTATTATTTAAAAGTGTATATTTCTATAATTAATTGTATTTGTGGTTTGTGAAATTAGATGGATGAGAGAGAAAGAGATGGGGAGAGAGAAAGAGCTAATGTAATGAAGGAAGAGCTGGATGTGAATGCATCAAAAAGGCGAAAACTGAAAAGAGAGCAACATCTGTCTTCAGAGCCTGGTGAATATTCACCAGCAGCTTCAGGCTCAGCTCCCCCTCCACTTAATATTAACATGACATCATCATACGATGTCTCGAGAGATAGGGGAGACCGAAAAGCTCCCGTTCCACGTAATGTTTACTTGGAAGAACCTACCCGTATGCATGCAAAAGATGTACCTACCAAGATGGCCCGTCGTGATTCTGACCCGTATCCTTAAATATCATCTTTTTAGCTTTTCTTTTTATCTGCTAGTTATAGCATGGATTTCCTTAACTCATGTGGCTTAGAATGTATGATAGAGAATGGGAAGAAGAAAAACGACAGAGGGTTGAACCAAAGAGAAGGCACCGCAAATAATAATCATAATGCTATGATTATCATCGTAACCAGAGATTGATTGTTGGTCTGTATGTTATGGATTCTATTTTGACTTTGACTGTAGAAAGTCAAAATAAGAGGTGGGATTTCTCTACAGGCCGGGGTTGGTTTTCCAATACTTGATATGTACACTTATAATTTATCTGAAGTTTTGAGTTGTAGTTATCAGCAAATGGTAGACAATTTGAACATGTACCAATTAGATTTGGCTTAAGAAACCATTGTCAAAGAATTTATATTTTGTTTTGCTTTGACTCTTGGTTATTCGTACAGAATTAGGATTATAATTTATTAATGATAAGATTTTAGTGATAGTTTGTTCATGTATGTATGTTTGCTATAACAATTAAAATAGACGTAAATGCCCTATGCTATGTTAGATTGGTTCGTGATACTTTTAGGGGGTGTTCGGTTCACGTAATTCATAGGAATTGGAATTGGTATTGAAATTGTATGATCCGTCAACCATAATTATGTTTGGGTGAACAATGAGAGGGAATGTTTTACCTTAAATTTCGTTGATTGTGGAATTTCAATATTCCTTTCACTTAAATAAGGATTTTAAATCCTACAATCAAAGGAATTTTGAGGTAAGACATTCCCTATCATTGTTCACCCAATCACAATTTTAATTGACAAATCACACAATTTCAATACTAATTCCAATTCCCATGAATTCCTATGAATTCTGTGAACCGAACGCTCACTTAGAGTTCTTAGAGCACAACTTCTTGTCCCTCTGTGTTCCAACATGTAATATATAATGTGATGATTTTGTTAATTGCATATGATCTTACGAATTTATGTAAGGTAATAGATAAAGAAATTTAATATTATATATATATACATATATATATATATAATAATTCTATTTCAAAAAAAAAAAAAATTAATGATTTTGTTTGGGTTAGTACAAATTATTGCAGTAACAGAGGGATAGAGGACTAACAAATGATCCCCTTAGCCAACATGTGCACACACACACAAGCACTCTTATTTATTTTTTATGAGAACTCTAAAAACGTTTTTTTATGTGTTTACATATGTGTAAACAAATAAACGCACACTTTAAATTTTCATGTGAACTTAGAGAATTTGTTTTTACATGTGTTTATATATGTGTAAACATATGTAAAGGAGTTCTTGTTTTTTTACACATGATTACATGTGTAAAAAAGGTTCTCATATTTTAAAAAAAATAAAAAACAAATGATTACTTTTAATTTTGTGAGAACTATGAAAACTACTTTTCTACACATGTTTACGCATGTGTAAATTAGCTCTTTTTTTACACGTATTTACACATGTTAAGAGTACCTAAAGTTTTCACAAAATAAAAGTTGTCATTTGATCTTTCCGCTGTATATATAGGGAGAGGATTATTTGAGAACTTCTATTTTTTTTCTTTAAATGCCTATAAGTTTTCATATGTTATTAATTTTTTTTTAAAAAAGCACCATAGAATCAATTTTTATCTATATAAAAAAAATTAACGTGTCAAATTGATTCTATACTACATATATATAGTATTATCTTACTACAAGATTTTATATAATAAATACTATATATAATATTGTTTGTAATCACAAATTAAATTAAAATCACAAAACTCAATCCATTAAATGGTGATCCGTTCATCATCACTACTTTAAATTCATCAAAACGATTATGTTATGGTACTATATGACGGTGCACTTTTTTCTCAAACAACTTAAAATCTGTCCCTGTACTACGTAACCAATCAATTTTTATCCACGCCAAAAACCCAAAGTGCATATATTGTAGTACTTTCAAGGTTTCTAATAGTTTACTGAAATGATTTCATTAAGTTTGATTTTAATTTCTCATTCTGCATATGATACTAACAATACATATATGTGTATGGTATGCTACATATATTACATATATGCAGTATCTCATGTTATATCTATGATGTATCATAATATTACATATATGTAGTACATTTACTTTTTTTATTTTTTCTCTTTTTGATATAACAATATTATACTCATACTAAAAACAATTTTTTATTTAATGATGCAATTTCTTTTAAAAAATAATAATGCATGGAAAATTATAGATGTTTAAATTTAAAAATAGAGAAGTTCTCGTGTTCTTAAATGAAAATGAGTTCTCATGTGCGTCCTCTAATACACATACACACACAGGAGTAGGATCAGATACAAACCTTAGTTTTTATAATACCATGATGACCAAAGTGATATTTTAAAATAACTCAGTGCTATTATGATAGTCGAATGCAATGATGTGCTTACATACAACATAGAACTATGAAAAAATTATAGTGGCACTGAGATATTTATAATAACACTTTGGTTCTCATAGTTTTTACAGAAAACATGGTTTGTACCGGAACAATCGCCTATATATATATATATTTAAAAAATGACATTTATGATAAAAAGTTTATGACAATGTGTGATATAATTATGATATTATACAATCTACAGAGTGCTATTATCATGTTTAATAAACAGTAATAAAGGTACTAGATAATAGCACTTCATAAATGAAAAAACAACACTTCATAAGACCAAAATAACACTCACTAAAAATAAAAGTAACACGTATTAAGTCCTAAAAACAATACTTAATAAAGAATAGTAACACTTAATGAAAATAGCACATCATAAATGTTAAAAAAATACTTTATTATGCCAAGAAACACTTATAAAAATAGCACTCACCATATGCTATTTGTAAATATGTTGTGATATTCTAAACATATGTTGTGCTACTGTGCTATTATGAGCACATACATAAATATAACATGTTATTATGTTTTGGATAATTATATTTGATATGATATTTTATATAAATGTGTATTAAATATATTTTTGTTACAACTTAATATACTATAAATAATTGTGAAAAAACCAAATTTATCACCGGTTTCTTTTCTTTAGTTTGTGATTTGACCACTAAAATTTCCCTTTTTGTGGGGTTTTCGTTGTTTCTTGATGGTTCCAATAAGGGTATTTTTATGTTGAATAGATACCCTAGGTTCTTGAAAAGCCCCCAATAGGTGTCGTATTATCATACGTTTGGGGTTGGCATCTACCTAAATCAGGTTTCCTTGAAACGTTTGCTTTTGTGAATTTTTTTTAGCCTTCATAGGTTACCATCGGTTTAGCGTCGCTGTTGCTTGAAATGGTTGATACAATGGTCTACAACATGTTGGTTTTTGATTGCTTTTATTACTTCCTCAGTTAGTTGTTCAATATCTTAAAAGGGCTATGAAACCATAGTTTATGCATATATGTGATTTGGTTGCTTTAGGTCTTTTAATTTTGACTTGGTGGTCGTATGTTTGGCAGATGGGTTTTTTAAAAGCATATGATGTCATTTTTTGCTGTGGATTTTAAATTTCAGTGACAAAACAATGGATGATGAATATATAGATGATGAGGCAATCGACATTACTTTGCGTATTCGAATACGTTTGTTCGTTTGGTTGTTTTGACGCTATGATGATACCCCAACACTATTTTCCGTTGCCTTGACATGGCAACCTTCCGTCTTGCAACCACAACTGAACATTGGTTTTAAGCCGTCCTTTTGCAATTGCATAGCCTCCTGCTCTACACGATCGATTACTGATGTAACGACATCTGCTGAAAGGTTTTTCCATCTTTAAGACGAGCAACGCGCGTCAGGGTACAACCTCTAGTTAATATAATTTGATAAATCAACATTTAATGAAGTAAAAAATAAATGGTTACATGATTTTAGGAAATTTCATAAACAACCTGATTTGTATATAATAATAATATTTCCTATAATGAGTATACTTATGACAAATGGCGTAGTTATGTTTATTCCTTTGGTTTTTAGGCTAGAATTAGATTGTATTCATATATATATTGGGTAACTTATAAAATAGTAACCAAATTTTATAAGTGTATCAATTAGGTAACTCAAGTTTATAAGTATTCTAATTAGGTTACTCGGCTTTCATGGTTTTTTTTTTTTTTTTTTTTTTTTTTTCTAGTTTTAACATGTTTTTTAGCATGTTTTTCTTTTTGTTTTAATTATGAAATAAATTTTTTTTTTGTTTTGATGCTAATGTGGAATTGTTGCGTGAAGTTTAGGTACTTTTTTAATTTTTAATATAATTAACATGTTTTTTTTTATTTTTTAATATAATTTCATATATTGAAAATTCCGACCTACACGTCTTCTTCTTTGTTACTTTTGTTGACATAAGAAAATTCGATGGTGACTCGATTTGATGGTTTGATGGTTCAATTTGGTATAAATATGTATGAGTGACCAAATTGAAACAATTTTGAAACTTGATTATAATTTTGTGATATTTTCCATATATATAATACTTATGTTACAATACACATAATATTTTCAATGAATCATTTATATATAAATAAGCATTAATATATTTACACACTATTTATAATGTAGGTTATTCTATAAAATATATTTCTAATAATATGTTATGACTTATATATTATCATTTCACTTAATGATAATAGTCTTGACATAAAACAAGATTGTATATATTAAGACCGAGTATAAATGTTGGTGGTCAACTGTGATTAACTAATTACTTTACTTTTTATCTTCAAAACACTTCCAATCCTAGGCAACATAACATTAGCATCCAAATCTCTATTTTTATAGACACATTATATCTCATCTTTAAGGCATACTAACACTACTTTAAGTTCATGAAACCCAAATCTCTCAAATATTGCTTAGATACCAACTTATAAGTTCGTGATCCCAAACGACCCCCCGGTTAGATACATACTTAAGCACATAGTTTTTAAACTAAAAATCTTACTATAGATCATAGTAGAATACATAAGTTTAATATTCATAACATATTTAAATTAAAACAAATAAATATTGTTCATAAACAGTAATCCTTATTCTTCAGGATGCCAAACTCATGCCAAGGTAGCTGTGTCACTCCGGCCACTTAGCCCATACATGTCTAACTTTAACCTAACATGCATGTTAAAAAATGAGTGAGTTCTAGTTTTACTTAAACATAAGTTTACCTTTAAATCACTTTTACAATAACATTACATAACTTTTGCACATCATATCATAGCATTATTATAACAACATAATGCATATGTAACTTTATACACACATGACTTTATACACATACTTTACTTTTATCTTTAACACTATACTTTAGCTTTATACCATAGCCTTACTATGGCGCTATCACATGATAAATGATTGTTTGAATATAAGACTCCTTTATTAATTCGGAAAAATATCACAAAATAGCAACTAGGTTTTAAAATTATTTTAAATAGGTCACTCATACATATTTTATCCAAATTGAAACACTAACCATCAAATCAAGTTATCATTGGATTTTTGTGTGTCAAGAATGAAATGGTAGAAAAGATGTGAAGACTAGAACTTTTAATATATGCATTTATATTAATAAAATTTGAAAAATATGTTAATCATATTAAAAATAAAAAAATACATAGAATCCACATAAGCATCAAAACAAAAAGGAAAAAGTATTTCCTAACTAAAACAAAAAGAAAAACATGTTAAAAACATGCTAAAACCATTAATTTAGATAAAATATAAATACTAAATAATTTAATTGGAATACTTTTTAAACTTCACCGATCTAATTAGAACACTTTTAAAACTTAATTAATAATGTATAAAGTTACCTCTTTATTCTAATGTAAACTTTCTTACACTTACGAATTTACACATATGCATAAAATATCATAATCTTGTATATGTGCAATGATGTTATTACAACAAAAAAATAATAATTTTGATTGATCTTGACAGGTTTTCGCAAGTTCTCACAATAATATAGGGTTCTCATTTGAATCTTACCCTATATATATGTATATATTTATATATATATATGAGAGGGTTCCTGAGATAATCAATAGTTATGTGAGCAGAAGGCAGCGATGATAATGGATCTGAGCTTTTCAGTTTGTTGATGGAACCCTAATTTTGCTTGATTGAAGAAATGTTCATTTGTCCCAAATCAAAGGACTTCTAATTCTGATGACAAGGTTAATATATATGTCTAAACATGAGTTTGAAATCAATTTCAGTTTATAGTTTGGTACTGATAGTCGAGACAGGGGGTTTGGCCGTCTGGTTGAAGGTAGGCCGTAACCTACGGCCTATAGGCTGTAAGTTACGGTCTAACGTGATATTTTGGGGATTGTTTCAAATTTTAAAACCTATTTAATCCCTAACATTAGGGTTTCGATGGGGCACCTGCCTCCAACCCTAAGAACGAATCTTGGGACTATTTTCAGCTATTAGAACTCCCTCTAATCATCAATTAATAAAGGATTTATATGCTCAAGATGATGATTGAAGAGATTATGATGAAGATGCAAGGCTAAACCACCCGTGATCATCTCCAGGTGGATGGTTTGTGATTGATTATGCATGCTTGTGCTTTTACCTATTCAAGACATAAACTTTGATTGTTTAACAACTTTTCTTTGGTTTATTTGTTTTGAATCATGTGTTGATTAAAGACTCTTGTTAGTTGATTTGATTATTGCTTATCAAGTTTCAGTTTTACATTGTTAACCATTGAGCAGTAATTAGGTTATTATCATTAATTGGTGATTGCAAATAAAGTTTCCTTATTGTGGCATTAGTTAGTTTACTAATTAATTTATATAATCAGATATCGAGTTGGTAATTACCTTTCAACCTATATGATAAACAATTTATGTCTACGTGACTTCAAGATGAGATAATACATAAGCATTGTATTTAATTACATTCCTAAGACCCGGGTTTGATCTCTTTCATCTCATTAGCTCTACACCAAGTCCAAGTTTTTGTTTTGCTTCGTAAAATAATAGTTTTTTATTTCATTTCATTCATCCGTAATTCACAGTCTAAAGACAATAGTTTAGTTTTAGTAAGGTAATTTATTTATTTTATCTAACAAATTGTTTAACACTAACCACGTGCTCTTCATGGATACAATACCTGACTTACTCTAGCTACTAGGTTATTAGGTTTTTGCATGACCCAAACGACAAGTCATCAAAATGCGTCGTTGCTGGGGAGCTAGTGCGCTTAGTGTTATTTGATTTGATTGATTTTCTTTTGTTTTAGTATTTGTTTAAGCTTAAAAAAATAAAAAAATATTAAAAAAAAAGTAAAATAAAAAAAAATCCAAAAATATGCTCAAAAACTAATGCCACATTTCTCAAGTTATCAAGAGGAGTGCGATGACGACTACAATGAATACCCTCAGTTGGCGTATGAGGAGCCACAAGATTCAATGAATTATAGGCTTGATGCAATCATGAACATGATGGTGGAAATAAACAAGGAAGACAAGCTAAGAGGCAAAACATTCAACGCTTTAGTTAAGCAAGTTGGCCAACTTGCTAATGATGTGGTCGAACTTAAACGAGAACAAGGTGAGTTGACCAAAGGTACTGTGATTGATAGTGATGAGGTGGAAGAGGTAATGGGTCTTTTAGAGCCTGAATTTGATTGTTTAAATTTAATTGAAGTCATAGCATCTCTAGAGGAGCTAAAGCGTAAAACAGTCCAAGTTTATCCCGACCCTTCTTCTATGTTTATTACTCCAACCATCAAAGTTGTGGAAGAAGATTTGAAGACAAAGAGGAAGAAGGTAACACCAATATACATTGGACGAGTTTTTAAAAAGTGGCTCCGCAACAACAACTTTGCTTACATGTCAATTAGTGGGAAACTATTATTGAAATGGCATTTTAACTACCGAGCGTTTGTTGGGAATTCGGTAGGCAAATGTTCACTTAAACCATCATAACTATATCAGGTACGGTATGGTTGAAGCCCTAAAACTTAACGCTTTCCTAGAGGAAACTCGGAGAACTTTGTGGGTATGTTCACTAGAAACCCTCACGAGACTTCACTCGTCCACACTAGTACAAAAAGAGGCAAATGGGGCGGGCCTAATTTTTTGAAGGGGCAAGTACTCTGAAAAACGCTCCTTATAGCCTTTTGAAAATTTAAGTGAGGACAAATTGGGCAAAACCACCCCTTATGTTTCCTTTAGAAGCGGGTATTATGACTGCCCGTTATTTTTCCTTTAGGGGCAGTTCTAAACCACCTCTTATGTATTACTGAAAATTTAATGAATACCTTTAGGGGCGGGTATTATAACCGCCCCTTAGGTACCTTTAGGGATGGTTTTAGACCACCTCTTAATACTATATATATTAAACAAAAAACTGTCATCTTCCTATTTGAAGCATTTCTACAAATCAAATGTTCTCTTAATTTTGAATTTCAAATCAGGTTTTCTATCAAAATCTCTCCATTAAAGGTACAAAATTCTCTATTGACGTTATTTCTAGTTTTATTGTACATAATGATGTATTTTATTGTTAACTTTCGTTATTTATAGGTAAAAGTTTATTATTTTTTTTGGTAAATTGATGTGTGTGTATATATATATATGTGTGTATGTACATGAATGCGCGTTTATATATAAATATGTGTGTATATGTCGGATTGAATTAGAGATGCAAGCTTAGAAGTTGTAGATGAGTATGTACAAAGTAAAAGATGCAAACTTGTCATACTTTGACTAGTTAATTAAGAAACACATAAACTTGATATGCAATTAGCTAATATTCGTACTTATCTACACAAATCTTATAGATACTATTAGTTAAAATTTGTATTCATGTGTATGTATGTAATATATGTTTATGTGTATATGTATATGTGTGTTTAGATAATATTTGTAAATGAATTTAGGGATAAACCTCTAGAGTATACCCGTCTAAAATTTATCTAATAGAGATAACTTTTGGATTGTCCCCGTTGGGACTGCTTTTTGAATATTTTATCTCATTAGGACGTGTATACATTTTAACGTGTTTGACTATTTAAGAAAAAATTGACAGTTTTCTCCTATATTCCTTCGGGTTTACGGTTTTTACGCATTCTTGAGGAGTTAAGGGGAAATGCTATCGATTTTTTCTTAAATAGTCAACACGTTAAATGTATACATATGAGATAGAATATTCAAAAAGTGGGTTAGGATCCACCGCCTTCGATTACCGGTTACATACAACTACATCACTTGTTTGTTATTTTACTTTTCAGATGGATCGTGATACTTGGATGTAAAGTTTACGTTCATCAGAAATTTATGCGAAGGGTGTTCAAAGTTTTAAAAAGGCAGCTGAAGAAAATCGTTTGAAAACAAGAAGCCAGAAAATTTGTCGTCCTTGTTTCGTTTGTAAAACCTTTTAATATTTTGAGGAAATTGATATCATAGAGTATCATTTGTTGCGACGCGGGTTTATGCATGGATACCATTGTTGGTCAGAGCATGGATAATCAATTCTTGAGTTTAATACTTCGTCGACCACTTTACACATTCACGATAATACATACAACAACGACTCATTAAATTTTGATAGAGATGATGAGCTTCCAAATGAACCTACTAACAATTACATGGAGACTAATATGAATTAGGCCGAACAAGAAGAGTTACAACAGATATTTGAAGAAGCGGAAAAACCATTATATACCGGTTTTAAACATTACAAACTTGATGTTGTGTTAAAGTTATTTAAACTAAAGTCTAAAAACGAATGGAGCAATAAAAGTTTTACAAGTCTATTAATGCTTTTAAATGAAATTCTTATGGAAGAGAATGAGTTACCAATTTCAACATACCAAGCAAAAAAGTTGATGCGTCCGAAGGGGTTGGAAGTTGAAAGAATACATGCACGTCCAAATAATTGCATCTTGTATAGAGACGGGTACGAAAATAAACATAAATGTGATAAGTGTGGTGCATCGAGGTATATACGAAAAAAAGATTCAGATGAATGTGATGATGATGTGACAAAAAATGGACTATCGGCTAAAATTTTTTGGTATCTCCCTATTATACCGAGACTTAAAAGATTATTTTCAAACGAAAAAGATGCAAAATTATTGTGTTGGTATTCAGATGAACGTGTAATTGATGGAAAACTAAGACATGTTGCAGATTCACCTCAGCGGAGAATTATTGATAGAAAGCATCCAACGTTTGCGAAGGAGAAGAGAAACATATGGTTTGGGCTTAGTTCAGACGGGATCAATCCATTCGGTAACATGAGTAGTTGTTATAGTACATGGCCAGTTCTTTTATGCATCTATAATCTTCCACCATGGTTGTGTATGAAACAAAAGTACATTGTGATGTCATTGTTGATTCAAGGTCCAAGACAGCCTACTCATGATATTGATGATGTGACAAAAAATGGACTATCGGCTAAAATTTTTTGGTATCTCCCTTTTATACCGAGACTTAAAAGATTATTTTCAAACGAAAAAGATGCAAAATTGTTGTGTTGGTATTCAGATGAACGTGTAATTGACGGAAAACTAAGACATGTTGCAGATTCACCTCAGTGGAAAATTATTGATAGAAAGCATCGAACGTTTGCGAAGGAGAAGAGAAACATATGGTTTGGGCTTAGTTCAAACAGGATCAATCCATTCGGTAACATGAGTAGTCATTATAGTACATGACCTGTTCTTTTATGCATCTATAATCTTCCACCGTGGTTGTGTATGAAACAAAAGTACATTGTGATGTCATTGTTGATTCAAGGTCCAAGACAGCGTGGTCATGATATTGATGTGTATTTATATCCCTTGATTAAAGACTTACAAAAGCTTTGGAATGAGGGTGTGGACGTATATGATGCTTATCAGAAAGAACAATTTACGTTGCACGCCATGATTTTCTACACTATAAATAATTTTCCAGCATATGGTAACTTGTCAGGATATGGTACCAAGGGTAAGAAAGCTTGTCCCTTTGTGAAGACGAGACACACTCGATCTGGTTAAAAAATTGCAAAAAGCTTGTATACATGGGACATCAAAGATTCCATCCAAAAGATCACATTTTTAGAAATAAAAAAGATGAGTTTGACGGTGAGTTCGAGATTGGCACAATGAGGACAAGCTTCGATACATTTTCACGAGTTAAAAATCTAAACAATGCGGGAGGAAAAAGATCACGTGTTGAGAAAGCAATGTTGTGGAAAAAAAGATCAATATTTTAGGATTTACCTTATTGGAATGATTTAATGGTTAGACATTGTCTAGATGTTATGCATATAGAAAAAAATATGTGTGACAGCTTGATAAGCTTATTATTAAATATTCCGGGTAAAACTAAAGATGGAATTAACGTTAGAAAAGACATGGAACTATTGAAAATACATCCAGAACTTCATCTAGAACTACGTAACGACCGTATTTACCAGCCACCTGCTTGTTATAATACAACAAGAGAAGAAAAAAGACAGTTTTGTGAATGTTTGCATGGTATTAATGTTCTATCAACTTATTCTGCAAACATTAAAAGATTGGTGTCATTAAAAGATAGTAAATTACTTGGAATGAAGTCTTATGATTGTCATGTTTTAATGACACACATGATTCCTATCGCAATTCGTGGATTGTTACCTGATGACGTCCGACATACTATCACAAATCTTTGTTTGTTTTTTAACAACATTCACTCAAAGGTGTTAGATGTAGAATCTTTGAATCAACGACAAAAGGACATATATGTTACCCTTTGTGAACTAGAGTTGTACTTCCCCCCCATCATTTTTTGATATAATGGTTCACCTCACATGTCATATCGTAAAAGAGATTAAGGCTTGTGGTCCTATATTCCTACGATACATGTACCCTTTTGAAAGATACATGGGTGTTTTAAAAGGTTATGTAAGAAATCGTTATCGACCAGAAGGTAGTATTATTGAAGGATATACTTCTGAAAAGGTGACTGACTTCTGTCAAGGTAACACCATCAATCATATTGCATTATATACATATATTAGTATTAACATACATTATAATAATTTGTTTATATTTTCAGACTATATGGATGATGTCAAAGGTGGTGGTGTTCCTAAGTCTCGTCATTCGAGTCGACTTGGTGGTCAGGGAGTACTTTGTATCAAAACAATCATCACATCTTGTAAAGACTTAGAATATGCATATTTAGTGGTTCTAAAACACATGACATGTCATGATCCATATGTTTGTGAACACATGGACATTTACGATCGTCAAACCCGGGTCAATATGATGAGTGGTACATTAGAACTCAAAACAAAGAGTTGTCGGACCAGATGAAACAGAGAGTAACAAAAACTGATGTCGTTGATGAGACTGTGAAAAAGTTAGGAAAAGGTCCAGACTGTGTAGTTAAATCTTATCAGGCGTACGACATTAATGGTTATACCTTTTACACCAATGATGTAAGGTATTTCAAAGAGGCTGAAGCACACAAAATAGTCAAGAAGTCTTCTTCATGCATGCACTTTGTGCATGGTAGAAGTTAATTCGAAAGTTTTACACATTGCAAGGAAATTACACAAGTGTAAAATCTTCCGAAGCCAAAAGACAAATTCTCCCGAAGCCAAAGATGAAGTCTTCCGAAGCTTAGAAGACAAAGTCTTCCGAAGCCTTAAAGATAGAAGACTGATTTCTTTCGAAGACAGAGAAGACATGCTCTCTATGATCAACAACTTTTCAGAAAAGCTGACCAACTTTCCGCTGCCACTCTGCAGGCTCACCAACTTATACAAGTTGGCGAAAAGGTTCATGCTTTAGGCAGCTATAGATTAAGGTCTTGAGTCTGTAACTTTCTACTTTATGTACTTTTATCCTTTTTGTATTACAATAAGATGTGAGCTATGGCATGTCATAGTCACATGTCAAAAGGCAATCTGCCTTTTGACTTTACATTAATCTTGTTGTCTAGATTAATGTTTCCAGCTGACTTTCAAAGTATGGCAGGCTATAGGATGTAGTATAAAGTATCTCAGGTCCTTGTATTTTATTTGTATGCTTTGTAACACTTATAATAGAACTTGAGAGCAATATACATCATCCTTGAAAACCAATTATCTTGTTCTTAAATTTCTGTCTCTTCCTTACTTGTGTTGTTCTAAGTATCATCATAAAAGTTCCAGTTCCCTATTTGATCTGTTAAGTGTTCTAAGTCTCTCCTCATTATGGAACTGAATTGCTTTGAACACTTTCAAACGGTCCTACAAATAATCAAGATAAAAAAGTGCAGTGTAGAATAGTGGAGTTACATTAATAGCATCATCAACCGAATTCGAGAGACGACGTGGTGATACCTTGAAAACAATCTCAAAGAACTCCTATTACGGTGTTATACAAGAGATTTGGGAATTGGAATATGATGTAGGTCTTACTGTTCCTGTGTTCAAATGTAAGTGGGTGTGTAACCTTAAATGTGTCCAAGTTGATAAATATGGTTTTACACTAGTCAACCTTACCACCGATGGCTATAAATGTGAACCTTTCGTTTTGGCAAAACATGTCAAACAAGTTTTCTTTGTCAAAGATCCTAGCAATCCACTATATCACATCGTTTTGCAAGGTAAACGACATATTCTTGGTGTAGACAATGTTAGTAACGAAGAGGAATACGACCAGTTTGATGATCTACCGCCATTTTCGGTAGGTATTGAAGAGCCGGACAATATCAACCGCACCGGAATTTCACGTGATCATATCGATGGGGTTTATCTTAATTAAGAAGAAATTATAAATTTTTAAGATACAGCTACTAAAAAAATATATGTGAAATGTGTTGCTTACGTAAAAACTTATTTGATCGTTTATTTTTATACATGGTTGTATTAAATTTATATACGTCTGTTTAAAAATAATATGCATAAAAACCCATTAAAATACAACCCGCCCATTTAGATCCCCATAACCGCCCCATAAAAACCTTAAATATTACCTGCCACCGTCCCTTATGAAATCAAACAGCCCCTTTTGACACTCTTACACAAAACCGCCCCTTATGAGACGTAAACCCCCCCTTTTGACACCCGTACACAAAACCGCCCCTTATGAGAAAGAACCCGCCACTTTTGACACCCTTACACAAAACCCGCCCCTTATGAGGCCCATACCCGCCACTTTAGATCACATATAACATGTAAATTTGATTTCCCCCCAAAATTAACACACCCGCCTCCCCACACCTGCTCGTTGATCTCCTTCCTCTACCGTCCCACCCCCGTCGCTTATCCACCACCGCCCCACCCCCCGTCGCTTATCCACCACCGCCCCACCCCCCGTCGCTTCTCCACCACCGCCCCACCCCCCGTCGCTTCTCCACCACCGCCCCACCCCCATCGCTTCTACACCACCGCCACCACCCCGCCGCTTCTCCACCACCACCCACACCCCCGCCCTTGCTCCGCCACCATCCACATCCCCGCCCCTTCTCAACCACCGCCTTCCCCAGTTCTCCTTCGGTGCAGCCCCCCACCCCCACCGATTCTCCACCACCACTCCCACCCCTGTCGCGTCTCCATCGCCGCGCCCCCACCCTGTCGCTCGTCCTTCCACCTTCCCCACCACCGTCGCTTCTCCACCACCGTCTCCACACCCCCGATTGCATCTA
Source organism: Flaveria robusta (assembly GCA_025506415.1). NCBI lineage: Eukaryota > Viridiplantae > Streptophyta > Magnoliopsida > Asterales > Asteraceae > Flaveria > Flaveria robusta. The sequence continues at coordinate 20,410,024 of CM046466.1, forward strand.
CTGAGTTAAGGTAGTTATTTTTCTTTATATCGTTCTATATGTTTGAAACTGTATATATAGTGTTGGGTATATGGTGGGACTATTGAATATTAAATTTGTAGTGCACGTGTTGTTTATTGCACATGTTGTTTATTAAATGTGTATGGATGTGTTGGCATATGTGTGGTGGGGTAATGGCATCATTGATTTTAGTGTTGAATATATATTGTGGTGGTTTTGATGTTCTATAGTGGTCCTATGGTATATTATATCTTGGCTTTTAATATGCATATATGTGTATTGTAAAAAAATGCTCAACTAATCAAATATAAAAACAATAATAACTTAATACTTCTTTTACATTGTATAGCAATGTCATCACAAAAAAGAAAACGTGGTCGTGCTTCTTCTTCAAAGGAGATACCAAAGGATAAAATAAAATTGTTAAGATTTAATCAAGATGGTCAACGGACGAGGACCATGGCTAAAAAATTTTAGTCTTGATATGCTACTAAACTGAAGCATATCGTATCATATTCCTATGTCAAAATTTGGGGCTGAAGATTTTGAAAGACTATGGTTACAAACCAAGGCACGTGTTATATTTTAACTTAGAATCATGAATTACTTATTAATTAAACATTATATTTAACTTATTGTTTTTTAAATGTTAGGCTTTTTGGATGATTGAAACTGATGATCCAAGAAGTTTATGAAGAAATGAGCTATGAAACGCGGTACAAATTGGAGACATGATCTTAACAAACATTTTGTGCAAAAAAATAAATAAATAAATAAATGCTTGTGATACATATGAATTTCTTAACTGTGATCATTGGGATGATTTTGTTGCACAAAAAATTAATGCTGAATTTGAGGTATGTTTGAATTTTTTTATATGTTGTTTGTTATATATTTTTACTAACATTTTGTTGATTTTTGTGAAGGAAAAAGCGCATAGGAAAAGGTTGCTAATGCCGCAAACAAACACGTGCTTCACATTGGACGGAGTGGTTGGGTTGAGTTTAAGGAAAAAAAAGAATTTATTTGGCCTCAACTAGTAACCAAATACACCGTACTTAAAGACATTACTAACTCACGTTCTTGATGGTTTTTAATGGCCACTGCTGAATTAAACAATGAAACAAATGAGTATGAACTTACTCCTTTAGCAATTGAAATTGGAGTTAAGTTGGTAAGTGATTATGGTTTTTGAGTTGGTAAATGATTTGTTAATACTATAGTTTTAATCTTTATCACATATTTTTTATAGTAAAACGTAGAGCTGGAAATGAAAGCGAACGGGATTTATCATCAAAATAAGGATGACCTGCTAGTTACAGTCATCGGCCCCGAGCATGGTGGGCGTGCACGGACTGTGTCTAATCTCATTGGTAAGGATTATGCCAATTTATTAATATACTTGTTTTAGTAAACCCGTGTATTACACGGGTTGAATAAAAAAATATTAAATATAATAAACATTTATTAAGTATAAAACAATATTCTACAATAAATTATGATTGAAATTATATGAGTAAAAACAATATGTAATAAAACAATTATATCAACTTTTTAAACTTTTGTTTTAAAACCTTTTTTCAAAAAAAAAATTAAATTTTTTGTTTCAAAACAAACCGTATTTAAAAATATTATTTTTAAAAAATTCGTTATTATAATTTTCAATTTTAATTATTTTTTGTTTATAAAAAATTTACTTTTTAAAAACACCAATTTTAAAAAAAGTTTGATTTTTTTTAAATTTCTTATAGTATAAAATTATTTTTTAGAAATAACATTAATAAGAAGATTTTTTTCAAAATTTATTAAAAAACTATTTTAGTCTATAAAAAGTTAAATACTATTAATGATAAGTAAGGTAATTATTTAATAGGAGAGAGAAACGGAAAAATTTTAGTGAGAATGAATATGGTGCTGACACGTGTCACCCCAAGTTACTCTTTTATTAGAGTAGAAAGATTTTTTTACATATGTTTGCCTAAATTGTGTTTATAGGTCGTACTCATATTCACGGCGGATTGTTTAAAAATGTGAACCATGATGCGGACTCCGTATCACAGTTCGACACGGTGCCACTAGAACTAGTTGTAGCTCTGATGCACAGGTCAATTATCCACCTATCGAAATAATATCTTTCATAGTTTACAAAAACTTAAGTATTATGGTTTTAAGTATTATGATTTTAAGTATTATTAATTCTTATGCAATACTTGAATATTTTTGATATTATGTTGTAGACCCACACAGTATGTGAGTTGCAAATGAAAGTGGCTAACGAGATGGTGACAGTGGCTTATGGTGAATCGTGGCCGCACCAGTTTAGTGACCTTCATCGTGGGCGAATAACCGAGGGCTGTGTAAAGGTTAATGCGGATCTTATAAATGAAGAATGCAAGAATTTAATGGTCTATAAAGTTGCAAAAATAGATGAAGTTAAAATTGTTGAAAACATGACTTTGTAGATCGTTCAGTGGCCACGATATGCAATAAAGGTATATTTTTTATTTATTATAATGTATTTTAGTTTGAAATAATAATTTTTATTTGTTAAATTGTAGCTTGTCTCGAGAATGGAATCGAGTAATGGGTCACAAAGTCATAGAGTTGACTCACCACACAGTCATAGGGTTGACTCGTCACAATTAGACGATGATGAGAACATGTTGACTTTAGGTTACAAGGCAGATATGAATGGTGTCAATGATGTCGTCAACGATGATGTGAATGCTAGATTTGAAGTTGTTGGAGGCCGTCTTCAAGACTATGTTAGTTTTCAAGAATTTTTTCTTATAACAATCTATTATATTTATATTTCTAAGTACTAATGTGTTACATACAATCGTTTTTAGTTTTTGGGAGCTGATATGTTTGATGATAATGTTATTTGCCCTTATACCAACTTGGTTGGATTTGAAAACATTTTATATGACAATCAATTTATACGTATATAGTAGTAAATTATTCAGTGTTTATATATGTGTGCTTATGACGTACTAATGTTTAATCGTTTCCACAAGTACCCCAAACCGCACCGGAAACCATGTTACAAACCACACATGTATAAATCCAACCCATAAACCAAACTGCACCCGCACCCAAAATTCATCCTACATCCCAAGTCCAACCCGAAACAATACCTTCGCCCCAGCGCCCCCCCCCCCCCCGAATTTGTTAATCCCGAGTTAGTTTTGGCCATAGATAAAGTCAAACTATCCTGTAAACCTTTTCGAAGCATGTTTGAGGAATTATTTTTGGCCGTTGGGAAGAAGCCTGCAATTATTGTTGATGCACCTCACGGGATATACACCGAGCCGAAAGCGCAAGCTATTCCATGAACCGAGGTGGCACAAATATTCATCCAAGGTTGGCTTGACATGTCAATACTTTATTGGTTTGCAACGTAAGTTGTTATTACAAGTTTGGTGTAACATATCATGCAGTAATTATAGTTTAATAATATAATCTACTTCTTTAATGTGAAATCTTAAAATTGTGATTTCCTTTTTTTTTTTGAATTTAGGCATTTCTACGAAACACGAAATTCCAAATGCGCTTTTTTTGACCCAACCGAAATATAGGCTCAAAAATGTATTCGTCAAGAGGATGAAGTTCAAACACACATAATTAGTGTATCTCAACATCATATGGATAAACGTTTCATTCTTGTACCTTACAATCAAAGGTAATATATACCACCATACAAATGATACACACACACACACACACACTAATTTTTATTTTTGTAGTAATCATTGGGTGCTTATCATTATGGATACATTTTTGCATTGCGGGTACGTTGTGGACTCCAAGAAAAGCGAGGGAAAGGGCGTGAAACAATATCGCCTTATTAAAATACTACAAGAAATCTTTGAAAAAGACAAAAGAAATGATCTTAAAGCGTGGAAATGGAAAATGGTTAACGTATGTGATCCATCAATACTTATAATTGATTAGAAAATAATTTCTCTCGATTGATTGTAAATAAAATGCAGTGTTTGCAACAAAAAAGGTGATTGGGAATGTGGCTTGATGGTTATCAAGCATATGATGGATTTTGTCAATCATGTTCAGCATGATTTCCCATCCGTGTGAGTTTTTGTATATTCTATTAAACATAATGGTTGATTATATACTTACAATTTTTTTCATCTATTTGTTTTTAGTTATGGAATACACAAGGGATTATTCCAACGGAAGAGCTTGATGATTTAGTCTTACAATTGATGTCGGAAGTGATTGACAAGCTTTTTAGTTAAAATGGTGATGTTTTCGATTTATTTATGCTGACTTGATGATGTTATCTTGGGAATTTTTGGTGTATATACGTGCTTTTTGTCTAGATGCCGTATATTGAATTGATTTTGAACGTTTGATACACAATGTATGATACTTTAATATATGAAACATTTGACAAGCAATGTGATAATTTTAGGTTGATTGAGCGGTTTGTACAGGAAAATATTTCTATATATTAAATAATAGAATTTTTTTTTCCATTATTTAAACATAAGGGGGGGTTTAAAAAACCGCCCCTTATTGATGCACATAAGGAGGGGGTTCAAAAACCTTCCCTTTTGCTGGTAAGCTATAAGGGGGGTTTCAAACACCGCCCCTTATGCAAACCGCCCCATATGAGAAATTATCATAAGGTGCGTAGCCATATGGGGCGGGCAAAAAACCGTCCCTTATGGCCAATTTACCCGCCTCTTTTCCCTCTTTTTGTACTAGTGCCACTCCAGCCTACCGAGGGGTTTGAAAGGCTTATTGTATATGCTAAATACAACTGTGATTCTCACGAAAGTGAGTTTAGAAATTTTATTTTATTTTATTTATTTATTTAGTATTTGTTTTGTGTTTCGCCTCTAAGTACAATGTTTCAGTTCAATCACAAGATTCAAACACTCAAGTGTGGGGATGCACATGGATGTACTACTGATCAGGTCTATGTACTCTCTACTCATCTTATTTGTTGGGTTTGTGTGATGTTTTTGTTTTTTAAATTAGTTTAGGTACTTGGTGGGGTAACAAACTTGTTGGTTTTGGGAATGCGTTAATTTAAATTTTAGTTAATGTCAACTCGGTATGCATAACACAATGATGAGGGATTTAGCCTTACAATAAGGTTTTAATAAACTCATTCTACAATGGGGACAATGTATCCCAAGTGTGGGGATGAGGTGATCAGGAACTTTAAAAATTAAGAAAAGTTGAAAATCTTTTGAAAAGAAAAAAGCTTTTAACGAATTTAATTATGCATCAAACCTAATTTCTCAATATAAATCGTTAAGTATCACTTGCTCGTGCACATGTGGAGATCCCTTTGGCATGGTTAGCTATAAGTCACAGTAAAGTATGCCCAACCAAATAGTTTTTTTATAAAATCAAGTAGGATTGTCTAGTTAGGTGTAGCAAACTAGAAAGTGGATAACATGCATGTTTCACATCCTTAACCTATTATTTCGTTTCCATGAGAGTTTGAGCCTAATTGAGCAATTTTTATGATATACTTAGTTGCTATTTTCTTATTGTATTGAGTGTTTACCATAATGTGCAGCTATTTTAGAACTCGTGTACCTAATACATGTCGAGATCATGAACAATTACTTTGCACAAACATGATAGAGGCATTAGGATAGCCATTTTGTTTAAACCTTTTCATTTGATTTTCCTACCTTAACATATTCCTTTTAGACACCCCTTTGAGTCCCAACTTGTTATTTGAATGAGCCACATCATTAACCCTATTAAACTTTTAGCCTTTTAAGTTAAGCCACGTGGTGAAGTCCAATTTGGGACATGTTTAAGTTTTATAATATATTTTTTTAGTTGAAGTGTGTTAGATAGTAATCAACAAATAATATGGCTGATATATGTATATGAAAAAAAATTGAAAAAAAAACAGAGAAAAAGAAAAAATGACGATATATGAGGTCAAAATGACCAAAGTATGGAGCAACAAAAATAATATGAATTCTTGTAGTGTATTTGGGTCAGTGTGATCCAAGTTTATAATAGTATGTGTAGTTTTTTGATTTAGCATGTCTAGATTGGATTTCATTCACCATTAGCCAATTTAAATCCTTTTACACACCCTTAACCCTAGACTAACATTACAACTCGTGAAAGACCTCTTGATTTGTCTATTGTACTATGTTAGTTGATAGAGATGTGATTATTATACGAGCTTATAAAAATAATGTGCATTATTTGGTTGAGTGTTCCAGATATACTAGTATATAATCACTAGTCCAGAAAACAATCTGAGAGGAGTGATTATTGTGAGAGGTATGAATGCATGTATGCTGGAAGCTGAAGGTAGGTTATGCTTGACTAGGTGATCGTAAGTTTTCAAACATGCACTATAGTTACGAGTTTGGTTGTTAATTTTGAATGATATAAATCTTAGAGCCAGGTATGCCTTGGGACTTTAACTCACACAAGGTTAAGAGATTATTAACGTATTTTATTGATTAGTGTTGAAGTGTTACAAGAGAGTTTGTTTGAGGGCAAACAAAAGAGTAAGTGTGGGGATGTGATAATTGGTTAATATGCATGCATGTATCATAGTTAATATTGCGTTTTTAATATGCTTTATGTATCGAATGGTATTACTTTGTTATGTGTTTGAAATTTAGGTTAAAAGAAGCTTACCAAACATTATTTGATAAGGAAACAAAGGATAACAAGACTACGCCTTGAAAGGTGCTGAGAATGAAGAAAACTATGCAAACTGCAGGGAGGCCGTAACTTACGGCCCTATGCTGAGTCCGTATGTGAACCCCGTAATACAAGGGGTTTGGCTGGTTGAAAGTAGACCGTAACCTACGGCCTATAGGTAGGCTGTAAGTTACAATCTAACGCGATATTTTGGGGATTGTTTCAAATTTTAAAAACTATTTAATCCCTAACATTAGGGTTTCGAAGGGGGACCTGCCTCCAACCCCAAGACCGAATCATGGGACTATTTTCAGCTATTAGAACTCTCTCTAATCATCAATTAATGAAGGATTCATATGCTCAAGATGATGATTAAAGAGATTATGATGAAGATGCAAGGCTAAACCACTTGTGATCATCTCCGGGTGGATGGTTTGTGATTGATTATGCATGCTTGTGCTTTTACCTATTCAAGACATAAACTTTGATTATTTAGCAACTTTTCTTTGGTTTAATTATGTGTTTTGATTATTGCTTATCAAGTTATCAGTTTTACATTGTTAACCATTGAGCAGTAATTAGGTTATTATCATTAATTGGTGATTGCAAATAAAGTTTCCAGATTGTGGCATTAGTTAGTTTACTAATTAATTTATATAATCAGATATCGAGTTGGTATAATTACCTTTCAACCTATGTGATAAACAAGTTATGTCTATGTGACTTCAAGATGAGGTAATACATAAGCATTGTATTTAATTACATTCCTGAAACCCAGGTTTGATCTCTTTCATCTCATTAGCTCTAAACCAAGTCGAAGTTTTCGTTTTGCTTCGTAAAATAATTGTTTTAATTTAATTTCATTCATCCCTAATTCACAGTCTAGATACAATAGTTTAGTTTTAGTAAGGTAATTTATTTAAGTAATCTAACAAATTGTTTAACTCTAACCATATGCTCTTCATGGATACGATACCTGACTTACTCTAGCTACTTAGGTTAATTAGGTTTTTGCATGACCCAAACGACAAGTCATCGTCAGCGCCATATCTCCGGTCACCCTGACGTCCATATTTCCGGTGCTCCACTCCATTTGGACCACTAGTGATGGAAAACCCTTTCTATACACACAAGAAACACCACCACTTGTCACTGTCACTCCTCGCCATCATCAGCCACCACCACACGCCACCACCGATCCTCCATCACCATCTACTCTTTCTCTAGATCCGTCTTCACCACCTCCACAACTATCATCTTCCCCAAAAGTCTAGTTGAGAATTCAAGGTAAAAAAACACATGTAGATCATGGTGGGTTTGAACAATCAAAGCATAAAATTGATCAATTTTGAATATGAAAGAAAATTTAGGTTTTTTTTTGGTTTCTTATGAGATGCTATGGGTTTGAAGAGTGTGGATGTAAATTTGTCACATTGGGTATTGAAAAGTCAACAAGATGAGAGGGGGAGGGAGTGGTGCAGTGGTGGCAGATGATGGCGGAGTAGTGGTGGTGGTAGGGTTGTGGTGGTGGTTAAGGAGAGAGGATTGTAGGTTCTAAATTCTTTTTAGTATGTATTTTTTTATTTAGAACGCATAAAATTAAAAAAAACAATACTTGTAAGAGTAAAAAGACTAAGTTACCATCATGTGCCTTATAACCTGACTTAACAAGTAAATTTAACATCTGCTAAAGTAAAGGATGAAACATAGAAGCTTTTTTAAACATAAAGGGTATTTACTGTAATTTCGTTAGTTTTAGAATGAAACATAAAATTCGTTACAAAACCTAAAGGACGAAAAATGTAATTACTTTTCATTGTATATAATTTATAAAATATCCTTAGCACATAACAACACAAACTATCAATTACCATCTTTCTTTCTATGAGTGGGCGTTATGAGAGGCCCAAGACGTGAATACACTATAAACCCTTATGGATTCTACATATAAAAATATTAATGGTTCATCAAATAGTGTATTCACTTGTGAATAAAATGGTTTCATATGGTTGTTAAATATTTAGCGGAAATTATTTGAAATAATCTGAAATAAATAAAGTTATAGTACAATACTACATGATCGAAAAATCGATGCTTCGAAGTCGAAGAAACAATCTTAATCACTGTATCAAAAACCACTTTCACATTCAAATAATCATGTTGGAAATTTATTGACAATATTAATATGTTTATTATTATTTAATAAATAAAATTAATGTGTTGAATGAAAATTAATGTGTTGAATGACATTAGAAATTAATGGTGTGGGAAGTTGTCCCACATTGGAGGAAAGAAAGAATGTAAAATTATTTATATTCTTTAACCTCTTGATTATATTGTTTTCTAAAGCATCACACTAAATAGATTCGCGAAGGGTGTGAAGCACCCTTAACTCGCACTCGCACACGCACTTTGCACTTTGCACTTTGCATCGCCGCGAGCCGCCTTAGTACTTTTGAAGGTTGGTTTGAGGGTCTGGTCAGGTGCGACTGACATTGGTGCGCGACTTGTAACAGTTTCGGTTACGTGTTGACCGAAACTGATGGCTGTTAATGAAGAATTAAATGGGCGATTACAATTTCGGATTAATGGCTAAGTGATGACTGAGTGGCTGGTACAGTTCGAAGTCTAATATAAATACCGAGGATGGCTCAGTAGAAACACACACCAACACAGCTCTAAAACCTGCAGCAAACAGGTTCTCTAGACATCCTCCATCTCTCTCTGATTTCTATTCTACAAATAAGTTCAGGTTCTAGGTCAATCCCGGCAGTACAATCTGCTTTGGCTATTGTACCATGGGAAACAAAACGAGTTCTACTGGGAGGCTCGGAATTTGTTTTAAGGGCCCGGTGTTAAACACGATACTAAGCTTTTACATTTCTGTTCATCTATTTCTATAAATTTTCAATTGTAAAGAGAATTATAATTGTTAATTTACATTTCTTTGTATTGCATATATCAATAAAAGATTTTATTATTTTAATTTTATGTGAACGGTTCCTATAAACTTAAAACAAATTTTAAAAACACCGTTCATATAATTTTATAATTTAATCCGTGTTTTTAAAAGTTTAATTTTTTTTTTCGTTTATTATTCACGGGCGATCTTCAAAGTTGGACTTTTAACATCTCTAGTTGAATTTTATAGAATTCTGAAAACAGTTTGAAAAAAAAATTCTTTAATTTTGTTTGTTATTTCAATTTTAAAAAAAATTATTCTAACTTAAACTATTTTTGTTAAACAACAAACAATATGTATTCAAGTGCTTTGACTTCCTCTTTATCAGCCCCTTTAACTGCAACAACTGTGGGAGCGACCACGGTGGTAAACCATGCTGAAAAACTGGAAAAGTTCACGGGTGTTCACTTTAAGAAATGACAACATAAGATGTTCTTCTATTTGACCACCTTGAACTTAGCACAGTCCTTGAAGAAAACTGCTCCTCTACCTAAAAAAGGGGACGATGCTCAAGCTTTGAGTGTCATTGATGCTTGAAAACATTCAGAATTTCTGTGTCACAATTACGTTTTAAATGTTTTATGTGACTTATTATATAACGTGTATTGTAATATAAAGACTAGCAAAGAACTATGGGAGTCTTTAGACAACAAGTATAAAACCGATGATGCCGATAGCAAGAAATTTATTGTGGCTCGGTTCTTGAATTTTAAAATGGTTGATTAAAAAACTGTGATTAGCCAAATTCACGAGTTACAAGTTATACTTCATGAAATTCATGCTGAGGGGATGCCTCTCAATGACACGTTCCAAGTTGCAGCCATGATTGAAAAGTTGCCTCCAAGTTGGATAGAGTTTAAAAATTATCTTAAGCTTAAACAAAAGGAGATGACTGTGGATAAACTTATTGTTCGGCTTCGAATTGAAGAAGACAACAAAATGGCTCAAAAAGGTATCCGTGTGGAACCAACGACTAAAGCAAATGTGGTTGAATATGGGCAGTAATCAAAGGGTTATAAGGGTAAAGGGAAAAAGCCAATGGGAAAAACTAAGGTGAACCCTAAACCAAAAAAAGAGGTATATCAATATGGATGTCTTATGTGAAAGATTGTATATATCAATAAAAGATTGTTTTATTTTAATTTTATGTTAACGATTCCTACAACTCATTGATCGAAACATACAAAAAAATGTGTTTAACTCAAACTATAACTGTGAAAGAGTAAAAAATTTAAGCAAATATAATACTTTCCTGTTTGTTTAAACTTCGCATTGAATTAAGGTGGGGTAGAAATGAAAAGAATATAGGAGTAGAATGAGATTTAGCTTATAAATTTTCATACGAATGTCTTATGTGAAAATTTAACCTTATTGCACCCATCTAATATACTTATTATAGATAGATTATAGATTAGTAGTATATTTATGTAAACAATTGATAATCATTTTATTTTCATTATACTAGTAGAAAACCAGCGTTTCGCAATGGGATATGATCCATATGTTTCATTAGTTTAAATTGTTATTTTATTTTAAATAATAAACAAATAGTATCGAGTTTGAAAAAGACTCAAGAGCAAATCTTGAACCTTACATGTAGAGTTGAAAATTAATTAATGCCTGCGCTTAACATCGAGTTTTAGCGTCAGCACCAATAAAAAAACCAACTACAAGCTAACGTAAATAAAGATACGAAAAATTGACAATCAATTACTTGGGCATAAAATATCATCCCTTCTTTCAAATTAGATCACAAAAAGCTTAAAGAAGATTCACAACTTTATGCCTTTGGGCATAAAATATCATTCCTTCTTTCATATTAGATCACATAAATCTTAAGAAGTTAGACAACTTTAAGCCCTTTTTTTGACATCAACATAGTTTGAGGGCTCATTACACATAAAAATCTCAGCATTTTATAAGGCAACATCATAAATCACAAGCCGCTAAATCTCTACACACTACTATCTACAACATTACTATCAATAAAAGCATTGCCATCAATAACATGATTCAGATTCAACTCCAGATTCACATAAAGCTTAGCCTCCACGTCTCCCTCATCCTTCATTTCATGTACTTTTTCTACATTCTGTTGTTATGCTTTTGGAATATGATCAACAAGCTATGAATTTAAGATTCCCTAGTTTAACAGAGGAAAAAAACTTATAAAAGCAAAGCAAAAAATAATGTAAATTGTAGCATTATAATAGCATGCAAACTTAGAATCACAAGGTGGTATAATCAACAAATGGTTAAATGCTAGCAAAATTTGCAAAATTACCCAGCTACGTTTTTTAATAGATGGCAACAAAAATAAGATATTAAAAGCAAGGTGTTTAACATTTTCATAGCATACTCAAATAAAAAACAAATCTTATTAATTACTTTTCAATATAATAGCATAAGTTTAATACCTAATCTCTTTTATTAAATCTGTGAGACTATAACACACATATTTTATGCAATATAAGAATCACAAATTGGGTGTACTAAACATTCTGCATAAAAGTTTAACACCCCGGAAAGTTGAATAAGTAGTATTCAACATTTTATTAATAAACCTTATTAGCAGGTTTTGAAGCCGTTTGACCCATGATCTTCTTGTTCAATTTTTTTAGCTTATTGACCTGTGAATAAACAATAAGTCAAGCCAAATGCATTTTGAACCCCTATGATCCGTTCCTTTTAGTTGAATCTTTTATGTTAACTCAATTGACCTATTATAAGATAATATAACCCAAGCAACCCTTTTATCTGGTGCCACTGCCACTCCATTCTAGCTATACGGCAGCGCAACATGAGCACAGTCTAGAATATTCACAGCCCATGATTACAAAATACTTGTCGGAAGATGACTTCTAATTACAATCTTTGTAATCTTGATATATATATATATATATATATATAGGATAGAGAACGAATGTTAACCCTTGTTTATTGCGATAACCTGTTAACCAAACTAGTGGTCCACAGCAGGCCACGTAATCACTGTAACTTAGAGTTACAGTGGTAAACTAGTGGTCCACAATTAACGTTAAAATTTTTTGTAAAAAAATATAGCAAGACTATACTCAAATTAAAGATATTAAAATGATCTATTTAATGGTGTAATTTATATAAAAAAATAATATCATACAAAAAAGTTAAGACGGTTTTAAAAAAGTGAGAATTTTTTAAAAAAAATAAAGGGAAAATGGTTACACTAGTGGTGTAACTCGGTGTAAAAAAAAATTAACTACATAATCATGGTGTAAGTGTTTGTTACATCAGTGTTAACGGGTTATCGCAATAAAGGTGGGTTAACAACCGTTCCTTACCCTATATATATATATATATAGGGGAAGGATCAAATAAGAACTTCCTTTTTTTTGCGAGAACTCTAGAAACCAATGTGAGCCACTAGTTTTCAATGACAAAATGGTAAATAATATAAATATAATATAAAAAATTATAAAACAAAAAATAAGATGAAAATAAAAAAAAAATACACAAAAATGTTTCTCTCGTTTCCCTTTTCCATAAAAAAAATAAAAAAAAAAACTCATTTTTTTTTTCCGAAATTCGTTTTACACATGTGTAAAACCAGATTTACACATGTGTCAAACCAGATTTACACATATGTATAACATTATTTACACATGTGTAAATAACAGATAGGTGATTTTTTTAAAAAAAATATATCAATATGGTAGGCGTTGAAAAGATAAAAAAATACTGAATTTTATGGTACAATTTTTTTGAAAAAATAATGTCGCGAAAAAAAGTTATGAACGTTTTAAAAAAAGGTGAAAATGGCATGTGAGTTGCATGTGACTTAACTTGTGTGGCTGAGATTGGTTCCTATAGTTCTCACAAAATAGGGTGGTTCTCAAGATAACCCTACCCTATATATATATAGGGGAAGGATCAAATGAGAACTCCTTTTTTTTGCGAGAACTCTAGGAACCAATGTGAGCCACTAGTTTTCAATGGCAAAATGGTAAATAATATAAACATATTATAAAAAATTATAAAACAAAAAATAAGATGAAAATAAAAAAAATAAATACATAAAAATGTTTCTCTCATTTCCCTCTTTCATAAAAAAAAATTTTTAAAAATAAAAAAAAACTCGTTCCGAAATTCGTTTTACACATGTGTCAAACCAGATTTACACATGTGTATAACATGATTTACATATTTGTAAATAACAGGTAGGTGATTTTTAAAAAAAAAATATATCAATATGGTAGGCGTTGGAAAGATAAAAAAATACTGAATTTAATGGTGCAATTTTTTTGAAAAAATAATGTCGTGAAAAAAAGTTATGAACGTTTTAAAAAAAAGATGGAAATGGCATGTGAGTTGCATGTGACTTAATTGTGTGGCTGAGATTGGTTCCTATAGTTTTCACAAAATAGGGTGGTTCTCAAAATAACCCTACCCTTTATATATATATATATATATATATATATAATATATATAGAGAGAGAGAGGAGGGATCCTAAGAAAACCACAAATTTATGAGAAAACTATAAAAAACCAATAAAACCGGTAATATAATTTATAAATTTTTTTATCACTACCCTCTATATATATGTGTGAGCATATATAAATAATGGTATGGATCAAATGAAAACCGTACCATGGTTTTTCATATACGCCACAAATAGGTTACGTATACGTAACCATTTTTCATTCGACATAGTGCTACGTATACGTAAGACTCTTAATTCTCGTATACGTGCTCAACATATATGTACCAAATACTTAAATAACATTTTAACAATTAAAATAACAAAAAAGTTATGAATTATGTTATTGGTTTACGTGGTTTTCTTTGATTTTTACATAACTATTGTTTTTCTCAATAATCCTCCCCTATATACATATATATATATATACATATATATATATATATATATACATATATATATATATATATATATATATACATATATATATATATAGGGGCTTTCAAATAAGAACCACTTTTTTGTAAAAAACTAAAAGAACCAATCTTGACCCTATATTTATTGATCAATGGATGGTATATAAAAGGGCAAATCTGTAAATTTCAATTGTTGAAAAAGACGGACTTAATGGTATTAGGGGGTATTATTGGGATTTCCATTTCAATCTCCAAAACCGCTCATCATTTCATACAAATAACAATTCATTTATCTTATCATTTCATACAAAATTCATATATCTAGTTTTATGTCTGCAATAATGAACATACGGTAATTATGCATGTAATGATAAGAAAGTAATTGTATTATTATACACCATAAATACTGGCCCAATTTGATGACGTTGTGTATTTTTTAAAATTTGTTTTTTAAATTAATTTTATTTTTAAAATTCATTTCACCTACTACAGCATGGAGGTATGGACCATAAGAATTTACATTACATTGTGTTAATTTTCAGATCCATTAGCTAGTCACCGAAATCATTGTTTATAATTTCTTGCAATAACCATTCTCTGACATTATATGCATTTATGCATATTTTCTAGCAGTACTTATAGTATGCATATATGCACATCCGTGTGAATTGCGAACACTTACTCATGTTCATGTTATTATCACGAATTACCGTATAGTTTAATAAATTGTAGAGTTGTCACTATATCTTGTATCCAAACTCAAGTTATACTTTTTCCGATCTAGAATGGATATATGCACTATTAGGTTGAAGTGTTGAACTACAAGATGGTAGTGTAGCATCGATAGTCAAGAATTGTGATGGGAGCATACACACGTTAATTAAAACCGAGTCAAATTTTTCGTCAAAATATGTAAGTCTAATCTTGCATTCAACTTTATAGTGTAAGGAAAATGCTTACAGTACTGATACGATAACATGTTGTGTCCTTATTTTGTTTGTAGCGTGAAATTTTGAGATGTTACCTGGAATCGATTGGCCACCCAACAAGCTATATCATTCGTTATGCAAAGCTAATTAGGTTGCCTTTGAATTGGGGCACTACAAAAAATGAGAACGATTGTGAGATTTTCTTGATGCGGCGCATGGAAACATATTAAAGTTTGTGAAAGGAATGGAAGAAAGTGTTCGAGGTGGAAGAAATAACTCCGAACTCACAGATCAAAAGACTATGTTGGAAGTATGTTGCAAAAATCCTGTTCTCTGAAATTAATTTGCGTAACGACAAGGTGATAGGTTGAACAACTTTGGGAGGAAATACAGGTAATGAAGGCTTTGAAGACCATGAAAAACAAAGAAGAAATAGAGTCAAAAGGCAATGGGAAGAATGTCAAGGCTCGACTGAAGTCAACCAAACAAAAATCAAAAAACGTTAAGTGAACTCGGCGAGTAGGAGAAAATCATTTTGTTTTACAACAATATTTGATGTTTTGGTATAACAACCTATCCTTTAAATGATTGTTTGCTTACATCTTTTTTATGGATTACTATAATATAAAATAATACTTATATTTTTTTTGATCAAATGCAATTTTGCTTGAATGTATATAATGTATTGATGCATTAATGCACACAACCCAATTATGCATATATGCATCACCAGAAATTCCTTTTGAGCTTGACACGCCCTTTTCGTAATTTGAAACTCATTCATTATCAACCTTAATGTTGCTTTCATTAATAGCAGGTTGGCTCGAGTACAGATCATCTCCCACATTTACAAAGAATTCCATAGTGGCCAATTAAAAAGTATGCATTACCCATTATAGATTTCGCCCAATAGCATGATTTCGCATAATACATGTCGCTAAGTAAAACTATGCATGTTAGATGAATATGAAATATCGACTCTTTAATTTTGCATAACAAATCCAATTAATTGAATTGCATCAACTCTTGATTTCTTTAAGAATTTCTGATGTCGCATAGAACTAAGCGCATGCCTAATTTAATGGTGACGGTTGTGGACTTCTACCCCACTAACTCTAATTAGATTTTTAAAAGCCAATGTGGAGCTAGCCCACTTGGTAGAGGCTTTGCCTCTTAGAGGGGAGGTCTTGGGTTCAATCCCAAGCAATGGTGTAATTGGTGTATTGTAGGAGTATAGTAGATTTGCCGTTCAAAAAAAAAAAATAGATTTTTAAAATTACCTTATTACCCTTGTGCTTAATAATTTAATTAACTAAACAGAAATTAATTTAAAAAAATCTGATTGGAAGAAGTTGGTTCTTTTGGTTTTTTACAAAAAATTGGTTCTCATTTGAATGGATCCCTATATATATATATATATATATATATATATATATATATATTATATAATAAAAAAAAACAAAGAATTACTCCCATTTTTCATGGCCCCACCCCAACCTTGACTTCCGATGGAGAATATTGTTCCCCACCTTCATAGGATACTAGTTTACAAGTGTTTAATGTTAAAAGCAAATAAATCAGTTGAATCTTTGTGTTATAAATAAATAAATAAGGTTATGTAATAAATAATAATCCAAGAAAACCAAGACAGTGTAGTATGTTAAAAAATGCTTCAGTAAGATGAGTAATTGAATAGACATAAAATGAAGATAAAGGTACTTTAATTAGTGTGATAATGAAAGAACTTAACAATTCATATGGGCTTATTTAGCTTTTAATAAAGAACAATATTAATAAACACATGAAAGTAATTGGATTTTTGTTAGATTAAAGGTTCAACTAAACTCATATAAAAAGACTATAGATTCTGCAGTAAGCAATCTGCAGAACCAAAATACAAAATCATGAACCAATCAACCAGCATAGCTACCCAATCTGTGTAGACAAACAAATTAGAAAAAATAATTGAATAAAAACCAATTGATTAATCAAAACTACTCATGAAAGTAACTCTAACCATTTAGCTTATAAGGTTTCATATGTGAAAATTTACCCTTATGCCCATCTAATATGTTTATTATAGCATTATAGAAAGATTATAGTTTAGTATATTTATGTAAACAACAGATAATTATACCATTTTATTTTAATTATTTAAGTGGCATAAGTCCATCTAGAGGTATTTATGTATTTGAGTTAATTATATTAGTAATATGTTATTTGTAATTTCTCGATACCTACACATGTGATATTAATTATATGATTAGATACTTAAATGGTCAATTTAATCACGACCCTTCTCATTTCTTTTTGGTCTTCTATGATTGGATATTTATTTTGCATGTTGGCAATTTTAAACTTCATTTGAGGGTTCGGTTGCCTTCGGGTGTGAACTGTATATGTAAAAACAGTGTTGGTCTCTTGGCAACACCTCACGGGCGGATAAATCGGGTGTAGTACGCGCTGAAACATTTTAATCTTTCTTTGATTTTTGATTAAAAGATAAGATAAATGATTAAGAATGCTTGAGAGAATTGACATCACTAATAATGATAGTTAAAAGAGTAAAATTTAGGTGACATTGATTAACTTCCAAAAACACATTTAGAAAATTTGGGCAAAATAAATTATTATAATGTATTTAATATGCAGATATTTATAACTTGTAGACAAAATGAAAATATAAAAATTTATATCACAATTACTTTGGGATGGGTTCTTTGATTGGTCCATCAACCGATATGACCACTTGGGGCGAAAAGTGTGGGTCTCCCCTCACATGGGGAAACTATCATTTGGGCTAAAGCAAGGTCCACATACTCATAATATCCATAACCTGCAGGTAATCACCATACTACGGGCATGTCTCTCTCTGAATAAATTTCATATGAAAAAAAAATCAAAATAAAATTATGTGCAGTGATTTATTGGTTAAAATATTATCTAGGCAAACATAAATTTATTAAAGCATATCTTAAAACAATTATAGTGGTTTTAAAGCTTATTTTAGTTAAAATTGTCAAAAGTTAGAAAAAATAAATCCACTAACGTCCATTAAGAGCTTGACTAAATATAAATTTAAAACTCATTTTAAATAAGATGTAGTCGTATAAAGCCTCATTTGTTTATAACTCAATAAATTTAAAGCCCTCTAGGGGCATCACTGTCCAGCCTAAACCCGATGTGAAACTACATTTGGAATATCAGGCTAGCATATTTTGTTGTGAGTTAATCGTTTAGAATCAGCAAAGTTAATTTAAAAACAAATATTGAATAAGCATGATGTATTCTGTAAACATAAAACAAAATTAATTATGAAGCTTAGTCTACACCGATTACTAATATATATATATATATATATATATATATAGGAAAAGGTTCAAATGAGAACTCTTTTTTATTGCGAGAACTTGCGAAAACCCATCAAGATCAATGAATATCATTATTATTTTTGTTTAAATAACATTATTACACATATAGAAGATTATGATCTTTTATGTATATGCGTAAATTCACAAGTGTAAAAAAGTTTGTATTGGAGTAAGTTTTGCAGAAAAACACATATATTTAAAGTTTCAAGTAACACTTACACCAATGTAAACTTTTTTACACTTACGAATTTACACATATGCATAAAATATCATAATCTTATATATGTGTAATGATATTATTACAACAAAAATAATAATAATTTTGATTGATCTTGATGGGTTTTCGC
This sequence comes from Flaveria robusta, assembly GCA_025506415.1. Lineage (NCBI taxonomy): Eukaryota > Viridiplantae > Streptophyta > Magnoliopsida > Asterales > Asteraceae > Flaveria > Flaveria robusta. The sequence goes on from CM046466.1 coordinate 20,429,163, forward strand.
AGATTCTCGCAATAATATAGGGTTCTCATTTAAACCTTACCCTATGTGTGTGTGTGTGTGTATAGGATCGGGTTCAAATAAAAACCATGAGAAATTGTGTAAACTAATAAACAAAATCTTCACATTTGATTTATAAATATCAATGGCTTATATTTTTTTGAATAAAATAATAAAAAGTTGTACTTTGATTGAAACACGTGTGCAAAAAAGTCAAACAAATATGAGCCATTGATCTTATAAATCAAAGATGGAGATTTGATTTATTGGTTTACACAATTTCTCTTCGTTTAGATTTGTACCATCCCCTATATATATAAATATATAGAGAAAGCATCCTAGGAAAACCATAAAGTTATAAGAAAATTAGAGAAAACCAATGAAACCGGTCACATAATTTATAAATTTTTTATCACTATCCTTTATATATATGTGTGAGTATGTGTAAATAAGATATGAAACAAATGAACACCGTAGCATGGTTTTACATATACGTCACACATAGGTTACGTATACGTAACTATTTTTCATTCGACATAGTGTTACGTATACATAAGACTCTTCATTCTCGTATGTATGTTCAATATATATGTATCAAATATTTAAATAACATTTTAACACTTAAAATTACAAAAAAAATATGAATTATGATATTTTTATCTGTGGTTTTCTTTGGTTTTCAACTATTGATTTTCTCAAGAACCCTCATATATATATATATATGTGTGTGTGTGTGTATGTGTGTTTGTTATTTAGAATTTTTTTAACACATTATAAAATGAGAAACAAAATTAAAGAAAAAAGTACACATTAACAAAAAAAAGATAAAAAAAGAAAGAAAAAAAGAAAAGAAATTTGTTGTGTGTGGCAACCTTAAAAAATGATGTAATGATGTCAACCAAATCTTCCTAATTTAATAAATGGTAACTACGATAACACATGATAGTATCACATTTAATTTTATAAAATTTTTTTCGTTTCTCTCTCCTATTATATAACTGCATTAATTATTTATAATATTATTTAATTCTTTTTTTAGATTAAAAATAAATAAATTAAAATGAAGATACTTTTATTTATTTTATTTATAAAGAAATATAATTTTATAAAAATAAAATTTTCTAAAACATTAAACTTTTTAAAAATATAAAATATTTTAAAATTGGTGTTTTGGAGAAGTAAAATTTTTATAAACTAAAATAATTAAAATTGGGAGTTATAGTAAGAAAATATTTTAAATTATATTTTTAAAACGGTTTGTTTTGAAACAAAATGCTTAACTTATTTTTTGGAAAAAACAAAAATAGTTTTAAAATGAGAATTTAAAAAATTGATATCATTGTTTTATTATTTATACTCCTTACGCATATGTAATTCAATCATATCTTATATTAGAAAACTATTTTATAATTAATAAAATTTTTATTTATACAATTTTATATTTATTCAACCGATATAATGCACGTGTTTACTAAAAATAGTGTGAAATATTCTACTTTATTAGGGCATGCGAAAGGCAATTGATGAATTCAAATTTTAACATTAATATATGTGGATGCTTATGTTAATATCAAACAAAAATGATGAAAAAAAAACTCGAGACGCGAGACCGTTGGTCATGGCGGTGTGATGTAGACACCGAAGTTTTACTTGGGAGTATATGATATAAAATATATGACAAAATGAACGTATATGACACAATGAGCTGATTTATTTGACACAATGACCAAAATAAATCAGCTCATTTGTTAGGGTTTTGACAAATGACGGGTGATACAGACACCGAAGTTTTACTTGGGAGTTATATTAGACAAAATGATACTTGGGGGTGGCAGCGGCCAATTCTCAATAGTTGGGAGTATTTAAATCCATTAACCCAATATTATAAAATTAGTTATAAGTTTTAAATTTTATATAAATTAAAATAAATCAACTTGAAAATATTTAATTAATTCTACTTTTATTTTATTTAAACTTTAATATTCAAATATTATTTAATCAATTAAATATTCAAATAATATAAAAATGTGTATTCATTGCCTATTTTCATGTTTTATTATTTGGGAAAATCATATGATAATTATTCAATTATTATTATTCATTGTTATATATTTCAAATTCAAATCTATACATGGTATGTTATTACTTGCATATATGTGTTTATAGTTAGATAAACTTGATATTAAAACAAATATTAATTCATGCAACCACGATAATAATAATAATAGATCTATTGGTTTGACAAACCCAGCCCATTTGATTATTCGAGTGGTGATTGGAATTAGATTCATTCAATCAATCATAAAGCTTCATCTATGGATCAAGTCAATTCAGTCATTAGGTTTGAGTATGTTGGTTTGTCTTTTATGTAGTGCATTATAAGTCTTGATATTGTCATGTGAATTGAATTGCTTTTAATAATTTTAATCAATTTATACATGTATTCAAATCTTTGATTACTCACCGGCTAATCCTTTAGCTGACTCGTTACTTTTTCACGTGATTTTCGAAATACAATTTAGTGGACTTCTTCTTACCCATCTTGGATTTGGACCTAGAACAATAAAAGACAAAATTTTATTATGTTTATTTGAATTATAGTTTGATTGTAATAAATTATATTACTGGTGTTATTCAATGAAATGGCATTTAATATCATTTCAAATTATTTAATTACATACGCTGTGAACAATCGATTCCATATTCGTCTACCCCGGTGATTCCGCCATCGGTTGGGGCGTGCAATTATTAGAGTAATTGAAGTTGAAAATGATTAGGGGTGCGTTTCTGGTCGATAGCTTGAATCAATTGATTGCATTTGAGTTGAAACCGATTTAGAGTTTGAATTTGTTAACATCAGTTTCAATTTAGCACAAAGCACATATGATTTATCGATTAAGGGTGGTCCAGGGTTCAAAACATACGTGTGAGAATCAAGAGGCGGTGTGATCATGTGGAAATGATGGATTTGTGTGGTTTTGGGTGTCGCCGAAGACTTGCCAGGGCTTGGCTAGAGATGTATGCCGGGGGGGGGGGGGGGGGGGGGGGAGTGTTGGGTTTTAAAATGATTTTACACATTTGGTCCCTAAGATTTTAGGTACTTATTATTTTATGCAAAAACTTTAAAACCTTTTTGTAATTTATGTTTTAAAACGTACATTTACAACCTAAACTTTATAAATCTCAAGTTTTGATAATTAAACAAATTATTTAATTTATAAAACTTTATAATTTTATAAATCTTGAAAAAATATCTTTGTAATTGATATTTGTTTTAAATAAAAAAAAAATTAAAACTTCATAATTATTAATTTTATTTTATTAAATTATAAAGATTATTTTATAAACTATTAAATTAACATAAATTGAATTAATGATACAACTTAATGTATTTGAACATTAATTTGCAAAATGATAACTAATAAAGTGTACTACAAGAATGATCCAAACAGTTTCGAATTTAAAATCTGAGAATGAGTCAAATGTTACAACGATTGTAAAAGCTTTGGAGGTAAACCATTATTTGGACTAAAACGCAAGGAGTAAAAGTGAAGATTACACAAAAATATAGTTAGAATTTTAGTAAAATCAATTAAATAATAAAATAAATAAGAAAGGAAAAAGTTATAAGTAGTTTAAGTAGTTAATTAAGGTGGGCAAGGATGAGATGGGTTTCGAACCCGTATTCGCATGCTTACCATTCAAGCTGGTCTACTTTGGTGACATCTTTTCTTTCTAACTATATATATATAATGAAAACAAAATTTGATGGCTTCTTTTGCCACTGACATTGCTAGTAAAGTAGTAAACACTAATATATGAAATTAGTTATATATATTTAACTATAATTAGTATATGATTTAAACAAAACAACTTATAAACCCCGGTTACAGTTACAAACATTAAATAATAATTACCGAGAAAAGGTAACTTATACAAACTAATCATGTATAGTCTTGCAAACCATTTAACTTCTTTTTTTTTTTTTTTTTGTGAAAATGAAAAAGTTAATCAGTCTATTATTTCTTTACAAATTACACGTTTTCATCTCTTTTTAAGTTTTCTCATGAACCTTACTCAAATACTTATGTCAACTTTCATTATTTTCTGCTCATTCATGTCTATAAGCACATTCCTGCATGACATATGTTTTCTTCTTATTTCCTATTATCTGTGATCGCTGTTTTTATATGTTCCTGATTTACAAGATCAATCATGAAACTCATTATGCACACATGAAGAATGGAAAAACAGAAAGACAATCAAATATGCCAAAACAGCAAAACTAATTGTGGTAACTCATAATCGTTTTTCAATATTTTTTTCATGGCTATGAAAGAAATAATAAGTTAAAATAGTTTGAGAGTGAAAATAAATTCATTTTAACTAACAAATTTTATTGTACTCTTAACTACTATCTAACTTGTATTTGTAAGGATCTGAACACACAATTTGTATAAGGACAATACCTATACCACTAGTCTACAATGCTATGAACAAAAATAAATAAGAGAGTAAATTGTATTTTTCATCCTTTAAGTTTATAGTAAATTTCAATTATTGTTATAAAACTAAGAAAATTACAAAAATCATCCTTTATATTTATATTTTGTAACAGTTTACGTAACAGATGTTATATATTTTGTAACATACGTTAATTTTTTCTATACATAAGGGCAAACTGGTATTTTACCCAAGGGCTATTTATGTAATTAAATTATATACTATTAAATAATAAAAATTAATAATTAATAATCAATCACACACACACACACATATATATCATCTAACAACCACCATCAAAAACTGTATCAACAACCACGACCATGACATTGAACACCTCTCACCATCAAGAAATTAGCTTTGAAATGAGTTATACACTATAACTTTTTATCTCTCCAAATAATTCATCTTATAGTCTAATAAGAAGAATAAAAGGAACAAGAACATCTATTATTTGGGTTTTCTTCATTTCAAGATCCGGCACTAATCCGACCAACAAATCAACATGAAAATAAAGAAAGCTAACCACAAAAATCAAAAACCTATAAAATTTACAACTGTATCACCACCACCACCCCCTTAAAAGTTAGCAACGAACAAGACCTCAATTTTGTTGATAGATCATAAATGAGAGAGATAGAGAAAGAGGATTTGTAGGTAGGATGATATTTACATCATCCTCTGCCTCTGTTGGTGATGACTTGATTCCATGAAGCTATGTTCCCGAAGGTCTTACAGTTGGTCATTCACAACATAAAACAATTTACACTACATCATTCATCATCATAATAAAACAACGAAAAACATAATCCTACATTTAATAGGTAAAATTGTATATGATTAAAACATTGTCTTAATTAAGAAACATCATATTTGTCTTAAATCAAAACATTCAACTCTTAAAGACCATGTTATTCTTGGATGCCAAACTTCCCATGCTAAGTAGCTTGATATCCATACATGCTTATCCTTGACTCATGAACTTACCTGCCAGCTAATATACATATAAAAGTCAGCATTATTAAGTAAGTATATTACATCCCTTGTTTCTAGGTTAACGTCGTTAAACCAGCTCCTATTATTCGCGTTCCTTCATATTTTATTTGTTAAAGTTATTCAGTTATTTACTTAATCTGATAACTTTGGGGTGGAGTTGTAAATATCCGAAGAAAAGGTGCTACATGCAAAGAAATTAAGTTGTAAAACTAATTAATAAACCAAAACCCCCTCCCACCTGCCTCACTCCATCTTTTGGCCCTCTCCCTCTCGATAATCCCCCACCAAAACTCTAACCCTAAATCTTTCTCTCTACCTCAACCTATCTCTCTCTCTCTCTCTCTCTCTCTCTCTCTCTCTCTCTCTTTCTTTCTTTCTCTCTTTCTCTCTTGTTCCCTTTTGGTGGTTTGGTCCAAGAGCAGCAGCCCCCTCCCCCTTCGCGATCCATAGCTTCTCGATCTCCCTCTCAGTTAGGTTGATATACCTTTTACTCGTTTTCATTATGTTTTGCTAATGGTTACAGTTTTCACGTTAGGTTTACATACTTGTATGTAAACTAAACTTGTTTATGATGTTAGTGTGTGCGGTCTTTGGTGTTTATGGAAGTGTGTGTGACCATGGTGGTTTTAAGGTTTGGAACCGTGGGTTGTGTGGCGATTGGGTGGTGCGTGCTGGTGTTCGTATGTGTAACCGTGGGGTGTGCTTGAGTTTAAGTGAATTGAGGGTTCATGTGTGCGCGTATGTTTGGTAGGGTGTGTGTTATGTGTGTGTATTTAGTTATGTGGCTTTGCATGGGTGTGTGTGTTCTCGGTTGCACGGGTGATTAGGGTGTGTGTGCATGTGCTTGTGATAGTGTGTAACTGGGTGCATGGAGGTGTATGTGTGCGAGGTAGTGTGCATGTGTACATGTGTGTTGGGTGTGTGATTATGTGCATATGTCGATGCGTGTGATGGTCTGTGTTATGGTGTATGACCGTATGCATGTGTGTATGTTAGATATGATGTGGATGCTCGAGTATATGTGTATGTGTATATTCATGAGTGTGGTATGTGGTATATGTATATAAATTAAGTTATGGATGCGCGTGATTGTAGTCTTGGTGTACATGGATATGCATATACCCATGATTAGATAATTATTTATGTAAATGTGATATTAATATGTATGTGTGTTCTGTATTATAGCGGTGTACTTAGGTATGCATGGGTGGCATGAATGTGTATGTTTAAGGGGATATAACTCATGGCATGTAATTGCTTGTAGGTATGTTTTATGTGACTTATGATATGCGTGCATGGGTTTATCCAGGTGTTAAGTCTAGTCATGGTCATGAAACCGTACAAAAATATCATTAAGATTGAGTTTTAATCTAATAAAAAATATACATTTAGGTTATGGTAAACCTAAAAGTTCTATAATTGCTGTGATTGTAGTTATGCACCCAAGGTGAGTTTTACAACCCCAATTTCTATTATACTCTTTTAGGGAAGAGAAAATGCTTTAACGCATTTTTTATAAATTTAGTGAAACTGTAATATCATCATGTATACTAGTGTTGTTACCATTAAGTCCTCACTTTTGGACCTTTAATTTAGTGATTACTAGCGAGGTAATTTCTGAGTAGTACTACTAGGTTCGACGAACCCCACCCTTGCTAGTCGCGCTAGCATGACCGGAGGTCAAACAGTGTTAAATGGACCTGATTACTATTGTCATGATTTGGTAAACATGGCCGAGGCATTCATAAATATACCTTGTCAACATCGGTCGCAAACTTCATACACTTTGTAACATGAGTTGTAGACTAGTTATCTACATGGATTTACTTTGTGTACTTTATCTGATTTCCAAACTGATTTACGTGTTTTATAAACCTGTGAACTCACCAACCCCCTATTGACACTTAAGCATGTTTTCTCAATTCAATAAAGGTCATTTCACGTATTAGGAGCATCTCACTAGGTCGCATGCATTGAAATACTTTGGAACAATCATTTGTGCTTTCAATACTTAACCTCTCGTTTTTTAGGTGTGTTCTTACACATTACTATTCTTGTGTTTGTTTTATGAATTCTCTTCGTCATATTTCAAAATAGTGAAATTTGATTTACAATAATTCTGTTAAGGGGTTAAATTAAATTCAAAACTTTTGTTTAAATTGTGTCGTGAGGTGCAACTAATGACTTCGGTCCTGAATTATCACATGCCTGAAGGTAACATTCCCTTAGTAGAAATTGATGGTGTGACAAAGTTCTAGTTTTATATATAATCAAATAAGTTTTTACTTTCATTCATGAACACACAATAACCATACATACATGTCCACATGACTTTAATATAATTTCTTATTATGTTCATTCTCTTACTTTAATTTTTTCATTCATTTCATTATCTTCTCACTTGTCATATCACTAGGTATTCACAAAGTGAGACCCCACATATTAGCCAACAATAAATGTCTGACCATGTCAAATAACAAAATCATGGCTACCTAAGCCCTTGATAATTAACCCGTAGTGCAAGCCCCATTCTAGATAGCAAGCATAAATGTCAGGTCCATTACATTTCATTGGTCAACACATATGTAGATTCACACCATTGGCATTGAAAACACATGTCTAGCCCCTGATAGCTCTCTTTTGAATAAAATGTTTCTGTCTAGTTAAGTATACATGCTACAGCTCCATTCCATACCATAACCAAAACTACAATTTTCATTACTTATTTGGGTCCATATTCATTTTTATTAGGTTCGTATCATTCATTGTTTATTAACATTGCGCTTCATTATATATAATACTTTCATTGTGTCCTTTATCATATCATGCATTCCACACCATACATATATCATACCGGCATCTGATATAATTTATCAAATTGAAAAGGCATATAGAAAATCATATAGTACCAAAAGTTAATCTTTGGTGAAAATTCAACTATTAGTCAATCATCGGTCAACTATGAGTCAAGGTTCACATTATGGAAAATATTCTAAGTCACATTAGATTAGGGTGAAGGAAAACTAGATTCAGTTTAGCAATCATATGTGGGTAAGTAGGCCACCTATGGGTAAACAGATACTTTTGATATATGTCTAAATATAATCTAGTTTGGGTGAGGGAACTTAGATACAGGTGAGCAATCAGATGCATGTGAGTATCTCCATGTATGCATTCAGGCTTATATAAGTGAACAACCTTAAATTGTGTGAAAAACTTCAAATGCGAGTGTGTATAATTCTCTGAAAATTTATTAATTGTGGTCATATTCTAGTGGATACATAGATGCAGGTGAACAACTTATATACGACTGAGTAACCACATGCAAGTGAGTAATCATACATTCAGGTGAATAATACATTTATTATTTAGCTAAGGGTGAATAGATACATATAAGAGGACTCACATTCAAGCTACAATACCTAACTTGGATGAGTAATCCCACATACTAGTGAACTCGAATTTTAAGATTTGTCTAAAGGATGGCAGATTTGGGTGAAGATTCTCATATTAATTCGGGCTATAATGCCCACATACGGGTGACTAAACCTTTCTCTTTAAATTTTCAAATGATTAATCTCATTCAATTATACACATCTTTGGCCTAATTTCCACAGATCTAAGCTTTACTTAGGTAGAGTTTCGTCCTACAACATTCAGCACATAAAGCATACCATATATCCTTTAAAATCATACTCTTTAAATAGAAATGTAAACTTTAAGTGTAAAAAGATATATCTGATGAAAAACATTAACATGAGTATGCATATTAGCCTTTAGATAGTTAAAAATGTTAAAACATGGGAATCTAGAACTCATCTTTAATGATCTTTAGCAATCAGTCTAACTAAGAAGGTTGAATCCCAAGATCTATACCATGAACATGTAAAAATATTAAGTTTTTTATGGATTTGGTTCATAAACACATCTAATCTAATAACTAGCTTAGATCTATCTAAAATCATAAGAAATTCCTTACTTTGAGCTTGAATTTTGCATTTTCTCTCTATGTTCATTTTGAAATGTTTTCAGTGTAAAAAGACAAGGGAGGCAGCTCTCTTTCATTAGATAAGGATCTTTAGGTTTAAACCATAGGGGTGATCCATGATGGATGAATTGGACATTGGTTTTGATGGTGATGGGTGACGGTGGTGGATCTAAGGAGTAGAGGCAGTAGATGTTGGTAGATGGTGGAGGATTGGCGACAGTAGAGGAATGATGACGATAGGTGTTCTTTGTGTTTGTGTAGAGAGAGAGAGAGACGTGGTTTAGGGTGGGATTTAATAATTTTTGTATTTATTAATTATCTATATTTTTATAAATAAGGGTTAAAAGACCAATTTACCCTTATGTGTATGATATATGACCTGACTTAACGAGTAAAACAAGTGGACATTAGTTGAAAAGGACTAAGCATACGATAAAACGTGAATGTAAAAGACAATTCTTTTAATTCTTTAGTTAAAAACAATACTTAAAATTTTCTACAAAATTGAAGGACGAAATCTTTAATTTACTCAAAATCAAATCAGATGGATGTAGGCAATGGTAGGTTGAAAGAGCCGGGTTAGAGATAGTAAAGAGAGGACTTTTTGTCACACCCTCAAAATCCACGTGCGGGGTTTAACCGCGAGGCGTGTGAACAAACTAGGATCCAAGTCATTAGTTACTCAAAACGACACTATATGTGACATTAAAACATTTCATAGTTTAAAACTTTAAAACTGTGCGAAAGCGTTTTGTAAATAAATCAAACCCAAGGTATTTAAATGTAACATTGGCAAAACACGCGCCAAACCATAATTTATAAGAAATAAATTCAAAACAAATCTTTAGTCATAGTATGCTTGTTTGAGATGCATGCTGAACTTGTGAAGTGCTCCTACTGGCAACCAAAGCTAATGACCTGAGAATAGCATACTAAAAGAGTCAACACAATGGTTGGTGAGTTCAAGAGTTTACGTTCAACATAAATAATGATAGTTATAAAACATAGAAATAATGCATTGAAATAGATAGCTAGTCTATATTCATAAGTAATAACCATAGTGATTTCACGATCTAAGCTGACTGTGTTTGTCTGTTTGCCTCCCGCCACGACATACCAGGTCGTGACGCTGTTAGTTGTTTAGGACAATATTTCACCCGCTTGACCTCCAGTCTTACGGGTGGGGCTTGTTAGACCCAGTATTACTACCCAAGATTTCCTGCTAGATTCCTTAATTAACGACCCGAAAGTGTGAGGTCTTTCAATGGTATACAACACTATGTTAAACTTTGCATATTTTATAATAGTAAAGCGTTTGTAACAAGTATGCTATCTCCCCCCAGAGAGAGTGTTTAAAAGCGGGGCATGAATTCACCTGATGCCCAGAGAAAGTGTTTAAAAGCGGGGCATGAATTCACCTGATGCGCAAATCAACAAAAGGTGCAAAGCTTGTAATGAGAGAAAGACAACCTATCAAAGGTTACCTAGAACATGTGAGTACATAAGTACGTGCAACCAGAGAAACATAACAACCCTAAGTGCTCATCAACACATCAACCCTAGGGTTTTGAAACCAAAATGACACATTTGACCTGGTTGACCTAGTTGACCCGTTGGTGACTTGTTACTTAAATTCTTGTTTGATCAAGTTTAACATCTCATAACACATTCTTACCATGTAAGCTTTTTACATAGATCACATCATCAATCTTAGATTCTATCAACATCATCATACCAACATAGATCATCATATAGCATATTTCATCATACAACACTTGCAAATCTAAACCCAACATCATGCTCAACACAAACATAATTACATCACAACTAGCAATTCATATATTGAATCTAATCATGCACTACATGCCATGTGAAGCCACTCACGACTTCACATCCTAAACCCTGCCAATCCTACTAAGTAGGGGCCTCAGATTCGCACTCGTGTATGACGATCATTATCACATTAACCAACACAATTCATACCAATTAACATACATCATAATGATCTATTACAATCCCATACATGATTTCACAATTCTCTACCCTAAACCAACATCTCAACATATCCTATGGATCCTAGATTTCTCAAGCAACTCATCCAACATTCACATGATTCAATTTACACATTCCAACACCTTAGAAATCATCAATAAACATTCTAGCATGATCCTAGTATCATAAACATGTCCAATTCACAAAATCCAATGTTCCACATCAATAAAGTTTCCCTTTTGGGAAAGTAACATCTAAAATCCATCTAACACCCAATTCATTCATGAATTCATCAAATATATACTTAATCAAGTCAATAACAATCATCTAACACATACTAATCATCAATCCATGAATTTCCATGAAGAAGAGTTTCCTCTTTAGGCAATGCATGAACAATATGATCAAACCATGGAATTCTTGCATAATCAACATAACCCAACATTCATACAACCTAACTAACAACATATCACCATCAAACAATCATCAATTTCAACTTTTCTTCATCAATTTCGAATTAGGTTTCATCAAGATTAAAAAACCATGAAAAACTTGATAAAACTCACCTTTAAACGTGTAGGGATGATGATTAACACTTGCTAACACTTGGAACTACACAAAATCAAATTGTTCTTGCTTGGTATTGCTCAAAATCGCAAAGAATGGGGTGGGAGAAGTGGTTCAATGCCGAAATGGGGGTTTGGGGGCTAGGGTTTGGGTTATGTTGTTTAAATATGGTAATAATTTGACAAAAATCCCCTTCTTGTTTTATAAATTGTAAAACCAATCTTTTTAATCTTTTAATTACTTTTTCATCTTATGATACATGAAGCTTATTAACTAACATAAGATCATAAAAACCAATTGATAATATACCATCCATAAGATCATGCATTGCACATAGTCACATTGTCAAACGTAACACATAAAATGATGCTCAACATCTTAATTCACATAATCACATAACCACAACTAATAATCAATATTATTAAGTAGATTATCATCTGTTTATCATAGATAATTGTTATTAAGTCACCAACGTTCAATGACAACTAGTGTTTGTTCACGACACGTGTATGCAAGACCTAACGAAACTAACGGAGTTTGCTAACGAAAAATTACCGGATGTCATACTTTTTTAGGAAATAAACAACGGAAATAGGTGTACAAACTTTTACTGTTCTATTATAGATTTTTGGGACTAACTTTACATATGAGAAATAAATGAGAGATTTATTTCATAACATAAACTTTAAACTAAGAAGATAAAAATAAATAATAAAATCAAAGATAAAGATCAATGATTTCTCTTTAAACAAATTTGAAGCAACATTAAACATGCAAACTTCAAATTTATTTTCTTGTTTAAATTATAAATATAATTGTATTAAGATGGTTCCTGAGAAGAGTCCTACCTGTCATCACATCAAGAGACTGATTGGTTCCATTTGGACTATGAGAAATTGATAGCTACTTCTTACCATTATGTGTATGAAGATAAGTGGGACCATGCTAAATTCATATTATATAAATTAAAAGTAGCAAAAGATTTAAATAAATAAAGTGAATGAAGACAAGTGAGATGATAGATTTGTTGTTTTCTCTCCATACACGTATTGTAAAGCTAAAATATATATATTTATGTTATCTACTTATGTTTTGATAATAGTTATCGATTATATGTGTTATTTCTGTTGGATATGAATTAAATTAGATAAAATATATACGCAGTTTACTTAAATAAAATCTGTAATGTTTACTTCGTTTGTAAATTTTGATATCCTATTTTGTTATAAAATATACTTCTGTTTGCACTTACTGTTAAGTCTATGGGTTTCTTTTTGTGCTCACCTCGACCAAACCAGTACTTTGATTTAACATGTACACTTTTTGTACAATAATGGGTTTCATTTTGTACAATAACTTTTTAAAAAAAAACTTACAAATTTTATATGTATAACGTAAAGTCACACAAAATTATAAAACCGATATAATCATGTTGGTTAGGATGAAGTTTTAGGGGGCCTACATAAATAATTTTGTATGTAACTTAAGACACCAAAAATTACCAAAAAAAGTAGGAGCAGGCAAGAAATTGAGCTGGTTTTAGGTAGCCATGTGAATAGTAGGCCTTAAAAATTTACATTGTTAAATGCCATGGGACCTTATATACCTACTACTACTACTCTAATGTACTAATCAAGCCATAAAATTATTCCATTTTGATAGTAAAACGTATAAACGAAAACTTAAAAGAAAAACCTTATGAAATGGAGTACGATATCATATCACATATGATGTTGAGGGAAAAGGGGACGGGGAAGGCTTGACAGTGGCCGTTGGCAACGAATACTTAAGGATTAAGTTATTTGTTGGAAGTTTTAAAATTTATGACTTTGATCGTACTAGTTGCTAATTTCGAATCCAAGTTAATTATGTATTTTGATTTAAAAAAATAGAAAAATAATAAAAAATTTTCTAGCTTTCATTTAAATGTTTAAATTTTAAAATTTAACTATAAAGTGATCCTTTTACCTTTAATATAGTATATGTAAAAGGTAACTTAGCAAAAAGATACCAAATTGAGAATTTCTTGAGTATTTTTTCAACAACATAATTTGGTATCATACATGAAACCTTTTTTATTCTTTATAAGTGGTCTACTTAAACATTAGAGTACATTGTTATTTTCATCTTTAGTTAGGGTTATGGGCGATTTGTATTTTTATGTGGATTTTTAAGTTTTCGTTGTATACCAATTACATTTGATAATTTATTGCTATTTCAGATCTACACGACTAATATTGTTAGTTTTTATGTTAAGTTTAATATAAAATAATTAAAACATTCTTGTTTGATCAAATGACTTGTAGCCTATTTGCAGTATGGAGTAAATGTGTCCATTTTTAAATGGTTGAGTTATTTAGTCTTATGATAAACGTACATTGTAATCCTCTAAACTTTCATTGATTTAAATGAATTAATATACTATTTTTTAGTTTAAATAAAAGTGTTATGAAGGCAAATTTAAACCACCACGGCTATAGTCGGGTGATAAGAAGCAATTGCTTCTTCGAAGGAGGTCAAAGTTCAAGGCGGACAAATGAAATTTAGGGTTAGATGCTGAAAATCTGACAAATTAAAATTCCAAAATAGTACCAACTTTTTGTAATGTAGAATTCCTGATTTTTAAAAAGAATTTAGGATTCTTGTGAACGGAGAATAATGGTGACATTATATTATTTGTGGGAAAATTTTAGAATTCTTGTGAATGGAGAATATAGTGACATTGTTTGCGGGGAAATAATATGGAGCGCAATATATCATTAATTCAGAATGGATTGAAGGCAGAGATGTACAAGCCGGTTTTTTTCCAAACTGAATCTTTTTTATTTATTTTTTTTTTTTTGCATATGTACAAACCGGTTCAGTTTCAAACTGGTTTTTTATCAAAAATTCTCAAGCCGCTCAAATCGGTTTGGATTGGTTTGTACAAACCGGATCGGTTTTAAACCGTTATTTCATCAAAAATTCTCAACCGCTCAAATCGGTTGGGACTGGTTTGTAAACCGGTTTTTAAAAAGCAGGTTTTTTTATCCCAGTTTAAACAGTTTTTCAAAATTAAAACCGGTTTACAAACAGGTTTTGGGTGTCGGGCTACAAAACCAGTATACAAACCACCGGTTCGAGTCGGGCTACAAACCGGTTTGGCACAAACTGTTTTTTTTTTTTCAAACCTGTTCGGTTTTTTTTAATGGTATTCTTTTTTAATGGGCTTTTTTTTTACATCTCTAGTTAAAGCGCTTTATGATTTAAGTGAGGTTTGATTTTGTTAATTTGGTTTTATTAAGATAAAATTATGGTATACAAATTATTGCTAGTGTAAAATACTAAAACAACAACAATATAGCTACTGCGACTATGGTTGTGCCGGCACGTGCAGCAGCACCACGTAGTAGCAGTACGTATTAGTATATAGTATGTAGTAGTAGTAGTACATAGTAGTAGTAATGCGTAGTAGGTAGCGATGGCGGCAACAATGACAAAAGCATTATGTAATAGTAATGATAATAGCAATAATAATAACAATAATAATAGTAATAATAATAATAGTTACAATAATAATAATAATAATAATAATAATAATAATAATAATAATAATAATAATAATAATAATAATAACAGTAACATTAATAGTAGTAGCAGTAGTAGCAGCAACAGTAGTATTAGTAGTTAGAGGTGGCAAAATGAATGGATTGGATTGGGTTGGTTGTCGGGTCAAGATGAGTTTAGGTGAAGATAAGCTTGGGTTAGGATGGACCAATTAAAAAAAAGGTCAGGATAGGTATGGGTCAGAATGGATTCAAGTCAGAATGGGTACGGGTCAGGACGGGTTCAACTCACTTTTGCTTCATATTTTAACATTGTTCTATCCCCGTAGACACGAAAATCAACACTGCTTCAATCCTTAACATTTACGAGTCGACAACTCAACCACAACCAGATATGCGAACCACCATGGCACCATCGGCAATCACCAGATTTGCCAAAGAACCCCAATCAAACCACAAAACGTAGTTCACCTGAGACGTTAAGTTGCACGGTGGCAAACATATGTGATGCTTGTAATGTTAAGTTTTGGTTTTGGGAGATTGTAAACGGTGGTGTGTACGGCTGCAGTCGATATGCCGAAAGTGGTGGTGGTGCGTACAGTGACGGTTGGGATGTCGAACATGCCGATCGGTACGTCAAAGGTGGTGGTGGTGCATATGGTGGCGGTCGATGTGTCGAAGGTGGTGATGGTGCGTCGGTGGCGGTCGTCGAAGGCGGTGGTGGTGAGTACGGTGGCGGTCGGTACGTCGAAGGCGGTGGTGGTGCGTACGGTGGCGGTGGTGGTGCGTAAGGTGGTGTTTGGTATGTCGTAGGTGATGGTGGTGCTTACGGTGGTAGCCCGGTTGCAATGACTATTATGGTTCATATTAGCAATCTTTAGGTATTACATATTATTGTTAATTTTCATTTCCATATAATTATATGGACTTATATTTTACCTATGTGGATTCATTATATGGATCCATCCTAACTTATTGTAAATTTTAATATAGTTTTTGTTTACCCATTTCAACCCATTGTCCATTAACCATCTATCTATTTCAACCCAAATACAAAATAACTTGACCCATTTCAACCTCTTTTACATAGCTTGGGTCAAGATTGCCGGCCATAGTAGTAGTATTAGTAGTAGTAATATTAATAGTAATAAAAGTAATAATAGTAATAATAATATTAGTAATAATAGTAATAATAATAATTGTTATTGCTATTGTCATTATTATTAACAAAATATCTGCTTAGATTACATATGCGAAAACACATGATAGTTCTGCACACTAAAATGAATGATAGATTTGAAAACACATGATAGTTCTATACACTAAAATGAATGATAGATTTGAACGTGAAATTGCATAATATTCGTGAAAACCCATAATAGATTCCGGACACACAAAGGATTCCATGTGCACAGTTGAGAACAGTCACTTATACGAGATGAAAACGCATAGTTTTACGCGAATAATAGATTCTGGTCACACTAAGGATTCTTGTCCATTTAATTTGATAGTAACTTGGCTTTTTTTCTAATATCTTTTAACATAACATTAAGAAATGAAATATGTGGTTTTTTTTTAATTTTCTTTGTCAAAGTTCCGATATAAATTAATTGGAAAACAAATTTATATTCAAAATCGAGTATTCTTTTTGGTATCGTATATTATAACGTGTTTAGTTACCGTTGAGGTACTGCGATGAATCGAACCAATTATAAGCAAACCAACATTATTGCTTGTAGTTGTATTATCAAAAGCTGTTTCGGTATTCAATTCGCTTTCATGTTATTTAACGAGTCATAACAATAACGACCAAACTCTTGTTGTGTAACATGATTAAAAAGCTCATGTGATGTTACACGAAAAAATGATAAAATTCTTGTCGCTTAACGTGGGTAAAGCCTGGTTAGTTGATGAAGTAGCTAGTTTTTGACTTTAGAAACTAAAGTTCATAATAATTGAAATCATCTATTAATAATTTCTAAATTATCTAAAATCAAAAGGAAATTGAACTCTAACCTACTCATCCTACCAAAGTACCAACCTTGTGACTCGTGTTTTGAAGATATCATACATCACGTACCCATCATTCAATTCTAAATTTTGAAGATTTTAATAAAACTATTAGTTTATTTTTTTAACAACAAACCAGAAATTATTTTATTAGCAGGTAGCTAGGCTATTGTTACAACACCAGATGAACATGAGCGTTAGATACAAATTTAATCCAAAATATAGGCACCTGGCCCACAAATAGTACCAACAATCAGTATAGAAACAATAGAAAGAATAAAATATAATCAAGAAAAAAGAATTATAATACACAAGATTGTCTTCATTCCATAAAACAAAGCATTTTTAGGTCAAACCACCAAACCTGTGTACCATTAAACATGAAATGATTTAAATGTTTGGTTTTAGTTATTCATATATTTTAATAGATATTACCAAAGTTTCTTCATTATCTTTTTAAATATTTTCAATGAGTCCTAGATCAACTGGTTTAGTAGTAGGCACTTTATAACTTTTCAAATTGTATGTTATGGGTTGTAGTCTCACTAGGTGCAATATGCTCCGAGTGGACCAAGGGTTTTACCACAGTGGGCCTTTGGGTGGTGGGTTTACCTTGGAATGGTGGGCGAGCAGGGTCACAAGTGCTGTCTGTGCTCGCCGGCGTGGGTGGCCTTTCGCCAATGGTTTACCCGGGTGACCGGGCTTAAAAATTATTCGTTGACCGTTTAAAAAAAAATCTTTCTAAATATTTCGTCTGTCGAGTTTGAATATATTTCATATATATATATAGTAGGTTATCTTGAGAACCACCCTATTTTCGGAGAACTTTAGAAACCAATCTCAACCACACAATTAAGTCACATGCAACTCAAATGCCATTTTCACCTTTTTTTTAAAACATTCATAAATTTTTTTCACGACATTATTTTTTCAAAAAAATTGCTCCATAAAATTCAGTATTTTTTTATCTTTTCAACGCCTACCATAGTGATATATATTTTTTTTAAAAATCACCTATCTGTTATTTACACATGTGTAAATCCTGTTATACACATGTGTAAATCTGGTTTTACACATGTGTAAAACGAATTTCGGAAAAAAAACGAGTTTTTTTTTATTTTTTTTTTATGAAAGAGGAAAACGAGAGAAACATTTTTGTGTATTTATTTATTTCATTTTCATCTTATTTTTTGTTTTATAATTTTTTATATTATGTTTATATTATTTACCATTTTGCCATGAAAAACTAGTGGCTCACATTGGTTCTTAGAGTTCTCGTAAAAAAGGGAGTTCTAATTTGATCCTTCCCCTATATATATATATATATATATATATATATATATATATATATATATATATATATATATATATATATATATAGGGTACAGTTATCTTGAGAACCACCCTATTTTATGAGAACTTTAGGAACCAATCTCAGCCACACAAACTAAGTTACATGCAACTCACATGCCATTTATATTTTTTTTTTAAAATGTTCATAACTTTTTTCATGAAATTATTTTTTCAAAAAAATTACACCATAAAATTCAGTATTTTTTATCTTTCTAACGGAAAATATTGATATATTTAAAAAAAAAATCAATTACCTATTATTTACACATGTGTAAATCCTGTTATAAACATGTGTAAATCAGGTTTGACACATGTGTAAATCAGGTTTGACACATGTGTAAATCTGGTTTTACACATGTGTAAAACGAATTTTAAAAAAAAAAACGAGTTTTTTTTATTTAAAATTTTTTTTTAAAAGAGGGAAACGAGAGAAATATTTTTGTGTATTTATTTTTTTTCATTTTCATCTTATTTTTTGTTTTATAATTTTTTATATTATGTTTATATTATTTACCATTTTGCCATTGAAAAGTAGTGGCTCACATTGGTTGCTACAGTTCTCGCAAAAAAAGAGAGTTCTCATTTGATCCTTCCCCTATATATATATATATATATACATATATATATACATAGATATATATACATATATATATATACATATATATATATACATATATATATGTATATATATATATATATATATATATATAGGATTGGATTCAAATGAAAAGCAAGGGAAATTATGTAAATCAATAAATCAAATCTCCACCTTTGATTTATGAAAATCAATGGCTCATATTTTTTGAATAAAATAATAAAAAGTTGTACTTTTTTTGGAACACGTATACAAAAAGTCAAACAAATATGAGCTATTGATCTCATAAATCAAAGGTGTAGATTTGGTTTATTGGTTTACATAATTTCTCATGGTTTATATATATATATATATATATAAATATATATATATATATATATAAATATATATATAAGGAAAGGTTCTATTGTAAACCTCCCCAAATTAAGTAAATTAAAAAACTCAATCTAAACCACACATCTTGTATAGATCAATGGTTCTCGATTTTTTGAATTAAAAAAATAGGTCTTTTTACTTTAGAGAGACATTTTAAAGATTATATGGATAAAAGGGTAGAATGGTCTTTTAATAGAATGTACGGTTGCCGCCTACTTCTTCAATGAAATGACAGTTGCTTTTTAAACAACCTGTCCGTCACAATCAAAGGGATTTCATAACCCCCGGATTTGAAAAAACCCCCAAACAAATCAAAAAAACCATCGACCACCATACGGTTTTCCATAATCATCTTCTTCGTGAAAATCGTGTATAGAGCTTCAAAACAACAGATTTCCATACACGAAATCTTAAGACGCGAAACATTAAGTACGCACCTGGGCAAAATCGAAGCGTTCGCCTGAATTCGGGTTGGATTTTTGAGGAGTTCGGTAAACGAAAGGTAAGAAACATCATTATGGAAGTCTTCGTCTGCAATCGGAGCCTTCGTCTTCGTGTGCAAATTTTTATAATTTGTTGAAAATTTTGAATTTTATAGGTTCTTCTTCGGAAGTTAGGGTTTTTACACATAAAATAAATCGCAGAATGGGGGTTTTAAGATTGTGCGATTGTGAAAGAATAACAACAATGAAATGAGTTTTATAATGTGTTGGGGAAATTTGATTTTCTATTGTAATCTTCGGAAGTTAGGGTTTTAAAACAAAAAATAAAAATCTGTTTGAAATCATGGTTGATTTTAAAGATTTGGGAGATTTCTCGACGAAAGAAGCTCTAAATTGAACCCCTAAACTTCGTTTTGGCTATGGGATGGGGCATGACTGTTAGGGTTTTGAAATCTGTTTGAAATCATGGTTGAGTTTTTGTGATTGTGTGTTTCTTATGATCATTTAACATGTGTTATATGAGTGTTTGTGGTTTGATGGTTTGGGTTTTAGTATAAACTGAAAAAAGGTTTTTTTAAATCAAAGGGTCTTTTAACTTGAAGAGTGGATTTGAAATATGGGTCGAAGTAAGTTGCCATTAACACACATTTTGGATTTGATGTTAGAGTAACGTTTTAAGAATATGAAAAATTATACACACGATTGTCTAATGTTACAGGTAGGAAAAGCGAGAGAATTGCATTAAAAACAAGTTTTAGGTTTACAAACAAAGAGGATGAACCTATTATGATTGATACAGACTTAGAGCGAAGTGGATAGGGTAAATGGCATTACAATTTCTTTATAAATTTATTAGCTTCAAATGTTTTAGGATAACATATTTTCTATTCAATGACATAACAGGTTCTGAAAGCACAGAAAGTGAGGAAATCTTAATTTCTAGTCTTTTGACACTGAAGTGAAGAAAAGTATCCAAATTAGATTCTGAACTTGCAAAGGAGGAAGGAAAGACAAATCGGGGAAATTGGGAAAATGAAATTTGTAAGAGCGGTCCCGAAACAATAATCAATCTGGGCACTACAACACCAACCAAAAAAGGTAATACTTTGAGTAAACCCCTTCAATGCTTTCAATAATCTTTTTACATAAATATTAACTACACTTTATTTCATAATAGGTGCAACTCACGAGAAAATAATTGATAAAAAGAAAGTGGAAGAAGGTATTGTTTTGTTTACACATGTGTTAACTGCTTTTTTTTAATTAAGATAATGTTTTGCTTATGCGTACCCCATATGTAAAATGCAAAAAGAATAAGAGATATACAGCATGAGCAGTTATTGATTGGTGTGTGAGATTAACCGTTAATGCATAGGTTTAAAAACCTAAAACAGGTTCTGAAATTGCAAACCAATTGATGTATGTCATTAATGTTATAATGATGTTTGTAAACCAATTGAACAGGGAGAGTGGAGTTTAACAATTGTCCGGAAACAATAATTGATCTAGGCACTAAAACACCAACCAAAAAAGGTAATGCTTGGCTTATTTAAGCTATTTGTTGAATCATGATTTTAAATAATTATTAAATATATTTTGTTTCATAATAGCAGCAATAGTTATTTTGAGTAGTCCAACTCAAGAGAAAATTATTGGAAAAAAGAAAATGGAAGAAGGTAGGGGCGCGGCTTCTAAGGACAAAGGTAAACATAGCATATATATTCTATTTAAACCTATGTTAACTGTTTTTTTATTTATTAATGTATTGGTTTGCTTACGCGTAACCCATATGTAAAAAAAGAAATAAGATAAGCAGATACTCATCATGAACAATTATTGATTGGTTTGTGTCGTTAACCGTTAACATAGGTTTGGAAGTTAAATCCACGTCTTCAAGACATGAGGTGTTTGAAGCAAAAAGAAAGAAAAAACCAGAGGAAAAAAGGAAGAAAAAAGCCGAGGAAAAAAAGAAGAAAAAATCTAAAAAAAGGGTTGAGAAAGAACATAGACAAAGGAATGGTAAAGATAATATAGGGTCTAAAAAGAAGGTTGAGGTAGGTGCTAAGCGAAAAAGGAAAGAGGGTGGTAGTAAAGTTAAAAACCGAAAGAAAATAAGAAATTTGGATGTTCAACAGGAAGAAAAGTTAGATGTTAAAGAGGGAAGAAGAGGTAATAAGTTGTTATCGCTGAGAAACCGTACATCTCCACACTAGTTTCACATCACGGTTCACCATCTTCAACCAAAACAAACAACGGTTGTTAAGCGATTGGGGTTCGGCATGTTGCTGTATTTTAATATAGATGAAATCCCAGCAAAACTGGGCCATTTTCTGGTTGATAACTGCAGGATCGGTTTATATCACTCAACACAAGTATTGTCTATCGAACTCACAAAGTCACTCAGTTAGATGAAACAGAATCTCTTAAGAGTTGATAATAATATACTAAGTAAGCAAAAACAGGAAGATAATTTTCAAGATACTTGTATATATTATTTCTCAACTCAAAGTTACAAGACTCTTACAAGAATGTTTACAGAGTTATAATAAGAAACTATATATACTACTATCTACAGCCGGTTATACTTTGATACCAGCTGGAAACTTACAACTAAAGCAACTACTACATTGCTAAAGGTAAGGTGTCCTAGATAAAATACTATCTAAGATTTGGTAGTCATGACATGTCCATGACTTACCTTTTGTCACCAACTAAAGTTGGTAATTGTACAAACTGATAAGGAATAAACAGTGGAATAAAGTATGGTTAGCTACATGGGCGTGGGAAAGCGCCATGCAGTGTATTAGAGATTGCAGCGGATCTGTTAGAAGGATCATACTTATATCCACTGGTTCATAGTAGGTTCTTCCGAATGTTAACTGGCTTCAGAAGAACAAGTTCTTCCGAAGCCACTTATACTTCGGAAGAGTCTACTTATTTCGAGGCTTGATGATCTTCATACTTTGGAAGTCTTTGTCTTGAACTCTTCTAAGTGTTGAACTTCGGAGGAAGGAAGACTTTGTCTTCGGAAGTTAAGTTTCTCTTCGGAAGCTCTTCAGCCTTGACTTTCGGAAGTTCATCTTTTGCCTTCGGAAGTTCTTTATCAGTTGCACCAAAAATGTTCTAAGTGTTTGTTTTGGTTGCACAAGCCTTACTTGATCCAACAAACTCCCCCTAGGCTGATGCTACCAAAACTTCACTTGTTCCTTCTTCTCAAAACTTTCAGCACTAAAGAAAGAAGATATTTATCTGTTTCCTTGTTCTTTCCAGAGGTAGTGCTGAGAAGTTTGTACAAATCATTCATAGATAGGAGATCCAGTTTGTCACTTTGAATGATATGTACCCTTTGTTGTGTCCCTCTGAAGAGAGTTAGTTGACGGGAGTTGTAGTCATACTCCCATCTAACTATGGATTCCAATCCAGGGCCTTCAACCATTTGAAGAAAGGCTTTGCCTTTAATTGCTGACCTTTTCTTTTCATCCTTCTCTCTTAGCTTCAACTCTTCTTCAATCTTGGCCCTTGCAGTTAGTTCTGCCAGATGAAGACTGCTCAGATGATTTCTGATGTGAGCAGCTACCTCAGAGTTGGAGGGATTATAGAATGGTTTCTCTGCTAACTCAGCAATATCAAATCTGTTTAAGTGTAGCTGAGAGGTGGCATTAAGCCTGTTGATCTCACCATTCTCTCTTTCCACAACAAAGTTATGAGAAGAGTCTTTGAACCTCCACTGGACTATCTTCTTCCTAGGAGCAAGAGGTTGGGATGGTAATCTGTCTTCCCTCCTAGTGTCCAGCAGAGTCACCAGCCTTTTTCTCAGCTTCTTTTCTTCTTCTTCAAGAGAGTCAGAGTTAGTTGCCAAGAGTTTGAGAGCTTGATCCAGTGTTCCTCTGGGCAGATCAAGGAATTGTTCTCTTGTGAGGGAACATAAGGAGTCATCAATGAAGGTTAGTTTGATGGACCCCTCCTCACAAGAGATATCGCTCAGAGTAGTACATTTGATGAGCTTCCTCTTGATCTCCTTATACTCTTCCAAGGTCAGAGGTTTAGAGGGTTGAGAGGATGACTTAGGTGGTTGTTGGGTAGTTGATGGTTGGGTTCTGGAGAGTGTTTTGGGTTTGAGAATAGGTAGTGGTGGTGGTTGTTTTGATGGAATGGGTGTTGTAGAGGGTATGGTTGATGGTGTGGGTTTAAGGGTGTAAGGTTTAGTGGTTGGTTCGGTTTTGATGGGGAAAGGAAAAGGAACAGGTTTAGGTTGAGGTTGTAGGATTGGTGTTGCTGTACTTTTCTGTACATCTCTTTCCTTCTACCTGAGCGAATGTCAGCCTTGATGTCACTGACATGTCGCTGCAGGGTCTTTTCAGACATGGGGCCAACTTGCCTGCCGGAGAAGCCATGGGCCTTGAGATAATCTTTCATCCAGGCTTTATCACCCATCTTCTTGACAGCCGCAAGTTGAGCTTCTTCCTCTTTCTTCTTTTTTTCTTTCAGCCTTTCCCTGGCAGCCTTCTTTTTCTCTTTCTCCATTTGATCTTGTTCCTTCTTGAAAAGCCACAAGATCGTGTCATTGTTGTGAGGAGTCAGTTCCTCAAGATAGAATCCCCTAGAGCTTAGGAAAGCAATCCTTTCACTCCTAAGCGGTTGGTCAGCTTCTTCTTTCTTTCTCAACCTTTCTTCCTCTAAGGCTAACCTTGCTGCCTGTTATTGTTATTTTCGCAGCAGGGTTGCCTTTTCCAACTCAACCAACTCCTCAAGTGGTAAGAGGAGCACATTTTCACTAGCAGCTCCCAAATTGACAAGTCTGTCAATGATCTCCACCCTTCTTTGATTGTTGATAGCCTCCCGGTTGGCTACAGCTGCTTTGTTACTTGCAGCTAGTAGCTTCCCAGAGGGGAGTCTACCCTTTCTTCTTAGTTTCTCCAACCTTTCTTCCTCTAGAAGTTCTTCTGCGGTCAACTTCCTCTTTCCTTTAATGTCTTCGGAAGTTTGAGTCTTTGTAGGCTCTTGTGTAGAGGTTTCAAGTTGGTTGGTGGTGATTGAAGCATGTGGTGATGATGGTGTTTGAGTGAGAGGTAAGTTGAGAAAGTCCTCACTATTTACCTAGATGCTAGTTCAAGGATTGCATCTGTGATAATTAGATCATCAGACAAGGAGTGTAATCCTTCCGCAGCTTGCATCTCAGCTTCGGAAGATTGGAATGGTTCTTCCGCAGCTTTGACTTCAGCTTCGGAAGTTTGTGGGATTGCACTATCTGTCCCAACTGTTTTGGTTGCTGGGCATCAGTCCCCATATCCCCTTCGAAATCAATCTTGGGTTCAATGTGGACCTTAGGTTGACCAACTTCCTTGACAGTGGTAGATGGCGCATTCAACCTTTGAAGCTCTTCAGCCCTAAAGTATGCCACAGCAACATCCAGACTTGGCTGTTCAATAGAAGATCCTATCAGGAACTTGGTTAAGAACCTGCTTAAATCTTTGAGCATCCTTGGGTCCATTTGAAGGATGATTGGAGGAGGTTCCGGGAAAACAGTTGATTGCTGAGCAGGATATCTAGAAGACAGTGTAGAAAGAGCTAAGCTTTGAGGCTCCACATGTGCTTCTCTCTGAACATTCTCCCCCTTTTTGGTAGCATCATCTTGAGAGGTAGATAAGCTAGAGGAGGAAGTCAGAGAGACTTGGATAGGTACATGCCTAACAGATCTCTCAATCTGTTTCTCACCTAGTTGAGCCTTGAGATTTTCAATCTCAAGTTGCTGAGTGGCAGACCTATCCTCTAAAGTCCTAACCCTAGATTCAAGGTTTGAGACTTTAGAAAGTAGGTCTTGAATGGTGAGTTGCATACTTCCCTCATCTTCTTTAGAAGAATCATGGGGAGATGAGGTAACATACCTAGTATGTTCATCCTCACCACCAGATGTGGTTTCTTGGCGCCCTGGTTTCCCTTGCTTAATGATGTCTCTTTCAGAGTCATCAAAAGGCACGGTTGCCATAGATTCAGTCTTAGATATGTTACCACTGTCCTGAGGGCCTAATGAGGCACCTTCAGTAGTGGCAGCTAAATCTACATGAGTCCCTTCCACACCAGGGGAACTCATCTCAGTTTGGGTTAGCTGATGGGGGCTAGAAATTAGAGATCTCTCTAGGCACAGTTGATCTTTAGAGAGATGTTGTAGATCAACTTCATTGCTTTGAAGAGACATGAGTTCTTCATCAGCACTAATAAGAAGGTCAGTAAAGGATAAGGAGGTTAAGCCTAATGACCTGGGACTTTGATCAATGTCTAATGGCATTGAGCCTATGATGGGGCTGTCCCTTTTTGGCTGTTCAGGAAAGTGTTGAGACTCAACCTGAAGGTTTTCAGCTTGGGTTTGGGGCTCGTGGGATTGAGACTGAGGAGACTCAATACCCATATTGAGGTCAATCATGAAGGAAGGTGGGACCTCAGACTGAGTGGGAGCCCATGTTTCCACTCTTGTCTTTTTGGGTAGAACAGGGGGAACTTGTTCAATCAGAGGAGATTGAATAAGGGTTCGCTTGGGGCGTCTCTGATATGTGATCTTTATGGGGTAAGAAGGAAGAGTTGGCAAGGTGGTGGTTATTGCTGGTGTGGGTTCATCACCTGTGGGGTTAACATAGATGTCACCAAGAGCCATTGGCTCAATCATACCTGGAAGTAGCTCAGTGTGTCTTCGAGTAAAGTTGGTGGATACCCTCTTCAACACCTTGAAGATGGTCGGCCTCATGTGAGGGACAGTAAGAGCAGCTGCACAGACAAGCATACTCCGATCCAGCTCACAGTTGATTATGTGCTGAATGAACCTGGGATACATGTAGAAAGTCTCCCTTTGAAGATTTCCCATCAGATTGGTCAGCACAAATCTTGAATAGTTGAAGTGGAGGCCTTTCACCAACCCATGAACTAGGCATCCTAGGTCATAAGGAATTTGATCCCAACCCCCAGACTTATTTGACAGGCAGTGAAGGACTATGTGAAGCAGGAATTTCCAGTTGTAGGAGAAATTAAACTTGTACACTGTGGACCTGCTCACATCACCACCATATCCCATCTGGGTATATGTATCATCTAGGTTTGTTTTGGGGAATTCCATAGGAGAGCCTTCATCATGAAGCTCGAGATGCTCCCTGATGATTTGTTCTGATATGATCAATTCTTGACCGCAAATGCTTAACCTAATCACTCGCTCCCCGTTCAGGGTTACAATCTATCTGTTCCCCCAGAACTCTGCCATTTGGTTTGAGTAAACGGTGGGGTTGACAGTTAGGGCAGTGAAGTAGGTTGATTGGGTAAGAAAGTGGATGATTTCTGCAAAGTCAGCATCCTTAGATGAGTCAAGGAGTGCGACTTGATTGTGCTGAGGGTTTTGTGCCATTTTTGGGGAAAGTTACAGAGGAAATGAGGTTGATTTTAGAAGTAAAACTGGAGATGAAGGAAACTTAGGGCTGTGAAATTGGTAAAAAGATTAAACGGATAGATCGGAAGTATTTAAATGGGTGAAATGGTGGATGAATAAGGTGAAATGACAGTTTGGGGTATGATGTGACAATGGCGGTAAGGTTAAATCCATTTAAAATATTCCGACATCATTAATAAAATCTTTGCCTTTTTTAGAATGGGGCCTAAAAGATTTTCGTTACACAGTAAAGCTTTCTTCCGAGGGTAAAAGCTTTTCCAAAGGGAATCTTCTTCCGAAGCTAAACTTACTTCCGAAGGTAAATTTATCCAATTTACTTCCGAGAGTAAGAAAGCCTTCCGAGTGAAGAAGCTTATTAAGTTTCGGAAGTAGAGTTGATAACTTATCAAATGCTTCTTCCGAGACTAAAAGCTCTTCGGAAGATGATATTGACCTTGGAGGAATTATCATTCGGAAGAAATGTATGACATCTTCCGAGGTTAATTTCTCTTCGGAAGAACTCTCACTTAGTAAAATTTTGAAGAAAAACTTTTTGTAACAAGGCTTAAATTGTATTGACGAGAACAAGACACAAATTTTAAAAGGTTTTTCAAATGAGATACACTAATCAATGTTTATCATCCCAATAGCCGTAATAAGATACTTAAATCTTTGTTCATCAAATGCCTTGGTGAACAAATTAGCATATTGTTCATTTGAATCAACTTTGACTAGTTTAATCAGGTTTTTCTCATGAATGTCTCTAATGAAATGGTACCTGATATCAATGTGCTTTGTCTTGGAGTGCTTGACTGGATTTTTTGTAATAGAAATGGCACTCTTGTTGTCAATGTGGATAGGAGTCTCCGTGAAGTTGAATCCATAATCTAATATCTGGTTTTGAATCCACAGCAGCTGAGCACAGCAACTAGCAGCAGCAATGTATTCAGCTTCAGCAGTTGATGTTGAGACACAGGATTGCTTCTTGCATTGCCATGAAATTATCCTTCCACCAAGAAATTGACATCCTCCTGATGTTGATTTCTTGTTGATGTTGCAGCCACCATAGTGACTATCAGTGTAGCCATAGAGATTGAAGTTGTTGTTCCTTGGATACCAGAGACCCAGTTTAGGTGCTCCTTTGAGATATCTGAGGATTCTCTTGGCAGCAACTAGATGAGATACCTTTGGAGCAGCCTGATATCTTGCACAGATGCAGGTTGCAAACATGATATCAGGTCTACTTGCTGTGAGATACATCAGAGATCCAATGATTGCCCTTTACTGATGTTGATCAGTATCCTCCCCCTCAGAGTCAGGACAAAGATTATGATTTCTGGGTATAGGAGTCTTCGCTGGCTTGCAATCTTTCATATCAAATCTTTCTAAGATGTCTTGAACATACTTAGATTGATTGATAAAGAACCCTTCTTTCCCATAGAACTCATTTCAAATTTCTTCTTCATAATGCTCTCAAAGTCCTTACACATTTGGTCATTTGATGAACCAAATATGATGTCATCAACATAAACTTGTACGAGCAGAATGTCTTTCCCAGACTTTCTTATGAATAAAGTTTTGTCAATGGTACCTCTGGTGTAACCATTCTTTAGGAGAAACTGAGACAGAGTCTCGTACCATAGCCTAGGTGCTTGGTGCAGCCCATAGAGAGCTTTATCCAATTTGCACACATAAGTGGGGTGCTGTGGGTCTTCAAATCCTGGAGGTTGGCACACATAGACTTCCCTGTCTATATTCCCATATAGAAAGGGGCACTTTACATCAAGCTGGTAGACTGTAAAGTTCTTGGATGCTGCATAAGCAAGAAATATCCTTACTGCTTCAAGTCTTGCAACAAGTGTAAAGACATCAGTGTAATCAATTCCCTCTTCTTGCGTGTACCATTGAACTTCCAGTCTTGCTTTGTTCGTGATGATCAAGCCTCTATTATCTCTCTTGTTCCTGAATACCCATTTGGTGCCTATTGGTACTTGACCGGATGGTAGAGGACATAGGTTCCAAACCTTTTGTCTTTTGAATTGAAGCAATTCCTCTTGCATTGATTCAATCCAGCTACTATCTTTCAAGGCTTCTTCTACCTTCTTTGGCTCCATCTGTGATAAGAAGCATGAGTACAAGCAGACATTCCTATTGTGAGTCTGTCCCCTTGTTCTCACGCCTTCAGAAACATCTCCAATGATGTTCTTAGCTGGGTGAGTGTTATGAATCCTGAGCCTAGGAATTACATCCAGTTGCATGGATAGATCCAAATTGGACATATGTTGCTCAGGAACCTGAACATTTGGTCCAGCTGATGCCTCACGTTCATTCAATGAGGACTGATTGAATGAAGGAGAGACAGCATCAATATTAGTTGGCTGTGAAGCAGCATCAATGGTTGCTTGTTCCTTCAAAATGCTGCTTCCATCATATTGGTGTTGTTCATTGTCACTGGATGAGTTTTGAGGCTCACTTTGTTGATAACTTGTTGAAGCTCCACTGGTTCTTGAGATAGATATGCTATTAGATCTTCCAATTGAGGGAGCTTGATTTTCAGCATTTCTTGGAGATCTTGAAAGAGGTCTGGGTAACTCAAACAGTTGATCATCATCAAAATCACTTTGAGTACCTATTCCAGCTGAAACATTCTCACAAAAGGTTTAGAATAGTTTGGAAACAATTCTAAATCAAAGATATGATCAGGTCCATTCCCCTTAACACAAGGAGTGTACTCATTAAAAACAATGTTGGATGATTCATCAAATTGTTGATTTTTAATGTTGTAAACTCTATAGGTAATAGAGTTGGGGGAATATCCAACAAAGATAGCATCATCCGACTTTTCAGCAAATTTTGCCAAATTGTCCTTTGTGTTAAGTATGGTACACCTGCTCCCAAAGGACCTGAGAAAGCCAATGAACGGTAGCCTCTTGTTCCATAGCTCATAAGGGGTCTTTCTATGTGGCTTAACAACAAAAACTCCGTTCTACACATAGCATGCAGTGCTGACTGCCTCGGCCCAGAATGTTAGAGGCAGCTTTGAATCAGCTAACATAGTTTGAGCAGCCTCAATAAGTGTCCTATTTCTCCTCTCAGCAACAGCATTTTGTTGAGGAGTTCTAGGAGCACTATATTGTCTGGCAATCCCTTTTGAGTTACAGAATGAGTCAAGAACTTGATTCTTAAACTCAGTCCTTTGATCACTTCTTATGATCTTAACCTTGTGATCAATTTGATTTTCAATTTTAAGAATAAAAGATTTTAAGGTTTCAGCAGTTTCATCTTTAGTTCTTAAAAAGAATACCCAAGTAAATCTAGTAAAAGCATCAAGGATCACAAGGCAGTATGATTTCCTTCCAATGCTCATTATACTTGTTGGACCGAAAAGATCCATGTGCAATAAGTGTAATGGAATGGTGATAGAGTTAACTATTTTTGATTTATGAGATGCTCTGTGTTGCTTTCCTTTCAGACAAACAACACAGTTATCTTTGCTAATAAATTCCTTTTTAGGCAAACCATGTACCAAGTTATTTTTAACCAATTTATTCATGGTTTTAAAATTTACATGACATATTCGTTTATGCCATAAAGTTGACTCATCACCATCAGCTTTGGAAAGAAAGCATGACACTTCACCTAATGGGGAAGCATTGTTCATATCCAGCTTGTACATATCCCCTTGTCTGGGAGATCTAAGAAGCACCAATTCCTGAGGAATTGTCATCCCAGGTTTGAGGATAATGCACTCATGTTCTGTGAAAAGCATTTGGTGCTTTTGATCACAAAACTGAGAAACACTCAAAAGATTATGTTCAAGCTGTTCGACAAAGTTTACTTCGTCGATTCTTAACTTGTCGTTGAATACACTTCCTCTGCCAGAAATGTATCCTCCAGCCTCACCTCTAAATTGAACAGGACCTCTATCAAAATGTTGAAATTGTTGAATAAGAGATCTGTTCCCTGTCATATGCCTGGAGCATCCACTATCTACTATCCATACATTGTTGTTTTTATCATGTAGATGTCCCTACACATAAGGTGAAGAAGTTAGTTTTTATTGGAAACCCAAGCCTTGCTGTTCTTGGGCTTTTCCAATGATAAGGATTTAATTGAACCAAAATGTATGCATGGGGGTTCAATAGATGTTTATGAAGAGGAGGTTTGGGCTGCAGCATCTTGTTTGATCTTCCAATCCATTCCTTTGGCTGATCAATATAGATGAGCTTGATGAAGCTTGGGCAGCATAGCATACTTCCGAAGCTTCATTCTTCTTAGAAGAAGCTTTCCTCACCTCTTCTTCCGAAGCAGTCTTTTTTTCTGAAGGTTTCAAAGGAGCTCTTTTGTTCCTCTGAATTTTCTTAGCCTTATCTTCCAAAGCTATTTTCCCTTCGGAAGAATGAGTTTCTTTCGAAAGCAACTTTGCTTCGGAAACAAGCTTTCCTTTCCTCATCACTTGAACCATGTGATAGGGTCCAAATGTGAATCCTTCCTTGACTCCTTCTTTCTTGACATTATTTGCATAATGTGTGCTTGCAGGATTGTAGTAACAATCTTTAGCCATATGGTTTTGCAGACCACACATTATGCATGCCATGTTAACCTTTGGGGGATGTGAAGACTATTGTTTCTTGCTCTTCTTGTCTTCATTAACAGTCTTCCCCTTCAACTTCTGATCCTTTAGCTGGATAGGTGTGCTGGTATTACACTCCTTTCCAGGATCAGAATTTCCAACCACCTGGAACCCGGCTGAAATGAACACACCCTTTTGTTTTGGGTCTATCTTCAACTTGGATTCAGCCACTTTCTTGGTTGTTTTTCTGGCTACCTTAGCCCTGTTTCTTCTGGCTTTAGTGGTCAGGGTTTGATTATCATTGGTGGGAATGGATTGATTTACCTGATCCTTTCCTGTGATGGTCTCCATAGTTGCATCACTCTTCAAATCATGAGGTGGTGGGTCAGCAGTTGGAACCTCTTGCTCTTCAGTCCCACATCTTGGTTGTCTGATAGACTTATAAGAGTGTGGTGGTGCAATTTCATTGGTTCCCAACCCATTTTTGTTTTGATAACAAGTTTTTGAGTGGGAGGTTGATGCAAGAATGGCTTGGAAATTTTGCTCAGAGATAGCATGCTTCCTGGCTTGTGCCTCAGTTGTGACTAGCTGGGCTTGAGTCTCACTTAATTTGGAGATTAAATCTTTGATTTGAGTCTTATAATTGGTATGTTCATGTTTTAAAAAGGACACAATTTTCTCCAACTCTTCAATTTTCATTTTATAGTCAGATTCAGCCTTTTTAAAATCACTTGTAAGGATATTCAAAGACTTAATATCAGATTTAATTTCCATATTATAGTCCTGATACAATTTAACTTTAGCAATGCAAGCTGGAGTATAGAGATGTTCAAATACCTTGTTGTCTTAGTTCCAGCCATCAACGCTTGAGCAGGAGTCACATCTTGCACCATGAAGCTCCAGTCCACCTCTTGAGCAACAGCAGCTGTGTGTTGTTCAGTTGATTTCCCGGTGGCTTTAGGTGTGGAAGGATGTGTGGAGGCTTGAGAGGTTCCCGGATTGGAATTGGGAGCCTTGCATTCCCTAGCAAAGTGGCCAAGTTGGTTACAGTTGTAACATTTAGCCTTTGTCTTGTCAAACCCGAACTTGCTGTTGGTTGGGTTTTGGGGGAATTGCCTTCCAGTTCTCTTAAAGAACTTCTTTGCCCTATAAGTTAACAGAGCCATCTGTTGGACAATATCCACGTATTCAACATCATCTGGGCTGAAACATTCCAGATCATCAAAGCAGAATTGAAAATTACTGGAATGCCCATTTCCTGAGACAAAGGCACAACTGTCCTGGAAAGGACTTGACTGAGCCTGTTAAGACCTTGGAGTCTCAGGAAAGGTAATGTATGGCCCAGAAGAAGAGGATGGCTGCTGGGAGTAAGTCAGGTACTGCTGAGGTTGAGGGGTTCTTGATCCTTCAGCAACCAGTAAAGCGTTGCTAGTAGGATGGCTTGAGGGTCTGCTTACCTGGTGGCCTCTCTTGTTCTCCATCTCTACATGGTATCCATCAAGGATGCCATATAGTTTAGTCATTGTTAGAGAGTTTAAGTTCTCTGTCCTCTTTATAAAGACACAGTAAAAAGTCCGCTCATTTGGAAGTGCACTCATGAACTTTCTTGAGAGATCTCTCATCTCAAGATTCACTCCCACAGACTGAAGTGACGAAATAAGATCCATATACCTAAAGTATTGCTGGCTAAGGGTCTCTCAAGTAATGTAGGTAAAATTTTCAAACTGTTGCTTCAGGGAATCTTTCTTGGAGTCATTGGAGCCGGCATACATCTGAGACAAAGCATCAAAGAGTTCTTTGGCTGACTGGCAATGCTCAAATCCCACCATGATGGAGTTGGGTATTGCAGTCATAAGAATAGTCATAGCTTTTATCGATCTCTAGTCGCTTGAGGTCTTCATCAGAATAGTCTTCAACATCCTTCTCTATCATAGCACCATTTCCAGCCGGTGCTGCAACCTTTGGCTTGTAAGGACCATTGGTGATAGATTTCCACATCATGCTGTCTTGATACCCGATGAAACCTTCAATACGTCTGCTTCAAGATCTGAAGTTCTCAGGAGTGATGATGGGAGCTTTAGACATCGTTCCCCTTTCACTTTCTGATGAGTTTTGGTTGAGGTCCATTTTGAGTGATGTGAAAGTATGAGTGAAAAACAAAAGGTTGATTTGGATGGTAAGATCTCACAATCAAGAGCCTAACATGCTCTGATACCAATTGCAGGATCGGTTTATATCACTCAACACAAGTATTGTCTCTCGAACTCACAAAGTCACTCAGTTAGATGAAGCAGAATCTCTTAAGAGTTGATAATAATATACTAAGTAAGCAAAAATAGCAAGATAATTTTCAAGATACTTGTATATATTATTTCTCAACTCAAAGTTACAAAACTCTTACAAGCATGTTTATAGAGTTACAATGAGAAACTATATATACTACTATCTACAGCCGGTTATACTTTGATACCAGCTGGAAACTTACAACTAAAGCAATTACTACATTGCTAAAGGTAAGGTGTCCTAGATAAAATACTATCTAAGATTTGGTACTCATGACATGTCCATGACTTACCTTTTGTCACCAACTAAAGTTGGTAATTGTACAAACTGATAAGGAATGAACAGTGGAAATAAAGTATGGTCAGCTACATGGGCGTGGGAAAGCGCCATGCAGTGTATCAGAGATTGCAGTGGATCTGTCAGAAGGACCATACTTATATCCACTGGTTCATAGTAGGTTCTTCCGAATGTTAACTGGAAGCCACTTATACTTCGGAAGAGTCTACTTCTTTCAAGGCTTGATGATCTTCATACTTCGGAAGTCTTTTTCTTAAACTCTTCTAAGTGTTGAACTTCGGAGGAAGGAAGACTTTGTCTTCAGAAGTTGAGTTTCTCTTCGGAAGCTCTTTCAGCCTTGACTTTCGGAAGTTCACCTTTTGCCTTCAGAAGTTCTTTATCAGTTGCACCAAAAATGTTCTAAGTGTTTGTTTTGGTTGCACCAGCCTTACTTGATCCAACAATAACTTTAACGACAAAAAGATGGTCTTAAACATAAGGGGGTAAAAATTAAAATAGCTTGTGAATCAGTGCATCGATTGTTAGGTATACCAAATAGCGGGGTTAGCTTAAAGTCCCTTACTAGTAATAGGGAATGGTCAAATATTGCTAAATCATGGAAGGAGATGTATGCAGGAGAGTGGGTTGCACCTTCAGAGATTGTTGATAGAATCACAAAATCAGAAGATGATGACAGCGTGCTTTTTCAGTTAGATTTCATTATGTTATTCCTCACGTCGATGGTAGATTGTTATAAAAATGGAAAATGTAAAACAACCATTTTAAACTCAATATCTGATGATATGGATCTAAGGAATATTAACTGGTGTGAGTACGTGGTTGATAAAATGAGGGATTGTAAAGATTCATGGAAGCGTGACGATCCGTCATCTTATTTCACTAGGGCAGTGACTATACTATTGGTATTTTTCTCATTCCATCATGATATTTTTTGTATATAATGATATGATTAGTTGATTAAAAGCAAATATGATCACTTAGGTAAACAAATGATGAATTTATGTATATTGATCTTCAAAAATGGAATACGAAAAATCCTTTAACGTGTGTTAACTTTGGGTTAAGTTCGTCCGTTTTGCATAGTATAACACATGTGTTAGTTTTGTTTTCACCAGTGTTAACCTTTTTGTTTTGTAAAAGTATGCTAAGCTTTGTGATATTTATATTGATGACCTATGTGTTAACTATTGTATTAAAATTGTTCTAAAACAAATGGGTTAGGTTATTGGTTCTATATGACTGCTGAGTTTTGGCATATACATATTTAAGCTTCCTAAAAAATGGGTAAGATCTTTAATTCTTATATGAAAATTCTTAATAAACATTCAAACAATGTAATATACAAATATCAAAACTTTTATTACATATACGTGATAACTTTTATTAACATTATAATATATAAACATTGAAATATACAAATACACTTGTTAAATTTGATTTTCTAATAGTTTAAATAGCGTAACAGTTGTGTTAATATTAAATTTTTTTTAATGTTAGAAGCTTCACAACGTTGAGAAGATATCATGCCCGGGGATTTAAGCAGGGAGAAACGATCTACCAATAACATATTGGTCAAAGGACATGCTAAAGTTGAGGGAGATAAGAGAAATTGCTAACGGAGGTTTTGGGTTGGGGGGTTTGATTGCTGGAGGTAATGAAGCAAGTACTTCAGGGACAAAGAACATGGATTTGATGGTATAAAACAATGCTATAGAGAAAATAATTTAATTGTAAGGTTGAAAATATTACTTGTACATTCATTAATTATTTTATTATCAAGGATAACTATTAAACCTAGAAGATATAATGGAAACTTTTGGAAATGTAAAGAGGAAATTGGAAGAAGAATTGAAGTTTATTTACAATGAAAACAAGGAAGATGTCAATGTTCTTAGTTTGGTCAATAGGTATGAGAGCATGCTTGAGGATAAACCAAAATGGGAAGAGATCGAACATGAAGAATCTGAGAATGTAGGCACAACAAAAGCTATAAATAATTTAGAAGTAACAAAAGGTAAATAAGAAAAAAAAATTGTATAAAATATCGTTTTATAATCATTTGATTTTTTTACTTTTTTTTAACAATTATTAATATTGTAGATGCCAATATACCCAAGGGAAGTAAGCTGCATATGCTAGCAGATGAGGTTATTGAACTGGGAAGTACAACCTCAAAGAGAAAAGGCAAAGTTACAATTACTTCTATATTTTATTATGGTAATTTTATTATGTCACTTTTAACAATTAAGTGTATAAGTTTTCAGAAAACATTGATAGTGAAGAGGATGGAGACAATAACATAAATTCTTCTCAGGAAGGGGAAGTTAAAGGTGAAGGGGTTATACAACGTTGTGCTGAACTGTTACGTTCAATGATTTTTAAAGGGAGAGAAAGCACGTCAAAAGGTTATTATAGGTTTCAAACAAAATTTTTTGAAAAATATTGAAAGAGATTCATCAAAAGATAATTATTGAATGTGTATTTATGCAGTTAAGCTAAAACATGATATGGCAAGCAGGTAGTCCAACAGAGCATGAAAAGCATGACGCAGCACACAAGATAACGAACGTACTAGATGATCTGTTTACATAATGTAGTGATGAGCCGGCTGAGAATGAAGACAAAACAGGTTAGTAATGATGTTATCACTAAAAGGGCAAAAGATATGGGAATTGTTTTATATAGTTGTTACATGTGTGTGACGTATGTTTTTGGGCAAAACATACATGAATGGTTTTGGAATGTCCCCTCACATGTGAAATGGTTGTCTTAAACATGGGTAATGGCTGTCTTACACATATGTAAAGGATGTCTTGCACATGTGTAAGCGCTGTCTTGCACATGTGTAAGGGCTGTCTTACACATGTGTAAAGGCTGCCTTACATATGTGTAACGGTGGTCTTACACATGTGTTTTTGTGGCCATAAACATGTGTTAGTGTTGTCTTACACATTTGCGGGTGTTTTGTAAAACATAAAGATTTTTTTAACCCTTGTCTAATAAACAGAAAATATTGCAAAGGGCAACGTTGAGGAAAATGGCGCTCTTACCTTATCACCCAATGACCCTTCTGTTCCACAATTTAAACTTATTCTCTCCCAAGAACCAGGTAGTAACATTTTTTTTTGCTGCTATATATTAATGTGTTGGTGTTGACTTACAAATGTGAAGGAGTTGTCCAAACACACTTTTAACAAATGAATCTTTGGAAAAGCTATTGTCTCATAACGTTTTTTCCCTTTAATAATAAACAAATACTAATGATAAAGTCAACGTTGAAAAATCTGGGCCTTTTGTTTTGTCACCCAATAACCCTTCTATTCCACAGTATTGCCTCTCAAGAACTAGGTTTTTAAATTTGACAAAAGCTCCCTGTTATAAATATTTTAAATCATAGATATTTTAAGCACAAAATATTTATAGGTACACATTCTCAAGCGGAAGAGAAAACGGTCTGTGAACGTTTAGACAAAGATGGGGAAACTGCAATAATGTCAGTTGCATCTGCAGCGCCAAATCAAGGAACAGGTATTAAACATGGTTCTTGGTGCTACCAGTTTAAACATATTGCCTCTGAAAAACTAGGTACCGCGTAATTCCATTTTTCCTAATCTACAAAAAATCATATATCTCAATTTAAAGAGATAGCGGTCTTTGATCGTTTAGACAACGATGGGATATCTGACTCAACGTCGAACGTGTCTGCTGGGCTAAATAAAGGATCAGGTATAGAAAAATGGATATATTTTGAAACACATGTCTTAAACAAATGTGTTTATTCATAGTTGAGCTCTTTAACACATGTGTTTATTCATAGTTGAGCTCTATCACAATGCCTAACACATGTGTAATTGAAAAAGGATCCAAAAAATATAACTGAGAAAACTAAATGAGGTGTTAAGAGTATTAGGTAATTACTGAAATGCTCGTACATTAATATGTTTTTTACACATGTGCAGATAAATGTTTGAAAGGTAAGGAAGCTATAACTAAGGAGAATCAATTAGGGTTAAAAGAGTCAGGTATGAATTCTTTTTTAAAAAATCTTATATATATCTAAAACATGTGTTAAAGTATACATACACACGGGTCTGCTCAGAATTTAATATTTATAAGCAAACAATTTTATGTAGATGATACTAAGAAGGTGGTTACACCAGTTGAAGTAGGGAAAAGTAGAACTGGTAGGAAAAAGACCATGGCAAACAAGAAGAAGTCCTTTTGGTTTGTGAGAGAAGTTGATATTCTCAAACCTTTAACAAAAGAGCAGGGAAATATATGGAAGTTGATAACGGAGACATGGTAAATCTTAAACTGCTCTTATGTATATATATACATATATGATTTGATATCGGTTGCAGATCGAAAGAAATACATTTTAAAGTATGTTTAATATTTCTCCTAACTTAAATACAGTTTCAGGACTGATGATGCTCCTAAGAGGGGTTCTAATGTGTAAGTTATTTATTATATAGTTTGATATATAACTTTATATATATGTTGGACGATAACAAAAATATATCTTCAGGATTGATGTGTTTGAAACTAGTTATGGAGTTAGAATTGAGCCAGATCTTTTGAAAAGCTTGAAGCCAGGGAAACAACTCTACAATAGTGTCATAGATTGTTGGGCTGCGATATTAAATCATGATGAACAAAAACGAAGCCCAGAATCTCCACACAGGCTATTTTATGACATAAGTGCTGCTGTAAGTATACAAAATTATATTGAATGCCAAAATATATATTGAAGTAAAGATTGTATAAACATGATATATCCATCAGCTGTTTAACATGTGTGTTAACATTGACTTACACATGAGTATTTAATTTTTGGGTTTACACTAGTATGATATGCTATGTTTTGTGTTGTAGCAAGAATTTATGCTAAAAAATTCAAATTCCACAATGGAGGATTTGGTAGCCTCACATATTCATTGACTAGGTTAGTGCACCGTGTATTACACGGGTTGAATAAATAAAATACTAAATAATTAATAATAAAAAATTATAAAGTATAAAACTATGTTTGAAGATAAAATATGATTATAATATGAATAGCTACCTTAAGTAAATAAACAATAATATATTTCTCTTAAACTTTTATTTTATAAAAAAAATGGGTTTTGAGTATTTTATTTTAAGAAAAATTAATTTACTCTAAAAAAGATTGTTGTATTCTATATTTTATAAAAATTATATTTTTAAAATTTTGTTTTTTAATAAAAAAGTTTTTTAATCTATTGAATTATATAATTTTTAATATGAAAATAGTATGATTAATATTGTTTGTATTCAATAGTATTAATAATAATAAAAAGAAATTAGAAAGTTAGTATAATAAAACTTACAATTACGTCAAGTCTTATTTTAAATTTTGTTTGTTATATATAGATAAATAGATAGGATAGAACTCCATTTATTAAACGGATTACAGTTACAAATAAAAACGAACAGTTACAGTACGATATTTTAATATAAGATATGATTAAAATTATATATACGTAATAGTTCAAGAAATAAAATAATTCTACTATTTTTTTAACTCTCTTATCTAAATAGTTTTATTTTTAAATATTCATTTTAAGACTTTTTTATAAAAAAATGTATTGTTAATAAAAATCTTGTTTATTAAAAACTCGGGTTTATAATTTTTCTGGTTATTCTAATAAAACTGCTTTTAAAAATTTTATATGTTGTATAATTTTTTTAAAAAAGAACCGATTTAAAATAAAAGGATTTAGTGTTTTAGAAAATTTTATATTATATAATTTTTTTTATTATTTTTATTTAATAAAAAGATGTGCTTTTTAATTTCCTTAACAAAATTTATTTTTAAAAATATAGCTTGATTTTAAAAAATATAGATGAGAGAGAGAATTGTGTCAATTAATAAAATTGATTTTTATTAATAGAGAAATTAGTTTAAATATTAAATTACTGTAATATATTTTTGAATGGAAAACGAAATGAAAATGTTTAAAAAAATGACAAATGTCATAAAAATGATTTAACAGAATGACGAGTGGTAAAAAAAAGCTTATTTTATTAAATTCTATATATTGAATTTTGAAACTGACCCATAGATTTCGTAAACGAGGTGCTTTAATAATTAATTTTTGTTTACCATTAGGTTGGAAAATTAGCTGGCACACCCCCACATACTAACAATACCTAATTTCAAAATATCGTAATATATTAAGAAACTGCAAAAAAGATTCCGTAATTCCCGGGTAATTAATCGCAAATTTAGGGATCAAAGACGGAAGAAAACACAAGAGTAGGAATGGGATGTATGCTGGTCACGTATCTTACTATTTAATTAAAAATTGCTTACAGTTTGATCATCTAACAATTAAAAATTAAAACAAAATTGAATAAACAAATCAAGCATTGTGGCAGTTACCAAATCCAGTGACACCTGCAAGGTACAACTTCCAATGCGCATTGTACAATTTACTATAAACAAAAGCGTTGCATCCAAATTTAAAGTTAGAACCCCACCCTTGAAGCATGGTGTGTGTAGATGAACCTCCAAGTAATATAAGAATAGTTGACTTTTTTATAGTCAACGGTGAAGGATTGTACAACATTTTATGCACAGCGAACAACCCAGATAGCATTAAACAGGCACAAAAGGTCAAAATTATTTGCGAGAATTCCTAACGTTTTTGCATTTTTTGATGATCAAAAAAGACAAGCATCATCAAGCTAAAAACTATCCAAAATAAAAGACAAAAGACTTCTGATAATTAAACAACTTCAGCAGATAAACAAGCATAAGAAAGAATGAACAAAACAATCCGAAACAAGAATCGGGTTTAGACCGATCTTTATCGCCCGTCCAGTGAAGTAAACGACTCGGCGAAGCCCGAGGGTCTAGTCGGTATGCTCGTTTGTGTGTTATCATTGCTTCCGATGACCGACGAGTTGTCATACCCGCTCATACCCTCTAATGCTTGCCACTTCTTGACTGCTTGAGGTAAAGTCATATCGAGGTCGATTCCGTAGATATCATCTGGGTCGGGTTCAGATGGTTTCCAGAGCTCGGCTAGTGAGGAGAGGACGTTGACCGCATGGCTCATATCGGGTCGCTGGTGTGGTTCACGGGCGCAGCAGTGGCCGGCTAGTTCAGCTACTGTACTAACGCTAGCTAGAGCTTCCTCGTCAAGGTCAAGGGTCGGGTCAATGGCCTTCCTGAAGGTGTCTTTATTTATGTGCATTCTTCGGAACCATTGCACCAAGTGGACACTTTCCTCTGGCTGTGTTTCGTCTAGTGCTCTTCGGCCAGTTATCAGCTCCATCAAGATTACCCCGAAACTGAACACGTCGATCTTTGTAGTTACTCGGCCCGTTACTGGCATCATATGTAAAATCATCTATCAGTTTTTAACATTTGAATGAAATATGTGTATATAAGAAAGAAATTGATGAATACCTGCATATTCGGGTGCAAGATACCCGAACGTCCCGGCTAATCTTGTCACGAGTGAAGCTTTCCCATCCGGAGCGAGTCGAACAAGCCCAAAGTCTGAAACTTTCGCCCGCATATCATCACCGAGAAGAATGTTGGACGGTTTAAGATCTCTATGAATAAAACTCTGCTGTGCTAAACCATGTAAATACTCAACACCCCTAGCAACATCTAACGCAATAATCAATCTTTTAGTCCATTCGAGCGGTTTCAAATCTTCTTTTTGCCAATCGAATAAAAACCGACTAAGGGTCCCTTGAGGCATATACTCATAAACGAGGAGCCTCTCGTTTCCATCCAAACAGTACCCAAGAAGTGCCACCAAATGCCTATGTCTAACCTTGGTTAGAACAGCGATCTCGGATTTAAACTCATCGAGCCCCTTTTCACTCAAGACACCAGACTCCATCCTCTTGACCGCGATCTTGGTTCCATCATGTAGTTCCCCTTTGTAAACCGTCCCAAACCCACCTCTCCCGAGTATGTTATCTTGGCTGAAATTGTTGGTGACATTTTTCAAAACTTGGATCGAAATCACCATATTGCCCGCTTCAACGACATGGATGTCTCTACCACCACTGCTTGTTTGACTAAAGCTTTCACTCGGCCCACCATTTGTACTCGAACCAGCAATCGTGATCTTAACCCCATCACCATCTGAAGTCGAATGACGGGGATGGATCACCATCGTGCTTTGGTATGGTACGCCACTAGCTCGCTTACGTTTACGTGTATACAAACAAACACCTAGCAAGCCCGCGACTACAAACACACCGCCAACAACCGATCCCACAACCACCCCAGTATTCACACCACCACCACCACCACCACCATTAGACCTGGTTTGACCACCGGGTGGACCGCCAGACGGTGAAACCGGAGTCACACTAGGACCATCCTTCCCAATATCAAGATTCCCTTCAGTTTTCACCTTCACAGTGTCCTTAAAGTCAGGAACTTGACCATAAAGATGATTGTTAGAAACATCAATCTCCACCAAATTGGGCAAATCTTTAAGCTCTTGGGGTATCGTCCCCGAAAGATTATTACTTGCAAGAATCAACTTTTGCAGCGATGTAATCGACGAAAAACTGGGCGAAATACTACCAGTAAGACCCATTCCATGAAAATTGATCACAGTAATATTCCCACCAGATGAACATGTAATCCCTAACCATGACTTACAAGGATCATTACCCTTCCAATTATCAGCAAAGATATGTGGGTAACCCACAGATTTTGCAATTGAAAGCAAAGTATTAACACGATCATTACAAGGAACACCCGGATTCGGTAAACAAAAACTATTAGTACCACTTATATCAACAGCAACAGACTTATCGAAACTTGGAGTTGGACCCTGTAAAAGATTGTTCGTCAAGTTCACAACTTTTAAAGATTGTAGCTTTGTTAAAGATTCAGGAACAGGGCCTGTCAAACTGTTATCTCTAACACTGAAATTCTGCAACCCATTCAGAGCTGAAAAATCAGGTAATGGGCCAGAAAAGAAGTTCCCATGAAGCCAAACTTCAGTTAATGTAGTCATGTTTTGAAGAACATCAAGAGTTCCATTCAATTTTGACCTGCTGTTTTGCCCATTTAACCATAGACTCTGGATTGAAGACCCTGAAAACGAATTGGGTAATCCGCCTTCAAGGGAATTATAGGCTAAATGCAAAGTTGTGAGCCCTGCAAACGTGTCACCGCCGAAGAAATCTGGGATTTTTCCGGTGATGTTGGCTGAAGTTGCAGAGAAAACTTGCAGAGTAGATGCTGATTTCAAGCTCTCAGGGATAGACCATGATGCGAAATTGATGTAATCGAGATTCACATGTTGTAAAGAAGACATACCATCAAAGAAATCAGAAGGTATAGAGGAGAAATTGTTGTAACTGAGCAAGAGATTCTGAAGCTGAGTTAACCCGGCGAGACTCGGTAGTGGGCCAGTGAGTTCATTGTTCGGAAACTCGAGAACTTGAAGTTCAGTGAGGTTGTTGAGCGTTTGAGGAAGAGAACCCTTGAGCCCCTGGTTACCCACTTGGATCCGGGTGACCCGGTTGTCTCTGGAGCACTGAATCTGCTTCCATTTACACGGATTCGGGTCGGACCAATTGAGGGTTTTCGGGGGGCTAAGGTTGTCTCTCAGAGCAAGCATTACAGCAGCATCGTTAGAGCTCGACTGGGAGCGAACGCAAACGAACGTAATCGAGAGGAAACAGACGAAGAACAGATGAAATCGAGCATGAATTTCAAAACCCAGAAAGGGTTTGGTCATTTTGGGAGGCGAAACTGTGAATCAGAAGGGGGTATTGCGTGTGTGATTAGGGTTTTGATGAAGGAAATTGCAGGTTTCTTTGAGTGATTGGGGGAAAAAGGAAGCTTTATGATAGAAAGGCGGTGATGAAGGAAAGAGAGAGAGA
The DNA here is from genome assembly GCA_025506415.1 of Flaveria robusta. Lineage (NCBI taxonomy): Eukaryota > Viridiplantae > Streptophyta > Magnoliopsida > Asterales > Asteraceae > Flaveria > Flaveria robusta. Next base: position 20,473,982 of record CM046466.1, read on the forward strand.
GAGAGAAAAATGGTGGAATTTTAACAAGAAAGAGAAGTGAATGGGTTTCATTTACAAGAATAATGTGGAGACCAGAGATGATACAGTTGTCGGATATATGCTAGAGTAAATGGTCCTTCACTCATGTTTACACAAAAGTAATATTCAGTCCCTCTTATTTTTAACAAGTGTTTCATTAATAAAATAATAATGTTTGAGTTGAGTTAGCGAATTTTCTTAGCAATTAGTTTACTTTTTAGTAGTTTGGAGTGCGTTTCCGGCTTAGACATAGATAGGTGGCCCGATTAAAATAACACCGATACTTTGAAGCAGGATCTCATGTTTACCGTTCAAAAAAATACATTATTATTGTATCATGTGTTGGTTTCGTATATTGATTAGATATTTAACAAAAACATACACATGATAAACTTTAGTTTACAGCATGAAACATGTAATTTAGATATCAAGTAATGTATGTGGTTTAGGATCTTTGTTATATCATTTAGAATGTTAAAACATAATAATACATTAAATTATCTACATGTTGATTGATTCAGTCAATTTTTTGATTTAGATAACTAAATCAGCTTCTTATCGTGTTCATTGAACGATTCAAGTGATAATTGTTGAAAGATTGAAAGTTATATAAGTATGTATACTTTAGCATCATATTTAAAGGATGAAACATACATTTGTTGACAATAAAAGGTTAATCAAAAATTTACTTAGGTTTACACATAAGAAGTATAGATTTTCATTTTTTAAATGGAAGTGTAAGTCTAATCATAATATTAGATTATAAATTTGGAGGTTTATGATTATTTTAAGCAATTTAGTTGATTCGGTGGTGAGGGTTTAGAGGATATGGGATACCCATGAGTCTTAGAAGTAGTAATATAATGATTTTTTAAGTGAGGGAATCTCTTGTTGTATACAAATACTTGACTAACTAGTGAAGGTATAGTAAACCATTCGATTGGCTCGATGCGATGGTTTAATTTGCTATGATTATATGTAGTGAATCTTGTCCGTTAGATTTTATAACATACCCAAACTTTGTCTTACTTATAAAGAGAAATTAAATAAATAAACATGTAGAACACATTTTTATAGTAATATTTTTTGTTTCTTGATCATTTGTCATAAATAATATGTTTCAACCATTTTTGTTTTCTTTGCCTTTATCTACCTCGTGATATCAAACCATAATGACACAAACAAAAACATGAAATTTACAAAACTCCTAAGGTTCCCTCGTGAGTGCTTAAATGCTTAGAACGCTCTTGCATACTTAAATCATATCTCATCATTTTCTTGTTACATAGAATTAGACCACAAAGAGACTTGTAATTTTTCGGTTTCTATGAATATTAGTTGAAACTGTAGGGATTGAATATTATTTTTTAGTTTTATAGGGATCAATTGTGTAATATATTATTTGTATCATTTCATACTCCATGACATGTAAAAGTTAATACATTGCTTGTTGGTGCAAAATATTTGTCTTTATGTGCATCTCCAATTTGTTTATACAAACTTCAATTGGATACAGAAAGGAAAGATTACATTATTTTAGTTGATTTTGTTAATTATTTTATTAATTAAACTTTAAGTTGAATCCAACATAGTAGTGATTAATTAAAACATATCTTTTTATTTTAATAAAATAATAACTATGGAGTACATGTGACAGTATCATATTTTTTCTTATCAAAATTTTTACGTCTTTCTCTGCTATTAAATAATTAACCTAATTATTAATAATATTTTTTAACTTTTTTTAGATTAAATTTTTTTTTTATAAATTAAGAAATAAATCCTTTTAATATTATTTCTTGACAAACATTTATTACAAAATAAGAAACTTTTTTAAAACGTCAAACTTTTCTAAAAATATGAAATATTTTAAAATTAGTGTATTTAGAAAATATTTTTTTTACACATCAAAAAAATTAAAATTGACAATTATAAAAAGAAAATTTTTGAAAATAAGAAATTTTTAAAAATTATATCTTTTTAATATGGTTTCTTTTGAAACAAAATGTAAAAAAAATTTTGTGTAAAAAAAAGTTTAAAATGAAAGTTTCAAAAGTTGATATTGTTGTTTTATTATTACTTATACTTTTTACTCATATGTAATTTCAATTATATATTATCTTATATCTTATCTTATCTTATCTTATAATATAATTGTATAATTAATAAATTTTTATTATATTTAATATTTTATTTATTCAACCTGTGTAATATACGAGTTTATTAAAGCTAGTTGTAGTATATAAATTAGTTAAAATTAAAGATTTATTTCAGTAAAATCCTGAATTTAAATTTTGATATTACGATACAAAAACTTCAATTTCTTTCCAAGCATATAATACAAAAAGACATCATAAACTGATCACACTTTTATAGATAGTGTAGTGTAATTGGTGTGATAATGACGTGTTTATTATACATCCATGGTGGTTATTATCATAAATATTGGAGTACTTGAACCGAAACATAAAATATCATATTGAGAAGAAAGGTTACGTTTAGACAAAAGAATAACAAAGACTAGCATGCTAGCATATCAATTCATACAGATATACGTATATATCTATATAACAGCAATTCAAATAAAGTATAAATTTGTCAAGAGATTGTGACATAAACCTTCATAACAACTAATATAACCACTAAATGCATGAGAGAACAAAACATCAATTCCGGCAACAAGTAACATGTATGTAAAATACAAAACATAATAAATCAAATAAATGTATGTACCTATCAAATAAAGGCATACTAAATACAAATTATTACAAACCAAAAACTATTAAATCCTTATCAAAGATGCAAATTCGTACACCAAACGACCGTAATGTCTAATAGAGACGCCGATCTACAACAAATCTTTCTACTATAATAAAAAAGTAACTAACAATGACACGTGTCAACACCACATTCATTCTCACCAAAATTTTCTCGCTTCTATCTCTTTTTAAATAATTACCATAATTACTAATAATATTATTTAACTTTTTTTTTAGATTAGAAATAATTTTTTAGTAAATTAAAAAATAGATCTTTTTATTCATGTTATTTCTAGAAAGATAAATTTTTATAAAATAATAATTTTTTTAAAACATCAAACTTCTTTAAAAATATAAAATATTATAAAGTTGATGTTTTTAAAAAGTAAATTTTTTATAAACTAAAAATAATTATAATTAAGAGTTATAATAAGAACTTTTTTTAAAATAACATTTTTAATACGGTTTGTTTTGAAACAAAATGTTTAATATTTTTTAAAAAAATTTAAAGATAAAAGTTTAAAAACTTGATATCATCGCTTTATTACTTATAGTTCTTGCTCGTACGTAATTTTAATCATATTATATTTTACAATATCATTTATTACTTAATAAAATTTTATTATATTTAATGTTTTTTATTTAACCCGGGTTTACTAGATCTAGTAGTTTAATATTAATCATCAAGTTTAAACGTTGGCTGAGTTATAAATTTTATATTTTTTTTATTACATACTTATGTGGTGTTTGTTTTTTTAAAAATGATCAATGCAAGTTCTTTTGTGTGTGTCGCGCAAACCACGCATAGATATTGTATTTGCAAACTGTTTGTTTTTTTAAAAATTTTTCATTAAAGAACGTATATGCGAGCTCTTCTTACAGCAGATTTGGTACAGCCACTTCTAATTAATGTCTGAAGAGAGTTAAACACCACCACCCATTATCCACCACCATCACCACCATCCATGACCACCACCACAACTACCACCACCCATCGTCCACGAGCACCACCCACCGTCTACCACCATCACCACCATCACCACCATCGTCCAGCACCGCCTTCCACCACCACCGTCCAGCACCGCCGTCCACCACCACCGTCTAAAAACGTTAAAATAACAAGCATTCTTCTTTTTATAAACTGAAAATGTTTGGTCCACTTTTTTTATAGATTTCTACAGATGTGCTTCACAGATTGCAGACATGTTAACTCTAAAAATACAAACTTGCACCTTAGTGTTAATTATTTTAATACTTAAACAATTATGCATCTCCATCGTTTTGATGGAGATTTACTTGACCAAAGAGCTATTTTTTTTTATCTAACTACAGGTCATGTGGTAATACTTAATTTTACTTTCCCTAACTATGAAAAATCTATAAAGAAAGTCTAAAGTTATACACAAATGTAACACATATGTTCCTCCCATTGATGGGGCATTAATTTTTCATTTAATTTTAAAAATACTTAAAATACGTTTTTAACTAAAAAAAGCATATATATAATAGTTAAGTGTTTTTTAATCCTTGTGGTTTCATAAAAATTATCATTATTAATTTTATCATTTACATCAAAAAGTTTTACTAAAATTGCTATGTAAGTCCATATAACCAAACCTAATTTACAACATTAACTTTTCTTTTAAGTTTCCTACATTATAGGTGTTTTAGTCTAAACAATCAAAGTAAAGAATCAGCCCTATTTAAAAGATTTATATGTTAAGTATCTTTTGATAATTATCATTGCAATATGAATCCACCTACTAGAGAAAATAAAATACAAAGATAACCACCTAAAAGTGATTTATTTATAACTTTACAAAGCATACATCATAAATCATAATATATATACATACATACATATATATATATATATATATACATACATACATACATACACACACACACACACACACACATATATATATATATATATATATATGAACAACTCAAATGACACCAGATGTTTGAATTAGAACTATAAAACATAAATAATCATAAAAGTAAAAGAAAAATAAACAATATAACATTAATAGTTCATGAATAATAATCATAAACCATCAATTATTATAACTATAGTTAAACTTTAAACCAAATATGTCTATGATTTCACAAATTTGAAAAAAGTAAACATGATTACTAAAGCAAAATACATTAATAAAACAAAATAAGTAAATAACAAAAGATTACTATCAAGTCAAATTATAATTAGAATTATCAAAAAAGACTAAAGACATAAAACCCCTCACATGAGTCTTGTTTTTTATTTTATAATTGTTTTGACTAAAATAACCATTACATTGAAAATTAACGGTGTTAGTTAGGTGTGATCAAATCGATTAACATGGAAATTTTAATGAAATCTTTGGATTCAAGTGACAAAATTTAAATCTTTGCATTCAAATGTCAATTTTTCTAAAACCATGGGGATTAAAAAACACATAACTCAACTTAAACATGCATATGTGTATAACCTTATACAATATATTAAGAAAACACAATTAAAACACTATAATACCACTCGGACCTATATTTTTTACGCATTACTTCTATTATAAATATCATTCAAACAATTTAAAATTATATACATGTTTATTATCCTACATAATAGGATTTTGAAAAGTAAAGGTGCGATAATATCTTTTGATTAGATAAAGATCCTTCAAATAATGAATCACTAGTTTATACCCCGTGTAATACACGGATTTAATTAATATAATATTAAATAATTTATAACAAAAATTATAAAATAATATTTCAGTTAAAATATTAGTAAGTTACTTATAAATAAGTATTTCAAGTAAAACAACAATAATATTATCTTAAACTCTCGTTTTATGAGATTATTTGTTTTTACATTTTTTTTTAAATATAATTTTATTTTTTAATCACCCTTAAAATAAAAAAAAAGTGATTTTAAAAGAGCTAGAATTTCTAGGAAAGTTTATTGTTTAACAAAATTTTTGTATCTTATATATTTTTTAAATATTGTTTATTTTTTATATAAAATCTAGTTTATAATTTTTATAATATCTTTTAATTTGAAAATGTTTTAAATAATATAATTACTATTTATTATTATTATTTTTTATGAGAAAGATACGGGAAAATCAATATAAGAAAGCATAATATTTCGACACGTACCACCTTAAAACCTTCTTTTATTATAATAGATAGATTAGAACACATTATACATTCATGTTTACACCCACGTGCAATCCACGGTAAAAATTGATCAAATCTTATCAAGCATTTGGATTATTTGTATAAATCGAACCAAATAAACCACTAGTTTTATTTTATTAATAAAATATAGTCTTGTATATATATATTTTTAAGTGTTTTTTTTTTCTTTTCTATGTACTTATTAATTTATTTATTAAATTTGAAATCTAAATACAAAAAATTGAAAAAATTGAGAAAATGGGAAAAAACAAAAACCCCTAGAAAACGAGAAATCCAAGGAAAATGAAAAAATTTACGTGACACAGATATGTCACCTAGGAAAATATGAAGAAAATGATACGACTACTTGTAGCCATGCCAACTAGAAATCCTATTCAAGTCAGAGATAATACGAGGCTAAGTGTTGAAATGTCGTATTTTCTGAGTTTTTCATACTCGGTGCACTCACTACCATATTAGATTTTCAGGAAGATTTAAGTATCTTTGTATCATAATCTTTAAGAAGCTCAAACTATGTTTTCCTTATCTTATTAAACTCTTTTTATGTGAATATTTATTTAAAACTATTGTCATCCATAATAATATATGTTTACGCTACAAATAACGTATTCATGAGAGTGAAAACCATCACTACTAACTCCAAAGTCACGTGTCTAAAAATTCACTTCATATGATTTAAGCTTCTTTGATGCATATGCATCAACCTTAGCATGTTTATTATTTAAATAATAGAGTGTAGATTAGTTATAATAATTATTAATGATGTGTTATTATCTCGAATATTAGAGTAGAACCAAAACATACATGATCATATCATATTAAAAAAACGAAGGTTATGACAAAAGACTAAGGCTGCAAAAGAACATATCACATCAAACAGATAGCTTGCTAAGTGGTTTTTTTATATAAAATAATATTGTTTTTGATAAATGAAAAAGAAAAACAATCAAGGCTATCCAACTAAAGCACGAATATGTAAGTAGCATAGACATAATTCAAAACAACTGATGCAACAACCGAAAGCATGACAAAACAAACGTCAATGCCATATAAAATCATACACCGAGTACAAAACAAAATAATGTATGTATTAATAATCAAATAACGTGTATATCGAATACATATCATTACAAACTAAATGGCAAAAGAAATTTTTATCAAAGATGTAATCTCGTACTTAAAATGATCACGACATCTAGTGAAAAGCCAAACCTAAATTGTTTCGTCAAACTATTTTCAACAATTAGTAGAATATTTATTATTAATAATTAGTGTAAATGACGGTGGACTCATGAATTTAATATTGTTTGTTGCATGCTTAGTGATAATTTATCTTAATATTTAATTAAACAAACATTAAGTCTCATCATGGTAGTTATCACACATCTTTCATCAAAAGTAATTAAATCAATTATTCAAATACATATAGATAGATCCAAAAGTTAGATACATATATATACATTTTAGAGGGGACGAAAAAGATGAAAGAGAGAGAGAAGAAAAGAGTCTCGTCAAGAGAGACTTCTTTGCTTATAACTCCACATCTTTCATAGTTTTCCTTAAATTAATTGAATCTCCACCGTTTCGGTGGAGACTTCTTTGACCAAAGAGTGTTGTTTTCTTTTCAATATCTTCATTTCTCACCTAACATTATGCATGCGAGATTTGGATATTAAATATTATTATGATTTAAATTTTATTAGATTGAAGTGTAGTGTAATGAATCATTTAATTATTAGATAAATGGCTTAAATAAAGATCAGTCAATTTTTGTACGTAGTCGATTTATTAATAAAAGGAGAACTCGCAAATTATATTACTTATATGTTTTAGTTACATAAATCTACTTTCATGATAATTTTTTAACAACAAAAGGAATGATATATATAAAATGATGGTTAGAAAATGCTAACCAAACATCAAAAAGACAAAATTAAATATAAAAAAGTGGGTTTTAAAGCCACTCGGTCCAAGAGGCTTTAACATTTTTTTCTAGTGACGATACAAAAAAACAAAAAATGTAAAGATGGAATTAAAGAATATTACCTTCGTCTTCAATTCATTAGCTAATATGGCTTCATTCCTAACCTTCCCAATAAACCACCAAGTGGAAGATAGAATCCTTCCACAAGTAGTTTCTTCTTCCATGACACTGATCAAGCCATGTATGAAACTCTTTAGGATCTATTGTGCACGTAGGCAAAAATTGTAACAATGTAAGAATTGAGTTCCAAGCCACAAAGGCAACTCCCCGGTAAGTAAATATACGCTGAGCCGTTTCAAGGTCTCTCGAGCAAAAAGGGAACATTATGAACGGAACATCTAACACTCTATAAGAAAGGTTAACCCCAGTAGGTAACCTGTTAACAAAATGCCTCAATGCAAAGATGTTAACTCAATAGTACACTTATATTCCTTCTTGTTTGCCACGAAGCCTCCAAAAGTAATTTCGTTTCAATCATTTCTAAGTTGTTTGACCACAAAATCGTATTTGATCTTCAAACTCCCATCTTGATGAATTTTTGTAATTTGACCAAATTTGTTGATCAAGTATTGCATAACATGATAAAAATTATACCTCTTTTACTCCACCCCTAAGTATTGACCAAATATGCAAAGATGCTAATTCCACCTCTCTTTGATCTTGTTTCCTATTTTTAATTAAATTCTCTTTGTTGTTTTCAAAAGTAAATAGTCTCAGAAAAGTTGAAGCCAGAACATCATTTCCAATCTAATGATCAAGCTAAGAATGAATTGAGTCTCTAAAAACCATAAGTTTCTTCATGGCAAGATAGGGTCAAATTTCTATCGTTTAAAAAATTAATGCTTTTTACGATTCAATTCCACATACCACTTCACTTAGCCACCTTTTCATTTTCAAAAAAGTTAAAACAAATACCTTTGTTACCATGAATTTAGTCTGTGTTCTTGACCCAAAGAGAAATTTAACATTTTAAAATCTTCATTTCCACTTAAGTAGTAATGCCAAATTAAGTGCATAGAGGACATTTGCAATGTTGTCTTTGGATCGTATCACAACATCATGAGCTTAAAAGAGGTGGGGCAAAATATTATCTTCTTTATCAATGAAGACCAGCTTAAAAAGCCCTCGAGTTAATCAAACTTATTGGACGATAATCCGAGATAATATTAGGGTCTCACACCTTTGGGATAAGTGTGATGAAGGATGTCTTATATCCCGTTGGAATGCAATAATTATGGGAACAAATTAGCAATAAATGTCATAACATCATTTTAAATCAAAACCTAATGTTTCTTATCATTTAGTGAAGATTTATCAATTCCACAAGCCCAAATGGATTCACAAAGTTCACTGATGTTCCGCATAGCTTTAAGAGAGTTAGATGAAAGTTAAATGAGAAAGTGTTTAATTTTTGGAAATATTTTCATGACCTAGAGAAGTCGAGGACCTCTAATTGTTTAAATCTATCCGTATAATCTTACTAAAATAGATCTTTGATTTCTTCTGGGTTTGAGTACCACGTAATATGGATGCTTGCCTTTTCCTCTTGTTAATAAAAGCATGAAAAAACTTTAAATTTTCATCTACATTTTACTCATTTAAATTTAAATTTGTTAACACTCTAGATCCATCTAGTAGTCAAAGAATTAAAAAGGATTAGGATGACAGTTGCAATAATCATTTCCCTAAGAGTTAATCACCATCTTATCACAACCATCTAGATCCATCTAGTAGTTAAAGAATTTAAAGGGATCGGCTTGAAGTCCTTGTAGTTAAGTTTAAGTAGAATTGGCCAATGATCGTCCATCTTTTTATTTAAGGTAATGCTTCTAAAATAAAAAATGTATTACACATCCCAGACATGATAAGAAATCTATCGCCATTAGCACTAAAAGGTGTGAACTTGAAGTATCGTCTTTTGAGTCTCAAAGATTAAGGATAATCAATAAATTATTAAATTTATTAGCTTAGATGGGATTAAATAGTAATACCAATCCTTAATCTTTCCTATTTGTTTCTCGTGACTTTGAAATCACCAAACACCATATAATTACCCAGATGGTTGCTCATAAACATCATGTTAAAGTGCTATGGATTATATTTCTCATTAAATTATCCCATGTGGAGCATAAATAAACTACATATAAAACATTTGAAGTCAAAGGCCTTTCTGACCCTTTAATGATAATTTGTCTATATAAAAATTTAATAATACTTAAATACTTTACTATCTCTACTTTAGTACCATGCACTACTAGTAAAAAAGAATTTGCTATATGTTTTTCCGTCGCAAATGCGTAGAAAAACAAAATTTGATACGCATTTGCGATAAAAAAATTTTGTTCGAAAAACACTTATGGCAAATAGTTTACGACACACTTGTGACGCAATATACGACATATTTGCGACAAAAACTAGGCATAGGAACCTGTTACGCATTTTTCACGCATTATCCTAAGTACCTTAATTTATTCTTTCTAAACTAATTATTGAATTGTAACGTTTACTACACAATATTATTATTAATATAAAATACACATTTCAAAACAACAATACATTAGTTATGCAATGTGAAAATACGTATTTTAAAACAACGATAAATTTTCAACGCAATGCCAAAATACGTATTTTAAAACAATGACGAATTTGCTACGCAATGCCAAAATATGTATTTTGAAACAAGAACGCATTTGTTACGCAATATCAAAATACGTATTTTGAAACAATAACGCATTTGCTACACAATGCTATTATCATGATAAAATACGTATTTTATAACAAAGACGCTTTTGCTATAATTTTTAAGAACCCATGTGTCAAATTTCTAACACATTTCCTACGTAATTTTTTTTTAATTAAAAATATTTTTATTAAAACAAATAAATCTAGATTATTTGTGCTAAAAATTCAAAAAAAATTACTAAGACTGCTTTACAAATCTACCATAATTTCACCCACAGAATATGTTTTGCAAATAAACAACAGTTTCACCCACAAAATATGTTTTGCAAAGCAATTACAAGTACTAGCTACGAACAAAATATAATGATACAAATTACAACTATCGTTTAAGTATGTTTAATCTACAAAAGTAGCATATCTAGATAATAAAAGAACTACTAATTACCAGAATGTTGCTTTCACTTATTCATGAAATCATTCAATTGTTTTTGAAATGTTTCTTGCATTTGTTGCATTTGTTGTTGTAGTTGGTTTTGTTATGTTTGTTGTTGCAACTCCTCTCATGTCCTCCTCTTCTATTCAAATTGGATTTGCATTTGGGTTGTAAAGTTTCAACCTACAAATTTATTAAACATGTATAATAATTAGTGAACAAACGACATAAAATAATAAGAACAATAATAACATCAACTTACTTTTTTAGTTGTGATTGTCGATATTTAATATATGATGGTGCAATCCCATATGAGTATGGTGTCCCTGTCACCACGTAATTAAGATCCGAAGATCCTATCCCGAATACTCGGCTGTGCGACCCTTTGCCTACATAGCGCCCACACATCGGGATTATCCTTAGTGAAGTTCTGTCCATACACTTGTCATCTCTTGCAAATAATCATCCTATAATTCATCAAAAGAAGATTTTTAATGCACCAAATCTTGATACGATAAATATATTAAAATTATATATATAATTTTGTAAGCTTGTTTAGACCGGTAAGTATAAAATTCCATAATTACCATGTTATTATGTCAAACTCTCCGGCCCAAAATCTTGCTTTTGACTTCTTGGTGAGGTAAGTATCAAAGAACATTTCTTTTAATAAAGGTTCCCTACCCAATTCATTTTTCTAAATAAAAATAGATAATAGTTAATAGAGTAAGTGTTAAAATACGAGCAAATACTAAAAATTATAGTTATGATTAACGTACTAGTCTAATTCGATGCTCATCATATCCTATCGACCCGGTCGTGTGTCGAGAAGTTTTGCCACTGCCATCAGCACTCACGCGATTGCGTGTTGCGATTTCGTACTTCTTTTGCTATTCATCTGTGCTTCATGTCCATAAAAAAATAAAAATATATGTAAAGTATGTAAAATAATAAAATATTAAAAAAATAAGAATATATTAACTTGCTTACATCACACAAGTCCTGCCATACTTTATGAGCTATCAAATCGGGCGGAAAGTTACGAATTATGTTGATGTTCTTGAAATTTTCTGGTTGACTAACACGCCCGGCTGTTGTAGCTTTTTGTGTAGATTGTTTTCTCAAGTTACTCATGATATCTCTATAATGTCCTTTACCATGTTATGAAATCCCTCATAAACATCTTGCTTAGATTCTGCTTCCTAGTTGAAGCGGGTCTATAAAATATGAATTCTAAAGTTAGACATGTAAAGTTAAAACAAATAAGCACAAGATGTGCACATAGATAATTACTAAATTACCTTAAATTGCTTATACATATATTCGCAAGTTCATCCTTCAAGATCTTTTTATACGTGTCCCAAGGTCCACGTAAAAACTAACTTAGTATAAAATAAATACTTTTTTGAACTTCATTTGAAACGAACCTACAAATATAAACAGAACCAAATATAATTATGACATTATTAAACAATAAAGATTAAAGTGTTAAAATGAAAGACATATTTCTCGCCAATTTTGGATATCATCTTCGTTTGAGAGGTATCACAAGCTACCTCTCCTCAGGTTGAATACGCTAAAAGGGATTGTCTGCGCGTCATGATCATAACCATCATCCACATGTTTGTCGATCGAGTCTGGATACCTTCTTTTCTAACATGATCTGCGTGCCAAGCTAAGTGTTGTGTCATTTTCTTTGAATAATACAATCTTTGAAGTATTGGTCCAATAAGCATATAAGTCATCACCAATCTTAGCACCTTGTTTTCTCTTTCCTTGTATCTGCTTTCCTTACATACACTACAATGATCCAAATTAGAGTATTCTCCATGGAATAGCATGTAATGGTTTTGACATACATGAATCTGTTGTGTTTGCAACCTTAGTGGCTTTAACATCTTTTTGGTCTCATAAAAGTTTCTAGATAGCTTATCCCTATCTGGTAGAATGTCTTTGATGATCGGAAGTAGTTTATCAAATGACGAGTTAGAAATATTACAATCTGATTTCCAGTTCAATAATCTAGTGGTAGCTAGGAGTTTCATAGCATTTTTAGAGCCATCATACAAAGGCTCATTGACTAGACTTAACATGGTATAGAATGTGTTCGTTGTTTGATTTGGGTCTTGTGGATGTTGCTGATAATAAGGATGATGATTTTGGTTCATGCTTTATATAACCATTTGATCATATCCATTATATTCTCCATGATCGTCATCAATGTCTTCAATCACATGTTGAGACTATACAGGGTTCGAAGATTGACCCACGTCGTGCATATTAAATGATTGACCATGCACAAACCATACCTTATAATCATCCATGAATCCTTTGGTATACAAATGAACCTCAACCTCCTCTCTCGTAGCCCAATGAAGATTTTTCATTTGGCACATGGACATTTAATTACTAAAACCTCTGCCCGTTTTATAATTTTTCTTTGAATGTTATATGGGTCGGCGAAAGCAAAACCCAAGAAATAATTAACACATAGTCCAAATGATGGATTAAAGAAACCATCACTAGTTTTTCTCATCGTGTACATCCATTCTTTATCAAACGACATTTATACCAATCTGTAGCTAAAATTCCTCTTGTTTTAGAAGTTAGCAATCTAATAAAATACATACAAATACATATACATATATATGCACACATGCATATAGAAACACACATACACATAAACATCCATAAACACAACAATCGATGAATACTGTCGAATAAGAATATCAAGAACTTTTTACAACGAAACTTGAAGATTAAATAAGTAAATGTTAAATATTATTCTACAATTTTACCTTATGTTCATAGAATAAAATAGCTTGATCTCATGGATTCATTTCACATTCTAATTGATAATTTATACCTTTAACAATATAGTTGGAGAAGAAAGATCAAAAAGAGAGTCAAACACGCTTATGCATGTTATCAGAGGCGGTGACGACGGTTATTGTGGCGGAGGAAGACGTTTCTGGCGCTGGAGGACGACTACACGGAGGAGGTTTGATGTAGATCATGTTAGGGGTTGGGGTACTGTCACACAGATCAAAGAAACAAGGACGTCGAGATGGACAAATGAGGTCTAGGGTTTATTATATTAGATATACTTATTGGATTTGGTATATTAAATATCTAAATGAAATTAAAAAAAAGGTTGTCTAGATCAACCAGTAAGGTAATTGCATTTTAAATGTGTTATTAATATATTTTCCGTCTCAATGTGTCACACCCTTCTACACATTTGAGACACACATTTTAAATTTATTTATTAATATCACTTTCATCGTAAATATGTCGTAAACTTCTACACATTCGCGACACACCTTTTAACTTTTATGTACTGAAATTACTTAAAATTTATAATTGTTTTGAATTATATTAATAACAAAGTTAATTTGACATTATTATTGTTAATGTCTATTATTATTATTATTATTATTATTATTATTATTATTATTATTATTATTATTATTATTATTATTATTATTATATTATTATTATTATTATTATTATTATTATTATTATTATTATTATTATTATATTATTATTATTATTATTATTATTATTATTATTATTATTATTATTATTATTATTATTTTATTATTATTATTATTATTATTATTATTATTATTATTATTATTATATTATTATTATTATTATATTATTATTATTATTATTATTATTATTATTATTATTATTATTATTATTATTATTATTATTATTATTATTATTATTATTATTATTATTATTATTATTATTATTATTATTATTATTATTATTATTATTATTATTATTATTATTATTATTATTATTATTATATTATTATTATTATTATATTATTATTATTATTATTATTATTATTATTATTATTATTATTATTATTATTATTATTATTATTATTATTATTATTATTATTATTATTATTATTATTATTATTATTATTATTATTATTATTATTATTATTATTATTATTATTATATTATTATTATTATTATTATTATTATTATATTATTATTATTATTATTATTATTATTATTATTATTATTATTATTATTATATTATTATTATTATTATTATTATATTATTATTATTATTATATTATTATATTATTATTATTATTATTATTATTATTATTATTATTATTATTATTATTATTATTATTATTATTATTATTATTATTATTATTATTATTATTATTATTATTATTATTATTATTATTATTATTATTATTATTATTATTATTATTATTATTATTATTATATTATTATTATTATTATTATTATTATTATTATTATTATTATTATTATTATTATTATTATTATTATTATTATTATTATTATTATTATTATTATTATTATTATTATTATTATTATTATTATTATTATTATTATTATTATATTATTATTATTATTATTATTATTATTATTATTATATTATTATTATTATTATTATTATTATTATTATTATTATTATTATTATTATTATTATTATTATTATTATTATTATTATTATTATTATTATTATTATTATTATTATTATTATTATTATTATTATTATTATTATTATTATTATTATTATTATTATTATTATTATTATTATTATTATTATTATTATTATTATTATTATTATTATTATTATTATTATTATTATTATTATTATTATTATTATTATTATTATTATTATTATTATTATTATTATTATTATTATTATTATTATTATTATTATTATTATTATTATTATTATTATTATTATTATTATTATTATTATTATATTATTATTATTATTATTATTATTATTATTATTATTATTATTATTATTATTATTATTATTATTATTATTATTATTATTATTATTATTATTATTATTATTATTATTATTATTATTATTATTATTATTATTATTATTATTATTATTATTATTATTATTATTATATTATTATTATTATTATTATTATTATTATTATTATTATTATTATTATTATTATTATTATTATTATTATTATTATTATTATTATTATTATTATTATTATTATTATTATTATTATTATTATTATTATTATTATTATTATTATTATTATTATTATTATTATTATTGTTGTTATTATATTATTGTTATTATTTATTATTTTCAAAATCACAAAACAATTTTAGCTGTGTATAGATATATGTGAGACGTGCGTCTGTGTATATATTTAGTATTTGTATTGGTTTGTGTATGTTTTATGTGTGTGATAGTGTTAGTGTGTGTATGTGTATGTTAGTGTGCGTGTGTATGTGTGTATGTGTCTCAACGTGTACACAAATAGATTCATCCATGTTCATATAATCATAGAAGGTTATTCATGACAATAGTGCATGAAGGTGTACACATAGGTACGTAAGCGTATAATACGTGTAAATTTATGAAATAAACATAGTGTGTGGTAAAGTTAAATGAAAAAAGAGGGAAAAAAAATACTACATTTAAGTCTCAAAAAAGCAAAAAATGGCATGGTAATATCAGAAATATGTAGGAAATGTAAAGTAATTTGCTTCACATTTGTGATCAAACTGATTGCTTTGTCATAAATGTGTCATGTATTGCGACACCTTTGCGACACAAGACAATTGTGAAGGAAATAGAAAGCATTTTACTACACATTTCTAACCAAACGTTACAGTTCTTCATAAATGTGTAGTTTATTATGATACATTCGTGTAAGGTATTCCAAGGAGGCTGATGCACACAAAACAGTCAATAAGTCTTCTGCATGCATGCACTTTGTGCATGGTAGAAGTTACTTTGAAAGTTTTACACTTTGCAAGAAAAATTACACAAGTGTAAAATCTTCCGAAGCCAAAAGACCAATTCTTTCGAAGCCAAAGATGAAGTCTTCCGAAGCTTAGAAGACAAAGTCTTCCGAAGCTTCCGAAGACAGAGAAGACATGCTCTCTATGATCAACAACTTTTCAGAAAAGCTGATCAACTTTCCGCTGCCACTCTGCAGGCTCACCAACTTTACACAAGTTGGTGAAAAGGTCCATGCTTTAGGAAGCTATAGACTAAGGTCTTGAGTCTGTAACTTTTTACTTTATGTACTTTTATTCTTTTTGTATTACAATAGGATGTGAGCTATGGCATGTCATAGTCACATGTCAAAAGACAATCTGCCTTTTGACTTTACATTGATCTTGTTGTCTAGATTAGTGTTTCCAGCTAGCTTTCAAAGTATGGCCGGCTGTAGGATGTAGTATAAAGTATCTCAGTTTCTTGTATTTTTATGTATGCTTTGTAACACTTGTAATAGAACTTGAGAGCAATATACATCTTCCTTGAAAACCAATTATCTTATTCTTAAGCTTTCTGTCTCTTGTTTACTTGTGTTTATCTTAGCATCATCATAAACTGTCCAGTTTCCTATTTGATCTGTTAAGTGTTCTAAGTCTCTTCTCATTGTGAAAAACTAACTTGCACCCTTCAAACGATCCTGCAATTGATATCAGAGCTTTCCAGGCTCTTGATTGTAAGATCTCACCATTTTAGATCTCTTAGTTTTTCACAAAATACTTAACAACTCAAATGGTAGCTCTTTCAAAGGCTGATATGGAAACTAGCACTATGACAAAGTCCCCACTGATCACTCCTGAAGACTTTGATACTTGGTGTCAAAGAATGAAAGGCTTCATCAAGTCTTAAGACTCCAGGATGTGGGAATCTGTTGTCTCTGGACCTTACATTCCATGCACCTCTTCAGCTGCTGCTAGAGGTGGCATGATCCCAAAAGAGGTGGCTGACTATTCTGAAGAAGATAGATATCGATCAGAAGGCCATGACTGCCTTCCAAACTGCTCTTCCCAACTCTATTTACACGGGCTTCAAGAAGTGCAAAATTGCTAAGCAGTTATGGGATGCACTAAAGCTCATGTATGAGGGGTCCACTGAAGTAAAGGAAGACAAAAAGGACCTCTTAAAGCAGCAGTTTGAGAATTTCACCTACAAGACAGGTGCAACCATGACTCAACAATACTTCAGGTATGTTGAGATTGTGGATACTCTAATGGATGTTGGAGTAACTCTAGAGAACAGGGACATTGTGAGGAAGTTCATGTCCTCTCTTCCCAGACAGTGGACTCACTACTGTGTCGTCATCAAGAAGACTGAGAACCTTAAGACTCTTACTCTTACAAAGTTGTATGGTATCCTCAGTGGCTACCAGATGGAGATGAACATGCAAAATCCATCTGGTAACTCCAGCAATCAGTAGGGTTCAGCCCTTTATTTGGTTGAAAGGGATTGCAGAGAACCACAACATCATCTTATCTGCTACCCTGACAACTCATAAAAGGGTCTTTTCATCATCTTCCCTGAGACACCAAGGGAGAGCTACATCCAATGAAGTCCATTCCAAGAGACAAGCTCTTCCCATGCTTTTGTGTCTGCTGATGAGAGTTCAAGCAGCTTTCTCTTCACCCTTGAAGACCTGGACCATCCAGATGATCTGGAGTACATGGAGATAGTCCAGCAGATGGCTTTTCTCACTCACAGAGCCAAAAAGTTCTACAAGCGGGCAGGGAGGAAGTTTCTTAGCAATGCAGCCAGTGGAAAGTTTGGACTGGACAAAAGTAAGGTGAAGTGTTTCAACTGCAACCAAATGGGACACTTTGCCAGGGAATGCAAGGCACCTAGAACAAACGGTGGCCAAGCACAAACCAGACCAAACTACACTGAAGGAGTCAACTAGAATGAGAAGCCAAAGTAGCAAGCTGCAGTTGCTGTTGAAGAAGGAGGCTTTGACTGAAGCTTTCTAGTTGAAGATGCATCTCCAAACCAAGCACTGATGGCTGATCATGATGAAGCCAAGGTATTGGAACATCTTTGTACTCGTGAAAGTATTGCTAAAGTTAATAGATACAGGTCCTATAACTTAGAAATGAGATCTGATCTTGAGTCCTTAAATATCTTAAAATCTGATTTCAAAAGAGCTGAAAATGGATATAAACTTAAAGTAGAAGATTTAGAGAAAACTATTTCAACTCTCAAACATGAACACACCAACTACAGGACTCAGATTAAAGATCTCATCACTAAGTTAACTGAATGCCAGGCTGAGCTTGTGATTAGGCGAAAAAGTGTGTTCTTGAAGAAGAGACCTTCAAGAACATAACATCCTCATCTCTGCGTGCCAAAGTGTGTTATCAAAATAAGCAGGGACTAGGATCTACTGAGATAGATCCTCCACACTCCTTACTATCAGTAAGATCTCCAAGGTGTGGAACTTATGAAGATGAGCTTCCCCTCATAGACCCTATAAGTGAAGAGGATGAAGAGGAGATAGTGAAGGATGGATCTGAGAAGAGTGATGAAGATCATCCTAAGAAGGGACACTATTCTCCTGAGGAGAGGAATTCTGTTGGGTTGTTAAAGTCCAAGAGGAAGAACTTGATCAGAAGAGCAAAGAGAAAGTCCAAGAAAGCTCAAGAGATCAAGGCCACTTTCAACTCTAAGCAGAAACAAGTGTTCATCTCTGCAGGATTTGAAGTGGTAAAAGCTGAAGACTCAACTATGAATCCTAGTACCAGGGGTTCTAGTTCTTGTCAACCTCATCCCAACAAAAACAAGAAGAAGGCTGATTTGTTGTGTACCACTGCTGCACAATCTGAACCATCCACATCGAGCAGAAAGTCTCTCCCTAAAAAGACTTGCTACTTCATCTGTTAAGAAGAAGAAGGAAGTGGAAAGTGATCAAGATCAGTCTTGCTCTCAAAAGAAGGCTTCCAGAAGAATGTAGTTTGACTGTGTCATGTGTGGCAGTACTTCTCATTTAGCCAAGGATTGCATCTACAATCCTAAAAGCACTGTCCACATGATCAAGAAGAAATCTTCTGAGCCTTCGGAAGAAAAATTAGTCTCGTAAGAAAGGAATGCTTCCGAAGTGCTGAAGCCTGCTACAGTGAAAGCAAGATCTTCCGAAGGTCCAGTCTCCAAAACTTCCGAAGTTTTCAAAACTTCCGAAGTTTTCAAAACTTCCGAAGCATGCATGCACTTTGTGCATGGTAGAAGTTACTTCGGAAGTTTTACACTTTGCAAGAAAAATTACACAAGTGTAAAATCTTGCGAAGCCAAAAGACCAATTCTTCCGAAGCCAAAGATGAAGTCTTCCGAAGCTTAGAAGACAAAGTCTTCCGAAGCCTCAAAGATAGAAGACTGATTTCTTCCGAAGACAGAGAAGACATGCTCTCTGTGATCAACAACTTTTCAGAAAAGCTGACCAACTTTCCGCTGCCACTCTGCAGGCTCACCAACTTTACACAAGTTGGTGAAAAGGTCAATGCTTTGGGAAGCTGTAGATTAAGGTTTTGAGTCTGTAACTTTCTACTTTATGTACTTTTATCCTTTTTGTATTACAATAGGATGTGAGCTATCGCATGTCATAGTCACATGTCAAAAGGCAATCTGCCTTTTGACATTACATTAATCTTGTTGTCTAGATTAGTGTTTCCAGCTGGCTTTCAAAGTATGGCCGGTTGTAGGATGTAATATAAAGTATCTCAGGTTCTTGTATTTTGATGTATGCTTTGTAACACTTGTAATAGAACTTGAGAGCAATATACATCTTCCTTGAAAACCAATTTTCTTGTTCTTAAGCTTTCTGTCTCTTGTTTACTTGTGTTTATCTTAGCATCATCATAAACTGTCCAGTTCCTTATTTGATCTGTTAAGTGTTCGAAGTCTCTACTAATTATGAAAAACTGACTTGCACCCTTCAAACGGTCCTGCAATTCGCTACGCAGTCACTCATAATTATAAAAATAACAATATTAATATGATAAGAATAATATTATGATAACAAAAACATAATAATTATTACTAACTCTTTTATTATTATAAATTAATTAATTACTAATAATAATAATAATAATAATAATAATAATAATAATAATAATAATAATAATTATTATTATTATTATTATTACTATTATTATTATTATTATTATTATTATTATGATGATGATGATGATGATGATGATGATGATGATGATGATGATGATGATGATGATGATGATGATGATGATGATTAGTATTATTATTATGCTGCTATGATTATTTACTATAACTAGAGTTTTCCCCTCGCACGCGTTGCGCGTGGGGACTCGAGGCTCAAACGAAATAACGTATATCGAAAATCACATTGTCATCATCATAGTCGTAAACTATTTATCGGAACACAAATCTTGGAACACAGTGATCCCATACGGCTATGTACAACTAACCATTGATCCGGTTCCAGTTGTATGCCAGAACTGACTGTCAGGCCCGAGCAACCAAAACACACCAACGTTGAAGAGTTGTAGACGAACACATCTTCGTCATCATTGACATCTGACCCAACACGCGACCCTAAGTCTGATATCACCTCGCGCCACACCACAACAACAAAGAAACAGTTAGATCTCGACTCAAAATGGAAGTCCGGTTGCGATTGCAAGCCAGAAATAGTTGCCAAGCCAAAACGGCAGGTATCACTTTTGAATATCATCACAGCCGAAGAAGCAACAAACCCACAACAACATCCTAACATCTCTAATGAACACAACTTCATCATGATCGACATCAGACATAAAAAAATATTTGTTCATTCCTAAAAACAATTAATATAAAGATAAATATCAGTTTCACGTAGAGAATTCACTACAAGCAAGAGTAGCAACCATGGTATATAAAGGTTGTGGCATATTTAATATAAGAATAATATTAGGCTTAACCATGTTTTAAGTCAAATATAAGCTCACCAGCAGAACACTTAGTCTTATCATTTTACCATGCTTTAGGGATCATCAATATCATAACAGCCTCCGATGATTTGATGTACCAACAAACATGTCAATGAACCAACAAAAACATGAACCCTTTGTTGGACCCTGAAAGGATCATACATGCCAATTCAAGTGGTGGTTGATGGTTGTTCTGCTGGAATTCTCCCCAAGTCCAAGAAGTAATGCGGATGAAGAATCTGCTCAAATAGAAGACAAGTGTCGGCTATCCGCATTTGTTTATGCAGATGACCATGGAACAAATACTGACAAGTATTTCTTCTTCTGCATTAACAAATGCGGACAGCCTAACAAATGCTGCCAAGTATTTGTTCATCCGCATTTACTAATGCGGATGTTCAGCAACAAATGCGACTAAGTGTTTGTTCATCCGCATTTCTCAATGCTGATGATCAAACACTAATGCGAAAGAAGAAAAAGGAATGCTGATGAAGATCAACACATCCGCATTAGTTAATGCGGATGAACAGAAGAAAATGCTTATGAAGACTTTTATGCTTAGACTAGTTTTCTGATGTATAGTACAGGGATACTTTAGTCATTTTGTAACGGCCTTATGTCAGCCTATAAATAGAATAGAAAACCCTACTTTTGGGATGACTAGACAACTAGAATATTAGAATCTTTGATAGTCATATGTTTCAAAGGTGTCTTGTTACTGTTTCATGCTAAAACCCTAGCATTCATTGTAACTTTACACCACCATTAATACAAAGCATTTATGAGTATTTCAAGCATTCAATGATCTGTGTTTATATCATTCCGCAATATAAACACTGACTTAATTATCATATTCGGTCCTAGCTGATTCACATCAACTGAGAATATCATTCTCATCACCCAGTCAATTGGTATCAGAGCCTTGGCTCTCAGATTCATCTCAAATCTGCCCAGATATGAGCGAAACTCGATTGAACTGGTGATTGAGTTACTGTTAGTGAGTTCATCACCTTCTAACATGTATTCATGCTGAAATCCTCCTGAAACATCGACTGATTCACTGTTCATCTATACCGAACCAATAACATATCATCGAACAACTTATTCTACCCGAAAATCAGAACAACTATATCATCAACATCATAATCTTCAAACATTAAAGATAACAGAATAGTTACAGACAGTTCTCTTAACAAAATAACTATTACTGTTCATCAGATCTGATTAAAACATTCAAAAAGTAGACTGTTTGGACCACTTGGACTTAAAAATTAATCTAAATTTTTATTCCAACAATCTAAAACAAGTTTATTACAATGGATTCGCTTAACTTTTCTGAACTTGGTCATGCTCCTAAACCTCCTATGCTTAAACACAAATCTGAGTTTAAGTAATGGAAAATCAGGTTTATGAATTACAGTACAGGTGTAGATCCGGATTATTTGATTTCCATATGCAAAGGAACTTACATCCCTGTGTCACTCTTGGCTGACCAAGCTGCTTTATACAAAACATCAAGAATACCCATTAAAGATCTAACTCTTGATGATGATGAGCATAAGAAGATAAAGATTGACCTTAAAGCATACTCCATTCTCACACATGCTTTGAAAATGGATGTAGTCAAACGACTTGAGAAATATGGAACAGCAAAGGCTATGTGGGATGCACTGCTCATCATGTGTGAAGGTAGTAGTGAAGTGGCTGAAATCAACAAAGACAAGCTGGTCAATCAATATGAAACCTTCCATCACTCCATAGGGGAGTCAATCTCGAAACAACTGCATAGGTTTGTGCAGTTGGTCAATGATCTTGAGATTATGGGGGTTACATATAAAGAAAAGGAGCTGAACAAGAAGATGTTGTATAGTCTTCCTGAGAGTTAGAAACAAAATGTAACCATGCTGAAAAACACACTTGATCTGGAAAGCACCACTCTGGATATAATGATTGTAAAAATTAAAGCTCTTGAACTTGATGAAAGGAACAGAAACCTTGGTGGACCACAAGTCATTGAAGCATACAAATTTCCATCAGAAACTCATTCTGTGGAAAATGCATTCATTACTGAAGAAGATGATTTCCTCTCATCCAGAGATCAAGTAAAATCAACTGGATTTATTACTGCTCCATCAACCAACAAGCCATCAACCTCATCTGAATCAATTGGATTTACTACCACTCCCTCAAGTATGCCTGAAGACCAGAGATCTGAAGAGCAAAAGGCTACCTACAATGCCTTTGTTGCAAGTTTTGAAGCTTACTTGGGAGGAAGACTCACTTCTGCTCATTTAATCCAAGAAGACCTAGAAGAAATGGATCCTGATGATGTAGAAGAAATGGATCTATAGTGGCAGATGGCTATGATAGCCATGAGGGCTAAAAAGTTTTTCAGGAAGGGTAGGAAGCTAAGTCTGAATGAGAATACCAAACTTGGATATGACAAATCCAAAGTTAAATGCTTCAACTGTGATATGACTCGCCACTTCTCAAGAGAATGCAATGCTCCAAGAAGAAACAACAACAGCTTTCAGAGGAGTTCTCAGGGCCAATCATCATCACAACCGAGCTCAAGCTTTCAATCCAACAATCAACATCAATATCATCATCAAAGCCAACATCAACAACCATACCAAAGTCAGCCACAACTGACCAATCAAGCCCATGGGAGCAGCCAACCTACTTCTAATGCTCTTGTCATCAGACAAGATGGAGTATGTGATTGGAGCCTGTATGCTGAGAAAGTGAAGCCTCAATTTCAAAATCATGCTCTTATGGCTCACATAAATGATGGCCCAACCCCTGTGCCATCCGAGGTAAAATCTAATCTTTGCAGTGATAAATGCATTGCTGAACTGCAGGGATATCGTGAGCACAATCACAAATTAGCTGCTAAGATTAAAGAAGAAAATGTAAAATCAGAGATGCTTAAAAGAGAACTGAAAAGCTTTGAAATTAAAATCAAATCACTCATCTCTGATATTGAAAAACTGCACGGAGAAAAGTATACTCTTGCAGCTGAAAATGAAAAGTTAACTGAAATGTTAGCTCAATCCAAAGCTGAGCAATCAGCCACTGAAGTGAAACTTGAAAAGTTTCAACTGTCTTCAGTCAAGCTGCAAGAGATGCTTGATTCACAAAAGGATCCTAAGGATATGACTGAGATTGGATACAATTCATGTCCCCCACCATACAATGATAATTACACTGTCATGCCTGAGTCAATCACTCTTACTAAGCAAAATAAACCTAAAACTATTGAAACTAAATCAGTAGTAACACAAATTACAAATCCTCAAAATAAACCAAGTGTTTATATTGAAACAAATGAGGTGAAAATCAAGTTAGGTCATCTAATTAAAATCAAAGAGTGTTCCGACAAGTCAGTAAATGTCATTAAACCAAGAAGCCCAGTCAAAGCCATAGTGCCATTTGTGAAATTCAACCCTGCAATTTCCAAAGAAAAGAAGAAAACTGATGCAACTGTGAAACCATCTGCTGAAAGCAGATCTGATTGTGAGATCAAATCTCTAAAGAATTCAACAATATCAGACAAAGTTTCACTGAAAAGCAAAGGGAAAACCCCTCTGATTCAAAAGACTAAAAGCAAAACAGATTCACCATCAATAAAACTTAAGCAAGGAGTTGGTTTTGACATCTTCAATAAAGATCATGTAAACCAACAAGAAAAGGAGGATAGAAAAGGATTAAGGAAACAACATCAGCTCAAAAGAGTGAAAAACAGTAGTATTGTGAAACAAACTGCTAACAAGGCTGATATTGCTTCTTCTTCAAAATCAAAGATTGATGCTTAGTTAAAAGCTGGTACATCTACTGATGCATCAAGATTAACCACAAAAGACAAACTCATGTATTATGACATTTGTGAAATGTCAAATCACAGAACAGAGGAGTGCTATTTTAATCAATACTGCTCAATCTGTGACGCGAACAATCATTCTACAAAAAATTGCTACTTCAACAAATATTGTTCTGTCTGTGATATGACCAACCACAATACATCAGATTGTTTCTTCAAACAAAAGGGCTTGAGAATTCCACAAAACAAGCCCATCTCACTAATCTCATCTGTGTAACCTAAAATCAGAAGTTATTTTTATAATAAACAATCTAGGATTTCAAATTTTGATGATGACTTAGGTAATCAGAAAGAGTTGAAGTATGTTCAAAGAAATATAAACAACAACATCAAACAAACTCATGATTTTAATAAATCAAAAATGAAGTTTGACAATAAAAAACATGTCCAATTTCTTAAAAGAAATAGGGACCAAAGGTTTGAATACTCTTCTGACTCTTCAGATGAAGTTGATGAGATGAAATCAGTAAGACATAAAAATCAAACAAAACTTCATCCTCTAAGTCACAATTTAAAGGAAAATATCAAGAAGTTACTGTCATGAATAAGAACGGGAAACCCAAGACCATCATGGCTTGGGTTCCACATTCTAATTAGTTCTTTTTATGCTTGCAGGGTCGTCCATACAGGTCCAATAGCCTATGGTATGTGGACAGTGGCTGCTCCCGACACATGACTGGAGACAGTTCCCTCCTTCATGATTTTAAGCATATTCAAGGAACTACTGTGGCATTTGATGGAGATTCACAAGGTGGCAGAATCATCGGTGAAGGATCTGTGACAAATGGGATGTTGAGTTTTGATAGAGTGAACTACTGTGAACAATTGAACTTCAATCTGCTTAACGTGTCTCAGATCTGTGACAAGAAATATTCCACTCACTTCTCTGACACTCATTGTTACATTTTGAAACCAGGATTTCAAATTCCTGAAGAATGGGTTGTCTTGAAGACCCCGAGGAAGAATAATACATATGTCTTAAACCTCAATTCTGCTTTACCAAAAGAAGAAACATGTCTTCTGTCAAAAGCATCTTTTGATGAGTCACAGCTTTGGCATAGACGTTTGGGACACACAAATTTCAAAAACATGAATAGATTGGTCAAGGGAAACCATGTAATTGGTTTACCTCAAAAAGAATTTTACTTTATCGACCACTGTTTAGCGTGTTTCCAAGGGAAACAACATAAGTCTTCCCACAAGCCAAAACTTGTGAACACAAACAATTCTCCATTGAAGTTACTTCATATGGATCTTTTCGGACCAACTCATGTTTTGAGCATTGGAAAGAAACAATATTGTTTGGTGATCATAGATGACTTTTCCAGATTTTCATGGGTCTTCTTCTTACTTCATAAAAACGAAGCGTCCCAATTAATAAAAGATTTCATCACTAAAATTGTTTTCAAATTGATCATAAAGTCAAATCAATTAGAAGTGATAATGGGACTGAATTTAAAAATGAAGATATGAGTTCTTTTTGTGCAACCAAAGGCATTGCTCGTCAATTCAGTGAAGCTAGAACTCCTCAACAAAATGGGGTAGCTGAAAGGCGAAATAGAACACTAATTGAAGCAGCACGAACTATGCTAGCCGATGCTAAACTGCCAATTACCTTTTGGGGAGAAGCAGTTAACACATCGTGCTATGTACAAAACAAAACTTTGATTGTAAAAGAAAGCAACAAGACTCCTTATGAACTTCTCTTTCACAAAAAACCATTCATTGGATTTTTTAAGTCATTTGGTAGTCCTGTATCAATATTAAACACCCGAGACCATTTGGGAAAGTTTTCTCCAAAGTCTGACGAAGGATTTTTTGTAGGTTATTCCTCTGTCTCAAAGGCTTATAGAGTGTTTAATCCTCGATTAAACATTATTGATGAATCAACAAATGTCCAATTCAATGAGCATTCTTTTCCCAAATCAATAAATGGTCCTGACTGGCTGTTTGATATTGACTCCTTTACAAGATCATTTGATAAATTCCACTTGTCTGCTGCAGGAAACCTAAAATCAGTTGAATCTTCTGCATCAGTAGAAAGAAGAAATGATTTCCCAATGATTCCTCCTACTTTTACTGAGAAACTGAATGAAGATGTCTTACTACAAGCTGATCCTGTCAGACAATCATCTCAAAATAAGAGTGTTTCAACTGAGGCTGGTCCTAGTACACTTCCATCTCCTTTAAAAGAACCATCGACTGAAGTAAGAAACCAAGATCCAGCTACACTATCGGTTGAAACTGAGAGAACTTCAAATGATGAAAGTCTTCAAAGTGCTGCTGATGCTAAAGTAGGAACTGGAAAAGACTTTGATTACTTTCACAACTCTCTTACATCACAAGATGAAGGTGCCTCTCACCAAGATGACCTGAATGTCTCCAATCTTGATGTATCCATTGCTGGTGACTCAATACCAACCATCAGAATACACAAGAATCATCCAGTGGATAGCATCATTGGTGAACTTAATGAACTGGTGACTAGCAAGTCAAGCATTGCAAACATCTGTTTGTTCTCTTGCTTTTTGTGTCAAATAGTACCCAAAAATATCAAAAAGGCTCTTCAAGACAATAGCTGGATTGAGACAATGCAGGAAGAGTTGCTACAATTCAAGAAACAAGAAGTATGGCAACTGGTAGATCTTCCCGAAGGACAATACCCTATCGGTACCAGGTGGCTATACAGGAACAAATTGATGACCAAGGAATTGTCATCAGAAATAAACCAAGATTGGTGGCACAGGGATATACACAAGAAGGAGGAATTGATTATGATGAAGTGTTTGCTCCTGTTGCCCGATTAGAAGCCATAAGACTCTTTCTTGCATACTCAGCATCCATGAAATTCACTGTTTATCAAATGGATTTAAAGTGTGCTTTTCTGTATGGAAAGATTGCTGAAGAAGTCTACGTGAGTCAACCACCAGGCTTTGAAGACCCAGATTTCCCACACAGGGTGTACAAGCTTGACAAAGCCTTGTATGGTCTTCATCAAGCCCCACGAAACTAGTATGAGACTCTATCATATTTTCTGCTTGAACACGGGTATGAAAGAGGAAATATTGATCAGACTCTTTTCAAAAAAAGAAAAGGAAAAGACATGTTGCTGGTCCAGATTTATGTGGATGATATCATTTTTGGCTCTACAAACAAGCTTCTCTGCAAGGATTTTGAAGACCTTATGCATTCTAAATTCCAAATGAGTGCTATGGGGGAACTCACATTCTTCTTAGGAGTGCAAGTCCAACAAACAGCAGATGGAATCTTCATCAATCAATCAAAATACGTGGAAACAATGTTAAAGAAATTCCACTTTGCTGATTGTCAGTCCATCAGAACTCCTGTTGATACTAAACTGAAGATCGGTCCAGATCCTGAAGGCAAATCAATGGATCAGACTCACTATCGATCTATGATAGGTTCACTTATATATCTAACAGCCAGTAGGCCTGACATTATGTTTGGTGTTTGTTGTGTGCCAGATATCAAGCTGATCCCAAGAAATCTCATGTTAATGCTATCAAGAGGATATTTAGATATCTTAAGGGTAAACCTGCTCTCGGATTATGGTATCCAAAAGAAGGAGACTTCAATCTCTATGCCTACACCGACAGTGACTACGAGGGATGCAACTTCAATAGGAAATCCGCTTCTGGTGGTTATCAATTTCTTAGTCCCAGACTGGTCTCTTGGCAGTGCAAGAAGCAGACAAACGTGTCTGTTTCAACCGCAGAAGCTGAGTATATAGCAGCATCAGCCTGTTGCTCTCAAGTTCTCTGAATTCAAAACCAGATGCTTGACTATGGTTTTAACTTCTTGCACACTCCAATTCATATTGACAACAAGACTGCAATGTTTATCATAAATAATCCTGTTCAGCACTCAAAAACAAAACATATTGAAATCAGATATCACTTTTTGAGAGATTGTGCTGAAAAAGAGTTAATCAAATTGATTCAAGTTCACACTGATAATCAATTGGCTGATTTATTTACCAAGGCATTTGAACCTAATCGGTTTGAATTCCTAGTTCAATTAATTGGCATGATTAACCTTGATTAACCAAGAACATCAAAAAAAAAAAAACAAAACAACAACTAAAAGTTACAGAAAATGACAAAAAAAAGTCATTTTGTTGAAGAATATGATATATACTTCAATTGGAAAATGATATAATTACAGTCGTTATATCATTCACTGTGCTTATCTCAAAATTTCAAAAGACTGACATGACTTATCTGATATGCGGGTAGGCTCAACTTGGAAAAGAAGATACATGCTGTGATGAACTAAAATCCATATTCAACTGTGAAGCACTTATCTCAGAGTATTGGTACGTATTGGCTTATCCAAGTGTATGTGTGTGTAGTAACCTAAACACACCGGGTAATGATGCCGTATGAATCTCTTTCACCTACATCAGTTTCTTCTCTGTTTTGCTGAGCAAAGATCTGGAGAAACAAGCACATAGTGCTGATGTCATGATCCAAAAGATTCCCAATATGGAACACATCCACCTTGGATGAATTAACAAAATATTACCTTCCTTGTGAATGAACAAAAAGAATCCCATCATGGATCACCTTCCAAAGTAAAGTGAAAAAGAATCCCAATATGGATCAAATTATTAAAAGGATCAAAGTAAAAGAATCCCAATAAGGATCAGTGAAAATGAGATCTCATACTGTAAATGACCTGGTCAAGTAAGTTGTGAAAAAGTTCTACCATGCATGTCATGCGGGTGGTTGATCATGCCATGCTTTTGAGTGTGGGGTACATGTTGAATACTCAAATTAATCAAAAACATGATAAATATCACATGCATCACAATATTAATCAAGCATGAGTTTAAGAGGACAAACATACCTTCAATCAATAAGCTCATAACCATGTCTATTTTACTAATAAAAACTTGCACTTGTGTAATTTAAGATTGATATGATCCCAATAAAAGTATACTTCCTCTTCATGAATAGAAAAAAAAAAAACAAAATCATTACAAAAATATTTCATTTTCAAAAGTTTTAAATCCTTAAAGTTTCTATCCCATATGGATATAAACTTTAGGGGGAGTAATTTAAAATTTTGATTATCTTGTACAGGTATTTCCTTTTTTTAACAATATCATTACAAAATCAAAAAGGAATTGACTGTGTTGGTGCAGAAGTTATACTATAGTATCTCAGTCTATGCAGATATCTGGAAGCATAAAAGTCCAAGATCAGTCAAACACTTGGAAACTTGTATCACATCTGATATACAAGTCAATCCAAGCAAAAATTGACAATCCCATCAACAGTCAAAACTTCAAAAGATTCAAGTCAAAAGCAAAGACAGTTCTTCATAACAGTCAATGAATCAGCAGAAAAACAGAAAAGAGTTCACTTTGCAAAAACATTAATTTTGATCAAGTTCAAAAATTAACGCGGGTAAGTGCATTGGTTAATGCGGTGAAGGTAACCCAGGCATATAACCAATGCGGGTAACTAGCTTAATTCATTGAAAAACCAAGTGAAACTAATGCGGACAAGTTAACTCTACCGCATTTGCTTCAACAACAAATGCACAAACAAATTTTGAAGTGTTGAAAACTTATGCGAACAATGTTGTTCAACTGCATTTTTTTATGTGGTTAAGTTTTTGTTCTGCCGCATTTCATTATGCAGATAAGTTTATTCAGCCACATTTCCTAAATGTGGTTGACATCAATACAGAAAGTTTGTTGTATGTGTATCAAAATGAATAAAAATGTGTTTAATCTCTTCTGTCATGATGATGTTTGAAAGTCAAGAAATGCAGACAAACTCATAGTTCTACCTCATTTGTTGAAGTAAATATGAACAAGTTGTTCTATCGCATTTGCTACAGTACACAAATGTTGATAAACTTTGTTCTATCGCATTTGCTACAGTGTACAAATGCTGGCAATGTATTAAAACATCCGCATTTGTCACAGTACACGAATGCTGTAAGTGTTTGCACTTTCGCATTTGTAACAGTAAACAAATGCTGATGAACAATTCCTTACCGCATTTGGTACAGTGAAAATCAAAAATCAACCACATTTGTTTGGAAACTTGTGACATTTGTAAAAGCCATTAAATTGACTATTTAAACCAACTTCAAAAGGTCATTTAATACTTTTCAAATTTGAGAGACTTATAGTGCGACGAGCGTTCATCACTGTTCTTCATCCATCATCATCATCATTATCACATACCTGTGATTCTTAAGTTCATACACCAAATTTCACCTCGATTTCGATTCTTAACCACAGTAGTATCGAACTAAGGTGATTAATTGAAATCCTCATGACCCAATTCGACGGACATACGATGAACTTAGAACCCTAGGTTAACAATAATCATCAAAATTAAACTCAATCTAAGAAATGATTGACATTTTTGAGAGCAATGAACTTAACGATTATGAACATAACAACAAACAAGTGATTTGCAAAAACCTAGTTCATCGCATGAACAGGGTACAAAAAGAATCGACAATGTTGAAATCAAAACTTAAGTTAAGTGTTAAAAGATGTTAAAAACAGAATAGATCATCTCAACAAACATGAAAAACACAATCAAAGTGGTCTTTGATTACTAAAATCAAGCTAGGTCTAATTCCTATGGAACAGTACCTATGAATCCTCAATTTTGACCAACCAAAGTCAAACTGAGAAAATTCAACTTGATTCCTACTAAATAATTATTATTCAATGTTCTAATTCATATGCATCTAATGCAGGGCACAATGGCTAATCTCACGTGGAGCAAGCTCCACAATATCAGTGGTTATCTTGACCCTGATGTACCCGAGGCTAAAGGACTTAGAGATATGATCAGATTCATCTCTACCACCAGAGTTGCTCATGCTATCACAGTTAGACCTGTCATTTATGAAAACTTCATAAGGTCTTTCTGGAGCACAGCTGTAGTTGCTGAAGTGGATGGTGTTAGAACCCTGACTGGAAGAATCACTGATGATCATTCTTTGTCCATCATTGAACAAACTGTGAGATAGTGTCTATAGTTTGGTGATGATGCAAACTCTCCTATGGAACTTGAAGATGATGAGATCATGACTTTCTTTGCCAACATTGGGTATGAAGGAGGTTATGAAGGCAAACAAATAGTTAAAGGACTGGTTGATTTACAATGGAGGTTCCTTATTCATATATTCCAACATTGTTTATCAAAGAGGAAGACATGATGGAATGATATACCAGTGACTACTTCATCTGCTATTTGTGCTTTATGCACAAACAGGCCATTCAATATGTCAGCCTATGTGTTCAATGGCCTGGTATCCAATATTCAAGAGGGGAGGAGGCATATGTTTCTAATGTATCCAAGGTTTCTGCAATGTTTGATCAATGAGGCATTTCCTCAGATTGTGCCTGAAGGACCAGTGATGGACATTCCTCACTATAATGCAAAGTCCTACAAGTATATCAAGAAGAGAGATCCAAGGAACTTCTACAATGGAACTTTCTTTCCTCTGCTACCTTGGATGTTACAGCAGATTAACCAAGAGGAAGAAGATCCTGTTGATGAGCAAGATCAAGAAGAAGAACAATAAGTTGCTCTTGATCAACACAATGTTGATGAGCACGCTGGCATGGCTGAAGAAAGACAAAGGCTAGTGTCACCACATGTGGATGTAGGTGGTGATCTTCACACTAGACCTTCTGTTCAAGAAGCTAAGATTGCATCACCTTTTATGCCAACACCCATTCCATCACCACACATATCACCCATTTCCCACCACACATATCACCCATTTCATCACCTCACATATCTCCCATTATCTCATCCCATATTTCTCCTGTTCCATCATCTCCTACTACTACAGAACCTGTTGAGTTTGGGGAATCTACCAGCTCTTCAGAGGATTCCAAATCATCACCTGATGAAAAGGATGAAATGATCTCAGAACTTTTACAGAAGGTAGCAAGAATGGAAAAACTCCTAGATAGAAGATCTGGTATAATCAAAGACAGACTTCTAGAGTTAGATGAAAAAGAGAAGGAAATGAAAGATCTCAAGGAGAAATATGAAGCAGAAAAGAAGGAAAAAGACAATGAGATCAAGGAATTAAAGGCTGCTCTTCAACATTCAAGGGATGAAGTCAGTGGACATGTAGACTCTTTGACCATCCAATCTATTGCTATGGAAGAACAAGAAGGCCTATTGGAAGAACAAACTAATATAATCATTGATCTGCAAAAATAGATAGAAACTTTGAACAAGAGAGTTTCTGGGTTGGAGCTAATGATCCCGATTAAACAAGAAATAGAGAAAGAAAAAGAAGATAATGATGATAAAGATGAGGGGGAGAAGAAAAATGATAGTGATAAGGATGTGGAAGGTGATAGTTCTTTTGGAGAGAGTAATGATGATTCTCCTCTATCTAAAAAAATAAGATCCACTGAGACTGTGAAAGAGGCTAAATCCAGTGGAACTAAACATGAAGAACAAAGCTTAGCTATGGTGATGTACGCAAGTAAACCACTTGAAGAAACTCAAACTGAAGAATCTGAGTTTAGTGACATGATTAAAGAACTTGACAGCTATTCAGCAGAAGATTTCATTATTGATGATGAATTCTGGGATTTCATCAGAGATCAAAGACAGCCTGATGAACCTATTGTTGTCATTCCTTAATCTCCTGTGCCATTGGAAAAGGAGTTGAGCTTACAACTTTCACATTGACTGATGAACAAAAAGATTTGATTAGAAGAATATGTGAAGAACAACAGAAACAAGAAGAATCAGCTGAAAAGAACAAAGAAAAAGAACAAGTTGAATCTAAAAATAAAGCTGCTGAATCAGGAAGTAAAGAAGCTAAAATAGCAGAATCCTCTTCTGGTTCTAGTATGCAAACATATACCAGAAAGAGGAAGTATCTATCCGAAAAGGCTAAAGGCAAAAGACCCATTGAGGAAGATGAACCGATTAAAAAGAAGCAAAAAGATGATCCTCGAAGCCTTGCAGCTATTGCTGAGTTCCTTGATGAACATGAGAAGGCTGAGGAACAATTGAAGAAAAGGGCTGAGTTTATAGACCTGGAGGAAGGAGAAATTGAAGGAGGCTATGTGGTTGATGAACCAATAGCAAAAGAAAGCCCTGTGAAAGTTGAAACTTCAAGACAAGAGATGGTTGAGAAAGCTCAAACCGATGATCTGATGGTAAAAGCAATGTTTCTGATCAATCACGGTTATGATGCTGATGAAGTGTTTGGGATGACCTATGAGGGAATGGTTGAAGAGGAAGAAAAACTAAACAAGTTGTTGGATCCTACTTTTGTGACAGAGTATGAAAAATCACAAACAACCAAGTCACCTGTGTATCCCTCCACTACTAAATCTAAAATGGTTGAAGCTCCACAATCACTGTATCCGGATCCCTACAACATGACTGACAGGGAGATAAAGGATTATCTCTCTGAGCAAGGCTACACAAAGAGAAAGCTTGGTAATATGAAAACAAACTCACTGAGGGCTGCAATGCTAAGATTGATTAATGAAAAGAAAGAAAGATTAAAGAAGCTTGAAGAAGAGATAGTGAGCAAGAAACCAAGATCAAGGGTCTCAGCCCAAGACATCCAACTCACCCATGAAGATCATGATTCTTTGGCACCCATACTTCATAGAAATCCTGAGTGGTTTGCTGAGCCTTCTCAAATGAAGCTACAAGAAGGGCTCACCACTACAGAGATGATTAGGGGTGTATCTACTCCCCAGGGCAAAGCAGATGTGAAAATTATTGCCTGGAAGTATGATAGTGATTGGAATATGTTTATGATTAAGAGAATCTCAGGGTTGGTTCAGTTTTTCACAGAGTACTCTGCTCTGGTGAACTCCCTACAGATACATGACTTGAAGGAACTAGCTAATCTGGAATTGATCAACCATAAAGCTACGTTCAGAGGGTATGAGTTTGAAGATATTCTGAAGATGTTTAAAAGGACTGACAACTTCAAATCATTGAAAGCCATTTGTATGAGGAAAGACAGATCTTTTCAAAACCCTCTAGAAAAGAAGAAGAAGACAAAAGAGGCTGAAGATGTAGCGTTCCCTGAGTTGAAGTTGAAGTCTACAGAGTCTCTAAAAAGGAAGATGGTAGCAGGTACTCACACCTCAAAGCCAATCTCTAATGTCTTCTATGATGAGAAGACTTACGAGTTGGTGATTGAAAGGAGGTGGGGAGGAAAGAAGGGTGCAGAAATTTGATTATTCAGTGGATATGAAGTGAGATTACTTGATGAATCCTACATTCACTACATCTACACCAGGCACTTCAGGGAAATCAACAACAAACTTGGAGAGGCTGATATGCTCTTCTTCCTTAAGTGCATCAAGATCCTAAAGCTGGCATATGACCGAATCAATGCCAAAAGAGAGAAAAGGAAGAAGAAAAAGACTCCTCTGCAGTTGGGAAACATTGTGAAATTAAAGGTTGATGTGGAAGGAGCTCTCTTGATTCATAGGGATGGGTTGTCCATAGTGTCTATATGGGAACCCATTTCTTTAAAGAAGCTGCCTATTGAAGCCATCTACACAATAAGTCAGATGAAGATCCATGTGCTGAACATAGACAAGATGTCTGATGCCAATGATTTTGTCAACAAGATTAGGGCTATTTTGGATCCTTCTCCGGCAGAACCAATGACTGCTCCTCCTGCTGCTCAAGACCCAGTAGAATCTTCACAACCTCATCCACCATCAAACCCTTGAAGTACCTAGGCTGTATAATCCTTAGGGGGAGTATTGTTGGACCCTGAAAGGATCATACATGCCAATTCAAGTGGTGGTTGATGGTTGTTCTGCTGGAATTCTCCCCAAGTCCAAGAAGTAATGCGGATGAAGAATCTGCTCAAATAGAAGACAAGTGTCGGCTATCCGCATTTGTTTATGCGGATGACCATGGAACAAATACTGACAAGTATTTGTTCTTCCGCATTAACAAATGCGGACAGCTGAACAAATGCGTATTTGTTCATCCGCATTTACTAATGCGGATGTTCAGCAACAAATGCGACTAAGTGTTTGTTCATCCGCATTTCTCAATGCTGATGACCAAACACCAATGCGAAAAAAGAAAAAGGAATTCTGATGAAGATCAACACATCCGTATTAGTTAATGCGGATGAACAGAAGAAAATGCTGATGAAGACTTTTGTACTTAGACTAGTTTCCTGATGTATAGTACAGGGATAGTTTAGTCATTTTGTAACGGCCTTTTGTCAGCCTATAAATAGAATAGAAAACCCTACTTTTGGGATGACCAGACAACTAGAATATTAGAATCTTCAATAGTCATATGTTTCAGAGGTGTCTTGTTACTGTTTCATGCTAAAACCCTAGCATTCATTGTAACTTTACACCCCCATTAATACAAAGCATTTATGAGTATTTCAAGCATTCAATGATCTGTGTTTATATCATTCCGCAATATAACCACTGACTCAATCATCATATTCGGTCCTAGTTGATTCACATCAACTGAAAATATCATTCTCAACACCCAGTCACCCTCACACCAATTATTTAAAAGAATCAATTAAAAAGTTGATTGAAACTTATAACAGTTTGTAATATTCCTATAAACTACAGTCAATTTCTTAATATACCATAATTATTTTTGTACAGCAGATTCTTATGTTGACTACTCTCGAGGTATCTAAAACTATTTCTTCTTGATTTACCATGTTCTTAGTCTATAAATCGTAAATTAGTCTAGGCATCAGCGAGGGACCTCTATAAAGTCATTATCTAGATAGCTTTCACAGGGCTTCTTGCTTTCGGTATAGTTTCTTTTGAATCACATGTAGGCAATGCTTAAAGCCTTAAACAATCCTAACATTAACAACAATATGAACCCAATGTCAACTAAAAACATTAGTATAGTCATTCAACAAAATCATTTCACATTCTTCTCAGACCTTGTACACGGAAAATAATAAACACATGGGCGTACCTCTTTTCAAGATCTGCATTAACATAGAAGACCCAAAACAATTCGAAATAAGATATACCCTAAATCAAAAGCAAAACACATTAGAATATACTGATTGAAAACTTACGGCTTTAATTGATTTAAGAGGAAAAGAGAATCCCCATAGAAACTGATTACCATAACCCCTTGTTACCTTCTTCAATTCATGAGCGCATATAAGGAAGCAGGATGACAACATGTCTAC
Source organism: Flaveria robusta (assembly GCA_025506415.1). Lineage (NCBI taxonomy): Eukaryota > Viridiplantae > Streptophyta > Magnoliopsida > Asterales > Asteraceae > Flaveria > Flaveria robusta. Next base: position 20,511,882 of record CM046466.1, read on the forward strand.
CAAGATACATCATCGACATAAAGAAACAATCATAGCACATCCCATCATCGACCTCAATAGTCAAAAGACCATAAACAAAGCAGATCTGAAAACCCTAAAAGGGTTTTAATTAAAGAAATAGAGAGGTGGAGAGGGAGCAATCCACAGCCATTATCGGTGCCCTCAATGACGACGGCTCCACCTCAACCGAAAAGGGGAAGCGAAGTGCCAATCATGGCCAATGCCAATGCTATCGCCATCGCCATCGGCATCACCACCATGACAACACCATCGACCAGCATCGAAGCGCGGACCACGGCAGCTTTGAACACCAACTCCCACAAGGAGCCAACGACAGCCTCCGCTCACCCCAAATCTGGTGATGGAAGCGACTGTCAACAACTGCCGGCAACTCATTCTCTCCCTACGAAGCATGCATAGCAAACAATCAGTTGTACCGACAATAGCACCAGACTTAAACGGCAACTGCCGGAAATGAAGGAAAAGCGGGGGTAGGGGCGGTGGGTGGCCACTGAAAGAGCCAAATGGGAGAATAATCCCATATATAAAGCAGAAAAGCATGAGCATTATCAACTTGTACAATGAGCATAAAAAATAGTAAAATAAAAATAACTGTTCATCTCCGTACAAATTAATATTAAGGTAAATTATTTACTTTTTATTTAGTTTGTTTAGTTGTTTTTTAGTAGTAAATGCGTCGGAAACTATAACACGTTTACGACACAGTTTTATTTTCAATTACTAATACTTATACTAGTATGTGTGTATACTTTGTATTCGTATGGTTAGCTATATTTTGTCTCAAATACATCGGAAATTGTAACACATTTGCGACACAATGTTATTTTCATTTACTAATAGTAATATTACTACTACTAATATGCAATGTTAATATTAGTAATATTATTGTATTATTATAATAACAATAATCATAATGATGATATATATACATATATGTGTGTGAAAATACATAATAAAAATAACAAAAATATAATTAAAATAATAAAATAATATATAGCGTCGCATACGTGTAGTTTACTACGCATTTGCAATGAAATTTATGATTTCTAATGTTTTTTTTTTGTTATTTTCATAATAATAACAATAGAAAAACATAAAAAAATAAAGTTAATAATAACACAATAGTACCAATGGTAGCGTTATTAATATTATTTTCCTACCCATTTACAACGAAAGTTGGTTAATTCGATTTTAATTCACTTGGGTTGGCATTTTGTCGCAAATTTACTATGCATAAGCAACGAAATCTGGAGTTTTCAAAGTTTTGTCAATTTCTTGTCGAAAGTTTTATGAAAATGTAGGGTTTCAGTTTTTGTAGCATACGTGTCGCAATCGTATCAGATATTGTGACACAAAATTTTGCGTCACAAATTTACATAAATAATGTAGAAGTTTTCTAGTAGTGATGATTTTACAAAAATCCAAGTTCATGAATGAGTGCTAACACATAAGGTATTTGAACATTAAGTGGTTGAACGTCCACAAGCTTCCGTCTTTTTCAAGATGTATAAACACAAAATTCATTGAAGAAATGAAGTGAAGATATCTTGATATTATCAAAATCATGCCAAATCCATACAAAACTTCCAAATACTAATATATATTCACCATAACTTAAGGTAATATAAAAGAAGTTTTGCTCATAATATAGTTTAATACAACACAAATGCTCAAATGATATGCTAAAGCTATATAGCTGCTAAGAAGTTCAAGAATAAAATCAAGAAAAAGAGCTAGTGTGTGGAGATGATCTTCACTCCTTAAATATTTGTTTTTGTTGAAGGTGGATTGAGACTTAAAAGTGCTTATAAATTAGTTTGAGTAGCCCAAATATTGTGCATAGACTTTCTCTACCGTAACCTTCTAAGAACACACAAAGTATAACAACTTGAGCAAATGTATGATGTGATATATATAGACCAAGGCAGTATGGTCACACTTGAGGGAAGCATGGGCACGCCTAGTGGGGGCATGACCATGTGAAAGTGACTTGAGCCTGCTTGTTTTTTACTTGGATCTTGCTTTTGCTATTGGTTAGGATTTGATCAAACAAGACAATCCTTGGGTGGGAAGAAAAGATGGCATAATTCATGCTTCTTAATTACATGAATCATGTGATATCCAGGGGCATAAGTCATGTCTCTTGGTCGAATGCATCATGTGTCAAGAAGAACTTTCACTAATCTTCTTATTCTTTCTCTTGGTATCTTAATAAAACTTCATGACCCATTTTCAAAACATGAAGTTAGCATTATGAACAATTAAGTGCGTAATCACAAGCCATTTGACATTAAAAATGCCTAAAATTCGGATAAACACATGTATAAAAATGTATATTTCAAGCATACCAATAGGACTAAAGAAATGGCTAATGTGGAAGGGGTTGCTACTATTTTTGACACATGAAAATTTTAAGAGGAAAGGGGTAACAATAATAAGAATTTAACCATGACACCTTGTATTGAGAATGAAGCAATTCTTTTTGAAGCAATTCCCAAACAAGGGAATTCAAGGCACCAAAAAACTAGTGGTGATGGGTAAGAAGAGGCTAAGGCGTCATCTAGTGTCAAAGATTCTATTATTACAGATAAGAGAAGTCTTCAACAAACCATTAAAGGAATTGATAGAAAAGTGTACCATTTAGGCATTCATGAACAAAGTCTTACTAAACTTTAGAAAAAAGTGATACTTTTGGAAGAGATAGCGGAAAATCAAGGAGCAACTAGTATGGAATTAAAGAAAAGATTTGATAGAGTATTTCACCTTTTCTCACATGCTTTGGTGATCATTTAAAGAAAGAAAGGTCTTTCTCTCACAAAATCTTCTTATGGTCCTCTTCAAGCTCATCTTTATCAGATGATGACGCTACCTAAAAGGAGATTTGTGAATACAAATGATGAAGTTCTTCGGATGGAATTTGAAAGGTATGAGGTAGTTACTAAGGCTTACAAAGAAGAAAGAAGCTTGAATTCAGAACATAGCTCTTAGTTGTAAGGCCTTAAATCCGTAAGACCTCACAATTGACAAATCATAGCACACACATAGTTCTTTAACTAAAAACTTGAAAATTTATTAGTAGTGAAAAATAACACTTATTCAAATTCAAAAAATATATAATTCAAATATTAAGTCTAATAAACATATATAAAGAAATGATGACAATTATAAGTAATGAGGGTAAAGTTTATCCCATGCCAAAGACCATACGTCTAGTGAGTATTTGTTTATGCAGGATCGGTAAAGAGGTTAAACAATAGTTTCACAGTTGAGGACTTATCACACTTACTAGATCAAATAGGGAACCAGGAAAAAAAACAAAGTATAACAAGCAAGAACACTCAAGAATATAACAGATTGGTTTTCAAGGATGATGTATATTGTTCTCAAGTGTTTACAAGTATTACAAAGCTTAGTCCTAAGACTAGTTTAATGAGATACTTTATACTACATCCTACAGTGGGCCATACTTTGAAGGCCAGCTGGACACTAATCTAGATAACAAGATCAATGTAGAGTCAAAAGACAGATTGCCTTTCGACTTATGACTATGACATGACATAGCTCACATCCTATTGTATTACAAAAAGAATAAAAGTACAAGAGTAGAAAGTTACAGATAAAGACACTATACTGAACAGTTGACAAAAGTAAAAGATAATCACCAACTAATATAAGTTGGTGAGTCTTTAAAGCAGGCAGCAGAAAGGTGGTTTTCTTTTGTCAAAGTATGTTAGAGAATAATTGTGTATTCTCTTTCTTTGGAAGAAATCAGTCTTCAGACTTCAGAAGACTTTGTCTTCAGGCTTCGGAAGATTTCTGTCTTTGGATTCGAAAGATTTGATACTTAGATGTTTTTCTTTATCCATGATCAAATCTTTCGAAGTAACTTCCTTGTACTTTAGTGCACGCTGAGAGATCTTTGGGTAGCATCGGCCTCTAAGATAATCAACTTGATCTTACAAACTCCCCTTACGCTGATGCTACCAAAACTTGAAGATAACTATGGATATTGATCGTTCACTTGTTTACAGACAACATCAGAACCAAAGCCATTCCACTCTTCATTAGTTGGTCTGGATTCTTTAGACTCTTATAGTATCATCTCATGTCCAAAAGATCATGCTTAGTAAGGTTTAGTATATTCTGCTAGAAGAATACTTGTGGACTTTCTTGATCTCTTGTGACATACCATCTATCTAGGTTTTGAGTAGGGGTGTACAAGAAACCAAAATAACCGAGCCGTAACCAAAAAAACAGATGCAACCAAATCGAAAAAACTGAAACCGCTAAGAAACCGACGGTTTGGTTTGATATTTTTTAAAAACCGAATTTTTCGGTTTGGTTTTGGTTTTGCTTGTAACAAAAACCGAAAAAACCGAACCGAAACCATACAACCAAACTTGTAAATTTAGATCTGTAATTATACATTTACAAATATTATTAGTCTATGAATTACTTGTTTAACTTATGCTATTTACAAGAGATTGAATATTTAGGTTTCAAGAATATTTTTTAAAGTTTTTTGTTTGAACTAATAAATTAAAATATTTTATTGAACTTTGTTCTTATATTTTATTGATTGTATTTAATTTTTAATGTAAACTAATTTATAAGAATATGTAGATTATATTTAAAGATTAACAAAATAATGCACGACCAAATTTTTTAACTTAAATTCATTATTTAAAAAAAATTAAATTAAAAACTTGAAGTCCAAATGGTAAAACCGAAAAAAACCAAAACCGAACCGAAACCGCATTGAAAACCGAAAACCAAAAACCAAAAAAACCGAAACCGAATAGTTTTAAAAACCTAAAAACCGAAATATCGATTTTTGGTTTCGACTTTAGGCTAAAACGAACCAAACCGACCATGCTCACCCCTAGTTTGGAGAGTACACCTAGGAAAGGATGGGTCTCTCAGCAGCAAAAGGCTCTATAAATAATATAGTTGATTGAGCAACCTCTTATTGTTTACTCTCAGGATGTTCTAACACATCTTAAGCTATAGAAGCGGATGGCTTGGACTTTTTCTTCTTCTTCTTCTTGTCTCTTATGATGGCCATCCACTTTCTCTTTCTGTACTTTAACTGAGAAGTTGGTCTTAATCACCATGTGTTTCTTTCTCCTTCTCAGTTTGGTCTTTCCCCTTCACGAGTTTAGAAAAAGGTCAGGACCCTACTGTGTGTCAGAAGATGAAGCTGGTTGTGAATCAGCAGCAGGTCTTGGTTGTGTTATCTCTTAGGGTTCAACCTTGACCTCAGCTTTAAGTGCAGCTTGACTTGATAGAGAATGCAAGTCTTTAAGCTCATCTTTCTTAATCTTATGCTTGATCACCCTGATGTGCTCATCCATTGTGGATAGAGACATGGGACCAAGTCTCCTTCCGGAGAACCCATACAGGTTCAAGAAGCTCACCATCTTCTGTCTATCTTTAAATTTCTTCTTGTTGGCTTTGATGGTGGCTCTTGATTTCTCAGCTTCCTCTCTTATCTTTCTCTTAGCAGCTTTCTTTATTGATTGGCTTCTTGATCCAGCTGCTTAAGATACTCAAACTCTATGTATTCAAAAGATAGAGGGAGTAAAGCGTTTGTCTGGTAGAGACTTGTGACACTCAAGTAGTCTATCAACTTTTTGTCTTTCTTGTTCATTTGCTACTTGAGCTTCTTCCTCTACAACCACAGTCTCTTCCTCAGGTAGTTCTTGAACTGGAGAGAGTATAAAAGCTTGATATATTTTTATTTTCTTTTTCTTTTTTTTGATCTTGAGGAGCATAGCAGCATCCTCATCCTTCTTCCTCTCTTTAAAAACCTTAGTGTCAACCAGTTCAATTAACACATCCAGGGGGAAAGAGATCAAATCATCCACATTATACCCCCTAGCTCCCAGATAGTTCAATCTGACTACCCTTAACTCATATTCGTGAGTGTTTGGCTTGTGCGCAACCCGATTGCAACCTGCATGAAGCTAGGGCTCTTTCTTCTTTGAGTTTCCCTGGACTTTCTCTTCCTCTCCCTTTTCTCCTCCTCAACCTCCTCTTTAGTTAAAATTCTTTTACCTTTGTCAACAACAGGCCTGTATGACTCGGGGAGGTAGAAGTTTTGACCTTCTTGTTCTTATTATACTCTAGAGCTCCGACTAGGGAGAGGTTGTGAGACACCTTCACCAGCCGTTGTCCCACTAAGGGTAATTGTGTTTGAAGGAGTAGGAGTCTCAAGGTTCACAGGGTTCACAACTAAGCCTTCAACTAAGGTTTCGTCTTCGAAGCTAATCTTAAGGTCCAACTCATTATCCAGTTGACCAACTGTTTATGCATGTTCTTTTTTAGAATTCCTCAGACTCCCTATCTTGGATCCTCTCTACTAACCTAACATCTTGTCTGTTTTGGCTTGGATTGACTAGCGCCAAGCTAAGCAGAGGAAAGCTTTCATAAAATTATAGGTTATAGATATTAAAGATCTCTTATTGACCATGGGATTTAAAAAGTACCAAGGCCTTTCTATCAATGTGATACCTCCATCCTATGATTGGGTTATCTGTAGGATTGGATGCAGATGACATGGCCCTTGGTATAACATCCTCCTAAAATAGGCTTTGAAGAATGACATCCATACTAATATGGGCCAGAGGAGGTTGTTGAGTCTGGACAATTGCAGATGAGGTTGATGAGTCCTTAATGTCCATACTTTGGGAAGTACTTCTATGTTTAGTAGCTTCAGTGACTTTCTCCTCCTTTTTGGTAGTATCACCTATCTGCATAGGTGAGCTGGAGGCTAAGTCAACCATATCCACAGGTTCTTGTGGCAATAAATGAGCGCGCCTGGTAGGCATTTCAGCTAACTTTTCCTTGAGATCGGTGATCTTAAGTTGCTGATTAGCAACCTGTCTTTGTAAGGTGGCCACTTGAGATTCGAGGTGACCGACCTTTGGAACAAGGTATGTGCATGTTTTTTTCAATGATTGCATCTGTTGTTTCAGACTCCACTCATCTTCATCAGAAGAATCATAGTGGGATGAGAGGACATAACCAGAATTAGCACTCTCACCACCAGATATTGTTTCTTGGTCTCTAGATTTCCCCTGCTCAATGACAACTTCATAAGAAGTGCCCGTGGTTGACGTATTAATGACGTAATCACTTTCAGAGTTGAGAGATTATTCCACATGGCCCTCTTGAACTTGTTTAAAGAGGTCCACCTTAGTAGTGGGTGGATGATGTGGGCTAGACATGGGAGTTACAGGAGCACTCATCTCTCCTTGAATAGAAAAGTAGAAGAGAGACTCATGGTACTCACTGAATCCCATGTCCTTATTATCATAGAATTTTAGGTTTGGGATTGGTTGTTTTAGATTAAAAGGCTACGGATGGTAACTTTCCCTTAAAAATTGATCACCCGAGTGTTGAGACTCAAAGTGATGGCTTAAGGCCTGGGTAATGAGCTCATCAGAGTGAGCATGAGAAAATTCAGCACTGATATGTGAAAGTATGGGAGTGGTTTGCTACTCGGGAGAAGTGGGAGCTCTGGTTTCCACTTGCTCCTACATGGGTGAGTATATAAGGGGCTGCTCAATCTGAATAGACTGAGCAGGGGTTTGTTTGGATTTTCTTTGGTAGGTGATAGATATAGTAGGCTGTGAGAGTAGAGGAGAAGCAAGTGTGGGTTCAACATTGGCTGGGACTGCCAAGTTGTCACCTGGAGCAGGTTGCTCTAACATTTTTGGGACAATGGTTGTTTCGACCTCGGAAAAACCAGTGGTAGTTTTACTCATTACTTAAAGATGTCAGGTTTCATTTGTCCCAGTTTTAGAATATTACCTATTCCCCACAACTGTGTGCCCCGTTAACCGTTGAGAATGTGCTGTTCATATCTAGGGAACATGTAATACTCAAAGGAGTTTAAGTTTGCTTATAAATTTGTATAAACAAACTGAGAATACCTGAACTTGACTCACTGGACCATTCCATGGATTATGAAAGAAAGGTCTTTTGAAACCTAGTCCCATCCTCCATGTTTGTTGGATAAGGAGTGGATGACAACATTGAGGAGGTTTTTCCATTTTGATCCTTTTTGAAGGTTCTTACGGAGTAGTCCCCCTTATATCCCATCAGTTGGAATGTCCCATTAACAACTTCCTTGGGGAAGGATAGCTCACCATTTTCATCATCCAGCTGTAGGTGTCGTTTGATAGAGGTTGTAGTGATGAAAACTGTCATCCCCTGCACTGATGTAGATAGTGCCTTCTCACTGTCAATGAGGACTTCTTGACAAGTCCTCCAGAACTCCAGGAGGTGGTCTTCATAGAGCGCAGGATCTATGATGAGGGCGGTTAGGTAAGATAAGCAGGAAAGAAAGTGGCAAATACCTAAAAAAACTAGTATCTTTTGATGCGTCTAACAAAGCAACTTGGTTATGTTGCCTGTGAGAGGAAAGAAGAAAAACGAGGGTTTATGGAGAATTTAGAGCTTGATCGATTTGGATGAGGAAGTAGAAGAGAGAGTGAGAACCATTGTAGAGGTTATTTATAGGCTAGAATTTGAGGAAAAGTTATTTCGGAGGATAAATTTTGAAATTCGAATGTCAGTCCCGCCTATGAAAAAGTGCCCAAAGGAGTAGTTATCTCGGAAGTTGAAAATCTTCTGAATGCACTTTGGAAGTTTAATGAAAAACTTCCAAAGCTAAATTGTCTTCGGAAGATGTTTCTCATTTTAAGAGGAATAGCTTCGGAAGAAAATATACTTAAAGTAATTTTCTTTAGAGACAGATTTGGTTTCGGAAGATATTAAGCTTTAAAAGTTTTACTTAAGAAGTAAAAACTTTCGAGACTAAATTGCTTTCGGCAGAAAATTTTCCTTCAAAACATATAAGTACTTAGAAGTAGATTTAAGCATCGGAAGATATATTAGAATTTTTTCCAAATGTTAATTATTTAGTAAGTAGTTATTAGTTTTTGAAGACATAAATTTCTTTCGAAGTTAAATTAATTTCTTCTGAGAGAAAATCTGTCCATTACTTCTTAAAATTCAAATAAATATTTTTTTTGAAAAATTTTCTTCCGAGATAAATAGGGCTTGTATGAGTGATAAAATTAAACAACTGTAAAGACACCCATCTTTTGAAAAAAAAAATTATATTAATTTAAGAAAATCTACTTAAAGTTAATCATCCCAAAAGCTTATATAAGATTTAAATCTCTTTTCATCAAATGCTTTTGTGAACACATCAACATATTATTTATTTGTGTTAACTTTGACTTGTTTTATCAATCACTTTCCAAAATTATCTGTAATCAAATGATACCTGATGTTGATATGCTTTGTCTTTGAGTGCTACACAAGATTCTTTATGATTGAGATAACACTGTTGTTGTATATATGGATAGTAGTCTCCTTAAAGTTAATCCATAGTGTAGCATCTGATTCTGAATCCAAAGCACTTGAGCATAACAGCTTGTAGCAGCAATGTATTTAGATTCAGTAATTGATGTAGATACATAGGATTGCTTCTTGCATTGCCACGAGACAATCCTTCCACCAATGAACTGACACCCCCAGATGTAGATTTTTCAAACATGTTGCAGCCACCATAGTCACTATCTATGTAAGCATACAGATTGAAGTCAAAGTTCTTTGGATACCAAAATCCTAGTTTGTGAGCTCATTTGAGGTATCTAAGAATTGTCTCTACAGCAACTAGGTGTAACATCTTGGAGTTGGCTTGATATCTTGCACATATGCATGTGACAAACATGATATCAAGCCTGCTGGCTGTTAAGTACATAAGAGACCCCATTTTAGCCCTGTAGAGATGTTCATCAACATACTCCCCCTCGAGATCAGGTCTTAAAGAGTGGTATCTGGCTATGGGCCGAGTCTTAGCAACCTAACAATAAGTCAAATGAAATCTGGTTAGTATGTCTTGAACATACTTTGACTGGTTTATGAAGATGTCATTGTCAACCTGCTTCACAGGCTTCGGAAGACTTCACTTTTGGCTTCAGATGTTTTATGTCTTTGGATTCGAAAGATTTGATACTTATATATTTTTTGTTGTTCATGATCAAATCTTCCGAACTAACTTCCTTGTAGTTCAGTGCATGCTGAGAGATCTTTGGGTAGCACCAGCCTCAAAGATAATCTAACTTGATCTTACAGTTTAAAGTGACATGCATACTAAAAGTTAGATTTACTAAATGAGTTTTAGTTTCATAATTTAAAATCAAAGGTTAAGATCTTCAAGACATATAAACATGTTGTGATCATACTAGTTCTTGAATGATAACTAGAAACATAATTTGCATACATATTGGGTAACTTTAAACACAAAGAATCATAAGTACAAAGCACTATGATGCCTATTATATGGAAATACTCTCGGATGTTTGCATGCCATAAGGTAGGACTCTATGATGCCTACCACAATGGTAGGACTTTGTTGTGCCTATCATTAAAATAGAAGTCTTGATGGGGTTAGTATTTTGAGTTCTTGAGCTTGTAGCCAAGGTTGTTTTAGATTAATTTTTGTTTACTAAAATTTTTATGGTACTTGTGGGTTTAAAAATAAGCACCTCATCCCTTGAGAGTTTAGAGTACTTTTAGGTAACGTTTTAGGTGATTCAAATAAGAAAAAAATGATTATTTGGGTAATGTTTTACTTTAAAACTAAAAAAGATTGAGACCTATCGGTTGACGGGATCGAGGTCATGTTTAAGCGGCTAAGCTAGAAAACTGCCGCATGTGGTTGCGGAAAAGGCTCCATGTTCAAGTTCCAGTTCATGAACCTGCGCAACTCATTGGTCCATGTTCTACCTTCGGTTCATGAACCGTTTGTTGTAACATTTAAAATGATTTGGGTTCAAATGGTCCCACCCCTCCTTTAGGATAGTTTTAGTGTGCTTTTGAGTAAAATGATATGACATCATTTGATTGAAGTATGGGTAATAGTTTTGGATTTAAAGGGGTCCAACCATGTCCACCCTAATAATATTTTAATTTCCTTTTCTTTTCAAAAAAGTTAACATATGGTATAATATTCAATTTGCGCATGCTTAATATAAATATTTAACGAACATTCATTTCAAGAATTACAGGACTCAATGTGTTGCTATTTGTCAAAACATTTAGCACAAAACTCATAATCTTTGATAGTTAGAGACGAAAAATAAAATTCTAAAAACCATAAGGACCTTCCGTTTAATTTACTCTTAATTTTAATGCATTTACCACTTTATGGTAAAAAAATCATGCATTGAAAGTTACAACTAAAAACTTTAATAAAATTTAACATGCATAACGTAGCAATTACAATAATCAAATAGTCATTAACATCATCAACGTCACATTCATGGCCCATCGACAATGCTATAACATCAACATATCAAAATCAATTATAACGGGTTGGCTAATTATTTTCTAGCATCAATAAAATGTATCGTTTTTTATTTTCCATTGTGAAATTCTTTCTACTCTAATAAAATATTACTAGCTTTAGTAAACCCGTGTATTACACGGGTTTAATAAATAAAATAATAAATATAATAAAAATTTAATAGTTATAAAACGATATTTTAAAATAAAATATGATAATTGATGACTATAAATAATAAAATAATAATGTCAACTTTTAATCTTTTTTTTTAACTTTTTTTTATTTTTTCAAAAAAAAGTTAAAAATTTTGTTTTAAAAAAAACATTCTAAAAATGTAATTTTTTAAAACGTTTTTATTATAACTCCTAATTTTAATTAATTTTTGTTTATAAAACTTTTACTTAAAAAATCTAATATGTTTAAAAAATTTTGTTGTTTTAGAAAAGCTTTTCATTTTATAAATATTAATTTCTTTAGAAACAATATTAATAAGAAGATTTATTTCTTAATTTATTATTAGTAATTAATGTGATATTAACATGAGAGAGAAGCGGGAAAATTTTGGTGAGGTGAAATGTGCTGGTGACATGTGTCCACCATAGTTATTATTTTATTATAGTAGTAAGATAAAAAGTAAGATAAGATAAGATAAGATTTTGGGGTGACACGTGGCGCCATCACATTTAATATCATCAAAATTTTCCCGTTTCTCTATAATATTAAATAATTATCTTAATTATCAATAATATTATTTAACTTTTTTATAACAAAAATAGTTTTTTTAATAAATTTAAGAGTAAACTACATGGATGGTCCTTGTGGTTTATGTTAAAACTTGGATTTGATCCCTAAGCTTTAAAATTTATGGATATGGTCCTTAATTACATGGTTTACTTTCGTCCATGATCCCTACATTTAACAGTGTTAAATTAGTCAGTTAGTTTAAGGGGCATTTTAGTCCTTCTATAAATACTTTCCAACCCCACCCCCGTAACTTTCTTCATTTTTCAAAGAAGTCAGCAGTCAATACAGTTTTTCTTACGACCAACTCCTGTGAATGTAAGAATCATGAGACAAGAACCCAAATGCCTATTAATGTGATTTTTATCAATTGCATGGACTTATAAATAAAGAAACACAACTAATAATGTCACCAAAACAAAATCTTTAACTATAATATTCATATTTTGGATATGGTGGAATTCAAGCAAAACATATGCAGAAAAACAGAGCACTCACACAAACACAGAAATGAGATGAACAAGAATGAAAGCTTTGGTGTAGTTAAAGTATTGTAGAAATGCATAAAACAACAAACCTTTTACTATCCTTACCATCTAAAGAAGACAGACAATGAATGTTCATCAATGATGAAAATCGAGAAAAACTAATAAAATCTTTATAAATTTTGCATTATATGACAAAAAGATCTTTTAAACAATTTAAACACAAAAGGTTTTGACCAAATTGGAGCATTCACGACCACATCATTGATTATCCAAAAACAAATCTTTAAATTCAAATCATACTCCAAATTGAATTGTTGATGCACAAAATCACCGTATGATCAAGGCTTCTATTTGGGGAGATGGCCAAGTATAGAAAGTTAGGGGGTTGGGAATTGGTTTGATTTGATTCTTTTGTTGCAGACTATAAAGATGATTAGAAGATGAGTAAATATTAGCAAGAGAATGAAGAGGAACGCATTTGTTTTCACCGAATATTTCCATCACCCTATATCTTTTTTAGCAATTAAGTTACACTCCATCACCGACATCAACAGTTGTGAATATTACTTGGCGTCCTTCACCTCAATCCTTAATTCAACCGACGCAAATTACAAAATCTCCTTAAGTTCTTGTTCAGCGAATCCATGGGCAAATCAATGAACAAGCAGGGGTCTTAAATCGATTGAGTTCCAAACCAATCTATCAGACATCATCAATCAACCATCTGAGTACAAGTGCTTGCCATTTACGTCTTGCTTCCATCGATTGCAGGTCGAAAAGGATTGTTAAATTGGTGATGATAAATATGGTTTACGTTTGGCTACTTTTCGATAAAATGGTATGACTGAAAGCATTCACAATGAAATCCCTAAAATTATGTGAGTGTGTTTGGTATATTATATGGAATGATTTTGAGTGGTTGTGAGTGAAGAAGAGAAAAAATGTTATTGTAGATTGATATATTTGAAAAATCACTGTTCAATCCCTATAATTTTTTTAATATTTTTGAAAGTGGTTGTGAGTGGAGGAGAGAGAAAAAAAGTAATGATAAGGATATAAAAAGTATTATTTAAATGAAAAGAAAAGAAAAAATGTAGTGATTTTTAGTGTAATTATATAGATAAAAATAAAGAATCCACTGTGAATGCTCTGAGGATTAGTTAAGGTTTTCATTTTGATTTTTTATTTACTTTTATAGATAAGGGTAAAAGAGTAAATTTATACGAATTTAACAAAAATGCTAACACCCGTTAAGTTATTGGACCATGGATGAACGCAATCATGATAGTTAGGGACTATATCCAAAAAAATTAAAGCCTAAGGACCAAATCCATTATTTGATCCAAACAACAAATACCATCCGTGTAATTTACTCTAAATTTAAAAAAAAAGATATTCTTCTTAATGTTATTTTTAAAAATATTTTTTTATAATATAAGAAATTTTTACAAAATATCAAACTTTTTTAAAATTAGTGTTTCTAAAAAGTTAATTTTTTATAAACAAAAAATAATTAAAATTGAAATTTATAATAAGAAAATTTTTAGAAATGTTATTTTTTAATACGGTTTGTTTTGAAACAAAATATTTATTATTTTGGAAAAAGAAGTTTTAAACCAAAAGTTTAAAAAGTTGATATAATTATTTTATTAAATAATGTTTTTACTATACGTAATTTCAATTATATTTTATCGTAAAATATCATTTTATACTTGATAAACTTTTATTATATTTAATATTTTATTTGTTCAACCCGTGTAATACACGGGTTTACTAAAGCTAGTAGCTAATATTGTTGATTTGATAAGTTGAAAGGGTATGGAGACAAAATAATGTTGTAACGTGTAAAAATAGAGATGAAGTATTTTTAGCAAAACCTTCTAATAACTTATACATAATAACAACATCAAAACTATTTGATTTGATTAAAAGTCAAGGAAATAGTAGAAAAGGTTGCCATATACGACCCTCCTCCCTTCCATTTTTACTTTTATCCCACTTAAATTGTCACAGTGAAGACGCCGCCAAGTATTCCAAACCATGGTGTTCTCTTTCTCTCTGGTAATGAACATGGAGTACACGTGGTGGCTTTGAGAAGAAGCTACGAACGTCAATATAAAGACCATAGATATAAATTGAATGGTGATGATTTCAAATTTCACTATTCATTACCTTTGGTTTTTAACTTACAGGATAATTCTTCCTTTTTGCACTAAAATTCATAATTGATTCATCACCATGGAGTAATCAACAGTTCAATGAGGGAAGGGGTGAATGCAGGCAATGCCAAATAAATAGCATGGCAGATTCAACTTATACTAAAGGATGTTTAAATTCGCATATCCGGAATTTGAATTTTAGAATTTCGGATGCTTGAAATTTTAGTATGGTTACATTTAACCATCTAAAATTTCGGCTACAAATTTGGATAGTGAAACGGATATTCAAAACAATTAAAAAAATTAAAGAAATTAATATTTATAAATTATAAAAAGAGTTAAAAGAATTTAAAAAACATATATAAAAATATATAAATCAATATTTCAATTATGATTATAATTTTCTTATTTTTAAGGTTTAATAAATATAAATTTTTGGATCGTTCGGATATCCAAAATAACCATACTTTCTAAAAGCACCATTAACCCGAAAATTTAGATATTCGAATAGTATAATTGGTGTCTAGAATTTCAAATTTTTCATTAGGACTTACCTTCAACTCACTCGGTGGCCTTAGTTTTAGCATAAACGATTTAAATTAAAGAGAAATATTTATGTGATATGCAGACGTATAATATGGTACTAGAATGTAATCTGTTTTCGGAAAATACAAAATAATACCCACCCCACTTCATAGTGGGGCATTGACACGTCTCTCACATCTAACACATTACAATTATCATCGATTCTAACCGATGATGAAACACACCTCGGATTGCATAAGGGATAGGACCCACTGGCGTAACAAACTCTTTTGAAACCACTCTTATTATTAACATCACGTTGTTACATACATCATGGAATACAATAATACAAGTAAAGGGGATTGATTTTCTCATGTATAAATACTCCCTAAACTCTCTATTTCTCTCCCCAATCTTTACATACTCATTCCAATTACTTAGCCACATGCCGGAGGATTGTTACAGGGAGACATCCTTCTTTGTTTAACTGATAATCTGTGTGCTAGCTTGGATCAACGGAGGTTGACTCGGTAAATTGATGTTCATTTGGAGCAATCAGGATCCTGTTGAAGCTCGCGTTTACATGATGAAATCTTCTTACTAATCTTTAAAACTAAGAATAAGTAGCTTTCTTAAAAAAAATTCACCCTAAAATCTAACAGTTTATGAGCTTTTTTTATTAGACACAGTATATAAGACTTCTATCTAAACCATTTCCATCACGATTGACGTCTTGACTGTTGGATTATTTCCAAAATATAGAAGTCTATAATTGTCAATTGTGTTGACTTGTAAGGGGTATTATTGTACATGTTGAAACTGTGAGGATAGTTAGTGTAATATGGTAGTTGTTTGTAACAACCATTTGATTTTGTGCAGATGGAATATAAATGTAAGATTGGTGGGATTAGTAGGTACCACCAAATAGGATCATAATCAATACGAAGTATTTTGATTGATTTCTTTTCTTCGATCTATTCTGTTTTCTCTTAATTGGTATCAGAGCCTGGTGAATCGAAGAAGATCGATCTCTCACAGTTTGAAGGATTGAAGTGTGCAAGATTTGAATCAAAAAAGAAAGGACCCAGGCTCTTGAAGGATCGATTCAACGTACCGAATCAAGGAACGCCTGTGATCGGCTGTACTGGAGTCAGACAAGAGATTTGGCACTACGTATCGAAGGAAGAAGACGAATATGGTGAATTCTGAGAAATCCAGTTCTTCAACCAACAACAATCAAGTAGTCACCATAAAAGAAGCGACAATTCCCATGCAATGCCCGACTCTCACGGCAACAAATTACTCAATTTGGGCGATCAAATTGAAGGCCATTTTCAACGTTCATGGCCTATGGGAGGTAATTGAACCTGCCGCGGATTCAGAGGTAGATCCAAGAAAGAACAATCAAGCAATTGCTTACTTATATCAATCATTGCCTGAAGAAATGATCATGCAAGTTGCAAGCCTGAAGACAGCCACAGAAGTTTGGGACTCAATGAAAACAAGATTTGTGGGCATTGACAGGCTTAAAAAGGCAAGAATGGCTTCCTTGAGAAATGAGTTTGAGCGACTCAATATGAAAGAAGGAGAAAGCATTGATGACTTTGCTAGAAAACTGAGTGCAATCACAACAAAAGCGACACAGCTAGGAGAACCTTTCCAAGAAGCAGCCTTTGTCAAGAAGCTGATGAGCTTGGTACCTGATAGGTACATCCAGATAGTTGCTTCAATTGAGCAATTCCTGGACCTAGACACGATGGGGCTAACTGAGGCGATTGGAAGACTCAAGGCCTTCGAAAAAAGAACGAGTGCAAGAGTAAGAGCCCCTCAAGAGAAAAGGGATCAACTCCTACTGTCTTACTCAGAATGGCAAACAAGACAGAAGGAATCTGAGCACAGATCCAAGTTCAGAGGCAACAAAAAGAAGAGTAGTGGAAGATCCAGCAAAGGAAGAGGCTGGTCCAACAAACCAAGGACCTCTGCCTACAATCAAAATCGAACAGACTCCAAAGGTGAGAAGAGATCTAAAGACAAGTCAAAGATAAAATGCTTTAGATGCGATGAACTTGGGCATTATGCCTCTGATTGCCCAAAGAAGAACACAGCTCAAGAAGCCAACCTCACCCAGGCCTACGACGATGAACCAACCCTTTTAATGGCAGCAGCTGCCGGTAACCCGAAAGAAATGGTGTATCTGAATGAATCCAAAGTACTACCCTCGAAATACCACAAAGAACCAGTATCTGACAACACCTGGTATCTAGATAATGGAGCCTCAAATCATATGACAGGTAAAATTCTTGGTTTTTCCTTAATAAACAAGAATGTTGGAGGGAATGTAAGGTTTGGAGATGGGTTAACTGTCATAATAGAAGGAAGGGGTTTAATCATCTTAGAATGTAAAAATGGGGAACAAAGATTGCTAACTGATGTATATAACATTCCCATGCTTAAGAGCAACATTTTAAGTCTAGGCCAAGCAACAGAGGGGGGGTGTGAAATAAGAATGAAGAATGAATTTCTATGGATGTATGAGAAGAGTGGCAATCTGTTAATGAAAGTAGAAAGATCCCCAAACAGATTATATAAAATCCAGCTAAAACTAGGATCACCTATGTGCTTTCAAGCACAACTAAATAAGGAAGCGTGGATATGGCATGGTAGGCTTGGCCATGTCAGCTTTGACACAATGAAGTCTATGGCATCAAGAGGAGTTGTCAAAGGACTACCATTATGTAACAAACCTGTGAAGATGTGTGAAGCATGCCTAGCAGCCAAGCAAACAAGATCAACTTTTCCTGCTTATACTGAATACAAATCTGATTTCCCTCTGGATCTAGTGAGCATGGATCTGTGTGGACCCATCACACCAGAAACACAAGCAGGAAACAAATACTTTATGCTAATAGTTGATGACTGCACCAGGTACATGTGGGTATACATGCTTAGATCAAAAAGTGATGCACTTGAAATGTTCAAGAGGTTTAAAAGGTAAGTAGAGAATGAATTTGACCTCAAGATCAAGTGCTTAAGAACTGATCGTGGAGGGGAGTTTACCTCTACTGAATTTAGTCAGTTTTGCAGTGATCAAGGTATCAAAAGGCAATTAACCACTCCATACACACCCCAACATAATGGGATGGTAGAAAGAAGAAACCGAACTGTGTTAAACATGACCAGAAGTCTGCTGAAAGCAATTCAACTACCACAGAACTTATGGGCAGAAGCTGTAAGACATTCAGTCTATCTGCTAAACAGAATACCCACAAAACCACTTCAAGGGAAGACCCCTTATGAAGGATTAAAGGGGAGGAAGCCTAGTATCAAACATCTTAGGGTGTTTGGATGTGTTGCTCATGTCAAGGTGGTGCAACCAAACCTCTCTAAGTTTAATGATAGAAGTATCCCTATGGTGTATTTGGGCCCAGAAGAGGGCACAAAGGGTGAAAGGTTTTATAATCTAGTGACAAACAAGTTAGTAATAGCAAGAGATGCAGAATTTGAAGAATCTCAGAATTGGGACTGGTCAAAGAATGAACCTGAAGAAAAAGATGACAAGCCTTGATGGACTAAATTTAATGTTCAAGATGAAGGGTTTAATACACATGTTCAGTCCAATGATCAATTCAGTGATCAAATGGATATTGAAAGGCAATCCAATAAGATCATGCAATCACACGAACACGAACATCACGAACATGAACCCATCAGGAACTACAATCAAGGTCCAGAGACAAATGCTAATACAGTACAACAAGCTACCTTGAGAAGATCAGGAAGACAAGTAGTAAGACCAGCGTGGTTCAATGACTTTGTACTGGCTGAATCAAGTGAAGCAAGTTCAAGCAGACAAGAAGAGTTCACTGGAGATTTATTGATGGTAAATGAAGCCTCATTGTTAAAGTTTAAAGAGGCAGTGAATGTTGAAGCTTGGAGAAAGCACTGAATGAAGAAATAAATGCAATAGAGAGAAATAATACCTGGAGTTTGGTTGATTTACCAGTTGGTGTGAAGCCAATTGGACTGAAATGGTTGTATAAAGTAAAGAGAGATGCAGCTGGAACAAGACATAAAGCCAGGTTAGTTGCAAAAGGCTATATGCAACAATATGGAATGGACTTGGAAGAAGTTTTTGCCCCCGTAGCGAGCATGGAGACCATCAGATTGATACTTGCAATGTCAGCAAAATTAGGGTGGTATGTACATCATTTAGATGTCAAGGCAGCTTTCTTAAATGGAGTGTTGAAAGAAGATGTGTATGTAGTTCAACCACAAGGCTATGAGGTAAAAGGAGCAGAGAAGAAGGTATATAAACTGAAAAAATCTCTCTATGGTTTAAATCAGGCACCAAGAACTTGGAATAGGTGCTTAGATGAAGTGATGAAAGGATTGAATTTTGTTAGATGTCAAAGAGAGGCAGCAGTGTACTTGAGATCATGTTCAGTAGGGAAAATTATGGTTGGTGTATATGTAGATGATATGATAGTTGCTGGTAGTGACTTGGAAGAGGTTGAAAGGTTCAAACTAGAAATGAAAACTAAATTTGAAATGACTGATCTTGGTTCACTCAGTTATTATTTGGGAATTGAAGTGAGTCAAAGGAAGGAGGGTATTGCTGTGAAGTAAACTAAATATGCCCAGAAGATTCTGAGTGTAGCTGGACTGGAGGAATGTAATGAAGCTAAGATTCCAATGGAACCAGGGTTGAAGCTGGGATCTTTGAATTCAGAAGTAAAGGCTGATGTGACTGAGTACAGGAGAATAATTGGGTCCTTGAGGTATCTCACACATACAAGGCCTGATATCATGTATGTCGTTGGATATTTGAGTAGATTCATGTAGAGTCCGAAAGTAAAGCATATGAAAGCAGTTAAACATGTGCTTAGATATGTTAAGGGTATACTGAACTATGGTATTAGTTACAGCAGGATAGTAGGAGGAGGATTGATAGGATATAGTGACAGCAATTATGCTGCAGGAGATGGAGATGGAAAATGCACATTAGGGAATGTGTTCTATTACAATGACAGTCCTATATCCTGGAGTTCACAGAAGCAACAGACAGTTGCGCTTTCTAGTTGTGAGGCTGAGTTTATGGCAGCCACAACTACAGCTTGTCAAGCAATTTGGTTACAAGGTTTGATAAATGAATTAATGGGTCAAGTGCAAGATACAGCAGTGCTAAAGGTGGATAACCGATCAGCTTTGGCATTGATGAAAGATCCAGTGTTTCATGGTAGGTCAAAGCACATTGAACCAAAGTACTATTTCATCAGAGATTGCATTGAGAAGAACAAGAATCGAGTGGAATTTGTTTGTGGCAATCTACAGAAAGGTGATATTTTTACAAAACCACTACCAAGGATGAAATTTGCAGAAATAAGAAGCTTGATAGGAGTTGAAGATTTGGTTGAGAGGTTTTGGAATTAAGAGGGGAGATTGTTGGATTAATTCCAAAATATAGAAGTCTATAATTGTCAATTGTGTTGACTTGTAAGGGGTGTTATTGTACATGTTGAAATTGTGAGGATAGTTAGTGTAATATGGTAGTTGTTTGTAACAACCATTTGATTTTGTGCAGATGGAATATAAATGAAAGATTGGTGGGATTAGTAGGTACCACCAAATAGGATCATAATCAATACGAAGTATTTTGATTGATTTCTTTTCTTCGATCTATTCTGTTTTCTCTTATTGACGAACCTTCTTTGCATGAACTTTTTCTGCATAACATACTTTGGTTTTAAGTCAATGCTTTTCTATGTATTATTAAGCATCAATTGCAAGTGCTCCAATATATTTTTCCCCATAATGGCAAAGTAATAAGCTAATCCATTCAAGCTGATCTTAAATTTCGTTATTAAAAAATGAAAACTAACAATCAGTTATTGTAACGTGCCACATTATTAGGGTAAGGGTAGTTCATACCATTCTTATCTAACTTGTATCTAAACATCTTCCTTTAATGACATCTTCATCCCTTTGGCGGGTATATACTGTCAAATACTTACCGGTGTGTCCTATTTGATCCGCTAATATTTACAAAAGATATAGACATACTACAAATAATAATTAACATAAGTTCTTGTTCTATAAATGCTAAGTTTAATCATCTACACAGAGACTATCGACGCGGGTGTGCAACTCTATTTCATTATTAAGAACAATTATAAGGTAAACATACACATAAAAAATATTAGCACATTTCTTCTTGCCCTTTTAAAAGACATGTTACAGTGATAGGTTTGACATGTTTTTGTGTGTGGTGTTTGAAATCATTTTCCCATTTCTCTATTGCAAAACAGCTTACATGAAGAATATTCATCTAATGAAGCAGCACCATAAGGAGCAACAAGTGATTCAGAGTTATGTCAAATATATATATTCAATTCTATTGTTGGATAGTTTTAGGTGTCTATTGTTTGGTAGATCGAGTTGTGTAGGTTGGGCTTGGATTGCTTTGCTGTTGATGGGCTTCTCCTGTGTGCTGGGCTTGCACTTTGGATGTTGCTGCTGGGCTTATTGCAGATAAGGCCCAGATTCAGTTGCCCCGGGTTTACCCGTTTTGGCTCTAAAAGATACGCGGGTCATCGGGGATCTATGGTTTGTTTGTTTGTTTCTCTTCTGGAGTGCTTATATAGGTTTGGTGTGTGCTGTAGTTCTCTGAGTTCTTGAGTATCACATGCTCTTTCTCTCTAAGTTCTTTCTGTTTTCTTTATAGTTTGATTCTTGGTTCATCGTGTTGATGGTCGGCGTGGTTTGTTCTTGAAATCATTTGCATATTCAACTAGATCATCCATGATTAGTTAGTTTACCTATGATCATTCCCATGATCCCTCGTACGCATGTTTACTTCATTTGTTTGTTTTCCTATTTGCACTTGTTTATAAACCATAAAGTAATAAAATTTTTGTAACAGAAAATTGCCTCAGTTTCGATCTTCTTGAACCCTTATTTCTTGAAGTACTCGCTCAAAGGGTTTATCAACAGGTGTCTCTCTCATTGTGGATATATAGTATAATGGATGATAATGGTTAAACCGTTAAGTGATAGTTATTAAGGTTTGATAAAAGTAATTATTTTCAGTTCAAAAGATTAAAAACATTAATTTACTTTCAAAAGTTTTATAAGTTTTTTCAATTTTAGTTCAAAAATTTTGTTATTTTGGATTCAAGTTGAAACAAGTATTAAAACTTTGGACTAAAATTATATCAACTTATGAAACTTTTGAAGCTAAATTGATATATTTAATCTTTTGGAGAAAATGATTAACTTTGTCAAACCTCTGGGAGTAAAACCGAACTTAACTCAAACCTTTAAATGAAGTTGCAATTCAGAATTGATATGCATGATTGTAATGGTTAAGCAAGGATGGATCAAATTTGTAGGAGTCTAATGCTTCATGAAAAGATTTTTAGAAGTAGGAAGCTTAAACTTAGTCTGTATACATAATTAGTATTTGTATAAGTGAATTATGTTGGAAGTAATTTAATCAAGAAATCTTAATTAATTATAGTGTAATTAGAAGTCAAAATAAAAGTCAAACAGAAAGTCAAACTGTTGTAAGTTGACGGTAATTAAAGAGTTAGTTGTGTTAGTTTTTGTAATTTGTAATCTCCATTGTAATGGTATAAATACCCTATTTATATGTCGAATTATGTGTGGAATTTCAAAAGTATTTGTATGATTTGTGTTTCTTGTTTTGAGTTTTGACCCTGTGTTCCACCGGGTTCCCTGCACAATCTGTGTAGAACCCAATCTTATTGTTCATCCATATTATGATCCCATATTGTTAATTGATCATGGGCATCAAATTATGTATGAATGTTAAGAGTCTAAAGCATGCCTTTATTACTATGGGTCAAGTAACCAAATGGGACAATATGAAGTTAGTTATTGGTGCGGTTAAAGTTAGTTAACTACCCGTTAGATATGGTAGTTTTGTCGGTTAAGATTAGATATCATACACCGACAAAAGGGGTGTGTGATTTAGATTGTCGATTCATGCCTATAAATAAGTGTCAATATAATTAAACCAAAATATTAAATGTATGCAATCTTTGTGTGTATATTAAAACGTGTTTTACTACAAATTTTTATTGTAAAGTGTTTTGCATCATTCCCAATACCAATAATTTTTTAAATAACCACATAAACATTGGTTATTTGGGCATAGATAAGAAAGAAAGTGAATAAAAATTGATCGTTTGATATGATCAAAGCAAAGAAACCAAGTCATTTGAAGCGATCAAAATTAAAGAATTAGTTGCGTGAGGCAATTGCAAAGAGAAGATGAAACTGTGTGATAAGATCAAACCTTGATGGAGCTAACCAAAGTGTGTATAATTGTAGTTCTGAATGCTCTACCAATTGGTAGAGGATTTAATATATAAGTGATAAATTTACAATATTGGGTTACAACAATTAAGTAATTACATACTAGTACATAAAAAATCAAAACTATACATTTTATTCTTTAATATCCCCCCTCAAGCGAGAGCGTGGCGGACCAATATGAAGCATTTGGCGAAAGAATTCGAATTGATAACGAGAAAGACTTTTAGTGAAGACATCTCCCACCTGAAGCTTGGTTGGTATAAATTTAGTATGTAATTTCCCAGAGGCCACAAGTTCATGAATAAAATGATAATCAAGTTTAATGTGTTTCGCTCTTTTGTGTGAGAAGGGATTTTGCGTAAGAGATAACGCACTTTGATTGTCACACAATAGGGTTGGGCGATCTGGCGGTAACGCGTGTAACTCACGTAGAAGATGAGTCACCCAAATTATTTCTTCAGCGGTGTTTGCCATTGCACGATACTCGAATTCACAGCTTGACCGAGAAATGGTGGGTTGTTTCTTTGCACTCCAGGACACAAGATTTCCACCAAGAAAGATAGAGTATCCGTATGTTGAACGACGTGTTTCAATACATCTAGCCCAGTCAGCATCAGAGTAGCCAATAATAGATGAACTAGATGGTTTGCAAAAGTTGAGCCCAAATGTCAATGTTCCTTTGAGATAGCGAAGGATTCGTTTGACCTGCTGGTAATGCATGACAGTTGGCGCTTTAAGAAATTGACTAACTTGATTAACTGTGTACGAGATATTCGGACGTGTGATTGTCAAATACCGGAGAGCACCAACAATGGAGCGATACAAAAAGATATCTTTAGTGTACCTATACTGATTCAAAAACAAACCATTAGAAGTATAAGTGACCTCAAGCCCAAGAAAGTAGTTGAGCTCCCCTAAATCTTTAATGGTAAATTCTTTGTTGAGGTGGGTAATAAACTTAGCAAGAACAGGAGGTTGGTTTCCAGTTAGAATGAGGTCATCAACATAAACAAGCATATACATAATGCAAGAGTCACATTTGAAGACAAAGAGTGACATGTCGGCACGGCTACACGTAAAGCCGTTATTTAGGAGAAAATTGCTAAGTCGATGAAACCAAGCACGTGGAGCTTGTTTGAGCCCATAAAGAGCTTTGTTTAACTTACAAACATTATTGGGGAAGTTTGGATTAACAAAGCCCGGAGGTTGTTCCATGTACACGCATTCCTTGAGATGGCCATCTAGGAATGCATTATTTACATCTAATTGATGTAACTTCCAATTATTTGTAATAGCTAAAGACAGAACGACTCGCACCATGGTTGCCTTTACAACAGGGCTAAACGTATGAGAATGGTCAAGGCCAGGGCCTTGACTATAGCCTTGAGCCACAAGTCGTGCTTTGTGTCGTTCAATGGATCCATCGGAGTGGTACTTGGTTTGAAAGAGCCATTTGGAACCAACAACGTTGCGGTTCACAGGGCGAGGAACAAGACACCAAGTGTTGTTTTTCCGAAGAGCCTCTAGTTCACGATGCATGGCTTGGATCCATTTGGGGTCTTTAATGACAGTTTTGTATGTTTTTGGGTCGTTGGAAGCCAAAAGAGCAGTATGGAGGGGGTTTGTGACGAGTGAAATGTCGGCACGATGACGGGGTTTACAAAAGCCTGCCTTGGCTCTAGTAGTCATGGGGTGAGACGGGGGTGGAGGTTGAACACTATGAGGTGGTGAGTCGATCACCGGAGAGGGAGTGGGTGCCTCAGACGACGGAATTATGATGTCAGGAAAAGATGGACCAGGAGCATTTGTTGACGGGACAGTGGGTTCTGGGGATAAATCCACGTTTGAACCAAGTGAATGAGTTTTTGGAGTTGGGGTTTCAGTAGTGGAGAGGGAGTTGGTTGATTGTATGGTTGAGGAGACTAAGGGAGGTGCAGTTTATGGGTTTAGTTCATTGAAGGAACTAGTAGGTTGGTAAGTCCATGCAGAGAGTGCATGGAGAACTTAAAGATTTAGCTGTAGAGTTTTGTTTGTAGATGGGTAGTTCAAGTGAAGTCACGGGGTTGGTGGGTTTGTTAAGAGTAGTATCAAATGATTTCTCCAGAAAGGTTATGACTTGAAGCGTGTTAATAGGCTGGCCTTTTTTAGTGCTTTCAAAGGGGAATATTGTTTCATCGAAGCGTGCATGTCTCGTGATGTAAACACTAGAGGAGACCGAATCAAGGCAATGATAGCCTTTATATTTGGAGCTATAGCCGATAAAGATGCACGGAAGACTCCGAGGAGCAAGTTTATGAGGAGAGTAATCACGGAGCATCGGAAAAACTCTACAACCGAATGTACGCAATGTGTTATAATCCGGTTGGTCTGAGTACAATACTTGAAATGGAGATTTGCCGTCTAAGGTCGGGGTTGGCACGCTATTTATAATAAAGATGGCAGAGGAAAAAGCATCCACCCAATATGAAGGTGGAAGCCGAGCATGAAATAGCATGGCTAGACCCGTTTCGACAATGTGTTGATGTTTACGTTCGGCTCGACCGTTTTGTTGGGGCATGTATGGACACGACAAGCGATGAAGTGTCCCATTTTCTTCAAATAACTTACGAACACGATGATTGACAAATTTTGTCCCATCGTCACTTTGAAAGACTTTAACTTTTCTTGAAAATCGTGTTTGAACAAACTTTATAAAAATATCCAACACATTATAAAACTCAGCTTTGCTAGAAGAGCCACTCGCTCTGTAGTGTTGTCACACAAGATAAGCACGCTGCCCGCATAAAGCCAACAAAACCTTGAGTGATTATCAACAAATACTGCATAATACAAAAAATTATCATTTGATACAATTGGAGCGGGTCCCCATAAATCACAATGCACAAGATCTAAAGGGTGAGAAGCACGTTTATTATTATCATTAAAAGGTAAACGATGTGCTTTGGAAAGTTCACATGAAGAACAAACAGTAGGTTTAGGCAAAATAGAGGTTAAAGATAAGCAACCAAGTTTTTGCAACAGATTTATAGTAGCAAAAGAAACATGTCCTAAGCGTGAGTGCCAAGTTTCATACGACGCTTTAGGGCAAGATGAAGTAGCCATTAAGGCTTTATGATCGGTGTGCAAAACATAGAGGCCATCTTCAAGACATCCCCGGGCTAGGACCTGATGAGTTTGTCGATCCTGAATAAAAAAAGACGGGTAAGAAAATAAAACATCAACATTATTGTCTTGTGTCGATAAAAGATTTTTAGTAATTTCAGGAACAACCAATACATCACGTAAATGAAGTGTATTAAATAAAGAGGTGTGACCTGTATGAGTGACGGGAAGGCATTGACCATTCCCAAAGGTCACAGTTTCGTTACCTGATCAGGGAGTCGGGTTTGTAACGGAAGTAGGAGAGGCGGTCATATGGTCTGATGCTTCGGAATCGACATACCAATCAGGTCCACTCGAGTTAACATGGCATTGGGTATGAAATGCATGAGCCAACTTTTCATCGATTGAAGTATTCGTTTTGACATATGATGCAAGACTAGGACAAACGTTGGCGTAATGGCCTTCTTTTCTACACGACCGCCGACCTCGATTACTCCCGCCTGCAGAAGCAGCCCCCTGGGAGAAGCGACACCGCGACCCCTATTGACAGGGGGTGAGCGATTGTTTTGAGCAGAAAACGCAACCAGGTTTGGAGCAGACCTGTGAATGGACTTCACAAACATTTCATGGCTTTCAGCGCGAGCCAATAGATCAGAGAAGAATGGCGCAGGTCTAGCGGAACGGACGGAGGTCGAAAATGATTGAAAAGATGGTCCAAGACTACAGAGGAACCAGTGTAGTTGATCAGAAGCATCGACCGGGTGACCAATCGCACTTAATTGGTCACAAAGAAGTTTGAAACTAAGACCAAACTCTGCCACCAACTTGTCTCCTTTTTGAGTGAGACGGAGTTGGTCGCGGAGATTTTGAAGACAGTCAACTGAAGAGTTACAGTAGGCAGCCTCAAGAGCGATCCATATTTCGCGCGCCATAGAGAGACCAACGACAACCGTGACGGCTTCCTCAGATAGAGAGGCATGAAGGATGATCACGGTCTTCTGGTCAGCAGCAAGCCAGGTAGAAAAGCAAGGATTGTCAATGGTTTTATCAGCCTGAACAAGAGTCGAAGGGGGAGCAACAACGACCCATCGACATGAGCAATCAGATTCTGAAAAGTTAATATTGGTACCATTTGATTCTTCCAAAGTAGGTAGTTTGTGGATGATAATTTGATAGTGAGCATATGGATTAAAGTGTTGAGAGGAAGAGAGGATTCAGTAGATGCAGAAGCCATGGGAAGGGAAAGGAAGATGATCGGCAGGGAAGAACAAAGGAAAAGGCAGAGGGGAAGGTGGAGAGAATAGGGGAGTCAACTTTTTAATTTGCTAATGATACCATGTGTATAATTGTAGTTCTGAATGCTCTACCAATTGGTAGAGGATTTAATATATAAGATGTAAATTTACAATATGGGGTTACAACAATTAAGTAATTACACACTAGTACATAAAAAATCAAAACTATACATTTTATTCTTTAATACAAAGGAAACGAAGAAAATGATGAAGTAAGTATGATGACGTAAAGAAAATTAAAGCAATGGAGATGTAAGTGAAGAATATGATGAAGTATGAGTTTATGGGAGTGTATAGAAGTGGTAAACTTAAACTTAGTTTGTATATATAGTAAGTATTTGTATGGGTTAATTATGTGTGTATGTAAAGGTCTAGACTGTGGTGTATTAATCTGGTTCAAGTACCCAAAAGGGTCGATTATATATGTATGTAATAGTTTAAACCGTGTCTGTATTAGTATGGGTCAAGTTACCAAATTGGTTGATAGGAAGTTAGTTATTGGTGTGGCTAAAGTCGGTTAATTACCTGCCAAATATGCTAGTTATGTCAGATAAGATTAGTTATCACACAACAACCCAAGGGATGTATAATTTAGATGTGTCAATTCATGCCTATAAATAATTATCAATGTAATCAAATCATGTAATGAATGTATACAGTCTATGTGTGCATGTCAACAAGTGTTTTACCGAAGATCTTAATCGTAAACATCTGTTTTGCATCGTCCCTATTACCAAGAAAGATTAACAACAACATTGATTCGGCTATATTTTAACTATAGAAAGGAGATGTTAACATGTAAGGTTAACAAAGGAGTATTTTGATCTATGTGTATTTAAGTATTTTAATTAATTATACTACAGGATATTTTGGTCATTTCATGGCACTTAACGGAAAAAGTTAACTGTTTATTTAGCTCAGATACCAAACCTGTTGCGTTCATACTTACCTTGCGACTGATCACGTTGTAGTTTTCAAAACTTGAGGACCAAAATCGCAATTTATACATGGCACAAGAACCATCAGTGTAATTTACTTTAATGCTAAAAATTCCTTATGTTCTGCACATACATAGGTTGGTATACATAATATACTTTATTTTATGCATATATATGCATGTATTTAACTAAAAAATAATAAGTGTATATGTATAATAGGCCACCCGGAATACTTTCAC
The DNA here is from genome assembly GCA_025506415.1 of Flaveria robusta. Lineage (NCBI taxonomy): Eukaryota > Viridiplantae > Streptophyta > Magnoliopsida > Asterales > Asteraceae > Flaveria > Flaveria robusta. Next base: position 20,541,092 of record CM046466.1, read on the forward strand.
CGACGGATAGATCCCTCCGTGAAGTGGCTCCCATAGGCAATACTACGTATATCGAAAAACATGATGTCTGTAATGCATATTCGGTCCGGTCGTTTAATGTTTATTTTCAACTATGAGAAATATCTTGTTACTTAGTAGCAATGTAAATAATAAAAGTATAAAGTTTAGATGAGTTTTTTTCATTATTTGTATCTTTTTAAATGCTTTTATAGTTGTATGCATATAACTAAAAGATAATAAAAATATTTGTATATATTTGACCATCTGAAGGTTTTCTCTGACGAATGGATACATGAGTAAAGTGGCTCCCCATTGATGATACTACATGAGAAAACAAGGCATGTGCAATATTTGAATGGCTTAGTAACAATTTAAAGAGCAAATTACTATTTTGGTCCTTGTGGTTTGGTCATTTTAACCATTTGAGTCCAAAAATGAATTCTCTAACAAATCAAGCCCTATGGTTTATATTTTATAACTCTTTCAGTCTAATACACTAACAGAGTTATATTTTTCAGTTAATTTTTAAAAAAATGACAAATATGCTCTTGGACTGAAATGGTTATTTTTAATAACCTCAGGAACCAAAAATGTAATTTACACTTTCACACAAACATATTATATATATATATATATATATATATATATATATATATATATATATATTATAATTTATATTATATATTTACACGAATTGTTTTTATTTTTATTTTTCAAAGTTTTTTAAATTTTAATTTTAAATCGCTCGGTTTTAAAAATCGCATTTAAACCATTCATCTTATTTTACGGAAAATTTAAAACCGTTTGGCTTATTATACTTCTTATTTAAACTGTTAAACTTACTTAAACGTACTTTTAATCTCTTTGTTTTATTTAAACCGTAAAATATTTTTAACTGTTATTTTATTTTAAAATCTTTTTTTAATCGTTCAATTCTATTAAGATTCTTTTTTAAATTTCATGTATTTATAAATAATTTTAATTATTCGGCTCGTTTAAACATAACTTTATCTCTTAATTTTATTTGAAAATCTTTTTACTATTCGTTTATTAAAAAGATACGTTTTTAAACCAACCTTTTAAAATTATTTAACTATTTAACTAATATGTGTGTGTATATGTATAAAATATTTTTATTTTTTAAAATTTTAAAAATATTTTTTTAAACCGTTTGGATCTTAAACTGATAATTTAATTACTAAAAAACGTTGTTATGTGTTTTTAAACCATTTGGTTTTCTAAACATCATTCATTAAACATTTAGTTTTTAAAAATAATTTTTAAAACGTTGATTTTTTAAACAATTTTTAAAATCATTCATCTTCAGACCGTTTGGCTTTAAAATCTTTCGGCTTTTTAAACGTATTTTTTATAATCATTTGGCTTTTTAAATTTATTTTTTAATCGTTCGTCTTACTTAAATGTCTTTTAAAATTTTTTATTTTCAAATGTTTTATTTAAATGGCTTTTTAAACCGTTCCACTAATTAAACTTCATTCTAAATTTGTTTGTCTTATTTAAATTTCTTAATTAAATGTCTTTTTCAAATTGATTGGTTATAAAAGAACGGGATAAAATTACATTTAAAAGAGCTGAATAATTAAAAATATGTACAAATACCAAAAATTAAAAAAAGAAGCTTAATAGAATTGAACAATTAAAAAAATACGTTTAAATAAAATAACAGTTAAAAATACTTTGTGGTTTAGATAAAAACAAATATATTAAAAGTACGTTTAAGTAAACTTAACGCCTTAAATAAGAAGTATAATAAGCTAAACGGTTTTAAATTTTCCGTTAGATAAGATGAATGGTTTAAATACGACGTTTAAAACCGAGCGATTTAAAATTAAAATTTAAAAACTTTGAAAAATAAAAATAAAAACATTTCATGTATATAATATATAATATATAATATATAATATGTTTGTGTATGAGAGTAAATTACGTTTTTGGTCCCTGAGGTTATTAAAAATAACCATTTCAGTCCAAGGGCATTTTGGTTATTTTATTAGAAACTAACTGAAAAATCTAACTCTGTTAGTGTATTGGACTGAAATAGTTATACAATACAAACCATAGGGCTTGATTTGTTAGAAAATTCGTTTTTGGTCTCAAATGATTAAAATGACCAAACCACAGGGACCAAAATAGTAATTTACTCCAATTTAAATAAGAGAAAGTTTAAAACTTAAAGTGATTTTTTTTGTAGTTTTTGTCTCTTTAAATGTTTTTGTTTCTTCTCTCTCATTCCTCATTTTAAAACTTTGGAATTCTAAATTTTGTTTCAGATTAAAGAAACCAAAGAATTGACAAGTTATGTAAAAACGTAAAGTTCAAGTTGGATAGAATTTGGTATGAGATAATGGAATGGATGAAAAAATAAAATGAATAAGAGAATGAAATGGATAAAAGAATAAAATAAATCATTAAATTCCATAGTCCTGTTTGGTTACCCTTTTGGATTGAAATGAATCATTACTGTGTGTTGTTTATTATGTATGAAAAAACAAAAAAATAAAATGTAAAAGTAGTTATGGTGGCGATGGCGGTTGCCGGTGGTGGTTCCCGGCGGCGGCGGTGGCCGGCCAAGGTTTCCGGTGGCGGCGGTGGCAGGTGGTGGTTCCCGGCGGCGGCGATGGCCGGTGGTGGTTCCCGGTGACGGTGGTTTTCGGCGGCGGTGGAGGTAGGTGGTTGGCGGCGGTGGCCGGTGGTGGTTCCGGGTGGCGGTGGTTTTCGGCGGCGGTTGGTGGTTGGCGGCGGTTCGTGGTTGTTGGCGGCGGCGGCGGCGGCCAGTGGTTGGCAGCGGCGGTGGCCGGTGGTTGGCGGCGGCGGGCGGTGGTCAATGGTGGTGGTGGATGCTAGTGATGAATAATCTTGGTGGCCGGTGGTGATTGTTGTGGTGGGTGAGTGGGTGGTATTAGTGACAAGAAGGGATGAAATGAAAAAATAAAGGGGGTGGGGGTGGATAGAATAAATTTGAGAGAATATAATCAACTATGTAATGGTTCATTAAATTACCTTTGCCAACCAAAAATATCTTTTTTATTCACACTCAATGATTTATTCCATTCCGTCGTTTATTTCTGCATACCAAACGCTATATAAGTAGAATAACATATCCATAATTAGCATGCAATTAGTATTATACTTATTCTCTCATTAAAATGACAAATGGAAAAAAAATATCATTAATGATTGAATTAAACTAAAGTAAAAATACTTTGAAAATAAATTAAGAAACATGAAAAAAAAAAAAAAAAAAAAAAAAAGAGCTTATATCGGTTTCAAAATGTGATAAACAATCAATCGTATTCGGTTTAAGAATTGTTTATTTAGTGGCAAAATTGGTTTATGATAACATAATCTAATAAGGTGCATAGACATAGCTTGTTTTAATCATATGGTTAACGTAGAGCACGATTCATATACTTACACACTAAGTGTCTGCTTCTTTGATCGAAGTTCACTAGATGACATACTATAAATCATCTAAGCATCGATCTAATTAACATAAGAATCAAATCAAAGAGTTATAGAGGAAATTTAAAGAAAATAAACCAAACTATAAATGTTAACGCTTTTTAGATAACTCTCTTTAGAATCTAAATAGAACCTTTTTGAAAGTGTGTTATGTTAAATTAATTTATTTAATGTATTAGTTTTTAAAAAGAGTATATTTTATCTGATTACTTTCTTTCGTTTTATGGTCATATCATAAACTACCATTATAACACACGTCGGGTTTAATATCATTATTAATATATAATCTTATTTTGGATAAACTACCATTATAACACACGTCGGGTTTAATATCATTATTAATATATAATCTTATTTTGGAAGCAGGCTCTTATCTATTGCTAGATGCATGGTTTACTTACATTCTCTTCCTAAACCTCGTTAATGGCTTAGATTTACTATGTTTTGTTATGGTTATTATTAATATATATAACCTTATATTGTTAATAGATATTTCAATTCAAGTTTTTATTACTACCAGACTATACTTTGCTTCTGTGTATAAAAATAATAATTGTTGCCGTCTTTCTCTATGTTAAGTTACTATTTTACAAACCCTTTTTTCTGTTGCTTTTAGTACATATGTTTTCCACATATATACTTGGGACAATTATACCTCTTTAGTCCATTTACAAGCCCAAATGATCAAAACCTCACCCAACAAATCGCATGGTTTGGTTTTTTATTATTAAATTTTAGTGAATTATTTTTGTCGAAAGGGTTTGATTTCGTGTTGCAGTCAAGTTTAGAAATATGTTTGAAGCAATTTTATATCACTCTTTTATGATCAGCGAACATTAAACAAAATCTATTCAAGACGGTATAAAGCAAGCAAGCTAAACTGCATATTACATGGTGTCACAAAAACCCTAAACGGGAACACGAGAGAGCGGCGAGAAGTGTGGGTAAAGATTTGTGTGTACAAAACACACAATGATCTCATCTTCACTCTTTAAAGCTTGAGAAAACATCGACCCACTCCACAACTCGCGAGAACTCATAGTCCAATAACTCTTCAGATGCCAACAAGAAGCCTAGTGCATTAGTAGTCTAGTCTAGCACAACGCCGGTCAAAGTTCAATACAAAAAGAAATTGAAACAGATTAGTCAAAAGATTGTGTTTAGACATAGTATTAAAAGAGTCTATATATATAAAATGTGTATATTTTTAACACTGTCCTTCCCTAGAAAAAAAAGCGTTTAATGGCTAAACATATATGTGTTAGATTCAAATGTAATGGTTAGTTGGAAGTAAGTCTAGGGGGAAAAGTTATAACATGAGTATAGTTCAAAGGGTGTTAGTTGTAATTGTTTAGTTAGTTTCAGTTAGTTGTAACAAACATTAACAAATTAATAAAAGGAGTTAGAGCTAATCACAAGGGTTAGGTTCGTTCGAGTATCTTCTTCTCTCTCAGTTTCTCTTTCTTGCTATTCCAACCCTAACAGTTGGTATTAGAGCTACCGATTCTCATCGGAGTTCTGTATTCCAATCACCATTCGATAGTGATGACGACTCGCAATCAAGAATTCGAGAAGCCTATTAAGGAACACGAGTTATCTTTACGTCGATTGGAGTCAGCTTCCAAGAAGAATTGCATAGATTTGGAAGGCCTCAAATTGGTTACAGAAAAGCAAGTATCGGAGATGTCTTATATGAAGACTCAACTCACAACGGAGATGTCTTCATTGAAATCGTAGATGAATGAGGTGATTAAGAGTTTACAAACCTTAAATTCTACTAATTTGGGTGTTCGTGAGGGAGGATCAATGATTGGAACCGTTAATCATCAGGATGATGAAGAAACGAGGCTCAATCGAAGTAACAATCGGTTCCCTAGAGTCGAATTTCCAAAATTTGATGGAACCGAGGTCGAAAGTTGGATTCAAAGGTGCGAACATTTCTTTGCGATAGATGAAACACCTGAGAGGCTTAAGGTTCGTTATGCTGTATTTCATGTGGAAGGAAGAGTCGTTCAATGGCATAATAACTTCGTTAAATCAAGAGGTACACCAGTATCTGATATTCCATGGGCGGAGTATATGTGATCTATTTAGGAAAGACTTGCTTCTACCTTAATTGTAGATGCAATGGGAGCTCTGAAGGCTTTTAATCAAGCAGAGTACTTAGAAGAATACTGTGACAAGTTTGATCTTCTGTTGAACAAGGTTGATATATTGGAGGAGTATGTTGTTAGCCTATTCATTGAAGGTTTGAATGCCGACATTAAGTGTATTGTGAGGCTATTCAAACCCAAACTCTTAAGGCAGGCCCACTCGTTGGTAAGGTTACAAAACCAGGCCAATATAACAATGGCCAATGGCAGCAAACAACCTTATAAACCGTCCTCTAAACCTTTCCACTCACAACTATTGGGTAACAGCTCTAAACTACCGCTATTGCCCACTTCACCAATTCTAGCTAATCCAATCAATTCATTTATACCTACTAAATGACTGACTAGCAGAGAATCTGATGAGAAAAGAGCAAGGGGGAGTGTTTTTGGTGCTCAGAAAAGTACACTCCTTGGCACAAATGTTCAAACACAAAGCAACTTTTCTTATTTGAGATAGTAGAAGGAGCTGAGGAAGGTAATGATGCCAATGAGGAATTTATGACCTCAGAAGGAATCTGAGTGGCTCAGGATCCCCTTATTTCTCTACATGCCATCATAGGTATTCCATCATATTCCACTATGAAGATTGAAGGGGCATTAGGCACTAAATAGTTGCAAATTTTGATTGATAGTGGATCAACACACAACTTTGTCAACGGGCAGTTGGCTACTCTGTTGAATAGTTGTATGCAAACAATAAATGACATCCATGTCACTATCACAGATGGTAATAGCTATCTTGTGTTTAACTATGCAAGGACTTTCAATGGTCCATGCAGGGGAGATGGTTTAAGGTAGATGTGTTAGTGAGTCCATTGAGTACTTATGATGTGGTACTTGGTAACAATGGTTGCAAACAATAAACTATATTGTATGGAATTTCAAGTCTCTAACAATGAAATTCTTATTAGATAGTAAACCATTTGTACTTAAGGGTATCCCTAGTCAAGAAGTCAACATCTGTACTATTCAGAAAATGACTTCATTATTGCAACCTAGTTCTCAATTAGCTCAAGCTCACTTTTTTAGTTTGCAAACTAAAGAAGCGTACCAGCATAACCCTCACATGCAAACTACTTTCGTTAATGATCAAATTTCACAACTTTTGGCTGAATTTGATGATATATTTGAAATTCCCACAGGTCTTCCTCCGAAGAGACTTGCGATCATAGAATTCGATTAAAATATGAAACCACTAACCTTAAACCTTAAACCATATCGATATCCTAATGCTCAAAAGAATGTGATCGAGTAGATGAATCAGGAACTTCTTGACTCATGGGTGATTAGAGGCAGCACTAGTGCTTTTGCTGCTCCTGTAGTATTGGTCAAAAAGAAAGACGGATCTTACCGAATGTGTGTAAGACTATAGGAAATTAAATGAGGCTACGATCAAAGACAGTTTCCCTATTCCACTTATTGAAGTGTTACTAGATGAATTGGGGGTGTGCTTCATTCTTTTCCAAGTTGGATTTAAGATCCGTGTATCATCAAATAAGGATGCAAGATGGAGATGTACACAAAACAACCTTTAAGACTCATCAAGGCCACTATGAATTCTTAGTGCTTTCTTTTGGTCTCACAAATGCACTAGCTACATTTCAATTATTGATGAATACTATCTTTAAACCAGTCCTAAGAAGAACCACATTAGTCTTCGTTGATGATATATTGGTTTATAGTTCATCATGGGAACAACATTTGTTGGATGTGAAGAAAGTATTGTTACTCATGTGCCAACACCAGCTACGGGCAAAATGTTCTAAATGCTCCTTTGGTAGCACTAAAGTTTAATATTTGGGGCCATATAATCACTGTTGTAGGCAGTGTTGTAAAAATCGCTAGGCGCTAGTCGGGTGGTGGGGTATCGCCTAGCGATTAATCGGGAGTAATTGGGATTAATCATTTTCGAATTTTTATATATAATTTTCATTTTATATATATATACACACACATTTTTATATGTAATTTTTATAAATATGTTTAGTTTTATATATATATAAACAAATCTGGCCGTATTTTTGAAATTTTTGCTGGATTTTTTAAAGTTCGCCGGAATTCCGCCGGAATCTCACCGGAATTCCGCCGGAATCTCGCCAGAAAGTCGCCGGATTCTGCAAAAATGCAGATTAGGGGCCGATTAACAGCCGACTAGATCCGATTAGGACCGATTTCTTCCCGATTTTGACCAATTTGACCGACTAGCGATTTTTGGCTCCAATTAGGGAAAATCCAATCAGTGCCTTATCGATTCCCGACTAGTCGCCGATTAATCGGCCGACTAGTTCGATTTTTACAACAATGGTTGTAGGTGTATCAACCGACACAAGGAAAATTAAAGCTGTTTAGATTTGGCCAACACCTACCAACATCAAGCAGCTGCGAGGCTTCTTAGGCCTTGCTGGCTATTATAAAAGGTTCATCAAGGGATTTGGAGTCATAGCTAAACCCATGACAGACCTACTCAAAAAAGATGATTTTTAGTGGCTAGAGAAGGCACAGGCTGCTTTTAATACTCTTAAGGTCACTCTTTGCTCATCCCCAGCACTAGCTTTTCCTAATTTCTCGAAAACCTTTGTGATTGAGACGGATGCGTCGGCTAAAGGTCTTGGTGCAGTACTCTTGCAAGAGGGACATCCTATTGCATATATTAGTAAATCGCTATCCATTCGCCAACAAGCACTTTCTGTTTATGAAAAAGAGCTTTTAGCTATTCTATTGGCTGTCAAAACATGGCATCATTACCTTGTTCTAAATCGCTTTGTGATCAAAACTAACCAGCAGAGCTTGAAACATCCGTCCGATCAAAAAATCATCACACCATTGAAACATATTTGGTTATCAAAATTAATGGTATATGACCATGAAATTCTGTATAAGAAGGGTAGTGATAACAAGGTGGCTGATGCCCTTTCAAGGGTTTCAAGTTTAGCCTTATTTTCGATGACTATCAGCTCCTTGGATTCGACATTGCTGGATAGGTTTAAGTTGGCATGGGATGGTCATCTTTTGACGAGAAAAGGAAAAATTTTGATTGGAAAAGATTCTGCCTTGTAAGTTGACATTCTCTCATGGTGCCATTCGTCTTCATTGGGGGGACACTCGGGTTATAAACCTTTGCTTGCAAGATTAAGGGAACTATTCTATTGGAATGGATGCTCGAAAGATGTATATCGATTTGTCAAAGAATGCTCCATTTTACAAAGGGCCAAATATGAAACGGTAGGCACTCTAGGATTGCTCAACAAACTACCTATTCCTAAATCCATTTTTACTGATATATCAATGGATTTTGTATCTGGGCTACCCAGGGTACAGGGCAAGGATACTATTTGGGTGATTTTCGATAGGCTTACCAAGTATTGGCATTTCATTCCCTTGTCCCATTCATATACAGCTGCTTCTTTGGCTCAACTCTATCTTGATCACATATTCAAGCTGCATGGGAATCCGGTCACTGTTGTGTCGGATTGTGATCCAGTTTTCATGAGCAGCTTTTGGGAGGAAATCATGCGTTTACAAAGGGTGGAATTAGCCACTTCAAGTGCATCCCAACCCCAATCAGATGGGCAGATGAAAATGTTGAATAGGTGTTTATAAACTTATCTCCATTGCATGACTATGGATTCTCCTTTACAGTGGGTGAAGTGGCTTCCTTTAGCTCAATGGTGGCACAACACCATTTTCCATTCAGCAATTCACATGTCACCATTTAAGGCTTTATTTGGATTCAAACCCAACATCCATATTCCATATACTACGGGAGACACTTCTCTTGCAGCAGTAGAAGTTTTGCATCGTGATCATGAGATTATGATTCAATTGCTTAAGAAATATCTTCACATGGCTCTGAATTGAATGAAGAAATTTGCTAGTTCGCAATGAACAGAGCGTATCTTCAACATAGGTGATTGGGTGTATGTTAAGCTACAACCCAATGTGCAAACTTCTTTGAAGGTTCACCGCCATACCAAACTTACTACGCGTTACTATGGACCTGTAAGAATCTTCCATAAACAATAACAGATCGATATCATGAGTAGAATGCGGAATGTAATCGTTCACGGCATAGAAATTGAAATATATAATGAAGAATCAAGCAACGAAAGTAAATAAACTTGAATTGTATTGCTCTCTGATTTCAAAAGGTTACAAGTATGCTCAAATCAGGAAATTCCTATCTTAATTACAAACATTACTAAAACAAGATATTTATACTAAACCTAAACGTCTCGAACGAGAACTAACTTCTTGCGCAGATCAAAAGTTCTCGGGTGACTAGATCTTGATCTTCAATATCTTCAATTGATTTCATGAGCCTCTACGTTTAATCCTTACAGGACCCTTCCATATTGTCCTAAAATTTGGTAGCTCTGCCTACCGTCTTGATCTTCCATTACAGTCCATGATCCATCCGACGTTTCATGTCTCTCTTTTAAAGCGTGCACATGGCCAGTACATTCCTGTTTTACCATTACCAGCGGCTCCCCGTTTTATGTTGCAACCACGTGTAGTGCTTAATCACCACTTGATCAAACACAATCGTTGATTTGCTGCACAGATTTTAGTTCATTGGCATGATCTTCCTGTTACTAATGCTTCATGAGAATAAGTTGATGAATTTTTTTTGTGTTTTCCTCAATTTCATTTTTTAGGACAAAATGTTGTAAGGGAAGGGTATTGTTAGATTCAAATGTAATGGTTAGTTGGAAGTAAGTCCAGGGGGAAAAGTTGTAATATTAGTATAGTTCAAAGGATGTTAGTTGTAATTGTTCAGTTAGTTTTAGTTAGTTGTGATGAACACTAACAAATTAATAAAAGGAGTTAAAGCTAATCACAAGGGTTAGCTTTGTTCGAGTATCTTCTTCTCTCTCAGTCTCTCTTTCTCTCTATTCCAACCCTAACAATATGTCATGCTAAGATTTTCATAAAACATGACATGTTGTTTGGAAAACAACCCTTTTGTAAGCATATCTGTAGTTTGATATGTAGAAATAGTTGATGTAGTTTTAATAGTTCTAGCTGCAATTATTCTCTAAACAAACTTGTATATCTCAAAATACCTAGTTCTGTCGTGAATGATAGGATTAACAACTACAGACATAACAACTTGGTTGTCTGAAAACTTATTAATTGGGACAAACATAGATACTTTTAACTCCTTTAGAACATTTAACAACCATAAAACCTCACAACTAGTTGCACATATAGATTTGTATTTTGTCTTTGTAGATGACTGAGACGTTGTAGACTGTTTTTTTCTTTTCCAAGACACTTAAGATTTTCCTGAAAATATACACCGGTTAACACATGCAGTTAATTCAAAAAGACTACCTTAGCTAAATTTTATACCTTTACTAGAAGCATTTTAGTAACCTTAAAACCCTTGATGCAAGTTGTAAAGGCACATTATTAAGACTACGCATAAACTTTCTTAAAACTTGATAGAATAGGATATGTCAAGACATGTATGCAACAAATATATCAGTTATCCAATAAGTTTTTAATAATCAATTATATATTCAAACAGATTATTATTATTCTTACAAATAGTAGAAATGATATGAGTTTGTTCAAGAGGTGTAGCGCAGATTTATAGGCACTCATACCGAATTCAGCCGATAACTCTAAGCAATACTTTCTTTAAGATATAACAAGCTTAGTACTAAAACAAAGAACTTTCATTCCTAAAGATATTGCAAGCTACCTAAGTCTTTAATGTTCTTAACATTTGTTTAATTTGATTCATCTTATTTATATTATTCCATGTTATAATTATATCATCCACACGCATAAGTAAAGCTATGAAAATTAGTATCTAAAGACTTAATAAATGATGAATAATCATCTTTGCTTTGCTCAAAACCAAACTAAAATACATTAAACAAGTTTAGCATTTCACATTCTTGGAGAATGTTATAATCCATTCAATGATTTAGACAATTTACATACCCTGTCATCAATTCTTTGAGAAATACCCCTAAGGTAAGGTCATAAAAACATCTTCATTCAGATTCTCATATAGTCACCATTTTTTATTATTGGTGAGCAATCTCGTTAAAATCAATTCCTTTTTTTATTATAACCCTTAACTACTAGCCTACCTTATATCTTTTAATTTCTCCATTTGACTTATACTTAGTTTGATATACCCAATGACACCTTATAGGTTTTTACCATCTATAAGGCTAATCATTTCCCATGTTTTATTTTGGTTTAGTGCCTCCATTTCATCATTCATGGCACTTATCTAATTGTTATCTAACACAACTTTTTTATATAATTTTTTGGTTCAATGCTTTTATTTAAATTGTCGAGAATACTTAATTTTGTAGGACTTAACTTTGAGTAATGATCCACTCTTCCAAGTCATACTTCACTTTGCCCTCAAGTGGGAAACATGCTTATGATAATATTACAAGCTGTATGCAAAGAGAAAGCGAGCCCTTTCGAAGATCCTGATGTTTGCTATGAGTATTGCATAGCTTATGCTTCACTATCTTTGGCAGTATGATTCTCCCGCATCATACTCTCCACCTCCGAAAGAGCTCGTCCTCGAGTTCTCCATCCGGATCAAAACCACGTGGGTCGAAAGGCTGCAAATATTGGTAAAACTATGATTATTGTTAACCAAGGAAATTTGTTCGTGTTATGCATGTTGTATTCGTTGTAATCCTTTTAGTAAAAGATTGGGCCGAGTTTTATTGAAATTCAATTAAGTGGACGAACATTATCATTAAAAGTCTTGTAATTTACTTGGAATATTTGTGTTCTGATACGAGCTACAAATTCTTTAATGTTGACTTTTGAGATTGGTACCCTAAGGACAGACATTATCATCATGATCAGACCCATAAATACTTTTACCAAGATCAAATTGCTCGATTGGAGTCTCACCTGAAGTCTTAGGACGACTGTTAGTGATATGATTATTCTTAGTGTTCTCACTGTTCACACTCTCCTCATCATCAATATTTTCGTTTTAATATCTTTTGCCTGAAGTTTATCAGCAAAAGAGAGTAAGAACTTTTTATCTTCAAAATTTAAAATATTATAACAAAATTTTACGTCTCTTGAAAACAAGATAGTTTTATTATCTAAACTTCTCCATTTATAACCGTTTTATTACTTGAATACCCAAGGAATACACATTGTTTCATAGAGTGTCCAAACTTAATATTATTGTATAAAATGGTACTAAAACACAAATAACCAAAAACTTTCAAGTGTTTGGAGAAGGTTTAAATCCAAACAACAATCCATAAGGGATTAAAAGATAGACTACCTCACGCTTAAGACCATAAAGATGGTGATTCCATAAGGGTTTAAAAGATCATTCTGTTCAAAATTAGAAGTAATAAATAGTTATTATAGGCCCGATAAAGAAAAAGTAGGTACTATAGGACTATTAGACTATATTATTTTTTTGGTTTAGTATTGATTATTATTAAGGTTGAGTCCACGGGTCCGATTTAGGTTTCTAGGGTCGTGTATAAACTCTATATGATGTAATCATAACCTATCAATAATATTTATTCTGTCTTTTACCATCTTACATGGTATCATAGTCTTTGGGTTCTGGGTACCTTATTCTCCCCTGCACCACCACAAAAACATACAAACCCTACCCGTCAACACCGAGTTTAAACCCTAGACAGGGCGGTGTGCCGCCACCGCCGCTGCCCTGTCCCACCTTTGTTTTATGTTCGTTTCTTCTCTACTTTTTAGTTTCAGTTGAATAAAGCTTTGTTATCGGTTGAATATTAAAACCGATTACCTCCATTCTCTTGGTTTGTTCACATTCACTCTCTTGGTTCATTTCTGGATTATGGCTTCAAATGTGCAGTAGTCACTATATTTCCTTTTTATCTTTCTTAGATCTATGGAACTTATCTCCTGATCTACGGATCCAAGAGACCGCCATTTGTCCACGGTCTCCGGTCTTGTTTTCTTTTTCTTTTTTATATCTACATATGTCATATCTTGGTCTACGGATCCAAAAGACTGTCGCTTGCTAGCCTTAAGACAACGCCAACGACTACGGTCGTTAGTCATCAGATAATCATTCCAGAAATCAAGAACCAAAGAACTATCAAACGCACTATGGATAGCACAGTCAACCAAAATTTGGATGACAACATCAAGCACAATATTAATTTGTTGGCAAATGTTTGGATATTCAAGTTGATCGAAGCATATTTATTTTATTATTTTTGGTTTTATGTTTTATAGTTTTAGCGTACGGTTAATTACGCTACGACTGCGGGTGAGTATTAGACTATATTGTTATTAGGGTTTAGTATTGATTATTATTAGGGTTGAGTCCACGAGCCCGGTTTAGATTTCTAGAGTTTTTTATAAACTCTATATAATATAACAATAAACTATCAATAATATTCATTCTGTATTTTACCATATTACAAGGACATGGTGTAACATGAACACAACTATACACCCATTAAAAATGGAAAAGAAACCATATCAAAACACTATTATTGTTTTGGTTTTCCGCAAATCCAAATCACAATTCGGTAGTGCTTATATAAATCTTGAATAAAGAAAATCAAATCACCGCTAAACATAACGTCGTAAAGGCATATCCAATCCAATTTTGCGATTCCCTACACATGTATTTTTTACGATACATAAATACCTTCACCTATATGTATAATAATGTTCAAAACATAAACATTGATAGAGCGTATATAAATAAGCGTAGTTATATATATCTTCTGCTAAACTTAATTTTAACATTTTCTTAAAACATAAATTTTTAATGCATAATGTATAATGATTAGAGGAATATTTAATTTTACAAGTTTATACGTGGATATATGAAATTGGCGCTATGAATAAATAATTTATTTACACCAACATTTAATCTGTGTGTAAATACAAACAATTTAACTAATTAGGAGATGTGGCGCAGTGTGACAATCCTTTGACATGTGATTTGTATTTTCACATTTAAAACATGAACTGTCATAATTTTGAGAAGTACAGTTTCATTATTAAATTTTCTTTGGTGGCTGAAATGATAGTTCGTTGTCCACAACCACGGCCGCGACCACTTTCACAACCACGGTTGAAATGATAGTTCGTTGGTAATTATTGTTTCATTTCAAAGGATGATTACGACCATTAAAATGGGTTATATTAAAATGGCCACGACCACAGCCTTGTCCACGACCTTGTTCCCATTTACATACAGTGTTTTTGTTATCATTAGTATTTACATCGTTTACTTTTTGACTTGCTAATGAACCTATTAGACGAGCATGATGATTCTCATTAATAGTTCGTTGTTTTTCTCCGCTACAAGGAACTATGAAGTTAGATCAAAAAGTTTCTTAAAGTTTAGCAATCTGTGTTGTTTTGCAAACTTATATTTGATGCATGAAATGTAAACAGAGTTTTTTCTAACATATCTTCCTTAGTACTAATATGCCTACAAAATCAAATCGTTGAGCATATTTTGAATACAATAGAGACGTACTCATTTACTATTTTAAAATATTGGAACATTAGTTTGTTCCAATCATCTCTAGTAGCTAGAAATAAAACTTTCTTTTAATGATCAAATTTGCTTTGTAAGACTTTTTATAGGTTATATGTAGGGGTGCAAACGAGCCGAGCCGCTCGTGAGTTACTAGAGATCGTATCGATTAAAAGCTCAAAACGAGCGGAGCTTTATCGAGCCCGAGCCGAGCTCGAGGTTGGAATAAAGCTCATTTAATTATCGAGCCCGAGCCCAAGCTTCACGTATCGAGCTCGAGCCGGCTCGCGAGCCTAAACGAGCTTTTTATATATTTTTTTTATTTAATTTATTTAATATATTATATAAATACTATCTATTATATATAAAGTTATGATAAAAAACAATTAAATAATATAAATAATGTTCTATATAAATTTTATAATTATAAATATATATATCAAAATTAACTATAAAAATATTAAAAATAATATTCAAATAAATAAAAGAGCCGAGCCAAGCCGAGCTCGAGCTTGAAAAAGTATTGTCGAGCTGAGCTCGAGCTTTAAAAATCAAGCTCGAAACGAGCCAAGCTCGAGCTCGAGCTCCCCTAAGTCTTCACGAGCCGAGCTCAAGCCCATACGAACTCGGGCTCGGCTCGGCTCGTTTGCACCCCTAGGTATATGGATCATCACAATTTAAGTATTTAAATTGTAACATTTCATAAATATTTTTATGCAAAAAGACAAGCTTTCGTTTTGTCTTGTTCCGAGCAAACATTTTCATCATGTATACTTCTAAAACACCCATGAATTTAAGATTTCTTTTACATGAGTCGTCCATATCATATAGTTTTTTTCACTGATATTAAGAGCCGTGAATTCAGTTTCCATAATGTTTAATATTTTTGTTTGCTAAACAAGAAATCAGCAAATAATAAGATAATTATTAGAATCCATATATATCAATAAATATAAGAGTTAATTTCAATTTTGCTTCCTAATGTTTGATAAAAGTAACAATTTTCCTCCAAAAGTTTTAAAACATCAATTTCAATCCAAAAGTTTCAGCATTTGTATCAATTTCAATCCAAAAGTTTTATTTTTTGTATTAAATTTGAAATAACTTATGAAACTTTTGGATTGAATTGAAACAACTTATAAAACATTTAGAGGTAGATTGAAATTTTTAATCTTTTAGAGAAAAATAGTTATTTTCATCAAACCTCAGGGAGCAAAATCGAATTTAACTCTAAATATAACGATACAATAGAGCAGTAGAGTTATAAACATATAAAAAATAAGAAAAGTTTAAATTATTCCGGTGAGAGTTCAACAATAGGGATAAGAATTAAGATAAGCATTATGGTTGCCGGCTGGCAATAAAACCGAAAGGATCATCTTTGAAAAATTTCCTTGGATAAACTTGAGAAAAGACATAATCTGTTTATTGTAAACGAAAACAAATTAATAGTGATCAATTTATAGTTTAAATTATAACCGTTTTCAACGACTAGGTAATCGTTTGCAACGGCTATATAATCGTTTATAACGGCTATATAGCCGTTTACAATGGCTATATAACCGTTTATAGTATAACTTGTAATCGTTTACAACGGCTATATAACTGTTTATTATATAACTATAATTAACACAAGATTAGAGTTAGAGCTTAAGAACTTTAGAGAGAATTACAAGAGGAAGAAGAAGAGAAATGTATAAATTATGA
The DNA here is from genome assembly GCA_025506415.1 of Flaveria robusta. NCBI lineage: Eukaryota > Viridiplantae > Streptophyta > Magnoliopsida > Asterales > Asteraceae > Flaveria > Flaveria robusta. Next base: position 20,557,931 of record CM046466.1, read on the forward strand.
AAGTCTATACAAAATGTATAATTTCTCATGTACGCTAATGTGGTATTTATACTACAAAGATCAACTATTTTGGTAGACAAGTAAAACTACCGGGTAGATAATTAGTATAGTTAACTTATCCACAAATTTGACAAAAAATTCATCCACTTGATACGGTAATAATTCATAATATTTTTTATGTTTTTACTTTATTTTATTATTTGTTGGTTTCTTTTTCAAAATTTTTATTTTCTTAAAATTTATTTTATTAGCTTTTTTTTTTCATATATGTCTTTTATTATTTCTACATTTGATTTTACTTCTTTTTTATAGTTAAATTTCATACAAAATATACAAAGTTTATCACACAAGAAGGTTTAACAGTTGTGTGTCGAAGTTGATATTATCTCATTATTTTATCGTAAATACCAAATCGTTTTCATGAAATAATGAGAAAATCTTCGCAACAACGAGTGAGATTCAATCCTAATTGAAACTTCTTAGAAGAATATATTAGAAACTTTTGACAATAAAAGTCAAAACATTATTAATAATTGGTATTACACAAAACTTAATTTATCTTTTTTTAACGATTATTTAGATCCCTAACAGATCATTGGTCCGCTCGATCATAATTATTACTTGAGTACGAAACCTTTAAGCTCTAGGCTAGCATGTCCAGGAAGCGAAGCCCGTACACTAGTCTCGAAGCTGAGACAACTCTCACAAGGAAACCCACTTATGTGAGATAACCTATAATCCAACCTTAAACCTCTTTTTCTTTTAATCATGGATGGGACATGAACAGTTTAACACAAAACCTCTTTATTTTAATGAAGTTTTAAAAAAACAGCTCACCTCAATCACTTTAATTAGATCATTGACACAACTTAATTTATCTAATACTAAACATATATCTCTGTCAATTTTTTTTTTACTTTTCTAATCATTTCTATTTTTTTAAAGGCTAATTGAATCACTGACGGGTCAATAGTAGGGGTGTTCAAAGTCAGATATCCGAAATTTTAGATAGTGAAAATCACTATCCGTATCCGTATCTGAATTTTCGAATATCCGATTTCGGATGAAACAAAAATTTGGATATGGATACGGATAGTGATTCAGATATTCAAAATTCATTTTTTATTTTTTTATTTTTTAGTTTTTTACGATAATTAGACATATGCTATTATAAAAATAATATAAAAAACTAACTCATATCATAAAAGTCCTAATATACACTAAAAAATCTCAACCTAAAATAAAATTTTGTTAAAAATTTAAAAAATAAAAAAAGATATTTTTTAGTTTTCGGATAATCGTATATCCGAATATCCGAAACTTTTGAAAATACTATCCGAATCCGAATCCGAATTTTTGGATATCCGAAATTAAATTCGGAAAAATTCGGGTATTTCGATTTCGGATTTTCGTATCGGATTCGGATATTTTGAACACCCCTAGTCAATAGCCCACCAAATCATCTTCATTATTAAAGTACAAAACCTGAGACCCACTCATAACTCATGTGAAAACTAACATTAAGTAAGAAAAACTTCTAACCCAACTAAAAACTCTCATTGTTTTTATCGCGGATGAAACTTAAATCTAAAATCTTTATCTATTTTTATCAGATTTTAATTTAACTCAGCTTAACCATTAAGCTAAATATGATTGGTTTAACCATTTCTATCTATCTTCATATCTCCCCATTATTATTTTATAAAAACAAGGAATATTATAACATGATACAATCTAGTGCATGAAATGCAAAATATAGAAAGGTCAATATCTTGGGATTAGCATGCTTTTCACCTTTAATAGGAACACCTAGAGTTGTACTAAGTTTACTTTAAAAAGCCTTCAATCATTCTGCAAATTTTAAATCATCTGCTCATCTCTCTCTCTCACACACACATTTACCTGACAATCTGACATCACCCCACTCTCTCTCTCTCTCTCTCTCTCATATGATCTTATCTTAATAATTCCTCCATTTTTATTATTCTCAGTCTCATCTTTCTCACCATATTTGGCAAAACCTAGAAATAACCACACAACGTGTTTCCAATCCAGCAATCAGATTCAACTTCAAGCAGTATAAAAGGGTACTGACCCAGCTGATTGTACACTCTTCTACAGGTATTCTGCAACCCCTTTTATTTTCTCATCATTTCCATGTATATAGATGCTTGTTCTTGATGATTGTTTAACTGTTTTCTTGTTATTGTGGTTAATCCTATGTGGGATTTGTGGATCAACTTTGAATTCGTGAATTTGGTTCAGATTTTTGTAGTTCTTGGTACTTGTTACTTAAGATTCGGGTTGTCTGATGCTTTTGTGTTTGTGGGTATTCGATAACTTTTAAAAAAGAGTGATTAATATATGCTCGCGATTAGTGTACTCAGATTTATGAACAGAAATAGTAAATCTGAACATTTGAAAAAAAAACACATTTTGCAGAATTTGGGGATTTGTGGTGTTTGTTGTAAAGATAATGTTTTTGACTCACAATTATGATCGAGATGAATAATGGATCTGTAACTGTTTGATGAAAGTCCTCAATGAGAATCTTGATTCTTGTTTTTGATGAATTTTGTTTTGAATTAAACTCGGATTTAGAACCCATTTTCGAAACAAATTACATCTGGATGTGAGTTGATCGAGCAATTGAAACTTTTGATTTTGGTTTTCATTTATTAATGCATTTTGGACTTGAATATGCATCAGTTTGGTGTTCAATACATTTTCATGATAGTCCTGTATTCAGCGGCTGTTTGTTTCAGTATTTTAATTGTTGAGATGTTTGAATGATTCAGCACTTAATGATTCAGAGTGTTTGTTTCGTGAGCAGATGTCTGAATGGTTAAGCACGTTTGCCTGTAAATGTTTAAGCATTATACTGAGTCTGAATGGTTAATAGTTTTTATCTGAATTGGTCAGACATTTGCCTCTTAATAGTTAAGCAATATACTAGCTATTAATGATTCAAATCTCTTACTGGTTCAACACTTAATAATTCAGATTTTTTAATGCTTCAGTACTTACAAATTCAAAAGCTGCCACACAACCCTTCAATCTTTTTGCATTAAGATCTTAATTGGGTATGCCAAGATGTCAATATCTAATCTATTGCTGCAAATTCGTGTTCTCATGCTTCATATCATCATAAAGGTTGTCTTTTATTATTTTTTTTAACGCCGATTGATCACACTCATCTACTTTGACCCCTCGTCACAAACAGGCGCAAAGTGCAAATAATAATAATATCTGGTTATCAAATTTGCTTTTACAGGTGGCAAACATCAAGATTGTGGCTTAGAAAATCATTGACTAAACATGAAATCTCCTAATAACATTCATGAATCCAAAGAGGAATCACAAATCAGCAATCAAGTAGCATCCACTACTTGTGAAGCAACTCCACCACTGCCATCAGTCACTCTGGACCTAACTCTTTCTTTCAACCCTATGCTGATGGTTGAAAATGCAACAACAGAAGCACCACCAACAAACACCACCACAGGATCAGCAACACCGCGTGTTTTCTCCTGCAATTACTGTCGGCGCAAGTTCTACAGCTCACAGGCGTTAGGGGGCCATCAGAATGCACACAAGCGCGAAAGAACAATGGCCAAAAGAGCCATGAGAATGGGGATGTTATCCGAAAGATATCCAAGTTTAGCATCTTTACCTCTTCATGGATCCACATTTCAGTCACTGGGCATTGAAGCCCACGGGTCATTGCATCATCATCGCGTCATACCTCAAGAATCCGGCTTATACACCATGGGAGGTGGAGCAAGGTTTGACAAAGCCTATGTTCGGCTACCGATGTTCGTGGAGGAAGATGAGCCGGAGATCTTTTGGCCTGGTAGCTTCAGGCAGATTGATGGTGTTGGTGGTTCTAGTATGGCTGCACCACCTGGTAGAGATTCAACAGCCACCCCTGATCTTACTTTGAAACTTTGACTTTTTAGTCAAAGATATGGTTGCTAGAGTATCTATGTTTGGCTTTTATGTTAGGCTTGTGAGCGAAATCGATTGAGTAGGTACAATGTACAGTGAGACATGAAGATCAATTTGGATTCAATTTTGTGGTTATCCATGAAATTCTACTATAAGCAATCTTTTGTTGATTTATGCCAACTAGTTTCAAATAAAGTAGTGTAAAAGAAGTATTATTATTACAGTTTATGATTAATGTCATTCCTTGAATTATTGATCTTATTTTGTTACGAAGCTCTCATTAAAAGAATATAAACCTATAAATTACTAACTCTATATCTATGTGTGTGGGGGCTCGTTTTATAAGTGTGTAAACATTCAAGATTATCTCATATGAACATAGATCTATCGAGAACACATGAAAGTCCCAATCATACTTCAAGAAATATTTCATGTAAACGAATCTAACAAAATTTTCATAGTATTCACAATATAATGGTGTTATACCTTAAAGTTCACACTTACAAATTTTCATGATTCCTTTTAGTAAAACATATCTTCTTTATGTCGACATAAAATGGCATATCTAGTAGTTATGTATTTTAGCATGGTACATTCACTAGGTTCTCTCATGATATGGTTTGATGTTACTCAACGCAATATTTTTTAACGTGATGTGATGAAAGGTTTAAATCTTTTCATTTCTACTTTATGTTTTGTCGTTGACAAGAACTATATAGTATAATGCAAATCTTTTTTTATATATCTGTCAAATTATACATACATGCAATTTAACTAGGTGCAACTTAATTGGGTGAATCTATTATTCTAATAAAACAAGGTTTTTAATTACACATTGCGTGATTTTGGGCATTCTCATGTTGATTTTTCCGCCTAAGCCTATATACACATTTTAATTTAAATGATTTTGAACACTTACTAAAATCACATTATCCTTTTCTTATATGAAATTCTCATTTTCTTTTCGGCATTTCTCTTTTTTATTTTAGATTAATAATTTTTTTATTTCTCAATACGGGCAAGCAACCTAAAAATTTATAATATTAATTTTAAAATCATTTCCTTGATTTTATTTGAGTGATTTAAATACTGGTAAGTAATTATCTTACTTATTGGTAAGTTTTTTTAAAATATTAAATAATAGGGGTTTTAAGTAAATAAAATAAACAACTATATATCTAAAATGTAATCTTCTTATGCTAATATTTTATTAAGATATACTAAACTATACTATAAGATTCTACTTATATCATATTTTAAAATATAATTTTATAATTTTTAATCTTCATTATGTTATTTATAATTTATTTTATATATATATATATATATATATATATATATATATATATTATTTCTTATTTTTAAATGGTTGATGATATTTAATATTTAAAATTTTAATAAAAACTAATGATTTTAAAAAATTAGATCTCTCCCACCAATTTAATATATAAGTTTTAACCTGGTACTTAATAGTTTAAACTTTTTTCATAAAATACCACTTTTTTTCGTACATCAAAATTGTTATCTATATCTATACACTTTATAAAGCAAGGTTTTTGAAGCCACGTGGCATTCTTTTAAATCATCAATTTGACACGTGACACACTCTTACACAATTTTTATTTTTAATTCCCGCTTAAAACCTGATTATATTGTAAGTAGCTTTAGTAAACCCGTGTATTACACGGGTTGAACAAATAAAATATTAAATATAATTGAAATTACGTATACTAAGAACAATATGTAATAAAACAATTATATCAAATTTTTAAACTTTAGGTTTAAAATTTTTTTTTCAAAAAAATAATAAATATTTTGTTTCAAAACAAACCATATTAAAAAATATCATTTTTAAAAATTTTCTTATTATAAATTTCAATTTTAATTATTTCTTGTTTATAAAAAATTAACTTTTTAAAAACACTAATTTAAAAAAAGTTTGAAGTTTTGTGAAAATTTCTTATTCTATAAAAAATATTTTTAAAAATAACATAGATCTTTTTTAAATTTATTAAAAAAACTATTTTTGTTCTAAAAAAATTAAATAATTTTATTGATAATTAAGATAATTATTTAATAGGAGAGAGAATCGGGAAAATTTTGGTGAGAATAAATGTGGTGGCACCACGTGTCACCCCAAGATACTTTTTTATTAGAGTAGAAAGATTTATTTAAGTTTTTTAATATTTTAAATATTTACCATACTGATAAACATTTTACTTATCATACTGATAGACATTTTACTTAAATATATTATCATACTCACATACTGATTTAAATTACAATTTATAGCTTTCATTTAACCATTTATATTATGTCTTAAAATTCCATTTAACCATATATTAATTCAAAATTGCTTTCTAAAATAAACTCCTTTAATTTAGTAGATTTTTATTTTATGAAACTTTTGACTCATCAAAATCGGTTTCAACTATATAATTATTTGATCTAATTATAATATACTAGCTTTAGTAAACCCGTGTATTACATGGGTTGAACAAATAAAATATTAAATATAATAAAAATTTATCAATTATAAAACGATATTTTACGATAAAATTTAATTGAAATTACGTACAGTAAGAACAATATGTAATAAAACAACTATATCAACTTTTTAAACTTTTGGTTTAAAACTTCTTTTTCCAAAAAAAAAATAATAAATATTTTGTTTCAAAACAAACCGTACTAAAAATATTATTTTTAAAAATTTTCTTTTGATTTTAATTATTTTTTGTTTATGAAAAATTAACTTTTTAAAAACACTAATTTTAAAAAATTTTGATGTTTTGTAAAAATTTCTTATTATATAAAAATTATTTTTAGAAATAACATTAATAAGAAGATATTTTTTAAATTAATTAAAAAAACTATTATTGTTCTAAAAAATATTAAATAATATTATTGATAATTAAGGTAACTATTTAATAGGAAAAAGAATCAGGAAAATTTTGATGAGAATAAATGTGGTGTCGCCATGTGTCTGATACGTGTATTAAAAGAACCTTTCTTATTTAAGGACTATATAGCATGTAATATTACTCTGATACGTGTATTAAAAGAACCTTTCTTATTTTTTAAAAATGAACAAATTTTAACTCTTCGTGTTTATTATTAGGGATTTTTACATATTTCCCCTTATTAAAAACATAAATTACATATTTTCCCAATTCATAAAATCAATTACATATTTCTCCTTCCTAATACATACCTATTACATATTTATTTATTTCATTAAAATTAACCTATCAACTGACTATTTTATCTTATTTTTACTAAGAAATTTTTACATATTGATCTTTTTTATTTATAATTGATTAAAACTTTGCCAATTGTATTTTGTATCTAGAGATATAACGTCGATTATCTATGATTATTGTTTTGAATAAAGTTTTAAACTTTTGTATTTGGAGTTTGTAATTTTATTGTTTTCCTTTATATAGAAGACTCGAATTGATTGAAATATATGATTGATGTTCTTAGTAAGAGAACTATATAAAAATAACTTAGTAAAAATATGAATACAATATTAATTCAATAACTGATATTAATAAGATGGGTAAATATGTAATACACATATTTTAGAAAGGGGAAATATGTAATTAATTTTTTAGTTTGGGTATATTTATAATTAATGAGTTTAAGAGGGGGAAATATGTAAATGCCCCTTATTATTAACTATAATCCGTTTAATAAATGGGTTTCTATCCTATCTATTTTTATCTATATATTTATCTATGTATAACAAAGAAAATTTAAAATAAGACTTGATACAATTGTAAGTTTTATCATACTATCTTTCTAATTTCTCTTTATTATTATTAATAATATTGAATCTAATAATATTACTCATACCATTTCAAATTAAAATTTATATAATTTAATAAATTAAAATATTTTTTTATTAAAAACACACTTTTTAAAAATAAAAAGTTTTATAAAATACAGAATACAACAAACTTTTTTTAAAATAAATTTATTTTTCTTAAAACAAAATATTTAAAACCAACATTTTTTTATAAAATAAAAGTTTAAGAAAAATATATTATTGTTTATTTACGTAAAATAGTTATTTATATGCAATTATAATAATATTTTATCTTCAAACATGGTTTTATAATTCACAAATTTTTATTACTAATTATATAGTATTTTATTTATTCAAACCGTGTAATACACGGGTACTAACCTAGTTTTATTTATATTTATAGAAATAATATAAACTTTCAAGTTAAACCAAATAATATGCTAACTTAGTTATATTAAAGTTCCTTATGCGAATACTAGAATTTGAGAATCGCGCGTTGCCGCGGATCTCCTTTGGTTTTGGCTTTTTTATCGAACTATGATTCACGCGCTGTTACAAGAAAAAAGCCTTTGTTAGATCACAGAAGGTTAACGTCTCAAACGAAACTATTAAGAAAAGTACTAAGCATAATTACAAATGTACGTAAACGTAATCAATAAAATGAGCGAAAGTTCGTAAGAAAAATAAAAGAATTTAAGTTTTTCTTAATAGAAAAAATGTTAGGAAAAAATAAAAGAAAGTGAACCATTGAAAGAGGAGAGTGGAGGGTGAATCCAGATTATTCCCTCCTTCCCGCACCGGCGCACCCTGATGGTTATCGAGCAAGGATATGAGAGAAAATCACACTTGGATATTAGCCTAATATAAACTTTTATATTCAATAAAAATGAGACAATTTATTAAGACTCATTAATCCCGTATTTATACTAAACAAATATTAATACTAATCAAACTCGAACATTATCTAAATAGTAAGATAAAAAAAAAAAAACAAACTAAACTCGACGCTAATCTAATACATACTTTTTTAGATAATTCTTAAACAAACATAATTATCTTTTATCCTTTTTAATAAGATAAACACACCCTAGCAAGAATAAAACAACCCCTGTAATTTTTCATTTGCTAAGTTTTATGAAGTATTTTGTTTGTTTTCATGATATTATTATTAACAATATTTCTTCGCTCAAATAATAAAATGTTTTGTATAAAAAAAAGACAATTGAATTATGACACCGTTGTTAAAATTGAAATAGAAACAAAGAAATAAAGTTAATGCCCAACAATCCATTTTAACCCACTTGTCGTTCAAAAATCAAATTTAGTACTCTCATTCTCTATTCTTTATAGAAATCTTTAATCTCTCACTCATTTTTGTTATTCTAAAACCACCAATCTACCACAGGCTCACCACCCCTGCTGCAGCTAACTGAACGCCGCTCAACCCCATAACCTTGCTCAGGAAGCTCAGAAAATAACGTTTTTCACCACATCTGGAGCTCACCAAAGTCCAAACGCTGGTCACAAATAAACGCTTACCGCCACCGACGTCGCTCATCAAACGCCAGGCACTATCACAAGCCTCATCATTGTTTGGTCGACGGTATGGTGTTCGGTGCGTTAAATCGGCGCCGCGTGCACCATCAAATTTGTGCCTTATATGTTTGTACTTTGGCTTTATATGGTTGTACTATAGCTGAACGACTTATGTTGATATCGATAGGGATCCGCAAATGGCAGAGAGTGGTTTATTTGCAAATCTCAAAAATTTTTGTGTCACATCTATAAAATCCAAAAATATCCTGTAGTTACCGACCACCATGAATTAAAGTAAACTAGATGGTTTCAACACATCAAAACTACATGATACTACTGCTATAAAATTCCAGAACACTTACCAAAAGTAAAGTTTTGTTCGTCTTCGTTTATTGAAAAATTAAATTTGTTCATGAATGGCTCACGAACATATAACCGAACAATTTACAAACACAAACCAAACAATTCACCAACACAAACGACCATATATAATATATAACTTAAAGTTAAGCATTTGATATAATCATATACATAAATATGACCTAAGATATCATTGAATGGTCATGAATATAAACAATTATTAAATATAGATGTTTAGATGGTTAGAAAAATAAAAATTCAAAAATATATAAAATTAGATAGATTAAATTAGAAATAAAAGTTATATAATATATAATTAATATATAAATAATGAACATGGACAAATATAAACAAACGAACATGAACAAATGTAAACAAAGATAAACGAACGTAAATGGATACCTTACCACACGTTCACGAACACAAATAAACGAACATGGCATTTTTTTATGTTTGTTTGTTTAACTAAACGAACAAAACTTTTTGTTCATGTTTGTTCATTTATTAAACGAACAAACGTAAATGAACTTCCGGCCAAACGATTCACGAACTGTTTGCTGAATGTTCAGTTCATTTACAGTCTTAAACATGATAGAAAATAGACCTAAATTATTAAACTTTAAATGTAGATTTAAAAATGAAGGCCCTAAAAAGATAAATGTATAGCTAAAGAGTTTTCTTTAACGGCCAACGAGATACTACAAGTAAAGTCACTCAAGTAAACCCATTACCGAAAAGTCATTCACACCCACAAACACGAATAGCGACACAACGTTTGTGACTCGGTCCCGCCCAAAAAAAACCTACCAACCAAAGACCTACAGTGGTAAAACTATTTGTATAACTTAATAGATTCGTAATAGATAGAAGATTAAAGTATGTTAGTTAATAGTTAATTAAAAATATCAAATTTATCGGAACGACCATTTACTATCATTTAAAAGTAAAGGTCGGTGGACCTTTTTTCTTTTTTTATTCCTCCTTGTTTTATTTAGGTTTAATGTATCAAAAACTATTACTAAATTTTGTTTTGGTTTAGTGGTTAGATTTTAGTTCTTTTAGGCAAGTGTGTTGGGGTTCGAATCATATGGCCTTCAATTCTTTTTGTTTTCTGTTTTCATGTATATATGTACACTTATTTTTCAATTACTTTCTTCTACTTAACTCTTCAAACTAAATATTTTAATTTCTAATGTTTAAATTTGATACACGTGCTATATATAATATACAATTTATTTAGTTTTTTATCAAATTGATTTTTCTTCAGCAAAATTTCATTTGTTAACGTTTTATGGTTGTGTTAATCTTTTTCTTGGTGTCCAGGTATAAATGTATTTAAAAACGGAGTTTTATTTATAATAGAGTATTTTTTGGGTATCATAGGTTATACCAACTAATGATAACGTGAGTTTCAAAAGTTCCGGGTTAACCTTATACAAGTTTTACTTAGAAAAATTAAATTCTTACGTTCGTATTTTTAAATACATGTCAATATAAATTTGAGTCCGTCTAAGTATGTAAATTTTGTTCAAAACGAGTCGGGTCATATAAAACATTTTCGTGATTATTATACTACACATTTATAAAGGTCGGTGAGGATTTCTATTTTTTTTATTCTATGTCAATAGTTGTGCTATAAAATTTCTTACAGTTTTGAATCGTACCTTACTTCTTGGTTTAGTGGTTTAGTCTATCTTCTTTTAAACATAAGACTTGGGTTCGAATCTTAGAAGGCTTTTTTTTCCTTTATTATTTTTTCTTCATCTTTATTCAATACAATTCTTTGCAAATTTAAAAATATAATCTGGTCCTTAACCAAAAGCGTCTTGGGTTAAAAAATTCTTTGCAATTTTTTGTAAGCCATTCTATTTTTTAACATCTTTCTTAAAACCATTAGCTTTATGTCACACCCCTTGCCAGCGGCGAAATCGCAAGGAAGTGACGTAATCGGATATCTTGAACACATGGTAATAAGATATTTAAAGATAATTGTTTATTCAAAATAAACTATGCCAACAATGTATTAGGGTATATTTCCAAAGATTTATACATTTGAGCCTAGATTTTCTAAGCTTATATAAGATAATCTTCGTGTGTGCCCTAGTCGTGCCATGTATAATAATATCCAAAGCTAGCCTTGTTAGTTTCCTGAAAAACATGTTAAAAATAGGTCAACAATAATGTTGGTGAGCTCGTAGGTTTGATAATCAATAAATGGTTGCAAAGTATAAGGTCAAGTATGAATCAAAAACTCATCATGTAAAGTCGCCATAACACGAGTAAGGTGAAATGTATTTATAAGTCCACAACTAAGCCTTTGACTGTGTGACAACTCACTCGATTGTTATGCCAATTCAGTAAACCAGTGATGTAACACAACCATGTAACGCAATTTTCGGGACGAAAATTCTTTCAACATGGGGTAATGTGACACCCGGTAATTTTTTTGTTACCAAACTCCGTTAGTTCCGTTAGGTCTTGCATACACGTGTCGTGAGCACATACTAGTTGTCGTTGAACGTTGGTGACTTAATAACAATGATCTATGATAAACAGATAATAATCTAATTAATAATATTGATTATTAGTTAATGGTTATGTGATTATGAATTTTAAATATTATTTGTAAATTTTACTTTATAACGTGACAACGTGTGATATTTGACTTATGTGTTTTGTTATTAGTTGAAATATATAACTATTATTGTTGAATAATAATATATGAGTTTTCTAGTTAAAACTTATTTTAAAAAAAGTGTTGAAAAGCTTAGTTTTTATAAAATTTAAACAAAAAGGGTTTAATTGGTAAATGTTGCTAAACTTAAAATTAACAAAATTGAAACCCTAGCCCCCATAACCCCCAAATTCGGCCGAAGCCTTCCCCTCCCCTCATCCTTACAATTTTTTATCAACAACACTCAATCCATTCGATTTTGGCTTGGTTTTAAGTGTTCCAACGTGTTAGCAAGTGTTAATCATCATCTTTATATGTTTTGAGGTGATTTCTAACAAGATTTTCATAGTTTTGATCCATGTTAAACCCTAATTCGAAAATCATATGAGAAAGTTGAAATTGATGATTGTTTGATGATGATGTGTTGTTAGTTTTGTTGTATGAATGTTGGGTTATGATGATTATACAAGAAATCCATGGTTTGATCATATAGTTCATACATTGCATAAAGTAGAAACTTTTCTTCATGGAAATTCATGTTTTGATGATTAGTATATGTTAGATGGATTGTTATGATTGCTATGAACTAGATTAGGGATGTTATTAATGAATTTGGGATTGAAGTTGATGCAGATATGGATTTTGGATATTACTTTCCCGAAAGGGAAACTTTATTTATATGAAACATGAGATTTTGTGATTTGATCATGATTAGGATGTTGGAAGCATGCTAGATTGATCATGGATGATGTCTAATGTGTTAGATTATGATAATTGGGCCATTTGGTTAGTTGATGAATCTATGGGAAAATCTAGGTGTTCTTGGAAAATGTGCAAGTATGGCATTTTGTACAAGTTATAAAGTTGTGATGTAATATAGTAATTGAATATTATAAAGTTGGTTATTGACTTGTATGAATTGTATTTGGGTATGTGATGATGGGTATCATACACGCGTGCGAATCTGAGGCCCCTACTTTGTAGGATTGGTAGGGTTTAGGATGTGTAGTCGTAAGTGGCTTCACATGGCACGTTGTGAGTGACTAAACCCAATGTGTAAACTGTAGATGAAATTGATTATGAACATGTTTAGCGTGATGAATTGGTTTGCATGTGTTGTATGATAACCTAAGTTAGCATGAAGATCATGATGAGACTTAAGAGTTGCAATGTGGCTTATGTGAACAACTTGTGTAATAATCATGTGTAATGAGTTGTTATACTTGATCAAATAAGAACTCAATTAACTTGTCACCAACGGGTCAAACGGGTCAACTAGGTCTAATGAGTCTTGTTTTCCAAAACCTTGGGTCAACGTGTTTATTGAGCACCTAGGGTTGTTAAGCTTTCTGTGTACATGTACTTATATACTTGCGTGTTCTAGGTAACTTTTGAAGGGTTGTCTTTCCACTTGTCTTTAGCTTTTGTTATCATTCGTTTGCGCACCAGGTGCACTATTAAACACTCTCTTTTGGGGGAGATAGCATACTTGTTTACAAACGCTTTATTATTATGAAATGTGCATAGTATAACTTAGTGTTGTATACCATTAAAAGACCTCACACTTTCGCATCGTTAATTAAGGAATCTAGTAGGAAATCTTTGGTAGTACTACTAGGTCTGACAAGCCCCACTCGTATGCCTGGAGGTCAAGCGGGTACAATATTGTCCTAAACAACCAACAGCGTCACGACCTGGTATGTCGTGGCGGGAGGCAACAGACAAACATAGTCAGCTTCGATCGTGAAATCACTATGGTTATTACTTATGAGTATAGACTAGCTATCTATTTCAATGCACTTCTTATGTTTTACAACTATCACTGATTATATTAAACGCAAACTCTTGAACTTACCAATCATTGTGTTGACTCTTTTAGTATATGCTATTCTCAGTTCGTTAACTCCGGTTGCGAGTAGGAGCACATCACAAGTCCAGCATGCATTTTAAAAAAGCATATTATGTCTTGACATTTGGTTTTAAATTTATTGTCTACAAACAATGGTTTGGCGCGTGTTTTGCCAATGTTACACTTTAAATACTTTGGGTTTGAATAACTTACAAAACGCTTCCGCACAGTTTTAAAGTTTTAAACTCTGAAATGTTTTAATGTTACATATAGTGTCGTTCTGAGTAACTAATGACTTGGATCCTGGTTTGTTCACACGCTTCACGGTTAAACCCCGCATATGGATTTTGAGGGTGTGACAGACTGCATGCCTCGTCCGATACTTATTCCAAGTACGGAAATAAAAGTCAAGTTATAGTATGCGTGGTAATAATCATTCAATATCATTGGCTGTGGATTTAAGCGTTCCAATCAGTCGAGAGAAAAGGGATTATCAGTCCCAATAGCACTATCTATATTAAACCTACGGCTCCAACCCAGAGTTAAATAGTTGTGTAAGTTAACGAGGTATTTGTAAGTCAAACCCAATAAATAACATACGTCACCAAAATGTGTATAAACAAAGTCATAATAGCAATGATTCATGTAAATTCGTTAAGTAACATGTTTCTCCCCCAAAATTAATAAAAGTAAAAGGGGCTACGAGAACTCATAGATTGTTGGTTCTGATACGTATCACGTGAAACAAGATGGATTGCACTTAAACCGAAGCAGTTCCTACATATATATGCGGTGGGCAAATAAGGTTTATGTTTCCATTAATAAGTCGTTAAACGAGGTGACGAGTCAAGCATTACATAATATAAGTTTTCGTTTTAAATTATTGATTGAAAAGTAAACTTATCTAAATTTAAGGTTGTGCAATTTTTCCGAACCGTTAGTAATATTCGATTATGAACTTAACATTAAAGAATACGTGTATAAATATATATACATATTATGAAATAAGTAGATTTTGTCATAATTATAAGTTCACATGTGATTATACGGCATTTTGTGGTTTAAAGTTTGTTTGTTTGATTTCAGCGTTTTTACGGGTAATTTTGCGCTAAGGTTTTAATTAACCAAATGTACTAAATAAAATATGGGATTTTTACCATATAAATATGTGAGTTTTAACTTACTATATGTTTTAGTTGGTTAGGGTCAAAAACTTAACCATTTTAAGTGAGACCACTTGTGTTTTAAAGCTAACTCGTAACAACAACTTCCAGAAAAAGAATCAATTCAATTGAGTAAAAATTGAGGGAGTTATGCCCTCCCAAAGTCGACCTAAGTATTCTGTGAAAACGTCCAGTTTTGAACATTCATCTTGTTCTTAACTTTTGATGGTCTAAATCTTAATGGAAAAATATGAATTTACTATGGTTGGAAAGATATTTCTTTGAACTTTATTGTAGGCTCAAGAATTGTTCATTTTGATTTTGTTTCAACTAAGTTATGACCTTTCAAAGTTAAGGTAAAGTGCTTGACCGAATACGTTTTACAAATCAAACCACTTTTAAACCGACTTTTTGGTATGAACAAGTAATATACTTGTTTCCTGAAAGTTATATGACTTAACCACAAACATATATTTTTCTTTTCATTATTGTACATGTGAAAATATTGCTTAGGTTTAAGCGAATGAATAGCTCAACGGTTGCAAGAAGTGAAGATTGAACGAAGGAGAATGCAGGTTGTGATTTTATTGCGACTTCTTGGGCAGATTGAGGGTCTGCTTTCTGTCAAGTTTTAGTAGGAAAAAGAAAGAATAAAAAGGGTGATTTATAGAGAGGAGGAAGTGAATATGTTGGTGTGGTGTTGATGTAAATCAAAATGGGTATTTATAGGAGTTTTGGGCATGATTTGGATGTGTATGGTGAAGAAATTATGATGGAATGGTGTGAATTATGGGAACTAACGGCTGTAATGTGGTCAAAGGGGGACCCTTTTTATATTGTTTAAACATTGCAAGATACCACCATATATTATTTAGTATAGGTGTGGATGGACAATGATTTTCTTGAGGTTTTTTTTTTTTTTTTTTTGTAGGGAGGGAGCCAATTTAAGAAGAAAAAGATGAAGATGATTATCATGACTCTAGTATGTTGTGGTTAAAAGATGGTTATTTGATTACTTAGTTTTAATATTTCATTTATGTTAATGTAAAATAGAATTTTGTTAGTATAATGATTTCGTTTCAATTCGCATAAATTAAATCTATATATTTCAGAAATTCATTTGATAGTTCTAGTAATATTATCTAAACTTAAGCTGTATTTTAATTCGACTAGTGTGTGTTAGTAGTCCGTGTGTTATGGTAGCTTAATGTAAGGCAGTGATTTTATATTTATAAGTATATATATATAAAATAGAAGTAAATCGTTATTTTATGCTTATGAATATGTTTATCGTTGACACATATAAATTGTTGATTTTGAGTTGGTATTTTATATTTATATTGCATTACTATTTGTGAGATACGTTTGACATTCTTGATACCTCCCGTCAATTAAATCACTAATGCTTAATAGTTCAATGAAACGTCGTAAAGTATCAAGTCGTAATACATATTAATGCTTTAAAAGTTATTTTGGTTCACATAAAATGGTTCGAGATGCGGTTATCCTAATTTGATTATCGTAATATCATAGGATCATTCATTAGTTTATATCTTAAACTAAGTTAAGTACGTATCATATGAAATAATAGAATAATAAAATATATCCGATTTTTCAGAAATGTTACACTTTACTAAACGTCTTTCTTAAAAGGTTTAGTTTTTCTAAACTTCTTTTTTGAATGCTCATTGTTAAACGTCTATTTAAGACTGCTTAGTTTTTTTGGAATGCATTGCTTTAAAAAACAAACAGTTTTAAAGATTGGAGTTTAAAACCATGCACTTCTTTTAAACGTATTTTTTAAAACTGTTTGTTTTCCCTTATAAACGACGTGTAAAAGAATAATTTGTTTCTAAAAAAAAAAGTTTATGAAACTGAGCGGTTATGGAAAAGACGTTTTAAGAAAATAGAGCGGTTTTCAAAAGATAAATTTAAAAAAATGAGTAGCTTTTGAAAAGGCGTTTAAAAATGAATGGTCTTATAAAAAAGTGTAAAAATCAAACGGTTTTAAGAAAGACATTTGAAAAATGAATGGTTTTCACAAAAAATACTTTAAAGAAAACCAACTAATTTTAGGATCATTTAGAAAAACTTTTACAATCAGAGCAATTTATAAATAAAAATTTATAACAACCAAATGGTTTAAAGAAAAACTTTTAAAAATAGGGGACGATTTTAGTGAAAAAAAGGTTTAAAAAATGACGAATAGTTTAAAAAACGTTTGAAAACCTTTTTAGTTCTGTTACTTTTGTATTTAACACGTATTTTAGTAAATAATAAATGTAATAAAAATGAAACTTAAATATATATATATATATATATATATATATATATATATATATATATATACTAATACTTGATTGCATTGGGTGGACACATGTCACCTTAATATTAACTCTATTATTTATTTTACCGTTCAATATCATTTATCAATTTTTAAAAAGTCAAAATAATTAATTGCTAAATTCTCTCTCTCTCTCTCTCTCTCTCTCTCTCTCTCTCACACACACATTTGAAACATTTCAAATTTTTCTAAAATCAATAGTTTTTATAAAACATTCTTTATTAATTAAAAATTAAACATTTTGATTAAAAATATATTTTTTTGAAAAAAAAAAGACTTTTAGAAACTATGAACTTTTTTTAAACAACATATCTTTCTACACATATGAAACTTTCTAAAACTGATTTTTTTTAGAAAATAAAGGTTTTATATAAAAATGTCTTTCTAAAATAATTAAAATGATAATTGAAACCCAGAGTTTTTAAACGATAAAATATTTATAAAATTAATACTTTGTCAAAGAAAATTTTCTTAAATACAAAAATTTATTTATAGAACAAAAATAACTAAAACCCATAATTTTGAAATAATGAGATTTTTATTAAAAATGATATTTTTCAAAAACAATATTCTTTGAACGAAATGTATGTTAACATATTTATAAAAAAATGGTTCAAAAAACACTTTTTTAAAATTAAATTTTAAAAAAATTAATAAAAATATTTTATTAATTAAAGTACTTACTCACATATAATTTTAATTATATCTTATATCAAAATAATGTATTATATTTTCTAACTTTTCATTAATTTTTAATATTTTTTATTAAAACCGTGTAATAAACGGTGTTATAACCTAGTGAGAAATAAAATGCTAAGACTATATCTAAAAATTATAAATTAAAATTTTTGAGAATCAAATCTAAAATTTTAATAAAGACACATATGATCCTTATGTTTTACATGAAACTCACTGGCTCGTTATTACTAGTTTATAACTACATGATTACTTTTAAAACTTGCATACAAACATTTATTTACTGGACAACCATTAAAAAATTATGTTAAGTCAAATCATATGCAAGTTATGTTAATAATAAGTTTTTTTATAAGAGTTAGATGGAAAAATATTCATCAAGGCAAGTGTTATGAATAATATTTAATGTATTTTATTTTCTTTATTTTTAATTAATCTAGTATGACTTTTCTTTTTATTCAATGAACCTATTATATACCTTTTTAGTTATTTTCTTCAATCAACTCTTTATAGTTCTTTTTATTATTATTTTTAACTAACTTATTGTATTTCTTTTCTTTTTTATTATCAAAACCATGATAATAATCAACTAATTAAAAACAGAAATGAAATAAGAAAAATTATTTGATGCAACCATTTGAATGTAATAAATATTAATGAAAATGGTTAGACACTTTGATAGAAAATTACACGTGTGCTACGTTAGATAAAGAGTAAAATAATATTTTCGTCTTTAACGTTTCATTGAATTTGTAATTTCAATCACTATAGTTTACCAAATGTTGTCATTTCCATACACTCCACTAACTACATTAAAACCTCCGTTTAATCAAAGGATATTTTAGTCTTTTTCAATAACTTAATTATTCAATTAAAACAAATTAACCAATTAATATTGAATTAAAACTAAAAAACACATGAAGCGACTTGTGAGACCGATTGCTTCGATTTAAAAGTTTCGATTAATTCTAACACATGTTGTTCGATTAAAATATGATGTGAGATTTCTTTATATTACACTGTAATAAATTGTTTGTTTGATATGCTAATGAATTACGAAAGTACATTTATATTTTATGTTACACATGACCATAATTTTTAGGTTGTCAAGTGTCAACTTACATTATCCATTAGTTTTTACTATAGCTAATAATCTTGTAAAACAGTTACGAATGCTCAGTACTTGATCCGTATTTAAAAAGATAGAAATTCAAGCCTCTTGGTATTTTTAAAGTATGTTTTGTGGATAACTATTTCAACTTTAAATTTAGGGATTTTTACTTTTTCCCTTCTTAAGACCATAAATTTCATATTTTTCTAAACTTAAAAATTAATTACATATTTCCCCTTCCTAATATATATATATATATATATATATATATATATATATATATATATATTACATATTTATCTATTTCATTAAACTTAAACTATTAAATAACTTTGATTATTAGTTTTTTTTTTTAAATATAGTTTTAAACGAGATGAAATTTTGTTGTTTTTATTTATATAAAAAACTTGAACTTGAAGAACTATATAATTGATAGTTTTAGGAAGTGAAATATGTATACATATATTAGTAAAAATACGAGAAATATAATAATTCAATAAATAATTTCAACAAAATAGGTAAATATGTAATATATATATTTTAGAAAGGGAAGATACGTAATTGATTTTTTGACTTGGGTAAATATATAATTGATGACCTTAGGATGGAGAAATATGTAAATGTTCCTTAAATTTATTTAGGTGACTGTTAACATGGTTTGATTGAAATATAAAAAGTTAAAAAAGTGTTATAAGTTAGTTAAAAAAAATTATAGAGAGTTGGTTGATGAAGAAATAAAAAATTAATAAGGGGGGGCATGGGACAAGTGACTTGAGGCCACGGCAAGGCTCCGCACCTCCTAGCAACACCGTCCTCACCTCCCATTCACGCCGCAAAACTTTCTTTCACGACACCTACTCATCGTGCACAACTCAAAATTATGTGTAGGGTGTAATGGCGTAGTGTCATGGTGTGGCAATACTATTCGTCATCAAATTTGAGTGTGTGGTGTGATGTGATTTGATGTGATAGGTTTATGGTGTAATGTGTTATATGTGGTATGGGCATCCCTCCCATACTAATATGTTGATCGGATAAATTCAAAAAGAAAAGATTAAAAAGTTACTTAGAAAAAAAAAAGAAAAAACACCTATTTTTTAATATTTTCAAAATAAAAAAAAATCAATGATATAATGGTTTTTTCACTTTCTCTTTTATATAATTAGTTGCTTTTAATTTTTAAGGTAAAATTCTTAAAATGTCTTTTTTTTCACATCTTTTTTTTTTTTTTATAAAATGTCACCTTTAAACAATTGTCATTTAAAATATTTCTTCCGGACAAGGCGTCGCCGCCTTGTAGGGGAAATATTACATGTAAAATTACGATTAAACTATTTAAATAAACTCATTTCTAACTATTTTCTTGTTTATTAAATGTACTTAATGCCTTTTATGCTGATGTACGATTTTTACAAAATTTTCAGGTGAGCATGGTTAGACTAGCCAGGAATAGGTGTCGGAACGACAATGAAATCCTAAGCATAAACCATGTCTTGCGTTTATGTTTTAAAACTATGTAATATTTGCTTGTAGCAGACTATTTTGATAAATCATTGTAGTTTATGATGATAATATACATACAAGAATTTTTAAATACTTATGAATATACAAAATTTGAATTTCGAAAGATGTGTTTCATGTAATATATATTAAGTTGGGTAAAACTTTGAATTTATGAATAAACAAATGAAAACACATGTAGCAATAATAAAGTAACTTGTAAGATGTTTATAAACCCATTGTATTATATCGTACGTGATGATCATTCGCCATACTAAGACCCAGATGATGAAAATATCGGAACTAGGGATATGCAGATCCCAATCTCTAGCGATGATGTGTATAATTACTATCCAATTGAAGACAGTAACATCGAATTTGGTAGTGTAGAGGTTTTGCCCAATCAATGAAAGAGAAAGGATTATCAACAAGTTTTTGAACCATACCACGATAGGTACAGACGACAAAGGGTAAACTATTGAATGAGCCTTTAACAAGATTAGACAAATCATATGAAGTCGAAACAACAAATAGAGATAGTTACCATCGAAGAATCATTAAAATGGTCAAATGAAACTCTAGAAGTGCACTTGAATATACATAAGAACTGAAGTTGAAAATTAAACACTACAATTGAAATAAACTACTAAATGTTTAGTTACCATAAAATTGTGAGTAAACTTTTTAACTATATTCATGCTAACTATTTTTGTGTCTATTAAATGTGTTTATCGGTTTTTATGCTGACGTACGATTTTTACAAAATTTTTAGGTAAGTATAATTAGACTAGCTAGGAATAGATGCTTGAATGGCAATAAATCCTAGACAGATACTATATCTTATGACTATATCTTGAAAACATGTAATATTTGTTTTTAGCAGAAGATTTTGTTATAACATCATTATTAAATAATGTTAATGTAAATACAAGGATTTTCAAATTCTTATGACTATATGAAATTTAAATATCAAAAGATGTGTTTTATGAAATATATTTTTCGGTGCGTCAACTTTAAATTTACGAATAAACAAATGAAAACACGTGTACCAATAAGTCATGCTCCCATGGTGACTTGAAACCGGGTTGTGACACTTATGGATATTTCATTGCTCCAATCGATTTATGCAATTTCTACCAATTGTAAAAATCATAAACCAAGATTGCCAAAATTCTTTTGAATTTGAAAATTTTGAAATTTTCTATCTATATTAGAGAGAGATAATTGATGTAAATTTTAAGGAGATTGAAATTAGAGTAAACCAGATAAACACAGTATATCAATCATGAGTTTCAGTACATAGTTGATTTGATTAGACACTTACTTCGTCAACGAAAATAGAACTCTCCTTAGCTTGTATCTCTAAGAGATTTTGATCAACGAAAGCCATAGTTATTGGTCGTTGTCGTCGTGAGGCCATCATCGCATTTTTGCATGGTTCTTTGATAGGAGATAGAAATCCTCGTTTCATGGTTTTTGTGAAAACTACATGGTGAGCCTTTTAAGAAAAGAATAAAGATGATGATAACACGTGTAATCGCATGACTCCTTTCATTGTACACTCTATATCGCTGGTTGTGATTGCATAAGCTTCGTGTATAATGTGCTTGCATGGTGGTAAACTACTAGTCATACTGTCATAAAAATCTTATTATATAATATCATATTTGTTATAAATATTATTTATTGTGGTTATCAACAATTATATAGATAGACTTTATTAGAGATATATTTATCATGTTATTCAAATGGTTGTTAGAGTTATGAAAAGATTATATTTCCTACTCATATAAATACCCCTTGTATCTTATTTGTAAATATCAATCAATGATATAAACAACTCTCTCCCTATATATTTTTCTCATATTATTGTTGCTATTAGGCTAGTTTCACTACACGTTATCAGCCCGAGTTGCTTCTAGAGTTAAATCATCATAAGTTTCTTGTAGAAGTGAAGAACCCTCAAAGATACAATCCCTCTGTTTTCATCCGGAACCCATCGAGATACCATGTGCAAACATTGATCGCCGTCACAAAAAAAAAAAGGTAACCGTTGATTCCATCTTTAGGCTAACACGGGAATATGATTTTAGGAAAAATTTCATAAGAGAAAAAACGAATAACTGAAAACTAAAAAGTATGTTAAATGGTTGTGGGTTTGGTGCAAATTGTGTGGTTTTATTTATTTGTTCATAATTAGTACTACGTTTATAATCAATATTTACAAATAAAAAATAATAAATCAACCTTGTTTATCGCATTCATAGGATGCTTATTGGTTTTTTTTTTTTTTTTGGTATACATTATAAATTTGATAATTATTTATGTAATAAATATTAATAAAAAATCAAACTTTTTCTCATTGGTGATGAGATTTGGATAAAAATCATGTTTTGTTACAACAATTATCTATAAGTGATCTAATATTTATGATATAATATTTTAATTATAATATAGTTTAACATCATAACTGATTATATGATATTAAAGTTGCTACGTGATTGACTAATAATTTATTTTATGAGATTTGAGAGCATTTGTATCAACATGATTTTGTAAAAAGAAAAACATCAAGATTTGGTTGTAACTTTCATATGCATACATGCATAATTGTGGTTTATAATTCAAGATGAATGATTTCATGATACCATTCGTCATATATCAACTTGTCATTTATGGAGCAATATTCTTTTGGAAAGTCACAATGTTAATAAAATTAAAAAAATATATATCTATAATGAGTTTTAGTGGAAAATTATCACCTTTGCAACTTTGTTTAGGATGATTATATTAAATATAATTTGTTTATATAGTGGTATGTTATAATACCATAAGTTGCATAATTTAACTTTGTTGTATTTTATAATTACTACAATCATACATGCCTTTTAGATATTATTAAAAATGTATAGATATCATTGTGATAAGGCAAATAATAAAGCATGGTTAGTTGTTTTATTATCACTCTCATGAAAGAGTATAGACATATGTAGATAATTGTAACAAGATCTTCTTGTTTATTTATAATGATACGATGTTCGAGGCGTCATACACCCAAAATATGATCACCAAACCAAAAAATGTCATAAGATTTGAGACCGATAATATGTTGTATGACTCGAATATATAATCACCTCCGAATTGATGTTTTGTGAATAGAGTATTATTTATAAAGAAAAGTAATGGATGAAGTAATTTTCGTTTATCATACCTCAATATGCTCGTGAAATAGCAATATTATGAAAAAGTATGAGAGGTTGAAAAGATTTCTTATCCATGAGTTCGAGAATATAATAAAAAGCCATAAAACTTGTATGGTTCTACTACATCTCCAGAAGTGGGTGTGGTCTTACAATGATCATCATTAATGTCATGATTATGGACGTAATTAATATTGTAATGATGATCACAAAAATAATGAGATTGACCACCAAAGTGGCAAACTAAGGGATTGATTGTATGAAAATATGGAACAAATACAAGTATTATCCATGATAGTATGATGTGATAATACATTGCTTTCTCTTATTTATATCTTGTAAGCATATGTAATAAATGCATATATGATTATAAACAAAAGTTTATAGATCATGATTATATAAATTGGCATGACCGGTTAGACCACACCGAGTCAATAATGATATGATAAGCATTGAAGAATTGAAATATCGTTTATGATAACTAAACAAACAATGTTTGCTCTCAAGGGAAATTGATTATTTATAATTAAAACATGATGTGAATTCTTAAAATTCTAGAAGTTATAGAGGATGCATATATCCTAATGTGGATACCATTTAGTGTTTAAAATCGATATATAGTCTAAATGGTTATCAAGTTTACAACTTCAAGTTGTATGTTTTTGCCTTAGCTAATTAGGTAGCAAGCATATTATTCCAGACTATGATATTATTTTTAGTAGAAATGGTGACTTTAGTTGACAAGATATTAATGATTATTGGAATAAGTGTTGAACTTCCTATTGCTTAAGTTCATGCATAAATTGCTTTTGTTGAGAAGACCACTCAATTGATTGCAAAGCCAATGATCATGAGAACAAATATTCATGTTTGTGAACATGTTATTTTACATGCAATAGCATTAATTCACATCAAGCCAAAAAGTTATAACACTTTCTCCCTATTAAAGTTGGATTTTGGTCAGAAACCAAATAGATCTCATCTTAATTGTTTTTTTGGTTGTACGGTATATATTGCAATTGTTTCACCACAATGCACAAAGATGAGAGTTTAAAGGAAGTTGGGAATATATCATGGGCATGCATAATATCTATAATTAAAATATAGAGCCATTACTAATAAATATGTCTATGGCTTAATTTATTGGTTATGCATTTTGATTAATCAATATTTCCAACATTATGGGGAGATAAAAAGTAGTTGGACCGTGAAAAGTTGTAATGAATTATCATTGTATTAGCTTGATCCTCAAACAAATAGATACGAACCAAAAGTTCGAAAGATAATTCATTTGGTAAATTAATTACCAGACATAATCATTAACCTGTAAAGAGTGACTAAATCACATATACTAACTACTAATGCTCCAATTAAGATTTATATTGGTAATGAGTCTATGGCACGTCTGAATCGTGGTAGACTGGTCGATTTCATGAATAAAAATCCTCGAAAAAGGAGCAAGTATAAAGATGGTCAAGTCGAGATATGATATAAGGGTCTCCTACAGAGACAATAGACATGATGGTTCTGGATGAAAATCAAATACATGAAAATAAAGAGATCTTAATAAATATATTATGTCTACAATACATGGAATCAAAATAAAATTGACGTCGATAATACTTTATATGTAGCGCTTGAAATGATGAAAAGAGATGAGGATCAAGAACTAAAATTTGCCTTTGAATATAAATGTATAATGATTGGCCAAAATGAACATACGCAAATAAGGTGAAGTTGAATTCTCTAATATGTTGGTAATAAATGAGGTCTTTTGTGCGTATGAATTATTTGAGAAAAAATTGGTGGTACAAGGAGTTTCGCAAAGACATATAATATATTATGAGGAGAAGCATTTCCCGCGTGGATGTAATAACGTACCAACACTCTATTAGTCTGGTAGTACAAAGAGAGAATTGATATGTGTAGTACGAATGCCGTGATTCACTCGACATTGAAACTTACATTAAACTCCATGAATGATTAATTGCTATAACATGTAAAGTGAGTTCTCGAGAACACATTATTATATATATTCGGATTCGAATGCATTATGATTATTGTATACGTTATCGCATTGAATATAACTTGAACTCCTCATGAGTTTTCAAAAACCGTTGACTCTTAAAAAGGGTAATTGAAAACATCTTAAAGATGTAAATCTTGTGCATCAATAAACACATACAAATGAAATTATACATGTTGATGATGGTATTTCAATGAATTTATATAAAAGAATGGTGTAATATTTATGTTGGAAATTTATTTGATTATACCTTTACATATGATACAAATATCATTTGTTAAAGATGAAAACTTTATGTGTCAAAATTCTTGATGATTGTATGCACATAAGTAATTAGTCAATACAAAATGAAGTTTGTCACTGATCGTAAATACCGAAAGCATTGACATCAAAAATTCAAGAAATGTGTTATGTAAGTGAGTATGGATTAATAGTAGTCGAGGTGAGTGTGGTATAATCATCGACTCGACAATTATCTCGAAAAGATAAATATTAATTGATATAGTTCGTCCATGTGCTTTTCTGAAAGAACAACATGACGTGTATAAGTATCATATTATATGTTGATTACTATATCTTCTCAATGGATTGAAAGAAGTGCAAATCATTGAAAGAAAATTTTGAAATGAAAGATGAAATTATAAATTTATGATTTGATATCTAAAATAACATTTGTGTTTTATTAGTTAGTCAAATTACATCAAGTGAAGTTGAACATTTAATACGGATAAAACTTGTCATTTTAAGTATGTTAAAGGATTTTCAAATCATTATTTTTTATCAAACAATTATGAAATTTTTGATTCTAGAAGTACCATAATTTATTGCAATTGATGCATTATTGTTTCTTGTTAGTTATACACGATTAGATATATTATTTATATCGTGTTGAATGAGGAGCAATGAAATATGGTAATTTAAATATTTTGATACTCTCACGGTACGAATAATATGAGTTTGTATTTACTAACATATAGAACAAGTTTAGTTAGTATTACAGTTTAGTTAGTATTACAGATGCAAGTAATGTAGCACAACATTTTTGAATCCTGTGGCATTTGTTTATAAAGAAAGGCACTAAAGTTTCATTGAAGATGATACATCATTGATAAGTTTCAGCAATTGCACAACAAGGGATCACCGATGAATCATCAACTTTATACAAGATCGGCACTTATTACTTAAATGATACATATTTAAATGAGCGAGAGTATTATTCAAGTTGCACTCTTTTTTTCCTTCATTAGGTTTTGTCCCATTGGGTTTTCTTAGTAAGATTTTTAACGAGGCAACACAGCTCATGCAAATAGGGGGAGTTAATACGTGCTGCACTCTTTTTTCCTTAGCTATGGTTTTGTCTCACTGGATTTTCCTGGCAAGGTTTTTAGCGAGGCAGCATCTTCAAGCGTATTAAGTTGATAACCAAGGGGAGTGTTATAAATATTATTTATTATGGTTATCAACAATTATATAGATAGACTTTATTAGAGATGTATTTATCATGTTATTTAAATGGTTGTTAGAGTTATGAAAAGATTATATTTCCTACTCATATAAATACCCCTTTTATCTTATTTGTAAAGATCAATCAATGATATAAACAACTCTCTCCCTATATTTATTTCTCATATTATTGTTGCTATTATGCTAGTTTCATAATAATATTATAATTTTTCGTATAATATTAAAATAGAAAAACAAAAATTCTTAAAAAAAAAATTCTCCAAGATATTATAATACAAAAATTCTCTCTTGGGAGCCGCCTCCTCTATAGCCCGTTTTACACTCACACAGTACGCAACATTTTCGCTTGAAGAATTCAAAATTCAAAGGGCAAACAAGAAATCAACCCTTCGATTTTGACTTTTTCTGATCTCATTTCTCCACAAGGTAACCTTTCAATTACTCTTTCCTTTCGATTTTGGTGGATCACCATGTTAAAAGATTCAGAAAACGACTCAACTGATGCTGTTAATGGAGCTCACAACTCTGAATCCAAGCTACATCACTTGAAATCTGAAGAAAATCGACCAAATTCAGAGGATAAAGTGGTGTTTTCCGATAAGAATGGTGATTTATGTAGAAATTCGGAGTCGGGACCCTCGAAATTTGGGGTTTCTCAGGAGTTGACTTTGAGCTATCTATGTGATAATTCTAAATTAGGTCAGATTCCATCTGATAACAGTAGAAGTTTACTGAATTCATATGACAAAGTTAAAGGAAAATTAGTTGTTTCCGAGGATCATAACGATCGTAATCAGGGTGAGAACAAATGGGTAGAGAGAGATTTTCTGCAATTGTCTGGTGATTCTTCGAAAAGAGAGGTTGAAGATGATGAAAATTGTGGAATGAATAGAGATAAGAAGCCTAAACTAGAAATCCTTGATCTGTCTCTAGCTTTACCTGAGGCTTCTATGTCTTTGGCTGCATCGAATCGTGTTCAAGATGGTGATCATTCTGTGAGTTTGAAGCCAAGTAGGAGTTTGCAGTCATTAGGTAGATCAAATAGTAACGACACTCAAACTACTTTCTCCAATGATTTTACCACTGGTTCTATGTCGTATTCGTATTCGCATCCTTTTTCTCATAATCCTAGTTGCTCCATGACGCGAAATTCAAACGAGAATTCAATGGGTAGTCATAGAAGAGATTGTGACCAGATTTGGAATGGTGGCGAGGGGACTAATGGGTCGGTTCATAGTCGGTTTAGACCTGTTGGTGATGGAGGTGTTGCATTGGTGCAAGGTAATAATAGGTCCAATTCGGAAAATAATGTGTCGTTTTTCCCATCAGAACTTCCAGCAAGGATGAAACTTGACACACAGTCAGGTGATTCAAGGGGTAGAGGTTCTGAAAATACAAAAGGGTTAGAAAGTTTGGATTTTGGGAGATCCCATAAGGTTTCTAGACCTGAAAGAATTCTTAGAGGTATTGTTTCCGAGTCTATTCAGACAATGGCTCGGGTAATTCAAGAGCTTCCTGACGAAACATTTGAATCCACAAAGGAGTACTTGAAGAAACTGATTTCTGTACCTGAAAGGAGAGATGAATTGGTGGGATTACAGCTCCGGCTAGAGAGAAGATCTGATCTTACAAGTCAAACGCTTTCAAAAGCAAGTAGAAACCAACTTATACTCTTGGTTTCCATAAGAATGGGTCTTGAAAGCTTCTTATCTGTCCAAAATCACCTCCCAACCAATGAATTAGTTGAGATTATTTTATACGAAAGGTGTAAAAATGTGAATTGCAAGAGATTATTGCCTGTTGAAGATTGTGAATGCAAGATTTGCTCCACAAAGAAAGGATTTTGCAGTGAGTGTATGTGTCCCATTTGTCTAAACTTTGACTGTGCCAGTAATACCTGCAGTTGGGTTGGTTGTGATGTGTGTTCTCATTGGTGTCATGCGGCTTGTAGTATTCAACAGAATTTAATAAAGCCCGGACCAAGCTTGAAGGGGCCAACAGGCACAACTGAGATGCAGTTTAATTGTCTATGTTGTGGTCATGCTTCTGAAATGTATGGGTTCATTAAGGATGTTTTCAAGTCTTGTGCAGAACAGTGGAGTTTTGAGACGTTAGTGAAAGAGCTTGAGTGTGTTAGGAAAATCTTTAGGGGAAGTGGAGATTTTAAAGGGCAGAAGCTTCATTTGATGGCTGTTGAGTTGATAAAAAAACTTGAGAGCAAAGTTATGTCCCCTTCTGATGTATGCATCACCGTCCTTCAGTTCTTCAACAGTAAGTTTCGAAAAGCATTCTCCTCATCTATTTTAGTTCAAGTATAATAGCTTTTTTATTTGAGTGTCTTTGGTGTGTGGATATATCTCTTGTTATTCTTAGTATAGAACTTATTGCTTTAATTCAATGATTAAATTTATATATATGCAATGTTGTAAAAATCGCTAGACGCTTGTCGGGCGGCGAGGTACCGACTAGGGATTAATCGGGATTAATCGGTTTGGAGATTTTATATGTATTTTTTATAAATTATATATATAGTTAAGATTAGTATACTTCAAAAATAAATAATTAAAAATAAAAATAACAATCAAGTACTACAAAGATTAAATAGTTCAAAATATAATAGTTCATATACTTGAAAGATCAAATAGTTAAAAATTGAGTAAATGGGTCAGAATTATAAGTTAATGAGAAGGCTGTTCGCAGGTGGAGGTCGACTTTTAGGGGCTGGTTGATGTGTTGTCAGTGCGGCTAGGTTTAGAATTGAGTAAATGGATTAGAATTATAAGTTAAAAAACACAAATATTTGCGTTTACCGACTTTGACCACCTAGGAAAATTGCTCCGATTAATGCCGATTAGTGCCGATTAATACCGATTAGTGCCGATTATTGCCGCCTAGGACGACTACCGATTTTTTGTACCGTTTAGATGAAATCGACAAGGTAATGGGCTGACTACCGATTAATCCCCGATTAATCGGCCGCGTAGGCCGATTTTTATATCACTGTATATATGATAATCAGAAATCCTCAACTTTTTTTGTTTCCCTTTTATGTCTCTTTGTAGTTTTTGTACCGACCACCCTATGGTGATTGACAATATCTTAATTCTTAGGTTGGTTTTACATGATCTTGAAAATCTACATTTTCAATCCCATGAAAACTGTACTCTCCCTGTCCCATGAAAATTGCAAAACATTTGTTTTTGGATGGGCAGTAAAAGTTGTAGCTGTTTGAAATTATACCTGTTAAACAAGCCTTGTACATCATAATTCATAAGTATTTCAAGTAAATTAATGGTAATGATCTCAGTTGATAAACCTTCTCTAAATGGTCTTTTCTTGAATAGGCTTTTGTATTGTTCCAAATTGTTAAACATTTTACTTAAACTACTAGTCAAGGTAAATTTTGCTATTTCCTGGGATTAAGGGAGTAACAATCTTCATCTGGTGTTCTACCATACCACCATATTAATCACAATGTTGTTTCCTAGTAAAAATTCTTGGCTGAAAAATTTTCTTTGTTCATTTTCATGATTACAGATAATTCATGTTATCTATATTCAAATCTTATGTATTTTTTCATTGTTTATTTAGTTATTTGAGGGAAATTAAGTATTTGGTTGATAAACCAATATAATTTAATCTTTTTGGGTTAACTTAATTATTCTATTTGGTGAAGGACTTAATTAGTTCAATATATCTACTATATATATATATATAGTATTATTTGTTATAAAAGCATTAAGTTACAACAAATGTCATTGCAAAACACAAATTAATAAAAACAACGAGCAATGCATTTGCATATCAAAATTAACATATAATTTCTTTAATTACCATATTGCCCCCATAAATAATTTGAACACTGCACTGCAAGTTCAAATCCAGGTCTCTGTCTTGAATTTGTTTATGCCTAACAAGAAAACCTTAAGGTGGAGTTGGCTCATCCAATGGCTTTAACATGTATTTTAATCTGGGACGAAATGACATCAACCTTCCAACGATTTATGTTGTTGTAATTTGTTTTACCTCTGTTGTAATTCTTTAGGTTTAATGTTGTTTAAGGACAATTTTTTATCTTTTAAAATGTTTTATTTCCTGTTTCACTTTTACTTTTTATATACTTTTTCTTATATATTTACTTATTACCAATCTAAAAACATAGCTAATTATAAAACTTATTTAAGACAATCATACATTAACATTAAAAATATATTATATGTTTTATGCTTATTAATTTTTTTTTGCTTAATATGTATCAGTTATATAATCAACTAAAGCATGATAAAGATGTAAAACAAAAGTAAATCACTTGAAATGGTTAAAATAGAAAAGGAAAGTTGAGTTCTACTTTAATGAATACTTGGCATTTTCTTACTGCTAACAACCTTCTTTTCATTTTGTTGTGATTACTAAACCCTTGTTTACAGCCGTAGACACACTTGGGCCATCCGAATTTCCGATCTCCAACTCATCCTTAAAAGATCTGGTCTCACCATCAAAACTTCACCACCCTCATCAAACCTCCTTGTATAATATGGGTTCATCAAGTGGCATGATGAATACAAGCAAGATGATAATCGAGGATGAATGGTCTGTAAAACCTTCAAAAAAAGACGCATTCGACAGTGTGGAGAGCCTTGTGAGAATAAAAGAAGCTGAAGCCAGAATGTTCCAGAACAAAGCTGATGAAGCAAGAAGAGAAGCAGAAGGGTATAAACGGATGATTAGGATGAAGATCGAGAAATTAGATGAAGAATATACAGAAAGAATATCCAAATTAAAACTGCATGTAACCGAAGAACAAAGAAAGAAGAAAGCAGAAGAGCTTAAGGTTTCAGAGAATGATCACTGTGAGTATCACAAGATGAAGATGAGAATGCAGGCTGACATTGCTGGATTGTTGGAGAGAATGGAGAAAACTAAACAGCAATGGGTGTGATTTAAACATTAAATCGTGAGTCTTTTAGACTGTTTCTCTTAAAATCGCAGGATTGACTCTTGATGGCTACCTTTGGTGGTAATCTTGCAGGGTTTCAGGTATATTTTAATCTTTTTTTACTATAAATTTCTGGGTTCTTATGGATTTGGTTTGGGTTTCTTTGGGTTCTAACTTATGATTCACCTTTTCATCAACTTAGTTACTAGAATTGATGACATCTTTGCATATTTTTTATTGTTAAATTATTGTATTTTATACCTCAATGGTTAACTGGCTTACTCTGGCCTTTTGATTGTGAAATTATTGGTTAATATATTACCTGATAACTAAACTGAATATCTCTATGGGTTATTCAGTTTCAGGTTAATTGGTTTTGTTTGGGTTTGATCAAGTAGCCTGAATAGTTACTACTCCTGTAGTAATTTCTTTAATTAAATATGATCAACTACATATAGCAGTCCTTTAGATATATCATTCTGATGGGGATGTCAGTAGATTGAAACATTCATTGTGATATCAGTATATTTTTTAGTTGTACCTGCAATTATATCATCCTGCTAGGGATTTAGCTGTTATTGTGATATTAGTAGTTACAATAGGTAGTATAATAAGTTGTATCATCAAGTTAGGGATGCAAGCATATTAAATCAGTAATTTTGATATCACTAATTATGCTCGTGCTTTCGGATGTTTGTGTTGTTTTGTTTGTGCGAAATAGGGTTCTCCGGTCATTGTTATGTTCTACACATTGTTATTCTGGCTTTTAGATTTCCAACATTCGATCATTTGACTTCTTATTATCAACTTTTGTTGTTTTTCATGATTTGTATACCATATCTCTATAGTATTTTAATATTACTTACCATCAAGATATCGAGATGTCTCTTTGGCGTGTCACCTTTTCACCGAGTTTAGGAAAAATAATGAGGCTTTTCTAAGTCGGGACTGCCTAGGAACAATTTTTATTATTTAAATAGAGGTAAAGCTTGTATTTATATCGCACTCCTAAGTCGTGCTCTTGGAATAAGATTATGTTGGATTTGTTTATTTGTTTGTTGATTTAGAGTCAGTGGTCTCTTTAAGAGCAGCCTCTCTATTTAGTGTGATAGATGTAAATTTTGTTTATATTCCACTCTCCCAAACCTTGTCAATGCTTGGTTATTGATAAGATTACTAGCATGGTTATGGTTTTGTTTACTAAATTATTTTATGTTGTTTTGAATGCATTCCATTTTCATAAGGTGTTTAAATTCAATTTTCAAATCACCTATGACATTCTTTTACAATAATAAATTGTTTTTACAAAATCTAAACAATAGAAGTTAATCATTTGATAATTAGCATTTTAATTAAGCTGGAGCTAGGTAAACTATCCTGTTAATAACTTCATCTTGTATATCAATATGTTTTCTTGTTTCAATCATTGTTACACGACATGTTTTCAAGTTTTTCTAACGGACAATAAGAGTGTGAAGTTAAATAAATAAAAATCTAGTGGCAAGTATTTATTTAGACTTCTAAACTTAAAATTTTGGAATTTGATAATAACTTTTGAGGCTATGAATATGTTAGATTTTTTATATTTAATTTTGTAGAGGGGACACGTGAAGTTTTATAATTTGAAAGAAAAAAAAGGAACACAATAATTTAGCAACAAGTAAAATGAATTGAAAATAAAATTGCATTATATCAAAATAAAATCACAAAATGAAAATGACAAATGAATCTAAATGATTGAGAGAGACAAAAGGAAAATAAAAGAATATAAAATAAATGGCACACAAGAAGATAAACTTGTAATGTATTGTATGGTCTACAGAAATTTTTGTCATCGTCCTAAACCCCACCACCTTTACAAAATGTTCCTCAAGCAATCACAAAATGGCTATTATACTCTTTAACAATTATACCCTTAGCAAACAAACAATCATAGTGTAATATCAGTATCTCAAAAACATTATTGAATCAAATCGAACCGTTGGTTTCAAACATAAAGCCAGCTAGGCATGGATTAACAACATTACCACAATGTTATAAGGTAAGATAAAATCTTGATATCGGTTTTACAATTTTGACACTCGACAAAACAAATGATGTATTAGTTTTAAGAAAAATGCTACATCAAAATATAAAATAAAATATCAGGACAAGGGTTGACATTTAAATCATTTTTATCATTTTCTCTTAATCTTAGCTAGACGTGTAACAACAAAAGATAGCATGATTCAAAACATTGAATATATGTGTATAAACATACAAAATCACTATAACATATATAAATGTGTATGTGATACATATAACATTACACCGTCCCCGTAGCATCATCCATCATTACATTAGAAACATACCATTCCCACACATTTCCCTTCTTATTAACATATAAAACAAATTCGTCCATCAACATGGATAGATGAACAAACAACGATATTAACATTAATACTGATAATCGTTACTTAAATGAATTCCTGGCTCCGATGTCTCTTACCATGGTGGTGGAGGCGACCAACACTTAACGTAATGGGGTCATAGTTTTTCTGCCTCTTGGCTTCTTTAGGATCGACCACACATTCAGAAGGGGGCACGCTATACCTTATCTTGTCTTGGCAATAAGAGTATTTCATATGTTTCTTTCTAAAGCTCTCCATTTTGACCCTCTCCATGGGTATTATTGAGTCGGGACTTGTGTCAAGGTCACATTGCAATGATGTGAGTTCGATAGGGTTTGCCGTGCATCCGTGGAGGACAAAGTCGGTAAATTCAGCAACATAAGGGGCATATTTGTAATTTACCTTGTATTTGCCTCCGTTTGTAGCCCATTCTGAAGCATCCCATATTGTTGCGTATAACGTCATGGGCTTGGATGGGAAATCCCCACCCATTGATTCGGTTCTTTTGATTTCTCTAATAGCAACGTTATCGACATAAAATCTAAAAACATCAAAAAAAACCATAAATCATATATAGAAAGACACGATTTAAAAAAAGACTAAATTACCCTTGCAATGCAACGGATGCATCATGACCCCTTACAAGGGTGAAGGGTATATGTATATTCTTGATAAAATTACAACTTGCACTGCATAATGAACTAGTGATTTGGATATGACCGTTATACCCTCATATGATTTATGGTTTTTTTATTTCTCTAATTTTATGTTTGTAACATTCAAGGGTACCAGACGCAGGGCCCTGATGGTAATGACTGAAAGGTGGCCAGACAAAAAGCAACTGCACAACATTCATTGCACAATGTACGAGTCATCATAGCTTTTCTAAAAAGTCCAAATATCACATATTATAAATCGACGCCCACATATACGACTCGTATAGCATCATACGCGGCGTATAGGGTCGAATACTCTAAAAATGAGAAAAATTCAGGGGGCTGTCAGAGGACTATACGCCTCATATAGCCCTATACGCCCCATATAGCCATATACGACCCCCATATACAACACATATAGGGGCTATACGACGCGTATGACAAATTTCAACCTGACTAAGAGAAAAAATTCAGGAGTCTGGTACAATGGTTATACGCCCTGTATAGAGATATACGACCCTTCTATACGACACGTATAGAAACCCTAGGTGTTAATTTATAATATTGGGGTGTTTCAATATCCACACCCTTTCTTAAATGTATCATTATAACTTATATGTTCAAGAAAAATAATTATACCCGTTGCTTTAAACGGGTAAAAATATTTTTTAAAATGACATAGTACCATGGTCCATCTTGATATTTTACCACATTTCCTTACACATGCCAAACTGGGAGATATTTGTGAAAGTAATGTTTTACACTTAGTCGAAATGTCTAAAATATTCTTTCTGATGGATATTTTCTACAAAATGTTTAGAATATCATTCGGTATTAGTAAAAATAATTAAAATACTCTTCAAAAGACTTATATAACTATGATTGAACTTTGACCGGTAAATAATTAAAGATAATTTAGCATTTAAATACCAGTCAAATTTCTAAAATTACCCACGATCTGGCTTTCAACAACGAAACTAGAATGTTTTAGTCTTAGTGTCTTTAGAAGGTTTTCTTCTTTACTAACACAAGTAAAGATCTAGCTCATAATTTCATAAAAACATATTTTTATTATATGGTAAAACCGATAAATTAAGCAAATAGAACCCTCTTTTAGTTTCATCTCTGCTACATTTCCACCTTTTAACGTTAATGAAATAACTAACATACTTTAGACGAAGAAGAATTTAAGATTAATAATAATATCAAAGTTAACTCACACGATGTGATCTTGAGTCCAAAGAATGCTATATTGATGAAAATCTTCAGAAGGGTCAAACCAAATGCTGTTCTTTCTTCTCTTCCAACATTTGTGCTTCCATTGCCATAAATATTGGTTTGTATTTTCCATTCTTTTCCTTTGATATTACCCAAGAACTCGAAGTCGATTTCGTCATGATTCTTCTCATACATGTCTCCATTTGACATCTGTTCAAAATTTCTCATCCAAAGGGTGTAAGAATCTCATTTCCACAAAATTTTAAAGAATATAACAAATGAAAATTTTTAAAACTGACTTTATTTTATTACCTTGTGAGGTAAATAGTTAGAAGTAAAATAATTATGGTGTACAAATCACTCTGGTTGTGTATGAGGCATCACATTATATTTACACGTTTAATGTGCGGTTAATTTAAACAATTCTGAAACTTAACTGTTATTTAATTATTTAAGTATAATTCTTAACATTAATGTTCATTGAAATATGTATACTGTGGATGATGATACTTGCAGGGTATCTTTAATTTTATTATTTTTCTGAATCTTTTAGTTTTATTTTCAATCATAATTCTTTAGGAATGTATTTAAATTTTTTAAATGTCAAAAACCTTGAAGAATGCTTTTTATATAATAATCTCCATCATTTACTCTCTCCTGGTGTCCTCTACTGATTTTGTGAAAGGTCATATCATATTCATAAAAAAATAGAATCAGACACATGGGTGTAATTCACTAATTTAGGTTCATAATAACTCTTTTTATAATAATATATTTAAAAACATCCTATACGTTCACTGAATATAATATCTTTATAAATAAAAGAAATAAAAAAAATAAAAAATGCTCACATAAAAAGCTACAACAACACCAGCAGTGTAATAAGCTGGAAGTTTAATAGAAGCACTGAAGAATCCATGAAGATAAATGTCATGTGACAGAAATCCAGAACCTGTGAACAAAAAATTATCTCATAAACCAAAAAAATAATAATTAAAAATAAATAAAAATAAAAATGAAGAACATTTGTTTGCATACCTGTTCTTTGATCAAGAGACAAATGAACAGATTTGCCATCTTTCAAAACCTGCAGATTATTATCTCCAAACAAATGTGAAAAGCCTTCATCAAATGATGAAATGGGTGGAGTTCTTGAAGACCCAGAAGCCAAAGCAAAAACAGAGCATAATATCAGCACAAAATAGAAATAATCCATGAGATTTTTATGTTCTTCAAGGGTTCAAATTGTTGAGCAGAGAGTACAACCCACTGAAGCAATATCTTTATATCATTCACAAGAATGATTGTTTTTGAAGATGAGAGGGAGAGAGAAGCAGAGGACGTTTTATCTATTATGGGTGTGGGAGGGGTGGTCTATTGTACAACAGAAGTTGATTTAAATTGAATGGATGGTAATAATCAAATGATATATTTTTTCTAATACATTGTAAGAATAAAATTAAGTTATTATAAAAATTGCTTTGTTAACTTTTAGTATTATATTGCATAATTTTTTTTAAAAAAAGTAACATTATAGTATTATACTAAAAGTTAGATACACTGATTTTTTATTCATTATCCTATATATGAAAAAAATTATGTGATCAGCAGTTGATTTAGTTGTGTGTGGTTTGATCACACAAGTTTATTGACTTGGCTTTCCCCCCCTCACCCCCCCTAAAATTGAGTTTAAAGGGAAAAATGAGAGGTGAAGCTTCAGAGAAAGGTTCTCTATGGTAAGAGCGTCACCATCGCACCACCACCACCGTTACCTTAGTTTCACGTTACTTTTCTCTTAGTTTCACGTTACCTTGAATGCCTTTTGATCTTCCATGTTGGTTTATTAATCTGAGGTTAGTGTTTCCAATGGGTTGTGATAAGTTCATGGGTCTGAATAAAAATTGATTGAGGACATTGGCTAGGCGTGGAAGGGTTGGAGGATGGTAGGTTATTGCCTGTAACCCGCCCTCCAGCCGTGATGGAGTCATTGGTTTGTACACTCTGAGCCCGACATTAACAATGGAAATTATTGATTTTAATAGCCTATGTTTGGGTCTTTGTATTGTCGATCTAAACTATTATGTCTCTGTCGGCTATTATGTTTAAACTTTAAAAGAAATCATATAGAGTAAATGTTGGTTATCTTAGTTTCTTTTAAAGGTTTGTGTTGTTTAGGCAACTGTTTTGAATACTATTGGTAACCTGTTTATATTTTCAAAGTGATTCT
Organism: Flaveria robusta; assembly: GCA_025506415.1. Lineage (NCBI taxonomy): Eukaryota > Viridiplantae > Streptophyta > Magnoliopsida > Asterales > Asteraceae > Flaveria > Flaveria robusta. The sequence continues at coordinate 20,597,037 of CM046466.1, forward strand.
TTCAACCATAGTTGCAGTCGCGACCACAACCAACCTCTATGTAGTTTGTTTATTGAATCCTACGATTTAAATGGGAAGATTATTTGATAGGCTTGTGATGAATAGATGAATCTTGCTAAAAGTTAGGTAAAGATAATGCTTTGGCGTGTTGGTGATGGAAGATGGTTGTGCCTTGGTTGATTTTGGACATGTTTTGACCCTTTTGATAAGCGATAACGATGAAATAGAACACGAGCATTGTTTTGGCGTGGTAGATGGATTATTTGCTGCCACAATAAACTTTTGTTTCCGAGCATTTAGATAAATAGAAAGTCTTTTGATTACCTAACTTACGTAATGTTTGAACCCCACCGCGAAGCACGGGTCAGAATACAAACTAGTTAGTGTATATTTGTAGTGAAAAATACAAGTATGTACAACTAAAGATAAAATCAGCATAAACTTTTTCTCACTCAAGCGGCTTTTAGTTATTTCCTTATTAGTCAATTATTAATAAATAATGAAAATGAATATTAAGCTCTTTTTTGATTTTGTTTTGGACACCAAAATTTTAGGTTAGGTTTTGTCACATAAGTTTCTAATTCTTTTATTTGCGTCACTAATGTGGCTCTTTATATACCACAACTAGCTTTAGTAACCCGTATATTACACGGGTTGAACAAATAAAATATTAAATATAATAAAAATTTATCAAGTATAAAACGATATTTTACGATAATATATAATTGAAATTACGTATAGTAAGAACAATATGTAATAAAACAATTATATCAATTTTTTAAACTTTTTATTTAAAACTTTTTTTTCCAAAAAAAATAATAAATATTTTGTTTCAAAACAAACCGTATAACTAATATCATTTTTAAAAATTTTCTTATTATAAATTTCAATTTTAATTATTTTTTGTTTTTTAAAAAAATAACTTTTTAAAAACACTAATTTTAAAAAAGTTTGATGTTTTGTAAAAATTTCTTATTCTATAAAAATTATTTTTAGAAATAACATTATAAGAAGATCTTTTTTAAATTTATTAAAAAAACTATTTTTATTCTTAAAAAAGCTAAATAATATTATTGATAATTAAGGTAATTATATAATAGGAGAGAGAATCGGGAAAATTTTGGTGAAAATAAATGTGGTGCTGCCACGTGTCACCCAAGATACCCTTTTATTATAGTAGAAAGATTTTTTTTATGTATGTCAACTGTCCTCCCTTTCCCACCATTGTTTCAGAGACAGGTTCGTGGAGACAACAGCCTCCGACTCGCTGTCTTTAGTATTATTCTGGTCTAGCAATGATATTCCCACGCAATGGTGCTTTGACAAGCTCACCTATCTATACTACTAAGTATATATATCTGAGTAAGAAGAGTCACATAGTGAAATAGAGTTACGGAGAGAGAAGGGCTGAGGTGCCTTCTCCGCCGCATCTTTGGTCCGGCGACATTGGATCTTTGCTTATAACTGTTTGTGTTGGGTATGGCGTACCCTAGTTTAGTGATGGTACTTGGTCGATGATGGTGAGTTTTGCGTAATCTGAGATGGTTTTGGATCTACTTACGTTCTTACCTTTTTAGCTGTAATCCCTAGGTTTTTGTTTCGGTTTGATATAACTTTTGTAATAATAGATATAACTTGCGTAATTATTAATATAACTTGTGTAATTATGAATATAACTTACGTAATTATATACCTTTTATGCGTAATTGTGGTGCGGACGAAACTACCCCTCCACCAAAAAACACGTGTCACGCGCTGGTGACTTCGTACACTTCCCATGAAAATTACATTTTGTATATTAATCGGTCCCTACTTATTTAATAGGTATAGCTTTCAAAATTACTTGTGAATATGATTCTAATCATCTAGACTCAATCCACCTGAACGTTTTCTGTCTATTTGAAATAATCTTTGTTTCATAGGACTATTAATTTCATAAAGATTAGAAATAAAAGTAGTACTTGACTTGACTCTTACTGTGCAAGTTTCAGGAGGGACAGATTACACTGCGTTCTAATGTATGTAGTCTTAGTTAGTTTATTTTTTGTGCGGGAGGAAAAAGTAGAATTAGAATTATTTTAATTAATGTATTAATTATTAGAAACAAGGATTGAGATAGAATTGTATGTGTTATTCAAGCGTATACAAAACTTATAATTTCCTTTACATTATATAGTCTATCATCTTGAAATTGAAAATCATAACATAATTGTGCTAATAATTTAGTCAAATGAAACTGATAAGAGGGTAATTGTGGTAATAATGGGTGCAGTTACAACACTCCCCCTCAGACATATTACCACTCATTATACACTATTAACAGTATGCTTCAAGATAATGTTAAATCAGTACTTCAGGACCTACAAATAAAATTGATACTTCTGGATCAGTTATGCTAACTCATTAAAAACCTTACTAAGAAAAGCCAGTAGGACAAAACTTAGTTAAGGGAAAAAGAGTACATCGTGTATAATGTTTCCCCTCAATATATATAACGTCTTTTAATCTACGAAGCCCGTTCTTCTGTGATAATTGCTCAAAACTGCTTCTAGGTAGAGATTTTGTAAATAGGTCAGCTAGATTTTCACTCGACTTAATCTGACGAACGTCAATCTCCCCTTGTTTGTTTCTGCAGGTCGTACGTTGAGAAGAACTTTGGTGAGATGTGTTTTGTTCTATCACCCTTGATATAGCCTTCTCTTATTTGAGCTATGCAAGCAGCATTGCCTTCATAAATAACCGTCGGGTCGTTCTTGATTTCTTCCAAACCGCATGCTCCTTGTATGTGATTAATCATTGATCTTAACCACACGCATTCGCGTCCGGCATCATATAATGCTATCAACTCGGCATGATTTGATGATGTTGATGTAAGTGTTTGTTTTGTCGATCTCCAAGAAATTGCCGTGCCACCATATGTGAATACATAACCTATTTGAGATTGTGCTTTATGTGGATCTGATAGATATCCAGCATCAGCATATCCAACAAGCTCAGCCATTTTATCTTTCTGGTAAAAAAGACCTAAGTCTCGTGTCCCGCAAAGATATCAAAATATATGCTTTATTCCATTCCAATGTCTACGTGTTGGGTTTGAACTGTATCTCGCTAATACATGTACCGAGAATGCAATATCAGGCCTCGTGTTATTTGCGAGATACATGAGTGCACCAATTGCACTTAAGTATGGTACTTCTGGACCAAGTACTTCTTCACTCTTTTCTTGAGGGCGGTATGGATCTTTATTTATATCTAGTGATCGAACAACCATGGGTATGCTAAAAGGATGAGTTTTATCCATATTATATCGAACTAACATCTTTTCAATATAGTTTGACTGATGGACAAATGTACCATTACATAAATGTTCGAATTGTAAGACGAGTCATAATTATGTTGTGCCAAGGTCTTTCATTTCAAATTCTCTCTTTAACAATTCAACAGTCTTTTCTATCTCTTCACGAGATCCGATAATGTTGATATAATCAACATAAACTGCTACTATGGTGAATTTTGAGTGTGATCTTTTTATAAAGACACATGGGCTGATTACATCAGACTTGTAACCCTCTTTTTTGAGATTTCACTTAGTCGATTGTACCACATACGACCAAATTGTTTGAGACCATATAAAGATCTCTTAAGTTTTATTGAACACATATCTCGAGGTGTTGATTTTAATACTTCGGGCATTTTTAATCCTTTTGGAATTTTCATATAGATGTCGTTTTCAAGATTCCCATACAGATACGCGGTTACGACATCCATAAGTCTCATCTGAAGTCCTTTAGAGATTGCGAAGCCAATTAGGAATCTAAGGGTTATCGCATCCACTATCGGGGAATACGTTTCCTCATAATCAACTCCTCGGATTTGAGAAAATCCTTGTGCTACAAGTCGGGCCTTATATCTTACAATCTCATTTTTTTTCATTTCGTTTTATTACAAACACCCATTTATAACCAACCGGTTTGACGTTTATGGGTGTCCACACAACGGGTCCAAAAACATTTCGTTTTTCGAGCGAATCTAATTCAGCCTTTATAGCATCTTGTCATTTTGGCCAATCATTTCTGTGCATGCACTCTTCAATACTTTTAGGTACGTAATCATTTTCATTTATTACGTCTATTGCTATAGCATATGCAAATGTATAATCAACACGTGTATTATTTCGGTTCCACGTTGTACTACTTTGTATATAATTTATAGAGATCTCATGTTCGTCTTGTACCGGTATTTCATTTAAAACTTTAGTTTCCTCTAGATTTGTGTTAGTCTCTTTTGGGACTTTTACCTCTTCCGGGGTCTTATTTATAACATTTTCTAATATCTCACCAACTGCATTATTATGCTCTTTTCATTTTCGTGGGTTCTTATCTTAGAAACCGATTGGTCTCCCACGTTTTCGTTGTACAGTAATTGTTTCTGGGATTAATTCAATTCGAGCAGGTGTATTTAATGCTGGTATATGTGACTTTGTCACTTTATTTGTATTTATGAATGCATCTGGTAGTTCATTTGCTATTCTTTGCAAATGTATAATCTTTTGGACTTCAGATTCAAATTGATCACTTTGGGGGTCGAAATTAGATAGTGACGATGCATTCCATGTTATCTCTTGTACTACCGGTCTTTCTTTATTCTTATCTCCCCTTAAGACCGGGAATAATTTCTCATTAAAATGACAATCAACAAAGCGTGCTGTAAACATGTTTCCAGTTATTGGTTCTAAATACTTAATAATAGATTGAGAGTTAAAACCAATGTAAATACCCAGTCTCCTTTGTGGTCCCATTTTGGTGCATTGTGGTGTCGGTATTGGTACATATACCGCATAACCAAAAATTTTAAGGTGGGACAAATTTGGTTCTCTTCCGGAGACCATTTTGTAATGGAGAGTATTCTTGATCAGCAGTTGGTCTTAATCTGATCAGTGCAGCAGCATGTAAAATGGCATGCCCCCATGCAGAGGATGGTAATTTGCATCGCATTAGGAGTGGTCTCACGATTAACTGCAATCGTTTAATTAATGATTCAGCTATTCCATTTTGTGTGTGAACATGAGCTACCGGATGTTTAATGTTTATCCCAATAGACATACAATAGTCGTTAAAAGCTTGGGATGTGAATTCTCCTGCATTATCTATCTAAATAATTTTAATTTGATATTCTGGGAAATTAGCTCTCAATTGTATGATTTGGGCTAGCAACCGCGCAAATGGTACGTTTCGAGTAACTAAAAGACTCACGTGCGACCATCGTGAGGATGCGTCAATTAAGACCAAGAAATATTGAAATGGGCCACACGATGGATGAATGGGCCCACATATGTCCCCTTGGATTCTTTCCAAAAACAAGGGGCATTCTTGTATTATTTTTGTTTGTGAGCGCCGAGTAATGAGTTTGCCTAAAGAGCATGCTGCACATGATAATTCTTGAGGTAGAAAAAGTTTAGAATTTTTAAGTGAGTGTCAAATTATACTTTTGATTATATGCCTCATTGTTGTGCTACCAGGGTGACCTAGTCGGTCATGCCATATGGTAAATTTGTCTTTATTTAGTAACTTCTGGTTACAAACCATGTGTGATTCGATAGGATTGATATTAGTGAAATATAATCCAGATGATAGAGCTTTTAGTTTTTCAACAATAGTATCTCTGCCATTATTGTTTGAGATAATTTGTAGATATTCGGTATTGTTTTCAGATGTTGTCTTGATGTGGTAACCATTTTGTCGAATATCTTTGAAGTTGATTAAATTTCGTCTAGATTTACTAGCGTAAATTGCTTCATCAATAATTAATTTGGTACCCGAAGGCAAGGTGATATGTGTTTTTCCGGAGCCTTCAATAAGGTTACTAACACCTGAAATAGTACCAACAAGTATTTTTGTAGAAGACAACTCATAGAAGAATTTCTTATGTTTTAAAATATTGTTGGTACTACCGCTAACTACCAAACATTTATCGCCACTGATAGCTCTGTTGGAGCTTGTAAACATATTTCTTCAAAAAAAAAATAATAATAATAAGGAAAAGTTAATACAAGAGATTACTTATATAAATGTGATAAGATCAACACTAAAGTTTAAATCAAGTTATTACGAACATTAGAAAAAAACTTCACGAGGGTTCAAAAAGATCATAACTTGAACAAACAAAGCAAATAAAAAAAAACACATATTATGTTTAAATATCCTGAACGTTCTCAATGAAATCACACGTATCTAGATGAGTGTCTGGTAGTGGGGCAAGGGATGACAAGTTAGGCGCATCCTTAATTAGATTAGTCTCAATATATTTACCCTTTTCTTTCATCATTCTTTGATGTGCTTCAACTAGGTGTTTTGGGGTACGACATGTGCAGGACCAATGGTTTGACATCCCGCATTTATAACATATATTGTTTTGGTTCATATTATCCCTCCCCTTGTGGGGTCGTCTTATATTCTGTCGGCTTGACTCACCGTTTTCGGGCTTATATTTATTAGACTCTCTTCGCCATGTGTTACTTCGTCCACGTCCACGACCTCTTCTAGGGCCATGACGTCTTCTTTTTCCACATCCGCTTTGAGTAGTTGCCACATTTGCTTCTGGCAATGGGCTTGCATCGACTGGTCGTGCTTGGTGGTTTTGAAGTAGGAGCTTGTTGTTTTGCTCCGCGACCAATAGACATGATATCAATTCAGAGTATTTAGTAAATTTACGTTCCCTATATTGTTGTGAAAACACCATGTTCGAGGCATGGAATGTGGAGAACGTCTTTTCAAGCATGTCTTCATCGGTTATCTTATCTTCGCATAATTTCAGCTCGGATGTGACTCTAAACAAAGCAGAGTTGTACTCGCTAACAATTTTATAATCTTGTAGCCTTAGGTGGATCCATTTGTAGCGAGCTTTTGGAAGCAAAACCAACTTCTGGTGGTCATATCGTTCTTGAATGTTTTTCCATAGTTCAAGAGGGTCTTTAATAGTTAGGTATTCCCTCTTCAAGTCTTCATGGAGATGATGACGGAGGAATATCATGGCTTTAGCCTTGTCTTGAAGGGAAGTTGTATTCCCATCATTGATTGTTTCTCCTAGGTTGTTTGCCATAAGATGAATTTGGGCATCGAGAGTCCAAGGGAGGAAGTTGCTCCTGGAGATATCAAGTGCAGCGAACTCAAGTTTTGAAATGTTCGTCATTGTATCTGGATGGAAGAATAACAACTGGTGTATGATGTCTTGATTGGTTGGGTGAAACTCTCAGGATCTTTGGAAGATCGACAATCACTATCGGAATGGGTCAATAGCTTTCGTGCTGATAACGTATTAGAAACAAGGATTGAGAGAGAATTGTATGTGTTATTCAAGTGTATACAAAACTTATAATTTCCTTTACATTATATAGTCTATCATCTTGAAACTGAAAATCATAACATAATTGTGCTAATAATTTAGTCAAATAAAACTGATAAGAGGGTAATTGTGGTAATAATGGGTGCAGTTACAACAAAGTTTATCTTTCTAGATCCCATATCATATTACTTTTTTCGTTCATTGACTTATTTACACGTATCGGTTGACCATCAAAGTTTATTTATCTCCATCCACCGGTGACGTGTAGGGTCCTTTTCAATTTTCTTATTGAACCCTAATCCTAGTAGATAAATCAAATACATATAAGTTTATCCCACAATACAAGTTTCTTTTTTTAGTACTCTGAATTTTAGTTTAAATGTTTTGTTAAGATTTTTTCTAGTTTAAGGTTTATTATGTTAAAGAATTTTATCTTATTATTTGTTAACCTAGATTTCATTGGGTCAATAATTTCTCTGTGTTTCTTAGGATCAACATTTGGTTCTTGCCGTTACTATTCTACTAATACGACATTTATGGTTGCTTATACGTGTGTAGTTTGCTTGTTTTGGTAATTATCATTTTATGTAAATTCAAAGCTTGTTCTAGAGTACCTCTACGAGATGGCGGTGATTCTCTTTTTGTGTGTATATGTGTGTGTATTCTCCCTTAAATGCACTAAGAACTAGCATAAATGAATAAAAGGTGAGATATATGCCTTTTTATGGTTAAAGTTGGGGTGGAGGTTGTAAGGGGTAATGATGTGAAGTGATGCTTAAGTAATAGAGATTGGTAAACGATGACCATATCTCATGGACATGAAGGGAAATGATTGGAATAAAAGATAGGTAAAAAAATTTAGGCTTGATTAAATAAGGTAGTGGCCAGCTCTTTGTGGAGAAAATAAACGATCTTTTTTTGTGATAAGAAAATATAACTTGTATGTTGAGCACAAACTTCTATCTCGTTACTTTAGTCATAAACCACTTTTAAAAGGTGAATTAATCAGATGTCTTATCTCTTAAAAAAAGGTTAAAATCATATGTCATTGGTAAAATATAGTTTTCTAGTAGTGTTTAAATAAGTAGTGTAATTTAGGAAAACGTTATTTCACCGTGTGTAGAACTTCTCAGCACAAATACCACATTTATTGAATCAATATGAAGAAAGTACCAAACACCATCAACGATTAAGTACTAGACACAAGCTAACTGGAAGGTTTCAGCATTGTGTTGCAACCATCACATATTAACGAAAGTAGGAGTAGACTAAGATAATGAAAATTAGAAACAAAGAACACTCATGGGGTACATCCAATTATAAGAAAGAAACCTAGATACAAACAAGAATTGGAAAGCATTATTATCCCTTCCATGGTGATACTTTCATTATGACTCCTGTTTGTCTTTAACGATTTCATGTAAACTTTGATATTTCTAGCTTTTTTGTGGCGGTTTCCACCACTTCTAATGCTTTCGGTTTTCTGTCACTAATATCACCTTATATAAAGGGTTTTGCACTTCCTACATGTAAAACATTTCATTAGAAGGCATAACAATGCTTGCTTGATATCTATTGTTGTACGAGAATTTTGCTAATGGTAAGTGGTCATCCTGATTACTGCTAAAGTTGATAAGCATGCTTGTAGCATATCTTCTAATGTTTGAATGATTCTTTTCGACTGCTAGGGGTGTTTAATATTAGAATCAGGTTTGAAAAACTCGATATTGATTTGATTCATTAGGAAATTATCACTTTGAAATTTGATTCGAACTTTCAAACTCGAATTTTGATTAGATGTGATTCGAAATTGAGATATAAATATGCATATAGTTTTATATATACATATAATATAGTTATTTATTTTATATATTCTAGAGAACTAGTGTAAATGGTGCTTATAGTTTAACCAGATTGTATGTTTGAGTCCAGACTATGAAAAGTACAAATTTAGTCCAGACATTGTAGTCATTGCAAGTTCAGTCCTTAAATTTTAAAAATTACAAAATTAGTCCAAACCATGTTTATGTTTATATAGTTTGACCATATTGTACGTTTGATCCCCAGACTTTGAAATATGCAAACTAGTTTAACTAGATGGATCATTTATGTAACTTTCTCTAGTTTATATAATTGAGTTATGTGTGTGTGTGTGTGTGTGTGTGTGTATATATATATATATATATAGGGGAGGGTTACTGAGAAAACCAATAGTTATGTGAAAACCAAAGAAAAACATGAAAACCAATAACATAATTCTTAACTTTTTTGTTATTTTAATTGTTAAAATGTTATTTAACTATTTGGTACATATATGTTGAGTATACATACGAGAATGAAGAGTCTTACGTATACGTAACACTATGTCGAATGAATAATGGTTACGTATACGTAACCTATGTGTGACGTATATTTAAAACCATGCTATGGTTTTCATTTAATCCATACCCTTATTTGTATATATACTCACACACATATATAAAGGATAGTGATTAAAAAAATTTATAAATTATAGAACCGGTTTCATTGGTTTTCTCTAGTTTTCTCATAACTTTGTGGTTTTCTTATGATCCCTAGTGTGTGTGTGTATATATATATATATATATATATATATATATATATTCAACTATATGCTTAATATTTTAGATTTATGTTTTTAATTTCTTAACCATGTTTTCAATTTTAGTATTTAATGTATTAAAGGTAATTTGTTTTAAAAATAAAAACTAATTTTTTTTGTGAGTTGGAATTCAATTGCTATTTGTTTTGAATTCATCAATCAAATTTAATTTAAATCGAATGCGAATGTGGTTTTGAATTCGAATTTGTAAATGAAGCAAATCATTCAAATCTAATTTGAATTGAGTTCAAATCCTGTTTTGAAAAATCAAAATATGTATGATTTGATTCAATTAATTTGCGAATTCGAAACTTGATTCGTTGAACACCCCTACCGATTGCCCATTAGTCTACAAGTGATAAGTTGTTCAGATTTGTAATCTAGTACCCATGACATCATGAAATATTTTCTAAAACTTTGTCGTGAATCACGTATGTCTATTTGAGACTATCGATAATGGTATCCCATTGCTTTTTATAATTATTTAATTAACAATTCAGCTAACCTTTTAGATTTGCAAGTCTCTTATTGACAAAACATGGGCACTTTTGGTTAGCCGATTGACTATTACCTATAATGTATCACTACCCCATCTCGTAACATTTTTAGAGCTCTACTTTGACTTGTCTGGTCTTACTTGCAATAAGACACATCAATGAGCCAATCATAGATCTGTACAAATGTTGATCAACATCTTCACCTATAGGATCTTGAACAAGAAGACATTGAAGTAGAAGCTATCTTGAAGTCTTGAAATTTATATTTGTCCATAATTGTTTGAACATATTTTTCTTGATAAATTAATATACCTTGATCATCTTGTAAAACTTGGATACCCAAGAAAATTGAAATTCTCCAAGAGAACTCATTTCTAACTTCTTCATCACAGTTTCAAATTCCTTACACATGTTATCATTTTTAGATCCAAAAATAATTTTATTAACATAAATCTAAATGTTAATAATATCATTTCCAGTCTTGCGTATGAACAAAATTTGATCAATAGCGTCTCTCGTATAACCATTTGCAAGCAAATGGTTAGTAAGAGTTGCATAACAAGAACGAGATGCTTGATGTAAGCCATAAAGAGCTTTGTCAAATTTAAACAAATGATCAGCATGATCTAGATTTTCAAAACCAAGAGGTTGACAAACATAAGTTTCTTCTTTCATTTTGCCATAGAAGAAAGCAGTATTGACATCCATTTGATAAACTTTAAAATTAATGAAAGAACCATAAGCAAGAAAAAATCGAATGACTTCAAGTCTAGCTACGGGAGCATAAACTTCTTTATAATCTAAACCTTCAATTTTTTAAAAACCTTGTACATAAAGTCAAGTTTTGTTTTAAACAATGACACCTTTTTCATCCGTTTCGTTATAAAAAATCCATTTTGTTCCGATAAGCAACTTATCTTTTGGGTGTTCACATAAATACCATACATTCAATTTCTTGAACTGCATTAATTCATCTTGCACGGATTCAATCCAACTATTTTCTTTTAATGCCATCTCAACATTCTTTGGCATCATCAAGGAATTAAAACAAGCATATATGCATGTATTAATGATGCCCGATTGACTTCTTGTGCGAACACCTTTAGATAATGAACCAATGATTGCATTAGTAGGATATTTTTGTGACTTCTTAAGTAATGAATATGATCTTCAAAAATGTCTTCTAAGTTTAAAATATGACCTATAGGTTCATCTACAACTATAGTACCCTCTCAATGAGACACAATGGTTTTTTTATGAGAAATGTCAAAACTAGGAGTTTCTAATGAAATAATTAAATAATTACTAAAATTTTAACAACTTCTTGGAAGGACACGTGGTAGTACCACAAACATTCTCACTAAAATTTTCTCGGTTCTCTCTCATATTAAATAATACTTTAGTTATTAATAATATTATTCAATACTTTTTAGATTAAAATTAGTTTTTAATAAATAAAAAAAGTGATTTTTATTAATGTTATTTAAAAAAAAACTAAACTTTGTAAAATAAGAAAATTTTCAAAAACATCAAACTTCTTTAAAGATATGAAATATTCTAAAATTGTTATTTTGAAAAAGTAATTTTTTTAAAAACAAAAAAAAATAATTAATATGGGAGTTATAATTAGAAAACTTTTTAAAAATAACTTTTTTATATGGTTTGTTTTATAACAAAGTGTTTTTTTAGAAAAAAATTATAATAAAAATTTTAAAGAGTTGATATCATTATTTTATTACTTATAGTATTTATTAATATATAATTTCAGTCATATTATATTTTAAAATACTATTTTATAATTAATAAAATTTTATTCTATTAATATTTTATTAATTCAACTTGTGTATTAAACAATTTTATTAAAACTAGTATCATAAATTCATGCCTTTAAAATCTTCTTTTTTTTTTTTTTAAATCCTACTTTCTCTATCTACCCTCTTTTTTTTCCTACTTTCTTTCTAGAGTTAAGTTCAATTTTTACTCCTTTGGGTTTGTTAAAAACAACTATTTTCCTTAAAAAGATTAAAAACATCAAGTTACCTCCAAAAGTTTCATAAATGGTTTCAATTTTAATCCAAAAGTTTCATTAGTTGTTTTAATTTTATCCAAAATAATGAAACTTTTGGAGTGGAATTGAAACAATATACGAAACTTTTGGAGGTAAATTGATGTTTTTAATCTTTTGTAAGAAAATGGTTACTTTAGTTAAATCTTAGGGAGTAAAACTGAAATTAACTCTTCTTTCTATTAAACATGTGAAACAAGAAGGAAGAAATGAATGCATGGGGGCTAATGTTCTTTTTATAGGGAACACTTAGGGGATTAAAAACATTCTTCCTTTGCCCCCTCTAAACTTTGTCATATTTCACCTTAACACAATAGTTTAAATCTTGACTTCTAACAAAAATTTTGAGAAGGTGCACCTAGGTTATGTAACAGCGCGCTACCAATCGCTAGTGAAATAGTTAATTATGTTGCCCTTTATTGTGATATGTTATTCTATGTTATAATTGTTATGTTATGCTATGTGAAGCCAAGATGTCTTATATCATACTCATGTTATGCTATACTCTAAAATGAAATGCTCTAATATTATGTTTATGCTTTGTAACACGTTTAAAGTTTTACAATGTTTACAAAAACATAGAAGCACTCAATGTAATGTAAGGTTATGAAACATCCTAAATACGGGGGTTTAGTATGCACAGCAAGTTGAAGTGCCGGTATGCTGGAGATGTATGGACACAAACGTTGGCATTAAGAGAGGGCTACATACCCTACCAGAAAGACTGCATCCTATTATTTAAGTTTTTGTTATGGATCAATTGTATATGTTTACGGATTTTGATTGAGAATAACTAGAAAATTTCCCCCTCGAGTTGCATTGGAACCTGTATATTTCATATATAATAAAAAAAGATTATTTACAACAATATGAATTAATTAAATATGGCACCGTTTAACAAAAGATAAAACTTGTAAAATGTCAAAAAAAATATCATCTCGTGTTTGACATTAATGATACCCAACTCGGTTTAAGATATATGAGCTTTTATCATTAGAATGCAGTTGTCGTCCGAATGCAATGATATAGAGCATTAATAAAAATAACTATAATATAATAAATAAGTCAATAAAAAAATAACCCAAAAATTATATTAAATTTTTTTCTGTAAACTAACTAAATAAAATTTTTATTTAATTAAAAAGAATTATCTAAAAGCATTACTAAAGACTAAATAAAGGAAAAAGGAAGTTATGCAAAAAAATGCTAAAAATAAAAAAGATCAGGATGTAGAATATATAATTTAAATAAAGATATTATATTGAAAATTTCAAGCTGGAGGATTATGATTATTCGATTTTCAAAAGAAATTATTACAGGAAAAAAGACACATTTACCCATGTTGGCTTAATAATAATGTGAGAAAAGGTCTTAAAAATCAAAAGTGGGATTCGAAAGAGCGTACTTACAAATAAAAACTAAACATTAAACCGTTGGATTAAATCCATTACATAGTTCAATTTTGGTTCCAAATATATTAATCTATTAAATGACTGGGAATATTTTATCAATAAAATTACTATACAAACCGACATTGTCTTTTATGATTGAGAATAACTAGTTTTCTTACCCGCCGTCGTACGTGGAGTGAATCAACCCGACTCGTTTTCGAATTAAATTTACGTCGAAAAGTAGAGTAACTCGATTTTATACAATGATAAAAAAACATATATATTTGGCCCAACTTTTTTCCAAACAACAAAACGTGGACCAAATCAAAACGTACATAAAAAAAACATGTGCAACGCCTGCGTATGCGGCTTGATAAAATATAGATTACAATCGCCCTAACTCGTTTGCAAACTAAATATACGTTAAAACATCGAGTAACTTGATTTATACCTCGTATGAAAAAGTATTATATTTGACCTAACATGTTTCAAATCAAAGCGTACATAAAACCTTTACGTAAATCATGTATTACGTACAGCGAGAGCATTGGTTACATCGTTTAAACGTTAATGAAAATGAATATGTTGTAATAACTGGAGTATATACAACATCTGAAACATAAAAAGGATTAAATATATATATATATATATATATATATATATATATATATAAAAGAATTATAAATAAGAAAAAAAACCTATAGTAATAAATACGAAAACTATACTGAAAGAAAAATAAAAAGTAACAAACAATTTGCGTGCTTTGGATTAAGAGGGGGTAAAGCACATGCAAGGGACACGTGGAGTTGGGACAAAAATACTAAATAATATCTAAAAGTAAAAATGAGTTAGAAGGGGATGGGGTGTTGGGACAAAAATACTAAATACTATCTAAAAGTAAAGTGAGTTAGAGGGGGATGGGAATCGAACTCATGACCATTTACTCAAAACACAAACAACCTAACCACTAAACCAAGTCACATGGTTATGTTTTTACTTGTCCCGTAAAGTATATAACGTAAAGACAGAAACTGAATTAAAAAATAAAAAAATCCACCGAACTTTGCAAATGTGTATATATACAATGTATTGTTCATAGATTTTCCTCTTGCTATTGAATGAAATTTCAATTTAAGAACTATCTATATTCTATGCAATGTATAAATCCGGCTGCTAAACCCCCGTATTTAGGGTGTTTCATAATCTTACATTATATTATACTAGGTTAGTTACCCGTGCGTTACACGGTTTTAAAAATAGAAAAATTAACACTTGCTATCTAAAACTTAAAATATGATGGCCTAATACTATCATTTAAGTAGTTTCGCTAAAAAAATGAAATGTAAATTGTTTTGAAGGGAGAAAACACATATTACATAATAAATAAGTATAATAAAAATACAAATATTGAAAGAAAGATAAGACAATAGGTCATAGTAATTAAGAGTAAAACAACTATTCATAAACATTCAAATATAAATAGATAACATTTAACATTTTATTTGTGACTTTATTTTAGAGTAAATTACATGAATGGTCCTTGTGATTATGTTTAAATTTTGAATTCGATCCATAAATTTAAAATCTTTAAATATAGTCCCTAATATTATTTTTTATTTCATATATGGTCCATAGGTTTATTAGTCAACGGTGAGTGATGTTAAATATTATAAAAATTAGCGTTTTACTCGCATTAGTTGTCTATTTAATTTACATTTTAAACCATAGTATTATTTTTAATGAAGAAAATTTTATATTTTTGTTTTTTAAATTTTTTTTATTTTTTATTTTTTATTTTATCTTTATAATTTCATTATTAATACGATTATTTGTTTAATAAAATACATTTTAAATACACAAATAAAAAACTTTTTTAAAACATGTTTATTTATATGTTTGGTTTAAACCGTTCGTTTTTTATGCATCATTCTTAAAACTATTTGATTCTTTAAATTTTAATGATACCTTGGTACTATGATATTCCAAGAAAAGTTCAAATCCTGTACCATAACAACCATGAATATATCATACACATACATAAACAAACTTGGTTGGAAACCAACAATCAAATCCAATAAATCGGCATATATGATAATATGAAGCTATCAATCATGAGACTACCGACACTTGAAGAAATTGAATCGCATGTAAATGCATCCTTAAGATATATTGCTTTCAGATTTGAATAGAATAAGCTTTAATTCAGTTTCATAAATATGAATTAAGGCAAAGCACGTTATCAAAATTCTAGATGCAAACTGTACCAAAAAAAAATAACCATACATGTGGGAGGAAACATAATGTCGAATGCAAGTAATGTTGTTTTCTGTAGTTGGTGAGCTTTGATTAAGGTTTGAGGGTGGCAATAAAGAAACTTGAATTCGTAAATTGAAATTGATGTTGAAGATCAGTAGGTTATGTGATTGTATAAGGGTTAAGGAAAAAATTTCAAATATAAATAAAATTGATCCTCAGATTAAGTGAATCAAGTGGGAAATTAAGATGAAAAATTAAATTAAATCATTAAAAAAAACCATCCAAATATAAAAAGATTTAGAATTAATGATCAGGAATTTTGACCAAACTGATCTTTTAATAATTACGAGAATAAAAGGGGAAGATTAAGGAATAATTGACCAAAGTGATTTTCTGATTGGCAAGAATGAAGGACCTTCCAATTTACAAAAGTCAAGGAGGTGAAGACATGTGGCGGAGTCTACGTGGCGCTTAGGTGAATAGCCTAGTGAAAGGCCATGTGGATAAAAGAGTTAGAGGCCGTTTGGTTCGCAGAATGTTTTGCAAAGGAATTGGAATTGAAAATGGAATTGGAATTGGAATTGGAATGTTATTGAAGTTGACCATGTGTTTGGTTGGTCAATTTTGAGTGAAATTGAAATTTTAATTTTAAACATTCCATTGGATTGTTAAACATTCCATAGGTAAGTGAAAGCAATGTGAATTCTAATGAATGAGGGAAAAATTTCCAATTTCAATTTCGTCCGTTGACCAACCAAACATGATTTTAGATGGAAAATTTTTCAATTTCAATTCCAATTCCTGAAAATTCTGTGAACCAAACGTCCCCTTAGTCTTTTATTATATGTTATAGATTATATGAATATACTAAAAATGTAATTCTTTACTTCACCTTACTATTTTAAAAAAGTTTGATTATTCTCAGCCGTTTGATTAGTATATGAATATACTAAAAATGTAATTCTTAATAAGTTTGAAACTTTTTTTTCCAAAAAAAATAATAAATATTTTGTTTCAAAACAAACAGTATTAAAAAATAGGGTTATTGGATTTTAATAATCTCTAGTTTTATTTATTGGCCGGGATTAATCCCAACTCAGGAAATATTTGTAGGCACTCCCAACTTTGAATTTATTTTCCTTTAACAATCTCTTACTAACTGAGAGTTAACCTCCGTTAGTTTTTTTTTTTTGATAAAATAGGGCCAACATTGAGCCATTTTTTAACTACGTCACCTCCCAGCCTCTATCAAGTTCATTTTTCAGTGTCTAGCCTCCAACGTCACATGAAATCTACCTCGAATAAGTTAAGTGGTTAAGATCAGAAGGTGGAGATTGACGGGTTTTAGGGTGGAGAAGTTTCAGATTACCGGACCAGATGATTGATTTTAACTTCTTGCTTAGTGTTTTGTTCATATAAACAGTCCGCGTCATCGAAAAACTAACGGTGTTAACTCTCAGTTAGTTAGTGATCGTTGAAGAAAAATAAACTTAAAGTTGGGAGTGTCCGTAAACATTTACTAAGTTGGGATTAATCCCGGCCAATAAATAAAAGTTGGGATTATTAAATTCCAATAACCCTAAAAAAATATCATTTTTAAAAATTTTCTTACTATAAATTTCAATTTTAATAATTTTTTGTTTATAAAAATTAACTTTTTAAAAACACTAATTTTAAAAAAGTTTAATGTTTTGTAAAAATTTCTTATTCTATAAAAATTATTTTTAAAAATAACATTAATAAGAAGATTTTTTTTTTAAATTTATTAGAAAATTTATTTTTGTTTTAAAAAAGTTAAATAATATTATTGATAATAAAGGTAGTTATTTAATAGAAGAGAGAAGCGGAAAAATTTTGATGAGAGTGAATATGGTGCCGCTACGTGTCACCACAAAATACTTTTTTATTAAAGTAAAAAGATTGTTAATACCAAATATTTTGATAGTTTCGATTTGTTTATTTTATTCAGTAAACCTTTTTAAGAAATTAAGTGTAATAGCAATAAAGTTTAATTAGTAAACTACAGTAAAAAATAAAGGGTTATTAGATTTTAATAATCCCAAGTTTCACTTATTGGTCTGTATTAATTCCAACCCAGAAAATGTTTGAAGACACTCCCAACTTTAAATTTATTTTACTCCCACGATCCCTTACTAACTGAGAGTTAATATCCGTTAGTTTTTTTCATGAAATAGGGCCAACATTGAGCCATTTCTTAGCTACGTCACCACCCAGCCTCCACCAAATCTGTTTTTCGATTTCTAGTCTCCAATGGTATCCGAAATCTACCTCGAATGAGTTAATTGGTTCAAATGAAAAGGTGGAGATTGATGGGTTTTAGGATGCAGAAGTTACAAATTGACGGACTTGATGGCTGATTTTAACTTTCAGCTTAGTGTTTTGGCCATATAAATAGTTCACATTATCGAAGAACTAAAGGTGTTAACTCTCTGTTAGTAAGAGATCGTTGAAGGAAAATAAGCTAAAAGTTGGGGGTGTTCTGTAAACATTTCCTGAGTTGGAATTAATACCGGCCAATAAATGAGTGTTGAGATTATTAAAATTCAATAACCCAAAAATAAAACCTTTTTCTGAGAAAGAGACTATTGATTTTAAGAATGATAAGAATAAAACTTATTTTTAGATTCATAAACTAAATCATGAGTTTTTTCCGGTGTAGAATATAAAAAAAACATGTGTATACATAAAAATTGTAAAAGTACATAATAAACTAATTTTTTAATTAAAAGATATTACAATTGTAGAAAACTTAATTTAAGTTTAAATCTACAAAAATAGTCCCTTAGCGGTCAGGAAGATTGAACTATCATTACCTAATGAAAAAAGTTAACACTTGTTAGTATAAAGACAAAACATGTTACAAAAAGTTTTTATAAAAAACATCCGGTGCATTTTCAGTGTAGGGGTTGAACCTAGAGGCTCGGGAAATCAAATCAAGATGAAGATCAAGATCAAGTCACGCAAAAAACAAAAGTTACCGCACGAAAACTTGCTTCTCGCACGACAACATCAAGTCGAGCGAGAACAAGTTGACTTGCGTGAGAACTTGTAGTTTAGTATAAATAGAAGTTTTTGTAATGTAATTGAGTAAGCTTTTGTCATTTTTTGATTTCACACTCCTTGTAATTTATTCAAATCAGAGAGCAATATACATTAAAGTTTATTTACATTTGTGTTTGTATTCTTCTTCTACTATACAATCTTATTCCGTGATATTAACATTCCGCATTTTCATCACGAGATCGATTTATTATTGTGTTGATCCTTACAATTGGTATCAGAGCTTGGCATGCTCTTGATCGATTGAATGAAGATTGAAGTAGAGTTTTGAAGAGATTGTGATCATCGAATTGGTTTATACTTGAAGATAGGCTTGATTGCTGCTGAATTTGTTCACATTTGAAGATGATTAAGCTGATTAACTTGGTGTTCCAAGAAATGATGTTGTTATTGAGCTTAAACGAGCTTAATTAAATCAATTAGAGACAATTAGGATCTTAATTGAATCTAAATCACTAATTGAACACTTAGTAAACCAAGAGTTAATCAAATTGGTGAAAGATTACAGCTGGAAACCTTCGGAATTAAAGAGATCAAACAAGCGAAAAGTAGGTGAATGTGTGCGGAAAGTTATCTTTCGCGTGAAAGGTTGAAGTTTTGCAAGAGTTGGTTAAAAGTTTGCTACAAAAAAGAATCCATTCGCGCGAAAACTTGAAGATTTCCTAAAATTCAGTTACAGAACTTACCGCGCAAAAACTTTGTACTGTTCGCGCGAGAACTCTTTATTTCGCGTGAGAACTTGGTTATTCGTGCGAGAATTTTTGAGTTTGAAGAATTGCTGATTTTTAAGTAAGAAAATGGCAAATCTGAAGCACATCATTGCTACTCTTAATCTCGACAATGAGATTGGTACTAGCACAAAACCACCTTGTCTGCTAAACAAAAAAGATTGCCCTGATTGGGCTTATAGATTTGAAAACCATGTCATTTACACTGAACCCAGGATGATGAGATCTATCAAATAGGGTCCATATATCCCTGTATACAAAAACAACAAAGGTGACTTGGTGTCAAAACCTGAACATTTGTGGGATGAAGACGATTTGAAGAGAATGGAGCTTGATGATAAAGCGTATGCTGCCATCACTTTGGCAATTACCATTGAGATAGCTCAAAAGTTTAAAGACTATACCAAAGCTAAGGATTTATAGGATGCAATAGAAGAACAAATTATGGGTAACAAAGACATGAGAGGGAGAGAGAAGAAAGGATATGCTTAACCAAGAGTTCAGCATGTTCAATCATATTCTTGGTGAAACTTTGGAAGCTCAAATGTGAAGGTTTGTGAAACTGATCACAAGATGAAGAGCGCAGGAATTACACTGGAAAATATTGTAGTAAACAAAAAGCTAATAAATTCTCTCCCATATAGCTGGAACAATAACTGCACTACCATAAAGAGAACCAAGGATCTGTTTACCATTTCTCATAATGATCTAATCTCAACCATCAAATCTTATGATATGGATGATAAGCAAAGGGCTGTATATTATATCAACACGATGGGAGCTGAAGCATCGACCTTATATGCAAAAATGGCTAGTAATCCAAATTATTATGTCAGCTACTCTCAGTTGTGTCAACAACAGCCAGCAACATCTGCTCATCCAACTATCAAAGATCAATCCTTGTCCCAATCCTTGCCTTATTATCAAACTCCTCATCAAAACCCTTATGTTCAAGCTCAGGTCCAAACACAATCTCAAACCTACCCACAAATTCAAGCCACTCAACCTACACAACAAGCATTTGTTGTAAACTCTCAACCCAACAAACAAACCATTCAAATAGATGAAAAACACCTGGCTCTGTTTACATCATTCATGAATAGTTATGAAGCCTTTTCTGCAGGAATATTAAGTGCACCCAACATCTTGGTTGATGACTTGCAACAAGTTAATCCCAATTATGTAGAAGAAAATGATATCAAGTATCAAATGGCTATGATGGTGTATAGAGCAAAAAATTTTGCAAGAAAAATTGGTAGAAAAGTTTTTGGTCTGAACAATTCAAGCAAAATAGGATTTGATAAGTCCAGCTTGAGATGTTACAAATGTGACAAACCTGGTCATTTTGCAAGAGAATGCACTAAACCCAGATCAAATTAGAATGATCATGGAAAGAAAATGGTGAGAATAGAGGTGGAAACGAAAAATGATCAAGCCAGTTGATCCAAAAACAAAGCACTGGTGTCTCAAACCAATGAGGAATATGATTGGTCTGATCAAATGAAAATTCTTGATATCAAACTGTCTATCGCGCTCTTAGCTGAAATTCAACCAGTTGAAGAGCATTCTGAAGATAATTTACTTGCTGAGTTCATATCAGATGATCTGTTGGATGGTGTGTTTGATGAAGAAGTAAAGGTTGAAGCTGAAACTATTAAGGGTAAACAAGTTGAAAAGGTAAAAGTGGAAGAAGTGCAGGTTCGTGATGAAATAGCTGTTGAGATTACTCTAGCTCAGTTTCAAGTGAATGAAGAAAAGGAAGCAACGAATTTTGAGTTCACTCCGGTCAAGATGAAAGAATCTGATGAAAATGTTGTTGAGATAACTCCAGTTGATGAAAAAAAGAAAATCAAAGCTATTGAGACAACTCTAGCATCTGCTTATGATAATCAAGTCAATGCTGTTGAGATCACTCTGGCATAAGAAGCAGAAAAGTTTGTGGAGAAAGCCTTCATGGTGAATGTTGTCCATGAAGAGACAAAGAAACAAGCAGAAATTGATGAGGTATATATTAATCTTTGTTCTAGTGATTGTATTAAAAAGGTAAACAGATATAGAGTTCACAACGAACGCTTGATTTTAGAAGTTGAGAAACTTCAATATCAAGCTCAAAAATATAAAATTGATGAGAAAATTTTTAAAAAAAAGTTAGAAGGTTTAAAAAAATCGATTTATCAATCAAAATTGGATCTTTATGATAAAGACTGTAACACAAAAGATTTGACAACTCGTAACAATGAACTAACTTTGAAAATTAACAAACTAAACAGTGAACTCTTATCTGCAAAATTGGTTGTTTAGAAATTTGAGTTATCCTGAAACATGGTTGAAGGTATAATCAAGTCTCAAATGACACAAAAAATTAATGGTGGTAAAAGTGGAATTAGTTATTCTAACATTGCACCGCCTATTAATCATGATTATACTTCATTACCTTCATCAATTACCATTTATGATGAAAAGACCTATGGATTAGGTTTTCAACCAAAGTCTAACTTAACACCTACAGTCAATGTTTCATTGATTGTTGATCCTGTCATAAAAACTGAAATTAAAATTAATCATGACAATTCTTTTACAGAAAGTATGAAAAAGGATGGGTTGGTTGAAGAATGGGAAAGTGATGATGAATTAGTTTTTGAGGAAAATAAAAATTGTAATGAAAAATCTTGATGTAAATCATCATCAGTGATTAATGAAAATTCTGAAGTTTTAAGTGTTACAAATGTTTGTCCAAAATTGTCTAATAAGGAAAAGAATCTTAAATCAAAAATAGACTTTAAGACCAAAGAAAGAACATGTGTCACAATATCTTTATCTGACTTGAAAACTGATTTCAAGAACAGATTTGTTTCAAAAGGCAACATTGATAAAGAAACAAATGCAAGTTTCTTTAAAAATAAGTCTCCTATTATTTCTAACTTTATGAAACTAGATGTGTGTAGATCAAGTACAAAAGAAACTGGTTCTACTCCAGTTCATTCCATTCACGAAGATAAAGCTAAATTTAAAGCCACGTTAGTCTCAGATGAGAATCATTCTGTTAGGACAATCCATAGTGAAAAAGGAAAACGAGAGACTGTTAAAGAATCAATAGCCAAAAGAAATACTAAAGCCAGATTCTATGATAACAGTGGATGTTATCATCAATAGTTTGAGAAACCGACTCGAAAGCATAACGTGTATCATAATAAATGTTGTTATATTTGTGGAAAGCCAAATCACATGGATAGAAATTGTCATTATCAATGTCAATTGACAAGTAACAAAGATTTCACAATTCCATTACAAATAATAGAAAACAATTTTTTATAAATGCCAAATTTAAAAGAAATTTAAATCAGTCAAACTCTTTTACTGATAACAAAAGTGTTTACACAAATACAAATTTGCAACAAGAAAATACAAACAAGAAATCTTTAAATGTCAATGATGGCAATTTATCTTCCACACAAACCATTTTCAAGAAATTGGTTACAAGTTTGATCAAAACAATTCAAAAATGGAAAACTAAAACAGTTCAATCAGAACCTGATATTGTTGAAGATTATGTTTTCAATGATAAAAGAGATATGATATTGAAATCTGTATCATATTTAGATGAAAATGGAGTACTCAAGTCAACCATGGCTTGGGTTCCTAAATTTGAATAACTCATTTATTTGTGCAGGAACATCCAAGACCCAGCATCAACAGTGTTTGGCACGTTGGCAGTGGATGTTCAAGGCATATGACTGGTAATATATCGCTGTTACAAAACATAAAACAATACAACGGAGGATATGTTATATTTTCTGGGGACAAAGGTGGTAAGATTACAAAGAAAGGTACAGTGTCAAATGGTGCGTTAAGTTTTGAAGATGTCAATTTTGTAGAGGAACTAACACTTAACTTATTAAGTGTCTCTCAAATTTATGACAAACAATATTCAACACATTTCACTGATAAAGAATGTCTTATTCTAAAACTTGGATTTGTAATTCCTGATGAATGGATTTTATTAAGAACTCCGAGAGACAAGGACACATACTTACTTGATATGAATGGATCTCATTCATTTGTAACAACATCTTGTCTATTGTCAAAAGCCTCGAAAAGTGATTCATTGTTATGGCATAATCGTCTTGGTCATGTGAATATTAAAAATATGAACAAATTGGTTTGAGGAAATCATGTTGTAGGCCTACCTTTGAAAGAATTTCAATTAACTGAACATTTTCTTTCATATTCAAAAGGCAAACAACATAAACTCCCTCATAAACCAGTTGTTTATACAAAAATTGACTCTATACTTCAACTGTTACACATGGATTTATTTGGTCCAGTTAGTGTTTTAAGTTTAGGATGTCATGCATATTGTTTAGTTATTACTGATGATTTCTCCAGATTTACATGGGTTTTCTTCTTAGTTATTAAAGATGAGAAACCTCATGTACTAATAAAATTCATGACACTCATGGAGAATCAAACTAACAAAACAATCAAGTGCATTCGAAGTGATAATGGAACTGAATTCTGCAATCATACATTAAATAAAATTTTGTGATTCAAAAGGAATAGCTAGACAATTCAGTCCACAACAAAATGGAGTTGCTGAACGAAGAAACAGAACTTAAATTGAAGCTGCCAGAATAATGTTATCAGCAGCCAAATTACCATATTTCTTTTGGGCTGAAGCTGTTAACACTGCATGTTATGTTCAAAATCGTGTGTTAATCAATAAACTACAAAACATGACTCCTTATGAAATCTTTTTCAAACATAAACCCAAAGTCAAATATTTAAAAACTTTTGGATGTTGTTGTACTTTGTTAAATACATCTGATTTAAAGTCAAAATTTGATGAAAAAGATGATGATTGTTATTTTGTTGGATATTCAGCCAATAAAGTAGCGTATCAGGTTTATAATAAAAAATCTAAACAAATAATTGAGTCGTTTGATATTGATTGGCATGAATCTAACAAAACAAAACAGATGCAGGTTCTGCACCTTCATGGGTTTATGATTATGCTTCATTATTTGAAACATTTAATCGATCCTCTGTTGTCTCCACAACTACTTTGCCTTTGACATCCTCAATTCAAGAGATCTTTGCTGATGATATGGGAACTCTTCATACTCCGGTAAAAGAAATATCTTCAGATATACTTTCTTCTTCAACTAGTGCAGCTGCTCCACAAGTTTATGAACCTGATACATTTTATTCTGAGCCAATTGTTAAGCAAGCTTCACAAGATTCTACTTAGAGTTCTTTTTCTACTCAAATTGATCCAATTGATACTATTCAAGTTCCATTTGATGATTTCTCTATTGCCACTGATAATCATCAAGAGGAAGACATTGTTTATCAACCGGATGGAGGAAGCACTGTTGTAGAACCAATGGGTCATATGTCTAATCTAGACGAAGTTATCTTTGAAGATACTATTACTCAGTTGAGAATTCATAAAGATCATCCAACTGAAGCAATCATTGGTCTATTATCACAAGTAGTTCAAACTCGAAGCTGATCTAGAGCAATAAATACATGCTTGTACTCATGTTTTATTTCTCAAATATTGCCAAAGAATGTTGAGATGGCATTGAAAGAAAACAGTTGGGTAGAGGCTATGCAAGACGAGCTTATGCAATTCAAGAAGCTCAATGTATGGCATCTGTGTGAATTACCAAAGGGTAAGTTACCAATTGAAACAAAATGGATATTCAAGAACAAAACGGATGAAAAGGATGTGATTGTTCGCAACAAGGCCAGACTTGTTGTTTAAGGATTCTATCAGATTGAAGGACTTGATTATGAAGAAGTATATGCTACTGTTGCAAGACTAGAAGCTATACGATTCTTTCTGGCTTATGCTTCATACAAGAACTTCACAGTATATCAGATGGATGTCAAAACTGCATTCTTGTACGCCGAAATGAAGAAGAAACTAATGTCTGTCAACCACCAGGTTTTGAGGATCCGGATCATCCCAAAGATGTTTACAAGTTAGACAAAGCACTTTATGGCTTACATCAAGCACCGCGTGCTTGGTATGCTACTCTCACTGAACATTTGCTTGCAAATGGTTATACAAGAGGTGCTATTGATCAAACTTTATTTTTAAGGATGACTGGTGATGATATTATTCTGGTTCAAGTTTATGTCGATGATATTATCTTTGGATCTACCAATGATGGTTTGTGCAAGGAATTTGTAGCAGTGATGAAGAAGAAATTTAAGATGAGTTCTTTTGGCGAAATATCATTTTTCTTGGGAATCCAAGTTAAACAAGATGATAAGGGTATACTGATACATCAACAAAAATATGTTTAAGGACCGAGCCTTTATGGATTACAATATCAAGTGAAAAGCAAAAACTCAAATCATGTGAGAAATACAAGGAAGTGAGAACTCTAAGATGATGGATAACATGGAGTTGTCGCGCGAGAACATCTGGATAGTATATATAGATGTTTTTCCTTTGTATTTTATTATGTGTGTTCATTTGTAAAAATGCTCTGAGAGCGAGTGAGCATAGAGATGTGTGATAGGCCACCCGAGGGGAGCTCACCTCGGGTGGATGAAGCTTAAACGATGTAAACTCCTTTGGTATTGTAATCATTTGATTAATGATATTCGATTGAGTTTGTTTGATGTTTGTTGATATCACACATGCACACATCCGTCTTAATTTGATTATCAAGTGCAACAATATGTGGAATCGATCGTGATGAGGACTTTACAATATGTGCACAGTATCCTAGACAAATACAAGTTTCAAGACAACAAGATAGCTTCAACTCCTATGTCTTCTCGTCTGAATTCATTTCATCCGTGACTGTTTTGATAGGAAACTTATTCATTTGGAATTGGTCAAATCAGATGACAACATTGCTGATTTGTTTACTAAGGCGTTTGATCATTCCAGATTCGAATTCTTAGTTCAATCTTTGGGACTGATTAACTTTGGTTAACACTTATTCTTTCATCCTTTACAAAAATATTTTTCTTTGCTTTTAGTTAAAATTGTTATTTTTTTGTTAGATAATCACAATTTTAGGGGGGAAAAAATCTGAAAACTTCGAAAAAGATTTTGTTATTAGGGAGTAAAAAGTTTACAGAAAAAGTACAAAAAGATTTTGTTTTATAAGAAACGGTTTGAGAAAATATAAATTTTCAATGTTATATAGGAAATGATAGTACATTTCTTGATTTTGAGTCATTACATTCTAAAGCATACAATAAAACTGACTTAGATTATGTTTGATATGTTGATAGGCTTGATGATCAAAATTGAAAATCACTAAGTACTATGATGCATTGAAAGTAACTTTCTATGACTGAAGTGGGTAACTTATCAAGGTTTTGGGATAACACTGATTCCATGATAAAACAGACTGAGAGTTACAGTCTAGTCATACTCAAGCTAGTTACTTTCTACTTCAGCTTGTTTTAGAATATATATATATATGTAAACTTCAAAAGATAAAAATTGTATACAAAAGATAAAAAGAAACAAATGGAGCAAAAAAAACCCAAATGGCCATCTAGGAATAAAAGATGTCAATGAGCATATTAATAAAAGATATGTCATACACATACATACTATATGATAAATATTTTCTTCTTTGAGAATATGTTATGACACAGAAGGCAAAATCAAAAGATGGGGCATGTAAGTCCAACTTGGCTTGTAAGTACTAAACATCTTGCGATGGCAAAACATAAGTCCGACTGGCAGTTAATAAGTCCTACAATTTGTTAATATTATGTGCTCAGAAATATTTCTCGTGCTAGTTATGCTCCAAATAGATATTATCTAAGATAATAATTGATTATGAGTAAGCTGATCAGAGGTGAAAGGTTTAAGTCAAATTGAGGTGACTTGAAATCTCAAAAGTGTCTTGAAGTTGGATAAGAGTTTTGCAGAACTTTTGATTGTGGGAAACACTAAACTCATATAATCTAACCAAAACATGATAAAAATCACAGTTTATGTGTCTAAGTAAAACTTGAAATCTAAGTTTAACGGGGATACAACATATTGACAATTAACATAAACAGTCTTATTTATGATAATGCTGAACAATGTTAATGATTGAATTCTAAGAAATATGATCCTATATTTAAAAATTTATCAAAATATTTAAGTTAATAGTTTAATTAGTGTGTTTAATTGTTTTTGTGTCAACAGTGCTTTTGTTTTTACAAAATTGTTCAAAAATTAAAGATGTTAGAATATTTGTAAACACTTAGTTAAACATAATCATTTTCATAACAAATCAAAAAAGGCTCTATAAGATGATTAAAATTGAAAATTAAAAAAATGGAAAAATTTTTAAAAGAAAATTGAACTTTTCGCGCGAAAGGTGCAAGACATGCGAATAGTTCAAGGTGCGAGAACTCTGACTTTTCGCGCGAGAAGTCAGAGTATTATATAAAGAACAAATGTGCGAAAAGTGAAGTATTCGCGCGAAAACTTCTGAAAATTTCTCTCAAAAAACTCTAAGTGTTGAAACTCTGTTAAACGATATAGTATTGTTCATAGTGGTCGCCCATTGATTACTAATCACTTGTTAAGGTATATTGATGCTAATATCTTCGATTTGAATGTATTTGAAACTTGACCGAATCATTAAAGGACTTATATATCTTGAATTGAACAAATTAAACATAATAAACCTTAATAATGACTTAAACGTCACTCAATGAACATGCTTAATTGGTTAAAACACTGTGAAATTGATAGATAGAAAATTTGAAATAAGACAGACTTTTCGCGTGCGAAAAGTTGCTTGAATTTGAACAGGCGCGAGAACTTTCAAATTACTCAGAACTATTCGCTTGGAAAATTGACTTGTCGCGCGAAAAGTTGATTTCTAGTCAAATTCAAATTCATGCGATAACCTAACTTGTTGCACGAAAAGTTGATCTGAAAACATGATGTTTTCGCGCAAATAGTTAGAGTTTTCGCGCAAGAAGTACAATTTTTTAAAAAAATTCTATAAGTGTTGGAATTTTCTAAGTCTGAAATGTTCTAAGTATATTGGTTACTTATCAAGTTTGTTTAAATGTTTCAGATGACAAGATCTATAGTTTTCAATCAAAACCATAATGGTGTAGCTTATCTTGGAGATGTTACCGAAGACAAAGCGATGTTTAGATCACTAATAGAGGGACTGAAGATTTCTCGGATTTATCATGCTATATCTGCCAATCCTGCTATTTACACATATGTGATTGATCAGTTCTGACAATCAGCTGCCAATGAGATAGATGCTAAAGGAGAACACTTTATTACTGCAACTGTCAAGGACAAGAGGGTGTTTATCACTGCTGAAGTGATTAATAGCGTGCTATTATAAGAAGATCAGCCACATGCACCTGTGAAGCTTAATGATGATGCTGTCAAAGATTGTTTGATCAGAATTGGATATAGTCACAGATATCCATCTTTGGAGAAGGAGTACTTACCTCCATTTTGGAAGTACTTATTTCATGTCGTGATCCATTGCCTTAGCAATCTAAAGGCTGGCATGGATAGTCTGAGTGCTATTTTCGGATCCCTGCGGGTTTCACTAGTTGATGATCTTTCGTACATCATATCCAAGGCTATTTTCTTAGAGATGCAGAAGAATGTTATAGCTACTGTGGGAAAGAAGTTCATTATGTACCCCAGATTTATTCAGATGATAGTGAATACTGCTCATCCTGAGTTAGTTGTATCTAAGTCATCATCTTATGTGAGCATGGGGAAATGCTTGGGATGGATCTCATTTTGCCAAGCTTGGAAGATTTGTTGATGGGTTTCAAGCTGAGGCACATACTCAAGAGACTGAGACTCCTCATGTACATAAAGATGCTACAGCTCGTACATCACAACTACTGCACAAGAAGCTCCAGAAAGTTCTCAAGCTGCTGGTAGATCTGATATTGATGAGGTTGATACTTGGTTACAAAGTGTTGAAGATGATAGTGAAACAAATAGTGATGAGATTGGAAATGTACCGTATGTTTTGCAAAAACGACCAAGAGTTCAAGAAACGCCTGCCAAACGCACCGCTGAGGATCGTGATGTAGATTTTATTCCTGATGATGTGCCAACCACTAGAGGAAGGAAATAGAGAATGACCTGAAGAGCCGGTGATAGTCCACATGGGAGGGGTAGAGGGCGAGGTGTATTGAGAAAGCGTCGAACCCCAATGACCACTGTGACGACTGAAGAAGTTCATATCTCTAATACTCCAGTCACAGTCAATGAGGCTCCTATTCCTGTGATTGTTACAGAATCAACAACTGTAACATCATCGTCTATGCCAATTGCTGCTGATGTGATGATGACACCTCCAAGGGAGCAAACTCATGATGACATGTTTGGAGAAGGTGATTTCTTTCATACTACACCAGAACGTCAACCGCAACCTGAGTCTGCTTCATTTTCACCCACAAGGGTTACATTAGAGCAGAGGGTTAGCGTGTTAGAAAGTGAGATGTTAGAGAAGAAAAAGATGATTGATAATATGATTCAGAGTTTGAGAGATAAAGATAAGAAGATAAAGAGTTTGGAAAGCCAACAGCAGTTCGTGTTCAGTTATGTGCAAATTAAGGAACAGAACTTAAGAGATCTCACCTCACGTGTATATTCATCATTCACTCAACAACATACCACGAAGGTTGGAGAATCAAGTGGACAGCAAGTTGTTGGTCCTGAACATGTTGATGAACCTGTTACAGACACAGTTCGGTTGGTTGATTACGAAGGCCCTGGACAACAACATGTTTGCTTATGGGGGCAGTTGCAAGGTCGCAAACGTGGACTTCTAAACACATTGATTTACCGAGCCGAGGGTGATATTGTAGGGGTTGAACCTAGAGGCTCGGGAAATCAAATTAAGATGAAGATCAAGATCAAGTCACGCGAGAACCTTAAGTTACCGCGCGACAACATCAAGTCGCGTGAGAACAAGTTGACTCGCTCGAGAACTTGTAGTTTAGTTTAAATAAAAGTTTTTGTAATGTAATTGAGTAAGCTTTTGCCATTTTCTGATTTCACACTCATTGTAATTCATTATAATCAGAGAGCAATATACATCAAAGTTTATTTACATTTGTGTTTGTATTTTTCAACTAGTATACAATCTTATTCTGTGATGTTAACATTTCGTATTTTTATCACGAGATCGATCTTATTATTGTGTTGATCCTTACATTCAAATATAAGTGATAAAACTTGTAATTTATTATGAACGTAAGAAGCATTTACCATAATCTAGTCTACTTCATAAATTAAGTGACCCCCATGTGTTTATATATTTGACCCTGCCCAAATCGTACAACCATTTAGCCCATAGCACGTTGGGTTTGACGCTCTCCATTCTTTCTTTTTTCAACTCTTTTTAGTTTTATCTCTTGGCTCTTTTAATATATACGTTTTTCTAGTCTCTTGATTTATATTTTCTAACAATAATTTTTTACTCATAAATACCACTTAACAAATTTACAAAAATGCATCTTTTTAGATTGTATTGATATATTTTACAAAACCTTTTATTGTTTTATTTTTAATGAATTATATTATGTTAGAGCATTCACAATAAGTTCTCTATTTTTGTGTGAGTGTGTGCCCTATATTTTGGGAGATGGTTGCTAGTGGTTGTGAGTGAAAGAGGGAAAATATTTATGGGGATTGTATCGTGATTCCCCATATTTGAGGAAACACAGTACAACCCTAATAAATTTTTTAATATTTTTAAAAGTTGTTGTGAGTGGAGAAGATAGAAAATATAATGAAAAAAATATTAAAAAGTATTATTTAATTGAAAGAGATAGTAAAAAAGTAGTGTTTTTAGTGTAAATATGGGGATGGGGTTAGGAAACCTTGTGTGAATGCTCTTAATATCACCCAAAATACTTATTTAAGGATATAAACAATTAAGTTATAATTTATGTAACGTTATCACTTATGGGTAGTGTTAACTTGACAACCAATTTTAATTAGAACTTGAAAACTACTTCTTTCTTAAATTTAAACGACAATAGTTTTTCATACCTTATTATTTTTTAAAAACACCATTAAATCACAATTTTTTTTGCTTTTAATTTGAGTATAAAATTTTTATATCAAAAATAAAAAATATGCGTCAGTACCACATATATTATTACGATACAGCATATATATAATATAATGTACTACTGCACATATACATGTAATTTGATATATTTCATATATGCAGCACATATGTAATATATGAATATGATACCTAGATTAAATATAAAAACAATTCATGATATCATGGTGTAATTTTTTTTAAAATAAATAATATTGTATGAAATAGTTTTAAACATTTAAAGAAAAATATAAAATTAGTTCTCAAGTTTTTAAATTCAAAAATAATTCTCATGTGATTTTATTCCTATAACTTTTGTAGTCTTGGAGGTTTATATGAATTTTAATATGATTAAAAAAAATAATCAAATATCAATGAAGTTACCTTTAAAATCATCTTAATATACTAAAAACATCTTCATATAACATGTGACACGACTTGACTCAGAAATAAAATACTATAATGGAGTGGCCACATCTAAACATAAAAAGTAAGTGATCCCATTGAAAAAATTTATGGCTTCGCTACTATATTCAAACCTTTATAAATGTAGGATTAGATTGAATTTAGGATGAAATATATTTTATAAAAAAGTGGTGTATCTCATGTTATAACAGGGCTAATACCTTCTTTGTTTTACCCAACTATGCAAAAAAACATAATGTGTCGATACGGTTCAAATAGAAATAGATAAAAGTATTAAAACACATTTAAAGTGCTTATACCTAGCACGATACTTAACCTCGTGTTTCTAACTACAATTTCATCCAAATGACAATAGAGCTTGATGCTATTTTTAACAAACAAAAGATAGATACAAACAGGAAAACATATCTTGTTTGATGCAACTTCACAAAACGTCAAGAAATTATGCATGTCTCGTTTGGAAGTGTTCTTGTATCTAATCACATGCCCATAGTTGCACTAAATATGGGGTTTGAGCTTTATAACTGAAGATGTATTTGTACGATTATTGTAATACAAAGCCAACAAGACGGAATGAGTAATTGGGGTGATGGGTAAGTTTGACTGTGCAATACTTACGCAACATATATAATAAACTATGAATACTTACTCAACATATATAATAAGCTATGAATACTTACTCAACATGTATTAATAACTACACAACCTATATGTTGAAAATTATGCTATCTATACTAATAATTATGCATCTTGTGTTGATAATTACACTAATAATTGTGCATTCTATGTTATAGTTGCATGCTAATAATTACGCAATCTATGTTAACAATAACACAACATGTCTTTTAATTACCCTTGTTATATTCACACCACATTGATCATTTTTAATATAATTACCCTTGTTATATTCACATCATATCTCTTTTAAGTGTCAATTTATATAAAAAATTAGTATGAGAATACAATAGTCAAATACTCAAATTAAAAAAAATAAATTGGTCAAGCATACCATAACTCGGATTTTAGTGATGATTTTCAAAATCACTAGATAAAACAAAAGTATAACCAAGCTTAAACAAACCAATCGAACAATTTTGTTTCATAATTAAGGCTTATTGAAAATTTGAATAAAAAGTGCAAAAAAATATAAATAGAAATGTAATATTTAAAATATATAATACAAGTTCAAAGTCAATCATAGTATACATCAAAGTTTAGAGCATTTACAGTCCATTTAGTATATTTATATGAGTGTAATTCTTATATTATATATAATGGTTGTGAGTGGTTATAAGTGGAAAAGAGAGAATCTGTAAATTTAATAAAATATTGTTTAACCCTTATAATTTTTTTTAATATTTTTAGAATTTGTTGTAAGTGAAGTATAAAGAAAATATAATGATAAAGGTATAATAAAATATTATGTAATTAAACAGGTGAGAGAAAAAGTAATGTTTTTATTATAATTATATGAATAAAGATAAATAATGAGCTGTGAATGCTCTAGAGATAATCGACTTTCACCAATGTTTACATGTACATAAAACATCCAAAGATAATCCACTTTTTATCAAAGTTTACATGAACATTATCCAACAATCAAGAAACTGAGAACACATCATAAACAAATTTAACCATACAGTGAGATTAAGTTAAAACAAAAGTTAAAGGTACACGTGAGTGTGACCACTTTGGTTTGTTATCCGAATTGTTTAATATGGTGTGAAGCATTTAAGCTACTTGTTCGAATTTTTTCCTTCTAATTATCATGAAACTAGAGCGATAATCAATTTAAATAGCTTCATCGTTTTTAACCACACCATGAAGATTTTGTGTTTTGGTATTATTTATTCATTACAGGAAATTTTATTTTGTAATCTAGAGGTGATTGCATCTATTTGGTTGAAAAACTAATAACCTTTTTGTATTTAATTATTCATAAAAAGAGAAATATATCTTGTAATCTTAGTGATTGAACCTATGCGGCTGGAAAACTTATATCTTTTTGGTTGGGTCACTTCAACTTTACATGAAGCATTGTACGGGTAGGAATCGCTTGGAGTTTTGCTACAACTTTTGCGTAATGTTGCAAGTGTCCACCTGTTATTTGGACTTGTACAAGTGTTTGAAGCAAATTTTAATAGGATTTTGTTTGCAGTTTTGCCTTTCAATAGTTAACCCTCTTATCGTTTTCTTTTCATAAATGCTGGATTTGAGCATAAATATATCCATAAGTGATAACTAGAACATTGGTCACTAATTGGACATCTCAAAAGTAAACTGTTGTACTTTCCAACTAATTGTTGTGAGTTTAAATCCTCAAGAATGGAGGTGCGTTGATTTTAAGAGTAGACTTTGTGAAATGTAGAGAGAGCGTATTCGTTAGAAGAAAAAAAAAAAAAAAAAAACGCTAGAGCGGTACCTTAAAATAGATATAAGACTAAATACTAATTACCCTATTATGATTACATAGGGGGAATGAAGAGTAATGTTCAACTCCTATTGCTTTTTGTACAGGTTGAGCAGCAGGCCTTTTTCTTCAAAAGGAGAGATCGATTAGAAGTCAAAACATAGTTTGTGATTGGAAGAAGAGCGAGAGAGAGTGGCGGAAGCGACCATCGCGGCGGCTATGGTGATTGCCTTCGCCTCCCATAACACTTGCCTTTCCGACTACCCGAAAGTGCCGAGCGAACGACGGTCGTGGCACAGATTCAAGAGCTAGGGTTTCATGGTAAGGTAGTCGTTTAGTTTTGGTGTTGCAAGGATGCGTTGTGATGGTTTTGGGTTCCTTTTAATCATCCGTGAGTGATGAAAATAGCATCGGTTCCCTCTTTTTACCTTACAATTTAAGTGAGTGTCCTACTGTTCAATTAAGGAGTTAAAGCTATGAATTGATATATAATTAGGGGGTGTTTGGCATTTTATTTTGAAACTTATAGCTGTTTGTAGCTTTGATAACTAGTTGTCATTAAATTTTCAACACTTTAAACTTTAAACTAGAAGAATACCCTCGCGCGGTGTGGCTAGAATTGAATCTGAAAACCAAAGAGGCAAGAGAAACCAAATTGAAATTAAAAAGGTACAAGCATAAACATAAGGCTGCAAGTTAAAAAAAGCGAGGGGCATGCTCAACCCATTCTCACATGTAGAGAGAAATGATGCTGACAAAGTA
This sequence comes from Flaveria robusta, assembly GCA_025506415.1. Taxonomy (NCBI): domain Eukaryota; kingdom Viridiplantae; phylum Streptophyta; class Magnoliopsida; order Asterales; family Asteraceae; genus Flaveria; species Flaveria robusta. The sequence goes on from CM046466.1 coordinate 20,632,703, forward strand.
GGTTGGGTGAGTTTTGGGTAATAAATCTCAACATTTCGATTTTGCTCTATTAAATTGAACAAAAATTACTAATTTTATTCAAAAGTTTAAAAACATCAATTTTTAGCCTAAAAGTGTTCTTAATTGTTTCAACTTGAGTTTAATTTACCACCAAAATAATAAAAATTTAGACCGGAATTGATAAAAAGTAATAATTAAACTTTTAAATTTAATCTGATATTATTAAACTTTTAAAGTAAAATAGTCATATTAGTTTAATGAAGTAAAATAGTTATATTTTATATTTTTATGAAATAGCAAAAACTGAACTTAACTTGGAAGAAAGATATAGAGTAAATTACAAATATTGTCCTTTAAGTATGTTTAAAATTACGGATCTTATCCTTAAAATTTGAAAATTACATTGAATGTCCTTTATTTAAAAAATTATCACATTTTCCGTCCTTTTCACTAACTGAAGTTAAATATTTCTGTTAAGTTTATGGTAAATGACATTTTTACCCTTGTCTTTTAAAGGACAAAATATGTAACTTATACTAATCATCTATTTTCTTTCTTTCTTTTATTTATTTACTTATTTTTCTTTTTTCTTTTTTTCTCACCACTTTTATTTTACAACTTATCTTAAATATAATTAATAAATTAATTTTAATTGTAAAAAAATTAATTTCATTTATTGATTTTAATATATTACAATTTTGCTATTTGTTAAATTTAGTTAAATACTTTCCTGCTAGAACAAATAAAATTTAAAGAACACCTAATAGTTTTTTTAAAAATAAAAATTACATAAACTAAAAATATAATTTGCAGAAATTAATAAAACATATGATCAAAACATAAACTGGTTTAAATAACACCGATTAATGAAAATTTTAAAGAACACCTAATAGTTTTTTACTAATATATTATTTTGTTTCTTTGTGTTTTTATTTACTTCACTTAACTTTCCTTTCTTTCTCTCATATAAATATTTTTGTTTTATAAACTTATCTTAAATATCATTAATTAATTAATTTAAATATTTTATTAAATTTAAAATTATTTATAGATTATTAAATTATGTAATGTTCTCATTTGTTTACTTTAGTTATTTCACATTAGATAAAAATTAAACTAGTAATCGGTTTGTTACACCGTCACTTTTTAACCTTTTTGGTATAAAAATTTCAACTATATCAAACGGTTTGTTTTACGTATTATATTAGAAACCTATCGAATATCGTATGAAATTAGGCCATGACTTTTTATTTTACTTAGTTATTTTTTATTATAAAATAAATATTAGCCATCTCACGAATGTTTTAAAATAGAATAGTAATTTATTATATATTATAATATAATAAAAACTAATCATAACTCATATTTGGATGATTAAAAATAACTAGTTAATAATATTTAAGATAAGTATTTAAAATAAAAAGTGGTTAAAAATAAAGAAATAATGAAAAGTAAAGTTAATAAAATAAGCACACAAAGAAAGAAAATAAAAGATTCATAAAAGTTACATATTTTGTCCTTTTGAGTGTTAAGGGCAAAATGGGCATTTACAAAAATGTAACAGAAAAAATTAACTTCTGTTAGTAAAAAGGACAAAAAATGTTACAAATTTTCAAATAAAAGATACTCAGTGTAATATTTATTAAAGTTTAAGGACAAGATCCGTAATTTTGAGCATACTTAAAGTACAAAATTTGTAATTTACTCAAAGATATATAACCTTTATGTCACATGTAGAATATAAGTGACTCTGAATTATTCTTTAGTTGTAAATTATTTCATATAAATGTATATTATAACAATAGAAATATAAGTAATTACATATTTATATCTACTCTAGCGCTGAACATTTCAGGTTACATCAAGAATTCGCATTGGGCTTGGGATAACCAAGTTTCATATTCAAGTTTTAACTTTCAACTATCCAAACATTCAGCCTAACCAACTGGGCTTGGCCTAACCCTATTTTGTCTAGGCCCATACCTAACTATTTATTCTTATTTTACCAAAGAACAATCCTAGAATCTAACAAAATAACTCTAGTTTTATAAGTTTGTGATTTGTGTTTCAAAGCATTCACATCAACTACTTCACCAGGCATTCATCTTTATCTTCATCTCTAATAAATTTAGGTATAACTACTCAAATCACTTTACAGCTAGGGAGTGCTTGATTTTACAGCCATGATTTTAGTACTCGACGCATGGAATTTGTTGAGGACTTCCAGAGACAACAACACATATCTTTTCGATATGAATAGTTCATCTACATTAGTAACAACTTCTTGTCTGTTATCAAAGGCATTAGAGACTTATTTCAATTTATGACATCGTATATTAGGACATGTCAACCTCAATACAATGAACAAACTTGTTACGGGGAATCATGTTGTAGGTTCATCTTAGAAAAAAATTCACCTTGTTGAACATTACCTATCATGTTTGAAGGGTAAGCAACACAAAGTTCCTAACAAACCAATTACGCACAACTTTGTTGATTCTTTTCCATAACTGTTGCATATGGATCTTTTTGGTCATGTGAACATGTTAAGCTTTGGTCGCCGATCATGTTGTTAAGTTATTATTGATGACTTTTTTAGATTCATTTGGGTTTTCTTTTAAGCAACATATGAGAAACTCCCCATTTGCTGATAAAGTTCATGAATCTTATGGAAAATCAAACTAATTTGAAGATAAAATGTATTCTTGTGACAATGGAACCGAGTTTTAAAACAGAGTGTCGAATGATTTTTGTGATTTGAAAGGGATTGTGAGACTGTAAAGAGTTGCCAGAACACTATAACAAAATCATGTTGAAGAAAGACGCAATTGGACATTGATTGAAGCTGCTAGAACAATGCTTTCTGCCATCAAACTATGTTTATTTTTTTGGGTAGAAGCAGTAAATACTACATGTTATGTTTAATATCTTGTTCTAATTAATAAACAACTTAAATATGACTCCTTATGAAGCCTCTTTAAACATAAACCTAAGGTCAAATATTTTGATGCTTTTGGATGTTGTTGCATATAACTAACTCAAAATCAAAAATTGATGAAAAATATGATGGATGTTACATCGTAGTACTCAGAAAACAAAGTAGCATATCAGGTTTATAACAAACAGATTACATAGATAATTGAGTCATTCAATATTGATTGGCATGAGAACAACAAAATAGATCAAGGGTCTACTCCTTCGTTGATGTATGAGTATGAATGTTTGTTTTGTAATTTAATCCTTCCCATTGTGTTAGTGCTTGTTCTAGCTCACTAGTTGAGGATTTGGATGATATTGTGTACAAAGTAGATGATATTCCCTCTTCTTCTTCAAAATTTGATCCCCCTACAATGAATTCTTCAAATATTAATTATGTTCTTGTTCAAGATTATATTTTTGATAATAAATTTGTTCTTGCACAAAAGTCTGTTCAAATTCTAGAGTCTGATCCTTATGAAGTTTTTAAATGTGTACACATTCAAACAGATATTGAGGCTAATACATCTGAAGTGTCTGAACCTTTTATGATTGATTTTCATATTAAGACTATCTAAGTTCCATTCCAAGTGTCTAAATTAGAAACATCATCACAAGTAGCACCTACTTCTGATGATCATTAGGAGGAAACCATTATGTATCAACTCGACGGTCTTGATGACTATCAAAACTATTGGTCACATATCTAATATTGAAGAAGTCTTTTAGGAGGATAATATCCTTTTGCTTAAAATTCACAAGAATCATCCGACTAAAGCAATCATTGGTCCATTTTCTGAAGATTTACCAACTAGAGGACAATCAAGAGTAGTTAATACTTGTTTATATGCTTGCCTTATATCTCAGACTGTACCATAATATGTATCTAGGACAAGGATTTTTTGGTTTACATCACGCATCATGGGCTTGGTATGCCACTATTCTTTTGACCAAACCTTGTTTATACATAAGATGGATGATGACCTTATTCTTTTGTATTTGCAAATAAGAAAATGTTCAAAGAGTTTGAATTATTAATGAAGAAGTTCAAGACGAGATCACTTGAGGAAATGCCATTTTTCTTGGTTATTTAAGTTAAATAAAGTGATGTTGGCATTTTAATCCATTAGGAAAAATATTGCAAGTATCCTTAAGATATACAAGTTTAATGACTCCAAGCAAGCTCCTACTCCAATGTCTTCTCATCCTGATTTGAGTCCCGATCTCAAGGGTGAAGCCATTGACCAACATCTACATTGATCAATTATCGGATCTCTAATTTATCTTACTATAAGCCATTTAGAAATCATCTTTCGGTTTCTCAATGTGCACACTATTAGTGTAATTCAAATAAATCTCATATGACGGTTGTCAAACGGATTTTCAACTATCTCAAAGTTCAATCAAAACATAGGCTTTGCTATCTTAGATAATCCGAATTACATCTTTTTTATTATTTTGAAAGTGGCTACGCAGGTTGTAACTTGGACAAAAAATCAACAACTTAAAGGTATCGATTCCTAATTTGTCGTTTAACTCTTTGTAGTGCAAACAGCAAAACACGATGTCAACTTCAACAAACAGAATATGTGACCACATCAAGTTGTTACTCATAGATCATTGGATTCAACACTATTACTTGATTACGATTTGAATATTAATGACACAACCATCATGTGCAATACACTACAGTCCTTGTCATTGTGAAGAATCCTATCCAGCACTCAAAAACCAAACAAATCAATATTGCATCCAACTCGTTCATGATTGTTTTGATAGAAACCTTATTTTTTTAAAACAAGTCACATCATATGACAATATGGCCGATCTATTCACCGACTATTATGTTTTTCATAGTTTTGTCAAAATAGCAATAATCATAAAGAATATCATAATTTTAGGGGGACAAAATGAACAAAGAAAAGACAAGAAGACTTTTGACCTTAAATAGAGTTTATTAAGATTTTAAATACAAAAATATTTTTGTTTTAAATATTTCTGAAAACAAAATTTCCATGTAAATAAGTGATGATTGTATATTTTTCTATTTGAATTATTATTGACGAAGGCTTAAATACGTGATGAAAGCTCTACTGTGAACACTAAAAAGCAACATGGTTTGTGATTTATTGAATACATACTATATAGTAAATATTTTCGTCCTTGAGAATATGTTCTGACAATAGAGGCAAATAGTTAAATCTGTGTTCAGAAATGGTTCTTGGGCTATTTAATTTATCGTCAAATAGTTATATCTTAAGAAAAACAAATGAACTATAAGATTACTAATCAGATGTGAATAGTTTAAGTTAAGTTGAGGTGACCAAAAATCTCAGAAGTGTCTTCAAATAGGTGTTCACAAGATTTCTTGTTGTGGGGTCTATTTAAATCATATAATCTTATCAAAATATGATGATTATCATAACATGTTTCTCTAAGTAAGAATTTAAATATGGGTTTAAAGGGGTTAAATGATATTGACAATCAAGTTAACTAGTTTTATTATATATACGAGTATTGTTGTAACAACCCATCCGTCGGGTGAAATGCACAATAAAATCAGTTGAATCAATAACTAATAGAATTATTTGGTATTTATAATATTGTTTACAATCAAGTTTACAAAATAACAGTTTCAAATTTCCTATGCTTCCAAAAGCCCAACGAGGATGACTACCCTCCCAGCTTATTTATCTATCAACTATTTGCACAAGTATACTTAAAATAAAGTCAACGAATACTTGTGAGCTTATAAAACATCTATCATTCTATCAATTCTAATAATCCAAAGTTTCTAAGGACATGTGTCGTGATTCTATGCATTCTAAAGTTGGTTTTTCAGCCTAAACTTATATACAAATTTTAATTTAAATGACTTTAAGCACTTATTATAATTACATTGTTCTTTCTTTATATGAATTTCTCATTTCCTCATTTCCTTTTCTATATGTCTCTCTTCCATTTTAGATTAATAATTTTGTTATTATCTACACAATCAATCGACCTAAAAAATTCCAATATTAATTTTAAAATCATTTGCTTGATTTTGTTTATTAATTTAATTATTGGTAAGTAATTATCTTAGTTGCTGATAAGTTTCTTTCAAATATTAATTAATAATGGTTTTAAGTAAATAAACTATATATATATATATATATATATATATATATATATATATAATAGCTTTAGTAAATCTGTGTATTACCTGTATATATATATATATATATATATATATATATATATATATATATAAGTAAATAAACTATATATATATATATATATATATATATAATAGCTTTAGTAAATCTATGTATTACCTGTATATATATATATATATATATATATATATATATATATATATAATAGCTTTAGTAAATCCGTGTATTACCTGGGTTGAATAAAAAATATTAAATACAATAAAAATTTATTAATTATAAATCGATAATTTAAAATAACATATGATTGAAATGTTTCTTATAATAAATAAAATAAAATTTTTATTTCAAAACAAACGTTTTAAAAAATGTTATACTTAAAACTTTTTTATTATAACTCTCAATAATTATTTTGTTTATAAAAATATTACTTTTTAAAACACCAAATATAAAATATTTTGTAATTTTTAAAAAGTTTGATGTTCTAAAAGTTTTCTAATTTGATGAATAATTATTTTCTTATAAATAACATTAGTAAAAATATCTTTTACTTAATTTATTAAAAACTATTTTAATATAAAAAATAAATAATATTATTAGTAATTAGTGTGACTATTAAATAGGAGAGAGATGTGAAAAAAAATTATTGAGAAGTAATATGGTGATGACATGTGTCTCTCTTAGATAACTTTTTATTAGAGTAGGGAGATATATATATATATATATATATATATATATATATATATATATATATATATATATATATAAGGTTGGGTTCAAATCAAAAATAAAAGAAATTATGTAAAACAATATACCAAATCTCGAACTATGATTTACGAAAATCAATTACACATATTTGTTTCACTTTTTGTATATATATATATATATGTATGTATATATATATATAAATATATAAATATGTATATATATACATATATATATATATATATATGTATATATATACATATAAAGGATGGTTCCGGTACAAACACTATGTCACCTAAAAACCGTGAGAACAAATCTGGTGAGTTGATTAAATAAATGGATGTCTAAGATTCGTGACAAGTTTTCAATCTTTAATTAGTCTAATAGTTAATAAAAGTAAGGGCAAATTAGTAATTAGTGCTAATTATAGAAACAAATATAACGTCCAGAAAAAATATAAATCTTCAATGTGTTGACTTTTTTCAAAAAAATTAAAACTACTTCCTCTAACTTTTTAAAACTAAAATAACTTTTATATACTTTATTATTTTTAAAAAAAAATTATATAATAAAATTAAGAATGTTTTTATCTTTAATATGTGTATCATATTGCTATATTTCTATTAAAAATATACGTTTATTTAAAGAGATCACAAAAATATGTAGTGTGACAATGCTATTATAAGACATATATAGTGCTACTATCGTATATGGTGCTATTTACGTATTTACAAAGTGTTACTTACATACGTTAGAAAGTGCTACTTATATAGAGTGCTATTTTACACAATGTTAGTTTACGAAGTGTCATTTACATAATGCTAATTTATATACTTTACATAATGCTACTTTGCACAATCTTATTTTACATATTTACATTGTGTATAATAGCGTGCTACTTACATAATGCTACTTTTTCATAAATATACTATCATAAGAGTAATGTGAGATTTCCCTTGTTAGAGGTAATTGGATGAGAGCATAATAAACTCGTAAATAGCACATTAAACTTAAATAGCACATAAACATAAAATAGCACGGTCGACTTAGTGAACATAGCACATATAACTCAAAGATAACATATATACTATAATACGTATAACTAAAAGAATTAAACATAATACATATATCAAATTGAATATAACACATATAATTCAAACATAGAAAAAATTTAAAATCAAAGATAGCGCATATGACTAAAGATAGCAGCTATAAAATAAAAAGTATTATAAGACAAAACTTAAAACCATGGTTATATGAAAATAATAAAAATTAAACAATACATAATTATGTGAAAAGATAAAATCATGGCCTACACTTATGAAAGTTTAAGTTAGCATATGCCAAGTAAGCTTTTATACATAAAACATATTCTCAAATATTTAATTGCTTTTTAATTAGACTTTACGTATACTTGTATTTCACAAATATATTATTTTAATGTAACAAAATAAGAGAAAAAAGGAAATTAAATCAATTTTGATTAAGTTAGAATAATTGATTGAATGAAAATAGGAGTTTCCATAACAATCAATTTTGTATATGACCAAAAAACCCTTGAAATTTAATTAATACATATAACATGTGGCATTAATGTGTTGGTTGCTATGGTTTTTAGATGAAAATAAGTTTGTATCTGATCCTACCTCTATACATATATATATATACATATATATATATACATATATATATATAGGGGAGGGTTATTGAGAAAACCAAAGAAAACCATGGAAACCAATAACATAATTCATAACTTTTTTGTTATTTTAATTGTTAAAATGTTATTTAACTATTTGATACATATGTGTTGAGCATACATACGAGAATGAAGAGTCTTACGCATACGTAACACTATGTCGAATGAAAAATGGTTACGTATACGTAACCTATGTGTGACGTATATTTAAAACCATGCTACGGTTTTCATTTAATCCATACCCTTATTTATATATACTCACACACATATGTAAGGATTATACAAGAGGCTGATGCACTCAAAACAGTCAGGGTATCTCCAGCATGTATGCACCTTATGCATGGTAGAAGTTACTTCGGAAGTTTTACACTCTACAAGAAAATTACACAAGTGTAAAATCTTTCGAAGCCAAAAGACCAATTCTTCCGAAGCCAAAGATGAAGTCTTCCGAAGCTTAGAAGACAAAGTCTTCCGAAGCCTCAAAGTTAGAAGACTGATTTCTTCCGAAGATAGAGAAGACATGCTCTCTGTGATCAACAACTTTTCAGAAAAGCTGACCAACTTTCCGCTACCATTCTGCAGGCTCACCAACTTTACACAAGTTGGTGAAAAGGTCCATGTTTTAGGAAGCTGTAGATTAAGGTCTTGAGTCTGTAACTTTCTACTTTATGTACTTTTATCCTTTTTGTATTACAATAGGATGTGAGCTATGACATGTCATAGTCACATGTCAAAAGACAATCTGCCTTTTGACTTTTCATTGATCTTGTTGTCTAGATTAGTGATTCCAGCTGGCTTTCAAAGTATGGCCGGCTGTAGGAGGTAGTATAAAGTATCTCAGGTTCTTGTATTTTATTTAATGCTTTGTAACACTTGTAATAGAATTTGAGAGCAATATAAATCTTTCTTGAAAACCAATTATCTTGTTCTTAAGCTTTCTGTCTCTTGTTTACTTGTGTTATTCTAGTATCATCTTAACCTGCTAGTTCCCTATTTGATCTGTTAATTGTTCTAAGTCTCTCGTCATTATGAAAATTGAGTTGCTCACCCTTCAAACGGTCCTGCAATTGGTATCAGAGCATTTCAGGCTCTTGATTGTAAGATCTCACCATCTTAGATCTCTTAGTTTTTCACAAAATACTTAACAACTCAAATGGCAGCTCTTTCAAAGGCTGATATGGAAACTGGCACAATGACAAAGTCCCCACTGATCACTCCTAAAGACTTTGATACTTGGTGTCAAAGAATGGAAGGCTTCATCAAGTCTCAAGACTCCAGGATGTGGGAATCTGTTGTCTCTGGACCTTACATTCCATGCACCTCTTCAGCTGCTGCTAGAGGTGGCATGATCCCAAAGGAAGTGGCTAACTATTCTGAAGAAGATAGAAAGAAGATAGATATCGATCAGAAGGTCATGACTGCCCTTCAAACTACTCTTCCCAACTCTATCTACAGGGGCTTCAAGAAATGCAAAACTACCAAGCAGTTATGGGATGCATTAAAGCTCATGTATGAGGTCTGAAGCCAAGGAGAACAAAAAGGACCTCCTGAAGCAGCAGTTTAAGAATTTCACCTACAAGACAAGTGAAACCATGACTCAGTAGTACTTCAGGTATGTTGAGATTGTGGATACTCTAATGGATGTTGGAGTAACTCTTGAGAACAGGGATATTGTGAGGAAGTTCATGTCCTCTCTTCCCAAATAGTGGACTCACTACTGTGTTGTCATCAAGAGGACTGAGAACCTCAAAACTCTTACTCTTACAGAGTTGTATGCTATCCTCAGTGTCTACCAGATGGAGATGAACATGCAAAATCCATCTGGTAACTCTAGTAATCAACAGGGTTCAGCCCTTCATGTGGTTGAAAGGGATTGCAGAGAACCACAACATCATCTTATCTGCTACCCTGACAACTCACAAAAGGGTCCTTTCATCACCTTCCCTAAGACACCAAGGGAGAGCTACATCCAAGGAAGTCCATTCCAAGAGACAAGCTCTTCTCATGCTTTTGTGTCTGCTGATGAAAGTTCAGGCAGCTTTCTCTTCACCCTCAAAGACTTGGACTGTATCCATCCAGATGATCTGGAGTACATAGAGATAGTCCAGTAGATGGCTCTTCTCACTCACAGAGCCAAGAAGTTCTACAAGCGGACATGGAGGAAGTTTCCTAGCAATGCAGCCAGTGGAAAGTTTGGACTGGACAAAAGCAAGGTGAAGTGTTTCAACTGCAACCAAATGGGACACTTTGCCAGGGAGTGCAATGCACCTAGGACAAATGGTGGCCAAGCACAAGCCAGACCAAACTACACTTAAGGAGTGAACCAGAATGAGAAGCCAAAGCAGCAAGCTGCAGTTGCTGTTGAAGAAGGAGGCTTTGACTGGAGCTTTCAAGTTGAAGATGCATCTCCAAATCAAGCACTAATGGCTGATCATGATGAAGCCAAGGTATTTGAACATCTTTGCACTCCTAAATGTATTGCTAAAGTAAATAGATACAGGTCCTATAACTTAGAAATAAGGTCTGATCTTGAGTCCTTAAATATCTTAAAATCTGACTTCAATAGAGCTGAAAATGGATATAAACTAAAAATAGAGGATTTAGAGAAAACCATTTCAACTCTCAAACATGAACACACCAACTACAGGACTCAGATTAAAGATCTCATAACTAAGTTAACTGAATGCCAGGCTGAGCTTATGATCAGCAAAGCCAGGGCAGAAAAATGTGTTCTTGAAGAAGAGACCTTCAAGAACATGATATACTTATCTCTGCATTCCAAAGTGTGTTATCAGAATAAGCAGGGACTAGGATCTACTGAGATAGCTCCTCCACACTCCTTACTATCTTTAAGATCTCCAAGGTATGGAACTTGTGAAGATGAGCTTCCCCTCATAGACCCTATGAGTGAAGAGGATGAAAAGGAGATAGTGAAGGATGGATCTGAGAAGAGTGAAGAAGATCATCCTAAGAAGGGTCATTATTCTCCTGAGGAGAGGAATTCTGTTCGGTTATTAAAGTCCAAGAGGAAGAACTTGATCAGAAGAGCAAAGAGAAAGTCTAAGAAAGCACAGGAGATCAAGGCCATATTTGATTCTAAGTAGAAACAAGTATTCATTTCTGTAGGATTTGAGGTGGTAAAAGCTGAAGACTCAACTATGAATCCTAGTACCAGGGGTTCTAGTTACTGTCAACCTCAACCCAACAACAACAAGAAGAAGGCTGATTTGTTGTGTACCACTGCTGCACAATCTGAAACATCCACATCCAGCGGCAAGTCTCTCCCTAAAAAACTTGCTACTTCATCTGTGAAGAAGAAGAAGAAAGTGGAAAGCGATCAAGATCAGTCTTGCTCTCAAAAGAAGGCTTCTAGAAGAATGCAGTTTGACTGTGTCATGTGTGGCAGTACTTCTCATTTAGCCAAGGATTGCATCTACAATCCCGAAAGCACTGTCCACATGATCAAGAAGAAATCTTTTGAAAAGATTAAAAAGAAGCCAACTTCTGAAGGAAAAGCTTTTCCTCTCGGAAGTTCCAAAGTGAAAAAGAAGACAAGTGAAAACTTGCCTTCGGAAGAAAAATTGGTCTCGGAAGAAAGGAATGCTTCCGAAGTACTGAAGTCTGCTGCAGTGAAAGCAAGATCTTCCGAAGGTCCAGTCTCCAAAACTTCCAAAGTTGTCAAAACTTCCGAAGTGTTGAAGGTCAAGTCTAAGCTTCCAAAGGTGGTGTGGAGGTACAAGAAAGACCATGTGACCGAAGGTTCTTCATCAACAACAGCTGCTGATCCTCAAAGCTTGAACATAGGATCAATTACTGTTGCATTGTCTTCTGTTGACATTACTGAGCCCAAGACCAGCAAGGCTTGGGTTTCCAAATATAACTAATCATCTCTTTTTGTGCAGGAACAGCTAAAGATCAACAGGAATGTGTGGATCATTGACAGTGGCTGTTCTAGGCACATGACAGGCAATGGCTCTCTACTTCAAAATTTTGAAAAGATTGATGGAGGGCCTATTGCTTTTGGAGGAGATGCAGGAGGTTACATCACAGGAAGGGGCATGGTCATAAATGGAAAACTCTGCATTGAAAAGGTAAACTTTGTTAAGGAGCTTGGGTACAATCTACTGAGTGTGTTCTAATTTTGTGATCAAAAGCATAACATGCTCTTTACTGAGCATGAGTGCATTGTTCTCAAGCCCGGGGTGGTCATTCCTCAAGAGCACATTCTGCTCAGAGCCCCCAGGAAAGGGAACATGTACAAGATGAATTTACATGAAACTTCTCACTCTGGAGAAGTGTCCTGCTTTCTGTCTAAAGCAAATAGTGATGAGTCTTTTCTCTGGCATAAAAGAATGTGCCATGTAAACTTTAAAAACATGAACAAATTAATTAAAAATGATTTGGTAACTGGAATGCCAAAGAAAGAGTTTACAAATGATGACCATTATGTTGCATGCCTGAAAGGGAAGCAGCATAAAGTGTCCCACAAGCCAAAGAAAAGAAACTCCATCACTACTCCCCTACACTTCTTACATATGAATCTTTTTGGCCCCACCAGTGTAATGAGTTTAGGAAGGACCTCATACTGTTTAGTGATCATAAATGATTTCACTAGATTCACTTGGGTCTTCTTCCTTAGAACTAAGGATGAGACTCCTGAGATATTAAAGAATTTCATTCTGAAGATTGAGAATCAATCTGATCGCAAGGTCAAGATTATAAGATGTGATCAAGGAACTGAATTTAAGAACCAAATCCTTGATACATTTTGTGATGAAAAGGGTATTTCAAGACAATATAGTGCTGCCAGGACTCAGCAAAATGGTGTTGCTGAGAGGAGAAACAGGACACTAATTGAAGCTGCAAGAACTATGTTGTCTGACTCTAAACTGCCTATCACCTTCTGGGCAGAAGCAGTAAACACCGCTTGCTATGTACAGAACAGAGTTTTAGTAGTTAAGACTCATGGTAAGACTCCTTATGAACTGTGGCACAAAAGGAGACCTTTCATTGGTTTCTCAGATCATTTGGATGTCCTTGCACCATCTTGAATACCAAAGATCAGATAGCCAAATTTGATGAGAAATCAGATGATGGATACTTCATTGGATACTCTTCTCAAGCTAAGGCTTATAGAATGTACAATCTCAGAACCAAAATTGTTGATGAGTCAGCCAATGTGACTTTCAATGAACACACTCCTTGTGTGAGAGGTTTTGGTCTTGATTGGCTGTTTGATCTTGATTTAGTTACTAACTATTTTAACAAGTATTATGAGAATGTTTCAGGATCCACAGGTAACTCATCAAAAGAAGATCCTGATCCAAGATTTGAGCTGAGAAGACCTTCAAGTCAGTAGTAACTAATTCTGCAAATGGAGCTCCTATCAGCACAACAATGACAAATCCTGCTGATACATTTGAAGTGCCTTCAAATTCTTGCTCAGAGGCATAGAACCAAAGGAAAGGAGTTCCAAATGTAGAAGAAAGTGGAAATGGTGATAGTGATCAAGAATTTCTTGATGCTGACTCCATGGAAGACAGCATCATTGATGTCACACACTCATTGGATCAAGCTTCTCTTGATAAGTGTGCTGATGTGGTGGGTGAATCTGCTTTGCCTGATCAAAATTTCTCAAATTTGGATCTCTCCAACCAACTTGCTGTGATCCCTCAACTAAGGATCCACAAGTCTCACCCTACCACAAACATCATTGGTGAAGTTGACCAAGGGGTAAGAACAAGAGGACAAACCCATGACAAAAATGTTTGTCTCTACTCTTGTTTTCTATCCCAAGTAGAGCCAAAGAAAGTTAAGGAGGCTCTGAAAGATGGAAGCTAGGTTGAAGCAATGCAGGAGGAACTGCTTCAATTCAAAAGACAGAAGGTTTGGAACCTATGTCCTCTTCCTCCTGGGAAGACTACTATAGGAAGCAAATGGGTGTTTAGGAACAAGAAGGATGATAGAGGACTTGTCATCAAGAACAAGGCAAGACTAGTTGTTTAAGGGTATACTTAGGAAGAAGGAATTGATTACACTGATGTTTTTGCTCTAGTAGCAAGACTTGAAGCTGTTAGGATATTCCTAGCCTTTGCTGCATCCAAGAATTTCAAGGTCTACCAACTTGATGTCAAGTGTGCTTTCTTATATGGGATGATTGATGAAGAGGTGTATGTCAAACAACCACTAGGTTTTGCAGATCCTGATCATCCTGATTATGTCTGCAAGCTTGATAAAGCTCTATATGGGTTGCACAAAGCTCCAAGGAGACACTATCTCAATGCCTATGTCAGCATGGTTACGTAAGGGGTACTATAGATGGAACTCTCTTCATCAAAGGAACAGGAAATGACTTGATGCTGGTTCAAGTATATGTAGATGACATTATCTTTAGGTCAACCAATCCAAGGCTCTGCAAAGACTTTGAGAAGCTGATGAAGAATAGATTTGAAATGAGTGCCATGGGGGAACTTAATTTTTTTCTAGGAATTCAAGTGAAACAGGTTGAAAATGGCATCTTCATAAGTCAGTCAAAGTATGTTCAGGACATACTTACAAGATTCAGCATGACTAACTGCAAGGTTGCAAAGACTCCCATAGCAAGAAATCACTCCCTTGGACCTGATCTTAAGGGGGAGTGTGTGGATGAGCATTTCTACAGAGCTATGATTGGGTCTCTCATGTACCTTACTACCAGCAGGCCTGATATCTTGTTTGCCATAGGTATCTGTGCTAGATATCAAGCCAATCCTAGGATGTCACACCTGGTTGTTGTCAAGAGAATTTTAAGATACCTCAAAGGTGCTCCATCACTTGGCCTTTGGTATCCAAAGAATTCTGACTTCAATCTGTATGCATATACAGATAGTGACTATGGTGGCTGCAATATGACTGCAAAGTCTACATCAGGGGGATGTCAATTTCTTGGTGGAAGGATAGTCTCATGGCAATACAAGAAACAATCCTGTGTATCTGCATCAACTACTGAAGCTGAATACATTGCTGCTGCAAGCTGCTGTGCTCAAGTGCTTTGGATTCAGAATCAGATGCTAGACTATGGATTCAACTTTAAAGAGACTCCCATCCACATAGACAACAATACTGCTATCTCTATAACAGAGAATCCTGTGCAGCACTCAAGGACCAAGCACATCAACATCAGGTATCATTTAATTAGAGATAGTTTTGAAAAAGGGTTAATCAAACTAGTAAAAGTTCACACAAATGAACAATATGCTGATCTGTTCACCAAAGCTTTTGATGAACAGAGATTTAAGTATCTTATATCAGCTATTGGGATGATAAACTTTGAATAGCTCTTTTTTAAACTTAAATTCAATATTATTTCTAAAATGTATATGTCCTCAGTTGTCTATTTTATCACCTTCATAAGCCCCTAATCAACTTGTAGGAAGATTGCTTTAGAAAATATTTCTTAGACTTTTCAAAAATTTGAAATTCTTTTTTTCGGAAGAAACTAATTTACCTTCGGAAGAAAATTATGTCTTTAATATCAACTAACTACTTATGACAATTTACCTTCGGAAGAAATTCTTAAAATATCTTCCGAAGCCAAATTTTCTTTAAATATTTTAAATGATATTAAAGAACAATTCCCTTCTGAAAGTACTTATCTCTGAACAGAGAAGAATTCTCTAAGTATTTTTTCTTCCGAAGCAAAATTTTCAAAACTCTTACAAATATCTTCCGAAGCCAAATTGGTTTCGAAAGCTTTTATCAAAACTTCCGAAGCCAAATTACCTTTGGGAGATTTCGATTTCCAAGAAAACTACTTTTGGGCACTTTTTCAGAGGTGGGACCGACATTCGGATTTCAAAGTTTATCCTTTCGCATTAACTTTGTCTCAAATCCATTTCATATATATACCCAACGGTATCCCCCTCTTTCATTTTTCTCTCATTATCGGCCACACTTTTCTAACCTAAATTCATCCAAGAACCGACCCTGTTCTTACCTTTCTTCTTGACGAAGCTCTCTAAAATGGCCAACCTTAACCGCAGAAACCAACCCGATTTCTCCATGCAACTTCATAGGCAACACAATCAGGTTGCTCTTCTGAACTCTGAGAAAGATCCTGCTTTCTCAGAGATTTGCCGATTTCTTTCTTTGTCTAACTACTTCACCTCCCTCACCATTGATCCTCCTCTATATGAGGATCAGTTGTTAAACTTCTGTCGGACCTGCGAAGAGGACACCATGGATGGGGAGAAGGCACAATCTGCCACAGTGCGGGGGAGGACACTCTTCATCACTCTAGCCATCATCAACAACCATCTTCAGCTGGATGATGCAGAAGGTGATATGTCCTTTCCCAAATATGCTGTAAATCAGTCATTTGCGTAGATGGGATATGAAGGAGACTTCTCAGTCAGAACCTTCAGGAAAGGGAAGGTCTCTTCCCAGTGGAAGTACCTCCTCCATGTCATCATACACAGCTTGTCCACCAAGCATGGAGGATGGGACCAGATTCTTGAAGATCTATCCTTCATAGTCCATGGACTGGTTTAGGGGGTCAAGTTCAGGTATTCTCACTTTGTTTACCTTAATTTACTATCTAACTTAGACTCCTTGGAGTATTACATGTTCCCTAGATATGTCCAGCACATTCTCAACTTTGAACTGGGCTCACAGTTGAGGGGAACAGGTAAAACTCTTAAATTGGGACAGATGAAGCCCGACATCTTCAAAATAATAAGAACACCAACTGTGGGATTCTCTGGGGATAGAAACAGCCCTTGTCCTAAAAATGTTAGAGCTCATTGCTCAAGGTGACAACCTAGCAACACCAGCTAGTATTGAACCCACACCTGTTGTTTCTCATCCATCCCAACAACCTACAATAACCATCACCTACCAAAGAAAACACAAACGAACCCCTGCTCAAGCTATTCAGTCTGAGCAGGCCCCCATATTACCACCTATGCAAGAAGAAGTGGACACTAGAGCTCCCACTTCTCTTGAGGAGCAAACCACTCCCATCTCTCATATTATCTGTGCTGAGGTTCCTCATGCTCAGCCTGATGAGCTCATAACCCAAGCAGCCTCAAGCTTTCACTCAGAGTCTCAAAACTCTAGTGATCAACCTTCAGGGGACAGTTACCATCCCCAGCCTCTAGATCTCAACCAACCAATCCCAAACCTTGAATTCTATGATGTTGAATATATGGGATTTCACTGAGTACTATGAGTCTCTCTTATTCACCCCTACTCAAGGAGAGATGAGTGCTCTTGCCACCCCCATATCTAGCCCACATCATCCACCCCAAACTGAGGTGGATCTCCCAGAACAAGTTCAGGAAATTCATATGGAAGAGGCTCTTACTACTGCTAGTGATTACATCATTAAAACCTCAACCATGGCAACTCAGCCCATTGACACTTCACCTGAAGTTGTCAGTGAGCAGAGAAAATCTAGCAGCTAAGAATTCTATGCTGGTGATGAGCGAGAAGACATCAGTCCACCTCTCTCATCCCCCCATGATTCTTCTTCTGAGGATGAGGGGAGTCTAAAACTAAAAGTGCAACACCTAGAAAACATATGCACCTCTTTGGTCTCAAAGGTTAGTCACTTGGAATCTCAAGTGACTGCCTTACGAAAGAAGGTCAATGACCAGCAACTTGAGATCACCTATCTCAAGGGCAAGCTAGCTGAGAGACCATTAAGACAAGCTCAACCAGGTCCACAAGAACCTGTGGAAGTAGTGGGCTTGACCTCCAGCTCACCTATGCAAGTGGGTGATGCTACCAAAAAGGGGGAGAAAGTCCCTCCAACCACAGAACCTGGGAGTTCTGTCATGAGTATGGATAATGAGGATTTACCACCCTCACTTGCAGTTGTCCAGGCTCAACAACTTCCTCAGGCTCACACTGATGTGGAGGCCTTACTTCAACAATTATTTGAGGAAGGAATTCCAATGTCCATGCCTGCCCCATCCCATCTAGCTGAAAATCCAATAATGGGATGGTGGTATAACTTTTCAAGAATGGCATTGGTACTAACAAGGGCTCAGGGGCAGCAGGAACTCTTCAACTTTCAGACCCTGAGTTTCCATGATGGTATGAACTTGGTTAGTGTGCCTTTCATCAATCCAAGCCAAAATAGACTGGGTGGCAGACTAGCTGAGGTGATCCAAGAATGGGTTATGAGGGAATTCAGACAAAGAGCAATTTTATATAAATAGAGGCTAGCAGGGAAAACTGTTGGTCAACTGGATATTGAGGCAGACCCTAAGATTAGCTTCGAAGGGGAAACCTCAGTTAAAGACCCAGCAGAAGAACCTATGAACCTTGAGACAGGCTCACCCTCTACACCCAGTACCCTCAGTGACACACCTGCTAGTGAAGGTGTCTCACAACCTCTCTCTGGCCAGAGCTCAAGCTCATCACAACCATCTACAGGCCAAAGCTCTCTCCATCCTGAGTCATATAGGCCCACAATTGACAAAAGGAAAAGGAAGATGACTCCTGAGGAGATTGAGGAGGAGAAGAGAGAGAGGAAGAGGAAGGCCAGGGGAGAAAGAACAGGAGAAGTCCCAAGCTTCATGCGAGCTGCAATCAGGGCTGCCCATAGGCATGATACTTAGAATGATGAGTTAAGGGCAGCCAGATTGAATTATCTGGGACTTAGGAACTACAACATTGATGAAATCATTTTTCTCCCCTTGGCAGAACTAGATGAACCGGCAGACAGGGAGCTGTACAAAGAGAGGAAGAAGGCTGAGGCAGCAGAACTGCTCCTCAAAATCAAAGAAAAGAGAAAAAGAAAAAGACAACAAAGAGCTCCTGTCCTCTCTCCACTTCATGAAAGTCCTGAGAAAGAGTCTGTGGTTGTTGAAGAGGAAGAAACTGAGATAAGCAGGGAACAAGAAAGACAAAAGATGATTGCTTATCTGAGTGCCACAGGACTCTATCAGGCAGCAGCTCTTAATCCCCTCTCATTTGAATATATTGAGTTTGAGTACTTAAAACAGCTTGATGAAGAGGCTCGAACTCAAAGAAAGGCAGTTAAAAGGAAAATGAGAGAGGAAGCTGCTAAAGCTAGAGCCACCATCAGAGCCCAAGAGAAGAAGTCTGCTGACAGACTGAAGATGGTGAACTTTTTGAAGCTGTATGGTTCTTTGGAAGGAGACTGGGTCCTATGTCTCTATCCACAATGAATGAGCACATCAGGAGGATCAAGCAGAAGATCAAAGAAGGTCAGCTTGTGGACTTGCATTCTCCACCAAGTCCAGCTGCACCTGAAGTTGAGGTTAAGGTTGAAAAGACAACACAGCCTGAACCTGAAGCTATAACTGAGCCAATTTCATCTTCTGACCCACAGTAGGGTTCTAAGTCCCCTCCTATTGATCAAATGGGGAGCAAGGACCCAACTAAGGAAAGCACAAAAAGTCAATCTGGTGCTGCAGGCCAAGCTCCTTAGTTGAAGTATAGAGTGAGGAAGAGGATGGTCATCAGAAGGGACAGAAGAAAGAAGAAGAAGTCCAAGGCATCCACCTCACCACCTCAGGACGAGTCAAAACATCCTGAGGATGTGCAACAAGAGGCTGACCAATCAACTCCAATTCAGGTTGAGCCTCTTGCATCAGGAAGACCCATTTTATTCTGGACTTTTGCTACAAATCTAGACAGATGGTAGTAGTCAGAGATCAAGGTGGTCAAGATGTCTATCTCTGGCAGGACATGCTTGATCTACCTCTGCATGATCTCTTTGACATGGGAAGGTTCTATGAGAGTCTGAAGGATCCTGATCAACTGATGAAGAAGGGAATGCTTTTGATCCTAATGAGGACTATCAACTGCTAAAGAACTTCTCTGTTTTGGTAGCATCAGCCTAGGGGGAGTTTGTAAGGATTATACAAGAGGCTGATGAACTCAAAACAATCAGGGTATCTCCTGCATGTATGCACCTTGTGCATGGTAGAAGTTACTTCGGAAGTTTTACACTCTACAAGAAAATTACACAAGTGTAAAATCTTCCGAAGCCAAAAGACCAATTCTTCCGAAGCCAAAGATGAAGTCTTCCGAAGCTTAGAAGACAAAGTCTTCCGAAGCCTCAAAGTTAGAAAACTGATTTCTTCCGAAGACAGAGAAGACATGCTTTCTTGATCAACAACTTTTCAGAAAAGCTGACCAACTTTCCGCTGCCACTCTGCAGGCTCACCAACTTTACACAAGTTGGTGAAAAGGTCCATGCTTTAGGAAGCTGTAGATTAAGGTCTTGAGTTTGTAAATTCTACTTTATGTACTTTTATCCTTTTTGTCTTACAATAGGATGTGAGCTATGGCATGTCATAGTCACATGTCAAAAGGCAATCTGCCTTTTGACTTTTCATTGATATTGTTATCTAGATTAGTGATTCCAGCTGGCTTTCAAAGTATGGCCGGCTATAGGAGGTAGTATAAAGTATCTCAGGTTCTTGTATTTTATTTTAATGCTTTGTAACAGTTGTAATAAAACTTGAGAGCAATATACATCCTCCTTGAAAACCAATTATTTTGTTCTTAATCTTTCTGTCTCTTATTTACTTGTGTTATTCTAGTATCATCTTAACCTGCCAGTTCCCTATTTGATCTGTTAAGTGTTCTAAGTCTCTCCTCATTGTGAAAACTGAGTTGCTCACCCTTCCAACGGTCCTGCAACATATATAAAGGGTAGTGATAAAAAATTATAAATTATAGGACCAGTTTCATTGGTTTTCTCTAGGCTTCTCATAACTTTGTGGTTTTCTTAGGATCCCTTCTCTATATATACATACATATATATACATACATACATATATATACATACAAATATATACATACATACATACATATACATACATACATATATATACATACATATATATATAGATTTATATATATACATACATATATGTATGTATATATTTATATATATATATATGTATATATATATATATATATATATATATATATATATATATATGTATGTAAGGTTCAAATGAGAACTTTACCTTATTGTGAGAACCCTTTAACTTTTCTATATGCCAATGATCAAATACTCAATGGCCAAGATCTCTTTACTTTTTTCTTTTATTTATTTTGATAAAAAAAGATATAAGGGTCATTTAACCCATCCATCAAAATTTAGATTTATTAAATGTGTCCTACCCTATTCAACCTATAATTCTCTTTTTTTGTTTAAAAAGTTTACCCCTTTTATTTTTAAAACATGTATAACTTTTTATACATTGTTAGTTTTTTTTCCAATTACACCATTAAACTCGTTTAATTTTCTTCTTTACTTCCAATATAGTTTTGAAAAATTTTAAAAACTTTTTACGGAAAAAATACTTATAGTAGATTACATCACTTTGTAATTTACTTACAATGTATTACGTCAAAATACATATATAAAATCGAACAAAAATAGAACCTCATAAAATGGATTCAAGTACCTTTTCAAATTGAAATCAAAACTCTAAATAAATTTTGGCTGAATTCATCATCGTTACCATCGCCATTCGTACGAAAAACACATTGCATAAACCTAAAGTAATATCAAAGTTTCAGTATTACAATAAAGAAATATAGTGTTACAATAAATTAACAACAGAAAAACATAGTATCAAACATAAAAAGATACTCAAATCTATAAAAATCAAAAACACAATAGCTTGTTACATCAAAGTTCATATTATTACAACATATTGTAATTACTTAGAGTAAATTACACCATCTTTATTTAAATATTAATTATAATATTTACAGTGAATTACATCATATTTTAATTATTTATAGTGAATTACATCGAAGAAACATAGATAAAAATCAACAAAAAAATCAAGACTTGATGTATCATCGTTACCATCTCACTAACCAACACAAGTGCACGAACACCATCACTAGATTAGCAATTTGTTTATGTTTTGTTATCATTATCAATAAAATAATACACATGACATTTTATCTAAAAACATGTAAATTCTTCCTGTCTTTATTACCATTATTAATATAATAATACACTTGAAAATTGTTCACTAACAACACATAGTAGTGTTTTTCGAAATCTCCAAAATTAAACTTATCAAAAAATTTCTCCTACTTGTATCTAAATTTGTCCATCAAGTACGAATCGAAGCTTTCATAAGTATTAGTAATTTTAGCAATTTTTTTTCAAGTTAAATAACAAGGATAACAATATTTACATTGAATATTCAAATACCTCAACAACAACAACAAAAGTAACTTTGAGAACCAAGAAACTTTCGGAAAATATGCCGAGCTCCTTGGCATAGATCTCGTTGACGATTGTGATGGTGGACAGTGGCTAGAAAATGATGATTGTCATTATTTTCTTCACTTCTTTGTCGGAGGAGCTTTTGCCTTTGCCGTCGCCGTCGCCTTCGTCGAAACAGAGGAACACTTTGACGTCCATTGTTGAAACCCTACAAGCATCCATGAATGAGAAATTGGCGGTGGCGGTGGTGGGGGAGGAAGAGGACTAACCAAGGAAGTGATTCTAAAACCGCGTTGCAGAATCGATTGTGTAGTAGCGATAATTGTGTAGTGGTAGACCCGTGGTAGTGGGGGAGGTAAATATGGTTTTAGCAACGGTGGCAAACGGTGGGAATGATGGTTGTGGGTAGATTTTGGGTGGTTGATTTTGGTTTTCCTCGGCAGAGAGAATGGTAGAGGGTTGTAATGGTGATTGAGTTTCATTGATTGGACTTTGGAGATGATAAAGAAAGTAGCTGACCTTACTCAAAAAAAAGTACACATAGAAAATGACTATATTACCCTTGATCTCATCTAAGTCATTGAAATGGAATCTAAGATATTTTATATTAATCAAAGGTTATGATTGAGTTAAAGGGTTATCATAAATACTTAAAGTTCTCACCAGATCCCTCCTCTATATATATGTATGTATATATATAGGTATATATACATATATGTATGCATATATATATATATGTATGTATATGTATATATATGTATGTATATGGGAAGGAAAGGTTGTTAACGCACCTTTATTGCGGTAACCCGTTAACACTAATATAAAAAAAGCTTACACCATGATTATGTAATTAACTAACTTTTACACCACATTACACCACTGATGTAAAAAGTTTCCCTATATTTTTTTAAAATATTTCACCCTTTTGTTAAAACCTTTTTAATTTTTTGCATAATATTATTTTTTATGCAAATTACACTATAAAATAGATCATTTTAATATCCTTAATTTGAGTTTAGTCTTGCTATAATTAAAAAAAAAAATTACGTTCATTCATTGTATACCACTAGTTTACCACTGTAAATTTCACTTATAGTGATGATGTGTCTTACTATGGACCACTAGTTTCTTAATCGGTTATTGGAATAAACAAGTTTTAATATTTCGTTCGCAATAAATCACAGGTGGAGATTTGATATATTGGTTTACACAATTTTTTTTGTTGTTCATTTGAACCAACTATATATATATATATATATATATATAATGTAAATCTTCTTATGCTAATTATTTATTAAGATTTACTAAATTATAAGATTTTAATTATATCGTATTATAAAAAATAATTTTATAATTATTAATCTTCATTACTTGTCATTTATAATTGATTAAATATTATTCTTTCTTATTTTACCAATGGTTAATAACATTTAATATACAAAACTTTCATAAAAAATATTAATTTCAAGAAGTTAGATTTATTCCACCAATTTAATACATGGGTCCTAACCTAGTAGTTTATAGACAAGCAGCTAAATATGTATCATAGTATGCGTCAAACTTCACCCCGATTCTTGGTGCCTTCTTTGGCATCTGCAACAACTTACAAGCAATGAATGGTATCCCCCTGGTCGTTGAATAGATAAGGGTGCATCACTTAGTGAACACCCTCACCCTAAGGACTCTCATACCCATTAATCATAAAAGGATCCAATCATACCCCCACTAACATAATACACATTATGCCATTCTTATTTATTACCTTTTGACTAGAGAAGTATACTGTGCATATAAACAATCATGTTAGCTCACCTTACGTTTTTGTATGTTTCTAATTACAAGGCTTCCTCGAACTACGTTCCTATTGATTATCGAGATATGCTTACTTATATAACTAGGAATAGGATTGAGGAATGATTAATCATCACTAAAGTTAGCTTTAGGTGACTAGTCATAGTGTAAGCATAATTGATTAGGTTATGCATAATCTCGGACAATGTTAGCCACTACATAACATAGTCATGACCTCCAAACAACACTCCTGAACCGAATTTAAATTACTAAACCAAACTTAAACCTTCCTTGAATGTTAAAGGAATGAATCGAAGCTTTGGTAATGTTTAGAAGGCTTAGAATTACAATTTTAGAAAGATGTTTGAGAAGAATTGTGCTGAAAATGACTGCACTTAGGTGGTCTAATCCCAACTGCCTCAGCCTTACGGCCTACAACACATATTGTTGTGGTTTGCATTGATGCTGAGTCACTAGCTACGCATAATTCTATTGATCTGAGTCATCATGAAATGCTTTAGTCACTAGTCGATTCCTTAATCCTCACATGCGACCAACATCTACTGTCCCTACAATCCGCATCATTCTTTCAACCGATGTGACCCACATCTGTTATCTTTTACAGTCTGTATCATCTTTCATAGGATTTTGGCTTTTTTAAGTTATATCTTACAGATCGCATCGATCCTATCTGAAGGCTTTGCTTCTTTAAATCCAACCAAGGTTTGCACCCTATGGACCCTACTACAAGGGACGCCGCCCTCGAACCTATGTGTGATTATTAGGCTTATATTCAACTAGGTGTATTACATATGTTAATAACTAGGAGGTTACCACGCGCTTCGTCACGGGTATGACTACGCATCGGGGTTGTTATACATGTAAATTTGTATTTTTCAGGCAAGTTCAAAATCTAAATGTGGCGATGTGTTAGAACTTGTAACACTCATTTTGACAAATTGTTGCTATGATAAAACATGGATAAAAACACATTGTAACCATATATTCAGATAATACTATGAAATCCATATTCAGAAGTATACAACAGGTTAAGTGTCACGTAGATAAAGAATAATGCACATTGTAAGGGTATATAAAAATAATGTGTTTAAAAGTAATTATAAGTAATACCTATATCAAAACGTTGATATAAAAACACGTCACAACCTTAAGTGGATAAAAATTAAAATCACATCGTGTTTGACCTGGTAGTTTTTAATATATCAAAATATGGATACAATAAACAATATATAACTGAATGATAAGCTTGTAGCATGCCTAGAATATAGATGTAATTATGTGCATTTTTACATAAGTTTTTTATTATCCAATTTTACAGAAAAAATGAGGTGAAATTATTATGAAAAAACATTAAAAAGTTAAAACGGAACATTACATTTAAAAATAAAAGAAAATTTAGTTTAAAATAAACAATAAGGAAATACTATTTTAGAAAGTATCATAAATATTAATATTAAAAAATATATGAAAGGTTACTTGGTAATCTGTCATTCTATTATCAGTAGAGAAATGCAATAATAGTTTAAAAGAAATAATTAATCAAAGTAGTTTATAAAAAAGAAAATTACAATAGAAAAAACAAAAAAAAGAGAAATATGCTACTATTATCTCTACATATGTTTAATAAAATATTAGAAAATGGTTTTAGAATAATTTATTGCTCATATGCCCCTATGGGTTGTCCATGTTTTGATAACTCTTTCCAGCTCTTTTTCTCTACTAACAACTAAAAACTTTCTCTAGCTCCTAGCTCAAATTCCACTCATAAACGGCCGACCAGCGACGATTTTCTAACAGATCTATCAAGACTTTCTCCTTCCTCCCTCTTTTCACCGGCCTTTAGATGTAATTTGGTGACCACAATCGGTGATTGCCAATTGCCATGATTTTCGTTTAGATCTGCCAATGGGTTCTTCTTTCTCCCTTGTTCTCTATGCTTTTTCATGCCTGGCTAGCGTTACATGGTTTGTTTGAACAATACGCTTGATCACCTACATAACTCTTTATACATCGAGTTTTGTTCAATAAAAAAGAAAGAAAGATACCTATGCATGCATTAGATTGTAGTACCACACAATTCACATGTCACATGAGCTAACTCACGGTTAATCAAAGGATAGAAACGTGGACCAATCAAATTTGATCGCTGTTCATCCTAACTTCTAATTGTTAGTATTATAATTATTTATAAGAAATATGATCTCATAATATAAAATTCCTAAAAAAGTTAAGTTATTATGTCTAAGTGTTGTTGAAATTTTAAAAAAAACTTTGAATAATAATAAAACTATATTGAATTCATTTTAAATATTGAAATGAAAAATTTTTGGTTAATCAATCATCAACTGCTTGAATGTGACATCCGGTAATTTTCCGTTACCCAACTCCGTTAGTTTCGTTAGGTCTTGCATACACGTGTCGTGAGCACACACTAGTTGTCATTGAACGTTGGTGACTTAATATCAATTATCTATGATAAACAGATGATAATCTAATTAATAATGTTGATTATTAGCTGTGGTTATGTGATTCATGTATTTTAAGTTATTATTTATGAATTTTACTTGATAACGTGATAACGTGTAACTATTATTTCATATGTTTTGCTATTAGTTGAAAATGTATATGATTATTATTGTTGATTAGTAATGCTTGTATTTTGTAGTTAAAATTGTTAAAAGTTGCTAAAAAGATTAGTTTTTACAATTTACAAAACATCAAGGGGATTTTTAGTCAAATGGTTACCATATTTAAACCACCAAAACCCAAACCCTAGCCCCCAAACCCCATTTCGGCCGTAACCTCTCTTCCCCACCCTCATTCTTTGCAATTTTGATCAAGAACAAGCAAGAACAATTCGATTTTGAGTAGTTCCAAGTGTTAGCAAGTGTTAATCATCATCTCTACACGTTTAAAGGTGAGTTTTATCAAGTTTTTCAAGGTTTTTGATTCTTGATGAACCCTAATTTGAAATTGATGAAGAAAAGTTGAAATTGATGATTGGTTGATGATGATATGTTGTTAGTTAGGTTGTATGAATGTTGGGTTATGTTGATTATGCAAGAAATCCATGCTTTGATCATATTGTTCATACATTTCCTAAAGAGGAATCTTTTCTTCATGGAAATTCGTGGATAGATGATTAGTATGTGTTAGATGATTGTTATGGACTTGATTAAGTATATATTTGATGAATTCATGAATGAATTGGGTGTTAGATGGATTTTGGATGTTACTTTCCCAAAAGGGAAACTTTATTGATGTGGAACATTGGATTTTGTGAACTGGGCATGTTTATGATACTAGGATCATGCTAGAATGTTTATTAATGATTTCTAAGGTGTTGGAATGTGTAAATTGAAACATGTGAATGTTGGATGAGTTTCTTGAGAAATCTAGGATCCATAGGATATGTTGAGATGTTGGTTTAGAGTAGGGAATTAGGAATCATGTATGGGATTGCAATAGATCATTATGATGTATGTTAATTGGTATGAATTGTGTTGGTTAATGTGATAATGATCGTCATACACGCGTGCGAATCTGAGGCCCCTACTTAGCAGGATTGGCAGGGTTTAGTATGTGAAGTCGTGAGTGGCTTCACATGGCATGTAGTGCATGATTAGATTCAATGTATGAATTGCTAGTTGTGATATAATTATGTTTGTGTTGAGCATGATGTTGGGTTTAGATTTGCAAGTGTTGTATGATTAAATATGCTATATGAAGATCTATGTTGGTATGATGATGTTGATAGAATCTAAGTTTGACGATGTGATCTATGTGAAAAGCCTACATGGTAATAATGTGTTATGAGATGTTAAACTTGATCAAACAAGAATTTAATTAACAAGTCACCAAAGGGTCAAACGGGTCAACTAGGTCAAATGTGTCATTTTTGTTTCAAAACCCTAGGGTTGATGTGTTGATGAGCACTTAGGGTTGTTATGTTTCTCTGGTTGCATGTACTTATGTACTCACATGTTCTAGGTAACCTTTGGCGGGTTGTCTTTCTCTCATTGCTAGCTTTTGCACCTATTGTTGATTCGCGCATCAGGTGAGTTCATGCCTCGCTTTTAAACACTCTCTTTTGGGGGAGATAGCATACTTGTTTACAAACGCTTTACTATTATGAAATGTGCATAGTTTAACATAGTGTTGTATACCATTGAAAGACCTCACACTTTCGGATCGTTAATTAAGGAATCTAGCGGGAAATCTTGGGTAGTACTACTGGGTCTGACAAGCCCCACCCGTAAGACTGGAGGTCAAGCGGGTGCAATATTGTCCTAAACAACTAACAGCGTCACGACCTGGTATGTCATGGCGGGAGGCAAACAGACAAACACAGTCAGCTTCGATCGCGAAATCACTGTGGTTATTACTTATGAATATAGACTAGCTATCTGTTTCAATGCATGATTTTTATGTTTTACAACTATCACGGTTTATGTTGAACGCAAACTCTTGAACTCACCAACCATTGTGTTGACTCTTTTAGTATGCTATTCTCAGGTCATTAGCTTCGGTTGCCAGTAGGAACACTTCACGAGTCCAGCATGCATCTCAAGCAAACATATTTGACTTAACATTTGGTTTTGAATTTATTTCCTATAAACAATGGTTTGGCGCGTGTTTTGCCAATGTTACACTTTGAGTACCTTGGGTTTGACTTATTTACAAAACGCTTCAGCACAGTTTTAAAGTTTTAAACTCTGAAATGCTTTAATGTTACATATAGTGTCGTACTGAGTAACTAATGACTTGGATCCTGGTTTGTTCACATGCCTCGCGGTTAAACCTCGCACGTGGATTTTGAGGGTGTGACATTGAAGATCATTAAAGTTTGATTGAAATTAAAATTTAAAATATGGAAATTTTTAAAAAGCGAAAAAGTTTTTGCTTTAGAAGGTATCGCATAAGGCCTACACGAAAACTTGCTTGGTACAAAGACATCTTGGTTGGGGATGGTTGTTTGAAAACTTTTAAAGGGTATATACATGCACCATACAATGAACTTTTTGCATGATACTCGTATGCTTACTCTGATAGTCGATTGTTGATTATTGCTGGGTTACTTGTTGTTGTTGATATCTTAGTGTGTATGCGTGTTTACAATTATTTATTATTTAAGAATTGACCTCGATAGCATCAACATTTCAAAATTCTTCTTAGTTTAAGTTGGTTTCATTCATTCTAGTACACTGATTTTGATTCTTTTTAATTTTGCGGATGGCGAGAAAATAAAAGTAGGTACAGAACCATAACGGTTAAAGCATTCACGCATCTGATTTTGATGTTTTGGAAGATAGATGTTTATTTCAGTCTATGATTGAAGGGTTGAAGATTTAATGCATCTTTGATGCTATTTCTTCTCAAGTGCTTGTGTATGAAGAGCTGATTATGGACTAAGAAAGACACATTAAACGACAAAGATGATCACTTGGCATTATGCATTAGAGCGAAGTTGGAGGCAAAGATCTCATTATCACTGTTGAGAAACTAAATAGAGTTTGGCATTTTGGTAATACTCTTGATATACCGATCAAGATTAAAGATGATGTGGTGAGAGAGTGTCTAGTACATATGAGTAATTGTTAATTTATTTGCGTACTTTAGTGAAATGTAAAACAAGCATTATGTGATACCCCATACTTTCAGGTCAACGTCGCTAATTTGACTTTTGTTACCTTAACATCCTTACCTAATTACTTTATTTAACTTTATGTTATAATTAAAAATAAATTATTTTAACTTAATTGTTAGTTTCATTGAGGTTAATTTAGAGAAATCTAGGGGCTTGGATGTATTTTTTCCTAAAACTTAACTTCATTATAAAATCTACACTTCGTCTCCTCATGCTACTACCGTACTCTAAATCACTCGTGCCGTCTCCTCTTTCGAAAACCGCCATCCACCAACGAAAACCCCCATTTCTTCCTTCACTTTCGTGCAGTTCTGACGACGCCACCCTCCGGAAGCCCTTGCTATCACTGTGCAAGACATCCTGATTATTACCCGCTTACGGTTTGTAACCCTCATTGACGGAGAACAATCATCGTGATCACCGCCATTGCCTGACAGTCTCGATTAACATCTAAAACAACACCATTGGAGTCCTCACCATACCCGCAACTAATTTGGTAAGATTAACCTCTTATTAATTGCGTTCAGGTGTATGGTTTTTGGGATCCGATTGTACTCTTGGTGCGTGATTGTGTAAGGTTGGGGTTATTGTAACATCCTAGATTTTTTATTCTTAACCTACTTGATTAACTCTTTTAATGGCTATGGTTTTTTTCATATGTAAACAATTATTAACTTCAAGATCCTATTTGTTGAAACTATTTTATATTCCATACATTGTAATTTATTGTAATACTATTACATGCTAGTGTGATTCTATGATAACACGTGTGTAAATACTAGATCTTGTTATAAACAGTAACTTAGAAGTGCCCTAACGTTAACCAATTCTGTAACAATGTAAAATTACAACATAAGTGAAACATATATAACTATAAGGGTGAAAAATTTACATATGTGTAACTTAGGGTTACGTATATAACTTTTGTTCAAAAGATAAATATTTAATTAAATTAAATCCTATAATTATCTAGACATAATATACATACATACATATATATATATATATATATATATATATATATATATGCAAGGATAATTACAAAATTATATATATATATATTATTTTATTATTTTAATCATTTAAGGGATATATATCTCATATATTATTAAATATTTAACTAGTAATTATCCTAGATCTAATAACTAACAAATTAAATTAATCCTAACCTATAATTTCGCTGACCTACCTTTTTCCCTTAAAAATTATGAATTTTATTAATAAAATATTAGGAAAGCCTATCCAAATTAAAACCCATAACTCTAATTTTTTAATTATAAATAGGGGGTCTTATTCTCAATATTTTTTTACACCAAACTTTAAATATAGAGCTCTCATAGAATCAAATATCAACTCACAGAACGTCTCTTGAAGATCCAAGAAATTTTCACTATCGAGTAAGTTTTAATGCTTTTCGTGTTCTTCGTATTCATACATTTCCAATTTTGTTTTATCAAGATTCAACCATAACTAGCTTGAATCTATGATTCCATAAAATTTTTGTGTAGTAATCATAGATCTAATCATCAAAACTTTGCTTAAACATATCAAACTTGAATTTTGGGATTTTGGCAGATTCGTAGTGTTAACTTTGCACAGTCATATCTCCCTCATAATAAATCCTTTTTCGATGATTCGCTTTTTCAAAGTTTAATTCAAAGTATTATATTTCTAACCTTACAAAGAACGCCTTTTAATTCATTGATTTGACCCTCCAAACAGTCCGTGCAAGTTCAGTGCGCGAATCCGTCCAAAGCTGTCAAAACCCTAAAGTTTGCAACTTTTCAATATTTTCACGAATATGATGTAAAGCAATGACTTTTATTATAAAATAAATAATACAAACATGGTTTAAACAATAAAAATCCAAACTTTAATGATTCTTATGATTATCAATCAACTTGAATCATGTTTCTAGTAAAATTCTTTATATTTTCAGTTGTAACCCTATCCTATACATATTGTTTATTCCCATCCTTGTTAAACTTATATTTAAACTTTTTCCCAATACTTTGTAAACATACCTTTGACTTGGTCTAGTATACATCTAGAATTATTTCACCCTGTATGTAGTTATATGGCAAACAAAAGGTTCTATTGAAGGAAAGTTGGGGTACCTAAGTGATAAAAATCCACCAACTTTTTCCTGGGAATCCTTTTGTTGGATGTGCTACTCTAGGATGACACATATCTAGTATGCGATAACCATTCTTGAACTTTTAACAATAATAACCCCTTCACTATCCACAAGTATAATAAACTAACTAAATAAACTTTCTTAGGGCAATGCTCACTCCAAGTTACAACAAGTTGCAAGATCAACCCACTTACTTTACAAGGTGAGTTCGTAGAACCTTTTTCCTTTGTATTTTGGGCTGGAAACAATGCTCTATATCAAACTGTGAATTCAAATTTTAAAGCCAAAACTTTCTTATACATGTTATATCTTATGACACTTTTTACTACAAAGTCTCTCTACTTTTCTAAAATCTATTAACTTCGGGGAAGCTACGGGAGTATGTAGATAGATGTATTGGCCTGACAAGCCCATTTCGTACCCGGGTTTATGCATGCCAATCAATCCCGAGCGTCCTTTGAGTCAACGTATTCTTTTTGACTTGAAAGTATCCGGATGTTCAGAAACTACATACTAGACAAATATACTATTAGTCTGACGTCTTGTGTCAAAGGGTTAGACGGGAGAGCATTCAATCAATAGGGTTGGTTGTGGACTCATGTATAATAGTTTAACTACTTGTATTGGAAAATTGTTTATTGGTTTGTACATGGTTGCCTGTTATATGTATACTTCTAATCTATGTTCTCATGAACTTTTTAGTTGATATATTTTAGCATGTTTTCAGGTAAAGGAAACTAAGTTGGTTCTTTTGCTCACGCTATGGTTCAAGGATAAGCTTTAGTTGGACCTAGTTAGACTTTGATTAAAATAAAAACTTATTTACTTGTTTGGTTTATTAACTTTTAGAATTGGATGTAATCAACTATTTGGTTTTAAATAAGTAATTTCCTTTAGTACTCTTTATCCTTGTGTTATGATTTAATTTCATCACGCCTTTATGTTTTCGCTTTAGCCAGGGTGTGATAGATTGGTATCAGAGCCTTGGTTATAGAGAATTTGGTTATTAGAAATGGAATGACCAAGGCTATAACTAAGTACCTCACACATGAGTACTCTCATGTATCTTATGTGCTTAGATAGGATTTAATGTGATTTGCCTTACATTATTATTCTTATACTTTGATTACAATCAATGCACGCACAATTCTAAATTCATATTCTAAGCCATTGGGTCTAAATCATAAGTATTTTCAAATCACAAATATTTTTATCCCGTCAA
Organism: Flaveria robusta; assembly: GCA_025506415.1. Taxonomy (NCBI): domain Eukaryota; kingdom Viridiplantae; phylum Streptophyta; class Magnoliopsida; order Asterales; family Asteraceae; genus Flaveria; species Flaveria robusta. Next base: position 20,666,271 of record CM046466.1, read on the forward strand.
TTTCTGAGTCCCATAACTAAACAAATGCAATGCTGGAAGAGTTGGACGCCGGTATCTCGGGGCGTTTTGTCTAGGCAAGGTATTCATATAAATCCAAATCAACCAATGGATCCGTTTACCTTACCTGGGAACCCTTGGGGTGAGTGTCCATTTATAGGTACGCATGTGTTCATTAATGTTGTGGTTGACTTAATACTTTGATAAGTCAACGTATTCGCTTGCTTTGCGAACCAAACGTTACACGAAACACCTCATTGTTATTTTGAATCATCTTAACCTTGATTATTATATCCATTTCGCATAAAACTACTTACACATACAACTCATCAAATGTTATTGCCTTGATAGCATGGCTCCTCGTAGCAACAATGCTGAAACAGCTGAACTTGCTGCACTCGTTGCACAACAGCTTGCGATTGTTATTCCTGGCATGGTAGCTTAGGTTAGTGATTCTCTTCGTAACATAAAACTACTTACACATACAACTCATCAAATTTTCTTCTTTACTTCCATTATAGTTTTGAAAAATTTTAAAAACTTTTTACGGAAAAAATACTTATAGTAGATTACATCACTTTGTAATTTACTTACAATGTATTACGTCAAAATACATATATAAAATTGAACAAAAATAGAACCTCATAAAATGGATTCAAATACCTTTTCAAATTGAAATCAAAACTCTAAATAAATTTTGGCTGAATTCATCATCGTTACCATCGCTATTCGTACGAAAAACACATTGCATAAACCTAAAGTAATATCAAAGTTTCAGTATTACAATAAAGAAATATAGTGTTACAATAAATTAACAATAGAAAAACATAGTATCAAACATAAAAAGATACTCAAATCTATAAAAATCAGAAACATAATAGCTTGTTACATTAAAGTTCATATTATTACAACATATTGTAATTACTTAGAGTAAATTACACCATCTTTATTTAAATATTAATTATAATATTTACAGTGAATTACATCATATTTTAATTATTTATAGTGAATTACATCGAAGAAACATAGATAAAAATCAACAAAAAAATCAAGACTTGATGTATCATCGTTACCATCTCACTAACCAACACAAGTGCACGAACACCATCACTAGATTAGCAATTTGTTTATGTTTTGTTATCATTATCAATAAAATAATACACATGACATTTTATCCTAAAAACATGTAAATTCTTCCTGTCTTTATTACCATTATTAATATAATAATACACTTGAAAATTGTTCACTAACAACACATAGTAGTGTTTTTCGAAATCTCCAAAATCAAACTTATCAAAAAATTTCTCCTACTTGTATCTAAATTTGTCCATCAAGTACGAATCGAAGCTTTCATAAGTATTAGTAATTTTAGCAATTTTTTTTCAAGTTAAATAACAAGGATAACAATATTTACATTGAATATTCAAATACCTCAACAACAACAACAAAAGTAACTTTGAGAACCAAGAAACTTTCGAAAAATATGCCGAGCACCTTGGCATAGATCTCGTTGGCGATTGTGATGGTGGACAGTGGCTAGAAAATGATGATTGTCATTATTTTCTTCACTTCTTTGTCGGAGGAGCTTTTGCCGTCACCGTCGGCGTCGCCTTCGCCGAAACAGAGGAACACTTTGACGTCCATTGTTGAAACCCTACAAGCATCCATGAATGAGAAATTGGCGGTGGCGGTGGTGGGGGAGGAAGAGGACTAACCAAACAAGTGATTCTAAAACCGCGTTGCAGAATCGATTCTGTAGTAGCGATGATTGTGTAGTGGTAGACCCGTGGTAGTGGGGGAGGTAAATATGGTTTTAGCAACGGTGGCAAACGGTGGGAATGATGGTTGTGGGTAGATTTTGGGTGGTTGATTTTGGTTTTTCTCGGCAGAGAGAATGGTAGAGGGTTGTAATGGTGATTGAGTTTCATTGATTGGACTTTGGAGATGATAAAGAAAGTAGCTGACCTTACTCAAAAAAAAGTACACATAGAAAATGACTATATTACCCTTGATCTCATCTAAGTCATTGAAATAGAATCTAAGATATTTTATATTAATCAAAGGTTATGATTGAGTTAAAGGGTTATCATAAATACTTAAAGTTCTCACCAGATCCCTCCTCTATATATATGTATGTATATATATAGGTATTTATACATATATGTATGCATATATATATATGTATGTATATGTATATATATGTATGTATATGGGAAGGAAAAACGCACCTTTATTGCGGTAACCCGTTAACACTAATGTAAAAAAAAGCTTACACCATGATTATGTAATTAACTAACTTTTACACCACATTACACCACTGATGTAAAAAGTTTCCCTATATTTTTTTAAAATATTTCACCCTTTTTTTAAAACCTTTTTAATTTTTTGCATAATATTATTTTTTATGCAAATTACACTATAAAATAGATCATTTTAATATCCTTAATTTGAGTTTAGTCTTGCTATAATTAAAAAAAAAATTACGTTCATTCATTGTATACCACTAGTTACCACTGTAAATTTCACTTATAGTGATGATATGTCTTACTATGGACCACTAGTTTCTTAATGGGTTATTGGAATAAACAAGTTTTAATATTTCGTTTGCAATAAATCACAGGTGGAGATTTGATATATTGGTTTACATTATTTTTTTTTTGTTTTTCATTTGAACCCAACTATATATATATATATATATATATATATATATATATATATATATATATATATATGTATATATATATATATATATATATATATAATGTAAATCTTCTTATGCTAATTATTTATTAAGATTTACTAAATTATATTTTAATTATATCGTATTATAAAAAATAATTTTATAATTATTAGTCTTCATTACTTGTCATTTATAATTGATTAAATATTATTCTTTCTTATTTTACCAATGGTTAATAACATTTAATATACAAAACTTTCATAAAAAATATTAATTTCAAGAAGTTAGATTTATTCCACCAATGTAATACATGGGTCCTAACCTAGTAGTTTATAGACAAGCAGCTAAATATGTATCATAGTATGCGTCGAACTTCACCCCGATTCTTGGTGCCTTCCGTGGCATCTGCAACAACTTACAAGCAATGAATGGTATCCCCCTGGTCGTTGAATAGATAAGGGTGCATCACTTAGTGAACACCCTCACCCTAGGGACTCTCATACCCATTAATCATAAAAGGATCCAATCATACCCCCACTAACATAATACACATTATGCCATTCTTATTTATTACCTTTTGACTAGAGAAGTATACTGTGCATATAAACAATCATGTTAGCTCACCTTACGTTTTTGTATGTTTCTAATTACAAGGCTTCCTCGAACTACGTTCCTATTGATTATCGAGATATGCTTACTTATATAACTAGGAATAGGATTGAGGAATGATTAATCATCACTAAAGTTAGCTTTAGGTGACTAGTCATAGTGTAAGCATAATTGATTAGGTTATGCATAATCTAGGACAATGTTAGCCACTACATAACATAGTCATGACCTCCAAACAACACTCCTGAACCGAATTTAAATTACTAAACCAAACTTAAACCTTCCTTGAATGTTAAAGGAATGAATCGAAGCTTTGGTAATGTTTAGAAGGCTTAGAATAACAATTTTAGAAAGATGTTTGAGAAGAATTGTGCTGAAAATGACTGCACTTAGGTGGTCTAATCCCAACTGCCTCAGCCTTACGGCCTACAACACATATTGTTGTGGTTTGCATTGATGCTGAGTCACTAGCTACGCATAATTCTATTGATCTGAGTCATCATGAAATGCTTTAGTCACTAGTCGATTCCTTAATCCTCACATGCGACCAACATCTACTGTCCCTACAATCCGCATCATTCTTTCAACCGATGTGACCCACATCTGTTATCTTTTACAGTCTATATCATCTTTCATAGGATTTTGGCTTTTTTAAGTTATCTCTTACGGATCGCATCGATCCCATTTGAAGGCTTTGCTTCTTTAAATCCAACCAAGGTTTGCACCCTATGGACCCTACTACAAGGGGCGCCGCCCTCGAACCTATGTGTGATCATTAGGCTTATATTCAACTAGGTGTATTACATATGTTAATAACTAGGAGGTTACCACGCTCTTCGTCACGGGTATGACTACGCATCGGGGTTGTTATACATGTAAATTTGTATTTTTCAGGCAAGTTCAAAATCTAAATGTGGCGATGTGTTAGAACTTGTAGCACTCATTTTGACAAATTGTTGCTATGATAAAACATGGATAAAAACACATTGTAACCATATATTCAGATAATACTATGAAATCCATATTCAGAAGTATACAACAGGTTAAGTGTCACGTAGATAAAGAATAATGCACATTGTAAGGGTATATAAAAATAATGTGTTTAAAAGTAATTATAAGTAATACCTATATCAAAACGTTGATATAAAAACACGTCACAACCTTAAGTGGATAAAAATTAAAATCACATCGTGTTTGACCTGGTAGTTTTTAATATATCAAAATATGGATACAATAAACAATATATAACTGAATGATAAGCTTGTAGCATGCCTAGAATATAGATGTAATTATGTGCATTTTTACATAAGTTATTTATTATCCAATTTTACAGAAAAAATGAGGTGAAATTATTATGAAAAAACATTAAAAAGTTAAAACGGAACATTACATTTAAAAATAAAAGAAAATTTAGTTTAAAATAAACAATAAGGAAATACTATTTTAGAAAGTATCATAAATATTAATATTAAAAAATATATGAAAGGTTACTTGGTAATCTGTCATTCTATTATCAGTAGAGAAATGCAATAATAGTTTGAAAGAAATAATTAATCAAAGTGGTTTATAAAAAAGAAAATTACAATAGAAAAAACAAAGAAAGAGAAATATGCTACTATTATCTCTACATATGTTTAATAAAATATTAGAAAATGGTTTTAGAATAATTTATTGCTCATATGCCCCTATGGGTTGTCCATGTTTTGATAACTCTTTCCAGCTCTTTTTCTCTACTAACAACTAAAAACTTTCTCTAGCTCCTTGCTCAAATTCCACTCATAAACGGCCGACCATCGACGATTTTCTAACAGATCTATCAAGACTTTCTCCTTCCTCCCTCTTTTCACTGGCCTTTAGATGTAATTTGGTGACCACAATCGGTGATTGCCAATTGCCATGATTTTCGTTTAGATCTGCCAATGGGTTCTTCTTTCTCCCCTGTTCTCTATGCTTTTTCATGCCTGGCTAGCGTTACATGGTTTGTTTGAACAATACGCTTGATCACCTACATAACTCTTTATACATCGAGTTTTGTTCAATAAAAAAGAAAGAAAGATACCTATGCATGCATTAGATTGTAGTACCACACAATTCACATGTCACATGAGCTAACTCACGGTTAATCAAAGGATAAAAACGTGGACCAATCAAATTTGATCGCTGTTCATCCTAACTTCTAATTGTTAGTATTATAATTATTTATAAGAAATATGATCTCATAATATAAAATTCCTAAAAAAGTTAAGTTATTATGTCTAAGTGTTGTTGAAATTTTAAAAAAAACTTTGAATAATAATAAAGCTATATTGAATTCATTTTAAATATTGAAATGAAAAATTTTTGGTTAATCAATCATCAACTGCTTGAATGTGACATCTGGTAATTTTCCGTTACCTAACTCCGTTAGTTTCGTTAGGTCTTGCATACACGTGTCGTGAGCACACACTAGTTGTCATTGAACGTTGGTGACTTAATATCAATTTTTTATGATAAACAGATGATAATCTAATTAATAATGTTGATTATTAGTTGTGGTTATGTGATTCATGTATTTTAAGTTATTATTTATGAATTTTACTTGATAACGTGATAACGTGTAACTATTATTTCATATGTTTTGCTATTAGTTGAAAATGTATATGATTATTATTGTTGATTAGTAATGCTTGTATTTTGTAGTTAAAATTGTTAAAAGTTGCTAAAAAGATTAGTTTTTACAATTTACAAAACATCAAGGGGATTTTTAGTCAAATGGTTACCATATTTAAACCACCAAAACCCAAACCCTAGCCCCCAAACCCCATTTCGGCCGTAACCTCTCTTCCCCACTCTCATTCTTTGCAATTTTGATCAAGAACAAGCAAGAACAATTCGATTTTGAGTAGTTCCAGGTGTTAGCAAGTGTTAATCATCATCTCTACACGTTTAAATGTGAGTTTTATCAAGTTTTTCAAGGTTTTTGATTCTTGATGAACCCTAATTTGAAATTGATGAAGAAAAGTTGAAATTGATGATTGGTTGATGATGATATGTTGTTAGTTAGGTTGTATGAATGTTGGGTTATGTTGATTATGCAAGAAATCCATGCTTTGATCATATTGTTCATACATTTCCTAAAGAGGAATCTTTTCTTCATGGAAATTCATGGATAGATGACTAGTATGTGTTAGATGATTGTTATGGACTTCATTAAGTATATATTTGATGAATTCATGAATGAATTGGGTGTTAGATGGATTTTGGATGTTACTTTCCCAAAAGGGAAACTTTATTGATGTGGAACATTGGATTTTGTGAACTAGGCATGTTTATGATACTAGGATCATGCTAGAATGTTTATTAATGATTTCTAAGGTGTTGGAATGTGTAAATTGAAACATGTGAATGTTGGATGAGTTTCTTGAGAAATCTAGGATCCATAGGATATGTTGAGATGTTGGTTTAGAGTAGGGAATTAGGAATCATGTATGGGATTGCAATAGATCATTATGATGTATGTTAATTGGTATGAATTGTGTTGGTTAATATGATAATGATCGTCATACACGCGTGCGAATCTGAGGCCCCTACTTAGCAGGATTGGCAGGGTTTAGTATGTGAAGTCGTGAGTGGCTTCACATGGCATGTGGTGCATGATTAGATTCAATGTATGAATTGCTAGTTGTGATATAATTATGTTTGTGTTGAGCATGATGTTGGGTTTAGATTTGCAAGTGTTGTATGATTAATTATGCTATATGAAGATCTATGTTGGTATGATGATGTTGATAGAATCTAAGTTTGACGATGTGATCTATGTGAAAAGCCTACATGGTAATAATGTGTTATGAGATGTTAAACTTGATCAAACAAGAATTTAATTAACAAGTCACCAAAGGGTCAAACGGGTCAACTAGGTCAAATGTGTCATTTTGGTTTCAAAACCCAAGGGTTGATGTGTTGATAAGCACTTAGGGTTGTTATGTTTCTCTGGTTGCATGTACTTATGTACTCACATGTTCTAGGTAACCTTTGGCGGGTTGTCTTTCTCTCATTGCTAGCTTTTGCACCTATTGTTGATTCGCGCATCAGGTGAGTTCATGCCCCGCTTTTAAACACTCTCTTTTGGGGGAGATAGCATACTTGTTTACAAACGCTTTACTATTATGAAATGTGCATAGTTTAACATAGTGTTGTATACCATTGAAAGACCTCACACTTTCGGATCGTTAATTAAGGAATCTAGCGGGAAATCTTGGGTAGTACTACTGGGTCTGACAAGCCCCACCCGTAAGACTGGAGGTCAAGCGGGTGCAATATTGTCCTAAACAACTAACAGCGTCACGACCTGGTATGTCGCGGCGGGAGGCAAACAGACAAACACAGTCAGCTTCGATCGCGAAATCACTATGGTTATTACTTATGAATATAGACTAGCTATCTGTTTCAATGCATGATTTTTATGTTTTACAACTATCACGGTTTATGTTGAACGCAAACTCTTGAACTCACCAACCATTGTGTTGACTCTTTTAGTATGCTATTCTCAGGTCATTAGCTTCGGTTGCCAGTAGGAGCACTTCACGAGTCCAGCATGCATCTCAAGCAAACATATTTGACTTAACATTTGGTTTTGAATTTATTTCCTATAAACAATGGTTTGGCACGTGTTTTGCCAATGTTACACTTTGAGTACCTTGGGTTTGACTTATTTACAAAACGCTTCCGCACAGTTTTAAAGTTTTAAACTCTGAAATGCTTTAATGTTACATATAGTGTCGTTTTGAGTAACTAATGACTTGGATCCTGGTTTGTTCACACGCCTCGCGGTTAAACCTCGCACGTGGATTTTGAGGGTGTGACATTGAAGATCATTAAAGTTTGATTGAAATTAAAATTTAAAATATGGAAATTTTTAAAAAGCGAAAAAGTTTTTGCTTTAGAAGGTATCGCATAAGGCCTACACGAAAACTTGCTTGGTACAAAAACATCTTGGTTGGGGATGGTTGTTTGAAAACTCTTAAAGGGTATATACATGCACCATACAATGAACTTTTTGCATGATACTCGTATGCTTACTCTGATAGTCGATTGTTGATTATTGCTGGGTTACTTGTTGTTGTTGATATCTTAGTGTGTATGCGTGTTTACAATTGTTTATTATTTAAGAATTGACCTCGATAGCATCAACATTTCAAAATTCTTCTTAGTTAAGTTGGTTTCATTCATTCTAGTACACTGATTTTGATTCTTTTTAATTTTGCGGATGGCGAGAAAATAAAAGTACGTACAGAACCATAACGGTTAAAGCATTCACGCATCTGATTTTGATGTTTTGGAAGATAGATGTTTATTTCAGTCTATGATTGAAGGGTTGAAGATTTAATGCATCTATGATGCTATTTCTTCTCAAGTGCTTGTGTATGAAGAGCTGATTATGGACTAAGAAAGACAACATTAAACCACAAAGATGATCACTTGGCATTATGCATTAGAGCGAAGTTGGAGGCAAAGATCTCATTATCACTGCTGAGAAACTAAATAGAGTTTGGCATTTTGGTAATACTCTTGATATACCAATCAAGATTAAAGATGATGTGGTGAGAGAGTGTCTAGTACATATGAGTAATTGTTAATTTATTTGCGTACTTTAGTGAAATGTAAAACAAGCATTATGTGATACCCCATACTTTCAGGTCAACGTCGCTAATTTGACTTTCGTTACCTTAACATCCTTACCTAATTACTTTATTTAACTTTATGTTTTAATTAAAAATAAATTATTTTAACTTAATTGTTAGTTTCATTGAGGTTAATTTAGAGAACTTAGGGGCTTGGATGTATTTTTTCCTAAAACTTAACTTCATTATAAAATCTACACTTCGTCTCCTCATGCTACTACCGTACTCTAAATCACTCGTGCCGTCTCCTCTTTCGAAAACCGCCATCCACCAACGAAAACCCCCATTTCTTCCTTCACTTTCGTGCAGTTCTGACGACGCCACCCTCCGGAAGCCCTTGCTATCACTGTGCAAGACATCCTGATTATTACCCGCTTACGGTTTGTAACCCTCATTGACGAAGAACAATCATCGTGATCACCGCCATTGCCTGACAGTCTCGATTAACATCTAAAACAACACCATTGGAGTCCTCACCATACCCGCAACTAATTTGGTAAGATTAACCTCTTATTAATAGCGTTCACGTGTATGGTTTTTGGGATCTGATTGTAGTCTTGGTGCGTGATTGTGTAAGGTTGGGGTTATTGTAACATCCTAGATTTTTTATTCTTAACCTACTTGATTAACTCTTTTAATGGCTATGGTTTTTTTCATATGTAAACAATTATTAACATCAAGATCCTATTTGTTGAAACTATCTTATATTCCATACATTGTAATTTATTGTAATACTATACATGCTAGTGTGATTCTATGATAACACATGTGTAAATACTAGATCTTGTTATAAACAGTAACTTAGAAGTGCCCTAACGTTAACCAATTCTATAACAATGTAAAATTACAACATAAGTGAAACATATATAACTATAAGGGTGAAAAATTTACATATGTGTAACTTAGGGTTACGTATATAACTTTTGTTCAAAAGATAAATATTTAATTAAATTAAATCCTATAATTATCTAGACATAATATACATACATACATATATATATATATATATATATATATATATATATATGCAAGGATAATTACAAAATTATATATATATATATTTTATTATTTTAATCATTTAAGGGATATATATCTCATATATTATTAAATATTTAACTAGTAATTATCCTAGATCTAATAACTAACAAATTAAATTAATCCTAACCTATAATTTCGCTGACCCACCTTTTTCCCTTAAAAATTATGAATTTTATTAATAAAATATTAGGAAAGCCTATCCAAATTAAAACCCATAACTCTAATTTTTTAATTATAAATAGGGGGTCTTATTCCCATTATTTTTTTACACCAAACTTTCAATATAGAGCTCTCATAGAATCAAATATCAACTCATAGAACGTCTCTTGAAGATCCAAGAAATTTTCACTATCGAGTAAGTTTTAATGCTTTTCGTGTTCTTCGTATTCATACATTTTCAATTTTGTTTTATCAAGATTCAACCATAACTAGCTTGAATCTATGATTCCATAAAATTTTTGTGTAGTAATCATAGATCTAAGATGGATCAAACTATTAAATAAACAAGAAATCATCAAAACTTTGCCTAAACATATCAAACTTGAATTTTCGGATTTTGGCAGATTCGTAGTGTTAACTTTGCACAGTCATATCTCCCTCATAATAAATCCTTTTTCGATGATTCGCTTTTTCAAAGTTTAATTCAAAGTATTATATTTCTAACCTTACAAAGAACGCCTTTTAATTCATTGATTTGACCCTCCAAACAGTCCGTGCAAGTTCAGTGCGCGAATCTGTCCAAAGCTGTCAAAACCCTAAAGTTTGCAACTTTTCAATATTTTCACGAATATGATATAAAGCAATGACTTTTATTATAAAATAAATAATACAAACATGGTTTAAACAATAAAAATCCAAACTTTAATGATTCCTATGATTATCAATCAACTTGAATCATGTTTCTAGTAAAATTCTTTATATTTTCAGTTGTAACCCTATCCTATACATATTGTTTATTCCCATCCTTGTTAAACTTATATTTAAACTTTTTCCCTATACTTTGTAAACATACCTTTGACTTGGTCTAGTATACATCTAGAATTATTTCACCCTGTATGTAGTTATATGGCAAACAAAAGGTTCTATTGAAGGAAAGTCGGGGTACCTAAGTGATAAAAATCCACCAACTTTTTCCTGGGAATCCTTTTGTTGGATGTGCTACTCTAGGATGACACATATCTAGTATACGATAACCATTCTTGAACTTTTAACAATAATAACCCCTTCACTATCCACAAGTACAATAAACTAACTAAATAAACTTTCTTAGGGCAATGCTCACTCCAAGTTACAACAAGTTGCAAGATCAACCCACTTACTTTACAAGGTGAGTTCGTAGAACCTTTTTCCTTTGTATTTTGGGCTGGAAACAATGCTCTATATCAAACTGTGAATTCAAATTCTAAAGCCAAAACTAGTATTTTATAAACTCAATAACAAACTTTCTTATACTAGTAACACTAAGCTGATTATTCATGTTGTTATATCTTATGACACTTTTTACTACAAAGTCCCTCTACTTTTCTAAAATCTATTAACTTCGGGGAAGCTACGGGAGTATGTAGATAGATGTATTGGCCTGACAAGCCCATTTGGTACCTGGGTTTATGCATGCCAATCAATCCCGAGCGTCCTTTGAGTCAACGTATTCTTTTTGACTTGAAAGTATCCGGATGTTCAGAAACTACATACTAGACAAATATACTATTAGTCTGACGTCTTGTGTCAAAGGGTTAGACGGGAGAGCATTCAATCAATAGGGTTGGTTGTGGACTCATGTATAATAGTTTAACTACTTGTATTGGAAAATTGTTTATTGGTTTGTACATGGTTGCCTGTTATATGTATACTTCTAATCTATGTTCTCATCAACTTTTTAGTTGATATATTTTAGCATGTTTTCAGGTAATGGAAACTAAGTTGGTTCTTTTGCTCACGCTAGGGTTCAAGGATAAGCTTTAGTTGGACCTAGTTAGACTTTGATTAAAATAAAAACTTATTTACTTGTTTGGTTTATTAACTTTTAGAATTGGATGTAATCAACTATTTGGTTTTAAATAAGTAATTTCCTTTAGTACTCTTTATCCTTGTGTTATGATTCAATTTCATCACGCCTTTATGTTTTCGCTTTAGCCAGGGTGTGATAGATTGGTATCAGAGCCTTGGTTATAGAGAATTTGGTTATTAGAAATGGAATGACCTAGGCTATAACTAAGTACCTCACACATGAGTACTCTCATGTATCTTATGTGCTTAGATAGGATTTAATGTGATTTGCCTTACATTATTATTCTTATACTTTGATTACAATCAATGCACGCACAATTCTAAATTCATATTCTAAGCCATTGGGTCTAAATCATAAGTATTTTCAAATCACAAATATTTTTATCCCGTCAATTTCTGAGTCCCATAACTAAACAAATGCAATGCTGGAAGAGTTGGACGCCAGTATCTCGGGGCGTTCTGTCTAGGCAAGGTATTCATATAAATCCAAATCAACCAATGGATCCGTTTACCTTACCTGGGAACCCTTGGGGTGAGTGTCCATTTATAGGTACGCATGTGTTCATTAATGTTGTGGTTGACTTAATACTTTGATAAGTCAACGTATTCGCTTGCTTTGCGAACCAAACGTTACACGAAACACCTCATTGTTATTTTGAATCATCTTAACCTTGATTATTATATCCATTTCGCATAAAACTACTTACACATACAACTCATCGAATGTTATTGCCTTGATAGCATGGCTCCTCGTAGCAACAATGCTGAAACAGTTGAACTTGCTGCACTCGTTGCACAATAGCTTGCGATTGTTATTCCTGGCATGGTAGCTTAGGTTAGTGATTCTCTTCGTAACATTGGAAGTTCTAGAAGTGGTGGAAATGCTAATAATGACACTGTCACCTATAAAACCTTCATGTCATGTAAACCTACTGAAGTCTATGGCACCGAAGGTGCAACAGGCCTACCATAATGGTTTGAGAAAATGGAAGCTACTCTAGATATGAGTCAATGTCTAGAAAACTTAAAGGTGAAGTATGCTTCAAGCTGTTTTCACAAGAGAGCACTTACTTGGTGGAATGCCCAACTCCGAGCCAAGGGCAGAAATGTTGCCATGGCTATGCCCTGAAATGAATTTAAAGAATTACTAATCCGAGAGTTCTGCCCTAAAAATGAACTTTAGAAATAGAGACTGAGATGTGAAATCATACTACGGATGGAGCTTAGCACATAAAATACACCACCCGATTCCATGAACTTTGGACCCTAGTGCCCCACATGGTTACACTTGTGAGCCATATGATTGATCGTTACATTGGAGGATTGAGCCCCAAGTCAGAATCCCTACTATATCTTTTTCACCAACTACACTTGAAGCTGCTATTCTCTTGTCAACCACCATAACTGACGATCTTGTTAAGTCTAGGGTATTAGTAAAGAAAGGATCTAAGAGGGCTAATGTTAAGAATAAGAAGCTAGATCGTCCCAACAACAAAAACAAAAGACTTCTAAAGGGTTTGCAATGGTGACTCCTGCTACACCAATGAACCAAGTTGCCACAAATAATCAAGCTCCTGCTAAGAAAGCCTACACGGGGCAATTACCCAAGTGCCCCAAATGCCCATTTCATCACAATGGTGAGTGTCGCAAGTGCAACAACTATGGTATAGTTGGTCACACCACTCAATACTACAAGGTAGCTGTTACCACCAACACCAACAATGATGCAGTTGGTAACTCTCCTCCAAATAACAATGTTAGGATTTGTTATGAATGTGGTTGCCTCAATCATTTTCGAAACCGTTGCCCTAAACTGAACAAGATTAACAACAACAACGATCTAGCTGCCCATGGTCGAGCCTTTGCTTTAGGAGCACCCGATGCTCGTCAGGATCGTGCTGTCGTCACAGGTACGTTCCTTTTAAACAATCACTTTTCTTCTATTTTGTTCGACACTGGTGAAGACAGAAGTTGTCTCCGCTGACTTTCAATCCATGCTTAAATTGAAACCTTCTAAGTTCGACGCTACTTACACTATTGAGTTAGCTAATGAAAAACTAATCCATGCTCACACTATTATTCGAGGTTGTACCCTAGATTTGGACGACCATTTGTTCAATATCAATCTAATCCCTGTGGTGCCTGGTAGCTTTGATGTGGTTGTTGGAATGGATTGGCTATCCAACAACCATGCTGAGATCATTTGTGCCGAGAAACTAGTTCGCATTCCCCTAGCATCTGGAGGAGATACCCTAAACGTGCACGGAGAGAAACCTAGAAGAAAATTGAAAATCATCTCTTGTATGAAAGCTCACAGCTACCTAAGAAATCAATACGTTGCTTTCTTAGCTCAGATAGTCGAAACGAAGTTGGAAGGAAAAAAGCTACAAGACGTTCCTATCATCCGTGAATTTCCTGATGTTTTCCCTGATAATTTTCCTGGACTACCTCCGACTAGACAAGTAGAGTTTCGGATTAACCTCACACCTGGAACAAACCTTGTTGCCAAATCACCCTATCGCTTAGCCCCATCAGAATTGAGGGAATTATCAAGCAAGTTACATAAACTACTGAACAAACGGTTCTTCCGATCAAGTTTCTCAACTTGGGGAGCCCCGGTTTTGTTTTTCGAGAAGAAAGATGGATCCTTGAGTATGTGTATCGACTACAGAGAATTGAATAAATTAACCGTCAAGAATCGGTACCCACTACCAAGGATTGATGACTTATTTGACCATTTACAAGGAGCCACTTGCTTTTCAAAGATAGATCAATGATCTGGTTACCATCAGCTCAGGGTACAAGAAGAAGAAATACCGAAAACCGCTTTCCGGACTCGCTACGGACACTACGAGTTTCTGGTCATGCCCTTTAGACTAACCAATGCACCCTTAGTATTCATGGACCTCATGAATCGTGTTGGTAGGCCATACCTAGATCAATTTGTTATTGTTTTCATTGATGACATCTTGATATATTCCCGAACCAAAGTTGATCATGAGCAACACCTTAGACTGATCCTCGAGCTATTAAAAAAAGAGCAACTATATGCCAAATTCTCAAAATGTGAATTTTGGCTGAGTGAAGTTTAATTACTAGGTCATGTGATCAATGACAAAGGCATTCATGTAGACCCAACCAAGGTTGAAGCTATCAAGAATTGGAATGCATCGAAGACCTCTTCTAGAGTTCGCTCATTTTTGGGTCTGGCAGGGTACTACCGAAGGTTCATCTCAAACTTTTCAAGAATTGCCTTACCACTTACTACACTGACTCAGAAAAACCAGCCTTTTGAATGGGGAAAAAAGCAGGAAGACGCTTTCTAGACACTTAAGCAGAAGTTGTGTAATGCACCTATCCTAACCCTTCTAGATGGCAATGAGGATTTTGTTATATATTGCGACGCATCGAACCAAGGCCTAGGTTTTGTACTTATTCAACGATATAAAGTCATTGCCTACGTATCAAGACAACTCAAGTTCCATGAAAAGAACTATACTACTCATGATCTTGAATTAGGAGCTGCAGCATTTGCTCTGAAGATATGGAGACACTACTTGTATGGTCCAAGTGTGTCATTTACACTGATCATAAGAGTTTGCAGCATATATTTGATCAGAAGGAACTCACCATAAGCATTCCAACTGATGAGATTCATATCGATGACAAGTTATACATTGTTGAGGAAACAATTAATATCTTGGATTGTAAAGTCAAAAAGTTATAGCAGAGTTGTATTCCCATCTTCAAAGTCAAATGGAACTCTAAACAGGGTCTAGAGTTCACGAGGGAATGAGAAGACCAGATGAATCTCAAATACCCACACCTCTTCCAATCCAACACGACCTCTACTACTTGAATTTCAGGACGAAATTCCCATAACTAGGGGAGACTATAACATCTTTGATTTTTCATTCTTAACCTACTTGATTAACTCTTTTAATGGCTATGGTTTTTTTCATATGTAAACAATTATTGAATTCAAGATCCTATTTGTGAAAACTATCTTATATTCCATACATTGTGATTCATTGTAATAGTATTACATGCTAGTGTGATTCTATGATAACACGTGTGTAAATACTAGATCTTGCTATAAACAGTAACTTAAAAGTGCCCTAACATTAACCAAATTCTATAACAATGCAAAATTACAATATAGGTGAAACATATATAACTATAAGCATGAAAAATTTACATATGTGTAACTTAGGGTTACATACGTAACTTTTGTTTAAAGGATAAATATTTAATTAAATTAAGTCATATAATTATCTATACATAATATATATATATATATATATGCATGGATAATTACAAAATTATATATATATATATATATATATATATATTATTTTATTATTTTAATCATTTAAGTGATATATATCTCATATATTATCAAATATTTAACTAGTAATTATCCTAAATCTAACAACTAAAAAATTAAACTAATCCTAACCTATAATTATCTATAAAATTTCGTTCACCCACCTTTATCCCTTAAAAAATATAAATTTTATTAATAAAATATAAGAAAGCCTATCTAAATTGAAACCCAAAACCCTAATTTTTCAACTATAAATAGGGGGTCTTATTCTTATTATTTTTTAACACCAAACTCTAAATCTAGAGCTCTCATAGAATCAAATATCAACTCACAGAACATCTCTTAAAGATCCAATAAATTTTCCCTATCGAGTAAGTTTTAATGCTTTTCGTGTTCTTCGTGTTGATACATTTCCAATTTTGTTTTATCAAGATTCAACCATAACTAGCTTGGATCTATCATTACATAACATGTTTTACAGATCTAAGATGGATCAAAGTATTAAATTGACAAGAAATCCTCAAAACTTTGCTTAAACATATCAAACTTGAATTTTTGGATTTTGTTAGATTCGTAGGGTTAATTTTGCACAGTCATATCTCCCTCATAATAAATTCTTTTTTTATGATTGGTTTTTTCAAAGTTTAATTCAAAGTCTTATCTTTCTAACCATGTAAGGAATACCTTCAAATTTATTGATTTGACCCTCCAAACAATCTGTGCAAGTTAAGTGCGCGAATCTGTCCATAGCTGTCATAACCCTAAATTTTGCAACTTTTCAATATTTTCATGAATATGATGTAAAGAAATGATTTTTATTATAAAATAATTAATATAAACATCGTTTGAACAATAAAAATCAAAACTTTAATGATTCTTATGATTATCTATCAACTTGAATTATGTTTCGAGTAAAATTCTTTATATTTTCAATTGTAATCCTATCCTATACAAATTGTTTTTTCCCATCCTTGTTAAACTTATATTTAAACTTGTTTCCTATACTTTATAAACATACTAGCCACACCTTTGACTTGGTCTAGTATACATCTAGAATTGTTTCACCCGATATGTAGTTATATGACAAACAAAAGTTTCTGGCTAAGGAAAGACGGGGTACTTAAATGATAAAAATCCTCCAACTCTTTCTTGTGAATCCTTTGGTTGGATGTGCTACTATAGGATGACACATATCTAATATAAGACAAGCATTCTTGAACTTTTAACAATAACAACCCTTTCACTATCCACAAGTACATTAAACTAACTAAATAAACTTACTTAGGGCAATATTCACTCCAAGTTACTACAAGTTGCAAGATCAGCCCACCTACTTTACAAGGTGAGTTCATAACCTTTTTTTCTTTTGTATTATGGGGTGGAAATATGCTCTTTATATCAAACTATGAATTCAAATTCTGAAGTCAAAACTAGTATTTTACAAACTCAATAACAAGCTTTCTTCTACTAGTAAAACTAAACTGATTATACATGTTGTTATATTCTATAACACTTTTTACTACAAAGTCCCTCTACTTTTCTAAAATCTACACAATCATTAACTTCGGGAAAGCCACAGGTGTACGTAGAAAGATCTATTGGCCTAACAAGCCCATTTGGTACCCGTGTTGATGCATGCCAATCAATCCCGAGCGTCCTTTGAGTCAATGTATTCTTTTGACTTGAAAATAGCCGGATGTTAAGAAACTGGATACTAGACAAATATATTATTAGTATGACCTCTTGTGCTAGGGGGTTAGACGGGAAGGCATTCGATCAATAGGGTTGGTTGAGGACTCATGTATAATAGTTTAACTACTTGTATTGGAAAATTGTTTATTAGTTTGTACATGGTTGCCTATTATATATATACTTCTAACCTATGTTCTCAACTTCTCACCAACTTTTTAGTTGACATATTTTAGCATGTTTTCAGGTAATGGAAACTAAGTTCGCTGCTTTGCTCACGCTAGGGTTCAAAGATATGCTTTAGTTGGACCTAGTTAGAGTTTGATTAAAATAAAAACTTATGTACTTGTTTGGTTTATTTACTTTTATAATTGGATGTAATCAACTATATGGTTTTAAATAAGTAATTTCCTTTAGTACTCTTTATCCTTGTGTTATGATTCAATTTCATTGCGCCTCGGTGTTTTTGTTTTAGCCAGAGTGTGATAGTTATCAGGTCGGTTCTCGTGTGTCGAATTAGAATTATGGTTGTGGCTATGTTGTGAATGTTTCTTGTAATGTGTGTGTGTTGTGTGCGATCGGTGCTGTGTGTTCGGTCGGCACAACGGGTGTCATGTTCGAGGCTTGGCATGGAGTGGTTATTTTATGAGTTGGTAATATACTACGTGGTGTGTTTTAGCATGAGTAAGTGTATTAGTGCATGCAAATGGGCATGGGGATAACTGTGGGTTTTGATTTTTGACTTTAATGTTTTATTTAGAACATGCATTGTGTGGGTATGGAAGCATGATGTAATCTATATTGAGAATACGTTTGTGTCATGAATTGTGAATGCATGGGGGTTTAGTAAATGTCTCATGAGGGTGAGTGTATGGCAGTATGTTTGTAGGTATGTTATGCATTGTTTATGTATGTAAATTTCATTATATGTGTGCCATTTAATGTGTTTATGCTATGTATGCATGAGGGCTATGTGGGTGAAGCAGTTATGGGAACTACATATATATATATATATATATATATATATATATATATATATATATTTATTTATTTATTTATATAGGGTGTGTAAGTTCACACGCACATTACTTATCATAAGTGTGTCACGAATGGGCCCACTTTACTTATGCTATTTTTGGGGGAGAGAAACATGTTCATTAAACGTTGTTCATTAGATCAGTATTACTGTAATTATAACATGTTTACTAGTTTTGAACAAATTTAAGTCCTCACTTTCGAATCGTTAATGTATGTTTTTTAGCGAGGTAATTCTGAGTATATCTACTAGGTTTGATAAAACCCCACACTGGCTAGTCGCGCTAGCATGACTGCATGTCAAACGGGTGTTTAATTGACCTAATTTTTGTTTCTCTGGTCTAGTAACCATAGCCGAGGCATTCATAAATTGTCAGCTTTGGTTGCGAACTTCATACACTATGTAACTTGCTATGTAGACTAGCTATCTACTGATATTACTTTGTTTACTAAATCTGCTTTCACTTATGTTACTATTTATCAAAACCTGTGAACTCACCAACCCTGTGTTAACATTTTAGCATCTTTCTTTCAGTTTCTTAAGGTTTGAAAGGTTAGGAGCATCTCATCACTTCATGCATTTATGAATTATTGAAACGGTCAAACAATGTTTTCTACAAATACATTTTTCTGGGTTGCGTGTGTTTTGCGCTGTTTGAATTTATAAATGTTTAACTGATCACGCTTCCTCAATGTTTTCTTAAACTTATTTTCAAACTATATTTTGGTATTCTCTGACAATATTTAATGCCATGTTTTGTAATTACTGTGTCATTTGGCGTAACTATCGGCTAAGATCATGGTATGTCACGTGCCTTATGGTAAAACCCAGTTTGTGGAGATTGAGGGTGTGACAGATTTGTATTGACGCCAGGTTATAGCGAACTAAAAGAAATTTGCATTTCATTTGTAGTGCATTTAGACTATAGCCTAATGCCTTAGTTAGACGCATATAGACACAATTGGTTTTATTAGCTGGTTATACTTACCGGATTTCTTTGCCATCGCTCATTCCTATGGGCGATTGATTGTAGGAATGGCCTTTTCTTCTTCTGCTCGCACTTCATCATTAGGAAAAAGGCCTGTTCGCCCTGATTCCCAGCCTTCTTCCTCTAACCCGTACTAGTGGCCTACGATTGTTTTTGATGATGAAGGATTTGATTATGATCAACCCTTTGCATTGCCTTCCCATCCTCTGACCCATGACTATGATCACTACGCTAAGTGTGCATCCCGTATGATTCAGAAGGAGCACGTTCCTCCTCCTCCTAAACGCCGACCTCAGACTAGGTCCACTTCTATTCTTCCTCTTCCTACTCTGCCTACTCTCTCTTGCTCTTCTGAGCAAGTCATAGCTACTCTGACGGCCACGCTGGATACTGAAGGAAATTACATCAGAGAACTCATGGTGGATAATGCGGCACTTAGACAGGAACTGAGGCAGGTCATGGAGCAACTCAAGGAAACATCCAGGAGTCATTATGCTTTGGAAAATGGTGTGATGGTTTTGACAAATCGTATGACTATGAATAAGGAGGCTACAATAGTAGACCGACTGCGAATCGAGGGCGTTGAAGGTCAAACCGACTCGATGAATGCGGAGCCGGAACCCGAAGAGGAAGACCCTGAAGAGGACCCAGAGGAAGAGCTGGAAGACGAGCCCAAGAATAGCGAGGGATTTGTTGCTTCTCATTGATTCCTACCTTCATTTCTTTTCTTATAACTGTCTGACTTTTACGTATTTTGCACCTAGATGGAAAGGGTTGTTCCCATCCGATTGACATATTTGGATTTTTGATGTTTGGTTTTATTGATTGTAGACGTACGTACAAATTTTTTTATGAGAGATTATTGTTTAAATACTAAGTTATGGATGTGCTAAATTCTTTTCAGTGCTTATACCTAAATGAAATTGATATGTTAGATGTTTACTAGTTTTTGTATGTTGTGATTGTTAATAATGTCTGGAAGAGGACGTAGACGTGGCGGTATTAACATGACTCCGGCAGAACTTGATGCCCTTATCAATCAACACATGGCTAATGCCCTCGCCAATCACCATCCTGAACCGAATCCAATTGGTAAGTAACACCAGTTCATCTTTCTATGTGAAAGTTACATTGTTCATCCTGCTAATTATATATTCCTTGAAAATCTCTAAGTCCTGATCAAAATTTGTGGCAGGTCAAGGGGTTTGCACCTATAAGTCCTTCATGGACTGCAAACCTAACCCATTTACTGGTGTTGAAGGAGCAGTAGGGCTCCTGAGATGGTTCGAGAAGCTCGAATCAATTTTTGAAATGTGCAACTGTCTAGTGGCAAATAGGGTGAAGTATGCCACTTGTACACTTGATGGAGCTGCTTTAAGCTGGTGGAACACTTTAATACAAATGCTGGGTGAGGAAATTGCTAACCAGACTACATGGGATGATTTCAAGAATCTCATGAAGGAAGAGTATTGCTCTCGGGATGAAGTAATGAAACTTGAAATGGAGTTCTGGAACCTAAAGATGACGGGTTCTGAGATAGGGGCCTTTACTACATGATCTCATGAGCTTGCCACCCTCGGCTCAAACATGATTAACCCTCCCCATATGAGGATTGAAAGCTACATCAATGGACTAGTTCCAGAGATTCAAATCATGGTCACTGCTGCCCGACCGGCCACTATCCAGGAAACCATCAGGCTGGCTTACAAGTTAACCGACCAAGCCTTCACGCAGGTTAAGTTACCCCTGCGTGGAACTACGTCAACATCCACTGATAGCAATAACAAAAGGAAATGGGAACAGAGCTCCAACAATAAACAATCAGCTTCAGCCCCATCTCAGCAGCAACAACAATCAAGAAAGTTTGATAACTCATGTAGCTCCAACTAGTCTTCCTCCTTGTAGAACCAAGAAGGTTACAATGGTAACCTTCCAAAGTGAAACAAGTACAACAACTACCACCACTATGGCCCATAAAACAAAAACAAGTACGAGTGGTGTGGCAAGTTTGGCCATGCAACCAAGAATTGTAGGGTAAACATCTCCAACAGACCACCACAGGCACAAGAACAACAAAAGGGGTGTTATGAATGTGGGCAAACTTGACATTTTAATAGAAATTTCCCTAAGTTGAAGAAGAATGGAAATGGTGGCAATAACCCTAATGGCAACGGAAAGGACAACTAGGGAAACGAAGGCGGTGGAGGCAACGGCAGGCCTTTCGTCAGCAGCTCAGGTGAGGCTTATGATGACCCTTCTATTGTAACTGGTAAGTTTCTTGTAAATGGTGGTTTTGTCTCTGTATTGTTTGATTCCAGTGCCGATAGAAGTTTCATTTCTCATAAGTTTAGTAAGTTGGTAGATGTTGCATCAATGGCATTAGACACAAATTATACTACAGAAATGCCCGATGGTAAGATCATAGAAGCTTCATATACGTTCTATGATTGTAAAATAGCCTTTTTCTAGACAAGAGTTTAATATTTACCTCCTATCTATTACTCTCGGTAGTTTTGATTTAGTTGTCGGTATGGATTGGTTATCCAAGAATCAAGCCAAAATCATATGTCAAGAGAAACTCATTAGAATCCATCTCCCTAGTGGAGAAATGCTCACGATTGAGGGCGACAAGCGTGGTGCGGTGGTCGGCATCATTTCGTACGTGAAAGCTTAGAAATGCTGTGAAAGGGACATTCGGCGATCTTGGTTATAGTTACTGAAAAGACCACGAAGGAGAAACGGATTGATGACATTCCCATCATTAACGATTTCCCCAAAGTGTTTCCAGAGGACTTGCCTGGTCTACCTCCGCACAAACAAGTTGAATTTCAAAATGAGCTACCCCAATCCTCATGCGCCGTATCATTTGGCACCGAACTGATTACTTGAATTGTCGAAGCAGTTGTAGGAACTGTTAGACAAAGGGTTCACACGCCTGTTCTTCATCTTGGGGAGCTATTGTGTTATTCGTAAAGAAGAAGGATGAAACTTTCCATTTGTGTATTGACTATCGGGAACTAAACAAGGTCACCGTGAAGAATCGTTACCCTCTCCCACGTATTGACGACCTATTTGATCCACTCCGGGGATTGAGTTACTACTCAAAAATCGATTTAAGATCTGGATATCATTAGTTAAGAGTTAGAGAAGAAGACATATCCAAGACTGGTTTTAATACTCGATATGGGCACTTTAAGTTCGCGGTCATGCCATTCGGATTAACAAAAGCTCCTGCAGTCTTTATGGACCTCATGAACCGAGTCTGTAAACCCTATTTAGACAAGTTTGATATCGTCTTCATCGATAAAATACTGATTTATTCCAAGAATAGGGAGGAACATAAGAAACAATTAAGACTTATTTTAGAACATCTGAAAACGGAACCATAATATGCCAAATTTCAAAATGTGACTTATGGATGTGAGAAGTACAATTTTTAGCGCACGTAGTTAACAAGAATGGGATCCATGTTGACCCATCTAACAAGAATGGGATCGATGTTGACCCATCTAAGATTGAGACAATCAAGAATTGGCGTGCGCCGACGATGCCTACTAAGGTGCATAAATTTCTAGGGTTAGCGGGTTACTACCGGCGTTTCATAGAAGGGCTCTCAAAAATTAAATAGCCTCTTACTGCTCTAACTCATAAAAGGACTATTTACAAATGGTGCACTAATGAAGAAGCGGCTTTCCAAGCACTTAATGACAAGTTGTGCAGTGCACTAATTCTAGCACTACAAGAAGGAACGGAGGACTTCCTGGTGTATTGCGATGCATCAATTCAAGGTCTGGGTTGCGTATTGATGCAACGCGAGAAGGTGATAGCTTATGCATCAAGACAGCTCAAGGTGCATGAAAATAATTATACAACTCATGACTTGTGTAAGGTTTATATAAAGGCTGATGCACCCAAAAGCAATCAAAGTGCTTCCTGCATGCATACACTTTGTACATAGTAGAAGTTGCTTCGGAAGTTTTACACTCTACACAAAAGATTATTCTAAGTGTAAAATCTTCTGAAGCCAAAGACCAAATCTTACGAAGCCAAAGATGAAGTCTTATGAAGCCTAGAAAACAAAGTCTTCTGAAGCCATCAAGACAGAAGATTGATTTCTTCCGAGGACAAAGAAGAGATGCTTTATCTGATCTAATTTTTTAGAAAGTTGACCAACTTTTTGCTGTCACTCTGAAGACTCATCACCAACTTGCATAAGTTGGTGAAAAGGTCTATTCTTTTGCGAACTATAAATTATGGTTTTGAGTCTGTACCTTTCTACTTTATGTACTTTTATCTTTTTTGTAATATATTAGGATGTGAGCTATGGCATGTCAAAGTCACTAGTCAAAAGGCAATGTGCCTTTTGACTTTACATTGATCTTGTTGTCTAGATTAGTGTTTCCAGCTGTCCTTCAAAGTATGGCCGGTTGTATGATTTAGTATAACGTATCTCAGGTCCTTGTATCTTATTTTTATGCTTTGTAACACTTATAAAAGAACTTGAGATCAATATACTCATTCTTTAAGAACCATACTCAGTTTTTCTTGGTTCTGTCTCTTTGTTTTGCTTGTGTTTGTTAGTATCATAATATAGTTCCAGTGCTCTATTTGATCTGTTAAGTGTTCTAACTCTTTCCTCATTATAAGACCGATTGTATTGACCCCTTCAACGGTCCCGCAATTGGTATCAGAGTATTTCATGCTATTAATTGTAAGATCTCACCATCTTAGATCTCTCAGTTTCACAAAACACTTAACATCTCAAATGGCAGCTCTCACAAAGGTTGATATGTAAACTGGCACCATGACAAGGTCCCCACTGATCACTCCTGAAGATTTTAATACTTGGTGCCAAAGAATGGAAGGCTTTATCAAGTCTCAAGACTCTAGGATGTGGGAATGTGTTGTCTCTGGACCTTACATACCATGCACCTCTTCAGCTGCTGCTGGAGGTGGCATGATACAAAAAGAGGTAGCTGACTATTCTGAAGAATACAGGAAGAAGATTGATATAGATTAGAAAGCCATGACTGCCCTCCAAACTGCTTTCCAAACTCCATATACAGGGGCTTCAAGAAGTGCAAAACTGCTAAGCAGCTATGGGATGCACTAAAGCTCATGTATGAGGGGTTCATTGAAGCAAAAGAGAACAAGAAGGACCTCTTGAAGCAACAGTTTGAGAACTTCACCTACAAAACAGGTGAAACCATGACTCAACAATAGTTCAGGTATGTTGAGATTATGGATACTCTAATGGATGTTGGATTAAATCTTGAAACAGAGACATTGTAAGGAAGTTCATGTCCTCTCTTCCTAGATAATGGACACATTACTGTGTTGTTATCAAGAGAACTGAGAACCTTAAGACTCTTTCTCTTACAGAGTTGTATGGTATTCTTAGTGGCTATCAAATGGAGATGAACATGCAAAATCCATCTGGTAACTCTAGCAATCAACAAAGCTCAGCCCTTCATGTGATTGAAAAGGATTGCAGAAAACCACAACATCATCTCATCTGCTACCCTGAAAACTCATAAAAAGGTCCTTTCATCACCTTCCCGGAGACACCAAGCCTTTGTGTCTGCTGATGAAAGTTCAGGCAAATTTCTCTTCACCCTTGAAGACCTGGACTGTATCCATCCAGATGATCTGGAGTATATGGAAATAGTCCAGCAGATGGATCTTCTCACTCACAGACCAAGAAGTTCTATAAGAGGACAGGGAGGAAGTTTCCTAGCAAAACAGCTAGTGGTAAGTTTAGGCTGGACAAAAGTAAAGTGAAGTGTTACAACTGTAACCAAATGGGACACTTTGCTAGAGAGTGTAAGGCACCTAGGACTAATGGTGGCCAAGCACAAACCAGACCAAATTACACTGATGGAGCCCCCCGGAATGATAAGACAAAGCAGCAAGCTGTAGTTGCTGTTGAAGAAGGAGACTTTGACTGGAACTTTCAGGTTGAAGATGCATCTCCAAACCAAGCACTGATGGCAGATCATGAAGAAGCCAAGGTATTGGAACATCTTTGTACCCCTAAATGTATTGCTAAAGTTAACAGATATAGGTCCTATAACTTAGAGATGAGATCTGATCTTGAGTCTTTAAACATCTTAAAATTTGATTTCAAAAGAGCTGAAAATGGGTACAAACTTAAAATAGAAGATTTAGAGAAAACCATTTCCACTCTTAAACATGAACATACCAACTATAAGACTCAGATCAAAGATCTCATTACTAAGTTAACTGAATGACAGACTGAGCTTGTTATCAGCAAAGCCAGGGTAGAAAAATGTGTTCTTGAAGAAGAGACCTTCAAGAACATAAAATCCTCATCCTTGCATGCAAAAGTTTGTTATCAGAATAAGCAGGGACTAGGATCTACTGAGATAGCTCCTCCACACTCTCTATTGTCTGTAAGATCTCCAAGGTGTGGGACTTGTGAAGAAAAGCCTCCCCTCATAGACCCCATGAGTGAAGAGAATGATGAGGAGACAGTGAAAGATGACTCTGAGAAGAATGAAGAAGATAATCCTAAGAAGGGTCATTATTCTCCTAAGGAGAGAAAAGCAGTTGGGATGACCAAGTACAAGAGAAAGAACTTGATCTGAAAAGTCAACAGAAAGTCAAAGAAGGCTCAAGAGATCAAGGCCACCTTTAACTCTAAACAGAAACAAGTTTTGTCTCTGTAGGATTTTAAGTAGTGAAGACTGAAGACTCAACTATGAACACTAGTAACAGGGGTTCTAGTTCTTGTCAAAATCATCCCAGCAACAAGAAGAAAGCTAATCAGCTGTTTAGCACTGCTACACAGCCTGAACCATCCAAATCCAACAGCAGATCACACCCTAAAAGGCTTGCTACATCACCTATGAAGATGAAGATGGAAATGGAAAGTGATCAAGTTTAGCCTTCCTCTCAAAAGAAGATTCTCAAAAGAAAGCAAATGGACTGTAGCATGTGTGGCAGTACTTTTCATCTTGCTAAGGATTGTATCTACAATCCTAAGAGTACTATCCATATGGTCAAGAAGAAAACTTCAGAGAAGATCAAGAAGAAGCCAACTTCAAAAGGAAAATATTTTCCTTTTGGAAGCTCCAATGTGAAGATGAAGACAAGTGAAAACTTGCCTTTGGAAGAAAGTTGGTCTCGAAAGAAAGGAATGCTTTTAAAGTTGTTGGATCAAGTAAGGCTGCTGCAACCAAAACAAACACTTAGAACATTTTTGGTGCAACTGATGAAGAACTTCCGAAGGCAAAAGGTGAACTTCCGAAGGTCAAGGCTAAAAGAGCTTCCGAAGAGGAACTCTATCTTCCGAAGACAAAGTATTCCTTCTTCCGAAGTTCAAAACTTATAAGAGTTCAAGACAAAGACTTCCAAAGTATGAAGTCCTGAAGATCATCAAGCCTTAGAAGAAGTAGACTCTTTCGAAGTATAAGTGGCATCAGAATAACTTGTTCTTCCGAAGCCAGTTAACCTTCGGAAGAACCTACTATGAACCAGTGGCCATAAGTATGGTCCTTCTAACAGATCCACTACAATTTCTGATATACTGCATGGCGCTTTCCCACGCCCATGTAGTTGACCATACTTTATTCCACTGTTCATTCCTTATTAGTTAGTACAGTTACCAACTTTAGTTAGTGACAAAAGGTAAGTCATGGACATGTCATGACTACCAAATCTTAGATAGTATTTTATCTTGGATACCTTAGCTTTAGCAATGTAGTATTTGCTTTAGTTGTAAGTTTCCAGCTGGTATCAAAGTATAACCGGCTATAGATAGTAGTATATATAGTTTCTCATTGTAACTCTATAAAATGCTTGTAAGAGTCTTGTAACACTTTGAGTTGAGAAGTAATACATACAAATATCTTGAAAAACTATCTTCTTGTGTTTTGTTCACTTAGTATATTACTATCAACTCTTAAGGGATTCTGCTTCATCTAACCGAGTGACTTTGTGAGTTTGAGAGATAATACTTGTGTTGAGTGACAAAAACCGATCCTGCAATTGGTATCAGAGCTTCTTAGGCTCTTGATTGTGAGATCTTACCATCCAAATCAACCTTTTTTTTTACTCATACTTTTACCTCATTCAAAATGGACCTCAACCAAAAATCATCTGAAAGTGAAATGGGGACGATGTCTAAAGATCCCATCATCACCTCTGAAAACTTAAGATCTTGGAGCAGATGTATTGAAAGTTTCAATTAAATCATCATCATTGGAAAAGCCCAAGACCAGCAAGGCTTGGGTTTCCAATAAAAACTAACTTTTTTACTTTATGTGCAGGGACATCCACATGACAAAAATGACAATGTATGGATTGTAGATAGTGGATGCTCCAGGCACATGACTGGGAACAGATCTCTTGTTCAACAATTTCAATATTTTGATGGAGGTCCTGTTCAATTTGGTGCTGAGGCTGGAGGATACATTTCTAGCAGAGGAAGTGTATCCAACGACAAGTTAAGAATCAACAAAGTAAACATTGTCAAGCAGCTTGAACACAATCTTTTGAGTGTTTCTTAGTTTTGTGATCAAAAGCACCAAATGCTTTTCACAGAACATGAGTGCATTATCCTCAAACCTGGGATGACAATTCCTCAGGAATTGGTGCTTCTTAGATCTCCCAGAAAAGGGGATATGTACAAGCTGGATATGAACAATGCTTCCCCATTAGGTGAAGTATCATGCTTTCTTTCCAAAGCTGATGGTGATGAGTCAACTTTATGGCATAAACGAATGTGTCATGTGAATTTTAAAACCATGAATAAATTGGTTAAAAATAACTTGGTACATGGTTTGCCTAAAAAGGAATTTCTTTGCAAAGATAACTGTGTTGCATGTTTGAAAGGAAAGCAACACAGAGCATCTCATAAATCCAAAGTAGTTAACTCTTTCACCACTCCATTACACTTATTGCACATGGATCTATTTGGTCCCGCAAGTATAATGAGCATTGGAAGGAAATCATACTGCCTTGTGATCGATGGTGATTTTACTAGATTTACATGGGTATTCTTTTTAAGAACTAAAAATGAAACTGCTGAAACCTTAAAATCCTTTATTCTTAAAATAGAAAATCAAATTGATCACAAGGCTAAGATTACTAGAAGTGATCAAGGGACTGAGTTTAAGAATCAAGTTCTTGACTCATTCTATAACTCAAAAGGGATTGCCAGACAGTATAGTGCTCCTAGAACTCCTCAACAAAATGGTGTTGCTGAGAGGAGAAATAGGACACTTATTGAGGCTGCTCGAACCATGATTAGCTGATTCAAAGCTGCCTGTAAAATTCTGGGCAGAGGCAGTTAGCACTGCATGCTATGTGCAAAACAGAGTTCTTGTTGTTAAGCCACATGGAAAGACCCCTTATGAGCTATGGAACAAGAGGCCACCGTTCATTGGCTTTGTCAGGTCCTTTGGCAGCAGGTGTACCATACTTAACACAAAGGACAATTTGGAAAAATTTGCTGAAATGTCGGATGATTCTATCTTTGTTGGATATTCTTCCAACTCTATTGCCTATAGAGTTTACAACATTAAAAATCAACAATTTGAGGAATCATCCAACATTGTTGTTAATGAGCACACTCCTTGTGTTAAGGGGAATGAACCTGATCATATCTTTGATTTAGATTTGTTTCGAAACTATTCTAAACCTTCTTGTGAGAATGTTTCAGCTGGAACAGGAGCTCAAAGTGATTCTGATGATGGCCAACTGTTTGAGCTACCCAGACCTCTTCCAAGTTCTCCAAGAAATGCTGAAAATCAAGCTCCCTTAATTGGAAGATCTGATAGCATAACTATCTCAAGAACCAGTGGAGCTTCAACAAGTTGTCATCAAAGTGAGCCTCAAAACACATCCAGTGATAATGTACAACACCAAGATGATGGAAGCAGCATTTTGAAGGAACAAGCAACTATTAATGCTGCTTCACAACCAACTAATTCTGATGCAGTCTCTCCTTCATTCAATCAGTCCTCATTGAATGAATGTGAGACATCAGCTGGACCAAGTGTTCAAATTCCTGAGCAAAACATGTCCAATTTGGATCTATCCATGTAACTGGATGTAATTCCTAGGCTCAGGATTCATAACACTCACCCAGCTGAGAACTTCATTGGAGATGTTTCTGAAGGCGTGAGAACAAGGGGACAAACTCACAATGGGAATGTCTATTTGTATTCATGTTTCTTATCACAGATGGAGCCAAAGAAGGTAGAAGAAGCCTTAAAAGATAGTGGCTGGGTTGAATCAATGCAAGAGGAGTTGCTTCAATTCAAAAGACAAAAGGTTTGGAACCTATGTCCTCTACCATCCGGTCAAGTACCAATAGGCACCAAATGGGTATTCAGGAACTAGAGAGATGATAGAGGCCTGATCATCAAAAACAAGGCAAGACTGGTAGTTGAAGGATACACGCAAGAAGAGGGAATTGATTACACTGATGTCTTTGCACCTGTTGCAAGACTTGAGGCAGTAAGGATCTTTCTTGCTTATGCAGCATCCAAGAACTTTACAGTCTACCAGCTCGATGTCAAGTGTGCCTTTTTATATAGGGATATAGACAGGGAAGTCTATGTGTGCCAGCCTCCAGGATTTGAAGACCCAAAACACCCCACTTATGTGTGCAAATTGGATAAAGCTCTCTATGGGCTGCACCAAGCACCTAGGCTGTGGTACGAGACTTTGTCTCAGTTTCTCCTGAAGAATGGTTACACCAGAGGTACCATTGACAAGATTTTATTCATAAAAAAGTCTAGGAAAGATATTTTGCTCATACAAGTCTATGTTGATGACATCATATTTGGTTCATCAAATGACCAAATGTGTAAGGACTTTGAGAGCATTATGAAGAAGAAATTTGTAATGAGTTCTATGGGAAAAATGGACTTTTTCCTGGGAATTCAAGTAAAACAGATGAAAGAAGGGTTCTTTGTCAATCAATCTAAGTATGTTCAAGACATCTTAGAAAGATTTGATATGAAAGATTGCAAGCCAGCAAAGACTCCTATACCCAGAAATCACAATCTTTCTCCTGACTCTGAGGGGGAGGATACTGATCAACATCAGTATAGGGCAATCATTGGATCTCTGATGTATCTCAAAGCAAGTAGACCTGATATCATATTTGCAACTTGCATCTGTGCAAGATATCAGGCTGTTCCAAAGGTGTCTCATCTAGTTTCTACCAAGAGAATCCTCAGATATCTCAAAGGAGCACCTAAACTAGGTCTCTGGTATCCAAGTAACAATAACTTCAATCTCTGTGGCTACACTGATAGTGACTATGGTGGCTGCAACATCAATAAGAAATCAACATCAGGAGGATGTCAATTTCTTGGTGGAATGATAATCTCATGGCAATGCAAGAAGCAATCTTGTGTCTCAACATCTACTGCTAAAGCTGAATACATTGCTGCTGCTAGTTGCTGTGCTCAGCTACAATGGATTCAAAACCAGATGTTAGATTATGGATTCAATTTCATGGAGACTCCTATCCACATTGACAACAAAAGTACCATTTCTATTACAGAAAATCCAGTTAAGCACTCCAAGACAAAGCACATTGATATCAGCTACCATTTCATTAGAGATATTCATGAGAAAAACCTGATCAAACTAGTCAAAGTTGATTCAAATGAACAATATGCTGATTTGTTCACCAAGGCATTTGATGAACAAAGATTTAAGTATCTTATTACGGCTATTGGGATGATAAACATTGATTAGTCTATCTCATTTGAAAACCTTTTCAAAATTTTGTCTTGTTCTTGTCAATGCAATTTAAGCCCTGTTACAAAACGTCTTTCTTCAAATTTTTACCAAGTGAGAAATTAACCCTCGGAAGATGTCATACATCTCTTCTGAAGGATAATTACTCCAAGGCTAATCCTATCTTCCGAAGTGTTTTTAGTCTCGGAAGAAGCATTTGTTAAGATATCAAATCTACTTCCGAAACTTAATAAGCTTCTCCACTCGGAAGGCCTTCTTACTCTCGGAAGTAAATTGGATACCTTTGGAAGTAAGTTTAGCATCGGAAGAAGATTACCTTCGAAAAAACTTTTACACTCGGAAGAAAGCTTTACTGTGTAACGGAAAACTTTTGGCCCCATTCTGAAAAAGGCAAAGATTTTGTTAATGATGTCGGAATATTTTAAATGGATTTAACCTTACCGCCATTGTCACATCATACCCCAAACTGTCATTTCACCTTATCCATCCACCATTTCATCCATTTAAATAATTCCGACCTATCATTTTAATCTTTTTACCAATTTCACAGCCCTAAGTTTCCTTCATCTTCGGTTTTACTCTCAAAATCAACCTCATTTCCTTTGTAACTTTCTCAAACAATGGCACTAAACCCTCAGCACAACCAAGTCGCACTCCTTGACTCTTCTAAGGATGCTGACTTTGCCGAAATCATCCACTTCCTTACCCAATCAACCTACTACACCGCCCTAACTGTCAACCCCACTGTTTACTCAAAACAAATGGCAGAGTTTTGGGGGAACGGACAGATTGTAACTCTAAACGGGGTTAGAGTGATTAGGTCAAGCATTTGTGGCCAGGAACTGATCATATCCGAACAAATTATCAGGGAGCATCTTGAGCTTCATAATGAAGGCACTCCTACGGAATTTTCCAAATCAGACCTAGATGACACATATACCCAGATGGGATATGGTGGTGATGTGAGTAGATCCACGGTGTACAAGTTTAATTTCTCATATAACTGGAAATTCCTGCTTCACATAGTCCTTCACTACCTGTCAAATAAGTCTGGGGGCTGGGATCAAGTTTCTTATGAACTAGGATGCCTAGTTCATGGGTTGGTAAGAGGCCTCCGCCTCAACTACTCAAGATTTATGCTGACCAATCTTATGGGAAATCTTTAGAGGGAAACATTTTACTTGTATCCTAGGTTTATTCAGCGCATAATCAACTATGAGCTGGATCAGAGTAAGCTTGTCTGTGCAGCTGCTCTTACTGTCCCTCACATAAGGCCGGCCATCTTCAAGGTGTTGAAGAGGGTATCCACCAACTTCACTGGAAGACACACTGAGCTACTCCCAGGTATGATTGAGCCAATGGTTCCTGGTGACATCCATGTTAACCCCATAGATGATGAACCCACACCAGTAATAACCACCACATTTGCCAACTCTTCCTACTCACTCCATCAAGATTACATACCAGAGACGCTCCAAGCGAACCCTTGTTCAATCTCCTCTGATTGAACAAGTTCCCCCTGTTCTATCCAAAAAGGCTAGAGTGGAAACATGGGCTCCCACTCAGTCTGAGGTCCCACCTCCCTTCACAATTGACCTCAATATGGGTATTGAGTCTCCTCAGTCTCAATCCCATGAGCCCCAAACCCAAGCTGAAAACCCTCAGGATGAGTCTCTATACTCTCCTGAGTAGCCAAAAAGGGACAGCCCCATCATAGGCTCAATGCCATTAGATTTTGATCAAAGTCCCGGGTCATTAGGCTTAACTTCCATATCATTTACTAACCTTCTTATAGGTACTGATGAAGAAATCATGTCTTTTCAAGGCAATGAAGTTGATCCACAACACCTCTCTAAAGATCAACTGAGCCTAGAGAAATCTTTGATTTCTAGCCCCCATCAGCTAACCCAAACTGAGGTGAGTCCCACTGCTATGGAATGGACTCATGTAGATTCAGCTGCCACTACTAAAGGTGCCTCAATGGACCCTCAGGACAGTGGTAACATATCTAAGACTGAATCTATGGCAACCGTGCCTTTTGATGACTTTGAAAGAGATATCATTAAGCAAGGGAAACCAGGGCGCCAAGAAACCACATCTGGTGGTGAGGATGAACATACTAGGTATGTTACCTCATCTCCCCGTGATTCTTCTAAAGAAGATGAGGGAAGTATGCAACTCACCCTTCAAGACCTACTTTCTAAAGTCTCAAACCTTGAATCCAGGGTTAAGACTTTAGAGGATAGGTCTGCCACCCAGCAACTTGAGATTGAAAATCTCAAGGCTCAACTAGCTGAGAAATAGATTGAGAGATCTGTTAGGCATGTATCTATACAAGTATCTCTGGCTTCCTCCTCTAGCTCATCTACCTCTCAAGATGATGCTACCAAAAAGGGGGAGGATGGTCAGAGTGAAACACTCATAGAGCAGCAAAGCTTAGTTCTCTCTACTCTCTCTTCAAGATATCTTGTTCACCAATCAACTGTTTTCCCCGAGCCTCCTCTTATCATCCTTCAAGTGGATCCAAGGATGCTCATTGATTTTAATAGATTCCTAACCAAATTTTTTATGCGCTCCTCCCTTGAACAGCCAAGCCCAGATGTTGCTTTGGCATATTTTGGAACTGAAGAGCTTCAAAGGTGGAATACACCATCTACCACTGTCAAGGAAGTTGGTCAACCTAAGGTCCACATTGAACCTGAGATTGAATTCGAAGGGGATATGGGGACTGAAGGCCCAGCAACTGAAACAGTTGGGACAGATAGTGAAATGCCACTAACTTCCGAATCTGAAGTCAAAGCTGTGGAAGAAGTATTTCAAACTTCTGAAGCTAAGATCCAAGCTGCGGAAGGTCTATACTCTCTGTCTGATGATCTAATTATCAGAGAATCAATTCTTGAATTAGCATCTTAGGTAAATAGTGAAGACTTTCTCAAAACACCTCTCACTCAAACATCATCATCATCACAGACTCAAATCACCACCCACCAACCTGAAATCTCTACGCATCCAAAGTCTAAAGCTTCCGAAGACATTAAGGGTAAAAGGAAGTTGACCGTGGAAGAACTGCAAGAGGGAGAAAGGTTGGAAAAGCTTAGAAGAAAAGGTAGGCTTCCCTCTGAGAAACTATTAGCTGCAAGTAGCAAAGCAGCTGTAGTCAATCTGGAGGCCATCAATAATCAGAAAAGGGTGGAGATTATTGACAGACTTGTCAATCTGGGTGCAGCTAGTGAAGATGTTCTCCTTCTACCACTTGAGGAGTTGGTGGAGTTAGAGACAGCAACCCTGCTGCGGATAGAACAAGAAGAAGCAGCAAGGTTGGCCTTAGAAGAGGAAGAACAGAGAAAAAAGGAGGAAGCTGAGCAACAGCTTAGGGATGAAAGGATAGCTTTTCTAATCTCCAGGGGATTCTCTCTTGAGGAACTTGCTCCTCACGATAATGATACGGTCTTGTGGCTTGTCAAAAAGGAACAAGACCAAATGAACAAAGAGAGAAAGAGGGCTTCAAGGGAAAAGCTGAAGGAGAGGAAGAAGAAGGAAGAAGAAGCTCAACTTGCAGTTGTCAAGAAGATGGGAGATAAAGCCTGAATGAAGGAGTATCTCAGGGCCCATGGCTTCTCTGGCAGGCAAGTTGGCCCCATGTCCGAGAAGAGCCTGCAGCGACATGTCAGTGACATTAAGGCTGACATTCGCTCAGGAAGAAGGAAGGAGATGTATAGGAGAATGCATGGGATGACTTCTGAACCACAACCACAACCTCAACCAGACCCTACTCCTCTTCCTTTCCCCATCAAAACCAAACCAACCACTGAACCTTACACTCCCGAGCCCACTCCATCATCCATACCCTCTCCCACACCAATTCCATCAAAACAACCACCTCCACTACTTATCCTTAAACCCAAAACACTCCGTAGAATCCAACCATCATCTACCCAACAGCCACCCAAGTCATCCTCTCAGCCTTCTAAACCTCTGACCTTAGAAGAGTTTAAGGAGATCAAGAGGAAGATCATCAAATGTACTACACTGCGCGATATCTCTTACGAAGAGGGTTCCATCAAGCTAACCTTCATTGATGGCTCCTCATGTTCCCTCACAAGAGAACAATTCCTTGATCTGCCTAGAGGAACACTGGACCAGGCTCTCAAACTCTTGGCAACTAACTCCGACTCTCTTGAAGAAGAAGAGAAGAAGCTAAGAAGAAAGCTGGTGAATCTACTGGACACTAGGAAGGAAGACAAATTACCATCCCAACCTCTTGTTCCTAGGAAGTAAATAGTCCAATGGAGGTTCAAAGACTCTTCTCACAACTTTGTTGTGGAAAGAGAGAATGGTGAGATCAACAGGTTTAATGCCTTTTCCTTGCTACACTTAAGTAGATTTGATATTGCTGAGTTAGCAGAGAAACCATTCTCCAATCCCTCCAACTCTGAGGTAGCTGCTCACATTAGAAATCATCCGAGCAGTCTTCATCTGGCTGAACTAACTGCAAGGGCCAAGATTGAAGAAGAGTTGAAGCTGAGAGAGAAGGATGAAAAGGAAGGATCAGCAATCTAAGGCAAAGCTTTTCTTCAAATGGTTGAAGGTCCTGAATTGGAATCTATAGTTAGATGGGAGTATGACTACAACTCCAGTCAATTAACTCTCTTCAGAGGGTCACAACAAAGGGTACATATCATTCAGAGTGACAGACTTGATCTGCTTTCTACGAAGGATTTGTACAAACTTCTCAGCACCAGATCTGGAAAGAATGAAGAGACAGATAAACATCTTCTCTCCTTAGTGCTGAAAGTTTTGAGAAGTAGAAACAAGTGAGGTTTTGGTAGCATCAGCCTAGGGGGAGTTTGTTGGATCAAGTAAGGCTGTCGCAACCAAAACAAACACTTAGAACATTCTTGGTACAACTGATGAAGAACTTCCGAAGGCAAAAGGTGAACTTTTGAAGGTCAAGGCTGAAAGAGCTTCCGAAGATGAACTCTATCTTCCGAAGACAAAGTCTTCCTTCTTCCGAAGTTCAACACTTAGAAGAGTTCAAGACAAAGACTTCTGAAGTATGAAGTCCTGAAGATCATCAAGCCTCAGAAGAAGTAGACTCTTCCGAGGTATAAGTGGCTTCAGAAGAACTTGTTCTTTCGAAGCCAGTTAACCTTCAAAAGAACCTACTATGAACCAGTGGACATAAGTATGGTCCTTCTGACAGATCTGTTGCAATTTCTGATATACTGCATGGCGCTTTCCCACGCCCATGTAGTTGACCATACTTTATTCCACTGTTCATTCCTTATTAGTTAGTACAGTTACCAACTTTAGTTAGTGAAAAAAGGTAAGTCATGGACATGTCATGACTACCAAATCTTAGATAGTATTTTATCTAGGATAACTTACCTTTAGTAATGTAGTATTTGCTTTAGTTGTAAGTTTTCAGCTGGTATCAAAGTATAACCGGCTGTAGATAGTAGTATATATAGTTTCTCATTGTAACTCTGTAAACATGCTTGTAAGAGTCTTGTAACACTTTGAGTTGAGAAGTAATATATACAAGTATCTTGAAAAACTATCTTCTTGTGTTTTGTTCACTTAGTATATTACTATCAACTCTTAAAGGATTCTGCTTCATCTAACCGAGTGACTTTGTGAGTTTGAGAGATAATACTTGTGTTGAGTGACAAAAACCGGTCCTGCAAAAGTACTGAAGCCTGCTGCAGTGATAGCAAGATCTTCCGAAGGTCCAGTATCCAAAACTTTCGAAGTTGTCAAAACTTTTGAAGCGTTGAAGGTCAAGTCTAAGCTTCCAAAGGTGGTGTGGAAGACAAAGAAAGATATGTGACTGAAAGTTCTTCATCAACAATAGCTGATGGTCCACAAAGCTTGAACATAGAATCAATTACTATTGCATTGTCTTCAACTCATGTTGATAAGCCCAAGACCAGCAAGGCTTGGGTTTTCAAATGTAACTAACTATCTCTTTTTGTGCAAGAACAGCTAAAGACCAATAGGAATGTGTGGATCATTGATAGTGGCTGTTCCAGGCACATGACAGGCAATAGTTCTTTACTCCAAAATTTTACGAAAATTGTACAAAATGGACTTGCAGGAAACTCATTCAGGAGAGGGGTAGTCATCCTCAGGAGCATATCTTACTCAGAGCCCCCAGGAAAGGGAACATGTACAAGATGGACTTGCAGGAAACTCGTTCAGGAGAAGTTTCTTGCTTACTATCTAAAACAAATAGTGATGAGTCTTTCCTCTGGCATAAAAGAATGTGTCATGTAAACTTTGAAAACATGAATAAATTAATTAAAAATGATTTGGTAACTGGAATGCCAAAGAAAGAGTTTACAAGTGATGACCACTATGTTGCATGCCTGAAGGGGAAGCAGCACAAGGTATCTCACAAGCCAAAGGAAAGGAATTCCATCACTACTTCCCTACACTTGTTACATATGGATCTTTTCGGTCCTACCAGTGTAATTAGTTTAGGAAGGACCTCATATTGTTTAGTGATCACAGATGATTTTACAAGATTCACTTGGGTCTTTTTCCTTAGAACTAAGGATGAGACTCCTAATAACTTGAAGAATTTCATTCTGAGAATTGAGAATCGATTTAATCACAAGGTCAAGATCATAAGATGTGATCAAGGAACTGAATTCAAGAACCAAATCTTTGATACATTTTGTGATGAAAAGGGTATTACAAGACAATATAGTGCTCCCAGGACTCCTCAGCAAAATGGTGTGCTGAGAGGAGAAACAGTACACTAATTGAAGCTGCAAGAACCATGCTATCTGACTCTAAACTGCCCATCACCTTCTGGGCAAAAGCAGTGAACACTGCTTGCTATGTGCAGAACAGAGTTTTGGTGGTTAAGACTCATGGTAAGACTTCTTATGAACTGTGGCACAAAAGGAGACCTTTTATTGGTTTCCTCAGATCATTTGGATGTCCTTGCACAATCTTGAATACCAAAGATCAAGTAGCCAAATTTGTTGAGAAATCCGATGATGGATACTTTACTGGATACTCTTTCTAAGCTAAGGCTTATAGAGTATACAATCTCAGAAATAGAGTAGTTGAGGAGTCATCCAATGTGACCTTCAATGAGCACGCTCCTTGTGTGAGAGGTTCTGTTCCAGATTGGCTATTT
Organism: Flaveria robusta; assembly: GCA_025506415.1. Taxonomy (NCBI): domain Eukaryota; kingdom Viridiplantae; phylum Streptophyta; class Magnoliopsida; order Asterales; family Asteraceae; genus Flaveria; species Flaveria robusta. The sequence continues at coordinate 20,705,194 of CM046466.1, forward strand.
GATCTTGATTTAGTTACCGACTGTTTTAACAAGTCTTGTGAGAATGTTTCAGGATCTACAGGTATCTTATCAACAGGAGTTCGTGACCCAAGATTTAAGCTGGGAAGACCTTCAACTCATACTACTTCAGCTCTAGTGGTAACAAATTCCACAGATGGAGTTTCTATCAGCACAACCTTGACAAATCCAGCTGATACATCTGATGTGCCTTCAAATTCTAGCTCACAAGCACAAAACTCAAAAGAATGAGCTTCAAATGTAGGAGAAAGTGGTAGTGGTGACAGTGATCAAGAATATCTTGATGCTGACAATCACTCCATGGAAGACAACATCAATGTTGTTCAACACTCATTGGATCAAACCTCTCTTGATAAGTGTGCCGATGTGGTGGGTGACTCTTCACTGCCTGATCTAAATTTTTCAAATTTAGATCTCTCCAATCAACTTGCTGGGATCCCTCAACTCAGGATCCACAAGGCACACCCCACCATAAACATCATGGGAGATGTTGACAAGGGGGTAAGAACAAGAGGGCAAACTCATAACAAAAATGTTTGTCTCTAATCTTGTTTCCTATCCCAGATAGAGCCAAATAAAGTTGAAGAGGCTCTAAAGGATAGAAGTTGAGTTGAAGCTATGCAAGAGGAGCTGCTTCAATTCAAGAGGCAAAAGGTTTGAAACTTATGTCCTCTTCCTTCAGGGAAGACTACCATAGGAACTAAGTGGGTCTTTAGAAACAAGAAAGATGATAGAGAACTTGTCATCAAGAATAAGGCTAGACTGGTAGTTCAAGGGTACACTCAAGAAGAAGGGATTGACTAGACTGATGTTTTTGCTCTAGTAGCAAGACTTGAAGCTGTATATGGGGTGATTGATGAAGAGGTGTATGTCAAAGAACCACCTGGCTTTGCAGACCCAGATCATCCTGATTATGTCTACAAGCTTGATAAAGCTCTTTATGGGCTGCACCAAGCTCCAAGGAAGTGGTATGAAACTCTACATCACTACCTATGTCAGCATGGTTACAGAAGGGGTACTATAGATAGAACTCTTTTCATCAAAGGAACAGGAAATGACTTAATGGTGGTTTAAGTATATGTAGATGACATTATCTTCGGGTCAACTAATCCAAGGCTCTTCAATGACTTTGAGAAGCTGATGAAGAATAGATTTGAAATGAGTGCCATGGGAGAACTCAATTTCTTTCTAGGAATTCAAGTGAAGCAAGTTGACAATGGCATCTTCATAAGTCAGTCAAAGTATGTACAAGACATACTTACAAGATTCAGCATGACTGAATGTAAGGTTGCAAACACACCCATAGCAAGAAACCATTCCCTTAGACCTGACCTTAAGGGGGAGTGTGTGGATGAACATCTTTACAGGGCTATGATTGGGTCTCTTATGTACCTCACAGCCAGCAAGCCTGATATCATATATGCCACATGCATCTGTGCCAGATATCAAGCCAACCCCAAGATGTCACACCTGGTTGTTGTAAAAGAATTCTAAGATATCTCAAAGGTGCTCCATCACTAGGCCTTCGGTACCCAAATAATTCTGACTTTAATCTGTATGCTTATATAGATAGTGACTATGGTGGTTGCAACATGACTGCAAAATCTACATCTAGGGGATGTCAATTTCTTGGTGGAAGGATAGTCTTATGGCAATGCAAGAAACAATCCTGTGTATCTGCATCAACTGCTTTGGATTCAGAATCAGATGCTAGACTATGGATTGAACTTCAAGTAGACTCCTATCCACATAGACAACAATAGTGCTATCTCTATTACAGAGAATCATGTGCAACACTCAAGGACAAAACACATCAACATCAGGTATCATTTGATTAGAGATAACTTTGGGAAGGGCTTAATCAAACTAGTCAAAGTTAACACAAATAAACAATATGTTGATTTGTTCACCAAAGCTTTTGATGAACAGAGATTTAAATATCTTTTATCAGCTATTGGGATGATTAACTTTGAGTAGCTTTTCTTAAACTTAAACTCAATATTATTTCTAAAATCTATGTTTCCTAAGTTATCTATTGTATCACCTTCATAAGCCCTTGTTTACCTTGGAAGACAAGTCTTTTAAATTATATTCCTTAGATTTTTGAAAATTTTGAACATCTTTTCTTTCGGAAGATATCAGGTTACTTTCGAAAGAACACTATGTATTCAATACTAAATAACTACTTATGAGAAGTTACCTTCGGAAGAAATTCTATAAAATCTTCTAAAGCTAAATTTTCTTATAAGTACGTATATGCTTTTGAAGAACAATTTTCTTCCAAAAGTAGTTATATCTCTGAAGTTTTCCTCTCTTCCGAAACCAAAACATATCTCAGAAGTGAAAATTCTCTAAAGTATTTTCCTTCCGATGCTAAATTTTCAAAACTCTTAAAAATATATTCTGAAGCTAAATTGGCTTCGGAAGCTTTTATCAAAACTTCCGAATCCAAAATACCTTCGGACAATTTTCAGCATACAAGAAAACTGCCTTTTTGGGCACTTTTTAAGAGGTGGGACCGACATCCGGATTTCAAAGTTTATCCTTTCGCATTAACTTTGTCTCAAATCTATTTCATATACATATACTCAACGGTTCCCCCTCTTTTACTTTTCTCTTCATCTGCAATCCTCTCTAACCTAAATTCACCCACAAACCGCCTTTGTTCTTTTTTTCCTTCACACTGAAGCTCTCTCAAATGGCCAACCTCGATCGTAGAAACCAGCCAGATATTTCCACGCAACTTCACAGGCAACACAATCAAGTTGCTCTGCTAAACTCTAAGAAAGATCCAAGTTTCTCAAAGGTTTGTCGCTTTCTTTCTTTGACAAACTACTCCACCTCCCTCACCATTGATACTCGTCTCTATGAGTATCATCTTTTGGACTTCTAGCGGACCTGTCAGGAGGTCACCATGGATGGGGAGAAGGCACTGTCTGCCACAGTGCAGGGGATGACAATCTTCATCATTCCAACCATCATAAACACTCATCTTCAGCTGGATGATGTAGAAGGTGATTTGTCCTTCCCCAAATCTTCTGTCAACCACTTCTTTGAACAGATGGGCTATGAGGGAGATTTCACTGTCAGAACCTTCAGAAAAGGGAAGGTCTCTTTTCAATGGAAATACCTCCTCCATGTGGTCATTCACAGTCTATCAAACAAACATGGAGGATGGGACCAGATTCCTAAGGATCTCTCCTTCATAGTTCATGGAATGCTTCAGGGGGTCAAGTTCAGGTATTCACAGTTTGTGTATACTAATCTGCTTGCAAACTTAGACTCCTTAGAATATTACATGTTCTCTAAATATGTCCAGCACATTCTCAACTGTGAACTGGGCTCACAGTTGAGGGGAACAGGTAAAATTCTTAAATTACGACAGATGAAACCCAGCATCTTCAAAATTATGAGAAAGCCAACTGTGGGTTTCTCAGGGGTAGAAACAGCCCTTGTCCCAAAAATGTTAGAGCTCATTGCTCAAGGTGACAGCCTAGTAGCACCAGGTAGTATTGAACCCACACCTTCTACTTCTCAACAACCCTCTCAGCCTCAAATAACTATCACCTAAAAGAAAATCCAAATGAACCCCTACACAAGCTATTCAGCTTGTGAAGCCCCTATATCACCAACCATAAAAGAGGAAGTGGACACTAGAGCTCCCATTTCTCCTGAGTAGCAAACCACTTCCATCTTACCCATAATCAGTGCTGAGGTTCCTCATGCTCAGCCTGATGAGCTCACAAGCCCAACTGCCTTAAGCCTTCACTTAGAGTCTCAAAACTCTAGTGAACAACCTTTAAGGTAAAGTTACCATCCCCAGCCTCTTGATCTCAACCAACCATTCCGCAACCTAGAATTCTATGATGATGAAGACATGGGATTCAGTGAGTACCATGAGTCTCTTTTCTCCACACTTGCTCAAGGAGAGATGAGTACCTCTGCTTCTCCTATGTCTAGCCCACATCATCCACCCCCAACTGAGGTGGATGTCCCTGAATCTGTTCAGGAGGTCCATATGGAAGAAGCTCTCACTACTGCTAGTTATTACATCATTAAGACCTCAACCATGGCAACTCAGCCCACTGACACTTCACCTAAAGTTGTTAGTGAGCAGAGGAAATTCAACAGCCAAGAACAATATACTAGTGATAAGGAAAAAGACCTTGCTCTAATTCTCTCATCCCCCACGATTCATTTGAAGATGAGGGGAGTCTGCAACTAAAGGTGCAACAACTTCTACAAAACTGCACCTATTTTGTTTCCAAGGTTAGTCACTTGCAATCTCAAGTGACTGCCTTACAAAGGAGGGTCAATGACAAGCAACTTGAGATCACCGATCTCAAGGGCAAGATAGCTGAGAGACCATCCAGACAAAATCAACCAGGTCCACAAGAACTTGTGAAAGTGGTGGATTTAACCTCCAGCTCACCTATGCAAGTGGGTGATGCTACCAAAAAAGAGGAGAAAGTCAATGCAACCACAGAACCTGGGAGTTCTGTCTAGAGTATGGACAATGAGGACTCACCACCCTCACTTGTAGTTGTATAGACTCAACAACTTCCTCAAGCTCACACTGATTTGGAGTCCATGATACAACAACTTTTTGAAGAAGGAATTCCAATGGCCATGTCTGCCCCATCCTACCCTGCTGAAAATCTAATAGTGGAATGGTGGTATGACAATGCAAGAATGTCATTGGTGCTCTCAAGATCTCAGTGGCAGCAGGTGCTCTTTTTCCATGAGAGTATTAACTTGGTTGATCTGCCACTTGTCAACCCAAGCCAAAACAGATAGGCTGGCAGATTAGCTAAGGCAATTCAAAAATGGGTGCTGCAGGAGTTCAGAAACAGAGCAAAACTACATAGACAGAGGCTAGCAGGGAAAACTATTGGTCAACTGGATACTGACGTAGACCCTAAGATTAGCTTCGAAGGGGAAACCTTGGTTGAAGTCCCAGTAGTGGACCCTGTGAACCTTGAGACGGGATCATCCTCAGCACCCAATACCCTCAGTGAAACACCTGCCGATGAATGTGTATCACAACCTCTTCTTGGCTGGAGCTCAAGATCAGCACAACCTTCAGAAGGCCAAAGCTCTCTCCACCCTGAGTCATACATGCCTGTAATTGACAAAGGGAAAAGGAAAATGACTCCTTAGGAGACTGAGGAGGAGAAAAAGGAGAGGAAGAGGAAGGCTAGGGGAGAGAGAATAGGAGAGATCCCAAGTTTCACGCAAGCTGCAATCAGGGCTGCTCACAGGCCTGATACTCAAGATGATGAGTTAAGGGCAAACAGATTGAATTATCTGGGATTAAGGAACTACAATATAGATGAAATCATCTCTCTTCCCCTGGCAGAACTAAATGAACTGGCAGACACTTAATTGTCTAAAGAGAGGAAGGAGGCTAAGGCTGCAGAGTTGCTCCTCAAGATCAAAGAAGAAAAAAAAAGAAAGAAATTATACAAAGCCCCTACCCTCTCTCCAGTTCAAGAAAGTCCTGAGAAGGAGACTGTGGCTGTATAAGAGGAACAAACTCAGATAGACAGAGAACAAGAAAGATAGAAGATGATAGCCTATTTGAGTGACACAGGTCTCTATCATGTAGCAGCTCTCAACCCTCTCTCATATGGTATATTGAGTTTGAGTACCTCAAACAGCTGGAACAGGAAGCTCAAACCCAAAGAAAAGCTGTTAAGAGGAAAATGAGAGAAGAGGCTGCTAAGTCAAGAGCCACCATCAAAGCACAAGAAAAGAAATCTGCTTACAGGCTAAAGATGGTGAGCTTCTTGAAGCTGTATGGGTTCTCCGGAAGGAGACTTGGTCCTATGTCTCTATCCATAATGGATGAGCATATCAGAAGGATCAAGTAGAAAATAAAGGAAGGTCAGCTAGTTGACTTGCATTCTCTACCAAGTCAAGTTGTACCTGAAGTTGAGGTGAAGGTTGAACCACAAGAAACAACACAACCTGATTCTGAAGCTACATCTAAGCCAACTTCATATTCTGACCCATAGTAGGGTTCTAAACCTCCTTCTTCTAAACAACTGAAGGAAAAGAACCCAACTAAGAAGAACAAAGAAAGATCATCTAGTGCTGCAGGCCACTCTCCTCAGTTAAAGTATAGAAAAAGGAAAAGGATGGCCATCAGAAGGTACAAGAAGAAGAAGAAGTCCAAGGCATCCACCTTTGCACCTCAGGAAAAATTAGAACATCCTGAGGAAGTGGAACAAGAGGCTGCTCAACCAACTCCAATTGAAGTGGAGCCTTTTGCATCTAAAAAACCCATCTTGTCCTGGTCCATTGCTGCTAATCCAATCAGATGGTATGTTATTAGAGATCAAGGTGGTCAAGATGTCTATCTCTGGTAGGACATGCTTGATCTACCCCTGCATGATCTTTTTGACATGCAAAAGGTATTATGAAAGTCTGAAAGATCCTGACCAAATGATGAAGAAAGGAATGCTCTTGATGCTAATGAGGACTGTCAACTGCAGAACAACTTCTCTGTTTTGGTAGCATCAACCTAGGGGAAGTTTTTAAGGTTTATAGAAAGGATGATGCACCCAAAAACAATCAAAGTGCTTCCTGCATGCATGCACTTTGTACATAGTAAAAGTTGCTTCAGAAGTTTTACACTCTGCACAGAAGATTATTCTAAGTGTAAAATCTTTCGAAGCCAAAGACCAAATCTTCCGAAGCCAAAGATGAAGTCTTTCGAAGCCAAAGATGAAGTCTTCCAAAGCTTAGAAGACAAAGTCTTCCGAAGCCATCGAGATTGAAGACTGATTTCTTACGAAGACAGACAAGACATGCTTTCTCTGATCTACTTTTTAAAAAATCTGACCAACTTTCCGCTGCTTTTGCAAACTGTAGATTATTGTTCTGAGTCCGTAACTTTCTACTTTATGTACTTTTATCCTTTTTGTAATATATTAGGATGTGAGCTATGACATGTCATAGTCACTAGTCAAAAGTCAATGTGCCTTTTGACTTTACATTGATCTTGTTGTCTAGATTAGTGTTTCCAACTAGCCTTCAAAGTATGGCCGGCTGTATGATGTATTATAAAGTATCTCAGGTCCTTGTTTCTTATTTTTATGCTTTGTAACACTTGTAAAAGAACTTGAGAGCAATATACTCATTCCTTGAAAACCATACTCAGTTGTTTTTGGTTCTATCTCTTTGTTTTGCTTGTGTTTCTTAGTATCATTATATAGTTCCAGTTCTTTATTTTTTCTGTTAAGTGTTCTAACTCTCTCCTTGTTACGAGACTGATTGTATTGACCCCTTCAATGGTCCTGCAACTTGAAGTTAGAAGCTATAGTATTTGCATTTAAGATCTGGAGGCACTATTTGTTGGAACCAAGTGCATGATTTACACTGATCACAAGAGCCATCAACATATTTATGAATAGAAAGAGTTGAACATGAGACAACGATGATGCTTGGAATTATTGAATGAGTACGACTGTGGTATCAAGTATCATCCGGGCAAGGCTAATGTGGTGCCGATGCCCTTAGTCGAAAGGAAACCCTAAACCCTCGTCGTGTTCGTGCATTGCAGTTGACTATTCATTCAGATATACCGTTACAGTTTAAGAATGCTCAGGTGGAGGCATTACAAGAACAGAACGTCAAGTTAGAATCTATCAAATGAGCTGAGAAATTGTTTCTAGAGAAATCAGATGGGCTTTGTTATTATAAAAATAGGGTATGGATTCATTATTCTGGAATCCTAGATTGGTAATGGATGAATCTCACAAGTCTCGTTACTCAGTACATCCTGGATCCGATAAGATGTACCAAGATTTAATGGTCCTATATTGGTGGCCTAACATGAAGGCTGAAATTGCTACCTACATGTCAAAGTGTTTGACCTGCTCGAAAGTCAAGGTGGAATATCAGAAACATTCAGGATTACTTCATCAACCAGAGATAGCAAGGTGGAAGTGGGAAAATATTTCAATGGATTTTATCACTAAGCTACCTCGTTCACAAACTGGAAATGATACTATCTAGGTAATAGTGGACCATTTGACCAAATCAGCTCACTTTCTTGCTATTCGTGAGAACTATAAGATGGACAAACTAGCACAGACTTATCTAAAGGAAATTGTTTTTGTACATGGTGTAACACTTTCGATCATCTCTGATCGCGATGCATGATTCACTTCTCACTTCTAGCAGTCACTGTAGAAATCTCTAGGTACTCGTTTGAATATGAGCACGGCTTATAATCCACAGACAGATGGTCAGACAGAATGCACAATTCAAACCTTAGAAGATATGTTTAGGGTGTGCGTTATAGAATTTGGGAACAGTTGGGAAACTCATTTGTCTTTGGTTGAATTCTCCTACAACAACAGATATCATACGAGTATTAAGGCTGCGCCATTTGAGGGACTTTATGGTAGAAAGTGTAGATCACCACTCTGTTGGACAGAGGTCGGTCATAGTCAGTTAACTGGTTCAGAGCTTGTTCATGAAACATTAAGAAAATTGTTCAGATTCGTAACCGCAGCACTACAGCTCGGAATCATTAGAAAAGTTATGTTGATCAAAGGAGAAAGCCTATGGAATTCCAAATCGGTGACAAGGTATTGTTAAAAGTTTCACCTTAGAAAGGTGTGATACACTTTGGGAAGCGTGGAAAATTAAACCCTAGATACATTAGACCGTTTCAAATTGTCAAAAGAATCGGTTCGGTAGCTTATTAGCTAGACTTACCTGAGGAACTAATGGTGTTCATAACGTGCTCCATGTTTCAAACTTGAAGAAGTATCTAGCTGATGAATCACTTATCGTTCCGTTGGAGGAACTTGAGATTGTTGAATAGTTTCATTTCATCAAGGAACCAGTTGAGATTATAAATCGAGAAGTCAAGGTTTTGAAGCATAGTAAAATTCCTATCGTGCATGTCAGATGGAATTCTAAGCGTGGACTAGAGTTTATGTGGGAGGGCAAAGATCAGATGAAAAAGAAGTACCCACAACTGTTTAAAAATAAAGCATCCACTTCTTAAAATATCCATTTTAATATATCTTTCTTTTAATTTCCAGACGAAATTCCCTTCAACAAGGGGATGAAGTCTTAGCTCTTGCAAAACCTTATAACTTTTTCTTTTGGGTTGTTTCAAAAATTCTCGAAAAACCCTATTCTACGCATATTCTAGAACGTTGTGCCTAGTGTTCTAGTGTTCTTTGCTAAACCTATTGTCGTTTTTGTATGTTCAAATTTTCGGGACGAAAATTACTTTAACAAGGGGATGATATGATACCCCATACTTTCAGGTCAACGTCGCTAATTTGACTTTCGTTACCTTAACGTCCTTACAAAATTACTTTAATGTAACTTTATGTTATAATTAAAAATCAATTATTTTAACTTAATAGTTAGTTGCATTGAGGTGAATTTAGAGAACTCTAGGGGCTTGGATGTATTTTTCCTAAAACTTAACTTCATTCTAAAATCTACACTCCTCCTCATACAACTACCATACCCTAAATCACTCGTGTTGTCTCCTCTTTCGAAAACCTCCATCCATCGAAGACAATCCCCCTTTCTACCTTTACTTTCGTGCAGTTATGGCGACGCCACCCTCCGGCAGCCCTTGCTATCACCGTGCAAGTCATATCGATCGTTAGCCGCTTACCGTTTGTAACCCTCGTTAGTGGAGAGCAATCACCATGACCACCACCATTGCCCGGCAGTCTCGATAAACATTTGAAACAACACCATCGGAGTCATCACCATACCCGCAACTCATTCGGTAAGATTAGCGTCTTATTAACCGTGTTCATATGTACGGTTTCGGGATCCGATTATAGTCTTGGTGCATGATTTTGTGAGGGTTGGGGTTATCGGGTCGGTTCTCATGTGTCGAGTTAGAATTCTGGCTGTGGCTGTGTTGTGAATGTTTCTTTGTAATGTGTGTGTGCGTTGTGTGCGATCGGTGGTGTGTGTTTAGTGGGTACAGTGGGTGCCGTGGTCGATAGTTGGCATGGAGGGGTGATTGTATGAGTTGGTAATATACTTCATGGTGTGTTTTAGCATGAGTAAGTGTATTAGTGCATGCAAATGGGCATGGGGATAGCTATGGGTTTTGATTTTTGACTTTGATGTTTTGTTTAGAACATGCATTGTGTGGGTATGGAAGCATGATTTAATGTATATTGAGAATGTATGTGTGTCATGAATTGTGAATGCATGGGGGTTTAGTAAATGTCTCATGAGGGTGAATGTATGTTTGTAGGTATGTTATACATTGTTTATGTATGTAAAATTCATTGTATGTGTGCCATTTCGTGTATTTATGCTATGTTTGCATGAGGGCTATGTGGGTGCAGCAGTTTTGGGAACTGTATATATATACGTATTATATATTGTGTAATATATATATAGGGTGCGTAAGTTCACACGTACATCACTTATCATAAGTGTGTCAAGAATGGGCTACTACGTCTTTGTGATGTGTGGGTTATGTGTTTTAAGCGTATGCGTTTTATTATAAAAGTCATCTAATTAAAGTATAGAAACAATATTTTTTTTTCCTTCTTTATGCATAATAATTGAGTTTTATACACTTTAGGTGAGATTAGTGTTTGGGTGTGATTGTTTGTGATTTGGGGACATCGATAGCTTGCATCGTAACCGAGTCGGGAACGCGAAACCGTATAGTTATATCGTTATTATCTAATATTAATTAAATATTAATTGTAAATTCAGGTCATTTGGAAAATTAATCAATTGTTCGTTAATTTACTAAATTTTGTGCATTTAAGGTGATTTTTCAGCCGCACTTTACTTATACTCTTTTTGGGGGAGAAAAACATGTTCATTAAACGTTGTTCATTAGATCAGTATTATTGTAATTATCACATGTTTACTAGTGTTGTACCAATTTAAGTCCTCACTTTCGAATCGTTAACCCCACCCGGGCTAGTCGCGCTAGCACGACTGCATGTCAAATGAGTATTTAATAGAACTTTGATGTTGCACAAACCAATAAGTAGGATTAGTCATTATAACACCTAGATAAGGAAAGATCATAAAATCTGAACCACATCCTTCTTAATCGACTTAAAAGGCAGTTGATCACCACCAAGGATGTTGTTGCGTTTGACAATGAAGAACTTTCCTTTCCAATCGACATCATTTTAGGTCGTTTTGAGAATTAAATAGAACTAACTAGGTTTGATTTGGAATAGGAAATGGTAGGATCCATGGCTTTTCAGATTATAAACATAGGCTAACGTAGAAACATTGATGTCTAGGGCATGGGTTTGAATAAAAAACTCCAAAGTGTAAAGAGTCTTCCAAACAATAACCATAGTTTGGGAAAAGCTTAACCTTGTAAACTTGAAAAACTCAATGATTAGTTAGGGAAAGGAATAAGAAAGACCTAACAAGAAAGGAAATATGAGAAAGTAGACTTATGGTTTGAGATAAAGTCGGACCTGACCTTACAGTCCTACTAAATAAAAACTGTGTTTTCTGGGAAGACCCAACTTGCCTTCAAAAGCTCAATGCCATGGTCAAAAAACAAGCAAAATTCTTGATCAGGATGTTCGAGAAAACCCTAATCGATGAAGTTATTAACAGCATCAGAAAGAATAAAAGATCGAAAGCAATCGTCTTCTACCCTATGGAATCAAAGATAATAAATAAATTCTGGGAAAAGCGTTTGAAAATTACCTTAGAAGCTGTGAAGATCTAATGTGAAAAAGCAATGTGAAGAAAATGGATTCCAAATTCGAATACCAATAACCAATAAGGATGATGACATGCGGTTACCTAGATACTTTTGGGCCTTGCATGGACATGTTTAATCATGTTTTAGTCGTTGATGTGCTCAAAATTATACATAAAAATCCTATTAAAAGCACATCAATTATTTCTTAATATCTTCCTTAAAATGATGATTAAATGCTTAAAATTGTTAAATTGTATTTTCAGCTGTTAAAAGGGGCAAGATGGACAAAGAAAGCATATTTAACAAGATTTTGAAGAAAACCGAGCTTTGGAGTTCGAGCATAGGGTCGTGTCTCATTAAGCACGCCACCATGACTTGCCTGAAACACACCCCCATTCTTAAATTGGCACACCCTATGTTTGGACATCTAACAAGACAAAAAGTACTGTCCCTTAAAAAGACTCACGAGGTCGTGCCCCATGAGTCACGGGGCTGTGCCCCACCTCAAACATGGGGTCGTGCCCCATTTAACAAGGGGCCGTGCCCGACACACCTTGCACGTACGAGCCGACCGACTTTCGTAAGCATTGTACTAGCACGGGGCCATGCTTAAACACTCTAGAAAGTCAATAAATAGAGGCCTAAGTTCACCATTTTGGCAAGATTTTGGTGGGAGAGTTACTCTACTAAATTCTCTCGGGAATCAAGACTTAAAGATCATTTGTAGGCTCGGAATTTGCATACAACACTTTGAAGAAGCTCGAGATTGTCTAAACATCATCCATTGTGGATCACCAGTTTGATTGTTCCATTTCACCGATGATTTCATATCTACCTTCTTTGTTACTTGTTGTTATGTTCAAGCTCATTATGAGCTAAACTCTCATTATCATACTAATTGAATGAAACTTATGTAATTTGTGATGAACTAATAGCGTGATTTATATTATGTTAATGTTATGGTAATCTTGGAAAAACTTTTGATGGGTAGCACCTACATTTGAACGGAAAGTTATAAACTTATGATTTGTAATTATGACTGTCATACAAGGTTTAAAAACGTATGAACTAACTTTTATTCGTGAAACCGGTCTTCATAATAAACACATGGCTAATGAACTAGAAATGATTATTAGAAATCATATCACCTTAACTTTCTAGTTATTTGCTGGTTCTTTTTTATTAGTCTGAGAAATCTACAGTAATTGTTATGCTTTTCTAAAATTAAAGGTATGTTCGAAAAAAACCGGATCAACTATCTTTTTAACATTAAGTTTATGTTTTCAGAAATCGTATGTTAAAAGGCCACAGGAGATTTACCTACATCACTAGTGACTTTGACTTAGTCAACAAGTGACCGCTGATGATGTCCTAGTCACTACGGAGCGGATAGACGAGAAATCGCACCAGCTCACCCTTATAGACATTAACATAATTAATTTAATCAATATCCTTAATCACACCACCAAATCATCATAGTTACGTAAGTGTAATCTAATTAGGATGATAGCCTTTATTACGTGGTTTTAAATCCAAAAGTTTCAATCTTAGTTTTACTTTATTTTAATTATAGTTTCTTTTTAAATCCTAAAAATCTAGATTACATTAAAGCAACTTATCATTTTCTTAAACAAATATCAAATCTGGTAGTCAATCATTAAGATTGTTGAGTAAGCTCGTTGTGTACACGGAATGATACTCGGTTCTTACCATCACTATATTACCTCACGATAGGTACATTTGTCTTTTGTTTGTGTAGTTTAAGATTAGTAATAACCAATTAAAACTAAATCTGTGCGAAATATCTTTACCAAAATATATATACTATCCACACGCATCAGTCGTGATGTTCAAAATTTAATGGCTGTAATTTATTATCCAATTGTCAATATTTGGAGACAATTTTGATTGGTGAATTTTATGCTTTAGTACCCCAAATCCAAAGTGAGTTTGGTGTTCTACATTCTATTGTTACAAACCGACTATTTTGCTTTGACTTGTTCTTACATGTGACTCACTATTACTCTATCAACACTAAAAAATTGGTCATTAGATGTTGAAAACATGCAAAAGAAAACCTCGAATGGTGAAGAGTAAAGAATTCTCAATCCCTGGATATCTCGGGGGGGAGTTAGTTTATTTTTTAGTAAAAATAGAGGGTAAGCGATTGATTTAGAACACCCAACTCGCACTCACAACTCTCTCAGTAACACTTCGAATTATTTAGCCATAGCTCTTAAGTTTAATTTCATTGCAATCAATAAGACAAAGAAGAGGCTAGCGATGATTAGTCGCCTCCCGATGTTTTGTGCCGGAGATCTTCAAAGATCTAGGGCTTTTCTCGTAAACAACTAAGTCATTTTTTTGTTTGTGTTATCATATCTATTTCATAAAGTATCCAAGTACACCGACTTCAGTACTAATTTGATCACAAAATTATACTTGTTATTATTTGTCAAAACAATAACTAACTAAAATTTTGTTTAACTTAAGTCAGTATTATAAATAAAATTTAGAATATTCGTTAAAATTTAATTAACTATTAATAATAGTAATCTTATATCTAAATGATAGGCATTTGTGAATCTGATTGACTGTTTAAGATTTGCATCTAAGGTGAGTACTATAGTCGTTACTTCTTTAAAAAAAAAATTTGGGGTAAAAAAATATTGTCATGTTGTTACTCTTTACTACACAATTAAATAAAGATTGAGTATTTGATCTGTTATCAGCTATGTGTTATTATTATAAGAATTCACAAACATTAGTTATTTATGTAACCGTGAATAGTATAGGTAGTGCTACTTAATGTCATAACTTGTAGTAGTTGAAATCCTAATTGAGATTGTTGATATGGGTTCATCAGTTATATAATCTGTTGGAGTAATTATGTTGTCTAATAGATCATAAACTTGTAAGGCTTTTATGTTATGAGATGAGGTTTGATTGTAGACTTATTTAATGATTGCATCTTATACATAATTATCTGATTCTTATTTTATGTAAACTTTACGTGCTCATCAACTCTATGTTCAAGTATTTGAGTAAACGTTTTTATGTTTCAGGATGTATTATAGATTTTTCATTCGTATAGAACATGTGATACCTAGCTAGTTTGGTACAAGTTATGAATCAGTGTGTATGTGTTGGTGAATTCTGAAAAATAAACTAAAGAGATCTTGTTATTATAAAAGAATTATTGAATCGTAATTAATAAACAATAGAACATATAGATTGTTACTAATTAAGTTAATATTTTAAGATGATAAATAAACTGTTAAAAAAATATTAAAAAAATAAAAAAGCCTCTCTGTTAAATATTATGGTCACAAGAAATAATATTGGCTTCAAACGTGCTTCAACAAGCTTCATACATTAAAGTTTTGTGACGACTAAATCAATTCCATTAGAACCATCAATTGTGGATCATGAAAGCATTGTGTTTGCAGGTAAAATGAATTTCGCGTGAATTAAGAAAATTTCAAGGTGCATTCCCTCACGTCACACATATATCCACCTGTAAGTATTAAATTTCTTTTTCATAAGTATTAAACTTTCTATCATTAAGTATTAATTTTCAGGTGGGGTTGATTTAATGACACATTCACTAAGAGTTAAAGTGATAAGGTTTTTTTAAAGTTAAGGGTTCGAGTTTTGTCTTTAATAAAGTGAATTAAATTAGTTATGTTTGAAATTATAGAAATATTAGATGTGTGTGTGAGTATTAGCTTTAACAAATATTATTTTTCTTTTAGAATTATCGTATTTGCTTTTTTGTTTCATATGTGTAGGGCTGTAGCTATTAGAATTTCACCTCTTGTGGCAATGGAAACATAATTTAAATATTTAAGAAAAAAAAAAGTGAACAACAGATTATATTTGAATGTTATGCAAACAAATAAACAAAGTTGTAAAGGTTTTTTTTTTTTTTTTTTTTTTTTTTTTTTTTTTTTCTTGAAAGAAAATATTGGTGGAAGAAATATTAACTAAAATGGATGATTTGAAAAAGATTTTTTAAAATGAGTTTTTTTTCTTTATTTTATTATGTTTAACTATCCTTTTCTTTTTATTTTTTTAATCAATCAACCCACTATCAATTTTTTTGTTTGTTTTATCAATCGGTTCATTATAGTCTCTTTTATCTTTTAACTAACTGATTATCATTCTGTTCTTTTCATTTTTCTAATCGAACCGTTAAATACAATTAAAAGAATCGTCAAACTAAACCTAAGAAAATTATAAAAGAAGCATAAAAAAACTAACGAACTTAAGACCTTATGATCTTAATAGCAAATAAAAGAAAAGAAATTTAATGTCTTCTTTTTCATTATCTTAATTTAAGTAAAATTTTATTTCTGAAAAACCCGACAGTATAACACAAGACATATTGAGGATTTCATTATCTCATCGTTTAAAATAAAATTAACCGTACACCATTTATTTTATTTAGTTACTTACGTATAATAACTGACTTTGTAGATGATCCATATTGTATGATTTTGATTACACGTAGGAAAAAATGTAAAGGCAATTACATGTGATTCTAAGATAATCAAGTTTTGATGTTTGTTTGGCATTTTTTATGCTTATTATTTCATTTATATAGTGTAGTTAGATGATTATTTTAGTTACATTTACCGTGTTTGATTATTAAAAAAATTATAACAACTTAGCTAAAAACTATAATGATTTAACTAGGAAAAAAAAGATTGATTGAATTAAAAATAAAACAAAAAATTAGCTTAGCTTAGTTATACATAAAGAAAGAAAAGAAAAACATATATTTTTATAAATATTTTTCAAATCACCTATTTTGATAAATAACTTTTCCACCATCACTTTTTTGAAGAAAAAAATAAATAAATAAGACAACTCAAGCTGTTAACTGAATTTAAAAATAGAAAAAGATAAAAGCATCAAATTAATTTTAAAATGTCGACCAAAAAAATACAAAGTTGTAAACAAAAATACTAAACTGCGAGTTATAGAATTGCATGGGTTGCAAAAATGAGTGTTAAAATATTTATACATCATTTCTGACCCAGGCTAATTTTGAATGAAATTAACGCTGTTGCTAAATAGAAAGCTAAACGCTACAAAATTAATTTTTTGATAAATTAGTGTTAGAAAAATAAAAAAATATATTTTACATTTCACCGGCCTCGGGTTTTGGTAAAGTTTATATCAAACCATATATAAGAATAAACACGTGATAATAATATATTCAAAAGTTAAAAGAACATATATTTTACAAATATAACTAGCATTTAAAATTTATCTAAAATATTTAAGAGTGTACAGTCAGAGACTTAGTAAAAAAACAAGTTCTGTTACATATATACTACTATATAAAACACTAGCGTTAGTAAATCTGTATATTACACGGGTTAAATAAATAAAATATTAATAAAATAATATTTATTAATTATGAAATTATATTCTAAAATATGATATGACTGAAATTACGTATAAAAAATGACTATAACTACAAAACAGTGATATTAACTTTTTAAAATTTTATTTTTAACCAATTTTTTATAAAAAAAATAAACATTTTCTTCTGAAACAAACCGTATAAAAATTTCATTTTTAAAAATTTTCTTATTATAACTCCCAAATTTAATTATTTTTGGTTTTAAAAAATTGAATTTTTAAAAATACCAATTATAAAATATTTCGTATTTTTAAAAAAGTTTTATGGTTTAGAAAAATTTATTATTTTATAAAAAATTTGTTTATTTAAGAATAACATTAATAAATAGATCTCTTTTTAAATTTATTAAATGTGAAAGAAGGTTAAATAATATTATTAGTAATTAAGGTAATTATTAAGAGTAGAGAGAGGAGGGAAAATTTTAGTGATGATAATTGTAGTGCTGCCAAGTGGCATCTCAAGTTACTTTTTTATTAGAGTAATAAGATTTGAAATGAATAAAGTTATCATTTCACTTGAATTTACGACTCATAAAGCATTAAGTTTTAATTCTTTATATTTAACCATATAATTTAGCTAATATGAGATATTTTAATAAAAATTTGTTCATCTTTCTATAACCCCTCATGCCACATATCATACTTGTTTATTTCTTTTTACTATTTTCTTTTCTTTCTTCGACTTACAAAAAATTAAATGAAATAAGAATAATATCTGCTAAATATAAAGAATGAGAAGTTAGTCCAACATCCTTCAGCCGCATACATCACTGCACTTCCACTTGACACCTATCGTAATGATAAACGGCTCGTCTCGCCTTGACCTTCTCTTGAATTCTCAAAACTTCTGTCGCTCCATCCCTGCAGGGGCAGAGAACCGTCGCTGTCTCGGCTGTGCTACTGGAGGCTCTGGGGAAGTCGGAATAGAAGAGCACTCATCTTGGGGTGGGCTTACTATTTAGATGCTTTCAGCAGTTATCCGCTCCGCACTTGGCTACCCAGCGTTTACCGTGGGCACGATAACTGGTACACCAGAGGTGCGTCCTTCCCGGTCCTCTCGTACTAGGGAAAGGTCCTCTCAATGCTCTAACGCCCACACCGGATATGGACCGAACTGTCTCACGACGTTCTGAACCCAGCTCACGTACTGCTTTAATGGGCGAACAAACCAACCCTTGGAACATACTACAGCCCCAGGTGGCGAAGAGCCGACATCGAGGTGACGGGAAGTTATGAGTGCTCTAAATTACATAAAAACCATATATTTTTTTCTCAAATAATGTTATGGGTTCTTTTACGTTTTTATCTCAAAACTGATATAAACTATTTTAACCATAAAAAACAATAGAAAGAACAACACATCGTAAAACAAAAATGAACATAGGTTGGATTATCATGGATATAACAATAAACAATATACTACAAAACTTATTTAAATTAACTTCTTAAAAAAATAAGAATTAATATTATGACGGTTAACGCGCACATTTGGCCAAACGAAACAAAAGGAAAAAAAGCAAATGAAAGAGAGAAGGTGTGAAGATCAAACCAACCCTAGTTTAGTGAGCCACGTTAATGCCTATATTGTAACGATACGTTCTTTTGTTGTTAACCTAGCTTCAAGTGCTTGAATTAACATAAAACTAAAAATCATAAAAATAAATAAATAAAGAGTAAACTGCTATTTTCGTCCCTGAATTTTGGTTGAATTTGTCATTTCAATTCAAAAATTTTTTTTTGTCATTTCAATCACTGTAGTTAATCAAATGTTACCATTTTCATCCACTCTACTTACACCGTTAAAACCTCGTTAAAATTCCGTTAAATATGAGGGTATTTTAGTTTTTTTGATCACCCTAATTATCCAATTAAAACAAATGAATCAATTAATATTCAATTAAAACTAAAAAACACATGAAACGACTAGTGAGACCAGACACTTCAATTTAAAAGTTTCGATTAACTCTAACTCATGTTGTTCGATTGAGGTCTGTCGTGTGATTTCAATTAATCTTCACGTCTTATTCGAACTATACCGTTATTTGATTGAGGTTTGTTATATGATTAAGGTTTGTTGTTGACATGCTTTATTTGATTAATGTCTTTGATTGAGGTATTTGAGCGCGACAATAGTATACCTCAATAAAATAAAACATGACAACAGTAGACCTCAATCGAACAACAATGCACGTTCAAACAAAACGTGAAACGTGAAAATTAATTGAAATCTCACAGCAGACCTTAATCGAATGACATGTGTTAGAATTAAACGAAGCGACCGGTCTCACGAGTCGCTTCATGTGTTTTTTAGTTTTAATTGAAATTTAATTGATTAATTTGTTTTAATTGGATAATTAGTACGTTGAAAAAGACTAAAATACCCTTATATTTAACGGGGTTTTAACAAAGTTTTAACCGTGTTAGTGAAGTGGATGAAAATGATAATATTTACTAAATTACAGTGACTGAAATGTCAAAAAAAAAAAAATTTGAATTGAAATGACAAAAAAAAAATCTTTCTACTCTAATAAAAGAGTATCTTAGGGTGACACGTGGCGGCACCACATTCACTCTCACCAAAATTTTCCCGCTTCTCTCTTCTATTAAATAATTACCTTAATTATCAATAATATTATCTAACTTTTTTAGAACAAAAATAGTTTTTTTAATAAATTTAAAAAAGATCTTCTCATTAATGTTATTTTTAAAAATTAATTTTTATAAAATAAGAAATTTTTACAAAACAATCAAACTTTTTTAACATTAGTGTTTTTAAAAGTTAATCTCTATAAACAAAAAACAATTAAAATTGAAATTTATAATAAGAAAATTTTTAAAAATGATATTTTTAATACGGTTTGTTTTGAAACAAAATATTTATTATTTTTTTCGGAAAAAGAAGTTTTAAGCCAAAAGTTTAAAAAGTTGATATAATTGTTTTATTACGTATTGTTCTTACTATACGTAATTTCAATTATATTTTATCGTAAAATATTGTTTTATACTTATAAACTTTTATTATATTTAATATTTTATTTGTTCAACCCGTGTAATACACGGGCTTACTAAAGCTAGTTTTACTTATAAATAAATAAACCATCTCATGCGTGCCACACAATAATTAATTCATAAAGTAAAAAGGTGAGGACACTGTATTGAATTTAAAAGTTAGGCAAGCAAAGACCGAAGCATGCATGATTAAAAAACTTACAAGTTGCTATGTTTATATTAAAACATATATAATAAACGTGTAGAAATATATTATGTTTCTAAATATATATCATATTTAAACCCTGAAACATAGATATAATGAGCATGTTGCAAGGATATTTTTTTAATTTCAAAATACAATATAGCTTAAAAATAAACAATAATAACAAAATAAAAATTTTGACCAGAAAATACTTGTTATGTGAAATGTGATATCATATTTAAACCCTGAAACATAGATTTAAAGAGCATGTTGCAAGGATATTTTTTGAATTTCAAAATACAATATAGCTTAAAAATAAACAATAATAACAAAATAAAAATTTTGACCAGAAAATACTTGTTATGTGAAATGTGATAATTACAAGTGTATATTTAGCTAATCATTTACTATGTAGTAAATTATATGCATATAATATACACCACACACAATTGCTAAACTTATATTACTATTATTCATCTCTTTTATATATACACACACAATAACGTAATACCACGTAAAAACGGAAATTGATTTGTTATACATTATTAAAATCATTTCTAATATATCTATAATATTTTTCTTGAAGATAATTTATCCTATACGATAATGGGTAGAATAGACAATACCATCACCATCCTAAATACATATATAAATGTAAGCTTGTTTCAAACATATATATTTCATTGAATCAACTTCTTAGGTCTTCGTTTACGAGAGAAGAAGTAAGCACCACTTAAAACCACATCAGATAATGGTTAAGCTTGCCAAATCACATATTACTATCTTATGTATAACAATTCTAGCATTGCTCATGACTCATGAGTGTAAGTTTTCGTCATCTAATTACTTCTCTACTTTTGCAATTTCTTTGATAAAATCATAACTGATGCCGTTTTAGCTTTATAGGTAGCAAAAATGAAGTCATCAATATCAAAGCAATGATTTCACAGGTTTGTCCTCCCACTTGTTCAAAGGCAAGACAACGTTTGTTGTGGTGTTGTTGTGGTGATTCAAAGTCGTGCATGAAGAGTCCGACTGATTGTGACGACAATTGCGCCAGAATTAGAAAATCTTGTTGTTAAAATGCGTTTCTTATCATTTTCCGATGATAATATTATATAATAAAGTAAATAAGAGTCGTTTAAGTTTGTTTTGACATTTCAATCTTTTTATAATAAATATTGGTAGTTTTGATATTTACTTTTTTTTTTCCATGAATGACGAAAGTTTTATTTATATAAACTCTGCAACTATGAAACTAGACATGAAGAGTATTGAAATTTTGCTTTTTGGATCGTGTTTTAAGCATGATTTAATTTTTATTGTTACACTCATTCCATACTTAGTCAAATTCTTTTGCCCTTCTATTATATGATAGGCATCGGTCTCGGATCTCATATACCAACAACTAGGGCTGTAATTTTCAATATGATTCGAAATATGACATAAAAACGACAAAGAACAAATGAGGTTTTACATGCTTAATAATTAGGTAATATTCAACTTAACTTGTTTAATCATTTTAATTAAGCATGTTTACCTACTAACCCATTACCACCCTTTTAACCCACTAACTTGTCTAATATGTTTACAAATTTTTTACAACCTAGTTACAATCCATCAACCCTTGTCTCGTTTAGATAATTAAACAAATTAAAAGCTCATGTTTAGGTTATAGAATGTCTTTTACACAAACATATATGGTCATTTTCAGGTTCACCAATTTAACCCGGCAACATGAAACCAGAAAAGTAACATGATTAACATCCCTTGGTGTAACTTGTCGATGCGTAAATGATCTAAACATGTAAAAACCACACCAAGCGATATGTGATCCTATTTATGTTATTACACACAAAGAGAAAAATAAATGAATAAATAAAACCTACAAATGCACATCACTAAAAGGCTAATTCTAAACTAGAGACCAAATTACGAGGGTTAAAAGTGGCATGTGAGTCCTAGACTTGCCCGGGGAGGCGTCACGCTTCAGATTTACTCATAAGCATGTGGCGCAACCGATATTACAAAAAGCAACGAATCTTGAACATTGGAGAGTTGTTTTAGCCTTATTGAAAGCTAATAGTTTGTGGCAAAAGAGTCTAAATGTTTATTTGAGCTAATTAAGGAACTTGAATATTTGGGCCATATTATTTCGAATATACAAGAGGGTAGCTACCAATCCTTCCAAGGTCAAATCAATACAAGATTGGCCTTTATCTACTATTCTTAGACAGCTCAAAGGGTTTTTATAACCGGTTCTTATAAGAGATTAGTAAAACTATGGGAGTATAGCTAAGCCTTTAAATTAGATGCTCAAAAAAGAGGCTTTTTCTTGGGCCTCAAGAAGCTACCTAAGCTTTTGCAGACTTAAAGGTATTAATGAGTCAATCACCTGTGTTGGCTTTATCATATTTTCATAATACTTTTTTCATGTAAACTGATGCCTCAAGTTATTGTATAAGGGCTCTGTTCAGGGGCGGACCTATGTTAAGGGGGGAGGGGGCAGCTGCCCTCCGTAAAAAAAATTTAGTGTTATATCTATAGTACCTAATAAAATAAGGTTTTTTTTACCAATTGGCATTCTT
The DNA here is from genome assembly GCA_025506415.1 of Flaveria robusta. NCBI lineage: Eukaryota > Viridiplantae > Streptophyta > Magnoliopsida > Asterales > Asteraceae > Flaveria > Flaveria robusta. The sequence continues at coordinate 20,728,121 of CM046466.1, forward strand.
TTAAACTATCTTTTTGACACTTGTCATTTTATTAAACATCTTCATTTAATTTTTCCTCCAAAAGGGTATTATAGTAGTTTAAACATTCAAACTAATTTTTCTCTCTTAATAAAAATTAATTTTTATTAATTGATACATTTCTCTCTCTCATCTATATTTTGTAAAATCAAACTATGTTTTTAAAAACAAATTTTATTAAGAAAATTAAAAATCACATCTTTTTATTAAATTAAAAAATAATTAAAAAAACAAAATTTTTATATAATATAACATTTTGCAAAACACTAAACACTTTGAAACAAAATATTTTAAATAGATCATCTTTAAAAAAAATTATAAAAATATAAAAAAAATTATAAAAGCAGTTTTATTAAAACAACCAGAATAATTATAAAACCAAGTTTCTAATAAACAAGATTTTTATAAACAATAATTTTTTTATAAAAAATCTAAAAACGAATGTTTAAAAGTAAGACTATTTAGATAAGAGAGTTAAAAAATAGTATAATTATTTTATTTTTTAAACTATTACGTATATATAATTTTAATCATATATTATATTAAAACATCGTACTGTAACTATTCGTGTTTATTACCAACTATAATCCGTTTAATAAATGGGTTCTAACCTATCTATTTATCTATATATCTATCTATCTATAACAAAGAAAACTTGAAATAAAACTTGACACAATTGTAAGTTTTATCATACTAACTTTCTTATTTATATTTATTATTAATTAATAATATTGAATACTAATTTTACTCATACCATTTTTAAATTAAAAATTATATAATTTAATAAATTAAAACTTATTTCTTTATTAAAAACACACTTTTTTAAAAACAAAAGTTTTATAAAATACTAAACACAACAATTATTTTTAAAATAAATTCATTTTTTAAAACAAAATATTTAAAACCCACATATCTTTTATAGAATAAAAGATTAAGAAAAATATATTATTTTTTATTTACTTAAAGTAACTATCTATATGTAATTATAATCATATTTTATCTTTAAACATGGTTTTATAATTCATAAATTTTTATTACTAATTATTTAGTATTTTATTTATTCAACCCGTGTAATACACGGGGTACTAACCTAGTATATATATATATATGCGAAAATCCCGAGCGCCCCCTTTAAAATTATGTAATCGTCCCACTTTTGACCCCCATGAAAAAAATTCCTGGGTTCGGCATTGGCTCTGTTGATGCTAGAAATAGGACGTGATAGCCTTTTTAAGTAAGGCATTGTCTCCCAAGAATCTATTGTTTTTTGCTTATAAAAAAGAACTATTGGTTATTATTCATGAAGTACAGAAATGATACTCTTACTTAATATCATAGGAAACGGATGTTAACCCGTATTTATTGTGATAACCTGTTAACCATATACCAACCATTGATTTAATGATGGTTAACATCAACCATTGATTTAATAAATAAAAGTTAAGATTCTAAATGAATGGTAGAGATCACATTCGGGCAATTTAGTTGTTCTACCATTTGTACTTGACCTGACAACTTTTATTAATTCATTTTCTTCCTTTCTAAAATATATTTTCTTTCTAAGATACACACACATAAATGAAGTTGGTTTGATGATGAAGATGGTTTAGATAAAGCAGGTTCAATGATGAAGATGAAGCTTCGATAGCCGATTAGAAGAATGTTCAATGATAAAATGAAGCTTCGACGGGCCACGACGAAGATGCTCTTTGATGTCACTCGTTTTTTAGATCTGTTCGTTTTTCAGACCCGTTCAATTTTTATGTTGCTTATCATCTTTTATTTGTAAGATTCACATTCAATCTCTCCACCCTTTACATATAGCGACGATTTCGACCAGGTACATTGACACTTGCAAGCTTATTCATAGTAGAATACAAAAATTTAAGATGATGGAAGAGTAGTTGTTTTTGGGAAGATGATGTTCATTTGGGTTTTATATTTGTTTCTTTTTAAATAAGGGTAATTTTTTAATGTATTGCCCCTGTTACAGTATAGTAATAATTTATTATATTAGCATAGTAACCAGGTTACTCAATATTTCATCTAGTTTATTTTTTTACATTATAGATCTATGATGTAAAGCTTACAATTTGTAGTTGTTTGCCAAATCTGGTTGTTTGTGATGAAATTAGTTATACATATGTTGTTTACATATTAAATTTGTGTTGTCTGTTTAATTCTTTTTCATTGTTCTTATGGTTTTGAATGAACAAAGTTTGATACAGTAGTTATTATAGTGAGTTAAGTTTAATGTTAATGTTTGTTAAGATGGTGTAGTTATAGTCTAAGTGTTTGTTACACTAGTCTTATAGCATAATTGTTCATCACATTGATGTAAGTGTTTTGTTATACTGATGTAAGTTATTATTTCAGTAGTGTAGTTACAATGTATATGTTTGTTACAGTGGTGTTAAATCATACTTGTTCATCTTACTAACTTATATAATTTTTTGTTTTATGTAATAGTGTAATTTTAATATCATTACATCAATGTATCTTGGTTGTTACACCAATGATGTAATTGATGTTACAACATATTTGTTCATCACATTGATGTAATTGTTCTTTACATTGATAAAAATTTTTGGCAAATGTAATAAGTTTTATGGTGTAATTTTTATAAGAAATAAATTACTATAAAAATGTTATGGATGTATAAAAAATTAGGGGATAACCATTTTTTAAAAAATTGAAAATGTAGGTGGTCTTGTCACCATCATATTAAATCTGACTTTTTTGAGTGATGGTAAAATATCCAAAATACCCTTCTCATATAAAATAAAGTTGTGTACACATGGCAACACCTCATACAACTTGATGGAGATCAATGGTTATGATTTGGGTAACGGGTTATCGCAATAAAGGTGGGTTAACAACCGTTCCTTCCCCTTACTTAATAAACGAACATTTTTTTAATCAAAACATATGTGCGTATTCTTAAGCCTCTTCTTGATGACAAAATTGCTAATCCTTTTTAGAAGAAATAGTCGATTTTCTAAACAGATGGGTCATAGCTATGATATTGTATACAAGAAGGTTTTTCAAAATAAGGCTACATATTCACTATCAAGACTATGTAATGGAGAACTTATCTAGATGATTGTGTCTAACATTAGTTCTTCGTTAATGGACTCTATTACAACCATTTAGTCTTCTGATCCTGATTTAGTGATGCTTAATTTTGAATTATAGCTAGATCAAACTCTCATCCTCACTTGGTCTTTAATCAGCTAAGAAGAAAAAGGAAACTGATGGTGGGAAATAAAAAGTCTCTTAAGCATCAAATTCTTTCTTGCATGCTTAATTCCCACAACATCAAATTCTTTTTTGCATGCTTAATTCCCCACAAGATGGTCATTCTTGCGTGTTATTGCCATAATCCAATATGTTACTCATTGTTTTATAGGCTTAATATGCAAAGGAAAATTAAATTACATATTCAGGAATGTCAAGTTTGTCAGCAATATAAGACTGATAATGCATCATATCTAGGACTATTATAGCCTTCTCCAATTCCTAATAGATATAGCAAGATAATGGTATGGATTTCACCGAAGGTTTGCCTAAATATAAAGGTAGGGATGTCATATTGGTGGTAGTTAACATGTTGAGTAAAGGAAGCCACTTTATTCCTTTGACCTATCCAGTCATTTTTGTTATACTAGCTCAAGCATATTTAGATCAAGTTTATATATGAAACAAGTCCCCTGATTCTATTGTTACTGATACAGTCAAGAATTTTTTATTTATGGGAAAAATGCATAAATGGTCTCAATGGTTTGACCAAATTACATGATTGGTCACCCACACTTTGAAAATTGCAAAGTTAGTAAAAAAATTTATGTATTTATTGATTAGTCCTTAATTTTTTACAAAAGTGCAAATTTAGTTCAAACTTTTATGTGTGCGTTGCACTATTGGTTCCTAAAATTAAATTTAAAAGTTAGTTTAAATTTTATGAAATACATAAAAAAATTAATGAATTTAGTGCTAGGGACCAAACATGTAATGGTCACATAAAAGTTTGGACTATCATTGCAATTTTTAAAATTTAAGGACCAAACATGCAATATGATTAAAACACTAGGACCATTTATGCAATTTTCTTTTTGGAAATATTTAAAACCTTATAAGGGCTGGAATAGAGGCTGTCAAGTTCCTATCATCATTGGTCTTATGGCTAGACTAAGGTTCTTAATCGTTAAATAAAATCTTATTTGAGGTGCATGTGCTTTGATAAGCCTGTAGAGTCGGACAATTGTGACCGGTTTAAAATATTAGCATCACAAGGTTTATAGTTTAGTCTCGTGATATGGAGTCATAGTATTTGTGGCTCGTGTTGTTTAAGGAGATATAAGTTTGTGACCTTTCAAATTATGTGAAACCATAATTATTGTGATCTACTTTAGTGTAAAGGTGGGTAATATAAAAAACAATGTTTTATACACTAGTGTGTTATGTTGTGGATAACAATTATTTTTAATTTAATCATGTGATGTTGTTATTGACATGTACATGCTTTACAAGTACTTATGCAGGATCAGTTTTTATCACTCAACACAAGTATTGTCTCTCGAACTCACAAAGTCACTCAATTAGATGAAACAGAATCTCTTAAGAGTTGATAATAATATACTAAGTAAGCAAAACATAGAAAGATAATTTTCAAGATACTTGTATATATTATTTCTCAACTCAAAGTTACAAGACTCTTTCAAGCATGTTTACAGAGTTACAATGAGAAACTATATATACTACTATCTACAGTCGGTTATACTTTGATACCAGCTGAAAACTTACAACTAAAGCAACTACTACATTGCTAAAGGTAAGGTATCCTAGATAAAATACTATCTAAGATTTGGTAGTCATGACATGTCCATGACTTACCTTTGTCACCAACTAAAGTTGGTAATTGTATAAACTGATAAGGAATGAACAGTGAAATAATGTATGGTCAACTATATGGGCGTGGGAAAGCGCCATGCAGTGTATCAGAGATTGCAGTGGATCTGTCAGAAGGACCATACTTATATCCACTGGTTCATAGTAGGTTCTTGAGAAGGTTAAGTTCTTCCGAAGCCACTTATACTTCTGAAGAGTCTACTTCTTCTAAGGCTTGATGATCTTTATACTTCGGAAGTCTTTGTCTTGAACTATTCTAAGTGTTGAACTTCGGAAGAAGGAAGACTTTGTTTTCGGAAGTTGAGTTTCTCTTCGGAAGCTCTTTCAGCCTTGACTTTCGGAAGTTCACCTTTTGCCTTTGGAAGTTCTTTATCAGCTGCACCAAAAATGTTCTAAGTGTTTGTTTTGGTTGCACCAGCCTTACTTGATCAAACAAACTCTCCCTAGGCTGAGCCTTACTTGATCCAACAAACTCTCCCTAGGCTGATGCTACCAAAACTTTACTTGTTTCTTCTTCTCAAAACTTTCAACACTAAAGAAAGAAGATATTTATCTGTTTCCTTATTCTTTCCAGAAGTAGTGCTGAGAAGTTTGTACAAATCACATAGATAGGAGATCCAGTCTGTCACTTTGGATGATATGTACCCTTTGTTGTGTCCCTCTGAAGAGAGTTAGTTGACGAGAGGTGTAGTCATCCTCCCATCTAACTATGGATTCCAATTTAGTGCCTTCAACCATTTGAAGAAAGGCTTTGCCTTTAGTTGCTGACCCTTCTTTTTCATCCTTCTCTCTCAGCTTCAACTCTTCTTCAATCTTGGCCCTTGCAGTTAGTTCAGCCAGATGAAGGCTGCTTAGATGATTTCTGATGTGAGCAGCTACCTCAGAGTTGGAGGGATTGGAGAATGGTTTTTCTGCTAACTCAGCAATATCAAATCTGTTTAAGTGTAGCAGAGAGGTGGCATTATGCCTGTTGATCTCACCATTCTCTCTTTCCATAACAAAGTTGTGAGAAGAGTCTTCGAACCTCCACTGGACTATCTTCTTCCTAGGAGCAAGAGGCTGGGATGGTAGTCTGTCTTCCCTCCTGGTGTCCAGCAGAGTCACCAGCCTTCTTCTTAGCATCTTCTCTTCTTCTTCAAGAGAGTCAAAGTTAGTTGCCAAGAGTTTGAGAGCTTGGTCCAGTGTTCCTCTAGGCAGATCAAGGAATTGTTCTCTTGTGAGGGAACATGAGGAGTCATCAATGAAGGTTAGTTTGATGGACCCCTCCTCACAAGAGATATCGCTCAGAGTAGTACATTTGATGAGCTTCCTCTTGATCTCCTTATACTCTTCCAAGGTCAGACGTTTAGAGGGTTGAGAGGATGACTTAGGTGGTTGTTGGGTAGTTGATGGTTGGGTTCTGGAGAGTGTTTTGGGTTTGAGAATAAGTAGTGGTGGTGGTTGTTTTGATGGAATGGGTGTTGTAGAGGGTATGGTTGATGGTGTGGGTTCAGGGGTGTAAGGTTCAGTGGTTGGTTAGGTTTTGATGGGGAAAAGAAAAGGAACTGGTTCAGGTTGAGATTGCGGGATTGGTGTTGGTTTAGAAGTCATCCCCTGTACTCTTCTGTACATCTTTTTCCTTCTACCTGAGCGAATGTCAGCCTTGATGTCACTGACATGTCACTGCAGGGTCTTTTCCGACATGGTGCCAACTTGCCTGCCGGAGAAGCCATGGGCCCTGAGATAATCTTTCATCCAGGCTTTATCACCTATCTTCTTGACAGCCACAAGTTGAGCTTCTTCCTCTTTCTTCTTCTTTTCTTTCAGCTTTTCCCTGGCAGCCTTCTTTCTCTCTTTCTCTATTTGATCTTGTTCCTTCTTGAAAAGTCACAAGATCGTGTCATTGTTGTGAGGAGTTAGTTCCTCAAGAGAGAATCCCCTAGAGCTTAGGAAAGCTATCCTTTCACTCCCAAGCTGTTGGTCAGCTTCTTCTTTCTTTCTCAATCTTTCTTCCTCTAAGGCTAACCTTGCTGCCTCTTTTTGTTCTTTCCGCAGAAGGGTTGCCTTTTCCAACTCAACCAATTCCTCAAGTGGTAAGAGGAGCACATCTTCACTAGCAGCTCCCAAATTGACAAGTCTGTCAATGATCTCCACCCTTCTTTGATTGTTGATAGCCTCCCGGTTGGCTACAGCTGCTTTGCTACTTGCAGCTAGTAGCTTCCCAGAGGGGAGTCTACCCTTTCTTCTTAGTTTCTCCAACCTTTCCTCCTCTAGAAGTTCTTCCACGGTCAACTTCCACTTTCCTTTAATGTCTTCGAAAGTTTGAGACTTTGGAGGTTCTTGTGAAGAGGTTTCAGGTTGGTGGGAGGCATGTGGTGATGATGGTGTTTGAGTGAGAGGTAAGTTGAGAAAGTCCTCACTATTTACCTCAGATGCTAGTTCAAGGATTGCATCTGTGATAATTAGATCATCAGGCAGGGAGTATAACCCTTCCGCAGCTTGCACCTCAGCTTCGGAAGATTGGACTGGTTCTTCCGCAACTTTGACTTCAGCTTCGGAAGTTTGTGGGATTGAACTATCTGTCCCAACTGTTTTGGTTGCTGGGCCATCAGTCCTCATATCCCTTTCGAAATCAATCTTGGGTTCAATATGGACCTTAGGTTGACCAACTTCCTTGACAGTGGTAGATGGTGCATTCAACCTTTGAAGCTCTTCAGCCCCAAAGTACGCCACAGCGACATCCAGACTCGGCTGTTCAAAAGAAGATCCTATCAGGAACTTGGTTAAGAACCTGCTTAAATCTTTGAGCATCCTTGGGTCCATTTGAAGGATGATTGGAGGAGGCTCCGGGAAAACACGGTTGATTGCTGAGCAGGATATCTAGAAGACAGTGTAGAAAAAGCTAAGCTTTGAGGCTCCACATATGCTTGTCTCTGAACATTCTCCCCTTTTTTGGTAGCATCATCTTGAGAGGTAGATGAGCTAGAGGAGGAACTCAGAGAGACTTGGACAGGTACATGCCTAACAGATCTCACAATCTGTTTCTCAGCTAGTTGAGCCTTGAGATTTTCAATCTCAAGTTGCTGAGTGGCAGACCTATTCTCTAAAGTCCTAACCCTGGATTCAAGGTTTGAGACTTTAGAAAGTAGGTCTTGAATGATGAGTTGCATACTTCCCTCATCTTCTTTAGAAGAATCATGGGGAGATGAGGTAACATACCTAGTATGTTCATCCTCACCACCAGATGTGGTTTCTTGGCGCCCTGGTTTCCCTTGCTTAATGATGTCTCTTTCAAAGTCATCAAAAGGCATGGTTGCCGTAGATTTAGTCTCAGATATGTTACCACTGTCCTGAGGGCCCAATGAGACACCTTCAGTAGTGGCAGCTGAATCTACATGAGTCCCTTCCACACCAGGGGAACTCACCTTAGTTTGGGTTAGCTAACGGGGGCTAGAAATCAGAGATCTCTCTAGGCTCAGTTGATCCTTAGAGAGGTGTTATGGATCAACTTCATTGCCTTGAAGAGACATGAGTTCTTCATCAGCACTAATAAGAAGGTCAGTAAAGGATAAGAAGGTTAAGCCTAATGACCAGGGACTTTGATCAATGTCTAATAGCATTGAGCCTATGATGGGCTGTCCCTTTTTGGCTATTCAGGAGAATGTTGAGACTCAACCTGAAGGTTTTCAGCTTGGGTTTGGGGCTCGTGGGATTAAGACTGAGGAGACTCAATACCCATATTGAGGTCAATTGTGAAGGAAGGTGAGACCTCAGACTGAGTGGGGGGCCATGTTTCAACTCTAGCTTTTTTGGGTAGAATAGGGGGAACTTGTTCAATCAGAGGAGATTGAACAAGGGTTCGGTTGGGGCGTCTCTGATATGTGATCTTTATGGGGTGAGAAGGAAGAGTTGGCAAGGTGGTGGTTATTGCTGGTGTGGGTTCATCACCTGTGGGGTTAACAGGGATGTCACGAGGAGCCATTGGCTCAATCATACCTGGAAGTAGCTCCGTGTGTCTTCTAGTAAAGTTGGTTGATACCCTCTTCAACACCTTGAAGATGGTCGGCCTCATGTGAGGGACAGTAAGAGCAGCTGCACAAACAAGCTTACTCTGATCCAGCTCAAAGTTGATTATGTGCTGAATGAACCTGGGATACATGTAGAAAGTCTCCCTTTGAAGATTTCCCATCAGATTGGTCAGCACAAATCTTGAATAGTTGAAGCGGAGGCCTTTCACCAACCCATGAACTAGGCATCCTAGGTCATAAGGAATTTGATCCCAACCCCGAGACTTATGTGACAGGCAGTGAAGGACTATGTGAAGCAGGAATTTCAGTAGTAGGAGAAATTAAATTTGTACACCGTGGACCTATTCACATCACCACCATATCCCATCTGGGTATATGTATCATCTAGGTCTGTTTAGGGGAATTCCGTAGGAGAGCCTTCATCATGAAGCTCGAGATGCTCCCTGATGATTTGTTCTGATATGATCAATTCTTAACCACAAACGCTTGACCTAATCACTCGCTCCTCGTTCAGGGTTACAATCTGACCATTCCCCCAGAACTCAGCCATTTGGTTTGAGTAAACGGTGGGGTTGACAGTTAGGGCAGTGAAGTAGGTTGATTGGTTAAGGAAGTGGATGATTTCGGCAAAGTCAGCATCCTTAGAAGAGTCAAGGAGTGCGACTTGATTGTGCTGAGGGTTTAGTGCTATTTTTGGGGAAAGTTACAGAGGAAGAGAGGTTGATTTTGGAAGTAAAACTAGAGATGAAGGAAACTCAGGGCTGTGAAATTGGTAAAAAGATTAAAAGGATAGATCGAAAGTATTTAAATGGGTGAAATGGCGGATGGATAAGGTGAAATGACAGTTTGGGGTAAGATGTGACAATGGCGGTAAGGTTAAATTCATTTAAAATATTCCGACATCATTAATAAAATCTTTGCCTTTTTCAGAGTGGGGCCCAAAAGATTTCCGTTACACAGTAAAGTTTTCTTCCGAGGGTAAAAGCTTTTCCGAAGGTAATCTTCTTCCGAAGCTAAACTTGCTTCCAAAGGTAAATTTATTTAATTTACTTTACTTCTGAGAGTAAGAAGGCCTTCCGAGTGAAGAAGCTTATTAAGTTTCGGAAGTAGATTTGATAACTTATCAAATGCTTCTTCCGATACTAAAAGCTCTTCGGAAGATGATATTAACCTTGGAGGAATTATCCTTCGGAAGAAATGTAAGACATTTTCCGAGGGTTAATTTCTCTTCGGAAGAACTCTCACTTAGTAAAATTTTGAAGTAAAACTTTTTGTAACAGGGCTTTAATTGTATTGACAAGAACAAGACACAAATTTTAAAAGGGTTTTCAACTGAGATACACTAATCAATGTTTATCATCCCAATAGCCGTAATAAGATACCTAAATCTTTGTTCATCAAATGCCTTGGTGAACAAATCAGCATATTGTTCATTTAAATCAACTTTGACTAGTTTAATCAGGTTTTTCTCATGAATATCTCTAATGAAATGGTACCTGATATCAATGTGCTTTGTCTTGGAATGCTTGACTGGATTTTCTGTAATAGAAATGGCACTCTTGTTGTCAATGTGGATAGGAGTCTCCATGATGTTGAATCCATAATCAAACATCTGGTTTTGAATCCACAGCAGCTGAGCACAGCAACTAGTAGCAGCAATGTATTCAGCTTCAGTAGTTGATGTTGAGACACAGGATTGCATCTTGCATTGCCATGAAATTATCCTTCCACCAAGAAATTGACATCCTCCTGATGTTGATTTCTTGTTGATGTTGCAGCCACCATAGTCACTATCAGTGTATCCATAAAGATTGAAGTTGTTGTTCCTTGGATACCTGAGACCTAGTTTAGGTGCTCCTTTGAGATATCTGAGGATTATCTTGGCAGCAACTAGATGAAACACCTTTGGAGCAGCCTGATATCTTGCACAGATGCAGGTTGCAAACATGATATCAGGTCTACTTGCTGTGAGATACATCAGAGATCCAATGATTGCCCTATACTGATGTTGATCAGTATCCTCCCCCTTAGAGTCAGTACAAAGATTGTGATTTCTGGGTATGGGAGTCTTCGCTGGCTTGCAATCTTTCATATCAAATCTTTCTAAGATGTCTTGAACATACTTAGATTGATTGATATAGAACCCTTCTTTCATCTGTTTTACCTGAATTCCAAGGAAAAAGTCCATTTTTCCCATAGAACTCATTTCAAATTTCTTCTTCATAATGCTCTCAAAGTCCTTACACATTTGGTCATTTCATGAACCAAATATGATGTCATCAACATAGACTTGTACGAGCAGAATGTCTTTCCCAGACTTTCTTATGAATAAAGTCTTGTCAATGGTACCTCTGGTGTAACCATTTTTCAGGAGAAACTGAGACAGAGTCGCGTACCACAGCCTAGGTGCTTGGTGCAGCCCATAGAGAGCTTTATCCAATTTGCACACATAAGTGGGGTGCTGTGGGTCTTCAAATCCTGGAGGCTGGCACACATAGACTTCTCTGTCTATATTCCCATATAGAAAGGCGCACTTTACATCAAGCTGGTAGACTGTAAAGTTCTTGGATGCTACATAAGCAAGAAATATCCATACTGCTTCAAGTCTTGCAACAGGTGTAATGACATCAGCGTAATCAATTCCTTCTTCTTGCGTGTACCCTTGAACTACCAGTCTTGCTTTGTTCTTGATGATCAGGCCTCTATCATCTCTCTTGTTCCTGAATACCTATTTGGTGCCTATTGGTACTTGACCGGATGGTAGAGGACATAGGTTCCAAACCTTTTGTCTTTTGAATTGAAGCAATTCTTCTTGCATTGATTCAATCCAGCTACTATCTTTCAAGGCTTCTTCTACCTTTTTTGGCTCCATCTGCGATAAGAAGCATAAGTACAAGCAGACATGCCCATAGTGAGTCTGTCCCCTTGTTCTCACACTTTCAGAAACATCTCCAATGATGTTCTCAGCTGGGTGAGTGTTATGAATCCTGAGCCTAGGAATTACATCCAGTTGCATGGATAGATCCAAATTGGACATATGTTGCTCAGGAACCTGAACATTTGGTCCAGCTGATGCCTCACGTTCATTCAATGAGGACTGATTGAATGAAGGAGAGATAGCATCAATATTAGTTGGCTGTGAAGCAGCATCAATAGTTGCTTGTTCCTTCAAAATGCTGCTTCCATCATCTTGGTGTTGTTCATTGTCACCGGATGAGTTTTGAGGCTCACTTTTATTGAAGCTCCACTAGTTCTTGAGACAGATATGCTATCAGATCTTCCAATTAAAGAAGCTTGATTTTCAACATTTCTTGGAGAACTTGGAAGAGGTCTGGGTAACTCAAACAGTTGATCATCATCAGAATCACTTTGAGTACCTATTTCAGCTGAAACATTCTCACAAGAAGGTTTAGAATAGTTTGGAAATAATTCTAAATCAAAGATATGATCACGTCCATTCCCCTTAACACAAGGAGTGTGCTCATTAACAACAATGTTGGATGATTCCTCAAATTGTTGATTTTTAATGTTGTAAACTCTATAGGCAATAGAGTTGGAGGAATATCCAACAAAGATAGCATCATCCGACTTTTCAGCAAATTTTGCCAAATTGTCCTTTGTGTTAAGTATGGTACACCTGCTGCCAAAGGACCTGAGAAAGCCAATGAACGGTGGCCTCTTATTCCATAGCTCATAAGGGGTCTTTCCATGTGGCTTAACAACAAGAACTCTGTTCTGCACATAGCATGCAGTGCTGACTGCCTCTGCCCAGAATGTTAGAGGCAGCTTTGAATCAGCTAACATAGTTCGAGCAGCCTTAATAAGTGTCTTATTTCTCCTCTCAGCAACACCATTTTGTTGAGAAGTTCTAGGAGCACTATATTGTCTGGCAATCCCTTTTGAGTTACAGAATGAGTCAAGAACTTGATTCTTAAACTCAGTCCCTTGATCACTTCTTATGATCTTAACCTTGTGATCAATTTGATTTTCGATTTTAAGAATAAAAGATTTTAAGGTTTCAGCAGTTTCATCTTTAGTTCTTAAAAAGAATACCCAAGTAAATCTAGTAAAATCATCAACGATCACATGGCAGTATGATTTCCTTCCAATGCTCATTATACTTGTGGGACCGAAAAGATCCATGTGCAATAAGTGTAATGGAGTGTCGATAGAGTTAACTATTTTGGATTTATGAGATGCTCTGTGTTGCTTTCCTTTCAGACATGCAACACAGTTATCTTTGCTAATAAATTCCTTTTTAGGCAAACCATGTACCAAGTTATTTTTAACCAATTTATTCATGGTTTTAAAATTTACATGACACATTCGTTTATGCCATAAAGTTGACTCATCATCATTAGCTTTGAAAAGAAAGCATGACACTTCACCTAATGGGGAAGCATTGTTCATATCCAGCTTGTACATATCCCCTTTTCTAGGAGATCTAAAAAGCACCAATTCCTGAGGAATTGTCATCCCAGGTTTGAGGATAATGCACTGATGTTCTGTGAAAAGCATTTGGTGCTTTTGATCACAAAACTGAGAAACACTCAAAAGATTGTGTTCAAGCTATTTGACAAAGTTTACTTTGTCAATTCTTAACTTGCCGGTGGATACACTTCCTCTGACAAAAATGTATCCTCCAGCAGAAATGTATCATCCAGCCTCACCTCCAAATTGAACAGGACCTCTATCAAAATATTGAAATTGTTGAATAAGAGATATGTTCCCTGTCATGTGCCTGGCATCCACTATCTACAATCCATACATTGTCGTTTTTATCATGTAGATGTCCCTGCACATAAGGTGAAGAAGTTAGTTTTTATTGGAAACCCAAGCCTTGCTGGTCTTGGGCTTTTCTAATGATGAGGATTTAATTGAACCAAAATGTATGCATGGGGGTTCAATAGATGTTTGTGAAAAGGAGGTTTGGGCTGCAGCATCTTGTTTGAGCTTCCAATCCATTCCTTGGCTGATCAATATAGATGAGTTTGATGAAGCTTGGGCAGCATGGCATACTTCCGAAGCTTCTTTCTTCTCGGAATAAGCTTTCCTCACCTCTTCTTCCAAAGCAGTCTTCTTTTCTGAATGTTTCAAAGGAGCTCTTTTGTTCCTTTGAATTTTCTTAGCCTTGTCTTCCGAAGCTATTTTCCCTTCGGAAGAATGAGTTTCTTCCGAAAGCAACTTTGCTTCGGAAACAAGCTTTCCTTTCCTCATCACTTGAACCATGTGATAGGGTCCAAATGTGAAGCCTTCTTTGACTTTTTCTTTAGCCATATGGTTTTGCAGACCACACATTATGCATGCAATGTTAACCTTTGGGGGATGTGAAGACTGTTGTTTCTTGTTCTTCTTGTTTTCATCAACGGTCTTCCCCTTTAACTTCTGATCCTTTAGCTGGACAGGGGTGCTGGTATTACACTCCTTTCCAGGATCAGAATTTCCAACCACCTGGAACCCGGCTGAAATGAACACACCCTTTTGTTTTGGGTCTATCTTTAGCTTGGATTTAGCCACTTTTTTGGTAGTTTTTCTGGCTGCCTTAGCCCTATTTCTTCTAGCTTTGGTGGTCAGGGTTTGATCATCATTGGTGGGAATGGGTTGATTTACCTGATCCTTCCTTGTGATGGTCTCCATAGTTGCATCACTCTTCAAATCATGAGGTGGTGGGTCAGCAATTGGAACCTTTTGTTCTTCAGTCCTACATCTTGGTTGTCTGATAGACTCATAAGAGTGTGGTGGAGTAATTTCATTGGTTCCCAACCCACCTTTTTTTTGATAACAAGTTTTTGAGTGGGAGGTTGATGCAAGAATGGCTTGGAAGTTTTGCTCAGAGATAGCATGCTTCCTGGCTTGTGTCTCAGCTATGACTAGCTGGGCTTGAGTCTCACTCAATTTGGAGATTAAATCGTTGATTTGAGTCTTATAATTGGTATGTTCATGTTTTAAAAAGGACACAGTTTTCTCCAACTCTTCAATTTTCATTTCATAGTTAGATTCAGCCCTTTTAAAATCACTTTTAAGGATATTCAAAGACTCAATATCAGATTTAATTTCCATATTGTAGTCCTGATACAATTTAACTTTAGCAATGCAAGCTAGAGTACAGAGATGTTCAAATACCTTGCTATCATCAGTTCCAGCCATCAATGGTTGAGTAGGAGTCACATCTTGCACCATGAAGCTCCAGTCCACCTCTTGGGCAACAGCAGCTGTGTGTTGTTCAGTTGACTTCCCGGTGGCTTTAGGTGTGGAGGGATGTGTGGAGGCTTGAGAGATTCTCGGATTGGACTTGGGAGCCTTGCATTCCCTAGCAAAGTGGCCAAGTTGGTTACAGTTGTAACATTTAGCCTTTGTCTTGTCAAACCCGAACTTGCTGTTGGTTGGGTTTTGGGGGAATTGCCTTCCAGTTCTCTTAAAGAACTTCTTTGCCCTATAAGTTAACAGAGCCATCTGTTGGACAATATCCACATATTCAACATCATCTGGGCTGAAACATTCCAGATCATCAAAGCAGAACTAAAAATCAGTGGAATGCCTATTTCCTGAGACAAAGGCACAGCTGTCCTGGAAAGAACTTGACTGAGCTTGTTGAGACCTTGGAGTCTCAGGAAAAGTAATGTATGGTCCAGAAGAAGAGGATGGCTGCTGGGAGTAAGTCAGGTACTGCTGAGGTTGAGGGGTTCTAGATCCTTCAGCAACCAGTAAAGCGTTGCTTGCAGGATGGCTTGAGGGTCTGCTCACCTGGTAGCCTCTCTTGTTCTCCATTTCTACACGGTATCCATCAAGGATGCCATATAGTTCAGTCATTGTTAGAGAGTTTAAGTTCTCTGTTCTCTTTATAGAGACACAGTAAAAAGTCCACTCATTTGGAAGTGCACTCATGAACTTTTTTGAGAGATCACTCATCTCAAGATTCACTCCCATAGACTGAAGTGATGAAATAAGATCCATATACCTGAAGTATTGCTGGCTAAGAGTCTCTCCAGCAATATAAGTAAAATTTTCAAACTGTTGCTTCAGAGAATCTTTTTTGGAGTCATTGGAGCCGACTTACATCTAAGACAAAGCATCAAAGAGTTCTTTGGCTGACTGGTAATGCTCAAATCCGACCATGATGGAGTTGGGTATTGCAGTCATAAGAACAGTCATAGCTTTTCTATCGATCTCTAGTCGCTTGAGGCCTTCATCAGAATAGTCTTCAACATCCTTCTCTATCATAGCACCATTTCCAGCCGGTGCTGCAACCTTTGGCTTGTAAGGACCATTGGTGATAGATTTCCACATCATGCTGTCTTGATACCTAATGAAACCTTCAATACGTCTGCTCCAAGATCTGAAGTTCTCAGGAGTGATGATGGGAGCTTTAGACATCGTTCCCATTTCACTTTCTGATGATTTTTGGTTGAGGTCCATTTTGAGTGAAGTGAAAGTATGAGTGAAAAACAAAAGGTTGATTTGGATGATAAGATCTCATAATCAAGAGCCTAAGAAGCTCTGATACCAATTGCAGGATCGGTTTTTATCACTCTACACGAGTATTTTCTCTCGAACTCACAAAGTCACTCAGTTAGATGAAACAGAATCTCTTAAGAGTTGATAATAAAATACTAAGTAAGCAAAATACAGAAAGATAATTTTCAAGATACTTGTATATATTGTTTCTCAACTCAAAGTTACAAGACTCTTTCAAGCATGTTTACAGAGTTACAATGAGAAACTATATATACTACTATCTACAGCCGGTTATACTTTGATACGGAAACTTACAACTAAAGCAACTACTACATTGCTAAAGGTAAGGTATCCTAGATAAAATACTATCTAAGATTTGGTAGTCATGACATGTCCATGACTTACCTTTGTCACCAACTAAAGTTGGTAATTGTACAAACTGATAAGGAATGAACAGTGGAATAAAGTATGGTCAACTACATGGGCGTGGGAAAGCGCCATGCAGTGTATCAGAGATTGCAGAGGATCTATCAAAAGGACCATACTTATATCCACTGGTTCATAGTAGGTTCTTTCGAAGGTTAACTGGCTTCGAAAGAACAAGTTCTTCCAAAGTCACTTATACTTCTAAAGAGCCTACTTCTTCTGAGGCTTGATGATCTTTATACTTCGGAAGTCTTTGTCTTGAACTCTTCTAAGTGTTGAACTTCGGAAGAAGGAAGACTTTGTCTTCGGAAGTTGAGTTTCTCTTCGGAAGCTCTTTCAGCCTTGACTTTCGAAAGTTCACATTTTGCCTTTGGAAGTTCTTTATCAGCTGCACCAAAAATGTTCTAAGTGTTTGTTTTGGTTGCACTAGCCTTACTTGATCCAAAAACTTATCATATGTGTGTTTAGATATTTAGGTTAAACAAAGTATTTAAATTACAAAAGCAGCCCTTAAGACCTGTAGGTGGCATGCCACCCTTTGTTGTAACCTTCGCTAATCTACTCGTGCATACTGAAAGCTATCACAGCCTCTTCATACACACTTACAGATATGAGAAAGATATGAACAGATAATTTATGCATTGAACATTCACACATGTCTTATTACAAATGTGACACCCTACATAATCCCACATCGGCCGTGAACAGGAGAGTTTCATGGTTCATAAGGAATGTCTGGTCTCTAATATCATCAACATGTTTTGGGCGTATTGGTTGTAGATGAGAGAAGAACTCCATAATTAAGGGTGCTCGGGTGCCAGCAATCTAGGGATGGGTGACCTCCATGGGAAGTTTTCAACCGGGCAAGTAAAAGCAAATGCATGAGTTACTCGTGGGCAAATCGGACAATATTGGGGGTACGAGAGGTCGGGTGTTACAGAATGGCATCAAAGCCACTCGTGTGTCATTCGGGATGGTGGGAAAAACCTCACTAGGAATGTTGAGTTTTCGGACTCATTGAGGACGATGAGTCCAAAGGGGGGGATTGTGACACCTTACATAATCCCACATCGGTCATGGACAGAAGAGTTTTATCGTTCATAAGGAATGTCTGGTCTATAATATCATCAACGTGTTTTGGGTATACTAGTTGTATATGAGAGGAGAAATCAACAGTTAAGCATGCTCGGGTGCTAGCAATCCAGGAATAGGTGACCTCCCTGGGAAGTTTTCACCCGAGAAACCAAAAGCAAATCCGTGAGCTACTCGTAAGCAGAGCGAACAATATTGGTGGTACGAGAAGTCGGGTTGTACAATAAATGTGCATATATAGGTGTTGGTTATGGCGGTTATATACCATCCTAACCGACACTAACTATATATACAAATACTTACGTATAGACCCTTTGACTTTATATCCTAGAACACTTCACTTGTATATATTATAATGCCAATATTATACTCCAACAATGCCTCCCCTAATGTTGGCATTTTAGATCTTCATTTGAGTTTTACTTCTTTGCAGGTCCACAGCCAAGAGGCCAGTCATGGACAGTACTCATCCTTCTTTTCTTCACTGATGATAGCTTATCTTCATTCATTATTGCTGCTCCAGCTTCTGCAACCCATTATGTCCTTGTTTCCTTTGAAAGTTCCCCACTTTCAAAGTATATCCTTTCCGGGCCTGTTTGTCGTTCCATTATATTCTTATAATTCCACACCATGAGTCCAAATATTAGTTGTAAATCATAACAAGTTTGATGTAACTTTATGAGTTAATCCCCAAATCTGTTGATATTAAAGGCCAGAACTTGTCGTGACTCACTCTTGTCTTCTCACCATTCAATTGAACCCCCATATAAAAACCATATAAATCAATCTTTTGCCCTTTAATAGTTGTTGGAAAAACACTACGTTGCTTTAGCATATATTTGATAAACCGCTTGACCATTCCATAGAACTTATCCTTGATTTGTTGCTTGTTGACTGTGGTATCATTAATAACTTTGAGTAGATCTACGAAAACAACCATATCTTCTATACTTGATACTTTATCTTCATGATCCACAACATGTGTCTTTCCTTTACTTTCTTACGACTGGTTGATGTTTCTTGTTGCCTCCAAATTTAGTTCTTCAAAATATTTCCACATCTTTTCGGTTTCATTTGGTTGTTTAATGTCACCCTAATCCGAAGATAGTTCCTATTTCTTTTTGAAGAATTCTTGTTCTATATTTTTCTGGTCACTTGATTTGTGGGGTTCATCTTTGAATGTCTTAGTAACACAACACATCGTACCTTCAAACTTTACTTCAAAGCCTTGATAAACAAGTTGCTCAAGACACAAGACATTCTTCTTCATTGTAAGTATATAATATATTGATTCAATGATTTTCTTTTTACCGTTACATGGTAATTCAATTCTTCCTTTGCCTCTAAAATATTCTTTAATAAACCCGTTAATGTAAGTTTCAACACCGAAACTTTTTTTTTCAAAGAGATGAACAAGTCTCTGTTTCCACATGTGTGTTTCTTTCGTTTCAAACACGCGTACCACATCTCATTCCATTCTCTTCCATTTGTATTTTCACCAAGAATTTAGAAAACAAAATTCGATTTTTGCAGACTTGTTTGAAAATCCCGGGCTGATTACACTATGGACAAACATAGTTCTTCCCTCATCTTCTTCCAATTCTTCCTCTCGCCATCTTTCGTGATGCTTTCTCATGTTTCTTCTTGATCGATTTTCCAGGATTAAACTTGAGGTTGTCCACTTTGATGCACAATGTCTCCATACTTGAATCCTCCCGGTCTTCATGACCAAAAACATCTGATTCCTCCCGGTCCTCCTGACTGAATCGCAATGCAGGATTCATCACCGAAACATTCGCGCCATCAATACTGCTTGCAACATATTGATCTTCCATTTCGATCACTCTTCCAAACACACGACACATACACAACAATCACCGCTTCCCTTAAGATTCGAATCACCCTAATTTGTCCTAGGAGGGTTTCCGCTCTAATACCAATTGAAGGCTATCACGGCCTCTTCATACACACCTACAAATATGTGAAAGATATGAATAGATAATTTACACACTAAACATTCACACACATCTTATTACAAATGCGCATATTACAGGGCTTATATAGGTGTTGGTTATGGCGGTTATCCACCAACCGACAGTTACATTATCCCATCCAACACCAACTATATTTACAAATACTTACGTATAGAGCCTTTGACTTTTTATCCTAGTACACTCGACCCACATATATTATAATGCCAATATTATACTCCAACACACACAATAAAGAGAATCTATTGTATGCCAGACCATACATCAGATAGTGGTGGTGTACAATAAGCTAGTAGTTGCATACGGTACAACAAGATGGTTTTCACTTGACCTGCTTTGATCATTGACAATTACATGTTAGTTCGTTTTGTGTTTCATCATATTTCTTTTGCTAATTGTGCTTATTACATATGCTTTTGTGTTATGAATATCAGTTGGGAGGTAAATCCAGATCAAGTCTCAAGGAGAATCAAACATAGACTTTTGATAGTGTTGAGATTAATTTCAAGTGTTAACATACGACGTTGTATAAAGAGTTAAAAAAATGTTTTAATTTCAATATTATTTTTTAAATGTGTTTTAGAACTTTTAAATGTTATGACACTATACTTTAACACGTTGTATTAGATCATTTGAGTTTTAGTGTTATAAGTGAAATGTGAAAAAAAAAACTAATAAGAATTAAGTTATGTTAGGGCCGTGTTGTGGTTGTGGGTTTCAACAATGGTGATGAGGTTGTATTCTTGGAGGTCAGAAAGGAAAAAGAGAGAGCGAGACTAAAGATATATGGAGAGTCAATGTGTGTGTGTATATATACACTTCTGATTTCTTAATCTTTTTTAACTTTAATTTTTGATATTGTTTTATTAAAATACAAGAATATTCCTTTGTGAGTGTAAAAGACAATTATAACTTTATGTAAATACTAAACTTAACAAAAAAAAAAAAAAAAGGTTAACATCGATTAATGGAAATGATTGAATATGTGACAATTGAATGATTTTTGTAATTATCAAAGTTTAAGAATGAAACAAGTATATTGTTATATACTAGAAAGCCAAAAAAATATAAATTCTTCTTATATAATTTTTTAACGTTACTTATAAAGATTATTTGAAAATTGTTTTTATTTAAATGAGTATGACAACTCTCTTCTCATGCCTCGATGAGCCGATGGCTATTTACCATTGTCCCATGCCCGTGAGTAGGCTCGCCTAGGAGCCCCACTCCTGTGACTAAGCTCGCCTAGGAGCCCCACGCCCACTTCAACGTCAAGGATAATTCCTTCACTTCACTTTCTTTATCATAGGAATATAGCACATACCTCTAGTGGAGGAATCAAAATTTTTATATGATATCATAATGATTTTTTTTTATTCACTGGATTCAACTACAAAGTCCAAATCATGGTTCTCTTAAAATCATAAATTTGTCCCTAAGTTGGATGGAGGTTGCTTCGCATGTGTTGGAAGGAATATCTTATCCGCGGTGAGGGGAGTAGGCAGGAAGGTTGGTGTTTTGAGTAAATGGTTTTTGAAAATATAATTTAAAATAAAATAATTAATTATATTTTATTTGTAATACTATTTTGTCTTTTAGTAGGGGTAAAAGTGTTATTTCATCATCATTTAATAAAAAAATTAACCTTCACTTAATGTGAAGACAAATCTATAGTATATAATAAAATAGTAACTAGGATGTCACATGGTACTCTCTTGTTACCCCTCAGAAAAAAAATACCCACCTAAACTGATATATTATTTTAGTCAAGTTTTCATTTTAAGAAACTAAATTAATAATTCATTTTTGTGTTTAATTTAACTTTTTTATATTATCAACTAAATTTTGTGTAATCATATGTTATTTTTTTAGTCAAATAAGATTTAATTGAGAAAAAGTTAAAGAAAAACATTTATTGATATAATATATACTAGCTTTAGTTACCCATATATTACACGGGAGGAGACGAGTTAATTATTAATAACACAAAAAATAAATGAAACCAAGTGCATTATATACTAAATAAGACATAACAACTTTTAATCATAAGGTCATAAATGAGCAAAAACCTTCTTGTAACTATATTTGTAGTAGTATTAATAGGTTTACCATCATTACCTAAAGCTAAGAGTTTCAATCCATCTCTACTATTGACTGGTGACAACGCGACATAAAGTTGAACATGGTTAAAAACATGTTATTTTAAGTACAAATAGACTTTTGACAGAGATTGACCTTTACTTTTGTTTATGGTCATAGCAAAACATACAACCAAAAGAAACTATCTTATTTAATACTAATATTAAATATTAACTTTAGTAAGCCCGTGTATTACATGGATTGAAAAAAATAAAATATTAAATATAATAAAAATTTATGAAGTGTAAAATTTTATTTTAAAATAAGATATGATTAAAATTGCGTATGAGTAATAATTATAAATAATAAAATAATGATATCAAATTTTTGAACTTTTGTTTTTAAACTTTTTTTCCAAAAAGAAAAATTAAACATTTTTTTCAAAACAAACCATATTAAAACGTCATTTTAAAAAGTTCTTACTATAACTCCTAATTTTAATTATTTTTAGTTTATAAAAATATTTGCTTTTTAAATACATCAATTTCAAAATATTTATACTTTAAAAAAGGTTTAATGGTTTAGAAAAAAATCTTATTTTATAAAGATTTGTTTTCTAAAATAACATTAATAAAAATGCATCCTTCTTAATTTATTAGAAAATTATTTGTAATCTAAAAAAGAATTAAAATTATTTAATATTTCTTAATTTAGATAATTATTTAAGAAGAGAGAGAGGCAGGAAAAACAAATTTAGGGGGCCTAAGAATGTGCCAAGTGTCCCCCCAAGTTATTATTTTAGTATTATATATACATTTTGGGTTAGCGTCAATTTAAAACAATTTGTTTTTATTTTACACGGTCAATTGTATGTTATAATATGCAAAGAAGTATTCGAATATATATATAACTTAAAAATATAACTTTTTATTTTTTATTATTTTATATAATACATAACTTAATCATACGAAATATTTATACATTTATGAATTATATAGTTTTTATATTTTCAAACCGTGTATTACATGGGTATCTAACCTAGTTTGTTATAAATTAACATCTAATCTAACCTAACTACTCTAATAAAAAAGTAAATAAAAAGGTGACACGTGTCATCATCACATTCATTTTTATCAAAATTTTTCCGATTTCTCTTTTATTAAATAACTATATTAATTACTAATAATATTATTTAATTATTTTTTAGATCAATAATAGTTTTTTAATAAATTAAAAAATATATCTTTTTATTAATGTTATTTTCTAGATAAACAAACTTTTACAAAAAAAAAAAAGTATCTAAAATATCAAATTTCATTTAAAAATACGGAATAATTTAAAATTAGGTTTTTTAAAAAGTAAAATTTTTATAAACAAAAATAGTTAAAACTGGGAGTTATAGTAAGAATTTTTAAAAATGATATTTTTTTTAAATAGTTTGTTTTGAAAAAAAATTGATTAGTTTACATTTTAAAAAATGCAAAAAAAAAAAAGTTTAGAAAATTGATATTATTGTTTTATTACTTATAGATCTTAATCATACGTAATTTCAATCATATCTTCTTTTAGAATATTATTTTTAATTAATAAAATTTTATTATATTTAATATTTTATTTATGTAACCCGTGTAATACACGGGTTTACTAAAACTATTACTTAATATAAAAACTTATAATAATTGATACTTAAGAATTAAACTTGAAAATAGGTCATACTGCATGAACTATTTATATAGATCGCTTTACAAAAAAAATTTTCCAATTCTAGCCTGCACACCTCATGACACTCCTTTAGTTGTATACTTGTATTGGTCAACATTGTCCCTAATGAAGCCCATGGCAAATCGTGATGTTTTTCTTACTCATGAATCGCTTCACTAGATGCTAATTGTCTGTGGCAGCAAATCCCAACAAGGAAGGATGCCTTAAATCCATTAAATTTATAATCTTTTATAAAAATATATAAAGTAAATATACAAATAAATAAAACTTCAATACATAAAAGAACCAAACACCAAGATTCAATTGAAACGTTTGATACAAATCCATAACAAGTTACTACACCACCATATTCATTTTAGCCCATACATTAACCTCATGTACATATGGTTGCTGATCATTAACAGGTTCCTATAGTTGTAGAACAAATCCCTTTTAACCTCGTAAGATTTACCACGCGCTACGCATGTTACCAGACGCGCTCCACTTGTGTAGTATGTTGCCAAAGATGTCATAAAACAACACAACTAAATCACTTTCGGTTATTTCTCCAGCCATGAAACCTTGCCCGTCGTAATAGAACTTCATTTCATTAAGGTTCCATGGATTGATATCGCCTCTCCATGCCTTTGAACCGCCTCCGCTTGTTAGAAACTGAAGCTGACTGTACATGAATTATTTATCATTTGAAACTCTAATTTTGAATTTCAAAAATTTTAAGATGGAGAAAAGAGATAAAAGTTTACCTGTTTGAACTACTAATGTGCTCCAAGCAATGGTCATGTCCATTTATATATAGATTCACCTCGTTTTCCTACATATGGTTATTTCACATAATTGATATGGTCATTTTTATAGGGGACAATGTTAATCAAACAAAATTATAATAAATAGATTGTTATGGTATTCAAAATGACCCATGAGTCCCAAAGCTAATGGAGAAATTTACCATGCGGTAATCTTGGTTAATATGTCACTAAATTGTCCATAGTAAATTCTAACGTTTAATTGCAACAAAAGCATTTATCAAAAACAAGTAAAATAGTGACACATATGTGATCATGTCAAGTTTGTTAAAACATTAGTAACAAAAGTAACATGTCACAAATAACTCTTTGGGTATAGCATAGATCCTTTGGTAAAACTGTTGCCATTTTCTGCTAGAACTTCAATATATGAGAAAAAATGACAAACCTATCGATTGGTGAAAGTCGTTTGTTTTGTAGTGATTATAAAAAGAAGGTGAGTGTATCAAAATATTCATATGTTATGTAGGATTGATATTGACATATTGTATTATGTTATACCAGAAGAATGGGCAAAAGTTTGTCGACAAGTTCTTGAGTATTGCCATGGATACCAGCACTGTATATCGTATGATGCCCAACAACTACTTTCCATTGCGCACTTGATTCTTTTAATGCTACACCCACATCCTGCATATACATATATATCAACCATTTTCATTTCAAAAACTAGCATTTTATTTTCGTAGACATCACATATAAATGAGGATGTTTGATATATTTGAATATA
This sequence comes from Flaveria robusta, assembly GCA_025506415.1. Classification (NCBI taxonomy): domain Eukaryota; kingdom Viridiplantae; phylum Streptophyta; class Magnoliopsida; order Asterales; family Asteraceae; genus Flaveria; species Flaveria robusta. The sequence goes on from CM046466.1 coordinate 20,753,352, forward strand.
CGTTTAATATGTATAACAACATGTTCGTTCAATTTATGTATTACTTATATCAAATATTCTCTAACAATATGTCACTTAACTCGATCAGTGTTTGTATGTTATAAAGTAAGTTTTTAAAATATGCATAGTTTTGAAAAGTAACTTGTTAATTCTAATTAAAATTTTAACACGTATAGTCTTCACATTTACAGATAGTCTTCACATAGCGTTTACTATCATCTTTTTTATCAGATACAGATAGTCTTCACATTTCAATAACTTTATTGATTAGTGTATTTTAAAAAGATTTAGGAAAGTCTAGTAACATAAGGGTGATATTTAGAAAATAAAAATAAAAAGTCATTTAAGTCTTTTTTTGTAACGGCAGTTATATTAGTTATTAGTTTTTTTTTAACGGCAAATTTACTCTACTCGTACATTACAACAAATTACATCATTGTTTGTGTTTGAACCCAAGACCTTTTCTCTAAAAGGCAAAGCATCTATCAAATGAGATAGCCTCACATTTATATTAGTTATTATTCGTTATGTTATAATATTTCCTTCCTTCTTATCGCAATTTCATTATACTATAATGCACACCTAAAAGGATTTTTAAGAAACCCATGTTTAAATCTTCTCTAGGTAGAATCTTGTATAACAATTTCCTTTTAGAAAATAAATAAATAAGTAATGCGCACCTTTAAAAGTTGTGAAACGTATTCTTCTCGAGGAAGCACCCCTCTCCAATCATATTCCTGGTCTTCCTCATAAAAATATTTCATGTGGAACGGTGTTGTATCAACAAAGAAAAAATCTACATGTCCTGAGAATTATATACCATGTATCTTATTAAACATTTATTTATATAAATCTATCTTATAAAAGGTTTAATATGTAAAATAAATAAGTACCAGCATGCAGGATAAAAGATCTCATGCAAAGCCATCTGTTATCCCTTTGTCTGAGTTCTGGACCCAGTTGTGCCAAGACATTACCCCTGTAGTCATGGTTCCCTAATACTGCAAATGATTAAAAATTATGATATAATATTGGAAATTAACATAATAAAAGTTAGTGAAAACGTAACTAAATTATTTCCAGTTTATCTTAATTACCAGAATACCATTGTTTCTGTAAGCTTGGGGCGGTATAGACATTTGTAAATGACTCGAAAAATGCAGGATCATCTTCGTCGACTAAACCACTGTCGTAGAAGTTGTCACCTGTCGAAACAATGAAGTCCACATCCATTTCTTCCCCTATTTTGCCCATCTGAAAATATATTTCATAATAATACATCATTTGTTATATGCGTTAATCATTTTATTTTAAGCTTTAAATTATTTTTTGTCATTGTAATCAATTTTTTCATAGATTATATAAACTTGTTATATATAATTTTATTTTACAATTAAAAGTACACAATAATATATTTTCACCAATATAATTATAAAAAATCATAGGATTGAAAATAACATAATGTGTTATTTTTGTTATTATTTTTTATATATTATATAAACTTGTTGTTATCTATTATTTTATTTTACAATTAAAAGTACATAATGATGTTATTTCATCAATGTATTTTTCAAAACATATAGTGTTTAAGATTACATAATAAAGATTAAAAACATGAGATATTGTGTCATTTTATCATTGTTTTTAATGTGTATTAAATTAATTAGTTGTTAATTAATTATTGTGTCCATAATTATACTTTTTTAATATTCATCATTTTAAAAGAAAACACAATAGTATTTAAAAAACACAATAACTAACAAAAAGACAAAATTAACTACACTAAAGGACACAATGATGATATATGAGTTTAAAAACGTTAAAAAAAACTATTATCTTTTTATATAAAAATATTGTACTTGTTTTAAATATCAAAAAACACATGTTTTTATGATGTATTTTTTTATAAAAAAAATAATGCATTATATAAAAGTTATGAATGTTTAAAAAAATGGAAGAAATTGTAAAAAGTCAACAAAAGTGGTTATTCTTATAATACCATCTAACAAACTTTTTATTACAAAGTGATCTCAACAATTGATTAAAAAATATTATTTCTTACACTTTTTAGTTTTACAACTCTTTTTATTTTAACATTTCCTTTATTATTAATAGATATAAATTACACATTTTAAAAAAGCAATCACGACAAAAGCAATATCAATAATGTTATTAGTAAGTTTATTATAAAAATAGTAAAAATATATTTTTTTATTGATCTCATTGATATAATATTACATTCGAATATGCATGACATGGGTTCTTTCCATAATACATCATGGTAGGACCTCAAGAATATCCTTTGTGTTTAGACTGGATAATTGCAAACTTCATACGAGTATGTTTAAAAAACGTATTTAAATTTATAAAAACTATTTTTTTTATTAAAATAAAATAGTAACTACCAAAACACGTGGTCACATCAAAATTCAAATTCATCCTTAGCAATTTTTTTTAATTTTTTCTCTTATTAATTAATTATCTTAATTACTAATAATACTATTTATTTTTTTAGATTAAAAATAGTTTATAATTAAATTAAAAAGAGATCTTTTTATTAGTGTTATTTCTAAATAAATAAATTTTATAAAATAACAATTTTTTCTAAAACATCAAATATTTTAAGAAAATGAATTGTTTTAAAATTGGAACTTTAAAAAGTAAAATGTTTATAAATTAAAAAGAATTAAAATTAGGAGTTATAATAAAAAAAATTTAAAATGACAATATTTCTAAAATGGTTTGTTTTTAAATAAGATGCTTAATTTAAAAAAAAAAAAAAAAAAAAAAAAAAAAAAAAAAAAAAAAACATAAAATGTTTACAAAGTTGATAAATGAAACTGATGCAGACCGAAGAGTATTGGTACCTTTATAGAACCTTTTCTTTTGGTGTTTCAATTTTTCGAATCAAGTTATTACAATTTCATACGTTTCTTTTATCCACTTAACCACATTAATATAATATATAGTCGCAACACACATAACGAGGTCTGCAAATGCGCTACATCGTGCGGGCTTAATATTTTGTTTATCTTGCTTAAACTAGTGTTTAATCAAATTAACTGTAATGAACGTAAGCCTAATCCTTACGAAAATTTTAAAATCTTAACTAAATAACGTAAATATGTGTGCATTTAGATATAAAGTTAAACATGAGTAACTGAGTTTGGCTAAACGATTACGACATTTTGGTAGAGATTTATACGTAAACCCTCATGTGCAAGCTAGCCTAATTTTTCCAAAGATCATGAAACCAATGATGCTTTTTTCTCTAATTCTATTATCATATACGTAAGTATGATCATGATCAATCATGAATTATGAATCATGCTCAATGAATAATGAAACAATAAGACTTTCTAATGCTCCATGAAGATGAAAGATAGTCATTAATTGGCCCCATATTTACATCGATTTATGGAAGATAATTAGTTGTGTAATTAAGATAAACATAATAATTACCTGATAAGCAACATTGGATTGGTTGTAGAGTCCTCTCCTACCCCAGTCACCGATGACCAAAAAGCTTAGAGATCCGTCGGCTTTCACCGGGTGTTTAAAGTGTTGAAGATCAGCCACCACCACAACCACCATCGCCGCCATATACAATAGGAGAAGAACCGCGGGGGACTTGGTCATAGCCATGGCTTGTTAGGCAGGAAGAGGTAGAGAGAGATGTGGGAGTAGAATGAAAGATGAACGGGGCTTTATATAGTGTTTTCTCAACATAAAACTTCTTCAATATATATTTATTAATATTCAAGTTAATAAAAGTATACTGATAAATTTAAAATAGCTTGTGCGTCTCAATATATATTATTTTTTTGTAATGATTGATATAAAGACAAATGAAAAAAATTGCAAATCAATATTTTAAAATGAAACACATGCATGTTGTGTTTATTATAAGTTAAAAAACTAATGGCTTTATCCAATAAAAATACTTTAAAGTTATTAGATATAATAGCACATGCCGAGTGTCCTTTGCCAATGGCATTAGGGAACTCTCTTTAAGCAAGTGACGATAAGTGATGTAGAATTAGAAAGTGCATGTGGCTGTTCTAAATTAAAGATGGTATGATTTTAGTTGAATTTTCATAACACTGAAGCATAGCAACCGTATAGTAAGTTTAAGTTACAATTATTAATAAAGCAGTAAATATATTGTTACTATGATTAGTCATACATCATATTGTAATTAATTTATTACTTGAAAATAAATATTTAATGGCAAACGAATTATAACACAACTGATTTTATGACATACAAAAGTACGTGTAACAAAAAAGGTCATGTTTACTAAAATCTAAAAAAACAATTACACATATTTTGTGTGTCATCGTTTTAGAGTCACAAAAAAATAAATATAAAAAAGAGTATATTTTAAAATTTTTGAGTGTCATCTTTTGTTTTCTAAACCTTGCACACGCATTAATTTCGTTTTGATAAAGTCGAATAGAAGCTTAATCATTTGTTGGTCATCTGGGAAATTGAGGCTTATTAGTTTGTTGATCATCATAGGCATGTATTATAACGCCAGAATAATTTTGTTATGACCTATTAAGCCTTTTTATAATCTAAAAACCTACTAACACATTACAAGACTCATTAAGACCTATCATTACATCAATCATCATATGCATGCATTTAACAACATGATGACTTGATATGGCCTCGATCATATTAACTCTGTGTAACAAAACCCACCCACTAGCATTTTACAACGCCATTAGTATTCATCTTACACATGTTATTTTACGCTATAATAAGTTGTTATGACCGATATTAACTTCGTATTACCTAAATAAATTACTTACATATTTTAAAGCCTATAAAGGCTAATTACTGTACTAGTTATCATAACCAAACGTAGCTATTTTTTTCTTTTTTTAGTGTGAGAACAGTAAACTCACAGATTGTCGATCAATGAGGTAGTTTAAATGTAGCTTGCATTGCGGCTTCAATGGGGTTAGAGCAAAAAACCAGTAGCAGCTAAATTTGACGTGGGACCTCTAGAAAGACTAGAAGTTTAGCCAAACGATACTTGTTCACACTTTAAGTCGAATGCAATATATTAGGTGCAAATCCTTACCAAAACAAGTATCTATTATCACAAATGTCTAAAGCTATCATGTGACTTTTTATCCAAAAGGATTCCACAATATTCAAATGAGGATTTTGTGAAATCAATGTTTGTGTTTTTGTTGCTGACCACGTGGACTGAGATAAAAAATGTAGGGTTGCTATGGAATTCGATGTCCAACTGACCTGTTTCTAGCACATGATTTCAGTCAGTATGGGTGTAACATTAGATCTATTCTAAAGCAATTTGACACATTTGTAGGGACTTGCATATTCAGAAGGTGTATAATTAAGTCAAATCGAGTTACACCATTGTCAAGCTAGCTCGAGTTCAACTTGATCTTAAAGCTTGATTAATTTATCATTATCTGTTTTGCATGCATATAATTATCATAATCAATTGATACTTTTGAGTATCAGTTCAACAATATTCCATATGTGTTACACCCCCTCAATGTAAAATAAAAGTTTGAAAATGGTCTTTTAAGGGTAGAAGGGACTTAAGTCGTTTGCATTTAAGATGTTCCTCAAGTTTGTTTCAAGCAGTTTAGGAGTTGGGCCGATTTAACTACACTTCCTAATTAAAAGTATTCGGATCATCTGAAAGCATAACTGACATTTAATAACAATTGCCAATGTGTGCAACATCTTCAATAGAGATAAGGATATGTGGGTTCTTTAACTGTTTCTTCTTCTCACAACAAAACAAAAAATAAATTTAATCAGTGTTTCAAACTTATATCTAAAACCAGTGATGTGAAGACCGCATCGGACCGGCCGGTCCGAATCGGTCTACATCGGTTCGTTTTGAAGATGTTCGACCGCCCGGTTCGTCCTGAATAGGTAGTCGGACCGGATTTTTATTTTATGAGTTTTTGGATTTTAACAGGTAAAAATAGGGATTGAACAATAAATTAGTGTATTGGACATAAGATTACAGTTAAATTTTATATATAAATATAAATATAAAATACAAATATAAATTACTTATATTATATCATATGTACAACTATATATATATAATATCCTATATATATAATTATGATATTATCCGGTTCTTTAATCCAGTCTGAGCGGTCCGACCACCTGAAGAGTAAGGCGTCCGATTCGACGTCCGATCCGGTTCTAAAACATTGTCTAAAACTATACCACGTTTTGGGTTAGTAAATAATTATATAGATGTATATGAGGCTGAAATGGTAAAAAAGATATAGTTACAATTGTTAGACTTTTTTTTACGTTAAGTCTAGTTCTAATAATTACTTTAAACTCGAGTAACTTTTATAATATAAATCTTTCTCTTAATCATACCTAAAATATAAAGTTTTATCATATATAACTCGAATGTAATATTACTATATTTTTTAAAACTAATTTTTAAGAGGACGAGTAATTATTTATGTAATATGTAATTTATGATGCGTGATTTTAAACAATTATGACAGTATGTAATTATATATAATTGGTACTTAGGTAATTATACATAGACATTTACATATATCGCCTACAAACCCGTAACGGTTACTAGAATGAAATTTTGTAGTAACTAGGTGTGATGCCCCGACGCACGTTTCGCGTCTTGGCAACGGAGAAAACCAAGACCCAGACAATCCTGCGTCCCAAACCAAAAAGGTTAGTATAGGAAACAACGTAATCATCAAAGTGCACTCAAAATTAAATACTACAGACATAACCGAAGGTGCATGAGGGTTAAAAGAACATAATTTACCTCTAGACACCTAAGTCAAACCAAAGTCATTAAACGTTTGGTTAAAGAAGTTCACATGCTCTGCTTAAATCCGTTAATACACATCTCGTATAACACATCAATATATGTTAATAAAGCAAGTAAGAAAACAAAGCAGAAAAACTCAAAAGACAAAGTATTTGGCTCAGATCGGGTTTTCGATCACCATGGCTGCAACTCAGGTTGCAAGTGCCAAACACCACACTTGCCATCACCGAGTATGCCACGCCAAGAATGCACCTCCACCACTGTCATCATAGCACTGGTTACAACAAATGGGTTTCCCAATCATAATGGAGTCAGCTACTTGTAGATGCAACGAATGAACACTGTCATCCACATGCCATAACCACCATCATCAACAAATAAAAAAAATACCGATGTAAGACCCCAATAATTTCAAACAATAAACCAAAACTAACAGATGAATAAGGGCATCAGATGACGGGTCGTCATCATCATTGACTTGTGACACCGAAATATGCTTTACCGTCACAGATCAAAACAGAAGATTAGGATTCGGGGTGGCCTTGCCCATTATCACCAACTAATAATTAAAACCCAGAGGCAGAGAACAAAGCAGGAACTCCTGGAGTGACAAAACAAACCTCCACACAACAATCCAATAAACTATTAGGATCATGTGTAACCCTAAATCTCGTATGGCGACAAACCATAAACTCCCCACCACGCATGCCATCAGTCAATCGATAGGCCATCAGTGGCATCAATGGTGTCACACCCTCAAAATTCACGTGCCAGGTTTAACCGCGAGGCGTGTGAACAAACCAGGATCCAAGTCATTAGTTACTCAGAACAACACTATATGTAACATTAAAACATTTCAGAGTTTAAAACTTTAAAACTGTGAGGAAGCATTTTGTAAATAAATCAAACCCAAGGTACTCAAAGTGTAACATTGGCAAAACACGCGCCAAACCATTGTTTATAGAAAATAAATTCAAACCCAAATGTTAAGTCAAATATGCTTGATTGAGATACATGCTGGACTCGTGAAATGCTCCTACTTGCAACCGAATCTAATGACCTGAGAATAGCATACTAAAAGTGTCAACAAAATGATTGGTGAGTTCAAGAGTTTGCGTTTAACATAATCAGTGATAGTTATAAAACATAGAAATAATGCATTGAAATAGATAGCTAGTCTATATTCATAAGTAATAACCATAGTGATTTCACGATCGAAGCTGACTGTGTTTGTCTGTTTGCCTCCCGCCACGACATACCAGGTCGTGACGCTGTTAGTTGTTTAGGACAATATTGCACCCGCTTGACCTCCAGTCATTCGGGTCGGGCTTTTCAAACCGAGTAGTACTACCTAAAATTTCCCGCTAGATTCCTTAATTAACGATCCGAAAGTGTGAGGTCTTTCAATGGTATACAACACTATGTTAAACTATGCACATTTCATAATAGTAAAGCGTTTGTAAACAAGTATGCTATCTCCCCCAAGAGAGAGTGTTTAAAAGTGGGGCATGAACTCACCTGATGCGCAAATCAACAATAAGTGCAAAGCTTGCAATGAAAGGAAAGACAACCCGTCAAAGGTTACCTAGAACATATGAGTACATAAGTACGTGCAACCAAAGAAACATAACAACCCTAAGTGCTTCACAACACATTAACCCTTGGGTTTTGAAACCAAAATGACACATTTGACCTAGTTGACCCATTTGACCCGTTGGTGACGTGTTAATTAAATTCTTGTTTGATCAAGTTTAGCAACTCATAACACATTATTACCATGTAAGCTTTTCACATAGATCACATCATCAATCTTGAACTCTATCATAATCATCATACCAACAAAGATATCATATAGAATATTTCATCATACAACGCTTGCAAATCTAAACCCAAAATAATGCTCAACACAAACATAATTACATCACAACTAGAAATTCATACATTGAATCTAATCATGCACTACATGCCATGTGAAGCCACTCACGACTTCACATCCTAAACCCTGCCAATCCTACTAAGTAAGGGCGTCAGATTCGCACGCGTGTATGATGATCATTATCACATTAACCAACACAATTCACACCAATTAACATTCATCATAATGATCTACTACAATCCCATACATGATTCATAACTCTCTACCCTAAACCAACATCATATCATATCCTATGGATCCTAGTTTTCTCAAGCAATTTATCCAAGATTCACATGATCCAATTTACATAATCCAACACCTTAAAAGTCATCAATAAATATTCTAGCATGAACCTAGTATCATGAACATGCCCAATTCACAAAATCCAATGATTTGTATCAATAAAGTTTCCCTTTTGGGAAAGTAACACCCAAAATCCATCTAACACCCAATCCATTCATGAATTCATCAAATATATACTTAATCAAGTCCATAACAATCATCTAACACATACTAATCATCAATCCATGAATTTCCATGAAGAAAAGTTTCCTTTTTAGGCAATATATGAACAATATGATCAAACCATGGATTTCTTGCATAATCAACATAACCCAACATTCATACAACCTAACTAACAACATATCATCATCAAACAATCATCAATTTCAACATTTGTTCATCAATTTCGAATTAGGGTTCATCAATAACTAAAATCATGAAAAACTTGATAAATGCTTACCTTTAGGTGTGTTTAAATGGTGGTTAACACTTGAAATCAACTTGTAATCCTTGAATCCTATCAAAATCAATTGCTTGGTGCTTGTTCTTGATCAAAATCGCAAGGAATGGGTGCTTGGGAGGGAGTTACGGCTGCAAGGTGGGATTGGGGCTAGGGTTGGGTTATTTTGTTACTTAACATAATTAGTATTTACCCTTTAAACCCTCTTTAATCACCTTTTTATAAAAATTAACCTTTTTACACTTTTTAACAATCTTTAACTATAATAATATAAATATTATCAATCAATAATAGTAATCATATGTATTTTCAACTAATAACAAAAACACATGAAATCATAGTTACACGTTGTCATGTTATCAAGTAAAATTCACAAATAATAACATAAAATACATGAATCACATAACCACAACTAATAATCAAGATTATTAATTAGATTATCATCTGTTTATCATAAATATTTGTTATTAAGTCACCAACGTTCAATGACAACTAGTGTGTGCTCACGACACGTGTATTCAAGACCTAACGGAAATAATGGAGTTTGGTAACGGAAAATTACCGGATGTCACAAATGGCGGCCGAATCAAAACCTTAATAAAATAGGTTTAAGATTTGTGATCAGAAAGCAACCGGTGGACAACACAAAGTTCGCCGGCTTGATGGGCTACAAACCACCACCACGCCACCATGCATGAAGCCGGGCAACCCAAAGGTCGCCGACAATGGCGGCGGTGAGGACAAATTGGCACCGGACGAATGGCAGCAAACCCTATTTTGATTCTCCACAGGACCCCAATGAGTCCCTTTGTTCACTGTTTTACCATTTTAAATCACCGGAGTCGGCCGTGTAAACTCTACCATCTGAAAACCCCAAAATCAAGTCGAAAAACAGTGCGCCGTCGCAACCGGTGGCCGTGAGCATCCACACGAATCGCACCATTTCCATCTTTCCCCCTCCGCCGTGTGAGGCCGGGAAGAGCAATCGGCAAAAAATAGGCCCAACCGACATAAAGCCGCCGCAACCGGCGGCCGTGAGCATCCACACGACCCCCGCCATCTCCGGCTTTCCCCATCCGCCGTGTGAGGCCGGAAAGAGCAATCGACGAAAAAGAGGGCAAACCGACATAAAGCCGCCGCAACCAGCGGCTGCCAGCATGCACACCTACTCGCACCATCTCCGGCTTTCTCCCTCCTCCGTGTGAGGCCGGAAAGAGCAATCGGCGAAAAAAAGGGCAAACCGACATAAAGCCGCCGCAACCGGCGGCTGTGAGCATGCACACGACTCGCGCCATCTCCGGCTTTCCCCCTCCACCGTGTGAGGCCGGAAAGAGCAATCGACGGCAACCTTCTCTCTCTAAAAATGAGTGTAAAGAGACCCGAACATTCATATAGGCAGTAGGGATAAAAGCATATGAAGGGACAAAAGCAAACTCTAAAAACATTTGTGGCCAAATTAAAAAAAAAAAAAAAAGCAAAAGTAACTAGTGATGGACATTGTTTTTTTCTTATATAGTACAATTGTTAGCTCACAAAGAATTTTGTGAACATCATTTTTAAAAGGGGTTTCTTGTACTTTAAAAGGGTTTTAAAATCCCTTTCAAATATGTAAAAGTTTAGCAACCATCATAGTGGTTTATATTATGAAAAGGTTTAGTAAATTATTTCTAATGTCTAAATGTCTTTTAATACAAAAGAAAACCCACGTATACTAATCGGTCACACTTCCTGGGTGTCCTAAAATCACAGTGTGACACGAAGGTTATCTAAAATCTAGACGGTTTTTGATCTATTATCTTTCATGGCTCGCCTACCAATAAATTCCTCATTACCCAGTGGTAAAAGCACTCACATTAACTTTTTTATTTTTATCTATCTCTAACTTATATGGAAATAATAAAAAAATATAATTTTACATCTACATCAGGTTCCATCACTACTAGAACAATGATCCTAATGTAACTTTTTTGAAGCAACCTTTCAAAAAAAAAAAACTGCATTATCTAACAAAAAACTGTTTAGATAAAAGTATTGCTTTAAGCTAATACAACATTTTTAAGACCTACTGTAATTTTTTAAGACATAATACAATATATCACAAGAATTGCATTAGTTTTATTTTGTTGTAGTGCATATACCCATCCTCATCCCCAATATTTTTAAGGGAAAGCATAATGATTTCCCATATTTAGGCATCACTACCTATCATCCATATTTATTATTTTATATTTTTCATGAATAGTTATGATTTATGAGTAGAAGAAAGAGAAAAAATAATAATAAATGAATAACTAAATATTATTCAACTATAAAACGGATATATATAGGGAAGCTGATATGGAAGACTTTTAAAAAAGATCAAAATATTTTAGGGATGATGATTTTTTGTTAATTATAGAGAATGGGAATGTGAAAATAGTGTGAATGTTCTAAGGCAAGAAGACCCCCTCTCACTATTTCTCTTTACTGTCATGGAAGGGTTCTCGGCAATCATGAAATCGACTATGAATTGTGGGCTCTTTAGTGGCATTGCCCACCTTATTAGTGACATTGTTATTTCACATTCAATGTATGCTGACATCTTATGCATCACGCGCGAATGAAATGAAGGCAACTCCTTAACCTGAAACTCTTTCTGTGTTGTTTTTATCTATCCTCGGGTCTTGGGATCGATTATCAAGAAAAACTCATTGGAGTGGAAATCGAAACATGATTGCCGCCAATTCACATCTATTTTTGGTTGGGAGGTTGGCTCACTCCAATCATACACTTAGCAATGGGTTATCAATCCATTAGATGGTGTAGTGTAATGGTTGTATGCAAGTGTATGCTTTGATGTTTTGTTCTGGTTCATTTGGTGTGATGTTCTCTTGCTAGTCTTTTGCTTCCCTTTTTTAATATATCCTATTCATTGTAGTAGTATAAAGAAAAAAAATTACCATCTTTTAAGACCACCCGTTCCAAAGGCCCAAAGGATGAACATGACATGAACCACAAACACAAAAGGACAAGTCTTAAAAGAAAAAAAAATACATTGCATTCGGTTATCTATAAAAAGTACTAATATTTAAAAATTAAGGGTTATGTACAACATGTGCCTATGTTTTTGTGCCTATGTTTGTCTAAGTACTAGTGTTTGATCCCTTAGCGCGGCGGGAATGTGAGGATTAAATGCGTAATTTATGAACGTATTTATAAATAAGCACATCTGTTGTTCGTACGACCAAAAGATAAAATGATAGCTTGGGATCGTAGATTAAAATCCACATCGGGAACTTAGGTAAACCAGCTTTTTTTGTACTAAAAGTTATAATCATGGATACATATTTTAAAACGTGGATACAACGGATGTATTAAAAACTATAATATTAAAATAAGATGAAAAAAATGTCTATTAAAATACAAGAAAGAAATAAAAACTGTTAGAAAAAAAAAACGTTTGAATTTATATTAAATATAGCAAACCGTTAGAGAAAATAAAATAAAATCTAAGAAAAAATCATAAAATAATAACCAAGTTTGATAAATGCTTTACTTAGGTAACTCTAACTTTTTTGTATCTTAAAAACCACTCAAGTTTCAATTGTGTTCTGATCTTGTGAAAAATAAACTCTTTTACAGGTTACCGATGATGTGTTAGGTATTTTTATTTTTATTTTTTATAAATACATATGCCATGGAAAATAAATTGGATTATGTGGATTTTTAGTCTAAAAAGTTAAAAAAAAAAAAAAAAAAAAAAAAGAAGAAGAAAGAAAGAAAAAGCATATAAATATATAATGAAACATCAATAGCTCGTGACGCAACAACTAACTATCATATTTGCTAGAGATTCAAATCCACCACATTTACAACAAAAGAAAAAATAATAATAAAGAAGCTCTAAACTAATAGATTTATAATGGGTATAAGACTTTTACAGTAGCCACAAAAAACCAAAATCAACTATACGTAAATCCCTTCACAACAAATCCCCAAACTAAAAACAATCTAAGCTCGAAAACATCCATGAAAAGATGAAATCAAAATGTTAAGTTGTACTTCATTTAAGATAAAAATAACCAACATTCTTTTGTTCTTGTCAACATCAAAAATGAAAAGAAAAATTTACCAATATTTGGTCATACAAAACAGAAATATATTTCTCAATATTCTCGTCCCTAATCCTCTCTTTTAATTAGACCTTCTTTTCGCTCACATGCTTTGGTGGTTTGTCTTTTTTTTCTTACTCACACATAATCTAGCATTATGCCTCTTTTCTTTATAGTTTTAATAGGTTATTCTCCTTTTGATCCAACCTTAGAGTACTTTATTTCTTTCTCAAAAGCCTCTTTTTTTCTCTATGCTGTTGGCCTACCAGGCATTTATATTTCTTTTGGCGGTAAAAGTTTGATATCATTGGTTTTAGGCCAAAATGAACTTTCTTTTAAAAGTTTAATATGGTATTTGTATGCTTCTTTGAACATGTATCTTCTAAGTCAGTTACTATCATAACTATCACACCTCGGCTAAAACAAAAAAACCAAGGCATGATGAAATAAAATCATAAGTACGGATAAAAATTACTAAAGAAAATTACTTATTAAAACCGAATAGTTGATTACATCCAAATCTAAAAACAGATAAACCAAACAAGCAAATAAGCTTTATTTTATTCAAAGTCTAGGTAGTTCCAACTAAAGCTTATTCTTGAAACCTATCATGAGCAAAGCAACAAACTTAGTTTTCATTACTAGAAAACATGCTAAAATATGTCAATTAAAAAGTTAGTGAGAACATAAATTAGAAGTATACATATAATAAATAACCATGTACAAACCAATAAGTAATTTTCCAATACAAAGAATTAAACTATTATACATGAGTGCACAACTAACCCTAGTGATCAAATATCCTCCCGTCTAACCTCGTGACACAAGAGGTAAGACTAATATTATGTTTGTCTAGTATGTAGTTTCTAAAAATCTAGCTCCTTCCAAGTCAAAAATAATATGTTGACTCAAAGGATGCTCGGGATTGATTAGCATGCATATATGCGAGTACCAAATGAGTTTGTCATGCCAATAGATCTATTTATGTACTCTCGTGGCTTCCTCGAAGTTAATGGTTAAAAGGTATCATAAAATATAGCAACACGTATAACTAGTTTAGTTTTACTAGTATAAGAAAGTTTGTCATTAAATTTGCAAAAGACTACATTTGACTTTAGAATTTGGATTCTAAGTTTGATATAGAGAGTATGTTTCCACCCCAAAATATAAAACTAAAAGGAGGCTATAAACTCACATTGTAAAGTAGGTGGGTGGATCTTGCAACTTGTAGTAACTTGGAGTGAACGTTATCGTATGTAAGTTTATTTAGTTAGTTTATTGTATTTTTGAATAGTTGAGGGGTTGTTATTATAAAAAATTCAAAAATGGTTGTCGTATACTAGATATGTCATCCTATAGTAGCACATTCAAAAAAAAGATTCCCAGAAAAGAGCTTGTGGATTTTCATAACTTAATTACCCAATCTTTCCTTAGTCAGAACCTTTTAGCTTGCCATATAATTACATATCGGGTGAAACGATTGTAGATGTATACTAGACCAAGTCAAAGGTGTGTTTGGTATGTTTATAAAGTATAAGAAATAGTTATAAATATAAATCAAGAAAGGATGTGAATGTACAAGTTGTATAATATAGTGTTACAATTAAAAATATGAAGAATTCTACTAGAAATATGATGAAAGTTGATAGATAAGCATAAGAATCATTAATGTTTGGATTTTTATTGTTTAAAGCATGTTTATATTGCTTATTTTATAATAAAAATGGTTTCTTTATATTATATTCATGAGAATATTGAAAAGTTGCAAAATTTAAGGTTTTGATAGTTTTAGACAGATTCACTCACTAAACGTGAGCGGACTGTTTGAGTGGTCAAATCAATGAGTTAGAAGATGTTCTTTACATGGTTGGAAATATAAGATGCTGAATTTAACTTTGAAAAAAAGAATCATAAAAAAAATTTATTATGAAGAAGATATGGCTATCTGAAGTTGGCCTCGTAAATCTGTCAAAATCCAAAATATAAACTTGATATGTTTAAGTAAAGTTTTGATGATTTCATGTTTATTTGATGTTTTGATCCATACTAGATCTATGGTTACTACACAAACATGTTATGTAATCATAGATCCTAGCTATTTATAATTGAATTTTGATAAAACAAAATTGAAAAGGTATGAACATGAAGAACACTAACACTTACTTGATAGGAAAAGCTTCTTGGATCTTCAAAAGAGATTATATGGGTTAAGATTTGTTTCTATGAGAGATTTAGATTTAGAGTTTGGTGTGAAAAATAATAATAATAAGATCTCCTATTTATAGTTGAAAAATTAGGATTTTAGGTTTTAATTAGAATTGGTTTTCTTAATATTTTATTAATAAAAATCACATATTTTAGTACGGATGGGAATGAATAAAATTATAATGATATTTTAGAGTTAGAATTAATTTGATTTTATTATTTGTTATATTTAGAATAATTACTAGTTGATTATTTACTAGTTGATTAGATATATATCACTTAAATAATTAAAATTATATAATATATATATATATATATATATATATATATAATTTCATAATTATCCATGAATATATATATATATATATATATATATATATATATTGTTATTTTTAGATAATTATAAAACTTAATTTAATTAATTAAATCTTTATCCTTTTAAAAAAAGTTACATAGGTAATCCTAAGTTACAGATTTGTAAATTTTTACCCTTATAGTAATATGTGTTTCATTTATGTTGTAATTTAGTATTGTTTTAGACTTTGGTTATGCTAGGACACTTATTGTTTATAGCAAAATCTAGTGTTTACACATGTGTTATTATAAAATCACACTAACATACAATAGCTTCACAATGAATCATAATACATAGAACATGAGATAGTTTTCATAAATAGGTTCTTGAGCCATGTTAGTGGTTACCTATAAAAGTACTAGAATCATCAAAGAGTTAAGCAAGTAAATTAAGCATGAAAAATCAAGGACGTTACAATAACTTTCTAGGTCTTTTTTAATAAAGGCTAATGGAGCAACTGTATGAACATAAGGTATCCTCAATAATTACCATTTACGTTGGATAAGATTCACTATATACTCATCTTTTTCATTACTTACATCATATGTGACCTTATCACCTAGAATCACCTTTTTATAGGAACAAACCAAATGTTTACTTAAAAAAATATAGTAAAGAAACAAATAAGTCAATAAAACTATTTTTTACCTTTGTTTCAATTTAATATCTTCTACTTTTTTCGTGGTAATAGGATATACATCATGTTCTTGTTTTTCTACTTTAGTTGTCATTATTGTGACATTCGCAAATTCTATGCTATGTTAGCTATTTAAGAATGTCATGTAAACAAACTTTGAACAATTCAATCTATGATTTCAATTGTGATTCTATTTGTGATTTTATGATTTTATGGTTCTATTTGTGATTCTACAAACATGTGTAAATACTAGATCTTCATTAAATAATAATTTGCAAATACCCTATCATTAATCAAAGTCTAAAACAATGTTGAATTATAACATAAGTGAAACACATATAACTATAAGGGTGAAAAGTTACATATGTGTAACTTATGGATTACATATATAACTTTTATTCAAACGGATAAATATTTAATTAGTAATATAGTCTTATAACTATCAAAACATAATAAAATATAAATATATTTATATATTTACAAGGACAATTACAAAATTATATATATTTATTATTGTATTATTTTAATCATTTAAGTGATATATATCAAATAATAAAATAAATAATTAACTAATATTTATCCTATATAAACAAATAGCAAATTAAACTAATCCTAAACACTAAAATATCTCAAAATTTCACTCATCCCCGTTAAACATCTTACAATATATGAATTTTAATAATAAAATATTAAGAAAACCAATCATAAATAAAACCTAAAACCCTATTTGTTCAACTATAAATATGGGGTTTTATTCTTTATATTTTTTCACACCAAACTCTAACACTAGATCTGTCATAGCAATAAATCTGAACCTATAGCATATCTTGTAAAGATCCAAGAAGTTTCTCCTATCAAGCAAGTTTTAGTGTTATTTGTGTTCATACCTTTCCATTTTTTGTTTTATCAAAATTCAATCAACTAGGTTAGATCATGATTATATAACATATTTATGTAGTAATCATAGATCTAAGAGGGATCAAAACATCAAATAAACATAAAATCATCATAACTTTACTTAAATATATCAAACTTCTTTTTTTAAAAATTGTTTTTTTCATAATCAAATTCAAAGTCTTGTCTTTCCAACCATATAAAGAACATTTGCAAACTTCTTGCTTTGACCCTCAAACAAGCTCGCGCTAGTTTAGTGCGTGAATTGGTCCAAAGCTGTCAAAATTCTAAATTTTACAACTTTTCAATATTTTTAGGAATATAATGTAAAGCAACGATTTATATTATATAACAAGCAATATAACCATGTTTTAAACAACAAAAATCAAAATTTTAATTATTCTCATGATTATCTATCAAATTCGCATTATGTTTCTAGTAGAATTCATAATATTTTCAATTGTAACCCCTCTGCTATACAACTTGTTTATTTACATTCTTGCTAGACTTATATTTATACTTGTTCCTTATACGTTCTAAACATACCAAACACACCATTGACTTGGTTTAGTATACATCTAGAATCTTTTCACTCGGTGTGTAGTTATATGACAAGTAAAAGGTTCTGACTAGGTAAAAACGAGGTACTTAAGTGATGAAAATCTACCAACTTTTTTGTGAGAATCCTTTTATTGATTTTCCTACTCTGGGATGATACATCTATCAAGTTTGAATCATGTTTCTAGTAGAATTCTATTTTTAATTAACTATGCAACTTGTTCATTTCCATCCTTGCTAGACTTATATTTATATCTATTTCTTATACATTCTAAACATACAAAACACACCTTTGACTTGGTCTAGTATACATCTAGCATCGTTTCACCTTGCATGTGATTATATGATAAGCAAAATGTTTTGACTAAGGAAAGACTGGGTACTTAAGTGATGAAAATCCGTCAACTCTTTCCTAGGAATTCTTTTGTTTGTTGTGCTACTTTGGCATGATACATCTCTAGCATATGACGACCACGATCGAACTATTTAGAATAACAACCCTTCAACTATCCACAATGTTAATAAACTAAGTAAATTAACTTACTTAGGGTTATCCTCACTCCAAGTTACTACAAGTTTTAAGATCAACCCACGTACTTTACAAAGTGAGTTTATAGCCCCATTTTATTTTGTATTATGGGGTCGAAAAATATTCTCTATATCAACATGAGAAAACAAATTTTAGAGTCAAAACTAGTCTTTTACAAACTCAATAACAAACTTTCTAATACTAGTAAACAAAATTGAGTTAACATGTTACTATTAGTTTGACCTCTTATGTTAGGTGGTTAGATGGGAGGACATTCGATCACTTGGGTTGGTGTAGACTCATGTATAAAAGTTTAACAACTTGTATTTTGAAATTTTTTGATTGGTTTGCACAAGGCCATCTACTCTATAGCTCTTAACCTATGTTCTCATCAACTTTTTAGATGACTTACTTTAGCATGTTTTTTATGTAATGAAAACTAAGTTAGTTTCTTTGTACAGGCTGGACCTATTTAGATTTTAAATAAGATAAACACTTATATTTTTGCTTGTTTTTTTCAAATTTGGATATAATCGACTATTTGATTTTAATTGTAATTTTCTTTAGTACTCTTGATCCTTGTGTTATGATTTAATTTCCTTACACCCTAAGTGTTTCCACTTTAACCAAGGGTGTGACAATTATAAAGCTTAGTTACATCACAAACATTCCTCCGTGCAACTCGAATGCATGAATTGAAGCTTTCACTTATGTCATTTTCAAACTCACCACATGTCCTATCAACCTTAAAAAAGCTCCAGACCAACTCCAATGGGTTTCTTTCTATAAGATGTGTATATGCTTATTTGCTTATGGCTTTCAACTCATTCATTTTCTCCTCAAATAGTTACTTGGTTGTTGAATTTGCAGTAGTCTAGAACAAATTCTTAAAGTGAATCTCATAAAACTTTTTCATCAAGTTAGCATACATGGGTCTTATATATATTGCATATGCTCAATATAAGGGAAAACATCTTTCACAGCTTCTACAATGCCTTAATAATTTTTAAGACAGAAGATAAAAATATAGTAAATATCATGTTTGATCAGAAATAAAAAGAGTTCCATACCTTGTGTTGATCAGAAATGAAAATCAATCAAATTCTACCTTGCATTTCAATGTCACTCCTCAAAAGATCAAGAAGCCATTTTCAGTTTTCTTTATTCACAATAGATAACCGCCTAAGCTATAGGAAAAATATGATTATTAATGTCTCTTCTGATAGCTGAGAGTAACCGATCGCTTTTTTATAAAAATCACCCATCCTAACCAATAAAAATTTTTCACCCATTGATCCATCTATCTTTGACACCCTTAAAACAAATATTGTAACTACTAAAGTAAACATCTCCATTTGAATTTTCATTCTCAGCCATCTTGACAGTACTTCATGGATTTGTTACAATCCGACAATTTTGAATAATGCTCTTTTAACTCGCCCTCATAGTCATTTACAGTCCGACAATTTTGAATAATGCTCTTTTAACCCGCCCTCATAGTCATTTGATGCCTTCCTTTTTGCGCTACTACATTGACCAATGCACAGTTTACATTCGAAATTTCTCATCATATCTAGTTGCATTGCCTTTACGCTCATGTTAGGACTTTTAATTATTTATTTGAAGTAACGTTTTTCAATCCAAGAATATGTTACAAGAGACCACCCTAAAAAAAGCTTTCTCGAGCAAATATATATAATTTAGTGATTTAATTTGAAACGTATTACCACCACTAATCCTAGAGGCCTAAAGTCAAAATAGATGCTTCTTCACTTTCTTTTTTTTTTAATATTACTAGGCTTATTTCCCACGCCATCCTTTTCATCTTGGGTTTCTTCTTCACCACATCTTACCAACAATCTCTTGTAATCGTTCACAAGAAATTTTAATTGGTAATCATATGAAACACCATAAATTAGTATTAATCATTGATAAATTATCATGTAAGTCTTCATTGATGAGTTTAATCAATTTATTAATATTGTAGACTTTAATCAATTTTATTAATATTGACTACAATGATTTATAAATTATCATGTAAGTATTATTTATATAAATTATTATTTGAATTTATATAAATTAGTATTTAAAATTTATAACAATATCATATTTAATTGTAACATAATATAAAAAATATCCCAAACATTAAGAAATATCTCCCTTTACTTATATATTTTAAAAAATATATTGGTAAATTTCAAACACAATATATTTTTTGATCACCACCCTCAACTTCTTTGAAAATGAGAATATTGTAAACTTTATTCAATTTTATTAATATTGACAACAATGATTTAAATTTTTATATATTATTTATAGTTTTATATCTAAATACTATATAAATTAAATATTATCTTATTTAAATACTTAAGTATATAATTACTAAATATTTACATAGTTATTATAATAATTATATAATAATGATAATACAAATAATAATAATAATAATAATAATAATAATAATAATAATAATACCCCAAAATAGTCAGAGTTTAAGGCAGATCGAAAAATAGACTCCGTAACACATGTCGCATTGCTCAAGCCAATTCATTATACATAACATATAAAAAAAGATGACATGAATAGTGAAGTTATATGTTTTATCAATGTTACCAAAATATTTTCTTTTTATACAAAGTAATAAAAAAATCTATTTCGATATTTTATACAATTGTACACTTACAACCCCTGAAATTATTTGAAGCTAACCATAACTCATTTTATTCCAAATTGACCATCTACTAAATTTGTCATTGTTTAAAAGTTTACACTTAAACTCTCGAGTTATGTTAATTTATAGTTAAAATCCTGAACTTTCATGGCTTTTTCTTTTTTCTTTTAACTAATTTACAATACAACCCATTAAATTTAATATAGTTATCATTTATGCATTCACTATTTTACTCATTTGTTTTAAGGATTCATATTTGCATAATATTTTTTAATATTACATTTGAGCTTAACATTTTCTGGTTGGTTAATGCTAATGTATAAATCATCAAAATTAATCATTTATAAATTTTACAACCCCGTCGTGTCACGCCACCTACTAGTAAATTATAAAGATGCATATGAAAAGGGTATAGGGGTCATAAAATAAACATAAATTTCTAATTCTACCCCTCTAAGAAGTGACGGAGCTTGAACCACACAATAAGGGGCGGGGGCGAAAGTAAACTATTTTAGGGGGTTGAACTCTATATATATTAAAAAGGAGCCCTCACTAAGCTTCGCCCCTACCTCTAAGTGTAGCGTACATGAACTTTCAATTGTTTCCCTCTGAAATGCTTTATATAATATTATTGATTGGTAACTAAAAAATTACGGTTACGCATAATATGCAACAATTTCATGTATAGTGTTATTTATGTACTTATAGCGTCACGAGATGTGTTCTAAGCGATGATCAGACCCACTCATGTAGAAGTTAACCTCATATTCTTGCCAACATAGAAACTTCATGCTAACAAGTAGAACTGAAAATACAACATTATTTAGAGGCGAGTGTGTCACTTGACACAAGCAAAATAATTCTTTTCTGACACTTGTAAAATAACTTATTCACGTATCTTGAACTTGGATAACAATAATTCATTTGATCATTTTTTAAAAGTAACAGTAGTAAAGACAATCCTAGATCTGCAAGGACTTGTATTAACAAGAATAGATCACAAGCAGCGCCACTTGCTATACTTTTTCCCTATGCATGGGGCCAGTTGTGCCTCCACGCCCCCACGGTGATATGATTTCCCAAAGCTACAAAGACAAGCTCATCACCAGGTGAATTTGGTTAACTACGTGTGAGCGTTTGAATAAACCGTCAAAAATGAGAATCCATGTTGTGGATCCAACGAACCAAGGTAATCTATGTGCATAGGAACCAGTATACCAATGTTTGTGAAGGCCATGAGTTGCGCGTATACATATTTTTATGACTCATCAAAGGATGGATAATTGACATCACTTAACCCAATATCATTATCTGTAATGATTCCGTTATGTGATGATCTCGCCAGATAACTAAACCCACAAAATAAAAAACTACAAACGGCCAAGGGGAAGGAAAACTGAAACCTGAACAGCAACTTGAGATTGATTATCCCACCCTTTTGTACCCCAATCACCGATGACCAAAAGGCTGATCGAACCATTGTTGTTTATCATGTGATGTAATTGTTGAAGCCTGGCTGAAACGGGGACAAAAAACGCCCATAAATTGAAATTTAAAAGTAGGGATGTTATAAACAAAGCCTTGATGCTTAAATGGTTGACCATGGCTGCTAATTTGGATTCAGGTTTTAGAAAATCTTGGGTGAAATTTAGGATGTATATATGATTTTTGGATGAAAGATGGATTAATGGCCAGAAGTTGGAGGTTATGAGTCATTGAAATATCAGGCATACCATGTTTTTAGGACAATAAGGTTGTATGGAAAAATATAATTATAATATGTGGATTTTGGTATTGGAATCACACAATTGTTCGCTTTAAGTCTTATGTATGTACTTAGATGCAGAGATATCTATATCTTGAGAGAGAGTTATTTATTAACTTTTCTTTTTGAAAAGCGAGAGATTTTATATAATATGAAAACATACTAGCAAGAAGCTAAAACTGATCTAAACATCAAATAAGCGAATAAAACAACCATCAAAGTTATTTTTTAACTAAATTTCATGAATTACTAATTTCTTAATAGTTATGACCACATTCATGAGATTAACATAGCATGGATTATCATATGAGTTCTTTGAATTATTTTCTCGTTGTGATAGGATAAAAAAGACATGCTTCATAACAACATTCATGGTTTTTTTTAGGTTCTTTTTTTTAACATTATTTAGAACTACCTCCAATACCCAAGTAAGTCTTCTTGAGACGGAATGGTCATCTCAGGAAGACTTACTTGGGTATTGGAGGTAGTTCTAAATAATGTTCATACTGATTTTCACGCTCCAAGTCTAATTCATCCAGGAACACTATCAATAAAGAAATCTATCACTATGAGAAAACCCTTTAAGTCAGGTTTGAAACTAATCCCTAAAAGATCTTAAGCTTAAACAATCATCTAATATCATTAGATATGAGATGCAATAAACCGTGAATGGGTTGGTTTCTTGCTATTTTAGGCTGGCAGTGTGTAATTTTAATATTCCTGATGAATATAAAAATTATTGCTTCACATAGGTGTATGTTGCTATTGGTTATATAAACTAGTAAAGCAGTTTAATTGGTATTTATTTACCTAATATGTAATGATCAGAAAACAGGTGGCCTCTCGAATTACCAAGAAAAGTATACATGCTATGAATATGTTAGCACTATATTTAAGTGTATACAAATTAATATAAAATAATGTCTGCAGAAGAAATATAAAAGGAACTTTAAATAAAAGTGAAGCGTAAAAGAAACTTTTAACTCAACCAACAATGGATAAACGGATAATTGATTAGGGTTATTGATAACACTAAAACTCAATAAAACCTTTTATATTTTGACTTTAAGTGTATCCAAGTTAGCGTTGATTTTTTTATATGAATAAAAATATGAGTCGTGTTCTGGTTAAACCATTCAATCCGTTAACCCGACACGACTAACACTCTTATTCAATGCATAACCAACATTAAGTAGGATTTTTATGATCATCATTTAGCTCTTTGAAACAAGAATATAGGGAAACAGAAACCTATTTGTGTATACACATATGTATACAGATCCTACATAGTTTTATCTTACAGTTCTGTGACACAAGATACACAACCCAGAGCATTTTCGTGTATTGATATGTACACAAATGGCAGTTATAAACTGTCACTAAAGATTAACAGACTAAAACTATCACCAAGACCCGCCACAGGAACAACACCATAGGTTAGAACTAGTGTCAAAGAAGCAAGTTACGTCGTGCATGGTTACTGGTTAGGACCCAAGAGCGAAAGAAGGAAGGTTCTGTAATGGCCTGATGTCTCAGAGTGAACAACCTCATTCAAAGTTTTACAGTACTTGTTATGGTATTCGGCTTTTATATACTGCATATCCATCTCCGCCCTTGTCACAATTATTCTTATCAGTGTCTTGTCATCAGTTCCCAATCCTTTCGTTGCTTTTCTCAGTATCTGTAGTACATATATATGTTCAACAGATCAAAATAGATTTGGGTCAAAGTAGAGAACTAGAGATATTTTACTGTTGGTTAGGTTCGGTTGACTTGTTTTTATCCCTCTATTTTGTTATGAATTAAATTAGATTACAAAAACTATATTAACTAATATTCAAATTTCGGACAAAAACAATTTGTAATTTGCATGAATTTGAATAAACTTTTTGCAACTTTCAATGCTTTGTATTGTTTCCTTTAACTCTGTTAGAAATCATACACAGTTTGAATGCACACTTTTTTCTGGTAAATGAGCCTAACCATTACCTCTACATATATAGTAGAATCAAGGGCAGTCACTAGGAGTGCTCACAATCGGATTCGGTCGTTTTAATGAAAAATATAAGGCTATGGGCCCAGAAAACCAAACCAGTTGGATGGTTGGGTCAGTCAGAAAGGCCAAACATACCAAAATGAGCCAAACATACCAAAATGATTCGTTTTGTGGTTTAAATTGTTTTCTTTTTGGTTTTCTCCTTCAAAAATACCAGTTGATATTCAGGATTTTAAAATGAAAAGATGGTTTATAAATTATACACATATACATAACTACATATTCCAGAAATGAAAAATAATAATAATAACAACCAGACACGCCAAGCGGCCATTGTTAAACGCAATTTCTCAAACCACAAACCAACCCATTGCCATCTCTATGACAAAGACTCTACCAGTGAGAAAATATAATAAACAACCTAAGCATGACTGAAATCCACACTTAGCTTAAGTGAGAATGTATAATATTTTTCGATAGATCCATATAGTCAATCAATGGGAAATTGAATTTTATATTAGTCTAGTAGATACCTTGGCAAAGTACTTCCCGGGATTTTCAGCACATTGCAAAATAGTGATAAGAGTATCCTTAAAGTTCCCAGACGTTTCATTTTTTATTGCCTGCAATAACATATGTTAAGCAAGTCAATCCATTAATTTAAGTAGAATGTAAAATGGGTTAAATCACGAAATTTTGTTAAAATAAGACGGGTCAACCCGTAGACAGTTTCCAAAAGTATATTTGTAATTCCTACTATCCCCTAATCACTTCATTCAGAAAAGAGAATTAATTTGCAAGTACATAATTTTGAACTCATGTTTAAGAATTAAGATACTAATAGTTAGTAACCAATTTGTAAAATTTGGAATAAGAAAATCAAGAAAAAAAGGGTTTTGGTGTCAACCCAACACTAACTACTTCAACTCATACTAAAATTTACCCACTTTAACTCCAAAGAATTTTGGCCTATTCCCACGCATTCTACAACTTCTAAAACTGATGCGTGTATATAGAAGATAAGACTAACCTTCCTCAATGTGTTCTTATATGTATTTCGATAGGTGTAACTGACTGCAGCCATGTGCGCCCTGCTTCTTTCACTGAAAATGCTTCTGAAAGTCGACTCATCAGTTCCCCACCTCTTTTCCCCTGCTTTGTATAGCGCATTAGCATCTTGCTCCACCATTATTTTATCAAATTCTGGTCCTTCGCTGCGTGGTATAGTCAAATATGCAAGAAGCAACTGCAAACAGCAAATTAGAATCACCAATTAGTTAGTTTATAATGCTGCAAGTTACTCCAAATGCCACCAAAAGGGCACATACTTTGTGGGCACTTATAATATGGGCACCGTTCTTTGAAATCCAGTTAAATAATCTAAACTGCTTAAGGGCTTAAGGCGCTACCTTTTCATGATCACCAGAAGTTTGATTTTGAATATCATGCTCAAGGTAAACACCAAAAAGTGAAACATAAAGATGTTTAAGATGCAGTAACTGTGATGGAGTCCGAGAACATAAAACTTCAGTAGCTGTTTTCAGATCAATGTTAGCATGTAAGGCTTCATGCAGTATGATTGCATCTCTTCGTGCGGGATCAGGCATCCAAAGTAAGATTGCTTTCTGACAGCAATGAAAACCCATATTTGTCAGAAAAAGAAAATAGTGCCATATTATGGTTCAGAAACAATAAAATAGAACCAGATAGTTCAAATTATATTACCTTAAGATTGCCACTGAGCTCTTTAGTTAATCGTTTGTTCAAGTCTTCAGAGTACATAACCTTGTATTCATTTTCAATGAGAGCACGTTGTGATGCATCACGATGAGCAAGAATACTTACGACAGCAGAAGTGTCACACCCAATACCTGAACACACAGTGTTATTCCCATCAGTGATTAAGTCTAATTTTCTAATCTCAATGGATTTACACTAATCTTTGCATTCTAACTGCATCACTATTAATAGGCATTCACATTCTGGTCATGTCTAAGGGAAATTTTTACTAGTTTGGATCAGTGATTAACTAAATTGACCCAAGTTCCAATTAAAATTTTCAAATGTACAGTTTAAGATCAAGAAACACACACTGGTAATCACATAAATAATGAATGTCCCAATTCACCTCATGCTAAAAATCTGTAACTACTTCAAATCATACATATATAACGCCAAAAAAAAAAATCAGGATACGATTATTGGGGAAAACAGACAGAGGAAATATTACAAGAACTAAGTTTAAACATACTTAAAGCATGCAAGCGAAAACATTCAAATTTTAGAGCGAAATTGGTATGAACTCGAACCCTAGAGAGACAATTCCACTTCCATGAAATTGGTATCAAATCAAAGCATGAAAACATTCAAATTTTTAGAGCGAAATTGTCGATGATCATGGAAATAGGATTGAATAATACCCTTGAAAGCTTTGTATAAATGCATGGCGTCATCACGAGGCGAAGATAACATTGGTGGAACCATTAACGTAGCCATTTTGATCCTGATTCTTCGTCTTCTTCAGATTTCTGGAGAGATCTTTGAAGATTAATCACCGTTTTTTGTGTGAAATCTTTGTTTCTCTTTGTAATTCAAACGCTTGGAATCCCACAAATTGCTCCCATAAGAAGAATTTCTGTAGGAAATTAGAGGAGATTTTAAAACTGAATTTGATGACGGGAAGAACAAAAGTTAGCATGAAATTGAATCTTCACTTTTTCAATAACCGTAGGATTACGGTTATTTTTTAAAAGTTAAATCATATATTAAGAGTAAATTGTCGTTTTCCTCCCTATGGTTTGATTATGTTTGCCGTTTCCATCCAAAAAAGTTTTTTCTTACATTTGACTCCCTAAGGTTTCAAAAAAATTATAACTTAACGCCTAAAAGAAAATTTTTTATGAGTTAGGCTATACATACCCCACTTTATTACTTGTTATACTCCCCCTCTCAAAAACGAATTTCAAAACTTGTCATATTTTACCTTGAATTTTTTTTTTAATTTAAAAATAAGTTTTTTTCCCTAAAAAGAGATCCAAAAACACTTTTTATATAATGATATAAAAACATATTTAAAAATAATAAGATATAATTATAAAAATAAATATAAACATTTCTGAAGTTAGAAAAAACTTTCAATAAAAAAGTTAAAAATATATTTTAGAATTAGAAATAGTCATAAATGAGCCGAATTCAACCGATTAAACCGTTTAAACCAATTTATTTGGTTTGGTTATCCAATTTAAACTATTAAACCCGTTTATTATTTGATTTATACAGATAACTGAACCGAATAAGCAAACTTTTGTCTAATCCTTAACCGAAACAAAAACCAACTTCACGATTTTATTCGATTTTTTAGTTACACATACGGTTCAGTTTTCAGTTATTACCAATGTTTGGCTTTTTTGAACATTATAATTACTACAATTAAGAGTAATAAAAAAACAAAAAATAATAAAGACTAAAAGAAATAATAAACAAATAAATAAAACTTCAAATTTTTTAGTTTAATATTTTTAAGAGGTGATATCGTAAATAAAAAAACCTATAATTAAAACTTAAATATTTTAAAAAGTTAAAGAGAGGGGTATAACAAGTAAAAATAGTTTAGAGGGGGACATGTATAGCACCACCCTTTTTTATTCGCATTATACTGGGAGGACGCGAATGAAATTTATATAAAATGTAAATAAATATTACCATTATAATATAATTTTGACTTAATTATATGGCTGGTCTTTGTGGTATGTCCATATAACAGTATTGGTTTCGACTTTTGAAAAATTAAATCGAAGATCCAAAGAGTTTGATAAATGTAACACTGATGGTCCTTGACTTCAATTTTCTGTTTAGTTTCTCAATTTAATCCCCTCGTTATTGGAAACAAAAAGCCTAAAATTAATTAAAAATTTATGAGTTCCACTACTCATTAAAGGCTACCATATCTTCTTCCCATCACCACCATCGCCACCTTAACCCTGACTCCACCACCATCTATCTTCAGCACCCTCACAACAACCACCCCCACCACAACCAACACAGCAGTCCATAAGTAATTTTCGATTATGAACTAAATATTTAAAATAAGTGTATAAACATAAATACATATTATGAAATAAGTATATTTTATCATAATTATAAGTTCAAATATGATTATACGACATTTTGTGATCTAAAGTTTGTTTGCTTGATATCTGCATTTTTAAGTGTCATTTTGTGCTAGGGTTTGAATTAATCAAATGTACTAAATAAAATATAGGATTTTTATAATACTTATATATGAGTTTTAACTTTCTAGAAAAATAAATGTAACATTTTACGAAGTTCATTTAGTAGTCCAAAAATAATTATATTCTTTCAAAAGTAAGTGCAGCTATATTTTGGAGTTTTAAATTTGTTTCAGCTGGTTGGGGTCGCAAAACTTAGCCATTTTAAGTGAGACCAGTTGGGCTTTAAAGCTAACTCGTACAACTAACTTGCAGAAAAAGAATCAAGTTAATTGCATAAATATTGAGGGAGTTATGGCCTCTCAAAGTCGACCTAAGTATTCTGCCAAAAAATTCAGGTTTGACCTTTTATCTTGTGCTTAGCTTTTGAGGGTCCAAATCTTAATGAAAAATATAAACTTACTATGGTTAGAAAGATCTTTCTTTGAACTAAATATTAGACTCAAGAATCGACCAATTTGGTTATGTTTTGACCAATATATAGTCCTTTAAAGATAGACTCAAGTTTCTGTCCAAAATCTGTTTTACAACCTAAACCAATTTTTAAACAACTTATTGATATGAACAAGTAATGCACTTGTTTCTTGGATGCTAGATGACTTAACTATACACATACATATTCATAGTTTCATCATCTTAAACATGTTAAAGTATGAAATGAGTTTAAATGAATGAATACCTCGACGTTTATAAGAAACGAAGCTTGAAGTAAGGGGTATATGTTTTGTGCTCTTGCTGTGATGTCTTTGGCAGCTTGTGGTATGGTATGGGATTTTTGGCAAGTGTATTCATGGAGTATGATAACATATAATGGGGAATGGTATGGTCCATGGAGGTAACGGCTGAAAATGTTAGGGGGGCCCTTGTGATTGTTTAAAACTTCCAAGAAATCTCTTTAGACCATCATAATTAGTGTAGGTATGGTAAAAATAAGAAAAAATGATGTTCTTGAGATTTTGTTGAGAGAGGGTCATTTGGGTGATAGATGATGATAACTTTCATATATTTTGATCACTGATAACTATAAGATGTTAAAAGTAGGTTACTCGATCAGTTAATTAGGTTAATTATCTCATTTACGTTAGCGTAAAAATAGAATTGCGTTAATGCATATAATTTCATTATAACTCTTTCAAGTTAAATTTATATATGTTTGTAATCCATATGAGGGTTCTAGTAATATTATCTAATATTACGTTTGTATTTTAATTCGAGTAGTGCATGTTAGTGATCGGTGTGTTATTGGTGTTTTAATGCAAGGGTGATGGTTTATATTTATATTCATATATATAAATATATTGGTGTAATTCTTATTGTTTTGTTCTCGAATATCTTTGTCGTTGACACAAATTTATCGACTTTAAGTTGGTATTCAATGTCAATAGTGTATCGTAATTTGTGAAATACGTTTGACATTCTTGACGACTCATGTCGGTTAAAGCATCTAGGTTTAGTAGTTTGATGAAACGTCATTGTTAGTAGTATTTTTAGGCATCAATTATTATCGTTTTAGTATATGTTTTTATTTCGTATCATGCATTTATTTAATGTATTTCTATTTATTTTGATTAATACTCGTTTTGGTGGAATAGAGTATACTTTGGATGCATTTTATTATTTTGTAAGTGAAATAAGGTTGCGGGGGTTGAAAACGAAAATAAATTAAAGATTAAGTGTGATTTATGAAGATTTGAAAAGATTAATATAATCTTTAATATAAAAGCTTATCTTCTAAAAGATTTAGCTTATTTCAAATTTTAAAAATTAAATCTTGACATAAAAATAGATATGAAGATTACTATATATATTGCACAACAAAAGAAGGGAATGATCGTTTTGGGCGAATCAATTCCCCAATAAAAAGTCAATGAAAATAAAAGGAAAAAAAGGATCTGAGAAAAAGAGGAATTTAGTCGACCAAAGGAAGAGAAGAAAAAAATTTGGAGAAAAGGCCAAAAAAAAGCTTGAAATTGGGGACTTTGGTCGACGATTGCAGCAGAAGACAAAAAGAAATCTTTGTGACTTCCTAGTTTGGTTGGAAGATACTTTAATTTATTTGGTATTGATTCTTAAGTATTTATTTGACCTTGATTTTGATTGATCTAGCTGTCATATGTCCGGCTAGATCACTCTTTAGTTTCAACATTAAGTTTTAATTTTTTTTGATTTGGTTTGAACTTGTTTGAAATGTTTATATTACATCCGTCACCTCAGGTCCGTTAACTAACCTGAGGCCCGTTATCATTTACTTTTGTAATTAATTTCTTACATATTATTATCGTGCCCTATTTGTTGTGATGAGTATTAATAGCCTAGTCGCGCGCAATTTAAATTTATATATAATAAAATAAAATAAAATAACACAATATATTAATATTATTATTATTATAATTACTATTATTGTTATTATTATCAATATTATTATTAAAATTATTACAATTTATTAAATAATCATCATTATTATTATTATTATTATTATTATTATTATTATTATTATTATTATTATTATTATTACTATTATTATTATTATTATTATTATTATTTATTATTATTATTTATTATTATTATTATTATTATTATTATTATTATTATTATTATTATTATTATTATTATTTAGTTTAGGGTTTAAATTGTAATTTAGCTAAACTTAAGAGATTAAATAATTTATAGTTATGGGTTCAAAGTGTAAATTGGAATTTATATAAATTAAACACCTTCACCGTTGACCAACCCTCCCACCGTAACCCTAAACCGCCGAGAGAGGTTTCTTGCCGTCACCAAGCATTCTAGTTGCCGTTGATCGTTATCTTCTCGCCGTTCAATCGTTTCGCAGGTAACCGATCATCATGAAACTTGTTTCGTTTTGTTTCGTCAAGTTTGGTTTTGGTACCGATTCGGGTTGGTTTCGGTACCGATTCTGGTTGGTTTCGGTTGTGTTCCGATGGTCCGGGATGGGTCATGGTGGTTGTAGTTGGTGTAAGGAACGTATCCGCCTGTTTATACATAGATAATTGCGGTGTGTGCGTGGAACCAAGAGGGCAAACACGGTGTGTGTGTTTCATGGGTGTGTGTAGTGTGTGTGTATGATGTGTATGTTTTATGTGTGCTAACCAAGAGATTCAAAGGGCTGCTCTGTGAGTGTGTGTTATGTGTGTGTTTCGAGTGTTTGTATGGATGTATCTCGGGTGTGTGTGGTGGGTATGTGAGTGTATGCATAGTGTGTGCGCGTATGGTGTGTGAGGAGTGTGTGTGCCGTGTGTGTGAATTGGTGTGTGTGTGTATGCCGATTGTGTGCTCGCATCTTGAGAAGTTGTTTGTTTACGTTATCTCCGAATCATTAAAAGTGAGTTTCGCGGCCCCCTTTTCACTATGTTGTCGTGAATTGACTAACTACGACACAAGTCATCATTTGTGTCGAGTGACGTCGTGGCACGTTATTATATCATTTAATGCTCTCTATTAATTAGACTTGTGTTATGAAGATCCCGTTAGTTACATCCTCGTGTTTCGGCTATAAGCGGGTGTGTGACAGATTGGTATCATAGCCATTAGTTATAGAAAATTAGGTAGATCACTTGACCTAGACTATAACCTCAGAACCTTCATGTAAAATGCATACTAGAATTTGTGTGCATCTTATATTACATGTATGTTCTTTCTTATTTGATTGCCTATTTTCTATCTTTTGATTGCCTTTATTGAGAAAGAATACTTTACTCCTTATAGGATGTCTTCTGCCGGTCCTTTGGATCTTCCCATAGCTCGCATCACTATATCTGACTCTGAGTCAGAACCTGAAGAGGTCCTTTTAGATCACTTGCTGCACTCGTCTTTAGACACTGAGTCTGAAGAATATGATGTCGGACTCATCGGATTCATCTGAGGATGAAGAACCGATGAACTCGGTTGTACTAGGCATGCCTGTTGTTCATACCGCGTCGACCGCCCCTATCGCACTTGTGACTCCTACTACGCCGGTCGCACCCGTTTCTTCTGCACCAGTCGTGCATGTTCCTACCGCACCGATCGCACCTGCTAAGTTGGACGTGCCTGTCCCTGTTACACAGGCAGTCGCGAGGGTCACCCCTGAGGCAAGACCTTGGGTACCTGGTTACCCTAGAGGGTCGTACCGTGTCAAGGGGTTGCGGCACTGAGGATGATGACGGCCAGGAAGAGGGTGTTCTAGGCCAACCGTTTTAGGTTTCGGCTGCCGGCAGATGAGGCCGATCTGTGGGGTGACTACCCTGACCAGCCCCCGATTCCCTCTAGTTTCTCCAGCAGTGGCGACGAACAGGATTGACATTACATGAGCATTGATGAAGATTTGAAGACTTATTGAGATTATTTTCCTACTTATTTCATATGTCGTGTTTGGATTTTATTAGACTATGAGCTCGCATGTGCTTTGGGATATTTTGGTATTGGGTCACGTGTTGGATATTATGACTTTTGGAATTATAACTCTATATTATTATTATTATTATTGTGAAATTGCCTATGATATTGTTTGTGAGTTATATGTTTTGTGATGATGTGTATTTGCGCGTGGATGGCTGAAATGTGGTAAACCCTGATATGATTGAAACTTATGTGCTATTTATGATTGATTAGAAAATGCCGCCCAGAAGAGTTATCCGCAATAACAGTCGTGGTGGTGCTGCCCCAAGAGGCCGAGGTAGAGGAAGAGGTGCTGATGGTAGGGGTGAAGCACCAGGTGGAGGAAATGAAGCTGGTCCAACTGGTAACAACCATGGAGTTGGAAACCTTGACAGGAAGGGATAAAGGGAAGGAGGCTGCATCCTCTTCTCGAACCAAGAGAGCGAAGGTAACCTACAATGAAGATTCTGAAGATGAAGATGTAGCAATGCAGGAGTTGGATTCTGAGGGGATGGAGGAAGTGGATCCAGATGAAGAGGAGTACGAAGATGATGGTCTCATAATTTGGAGGAAGAACCGCTGCCTATCATCATTTAAGGGTGAGGATGTTCAAGCAGAAATGTAATTAAAGATAATGAAGAAGAGCCAAGTATCCACTGACAAGCTAATGATCTGTGAGCGTCAAATTTATCGACCTGACTTCGAAAGGTTTGGAGTAGTAGAATGTTTTACATGACTTGAATAGGAGCAACATTTAAGCGTCAACAATGATGGGGTTGAGCACATTTATGTGAATGCAATCTTGGAATGGATGTCAACCTTGAAAAAGGAGACTGGGAATTCTCCTCCATCTACCACCCAACTCACGGGGGAAGGTAAATGGAAAAACAATGAGTTTGTAATTCTTTAACTTGAATCGGATTACAAACTTTGACACAGGGACAGTTGATGGAACACGATACACATACCCATCTGATGCAATGCTAGCTTGTAAGGTAGCTAAAGAAGAAGTGTGGCTAAACATGATTCATGAGATGTTTCAAGTGCCTGAAGGAATAAATGTTGCAAGATGGTCACTTGATCGGGCAAACTTGAAACCACTCCCAAAGCTGTTGTTGATTTTTCTGAACCAAAATGTGTTACCTAGGTTAGGTGACAAAGCTAAAGTGAGGCTATATGAGGCAATGGTGCTGCATGCGCTAGTCACTGGGAACCAGCCTTATCTGCAAGGCATTTGATCCTTTGGGGTATTTGGGAATCGCGAGAGAAATCTGATAGGAAATCTATCCCGCATTGTCGGCTATTAGCCAAATTTATCAAAAAGCAAAATGTGTTACCAAGTCGAGTCGTGAAAAAGAAGGTGATCCATGTTCCGTTCAAAATAAGTAATCTACCATCGGGTTGGTCATATGAGAGAGTGGGGGAGATGCATAAGTTAGTTGATAAGAAAAGTGGGTGATATCTTGAGGTGATAGAGGGAATATCAGGTATAAGAGAAGGTGACACTCTAAGGGAAGAAGGAAGGCAAAGACAGACTCCGATGAATGAAGAAATGGAAGATGATGATCCATATCAGAATAGGATGAGAGTGGCAGTTGCTCAAGCACACCCTGTTGGGTTTACAAGATGGGTAGAGCCAGAACAGAGGATGTTTGATCGACAAAATGAGGAGATAGAAAGAAATAGGTTGTACATGCAGCATATGATGTATTCGTAGGAATTCTACCGCAACCAAGACTACATGTACAGAGTGGAAATCCGTCACCGAGAAGATTATATGCATGGACGGCCTTACACGGAGACACCCCTCCTACGGATTGGCAGTCACCTGATCTCATGCCTTTTAGTCAGACTCAGCAGGCACCATTTTACCCGCAATCCACACCATCTGTGTGGTTTCCAGTCACTACGCCACCAACAGACGACCCAAGTGGAACGAGTTCTAATTGGGGAGATGCATTCGATATGGGAGTCAGAAAAGGGTTCTTCGAGAGCATCTTTGGGTACAATAGCATCTTTGGGCAATTGTACCCAGGGCCACCATTTGGTGGTTATTGATGCACTCGCTAATCCTATAATCAGGTCCATGTGCTCTTTCCTACTTAATAATAATGTAGAACTATGCATTATGTTTTCAGTTGGGTAGTAGTTTGAGTGATTTGTGTGGTAACGTAGGAACACTTATTTGCTGTTTTGTATTTGGTGGTGTGCTCAATGTTATGTCAAGGGAATGTGTTTAAAATAGGATTTTGTCACGGTGGGTCATAGTAGGGGATGTTAGTCATGGGTTACATGGGTACTAGTGCAACAACCTTACGCTTTCACGATGATGTGTTACAAGGTACATTGAGGGCAATGTATGGTTTAAGTGTGGGGATGAGGGAAAGATTGAAATTTACAATAAAAAAATTTTCAAAATGCCCCTAAAGCTTAATTTTTTTTCAATATAAATCGTGAAAGTATGTCTAACCTATGCACAAGCAGTGGTCCTTAGTCATGGTTAGCTCACTTGAAAAAGTAATTCCTGATAATTGGTATAGATGTCTAACCGAGGGTAACAAGCTAGATAATAGACTTTTATGCATGTTTTCATATCGTTAACCCACATGAGCCCATATATGAGCTTAGAACGTCAATAGGTTAATTGCTCATTCTTCCTTTCATGTGTGTTTACTAGAACAATTGCATTATTCTAGAACTTATATAATTGATGCGTTTCGAGATCATGAACCAAACTATTGCACATAAATGATTAAGGCATTAGAATGAACTTTTGTACTAGCCTTTTTCAATTGTATTATCCTACCTAAAATGATCCCCTAGCCACCACTTTAAGCCCCACCCTTTTTATTTTTTTAAACCCGAATCAACCCATTAGCCTTTTCAAACCTTTTTACTTTTTGAGCCTGTGTAGTGAAATCTGATAAGTATTGCTTGAAGTTTTGATATAGTATTGTTAGAAGCAGTGAAATGTTTAGATATAATCATTATAAAAAAAAGAGAAAAAAAATAATAAATAAAAAAAATATTGAGGAAATAATGGGTCAAAATGACCACAATGTCAATGCATAGTTTTAGTGATAATAAATTGTGAATTGGGTCAAGTTTACCCAAGTTTACCATGTAGTGTTGCTTTAATGTTTAGAAGGTCTCAATATTCTTATTTTGATTTCATCACCTTTAGCCACTTCAAAACCTTTATCCGCACCCAAACCCTAAGCCTTACATTACAACCTTTCAAGACCTTTTGATGTGTGCATAGTTTGTATTAATTGGTGGAGTTGCGATCATTATGCAAGCTTATGGTAATTATGAGTTGTTCTTAATTGTGAGTACTACACTGATATACTAGCATATTTTTTGCTAGACCAGATACTAAACCGAGAGGAGTGAAACTTGTGAGAGGTGTGACTACATGCATAGGGAAGATTAAAAAGCTTGTCAGGCTTGGTTAGATAGATCATATTTCAAAGAGTAACATCTTTGATTACAAAGCTATAATTTGATATATGAAACTGTGAGTTAGGTATGACTTGGGACCTTAGCCAACAGAAGGTGAATACATGATTGGATCGTATTTGTCTAATGATAGTTGTGGTGTTATGAGCAAGTTTGCTTGGGGGCAAGCAAATGATAAGTGTGGGGATTTGATGCGTTCATGTTTTGTATGTGTTTTAAGTATTTAAATTTATGCTTTTAACATTATTTTCCTATCCAGCGTAGTCACTTTGTGTTATGTTTGAATTACAGGTTTAGTGAGCTTAAATGCTATATTCAAGGGTTGCATGAAGATTGGATGATATATGGATGAAAAGAGATGAAGAAAATGAAGAAATTGATGCAGAATAGGCCTAGGACGTAACTTGCGTCCTAAAAGAAGTAAGCTACGTCCTTTCTTAAAAATAGCAGTTTTTGGGACGTAAGACAGAGGCTAACCATGTATTTTAGGGGGAGGACATAACTTACGTCCCTAAGGACGTAACTTACGTCGTTTACTTAATTTTGGTGTAATTCTCCGGAATTTTGACCATATTTAAGGAGGGTTATCAATTCTAAAAACCCAAATTCACATTGGGAGCAAAAAGGAACGAACTTTGGCCATTCTTGAAGATTCTTCCACTTCTCCAACTCATTTCAATCCATCAAATCATGTTCCAATCCGATTTTGTTGCCGAATTCATGAAGTTGCAAGGCTAAAATCCGCGTAATCTACCTCGGGTAATCGGTTTCACGCTATTAGGTTTTTGCTAATGTTTAATTTGTGTTGGGATTAAACTTTAGAACCCGTTAAGTTCTTATTTGAGTTTAATTTGTGTCTTGATTGTTTAAACAATTGTTTTAGTATATCTTGATTTGAATGTCATATGATTTTGCGCAAGTTATATGATTGCAAGGTTTTGATTGTTAAATCAATTGGTATAGTGTACTAAGACCCATTAAGTCTTAGTTATCTCTATCACTTAATCCTTACACGTATAGAATCTCCATTAAGGATTTCCCACTAAGTTGAACAAAGCAATTCCCGAAAACCAAACCTTGATCCTAGGGTGGATTACTCTTTTTCATAATCGTCTTCTAATCAAGTTTAATCATTTGCAATTTGTTTTCTTAGTTAAATTGTTAATCATTCCAAAATTCACTTTTCATAGCCAAGAGGCAATAGTTTAGTAATTCATTAAATTAATCCATTTTCTTACAAATCAAAGTACGACACACCGACCACTAATTCCACGAGGATCGACAACCCTACTTACCCTAACTAGTTTAAGGTGAATAGGAACACACATAATTAACATCTTATTTGATTGATACTTCGACATCGATCATAACCGTAGCCGCTCTTCCCACAATCCAGAGTGCGATTCTGAAGGCAGGCACTCTAACCGATGAGATGGTGAGAACTAGAGTGTTAGGTAAGGGTGGTGAGAAAAGAAGAGAAAATGGGGAATCAAGTAAGCAAATAGGGGGAATGTATGATACGAGAGCAAAGGTGACGAGGAACTTTGTGGCGGTGAACCAAGGGAGAAAGAATTATGTTGGGCCATATCCTAAATGTGGTAAGTGTAATTTTCACCATCTGCAGGCGGCGCCGTGCCGAGTGTGCATGAATTGTAGGCGCACGGGCCATTTTGCGAAGGACTGTAGGGTGGCGCCCAACTTGGTTACACCGATAAATGCAGTTAATCCAGCTGGAAACGTCAGGGTTTGTTATGAGTGTGGGAGCCCTCATCACTATCGGAGTGCGTGCTCTAGACTGAATCGAGCACCGGGCCAACATGGGAATAATCAAAATCAAGTGATTACAATAGCCGATAATCAAGGTCAGTGAATCAAGGGAATACTGCCAAAGGACGTGCGTTCGTGATTGAAGCAAATGACGCTCGTCAGGACCCGAATGTTGTTACGAGTACGTACTTCCTCAATAATCATTTCACATCCGTATTGTTTGATAGCGGGACAGATAATAGTTTTGTTTACTCTGAATTTGTACCTTTACTTGGTTTGAACCGTAGTTGCTTAGAGAATAGTTATTCCGTAGAAATGGCTAATGGTAAATTTGTAGAAGCTAAGGAGAAAATTAGAGGTTGCACGATAACATTAGAGGGCCATGCCTTTGACATAGACTCAATACCTTTTGAATTAGGAAGTTTCTAGTAGTGGGAATGGATTGGTTATCGAAATGCGAAGTGAAAATTGTCTGCCGAGAAAAAGTGGTGTGAATCTATGCCTAACGGTGATATGCTCAAAATACAAGGACAACGACCGAGAAGAAACCTAAGGCTTATCTCCTGCATGAAGACGCGTCGATGTCTACAAAAGCAATGCTATGCCTTCTTAGCGCACGTAGTAGAAAAGAAAGAGAAGGAAAGGAAGCTGAAAGACATTCCGGTGGTGCAAGACTTTCCGGAAGTGTTTCCTAATGATCTGTTCGGCTTGCCCCCCCCCCCTCGACAGGTGGAGTTCCGAATCGATTTAATCCCTGGAGTGACACCCATAGCAAAGACACCTTACCGACTACCACCATCGGAAATGCAGGAATTATCAAGCCAATTACAAGAATTATTGGATAAATTAAGGTTTCATCCGACCCAGTTATTCACTATGGGGAGCACCAATATTATTCGTCAAGAAGAAAGATGGGTCGTTTCGAATGTGCATCGATTATCAAGAGCTGAATAAGTTGACCATGAACAATCGATATCCTCTTCCAAGAATCGATGACCTATTTGGTCAACTGCAGGAAGCTTTATACTTCTCTAAAATTGATCTTCGATCAGGTTATCATCAATTGAGGGTTCATGAGGAGGACATACCAAAGACAACATTTAGAACTCAATATGGGCATTATGAGTTCTTAGTCATGCCGTTTGGGTTGAGAAACACTCCGGTAGTGTTTATGGATTTGATGAATCGGGTATGCAATCCCTATTTGGATAAGTTTGTAATCGTATTTATAGACGATATTCTTATCTACTCCCGAACGAAGGAAGACCATGATCAACATTTACGAACAATACTCAAATTACTAAAGAAAGAGAAACTATAGGCCAGGTTCTCGAACTGTAAATTTTGGTTACGAGAGGTGAAGTTTTTATGACACGTGGTTATAAGAATGGAATCCACGTTGATCTTGGAAATATTAAAGCGGTTAAAAAGTGGGATACACCTAAGACGCCTTCGGAGATATGGCAATTCTTAGGGTTGGTTGGTTACTATCGTTGATTTATTGCGAACTTCTCCAAAATCGCTCAACCGTTGACAATGTTAACATAGAAGGATAAGAAGTTTGATTGGGGACATAAGCAAGAAGAGGCATTTCAAACGTTGAATTAAAGATTATGTAATGCAATATTGACCCTCCCTGATGGATCCAACGACTTTGTTGTATTTTGCGATGCATCACATCAAGGACTGGGTTGTGTGCTAATGCAAAAGGATAAGGTGATTGCTTACGCCTCGCGTCAGCTTAAGGTTCACGAAAAGAATTATACGACACATGACCTGGAATTAGGCGCGGTGGTATTTGCACTTAAGATATGGAGGCATTATCTATACGGGACTAAGTGTGTTGTTTACACTGATCATAAAGGTATTCAACACATTTTTGATCAAAAGGAATTGAATATGCGCCAAAGACGATGGGTGGAACTTCTCAGTGACTACGATTTGAAATCCGATATCATCCTCGAAAGGAAAATGTGGTGGCTGATGCCTTGAGTAGGAAAGAAAGTGTTAAACCCTTACATGCATGAGCCTTAGGAATGATTATACAATCAAACCTAAAGGCTCAAATCCTAACATCACAGACTGAAGTGTTAAAAGAAGAGAATATTGCGGGTGAGGAGTTCTGTGGGTTGGATAAGCAAATGAATTGTAAGAAGGATGTGGTGCACTATTTCGTAGATCGCTTATGGGTACCTAAGTGGGGTAACGTTCGAACCCTAGTTATGAACGAAGCGCACAAATCCAAGTATTTCGTTTATCTTGGCGCAGACAAGATGTATCAAGATCTTAAAGAATTGTATTGGTGGCCAGGTATGAAGAAAGACATTTCAACGTATGTAAGTGAATGTCTAACTTGTTCGAAAGTCAAAGCTGAACATCAGAAACCGTCAGGACTATTACAACAGCCGGAAATTCCAGAATAGAAATGGAAAAATATAGCAATGGATTTCATCACTAAGTTGCCTAGAACAAGTAGTGGGCATGATTCGATTTGGGTTATCGTCGATCAAATGACGAAATCTGCTCACTTCTTACCAATTCGCGAGGATTATAAGATGGAAAAGTTAGCGAGATTATATGTAAATGAGATCGTGGCTAGGCATGAAGTGCTTGTGTCAATTATATCCGATCGTGATATTCGATTTACATCACGGTTCTAGCAGACTTTTCAGAAAGCAATACGCACTCGATTAGATTTAAGTACTACTTATCATTCATAAACGGATGGTCAAAGTGAACGTACATGACACACTCTCGAAGACATGCTTAGGGCATGTGTGGTTGGCCTTGGTGGGAGTTGGGATACTCATTTATCGTGTTTTATTGAAAGTTTCTCCATGGAAGGGTATTGTACGATTTGGAAAAGTAAAATTAGCTCCAAGGTATGTTGGACCATTTGAGATCACTGAAAGGATTGGTCCTGTTGCGTTTCGGTTAAAGCTACCCCAAGAGCTTAGTGGCGTGCACGAT
Source organism: Flaveria robusta (assembly GCA_025506415.1). Lineage (NCBI taxonomy): Eukaryota > Viridiplantae > Streptophyta > Magnoliopsida > Asterales > Asteraceae > Flaveria > Flaveria robusta. Next base: position 20,795,329 of record CM046466.1, read on the forward strand.
ACATTCCATGTATCGAACCTTAAAAATGTTAAGCCGATGGATCCCTTCATGTGCGATTGAGGAAATCAAAATTGACGAGAAACTTTACTTTGTGGGGGAACCAATAGAAATTATGGATAGAGAGGTGAACGATTGAAGCACAGCAAGATTCCAATCATTAGGGTTTGTTGGAACTCTAAGCGAGGACCTGAGTTTACTTGGGAGCGGGAAGATCAGTTGAAACTTAAATATCCGCATTTGTTCACTAATAGAGTTTTATGACCTAACTCCAGTTGAATTTCGGGACGAAATTCTCTCAACTAGGAGATACTGTGACATCCGTCACCTAAGGTCCGTTAACTAACCTGAGGCTCGTTATCATTTATTTTTGTAATTAATTTCTTACTTGTTATTATCGTGCCCTATTTGTTGTGATGAGTATTAACAGCCTAGTCGCACGCAATTTAAAATTATATATATAATAAAATAAAATAAAATAATATATAATAACAAAATATATTAATAATAATAATAATATTATTATTATTATAATTACTATTATTGTTATTATAATCAATATTATTATTAAAATTATTACAATTTATTAAATAATCATTATTATTATTATTATTATTAATATATTATTATTATTATTATTATTATTATTATTATTATTATTATTATTATTATTATTATTATTATTATTGTTATTTAGTTTAGGTTATAAATTGTAATTTAGCTAAACTTAAGGGATTAAATAATTTATAGTTGGCGGTTCAAAGTGTAAATTGGAATTTATATTAATTAAACACTTTCACCGTCGACCAACCTTCCCATCGTAACCCTAAACCGCCGCGAGAGGTGTTCTTGCCATCACCAAGCATTCTAGTGGCCGTCGATCGTTATCTTCTTGACGTTCAATCATTTCGCAGGTAACCTATCATCATGAAACTCGTTTCGTTTCGTTTCGTCAAGTTTGGTTTTGGTACCGGTTCGGGTTGGTTTCGGTTGTGTTCTGGTGGTCCGGGATGGGTCATGGTGTTTGTCTAGTTGGCTTAAGGAACATATCCGCCTGTTTATACATATATAATTGCAGTGTGTGCATGGAACCGAGAGGGCAAACACAGCAGCCGAAGTGTGCGTAGGGTGTGTGTGTGTGTGTTTCGTGGGTGTGTGTAGTGTGTTTGTATGATGTGTGTTCTGTGTGTGCTAACCGAGAGATTCAATGGGCTGCTCTGTGTGTGTGTTATGTGTGTGTTTCGAGTGTGTATATGCATGTATCTCGGGTGTGTGTGGTGGGTGTGTGAGTGTATGCACAGTGTGTGCGCGTATGGTGTGTGAGGAGTGTGTGTCGTGTGTGTGAATTGGTGGGTGTGTGTGTATGCTGATTGTGTGTGTGTTGTCTACGTATTGTTATATATACATATATATATATATATAAATGTTGTGTGTGTGTTTGATTTGGTGTTGTGTATGTATGGATATATATACATATATATATAAAAATGTTGTGTGTGTGTTTGATTTGGTGTTGCGTATGTATGGATATATATACATATATATAAGAATGTTGTATGTGTGTGTTTTGATTTGGTGTGTGTGAAGGTTTTTGTGTTGTGTTTATATAAATATATGTGCATGATAATACATGTGAGTAGGCTAATGTATATACGTGCGTATGATTAAGTGTATGTGTACACGTTAAGGTGTATGTGTGAGTCAATAATATGTATATATGTATGTGTAGGTGCATGTATATGTGGTGTACGTGCATATATATATATATATATATATACATATATGTATGTGTGTATGTATGTCTGTATGTAGTGTATAAACGTAGCGTGGGTTGTTTATCATTATTATTATTATTATCATTAATATTATTATTACTATTACAATTACTATTATAATTATTATTATTTATATCAATAGTAATATTATCTTTACTATTATTATTATCATTATTATTATTTTTACTAATATAGTGTTAGGGTGTATAAATGATATGCATATATGTGTGTGAGATGATATGAGTATAGTTGTTGTATTGTCAAACGTGTATGACGTGGGTGAATGGTAACTAAAGTGACGTATACATATAAAGAGAATAATAGTGAGTGAACCTAGACTAACTATATATATATAATTCATACACGTTATTATTATTTATTAAATACATAATTGATGTATGCATATTTTGTGTGCGTGTCGCGAGTAAAACTTGAACCGACCCGAAACCGGCCAAAAGTACCTATTCTTCTTAGACGCATTTTAAGATTTAAGTTACAATTAATTATAGGTGGTTGATCGTTCGTGCTCGCATCTGTAGAAGCTGTTTGTTTGCGTTATCTCCGAATCATTCAAAGTGAGTTTGGCTGCCACTTTTTCATTACAATTATTTACAAAACCTAGGGGGAAAAGTATGCTCACCTTTTTATGCTGTGAAATCTTTTATATTTATGGGACTATTGTGTTTACTGTTGATAAGTAGATATCTAATACATGCATGAGTTTTCTGTGTGGTTCTTTATTCACAACTATATTTAACTCCGGTGTTGAAGCCGACGGACAGGCCCTAAGGTGAATATGTTCCAACGAGATCTGTGTGTAAGTCATAGGTTTAGTTGTAAGACTCATATTTACATGTGATATTGCTTGCTTATAACTGTATACACTTATGTCCTGTCAAACAATTACACAACATCAAGTTTATTTATTACTTAAACCTGCGAACTCACCAATAATATGTTGACCTTTTTGAGCATATCTTTTCATGTAACATTAATCGAGGATAGCTAATTATGAGGCCTTAGTGATGACCTAAGGAATTCGAGCTAGGCTTGCTTTTATATTATAAACTATGATTGTTGACTTGTTTTCATCATTTTGAATATTGTTTTACTTATACTTGTTCCCGGATTGTGGGAATTCATTTGGATTATGTTTGTTTGACTATGCCGTCGTGAATTAACTAACTACGAGACAAATTACCATTTGTGTTGGGTGACGTCATGACACGTTATTATATCATTTAATGCTCTTTATTAATTAGCAATATGCTATGACGATCTCGTTCGTTACATCCTCGTGTTTTCGCTATAAGCGGGGGTGTGACAGTTTATGAGATGTTTTTGTCTTAATGGTCTGTTTGTTTGATTCTTGATCCTAAACCCGAATCTACTCCGGTATATATTAGATTGTTAATAAAATTGGCCATTTTTTTAATTTCTCTAATAAAGTTCTTCAATATTTAAAACCCTAATCAAGTTTTAATTTTTGATACATGGAACAATTAATGGTTTGGGTTTGTCTATGAATTCATTCTCGTTATAGAATCATACAATCTAGTTAAGCATACCGAACAACGTATGTGTTTAATTATAATTGATACTTCTATCGTTACAACCCACACTCTAAGATCCAAACAACGCGAGCTTAGAGTAGCGGGTTGGCTTTAATCAATGAACTGCGATTGATTAGACATTAGATAGGGTGGATATCCGAAACGGCGTGATGTCTAGTATCGATACAAATAATTAATTAGAAAATAGGTATTGCATTGTAATCGTTAATGATCGTAAGTCAAATTCGTATCAAGAAATTACCTTAGTGTTGGAATTAATTTTCATATATTAATTTACTTTACAATTTAATAAGAATTTTTAGTAATTTATTTTCAGAATTAAAAAAATACAAAAAAAAAATGTGAATTTTGGTTTTTCAGGTAGAACCTTAACACGACCGCATGGAAGTTTCTTTACAGTTTTGACACGGCCGTGTCAGCTTGCTGGAATTTTTTCTAGTTTTTGCAATTTATTTTTATTTTTAGTTTTTAATTAAAACTCCCACCTTTCTTAACTCATATCCAATCAAAGTAACTGTACTAAAACGTTTTTTTGTATTAAATAATTGACACGTATCCCTGAGGACACGAACCCTACTTCCGCTCATACTATTCTTAGTGTGTGTGACGTTAGGTTCACATTATAATATTTTATTTGCTAGATTTGACACCCAACAGTCATAAATTATTAATTTGTAACGCATATTAATGTCGTAAAATATTAAACCATAATCATTAATGCCCATCAATTACTTGAATTCATATAAAAATATCGTGAAATTGTTGAAGTTGCGGTGATCCTAATTTGGTTATCGTAAATTAAGAGGATCATTTCTTATTTTATATTCTAAACTAAATAGATTGCGTAATCTAAATAACATAATATATGAAATACATTTAATTTTCATAAGTGTCACAATACAAATAGTAATTTATTCTATAAATATAAAAAACTTGAGAGATATAAGTAAAGGGTGATACTGTATATACCTCTTTTCAAAATATTTTTAATTGTTATACCACTCCCCCAAACCTATAAAAATAGTTAACTTTTGCTTTTATGTTTTGTTATTTACCATATTGTCCCATAATATGTTAAACTAAATATTTTAAGTTTTATCTTATTATTATCACCTTAGTCTTTATATTTTTTTTGTATTTTATTATTTTTATTTGTTGTGGTTACGAGTGTTCAAAAAAAGCCAAAAACATAAAATAACCGAAAACCGAATTGTATCCTTACTCGTAAAAAATTGAATCAAAAATCATAAATTCGGTTTTCACTTCAGTTAATGGTTATACAAACTATTGCTTATTCGGTTTGATTATCCGTATAATCCGAATAATAAATAGCTTAACAAGTTTAATCGGATAACGGAACCGAATAAATCTGTTTAAATGGTTAATAGGTTGATTTAGATTCATTTAAGTCTATTTCCAATTCTAGAAGTTATTTTTAAGTCTTTTTGTTTTAGAAATTATTATTTTAAATTTTTACAGAACTTTCTTATTTCTAAATATGTTTTTATATCGTTATATAAAAAGTGTTATTGAAAATCACTTAATAAAAAAGAAAAACATTTTTTCTAAAACGAAACTTTTTTTTCGAAATAAACAATACAAGTTTTAAAATAATGTTTTGAGTGGGAGCGCATGACAAGTAACAAAGTGAGAGTGAAGCGTATATTAAAAATTCATGGTCTGAATATTATGATTCTGAGCTTCCCTCCTCTGCCCGAGCCTAGCGGATAACGATATTATGATGAACGAACTGTGTTGTAATGTGCGAATTCGAGTGCTAGATTTCTTTATCCAATCTGCTCAAGTAAGCATTCCTAAACCTAATCGCATCCCCATTTTTGCTTCTTATTTCTCGATTCCGATCAATGAATAATGCTGATTGATATTTAAACAGCTACTCGAAGTTCCTCCGATCGTTAAGTACACTGCATTATCCTTCTTCGCCGAACGATTCTGCCCCATCATCTCCAGGTAGTTTGTGTTTTCAATCCTTTCATCTGAATTCCAAGTTTACATGTGAAAAAGTTGATTTATAGTTCAATTTGTAGTTCCTCACAGTTAATTATAATCGTATATTCGTATTTGAACTAATCAAACCCTAGTTTGACGAAATCATGTAGACTATGTATTGATCCTCTGTAGTTGAAATTGTAAATCTACTCATTGCCTCATATAAATGGTTATATCGAATGTTATGTGTATAGATGTTGTTAGTTGATGTCATCATAGGTTCATAATTTAGAAGCACGAATTAGGGGAAGGGTTTTTTTTAGATAATTTGTTTTAGGTTTGCATCATGTTATAAACTGGTTTGATTTCATTCTGTCAATCTGTGTAGCCCGAACTAGTTTGGAGTGAAAGGTTTGTTGCTGTTGTGAGTGTCTTCTGTAAGAACATGGAAACAGTTGTTTGTTGAATATTGCTATTTGGTGGCATAAGATTAAGTATTTTAGGTCATTTGGTGATAGATAAAAATCTAACATGTTAGTAGGCTAGGTAAAATTTGTCATTAGGTTTATGGATGGTTTACAAGGACTTGTTTAGGTCAACATTTACAGTTATTTAATCCTGGGCTTGTATATAGGGGTGGGATGATGGTGCATTCATCCACGGGGAATCTTGAAAGAATGCGAAATAACGGTGGACATTTTTGAAACAATACTAGACAAAAAAGGTGGAAAGGAGTATGGCACATACCAAGGGTAAAAAGGTAGTAGTTTAGCATCAGCAGATAGGTAGAAGCTGATATAGGTTTGTTTCTCTTATTTCATATGAAGGCTCCAACTAATCTTGTTGAGCTCAGTCATGGTTCTATGGTTGTTCAAAGCATTCCTATTTCCTATATAAGATGCACAATTTCTTTTTAATTATACATGTTTGCTATTAACCCATTGAAAGAAATTTGTGAGATAGATCTTCGTCCACAAGTCTATCAATTTTTTCAGATTAAGGGGTATTTCAGGCATTTAATTATTAGTGAAATATGCATATTAAACTATGTTCCAATTTGGATGTTGCATTTTTTGACATGGAGAGATTATTTTGTTTAACTTACTCACGGATTGGCAAAATGAATTCCTCTTTAACATAAAGTTTTGTCATTCTTTTTCCAGTACTCGAATGTCTATAATATTTTTAGCCAGATTTTGTTTATAAAACAAATAACTAAATCCTGTGAACAGAAAATCAAAGCCTAATGTGAGAGGGCTGGTTTAAGATGTTGTTTGTGACCAATACAACTTTGCTTAACACTTCTATTACTCCCTTTAAGGCTTAATATGAGCTTAGGGAGCTTAGGGAGAGGGAATTTTTTTCATATGTATTAATAACCAAAGAGCTTGATCATTGTGCATTTCTTCGTCTTTCTTACTTATCCTTGCAGAATGGATTATGGAATACTCACTTTTATAAATTTTGTTTCTAGTAGACAATAAATATTTCCGTGTCATGTTTCTAAAGATAGACAATTCTCCATATTTAATCCTCGAAGCTATTAAAATAAAACATCGAAAGTCAATGTTTATATGCTTAAGTGACACGAAAAGTTTATATAATTTGTTTGGCGGTATAATTAGTTTACTTTGCCCTTCAAAGATCCTTACAGCGCATTACAGGACACTGGCTTTTACAACCTGTAAGAGAAAGCAACCTTCAGCTGTTTGCTCTTATTGCAATATGGATTTCAAGCAAAGTAAGCATGCAATTCACTGAATCTACACATTTTATTACTAGGGGCAATTTCATATATAGGTTTAAAACCTTGTCATAAATTATAATATCATATTTACCCAAGCAAAAAAATATTACAAAATATACCCATTCAAAACACTTAAAATCACATATTTTAGCCACTTCATCAGATACAATTTATAATGTGACCATTATACCCTTCTTTATCTCTTCCTTACATTTCAAGCTCTCATAATCTAAATCTTACATAAGGAAAGGGTATTTATGTCATAAATGCAAACATGTGTATGTTTGATGTTATGATCCATATTGTAGGGTAAATATGAATATATGATATTATTCTATCTTTAAAGGAGGTATATGTAACTATCCCTTTTTCATAAATGCAACTTTTAAGCACCTAATAATTTCAACAACCCCCAGATACATGATTCTCGTCCCTTAAACGTTAGAAAGTTGAAAAACCTGGCGGACAAGATAATACAGGAGCAGCATTATACAACTAGAGATTTTGCAGAAGCAGTAAGCTAAATTTTTGTTTTCTTGACCTTGCTTTTATTAAAGGAGACACTTTTGTTTTGTTGATTCTCATAGAAATGGAGTAATAAACTTGTGCAGGAGGTGATCTTCATGCAGGTACATTTTCAACTTATATTTATATAATTACCTTTGGATGACATTGTTATTTTCCATCATGAAGGTATTGAATTTTGAGATTGGTACATCGGATATAGTCTACAGGTTCCTTGAAGACCTACTTATTCAGTTAAAGTGAGTGCCGATATATCTGTTTCATGTTTAAATGTTGTTGTTTAATGTTAATTATATCACACTATTTTTCTTTCTCTGAGTTAGGGAAGTTGCAACCATTGGGGATCATATGAATCTTGAAGTATGCATGGACATTATGGATCTTCTTTATGAGAAAGAGGAAACAACAGCACTTTATAGTTCTCCACATGCTCTGGCTGCATCGATCCTGGCATGTTTCTAATTACTATTTAAACAAAATTAGCGTGATTTACTTCTACTTATTATTCATCATTTGCTTAGTAAGCGTTATTTGTTCACGCAGGTTGCCTCATATGTCATTACGGTTCCTAAAAAAAGATGGGAGTTTCCTCTTATTCCTTGGGGTAAGCTTTTTCACATCCATTTTATTAATCCCTGACCATGCTTATACATATTCATACAAAAAGCTTGATGAACAGTGTATAATTTGTCTAAACCCACTAAATTGTAACCAAGTTTCACCACTGTTCTAACTAGGTCACTCAAACTTTTATTGTGAATCTTATCCCATCATCTCCAACATTCTGGTTTCAATCAATCTTATACCACATGTATGTTAACTTCGCGTGCAATTGTCAATTGTCTATCCCATTTGAAATAAATCAATGACATGATGTACCTGTAGCTGTTTTACATTTGGGGATTTACATCACCAAGTTTATACAAGCGGGAGTGCGGGACACCATGATACGAATAACAAACCAGAGATCAAATATGTCTATTCTAGAAGGGGGAAAAGGGGAAATATATAGAAGTTAGGAGGGGTAGAGTGTTATTAGCAAGAGAGAATATATGGAGAGTGAGGAATGCTTTTTGTGCGTGTTAGTTTGTTATAACCTTCTTTGACTCTTGCATGATGCAATGAGAGAGGGTGTGTAACTCTGGTAATCAGTGGATTCATTTTGTTTTCATCATCAATTATGCAATACAATTTGTGTTTCTACTTGATTATTCCATGTCTTCTATATTTGCTGTCAATTCTATCTTCTTTGATTTCATTTCCTATCATTGGTCCGACCTACTCTGACCTACTCTGACCTGCCGCCTCCGATCCTCCTCCATGGAAACGCATACTACTTCTCGCTTGGATGCTCAAGAGATTCACATCAACAGCTTCAAAGTGATGTGGCTGAGATGAAATCCTCCGTCAAATTACTTGAAGATGATCGAGCATAATCAGGGAATTTCGTAAGGTTGTTCTTGCTTGGATGAAACAACAAGAGAAGAAGTCGGTTAACGAGTCGGGGGTTCTGGTTTATCCGGTGAAGGTTTCTCTTCTTTGGGTCTGAAAGGGACTACTCATTCGGGTTCATCGGAGACCACATATGGTGTTCCTTGGGCAGTGAAGAAAGTGAAACTTCCGGAATTCAGTGGATTCGATCCCCAAGGTTGGATTCAAAAAGCGAAATTATACTTTGATATCAACAACACTCCGGATGACCTTCGTTTACGGTTAGCTCAATTGAGCATGGTGGGGGTGGCTCAACACTGGTTCACGGTTATCACTCAGGTACGTGATTCTTTGACATGGCTTGACTTTCAATCGGAACTTCTCCAACGATTCAACGGATTAGAGATTCACAATCCGTATGAACAACTGGCTACTATTAAACAAGGCGATTCCATTCACGATTATATTGCTGATTTCGAATACCTTCTTTCTTTGGTTCCTCGATTACTGGAAATTCAAGCCTTGGGGTATTTTATCGCTGGATTGAAGGAAGATGTCAAGAAATGGGTTCGATTACATCGGCCACTGTCTCGTTTGGACGTGATGAACTTGTCCAAGGATGTGGAGGAAATGTTACGCCCGTCCGCCGGTAATGTCTCGACGTCTCGATTTCGTTACCTGAATCGACCGGCATTGTATTATGGGGACGCGTCGGATGGGCCGTTCAATTTGGGTCGTGTTGAGCCCAAATTAGTGGGGTCTTCTAGGGCCAGTGACAAACCCCTCTAGGGCCGCTCTGATTCTACACGATTGATGTCCACACTCAAATTGGGTTCTCCTTCTTCCGATGGTGGACAGTCCACTTTGCAGGACCGCGGCGTTCGATCTCTTTCTCGTTCTGAATGGGAGGACCGCAGGAAGAAGGGCTTATGTTTTTGGTGCAGACAACAATATGGTCCGGCTCACAAATGTCCGGAAGGCAAGTTGCGTGTTCTTTTACTTGGTGACGATGAATTAGTTTATTCTGATGCTACGCATTTCTTACTGGAGCAACCTTCTCTTCTTGATGAATCTCCTTTACCCGACACATTGGCAGGTACTTGTTTGGCAATAGAATTTGAGGGTTTATTGGCTGAGGCAGGGGGTTGTAAAACCCTACATTTTGTAGGAAGGTTGCTGAGAATTCCGGTTAGTATGTTGGTGGATAGTGGTGCTACCCATAACTTTATCTCTAGACATTTGGTTTCCGCCTTGGGTATTCCTTTTTCCACATTCCCTGGAATCCGTTTAAATTAGGAGATGGTCATTTCGTTTTTATTACTTAACATTGCCTTAATCTTCGGATATGCATTGGTCATTGTTCTTTTGTGCTAAATGCTTTAGTATTTGACACAAACAATTTGGATATGATCTTGGGAATGGAATGGCTTCAACTGTTAGGGGAAGTTGTACACGATTGGCATAATTCGTGGATGCAGTTTGCTTACAACGGTCGCGAGGTTCGCTTACAAGGATTAATGGTGGGTCAACCTCAGCCGGCTGCTTTACAGCAGTGGTTGCCTCTTGATGACAGACCCTTTCCGATTCAAAATAAGTCTTCCACATCCGCAATTGCTACTTCCGCTAGTTTATCCGAGCAGCAACAAGTAGCCCTTTCGAGTATTTTGCAGCACTTCCTGACCATCTTTCAAGCACCAGTTGGGTTACCACTGGTGCATTCTCATGACCATGGCATCATTCTGACTTCTCATGAACCCATTTGTGTTCGACCCTGTCGATATCCTTATGTTCAGAAAACAGAGATTGAGCGACAGGTGCGTGAACTCTTAGACTTGGGAATGACACGCCCTAGTAAAAGTGCCTATTCTAGTCTCGTTATTCTGTTTCGGAAGAAAGATAATTCTTAGCAAATGTGCATGGACTATCGAGCCTTGAATTGAGCTACCGTTCCTGATAAGTTTCCAATTCAAGTAGTCGATGAGTTGCTTGATGAATTACATGGTGCGCGCTTCTTTACTAAACTTGATCTGACATCAGGGTACAATCAGATTCATATGCGTGAAGACAGCATTGAGAAAACTGCATTTCGCAACCATGATGGACATTTTGAATATCTTGTTATGTCGTTCGGCTTAACAAACGCTCCAGCGACCTTTCAAGCTGTCATGAATGATATTTTTCGACCCCTGTTATGTCGGAAGGTGGTCATCTTCTTTGATGATATCTTGATTTACATTCCAACCTGGAATACTCATCTAGAAGACTTACGGTTGGTCTTTACCATTTTGTTAGACGATCACCTACGCGCCAATCAAAACAAGTGCTCTTTTGGTCAAACCTCGGTTGAGTATTTGAGTCATCTCATTGATGGCAGTGGTGTTTCGATGGATCCCAAGAAGATTGAGTCGGTTTTGGATTAGCCAGCTCCAAAAGATTTGAAAGGGTTGCGGGGATTTTTGGGACTAACCGGCTATTATCAGAAATTTGTCAAAAATTATGGAAGTATCGCACGACCATTGACGGATTTGACCAAAAAGGATGCATTTACATGGAATACGGCTGCTCAACAGGCTTTTGATCAGCTCAAACAAGCTTTGGTCACCGCCACCGTTTTAACTCTTCCTGATTTTACATGTTCATTTAGTGTTGAGTGTGATGCTTCAGGGCGTGGCATCGGCGCTGTTTTGTTACAAAACAACAAACCGATCGCTTATTTTAGCAAAGCCTTAAGTGACCGGAATCTGGCCAAATCTGCTTACGAGCGGGAAATGATGGCTCTTGTGTTGGCGGTGCAACATTGGCGAACTTATCTTATGGGAACTAGTTTCACAGTTTACACAGACCAAAAGAGTTTAAAGTACTTGCTACAACAACGGGTGTCCTTGCCAGATCAGCAAAATTGGGTAGCAAAATTGTTGGGATACGACTTCGATATTCAATACAAACCAGGACGAGAAAACCGGGCTGCCGATGCTTTATCTCGACGCGCTGATTCAGGCGAATTGAACCAAGCAGTTTCCTCTCCTGTTTGGCTTCAAGGGGCTCACCTTATCGAGGAGGCGAAGTAGGATCACGATATTCAACAGCTTCTTAACAATGTTTTATCAACTCCTTCCAAGTACCCGGGGTATTCGGTTAATCAAGGAGTTTTACAGTATCAAAATCGGTTAGTCATTTCAAAAAATTCTAAATTTATTCCCGCATTGCTACATGATTTCCACACCACGACAACTGGAGGTCATTCGGGCTTCTATCGCATGTATCGTCGTCTGGCAGCTAATCTATTCTGGCCGGGCATGATGTCAACAGTTAAAAAGTTTGTATGGGAGTATAATATTTGTTAAAAATGTAAAGCGAGTTCAGTTAGACTGGGTGGATTACTACAACCATCAGCTATTTCGGAGGCCATTTGGGAACATTTGACAATGGACTTCATTGTCGGATTACCGTCGTCAAAGGGTTACACTGTCATCTTGGTTGTGGTAGATCGATTATCCAAATATGCACACTTCATTTTATTGAAACATCCTTTCACGGCAAAAACAGTGGCGGAGGTATTTATCAAGGAGGTTATTCGTCATCATGGGGTACCTAAATCGATTGTCAGTGGTCGTGATCCTCTTTTTTGAAGCACTTTTTGGCAAGAAATTTTCCGATCAATGGGTACTAAACTTCACCTAAGTTCCGCTTACCATCCGGAATCAGATGGTCAATCCGAAGTAGTCAACCGCTGTTTAGAATCTTATCTGCGTTGCTTTACAATTGATCAACCTAAAACGTGGGCTCTATGGATTCCTTGGGCGGAATTTTAGTACAATTCCACCTTTCACGTTTCTATAGGCACAACGCCGTTCGAAACGGTTTATTGTCGCAAACCTCCTTCGGTGTTTCAATATGTTCCGGGAGAAATTCGAGTCGCATCTGTTTTGCGGGAGCTGCAAGATCGAGATGAGGCCTTAAGACAGCTGAAGTTACGTCTTTCCACAACCCAGAGTGTAATGAAGACACAAGCTGACAAAAAACGACGTGAAGTTCAGTTTGTCGTAGGGGACTGGATATACGTAAAATTGAAACCGTACAGGCAACTCTCGGTGGTCAATCGAATTCATCAAAAATTGGCGGTGAAATTCATTGGGCCTTTTCTTGTCATTGCTAAAATCGGACTAGTGGCATACAAATTACAATTACCACCTTCGTCCAAGATTCATCCGGTCTTCCACGTATCGTTACTTAAAAAGGTAGAGGGAACTTTTACGAACTCTGCGTTACCCCCGGAGTTGGAGATCGGAGACATTGAGGCACTCAATCCTATGGCTATATTGGCTAAACGTTTTTTGGGTGGAGACCGGATGCGGGAGAACAATGGTTAATTTAATGGCATGGTCAAACCGCAGGGGATGCCACCTGGGAGGATGCAGCATGGATCACCGGTCAATTTCCTCATGCAAGTCTTGAGGACCAGACTTTTTTGGAAGGAGCGAGCAATGATACGAATAACAAACCAGAGATTAAATATGTCTATTCTAGAAGGGAAAAAGGGGAAATATATAGAAGTTAGGAAGGGTAGAGTGTTATTAGCAAGAGAGAATATATGGAGAGAGAGGAATGCTCTTTGTGTGTGTTAGTTTGTTATAAGCTTCTTTGACTCTTGCATGATGCAATGGGAGAGGGTGTGTAACCCTAGAAATCTATGGATTCATTTTGTTTTCATCATCAATTCTGCAATACAATTTGTGTTTCTACTTGATTATTCCATTGTCTTCTATATTTACCGTCAATTCTATCTTCTTTGATTTCATTTCCTATCACACCATGTCAGCTATTTTACACAATTGTTACCAGGTGTCATGGGTAATATGGTATGCGGGTCAGTTTTATAAACAAATTCACAAAATTGAAACCTTAGTGGTTACACCTATATAAAAAAGTTTTCCTGGGTGAACAAATGATGAAACATTATTAGTAAAATTCATAGACAAAACCATAAATCCACTCTAGTTGAAATGTTTTTTTCCGATAATTAAATTGAGCTTTTGTCAAGTGACTCGAGTTCAATTGGATGAAATTTTCGAACGGAAAAAAAAAATACAAAAAATATTACACGTCAAGTTCAAATTTATTAGAACCAGACTAAAGTTTATATGTAGTTTCCTGAGTCTTACGTATACCAAATGTGTTGATATTTATTCCGGGTCAAGTGCTTTTAGCTCCTAAAGCTTTCTTGATCCTTGTTTAAGTTATGTCAGGTTATCAAATTTGGTTCCAGAATAATCCACCAGTTATCCTAGTAGGTTTTTTGTAATTGAGATCTTTTGAAAATAAATTAGAGTCAAATTTGGTTTGAATTCAGCTTAATGGGAAACAAACCAATTTAGGAAACAAAACCTAAGTTCATAACTCGGTTTTGTGTTAATTTAGTACTGTTAATTAAAAGGTAAAAAGAATGGGGTGAGAGAGGCTCGAACTCTCGACCTCAGGATCACTCGCTTTGCTATGAGACCTACGCGCTAGCCAACTGCGCCACCACCCCATTTGCAAATGCCTCCTGTTTGTTTCTTTAAAGTTAAGACTTTGCACCAATTTGATTATTTTTTTTCAAACAATATATTATTCTGTACAATTGTTTTTAATTTGAACTATAAAATAATTATGCAAACTGCATCACATGAAATATAACTAGACAGCTAGAAAAGTTATGTAAAAAATAAAATGAAATCCAACCAATTAAAAAAGTACTTATGACATAAGAACATAGTAGTATATTAATTATTAGCCTATAGACCCGTGGTTCACGGGTCGAAACAACAAAAGTAAATTAAAATTATTACATAATAAATTATAAATTATGTGTGTAACTAAATATAATCAATATATATATATATATATATATAATGTATAGTATTTTAAAAAATATAATATTATAAAAACAGAAATCAATGAAAATAAAATTTTAATTATCAAATTTATTAGATTAAAAAATATAATAAATAAAATTTATAAATACATGGAGAGATGCTAGGGATCAATATTTAATTCCACAAATTTAGGGATCATTGGTTAGATTAGTAATTCAAATTAGTCAAATATCTATTTATGTAATTTTTAAAAAATAATAAAACAAAATATGGGCGGGAAAACAAATGATAAGTGCTCTTATGTTTTGTCATGTGGCAATTAAGTGGTCTAATATGATGCCATGTGTTAAAAATATTAGTCTTTTATTATATACTAGGTTAGTATCCCGTGTATTACACAGGTTGAATAAATAAAATATTAAATAATTACAAATAAAAAATTACAAATTATAAAACTATGTTTGAAGATAAAATATGATTATAATTGCATATGAATAGATACTTTACGTAAATAAACAATAATATATTTTCTTAAACTTTTATTTAATAAAAAATGTGGGTTTTAAATATTTTATTTTAAGAAAAATGAATTTATTTTAAAAAAAGTTTGTTGTATTCTGTATTTTATAAAACTTTTATTTTTAAAAAGTGCGTTTTTAATAAAAAAAATAGGTTTTAATTTATTAATTTATATAATTTTTAATACGAAAATGTATGATTAATATTATTAGTATTCAATATTGTTAATAATAACAACAAGAAATGAGAAAGTTAGTATGATAAAACTTACAATTGTGTCAAGTGTTATTTAAAATTTTTTTTATAGATATATAGATATATAAATAAATAGATAGGCTAAAAACTAATTCATTAAACAGATTATAGTAGTAATAAACATGAACAGTTACAGTGTGATATTTTAATATAAGATATGATTAAAATTAAATATGTTTAATAGTTTAATAAATAAAACAATTATTCTATTTTTTTCAACTTTCTTATCTAAATAAATTTATTTTTAAAAATTTTTGTTTTAAGATTATTGTTATAAAAATCTTGTTTATTTAAAACTTAGTTTTTGAATTATTATGATTGTTTTAACAAAACTGCTTTTAGAAAATTTCATACTTTTTATAATTTTTTTAAAAAAGGACTGATTTAAAATATTATGTTTCAAAAAGGTTTTATAAATATTATTTTTAAAAAAGGACCATTTTAGAAAATTTTATATTATATAAAAATTTTATTTTTTATTTTTTCTATTTTAATAAAAAAATACAATTTTTAAATTTTTTAATAGAGTTTATTTTTAGAAACATAACTTGATTTTAAAAAATCTAGAAAACAGAGAATTGTATCAATTAATAAAATTGATATTTATTAAGAGAGAGAAATTAATATTTAAATTACTATAATACTCTTTTGGAGGGAAAATGAAGTGAAGGTGTTTAAATGAATGACAAGTGTCAAAATGATGGTGTAAGCGAATGACATGTGACAAAAAAATCTTCTTTTATTATATTCTATAGATATAGATATAGATACTAAGCTAAAGACCCATGTAACACACGAGTTCAATCTAAAAATATAGTTGTTGTTTAAAAAGGTTCGTAAGTTATAATGTTGTTGATAATACTTTGTATATCGACTTTTATTATAATTTTTAACATTAGCTACATCTAATATTAGTAGGTTTTCTCTGTTAACATTTATACGTATAAATAGTGTATAATATGGAATAAAATATACTTATAAATAAGAACTTTAAGTAATAAACAAATTATATTGAATATGAAAAACAATACTTCAAATTCATAAACATCCGAAAATTTATTTGTATACAACATTTGATGTTTTGTTGTGATTTTTCCATCATTATCTAATATTAATTGTTTTAATCCCTGTCTACTTTTAACTCGAGATAATGCAACATAGAGCTGGCCATGATCCCTATTTAAAAACAAACCAACTTTGGATAGCGATTGTACTCCGCTCTTGTTTATTGTCATTGCAAAACATACTGCTAACAGCAACTGTCTTCTTTGAAATTTAAAAGAAATCTTTTTGTCTGAAGGTGTCAAAATCAACCGTGAAATAAAAGTATGATTTTCAATATTACTTCCAGATACATCAAAACATTGCACACATATCAAACGAATTCCAATCAAACATAATAATAATAATATGTAGTACACATAAAAATAAATAAAAAAGTTTAAAAAGTAGAAGCATGTAATACCTCTTGACAGATGGATTGTTGAAGTAGATCACATTCAAATCAAAAAAATAAAAGTAAAATAATATTAATTCAAAAACACAATTGTAGACAATGATAGGTTAAATCATAATGGCAGAGGATGAAAGCTTAAATATAACAAAAAACAAATACATTTTATCGAAGAAAACTTGATGAAACGAAAGCCAAAATGAGAACGTTGATAAAGTCTGTCGAAGGCGAATCATCAGACTTTATAAAGACAAATCGCGAGAGTCGTAAAGCTGGGATGGTTGAGAAATATTTTAAAATCGGGTATGATTTCATTTCCAAAAAGAGATACCTATAAATTCCTTCAAATTGAAGAGGAGTCGATGAAAAAATCCCGTAACTTTTGTCAAAATTCGAATATAACCGAGTATTTAATGGAAACACACAATCATGGAATCGATTTCAAAGATGAAGAAAATCATAAATAATTTCTACAGTTTTTGTTGATAGATTATTTGAAGACAAAAGAAATATCAAGTATGATTTAATTTAAAAAAAAAAATGCTCTAAATTAGGGTTAAATTTCTAAATTTTCCTTAACAGAAGTTGACTTTTAGTCAAATGAACCTAGACTAACATTAAAAACATATACATATTTAGGCGGGAATTGAAAAAAATAAAGGTTTAAGAGAATGTCACGTGGCATTAAAGTTATTATTTTATTAATAAGTATAGATTAAAATAAGTATAGATTATATTACAGGTTATATAAACAACTGAAGTTAAATTAACTTCTGAATCCAAAATTGTCTTAAACCATGTTTAATAGCATCTTCTTTGTATTTACCTATGTAATTCTATAAATTGAAAATCATAATTTTAAATTATAAACTATCGTGGTTTTTAAAAAAGGTAGTTGCTAACTTTATATCTTTGTAGGTCTTTGTAGGGTCGTTAAATAGGGATGTCTGTTGATTAATAAAATTTGTATATTACTATTTCAGATTTTTAATCTAAATGTAATCATGCAAACTACTTAAAATTACTATAGTAAGAAAAAAACTCTTCTACAATATACATAAAACCGTAGATTCATTTAAAATCAGCTTTCTAAAAATATATTGAAGGAGAGACTGGCCTTAATATTACTTTTTAAGCCTTTGTTTTAGTAGTTTTATATTCGAGCACCCATTTTATGTTATCATGTACAAATCGTTCTAGGCATTTTAATTGAGAAGACTTGTTTGTATATGTATGTGTGCGTGCATGGTGAGACAGATTGATGTCGGATGTCTTTATAGATTTCTACCATGAAGCATTTGAACTATAAGAAATAATTGTTTGAATTGAATGATGCAGTGAAATATGAGATGGGATGCAAAGAAGAAGAGATCATACAAGTTGTTACTTACATACTGAAACATGTGTTACAAGTACCATCTTCATGCTAGAGATGCTTTCGACATATCTCTCACAGTCGTATGTTACTCCATACCAAAATATACAAAAAGAAATAACCATACCAAGACAAACCCTGTAAGTCTCATTTATAGCATAGCTATTGATGAAGTACGGGGTGCAAAAATAAATAAATACTAAAAAATCAAAGTATACATCTTGAATAGGATTGGGTTCATGTGAAAAACCTAACTATTTGTAAGAACCCTTTAACTTTGATATACCAATCACATAACAACATATCAGCAACATGGAAGAGCATCTTCTAGGGTTATTTTTGTACTTTTACAACCTGCATTTAATGCATGTCTTTTATTCCATTTCCTTTTGTACTATTAACTAAAGTGCTTTCTTTTTCATCAAATCCAAGGTGGGTACAACTCCATCCATGCCTTTGTATGTATGGATGTAGTTTTTCTTCTTTTTTCCTTTATAATCATTTTTCAATCTAAGAAGACTTCTTACCTTCATCATATTTTTCTTCATCCTTCTTAAAAAAAAAATTCTAATTTGTTTATTTGAGAAGAAGTCACCTCATTCATGGGTGGGGGCGATGTTAACTATCCTCCCCCTTTACAAGTGGAGGATGTTACAGATAAAGTTTCTCGTGAGGATGTTGTAGATGAAGTTTCCCATGAGGATCCTCGTGAGAAAAATCCACATGATGTGGTTGCTAGAAACTCTTCTCTTCGATGTATTGGTTATGATCGTCATGGTTAGTTTTCTCATAATATACATTGTTTTAGCATAAGATTTAAATTTTCTCATAATTGTAGTATGTTGTGAAATCTATCCTCTTTCTCTGTGAGGTAGTTAGGATATTTTTTACTTGTGAAATTTACCTATATTCTTTTGTGAAAACTTCTTTTATATGTGAAAACCCTACTTTTTCAACTATGTAGTTATGATATTTTTCTTCTTTACTTCTGAAATACTTAATAATTTAACCCAATTTGTTTCTTATCCTTTGTGTGTAAATATTCTGTTGTAATTTTTTACAGTTTCCTTTTTGTTATTGTAGGTAGTCACCGTTTTTTATAGTGTTACTAACTTTATTAACATTAAGACAACGTGTAACAATAGTTTACACGACCCATTGGTACTAGACACGAACACTATTTCTTTTGCTGTTAACATTATAAATAATTATAAAATGCACAGTATAACAAATTTTTGAATAGAAACTTGTTTTTTCAGACCCCTTTTCTTAAAGGCTACAATTTTACTCGATAACGCAACAAGTTTTAGATTGTTTCAAAATATTTACATCATCAGATTCCTCATTCGATTCATACAAATGTACTGTGAACAAGCTGATTACTTTTTAATTTAACTACAATTAGACTATCAGAATGATGCTAGTTTTCAGGAGTTGTTTTAAATGTCCACATACCTATAAAACTTTCTTTAACCGTGTTTTCCTCAAATTTGGTATCCGTCAATGTGCGCTTCACACACGTCCCTGATAATATGATAATTAGCCACTCATTTTTTTGGTTTCACTGAAAATTACAAGCAACTAAACATGTACGAACATGTATTTACTATAATGTACTAATAGTAGCTTATGTTTAACATTTACGCGCACACTTGGTCCTTCTGATGACTATAATGAAATAATTGGCACGTTTGCTTCGTGAGCCGGTCCTGTTTTAACAGAATTATTAATTTTAATTTCCCAAAAAGACCATATGTTACTATGCATTACAGTACGGTAAAAAAAGACCAAGCAGAATTACCTATAAAAGTGTATTTATTCGTGTTTTTCTCAAATTTTGTATTAGTCAATGTACGCTTCACACGCGTCCCTGTTTATATGTTAATTAGACAATCATTTATTTTGTGTCAGTGAAATTTACAAACCAACACAGCACCTACGAACATGTAATTTAGAATAATGTAATAATAGTAGATTATGTTTAACATTCTTGCGCGCACTTGGTCCTTCTAATGACAATAATGAAATATTTGGCATATTTGCTTCATCAGCAGACCCTGTTTTAACAGAATTATTAATACTTATTTCTAAAAAAAACATATGGTACAATGCATTACATTATGATAAAATAGAGTCTAAGCAGAATAATTTCGTATAAAATGTAATTATGTGAAGACTAATTAATCGTAGTCTGTGTGTTCATCAATGCCAATCTCTATAGGACTCCCCACTATGTTTTTAAATCCGTTACGTTATTTACGTGCTAATCTTTCGCTAGTACTTCCTGTTACCAACAATCATAGAAATTTAAAATATATTTTTATAAAAATACATAAATACTGATTATAATCGTATTTTTTATGTCTTGAGTGTCTCCATTCGTTGAAGATCCTAACTTGTAAGTTCTTTCGCCCGTTGTTAATTCTGTCCAAATAACAACCAAACTATATAAGTTAAAAAGAGTTTTCAATCAAACAGAGGATGTTGAACTTTAATTGTTAATATAAAAAACTCAATGATTAAATCAACTTAATGTTTATCAGTCCAAAATTCACAATCCAACATGATTTCGAAATAGACTTAGATTTTTTTGATGAATCAAACAAAAAAAAATATATGTCAGCTTCTTGAAAGAAACTTGGTTTGGTGCTTAAATCCCATGTGTAACTCCTTATTCTACCACAAAAACCCAAAGCATACTCATCATAGTCATAGCTAAAACCAACAATTCGGGATCTAGGGTTTCAGTGTATGACACTATTTGGGCTTAGTAATCTTCTCACAGAAGGTAAAATTAATGGAAACAACCCAAACCAAAACATGAATTCTGACATTTCTCTACATCAAGCAACTCTAATTCGTGAAGTTTTTTGAATGATTGTGAGGAACTACAAATTTTGCATTTGTTTCAACGTCTTCAACAGTCTACGGCCTTCGACAATGTTACACCACAATCTTTCTACACCATTCATCTCGGCTTTTAGAGTTATCATCTTCAAAGAAGTGGCAGAAAATAGAAACCCTCAACTTTGTTTAAATCGATGGTTTGAGAAACAGAGTTTATAGATTTTTCAAATGTGTTCAAAAGAAAAAAAAAGATGAATTTAGGAATTATGTTGTCTCTTATTGATGGGACGGTTGCTTTTTGAATATTAATAAAAGTACTTTTGTTTTTTTCCTAGGCAAAATTACCATTATACCCTCAAGGGATCACTGATGGTTATGTGTAAATCAATATTATATTGCAAAATAATCCTGGCCTTTAGATCATAACGTAATCCACAAATAAAGGATCCACATTTGGTTAAAAGGTTTTTACAAAAATCATGAGTTCTCAATATTAGAACATCCTTTATATATATATATATATATATATATATATATATATATATATATACACTCGATGACTTTATGATAATCATATAATATTTTTAAAGAGAGAAAAAGAGAGCTAATTGAATTAAACTAGAAAATAAACTAAAAGTCTTATTCATTTCATAAAAAAACTTCTTTTAATTCAAATCCTAAGGTCTTTGAAGTCTTCAAGCTAGTCTTCTTCCAAGGTTACAAAGAGATGGCGGTGCTTCAATGTTGAACCTAAGGCCTGTGAGGTATAATTGTGACATCTTGATGACGTGTCATATTTATAACATTCCACTTTAAAATATAACTAAGTAAGATACCCATATATGACGCGTTGAAATAGTAAACATCGTATATAAGAATATGAAACTGCAAAGATGAAATTGTGAGGTAGAAAAACATATTTAAATTTGAGAAGATGGAATCATGATGCACACGGAAGCGGAGAGGTTGCTTTATAGTTAGTAATAAATCATTGTAATGACGTTTAATTTCTTGAATCTTAATATTTTAAAAATGTTTCCTTAAGAAATGTAATGTTTAAAGTACTTTAAGTTTAAGAATAATTAGATAAAAATTAAATTTTAATAAAATTAACTCTTATTAAAATAATTTTAATTAAAGGTTTTATTTATTTTTAAAAAGAAGTTAATTTGATTAACATAATAGTAAATGACATCTATAATTAGCAAACTATTTTTATATATTAATTTGTATGTTTAATTGTAGTGAGAACATGCAAACAATTCTAGGTGGAGATAACATAAATATGTTAGAAAATTATCATAGCTATTTTGTTTTATTGGAGAATATATCATAATGTTTGAATATACCAAACTAGTTTTAATAAACTTGTGTATTACATGTCTTGAATAAAAAAAGATTAAATATAATAAAAATTTATTAATTACAAAATGATATTTTAAGATAAGATATGATTGAAATTTTTTTATTATAAATAGAACAAAAATTTTGTTTCAAAATAAATATTTAAAAAAATGTCATTTTAAAATCTTTTTTATTATAACTCCCAAATTTAATTTTTTTTGGCTTATAAAAGTTTTTACTTTTTAAAAACACTTTTTAAAATATTTCATATATTTGAAAAAAATTGATGTTTTAAGAAAAATTTCTGATTTTGTATAAATTTATTTCTTTAGAAAGTAACATTAATAAAAACATCTTTGTATTAATTTATTAAATAACTATTATAATCTAAGAAAGAATTAAATAATATTATTAGTAATTATTGTGATTATTCAATAAAAGAGAAAAACGAAAACAATATGGTGAGAAGTAATATGATTCTGTTATGTGTCACTTCTAATTTTTTATTTTATTGTAGTAGAAATATATTATTAAATTGACAAAGCATTACAAACATTTAAAATTCAAAATGAACAAATATTAAAAGTTAATTTTACAAATGTCTTATCTATTCTTGATTTATTACTTTCTCTCTAATCCACATGATTCCTTTTAAAAACTTGTCGTAAAGAAAGAAAATGTGTGAACCAAATGTTAGTGAAATGATAACAATAAGTTAGTAAACAAAGACTTGGTAAGTACACAAGGAACTAACAATAAATACTATTATGAATGAACTTGTCTACTGTGCTACGAAAAGGAATCGTATCTAACAAAACTTGTATCATAAGATATTACTCATTCTTTGAAATTAATTAGAAATAATTGCACACGAGAAATGGGGTGTGGGTGCAAGCACATCCATCCATAAAAGCAATGAAATTATTCTAAAACCCATCCATACACCTATTATCAAATCAAACACATGAGATGACCAAGTGTTCATCTAAGCAATAGATATGTAGTTGACTATGCACCCCACCATTAGGTGGTGTTTTTAATGGCGTTTGTAAACATTTAAAAGTTGATTGAGCCATCCAAACCAAACAAATTGGTCGTGTCATCCAATTATAGATTTATACGGATTGAAAAATCTGTTTTAATGGTTTGATAGATGGTTTGGAATTGGAATAGATCTTGTAAACCAAACTAACTATGTAACCTTCAATGTTTACATTTTTTAATCTTTGAAATATGCAGTTATATATTTTGTATTATAGTCATATTTCATCTTTATTGTTTTGAAAATTCTAATACAAACTAGTGATTTTGATCTATTTTGAAAATTTTAATACAAACTAGCGGCTTTGATTTTCTGTATCAAATGTAGAATGATTGTTTACTTTGGCCATAGGAAAATAACAAGAACACTCAAAACAATAAGATTGAAACATAGTGATTATAACACATGTACCACAAAAGAATCTACTCATATCAAACTCGAGACTAAACTAACAAAACATAACTTTCACCCATTAACTTTCGTTCTGTGACACCCTATATAAATCCCACATCGGCGGTGGATAGGAGAGAAAACTGGTTCAAAAGTAATGTCTAGTCTCTAATATCACCAACGCGTTTTAGGCATATTGGCTGTGGATGAGAGAAGAACTCCACAGATAAACGTGCTTAGGTGGCAGCAATCCAGGGATGGGTGACCTCTCTAGGAAGTTTTCACTCGAGCAATCAAAAGCAAATCCGTGAGCTCCGCGTGGGCAAAGCGGACAATATTGGTGGTACGAGTAGCCAGGTGTTACAGAATGGTATCAGAGCCACTCACTTGCCGTTCGGGATGGTGGGACAAACCTCAACGGGGATGGTGAGTTCTAGATGAGCCCGAGAACTCATCATCCCTCGTGAGATTTGTCCCACCATTCCGAACGGCACAAGAGTGGCTCTGATACTATTCTGTAACACCCGAACACTCGTAATTTATGATGTTAATGTTTTTGTGGTATAATGCGTATTACTTAGCCGATGTTGACTCTCGAAGATATGTGTGGCATGTATATTTATTTAATAATAATTTTCAACACCATTTGGTTTTAAATTTATAGAATTGATTTTCACCCTAATACAGAACCACACACAAATAAGCAAGTTATTGGAGACATTGATTGCATAACATTACATGCCCAAGATAATAGGGTAGAAATGATACATATATATATATATATACAAATAAATTACACATACATACAAGAAGAATAATGAAATGACAAAAGTAGCACAAGAGGAATACAAAGAGTATTAAACTTGGCTAACATCCACCTCAAGCGAAATAGTGGCAGACCAAGGCCAAGCATGAATCGGAAGAATACAAACTATGGTATAGAGACTTTTTGTGAAGATATTCACAACCTGCAGCTTTGTTAGAACAAACTTGGTATGTAATTTCCCAGATGTAACTAACTCCTAAATGAAATGGTAGTCGAGCTCTATATGTTTTGCGCGCTTGTGTGACACATGGTTTTGAGTGAGAAAGATGGAACTTTTGTTTTCATAGAGCAACTTTAGTCTACCCAAAGGAGACCATGTAGTTCTCGTAACAAATGTTTAATCTAGAGGATTTTTGCTCGTGTTTGCCATGGCACGATACTTGCATTCATAGCTGGATCGAGAGACGGTGGTTTGTTTCTTAGCTAAGGGAGAGCAAGAAAGATCAAAAAAAAATTTTTTTACCAGCGCCCCTTCCCTTTTGGGTATGCAGGTACTAAGAGTCCTCTCACTACCAACCAGCAGACATCATCTGGCTAGGTCTTGCCGGTATCAACAACGAGAAAAAAACTACCAATGGAAACAGCAACTAACTATGGCTCTTGGTGGCCCAGACAACGTCCTAGGGGTAGGGGAGATCGGAGCACTCCAAGACACAAGATCTCCGCCTAAAAATATATAGTAACTATAAGTGGACTATCGAGTTTCAACACATCTTGCCCCGTCAGCATCATAGTATCCAATAATTATAGTTTTGGAAGGTTTGGAAAACATATAAGAAAGGGTTCCTTTGACATATTTGAGAATTCACTTGACACTTTGAAAATGATTGATGGTGGGAGGTTGAAGGAACCGGCTAACTTTATTTACAGCATAAGAGAGGTTAGCGCGAGTGATGGTTCACTGGAAGTACATAATGATTCATTAGTATGTAAAAGTGTGCACACTCTTATAAATTAAGCAAGGATGCCCTTTAAATTATATCACAGGCATACTTCGATTGACTTAGGAATAGGCTAGTCTTGATGTATATAACTTCAAGGCCAAGAAAATAATTGAGACGACAAAGATCTTTGATAGAGAACTCATTATGTAACTGAGAAATGAACAACGCCATGACGTTTCCTTGATTTCCGGTTAGAATTAAATCATCCACATAGACCAAAAGGTACATAATACAAGCATCGCGTTTAAATATAAATAAGGATGTGTCAGCTTTACTGCAAGAGAATCCATTTTGGAGAAGAAAGGTGCTTAAGCAGTGGAACCATGCTTGAGAATCTTGTTTTAGACCATATAGAGCTTTGTTCAAACGACATATATGATTAAGGAATGCAGGATCAACGAATCCAGGCAATCGTTCCCTTTACACTAATTCAATTAGATGCCCATCTGAAAAGGAATTGTTTACGTCTAGTTGATGAAGTTTTTAATTGTTTATAACGTCTAGCGATAACAACCAGAATGGTTGAGGCTTTAACAGCAGGCTTGAACGCATGTAAATAGTCCACACCAGGTATATGGTTGTACCATTGAGAAACAAGTCGCGCTTTGTAGAGATTAATGGACATGGAAATTTGGTACAAAGTAGCCATTTGGCCCTATCAACATTGTGATCTTTGGGTCAAGGAACTGATGACCAGGTAATGTTTTCACGAAGAGCGGTTAATTATTTATGCATCACTATTAACAATTATGGATGTTTAGCAGCATATTTGAAACCTTAAGGTTCGTGTCGAGTAGAAAAGGCTGAATAGAGAGCATGCGATTGAGTGTGAAACAAATCCACCCTATGTTTGGCTTTAAAAATCCGAGCCTTGGTTTAGTTGAGGTAGTGCCAGCTATAGATGGATTAACAACTGGTTGGTTGTTGGTGGGTTCAAAGACAGTGACTGAGCCAATATCTAAAGCAAGCTCATGCACGATGGGTTGGTTATCTTGTAGGGCAAGATCATGCAAGGTAGGTTGGTCATCTTATGGGGCATGCTCAGGCTGAGTTGGAATGGAGTTCTCGGTAACATGATCCAAGGGTGTAGATGAGGTGGGAATCTTGGTTATAGGATCCAGAGTAGTGGAGTCTGTCTGGATAGGGTTGACTGAGTTAGTGATGGTTGGCCACGCTAAGATATTATGGAGTATATGGGCAAGATTTTGCTCAAATAACTTTCTCACACATTAATTAATAAACTCGGTACCACTTTCAATTTGGAATGCCTTAATTTTTCTCAAAAGCTGATTCTGAAAAAAAAATTAATAAAGGTGTTAAGTATAATATAAAATCTAGATTTCGTTTTTAGAGGGTAGAACCCTATGAAGCGAGATAAATCATCCATAAAGATTAGGGGTGTTCACCGTCCGGTTTTTGTAGTTTTTAGGTCAAACTGTAACCAAACCATTGGTAATGGTTTTTAAGATTAAATACCAAAACTAAACCGTAGAAAATAAATAAATAAATAAAAAAAAAAAAAAAAAAAAAAAAAAAAAACCAAACCAAAACGAACCATTATTACCAGTTTGGTTTCGTGGTTTGAGCTTTTTAAGCCCATTTAGACCAAGTCCATGAGCTTTCAAAAATAGGCCAAAAACCTACCAAAATGTAATAAAAAACCTACCAAAATACAAACATAAACATGCTGAAAATAGTTTATTAATTTTTTGAACTATTTTTAGGTAAAACCATAAGCCAAACTTGATTCTACAAAGTACAAAAGCCACAACCATCTAAATAGTTCTATTTGCTCTTGGTTATCAAACTTTATTTAACTAAACACAAATCAATGTAACAATCCAAAACAATCCAATTGCTCTACAAATACAGCCCAAAAACAACAAAGGCTGTCCAAAAGCAGTATGAATGATGTCCTAAAACAATCCAAATGTTCAAGACTTCTAGCTCTTCAATTTCTTTTAAGACATCTTCTCATATGGTTCAATATAGAACTAGTAACAATCCTATTTGGTTCATAAATAAAGCTTTTATTACAATGCTTACATGTGGTGCGTGCACCTTCAGTTGGAATTGAGTTTGGTTTGTTAAAATGCTCTAATACAATTGATTGCTTTTGACTAATTTCACCATTGACATCTTCAATATCCATTTCAAAGTTACCTATATATTAAACTCATTATGTACCTAGAAACATCCAGATTTATAATACAAAAACAAAATGAAGCTTACATACAAAACACAAATGTAATTTAGTCATACCTGAACATTAAGTGAGTAACTTGATACTTAACAAGCTTCAATTAATCGACACAACCTATAGAATAAACAAATAAATAAATCACAAATAAGATAGAGCAAATGACACTAATTGAACCATTCATACTTGAACATATGAAGTACCATGTGCAAGTTCATACTAGAACAAAGGATAGATGAAATTAAACCTCGACAAGCTAATTGAACTTTCTATTATTGAACCGTGGTAAGATAGGAAGATCAACTGAACAAAAGAAGGAAAAGTACGTTAACTTGAATTGAATATGCGATTGCGAGAGCAAGAGGCCAGGGGCTGCGAGGGCTAGGGCGGTAGGAATTATCATGAAAAGCTAAAAAAGTGATAGTGGGTCTTGATATCTAGACACTCCTCCAATTATAAATCAGCACCCCCAGAATTCTATACGGGTCCTATAGCCCTATATGTGTCATATAGGGGGTCAAATAACCCTATATGAGGCGCATAACCCCTTTGACAACTTCCTAAATTTTCCTCGTTTTTAGTGACCCTATACGCCTCGTATAGGGCTATACGAGACATATAGGGGGTGTGGATCTATAAAGGTGGGTGTCTTAATATTAGTTTCCTTTTCAAATTTTCAAGTAATTAATTTTCAAAAACTATAATTAATTCACCTTTCACATTACACCAATATAACCCTACTTTTGAACAGCCCCAAAAAGCAAAGTTAAACCTATAATTATATATATATATATATATACACACACACACACATACATACATGGTTCTATCCTGTTTTTTACGACCAGTTTTCAGTATGAATCGTGAACCAAATCATTAACTACAGTTTGAAAATTTTGAAATCGATCTACCGAATACTTAAATAAAAATGGATCTTAACCAGTTTTTCGGTTTGAAACCAGACTGGGAACACCCCTAACAATGATAACATAATAGTGATAGCCAGCAAGCGAGGCTACAGGTGAAGGTCCCCATATGTTACAATGGACCCAATCTAAGGGTTGAAGAACCTTTTGTTCATTAATTTCAAATGAAATACGATGGCTACTAGGCATTTCACATGAGGAACATAAAACCATTTTGGGAAGAACTGAAGTAATCGAAAATGATCCTGTTTTATTTTGTAATAAAAGTTTATCAAATGACACGTCCCAATCTCAAGTGCCAAAGTTCATAAGATGCTTTAAGTGAATATCGAAACAAAGCAACAAAAACTTGAGGATTGTCGTGTAGTAGGTACAAGCCCCTTTCACACCGCCCTTGAGGGAGAACCTTTTTTGTTCTTTGACCCTGAATATAAAAATACAGTTTTGAAAATAATACGTCCAGAGAATTATTAGTAGTTAACTTGCTAATGAGCAATAAGTTTTTTTGTTAAGTTGGGCACCACCAAGACGTCCTTAAGGCGAACTTAATTTGCAACTGTAGTGTTGCCAACATGTGAGATTAAGAGAGAGTTACCACTATCGAGAGTGACTCTATCATTACCAGGATAGGCAGGGCCGGCCCAATAAGGTTATTGGGCCAGGCGGTGGCCTAAGGCCTACACATGTTGAGGGTCTCAAGTTTTTTTAGTGTTTGGGCTAAGGTAATTACAGTTTTGGGTTAGCTACTACGTTTTGGGCTAAGTGTTATGTTTTAGGCTAGCTGTTCTGTTTTGTGCCGGACTAGGCTTGGTATTAATTTTAGTTTTTAAAACTTGGGCCTGTTAAAAAAAGATTAAATGGGTTAGCTATTTTGTCAATTGAAAAAGATTTATCTTATGAGATTGAGTATGAAGATTTGATTAAAGAGTTTGCTTCAAAAAAAGCTAAAAAAATAAACTTTATATAAATGTTTCGCATGTTTTTTAAATATATAAAAAGCAGATTAAAATTTTTTTTTTTAATTCCGCCAAATATAAGCTATTTAGTTTATTTTTGCCGATACCAAGCCCGGATAAAAGAGGAGGGTTTTTATTAAAGACTTAAGAAAAAGGCCTCCAAAATTAACCCCGCCTTAGGCCACTAAAATGGTTGAGCCGGCCCTGCGAATAGGGTGAGGGTGAGGTGTAGTAGACGTCTGGTGGCGGAGCTTGAACACTCCCGTAGGGAGGGCGGGGGCGAAACTAATTTATTTTAGGGGGGGCGAACTCGATATTTATATAAAAATTTACACTACCGGACCAAAAATTTACACTACCGGACTAAAATTTAACACTACCGACAAAAAACAGAGGGGGGCGGCGGCCCCCCCGCCCCTAACTATGCTCCGCCATTGGTGGACGAGATTCCAGCAGTGGACATATGGTTGTTTCTCCCCAAGTCAACATACCAATATGGTCTGGACGAACTCACGTGACATTGGGCATCAAAATGCCTTTGCCAAATCAGTGTATGGTGAAGTAGAGTGAGATGCAAACAAAGCGAGATTAGTACATAAGTCGGCACAGTGTCCTTCTTTTCAGTAGAGTTGGTAGTGTGGTGGCACGACTACTACCAGCCGGACCACCACTACATGAAGTGCGACCTCCATGACCCCTATAAGAAGAACCAATTCGTGAGTTTTGCGCGTTAAATGCAACAGTAAGGTTGGTGTTCCGTCAAATGAGAGGTGAAAGAGCTCGTAACTTTCTGCCTGAACAAAGAGATCACAAATGGTTGGAGATGGGTTATATCATAGTTACATGGTTCGCTAGTTATGCCACGATTTTCGATCTGGATCGCTCGTACCAAAACGCGATATGAACACGTTCTGGGAACGCTCCGGTTCGCGATTCTGACTATGAAATTAACGTTCCAGAAATGAAAGAGATGAAGAACAGAGATTAAGACGAAGCATTCTTTTTTCACTTTCTGTTCGGTTCTAAAATCGACCTACACTCAATATGAACAAGTTTTTGGTTAAGGTTGTATCACCGGTGTGGATATGAAAATATAAAGAAGATAAAGAAGAAATGAAAACGAAGAAAACGAAGAAAACGAAGAAAACGAGAAGGAAGAAAATGAGCAAATGAAACAGAATTGGTTTAAAAACATATTTTGGCAAATGACTATTGACAATAACAGCATATGTATTGCTTTGCAGAAAAGCAAATGCAGAAAAGTAAAAGGCTATTGTTTTTTGCTTTCTGCTGCTGCACACAACAGTATCACACTATCACCGTATTTTAAACATAATTTTCGTTTCTTTCAAAATCTTTTATTTATAGCTATTACAAAAACAATATATATATAGAATTTATTTACACCGATTATTTTTAAAGGTTTTGTATTAGTTAGATGATTTAAATTGCTAATTGAATTAGGTTTATAAATATATTGGAAGAGTAATACTAATTTTTTATACCTGCTAAATATATTTCTTATGTATTGGAGCGAACCGAAATGAGCCTACCCCTGGTCATACCGAATTTTAAGGATCTAGCGAATTGCGATCCCGTACGACGTACCCACACCGAAGCGTACCGCGAACCATGTGTCAATTACTTTATATAAGGTCAATAGCTTTATATAAGGTCAATAATTTAGATGTTTCAATTTATTTTGGTCATAAATATTAACAGATTTAACGAAATCATTCCTTTCACAATTGACTACAAATTATAAAAAAGAATATGTCAATTTAAATTAAATATATCGATTAAATCTGCTATTTTATTTTTAGAATTAGCAATCTGGTCAATAAGGTCAATAATATGCATTAATAATAGAAATCAAACTTTCCTTTTTAACATATAAACTGCCTAAGTTTTATTTTAAGAAACTTATTAACCGAATATTTTATTTCTAACTTTATTTTTGTAATTTTTGTTATAAATGAGAAATGATTGTTATTCTTAGTTTTAGAAAATCTTTTTCAAAAGTAAGTTTAAGGTAAACACCTTCTTATAAAAACCGAGAATTAGCATCCTAATTTCATTCATTGTATCATTCCGGTTCTACATTAACCAACACGGATAAAAAATCAAGGTGATATGCCTCTTATATTTCTTACACCTAACTTATAACATTTTAAGAGTACTAATATTTTTCTTTTGTGATTTGTGATTTTTTCGCGTGTTGAACAAATGTGTAGTTCAGCATCCACATCGAAGATGGAAGTTGCTAACTTTACATC
This sequence comes from Flaveria robusta, assembly GCA_025506415.1. Lineage (NCBI taxonomy): Eukaryota > Viridiplantae > Streptophyta > Magnoliopsida > Asterales > Asteraceae > Flaveria > Flaveria robusta. Next base: position 20,827,536 of record CM046466.1, read on the forward strand.
ATTAAGTGACATTGACCTATCCAGAGATGATTACAACCTTAAAGTTCGCATCATAAGATTGTGGAGGCAGCCGATGTTTAAGAATCCATCTCAAACCTTTTCTATCGAGATGATATTGATTGATGAAGAGGTTAGTAAATTCGGTTTTTTTTGTTTTAATAATTTGTATAGAATTATATTCATTTCTTCAAATTTTATTTACAAAGATAAATATAATTAAAAACTATTCGGACAGCATGATCTATAAACATTTACCGATTACACATTTACTAATTTTACTAACATGTGTTACATGTGTGTTTTTAAGGGCAACAAAGTTCAGGTCAGTGTATTACACAAGTGATTTTCTAGATTCGAGAGATTTCTATCTGAAAATGCCTCTTTGATCATAAGGAACCCAACTTTGGGTGACAACTCTGGTGCTTTTAGATATGTTGATAATCCTCTGAAGGTGTGCCTTTATTACAACACAACCTTGTCCAGATGCACAGACTTTGATGGCCCGTACTACGGTTTCTCCTTTATAAGCTTCCGGTCCATTCTCGATCGAACTGTCACCGAAAATGGTAGTATAGGTAAGTAATATTACAATTTTTTCATCTAATTTTAAGTTAAAAAATATATATATATATATATATATATATAATTCAACATTCTAATGCAATTACACATTGTTATTTATAAATAATATGCCATCATAACAATCTGTTTTGTTTCTTTTTATTTAGACGTTATTGGTGTGGTTGTCAAATATTTTAAGATGGAGGACATCACGACGAAGAATGGAAAGCCTGCATCGAAGCTTAACTTTCATATTAAAGATCTTGAGTAATCATTATAGCTATTACACTTTATTTAAAACGGTTTATTTAATTAATTAAAATATTTTAATTTGTTTTGTGTAAAGGTAAGGATATCGGTTACATTATGGGATTCTTGTGCTAAGCAACTCTATGATTACCTGTTAAATAACCCAGATGCGGTTAATGTTGTTGTCATCTTACAGTTTGGAAGGTTTAAAACATTCAGAGGTATGTTAGATTTCCGTTATAATACTTTTTGATCAATGATGAATTGTATAGTGTTGTATTAGCTGACTTAATTCTAGTCATATACAATCATCTCTTACTTATTTAAACCTTATGATTATTATCTATATGCTACTTTCAATTACTAACATTTTTTAGAAGGATACAGTTGCCCAGGATCTCAATGAACACACAATTGAATCGCAATTTGATCAACACACTTGAACTTCAATTGATAACACAATGATCGACCCTTTTTCAATTGTTTACACGCACACACATATATATACATGTTTTGGTAGTTTCTATCTTAGAACATATACACACTTGACCCCTTGACTTTACATAAATACATAATAGATATTTACTTGACTTTTAACTATTAACACTAATGACCCATAACTATGAATCACATGGATTTAGAAATTATAATCCAACATATTCCCCCCTAATTTCTTAATCCATGCCTTCAACATCTTTATCTTCAATATCTTCATTCTCGAACATGTTGTACAAGATCCTTATCTTTAAACTTCGGTTTCCTACCCGTCCTTTGCATGATTTCTTGATCCAACTTTGCAACACGAACTTTGTCTTGAACATGAACAGGTTCTTTCACATTTTCTTTAACACGTCCAACTTCATTTTCTTGAATTTCCATCGGTATGTATCTTGGTGGTAAATCTCCAACTGCTTCTCGTTTCCTCTTTTTGTAACTTGATTCAACATCTTTGACAATCTTGTTTCCTTGTGAAAGTACATCCTTTGATGATGTATCTTGATACTCCATGCAACTTCTTTCTTCTTGAACATAGTCACCATCCTATTTATCTACTTTGTCTTCTTCTATAACATGTCTTCTCTCAATGAATAAACCAGACCATTCTGGTTCTTCATGATTAAAATATTTAGATAATGAGAACCAAAAATCATTTTCCTTTTCATCTAAGGATGTTTCCTCATATTTCTCATTATCTTCAATAACTGCCATCAAAAGAGTCGGTTCCTCATCTTCATGCACCAAGTTTGACTCTTCTTGTGCTTGTTTTTCTTGAGGACAATCTCTCGCATAATGTCCAAACTCATGGCAGTTATAACATTCAACCTCCCCAATATCCTTTTTCAGTCGACTTTGACTTTTAGGATAATCTTTCTTCTTTTGCTCGTATGAAGAAACTTTTCCTTCTTTTTCTTGACCAGACTTTCCATCATGCCAATTGCCTTGTGATGAATTAATTTTTGTTTGTCCATGTTTTTCAAAATTTTTTCCATGACTCGACTTGTCATGACGTGTGAACAAAAGTTTTTTTTGATTGTTCACCGGACTTTCATTCATATGATGGATCCTTTCTTCAAAGGCTTTCAATCTTCCAATTATCTCATCTAGAGATGTCGTTTCTAGATGAACGAACTGTTCAACAGTTGCAACAATTTGAATAAACCTTTTTGGTACAGAACTTAAAAGTTTTTGTACTAAGGTTGGTTGATCAAACGTTGATCCAAGATCACTTGCCCTCGTGACAATACTATTAAGCTGTGCCGTGAATAAATCGATAGTGTCTTCCTCATTCATTTTCAACAACTCAAACTCAGTTTTGAGTGTTTGAAGACGTACTTTCTGCACTCGATCCACACCAACATGCCTTGTTTTAAGTGCATCCCAAATCTCCTTTGCATTTTCACAATTTGCAACTTGTAATATCATCTCTTCAGGTAGTCCTTGGATTAAATACGCAATCGCCGCCATAACTTTCATTTCATTAGTCTGCGTATTAACATTAGGTTCTATTGTTTCCCACAGTACATTTGCCCTAAGTATGGTTTTCATATGAATTGACCATACAAGATAATTTGTTGTTTTCAACATAGTACATTTGAATTGGGAAAAAAACTAACCTCTTTATGTATTACAATTGTATTTTTATCGGTTCCAGATGACGACTCTTCGGTCGGTCATCTTAACTTATATTTTCTTTAAAATACTAAGTTTTCAAATAGGAACAATTTCTAATTGGTTTTTCCTTTTAAAAACCAAACGTGATTCCGAAAGTTCAATCTAACTTTCCACCGGGAATCAATAATAATTTAAATTCTCCCCTCTCTATAGGTATAGAATAGTTAAGATAATATCCAAGTAATAAAGTATATAACTTGAAATTATAAATTTCTCCTCAAAAGAATTATCAATTCTTTTGTCAACAAAGTCTACTTTTTTATCTCAATTAGCGAGAAGACAAACAACAAAATCCTTTTGATTTGGTTTCTAATTGTAATACTTTACAACAGCCCACACACTTGTGTGACTAAATTCGCAATAACAACCGAACAACCCTGTTGCTTCTGATCGATGAACGAACAATAACAACACCTTCTCTTGGCTTTGGTTCTCGATGTAACACAACAGCAGCAGCCCTTTCGGCCTTGTTTGCGATTAGCCAACAAGAAACAAACAATAATGTACACCCCTTTGGGTGATTGTTTGTAAAAAGAACAAATGACAACCACCTCAAAACAAAACAATTGTTTCTTGATTTCTTCGATAACAAAATTTCCAACTAATAAAACAATCTTTGTTTAGTTTCACTAAAACCAAAAGTTTTTTTTTTTTTTTTTTTTTGGTTTTTTCTTCTGAATGGCAAAAGTAACACCCCTTTTTTGTGTGATTCTTTTGACTTAGAAACTTCTCCCTGCAATGGAATAACCAATAAAATATAATAACTCTTCTTTGATGTGATTGGTTTTTACGCCACCGAACACATCTTTGTTTCGGGATTCAAATAAGAACAACAAAAAAAATCCGATTTTTGTTTTCAATTAACAAACAACGAGCAGCACAAAATCCCTGTTTTGTGCCTGTAATTTGACTACCCAAACACACTCCTGTTTCGGGATTCAATAGACAAGAACACACTTTCTTGTTTCCTTTTCTATTCTTCAATCTTTTCAACACTAGATTGATGCTATAATCGAACAAGACAATCCCAATTGATGCCTTTCGCGTCATCGGAACTAGATACCGGGAATCCAAAACACCCCCACTGATGATGATCGGCTTCCCAAATCAGACAACAAAATCGTTTTTTTTTTTTTTTTTTTTTTTTTTTCTGAAATTTCGATTCAACAATGATCAGAACAACAATCAACGCTTCCAATCGCGATTGGCTTCTTCCGATTAACACAGGAACAACAATCGACGTGTTCTATCGTGATTGGCTTCTTCCTGATTTCAATTTCTCCTCTAAATAACAAGAGCCACTTGGCTCTGATACCAATTGTTGTCCAAGATCTCAATGAACATACAATTAAATCACAATTTGATCAACACGCTTGAACTTCAATTGATAACACAATGATCGACTTTTTCAATTGTTTACAGGCACACACATATATATACATGTTTTGGTAGTTTTTATCTTAGAACATATACACATTTGACCCCTTGACTTTACATAAATACATAATAAACATTTACTTGACTTTTAACTATTAACACTAATGGCCCAAAACTATGAATCACATGGATTTAGAAATTATAATCCAACAGCTACTCTGTTTCAAACTCCTATGATGTTTCGCATTTGATTATCAACTTAGAGATAGAAGAGATTGTCTCCTTTAAAAAGAGGTTTAAATATAATGCATTTATTAAATCTATACAAGTTTGTACACCCTATTCATTGAAACAATATACTTTGCATCTTAGTTATGTTGAAAAATTTCGGCCGATGGTTCCTTAACTGCACCTCTACCTGCTTCATCTATTATGGTTGATCTGAAGGATGACTTCTTAAATAAGACCGAGTTCAATAGCATAGCAGAAGTTAATGAAATAGCAAAGGTTTGTTTATTAATGTTCTATTATATTATCCTAACTGATCTTATATAAAAACCGCTGCAACATGTAATTTAAATTAACAATGGTGCTCCTTTATCATGTTATCTAACCTTTCATGACTTCTCAACCACTGCAATCTGTAATTGTTGTTGGGCATGTTAAGTTAATCATTCCAGACGTTGAATGGTTCTACCAGGCCTACAAAGTTTGCACCAAAAAAGTTTATAGACCTGATGATACCAAAACTATTATCGAAGTTTCAAACAACAAAGACACAGAGATTGTTTATGCATGCAAAACCAAGGACTGCCAAGACCAGCTGATTGATGTTGTTCCAAGGTTTCTTTAACACAATTATTGTTTAAATCCTACAAAAATAACAGATCATTGTTGATATTTTGAAGCTGATTACTTTCACTAATGTCAACTAATCTAATCCTTTTGAATTATATATCTATGCAGGTTCAAGATTCAAATCAGGGTGCAAGACTCAACCGGTGTTGTTTCCTTAACTCTGTTTGATCGTGAGGCCAAAAGAATTCTCAAGCAGAACGCGGGTCATTTGTTTGAAAATTATCTTTAGGTAAAATGTTTTATTTCCCTATCAACTATCATTTAATTATCTTTAGGTTTATTTTTTAATAATTTCCCTATTTTTCAGGGAGTGGAAGCAAGTGTGTACCCTGATGTTTTCAACCAGTTGCTTGATCGAAAGTTTGCTTTTAAGATCAATATCACAAACATCAACATTGAAAATAACTATAAGTTCTTTGGAGTGTCGAAGATCACTAAAGATCCAACTATTATTTCTGAACTTGAAAAGAAGTATCATTTGGAGCAGGTTTAATATAAAAAAAAATAAGTTCTTTATTAACTTATCCTTTATCTTACAAATAGCCCCTCTTATATAATACTTGTACTCAAATAACTCAAACGCATGTAGGGACTGCGTTGTGACTCACTTAATCTATCTTCTCAGGACTTCAAATCAGCAGATACTAACACCTACAAGGTATGAAATTCTAAATTGTCATTCACAACTCAGTTAACTTACCATATAATGCAATTTTGTTTTTAAAATTTTATACTAACCATTATTTTAAATGATAAATAGGATGTTGTATCATGTACCGGCGACAATGATACTCCTGTTTCGTGTTTTGACAGAAGCATTGCAAAAGCGAAAACACCCATTGATAAACCGAGTGGCGATGCTTGCAAAACAGGAAGTTTAAAGCGTAACTTGATTGAAGTTTACGATGCTGAGGAGATTGAAAGCTCATCTGCAACTAAAAAATTAAATGAGAAAGTGGTTGTTGAAGATAAAGAAAAGAAACTTGTGCTTCTTACCCCAAAGATCGAAAAATAATGCTTCCTTCTTTTCAAATGTGGTGTTTTTTACTTGAATAAGATGCTTTTGGGAACCTTTTTCATTATTTCAAGTTATTTATTCACTCTTTGACATTGGTTGTTTATTTAAGTTTCGGTTTCATTTTTCATGTTATATTATGTTTTAATTATCGTCCGCTGCTATTAGTTTGTACCCTACTTATACCATGAAGGTTTGTCTTTTGGACTATATTTCATTAAAAGTTAATGTGTGTGTTCTATCTGATGTTTTTAATATAAATATAGTCATATGTTGGTATAAAACTGGAACTGTTTAAGTAACGTGTCTCTTATGTCAATTACACATATAAATATTTTTGATGGATAGTTTGTAGGCACAAAATAATGATTGACAACTAGCAGTTTTTAATGAATTTGATACTTTCAGAATACAAAAAAAAATCACATATAAAACTATAATATAATAGATAAAGTTAATTTTAATACATAGACAACCAATATAAATCAAAATCTAATTTAAATTTACGATAATACGGTACGTGTAGATTAAGAAGTCATGCAAGACTGTTTTGTAAAATTTAAATTTAACATTCAAAAGAAACAAAAATTTAACACTAATAAGACCGTTACAAAGAAATTTTCCTTTTTTTTAATAATTCCTTAAATCCTTAAATACTTATATATTTATTATTTAATTATTTAATTACATATACACATCTTAAATATGAAAGTGCATTTGAAATAAATACAGTTAAAAAAACTCTACAATAAAACAAAACCAATCAAATCGTTTTCGATAAAATTGCAATAAAAATAATAAAATTGCATTATCACAACCTAAAATACTACATAGTCATTTAATATTAAAAAAAAAACGTAAATTACAATTTATGGATACTACATAGTCATTTAATATTAAAAAGATACGTAACTTAATTATTATTTCACCTTCCATTTAAAATTCCTAATATCATTTCTAAATATAGTTTCATATTTCCATATTAGTTAAAATTTATTATAGATATAATAGGAATTAATTTTGTAACTGATTGCCTTCAAATAATACATTATATCATATTGAATGTAATCACAAAATCAAACATTAAGTGTTTATAAAGGCTTATAAACCTCATTAACAGTATTGTACGTATTACTCATTTGTTTAACCAATTCTCACCATATCAACGGAAACTCTGAGGATTCAAAGACAATCTTTTAGTTGTTGCATTAATAATTTTCGACGTTAGACATTTAAATCTTGCTTTAAAAGTCGACTACAACACCTGTTTGTTGGTACACTTCATCTTCAATATTTTGTGGTATATGCTTATTTACTAGGTTAGTCCCCGTGTATTACACGTATTGACTAAATAAAATATCAAATAATTAGTACTAAAAATTTATACATTATAAAATCATGCTTGAAGATACAATATGATTATAGTTGTGTACAAATAGCTACTTTAAGTAAATAAACAATTATGTATTTTTCTTTAACTTTTGTTTTATAAAAAATTATGATTTCTAAATATTTGTTTTGAAGAACAATGATAAAAAAAAGTTCATCGTATTTTGTATTTTATAAATTTTTTGTTTCTAAAAAGTGTTTTTTAATAAAAAATAGGTATTTAATTTATTAAATTGTACATTTTTAATTTGAATATGCTACGAGTAATATTATTAGTATTCAATATTATTATTAACAATATAGAGAAATGAGAAAGTAAGTATAATAAGTCTTACAATTGTTTCACGCTTATTTTAGTTTTTTTATAGATAGATGGATAGTTTAAAAACCATTAATTAAACGTATTATAGTTAATCATAAACACGAAAAGTTACACTATAATATTTTAATATAAAATATAATTAAAGTTATATATACGTAATAGTTCAAGAAATAAAACAATTATACTATTTTTAACTGAATAGTTTTACTTTTAAACATTCGTTTTAAGATTTTTTTATAAATATTTTTTTTATAAAAATATTGTTTTTTAAAAACGCTTGTTTGTAATAATTCTGGTTGTTTTAATAAGACAGTTTTTAACAAATTTCACCGGTTTATAACGCTTTTTAAAAATAATTTAAAATATTTTATTTAAAAATGTTTAGTGTTTTAGAAAATTCTTATATAAATTTTTAGTTTTTTTATTATTTAGATTTTAATTAAAAGATTGATTTCTAATTTCTTTAATAGAACCTATTTAAAAAAATAGTTTAATTTAAAAAAATTTAGATAAGAGAGAGAAATATATCAATTAATAACATTTATTTTTAATAAGAGAGAGAAATTTATATGAGTATTTAAATTACTATAATACCATTTTGGATGAAAAATTAATGTGTGGATGTCTACAAGAATGACAAGTGACAAAAAAAGTGAGATAAAAGAAGGACAAGTGACAAAGAGAAATTTGTTTTATTAGATGTTATAGATTCCGACCCATTACTATTGCATGCTTTTATAGATATAATAGTAGTACCACATGTTAAACCTTTTCAACAACCATATGTTTACCGTACTATAAAAAATGAGATGTGATATGTTTACATAATTATAAACAAAGTTATGTATATTAACTTTTGCATAAGTTGAAAGAAGACGACATTAACACGTTTACCGTACCTATTGCCAATATTAATGGTGTTGGTTTTGCTTTGTGTTCAATTTTATGTTTAGTCACATTGTTCCTTTTCGATATTTATTTTTCAACCATTTCTTTACGTTATATTTTGTAATTGAAGTTTACAAGAAACCTTGAAATATTTTTAGGTTTGTGATGATTTTGACTTAATTTTAGTTATTTTATTATTCTTCCCTAACTTAAAACACCTAATTAGTTCAACGGAAAAAAGGCTTAATTATTTTCTGCATAAATTGTTTGAAAAAATATTTAGTTATTTACGTCTAATAAAATTCATCATGTGTGGATTGCTTATTTCTTTAATCATTATTCATAATACAAATACAATTTATAAATAAAACATTATGTATTTAATTATTAGAGGCATTTACATATTTCCCCCTCATAAGATCATTAATTACGTATTTCCCCAAGTAAAAATTTTAATTACATATTTTTTCCTTTGCTAAAACATATATATTACATATTTATCCATTCACTAAAATTAACTTATTGAAAGACTATTTATTTTTATTTTTATTATAATATTTTTAGGTATTTTATTTTTTACAACCATCAATTATATAGTACGAAAATTATAAAAATACAATACTAAACAATACAAAACAACAATCACCCATAAAAATAAAACTTTATTTTCATAGTAAAAAATTACAATACTAAAAAATAAGGGTAAAACTTTATTTTCAAAACAACAATCACCCATAAAAAATCACAATACTAAAAAATTATATGAAAATTTCATAGTAAAAATAAGGGTAAAATTTTCATTAAATGGTTTTATTTTATGAAATGAATATATATGTAATATACATGTTTTAGGAAGTGAAAATATGTAATTGATTTTGTGGCTTGGGGAAATATGTAATTAGTGGTTTTAGGAAGGGAAATATATAAAATCCCTAATTATTATGATATGTTGCATTTATCGTCTAAGTGTATCCAATTAACAGGTATTGATATGGAATATTCAACTTAAGCTCTTTGACTTTTCGTACTAATTTGACTTATTAAAAAACATTGTTATTTATCTTTATTTTTTATGTCACAATTTTTTTTCTCACGTGGTAATTAAATTATGGATTACAATATTGAAGGGGCATATAGACGCAAACTTAGGAAGTGCTATTTGGACAGTAAAAAAAATAAATCAAATAATGCCTCATTCAATCATCCTCGTAGCAGTTTAAACTCCACATGAAATTCAAAAGGTAAATTGCTTAGTAATACATATTTATGTTAAAGGTAAACTCCACATGGAACTCAAAAAAAATTCATAATCTTATTACCCTGCTACTAATAATCAAAATTTGATTGAGTAAGTTTCAATCGACAGGTATTTACAAATATTAATAACCAGAGGCGGACCTACATAGGTGGGAGGGGTAGCCTTTGCTACCCCTCAACTTTTTACGCGTAGTGTTAAAAATAAATAAATTATGTTTTTATGTAAAAAAATTTTTTTACGGTTTTACGTTACCCCTGAGAAAATATTACGTTACCCCTAAAAAAATTTTAAACTTACAACTTTATAGAGATTTTTAAATTTTATAAAAATTAGTGTAATATTTTATTAAAATATTAACTTTTATAAAAACATTATAAAACCCAATTACCCAATTAACATTAAAAGACCAATTCATTATAAAACCCAATTAATTTTAAAAAGCCCAATTTATTTATAAAGCCCATTTTATTAGAAAACCCAAAAACCCATTTAACACTAAAACAACACAATCAGCCCCTCACCCCCTCAAACCGAGCTGCTTCCCTGCTGCTGCCCGTGCGACCTGCGAGCTGCTTCCCTGCTGCTTGCTGCTGTCGTGCGACGAGCGACCCTTCTGCTGGCTGCTGTCTTGCAACGTTCTGCTTGGCTACTTGCTGGCTTGCTGTGTTCTATAATCCCCCCCCCCCCTCACCCACCCCCCAAATCGAACCTGCTGCTTGATTGTTCAAACATTGAAGCCTTGAAGCCTTGAAGGTAATCTTTCTACTTTTTAGGTTTAAGTGTTATTTGCAAGATTTCTAGAGTAGAAGATTGATTAATTGTTATTTGATTTAATGTTTAGGTTTTATTGACAATTAGGGATTTGTATTGTTATTTGATTTACTTACAAGATTTTTAGAGTAGAAGATTGAAATTGAAATTAGGGATTTGATATTAAAATTTTATTAATTTAAATTGTGTTATTTCTAGAGTAGAAGATTGATTTATTTCTTATAAAATTAGGGATTTGAAAGATGAAAAAAACAAGTTTTTATTGGCAATTTTTTTAAAAGAAAATTTCAAGAGTAGGATATTGGTTTAAAAGCTTTTAAGAGTTTAATGGCTTTCAAAAGCTTTTTTAAAAGATTATCTTTCAAAATCATAGTTTTTAAAATCATAGCTTTTAAGCCATTAAACTCATAGATTTCAATGGTTTAAAAGCTTTTAAGAGTTTAATGGCTTAAAAGCTTAAAAGTAGGAGATTGATTAATGGTTATTTGATTTAATGGCTTAAAAGCTTTTAAAATCATAGTTTTTGAAGAGTAGGATATTGATTAATGATTATTTGATTTAATTTTTAGGTTTTATCGGCAATTAGGGATTTGTATTGAAATTAAGGATTTGTAATGTTATTGTGAATTTGATTTAGTTTTTAGGCTTTATTGGCAATTAGAAGATTGATTAATGATGATTGAATTTGTAATGTTATTTGGAAGATGAAATTAGGGATTGGAGATGTATTTGATTTAAAATTTTATGAATTTAAATTGTATTATTTGGTTAATAACTAACTAAACAACTAACAACCCAAAATACCAAATAACATTAATAACTTAATAAGTTAATAACTTAACAAATAATATGACCAAAATTATAATAAGCCCAAAATTTAAATAACTAAACAACTAACGAACCCAAAATACCAAATAACATTTTATAAAAACATTAATAAGTTAATAACTAACAAACCCAAAATACCAAATAACATGACCAAAATTATGATAAGCCCAAAATTTAAATAATTTAAAAACATAACAAGTTTACAAGCTCAAATACCTTTTACCAAAACTAAACAACTTAAAAAAAAATAACTAGTTATACCCATAACCCTCACCGCCTCACCCAGTCGCCGATCACCCAACAACCTTTGTCCGTATCGCCAACCAACCATCACCTGACTAGAGTGACCGCCCCCCGCCATCCGCCGTTCTGCTGCGGTGGTAGTATTTATATAAATGTATGGTAAAAAAAAAAATTTACATTACCCCTGAACGTTTCTTCTAGATCCGCCACTGTTAATAACCATGTACTAATATCATCTTCTTCATGTGTTATTCAATTTCATAAAGAAAATATGAATGTTGGACCATCCTCTTCATCTACAAAAACATTTTCTCAAGTGCTTTCTCCAACGGTACATATCAGATCTCCATTATCAAATATCACAAATGGTAAGTCACTATTCTTACATAAATTATTGTTAAATGTGGCCAACGCTTTTAAATTAAATAGAATATTGATTTATCCATTTAACAACGATTGTATTTTTGTTTACAATCACTCATACAAACCAAGGTCGGTCTTTTACAACATATTCACAGGGCAATATCCATAGGGAATCAACCACTCATGCTTTAAAATCTACTCGAACAACTTCATAACGCTCTACTATAAGTAGCTTAAAACCTGGAAGACATAAGCTTAAAAGAAAATTTGAAGATGTGTCTCCTATACCCATGGTGGATTTGAATTTACATGAAGATATTGATCATGATGAAACTGTTAGTGACATTTACCGAGGCATCTCCGAAGGTATTGTAAAATAATATCTATAATAAAAATATGTTACTCTACATTATAGCTATTTTTTCAACACATACTGACTTTACAGATAACCTGGATCACGGGGATCAAAATGTTATATGTTCAATATGCCATGCAAAGTTATGGAAATACGAAAGTTCGAGAGGAAAAAAAATTCACGAAAAAAACACATACTACTTATGTTGTAAGTATGGAAAAGTTCAACTTCTAGAATCAAAAGCGCCGAATCCAGATTACAAAAACCTATTTTCTGTTGATCACGAGAGGAGCAAGTTTTTCCTAAAAAATATTCGCCGTTATAACTCAATGTTCTCATTTACATCGATGGGTGGTAAAATTGATTCAAAAGTAAACAAAGGTTCAGGTCCTTTCGTTTTAAGATTGAGCGGGCAAAATTTTCACAGTATTGGAAGTGTTCTCCCAGCATCCGGTTCGACGCCAAAGTTCTCACAACTTTACATTTACGACACTAAAAATGAAATATCAAATAGACAGAGAATTGTGTGGTACTTCTTTTTGCTGGTATTTGTTAAATATATTATAGATTTAATATGTAAAGCTTTGAGATTATTACTATGTTGTTTGTAACATTAATATATTTATTTTCTAACTCTTTTTTATTTTTGACAGTAAGTCTAAAAATTCTTCGAATTCAGATTTCGAACAACAAGATCTTGAACTTATTCATCAACTCAAGAATATGTTAGATTCAGATAACGTTTTGGTTAAACCTTATAGAATGGTCAGAGATTGTTTTCAAAACACTCCCATATTAACTTACATTTACGCATAATTGGTAAAAGAAGTCAGGATGGCAGAACATATAACTTACCAACAACCTTTGAGGTAGCCGCTTTAATTGTTGGAGATGTTGGTGAATCCATTGAGCCACTAGACATTATTGTCAAGACCCGAACTAGTCTTTTGCAACATATAAGTGAGCTGCATCTTTCGTATCTACTACTTCAGTATCCGTTGCTTTTTCCGTATGGAGACGATGGATATAGACTTGATATCCTTCATAGAAATATTAGGCAAAAAGGGAAAAAAAAACATGATAACCTGACAATGAGAGAATTCTTTGCCTATAGAATTCAAGATAGACTTAACAAGTTCTCTTTGATTGTAAATTCCAAGAAACTTTTCCAACAATTTTTAGTTGATTCACATACGATGATTGAAAGTGAGAGACTCCTCTTCATCCATTCCCAGCAAAAGGAACTTAGATGCAACTCTTATGAAAACCTTGTGAAGGAGGCCGGTACGGGAAACACAAATGTGGGGAAAACTGGGCAACATGTTATACTTCCTTCTTCGTTTACTGGTGGTGCCAGATACATGATGCAGAAATATTTAGATGCTATGTCTTTGTGTAAGTGGTTTGGGTATCCAGATTTCTTTATAACCTTCACATGTAACCCTAAGTGGCCAGAAGTCAAAAGATATCTTAAAGATACCACACTTAATCCAAAGGATAGGCCAGATATCTTATGTAGATTATTTAATATCAAACTCGACTCAATTATAAAAGACTTAAAGGTCAATTCACTTCTCGGCAAGGTTCAAGCAGGTACGCTAATATTTTTATCGTACAAAATGTTATCCTTGTATACATTTTTTAAAATTTTTTTGCTCATTCACTGCAGTTGTCTACACGGTTGAGTTTCAAACACGTGGACTGCCGCACACACACATTTGTTTGTTTATGCATCCTGAACATAAGCTTCCAAGTATGGACCAAATAGATCCTCTAATTTCAGCTGAGATTCCAAACAAAACAGATGATCCTCAGTTATATTCCCTTGTCAGACAATAGAAGTGTTGTTCCCTACAACAAAAAACTATTACAAAAATACCAAGCACATATCAACGTTGAATGGTGCAATCAAGCGGGATCTATAAAGTATTTGTTCAAGTATATTAACAAAGGTCCTGATCGAACAACTGTTTCTCTTGTGAATAATGAAAATGCCGATAGTAAAGAGAATATAGTTGACGAGATTAAAAAATATTATGATTGTCGTTATCTTTCAGCATGTGAGGCTTCTTGGCGTATATACGCCTTTGATATTCATTTAGGAGTCCATCAGTTATGAGGCTTCCTTTTCATCTTCCTGGGTAACAATAAGTTGTATAAGGTATAGACGATATGATATTGAAGATGTTCTTAACAAACCTTTTGTTACCTCGACAATGTTCTTAGAGTGGATGAATTGCAATGCTTCTAATAGCGAGGCGAGAGAGCTTAACTATGTTGAATTTCCTACAAAGTTTGTACGGAAATCGGATGCAAAATGATGGTAGCCGAGAAAAAGAGGTTTCTCTGTTGGAAGAATTCACTCTATATCCCCATCCGTTGATGATGCGTATTTTTTAAGAATTTTACTTAACAAGGTTAAAAGACCAAGGTCATTTGAGGAAATACGTACTGTTAATGGACAAGAGTTTCCTACTTTTAGAGATGCATGTTATGCTCTTGACCTTTTAGATGATAATAAAGAATATATAGAGGCAATAGAGGAGGCAAGTCTTTCAGGTTCTCGTTACTATTTAAGAAGTTTATTCGCAACCATGTTAATGTCTAATAGTCTATCTAGACCTGATTATGTATGGGATAATACTTGAAAATTTTTATCGGACGACATTCTATACAAACAACGTGTTTTGCTAAAGGCTCCAGGTGAGAACACCTTCATTTTTTACATATTCAAGAGTTTATATAAAATAATAATTTTAAGCGAATCTAATAAGATTTATATATATACATATATCATTACAGGTTTATCTCTTTCTGAAGATCAAATCAAGAACCTAACTTTGCTTGAAATTGAAAATGTTATGCAACGTAATAATTCGATAAACACTATGTAACTATACAGCAATGCCTTACCCTGATACTGATTCGATAAACACTTCAAACAACCTCCTCATTAATAAAGAAATGGCTTAGGATAAAGATATTCTGACAAATGAATTTCATAGACTTTTTGATACATTGACAGACGAGCAACGCAACATTTTCAATGATATTATATTTACGCCGTCAATAAAAAAAAAGGTGGTGTTTTTTTGTCTATGGTTACGGAGGAACTAGTAAACCCTTTCTGTGGAAAACATTGTCCTCGTTTATTAGATCAAAGGGTTAGATAGTTCTAAATGCTGCATCGAGTGGAATCGCTTCGTTATTATTATCAGGAGGTAGTACAGCACACTCAAGATTTAGGATACCATTAAATCTAAATGAGGATTCACTTAGTCATGTAAAGCCAGATAGTGATGTTGCTCATCTGTTAAAATTAACAAATTTGATTATTTGGGATAAGGCGCCAATGATTCACAAACATGCTTTTAAGGCTTTAGACCTCTTAAAGATCTACTAACCTGTGCGGGTGAAGACGCTAGCCACTTACCATTCGGAGGAAAGGTCATTGTATTTGGAGAAGATTTTAGACAAATTCTTCCTGTTGTTCCTAATGGTAGTAGGCAGTGTCAATGCATCTTTAAGTTCGTCGTATGTCTAGCAGCAGTGCAAAGTCCATACACTAACTAAAAATATGCATTTATCAACCGGACGTGGAGCATGTAACATTGAAGAAATAAACAATTTTGCACGGTGGCTTTTAGATTTAGGTGAAGGTAATCTTGGAGGTCCTAATGACACGGAGGCAAATATACAAATACCTAATGATCTTTTTATATGTGATTCAGTTGATCCTATTTCAGATTTGATTGAATTTGTATATCCTTCTATTCTTAACAACTTTAATGACCCAGAATTCTTTCAAGAGAGAGCTATTCTTGCACCAAAAAATGAAGTTGTTCAAGATATCAATGATCGTTTGCTATCAATCTTCCTTGGCAATGAAATTGAATACCTGAGTTCAGATACTATAAGCCAAGAGCAGTATGTTATTGACACGTTTGATGAGACTTTATATTCACCGGATTTTTTAAACGGTCTGAAGGTGTCCGGTTTACCAAACCATTCTAACTGTTAAAAGTTGGTGTCCCTGTCATGCTTTTAAGAAACATTGATCAAAAAAATGGTTTGTGTAATGAAACAAGACTTAATTTTTTACGTATTTATGAGTTTATATAAAATAATAATTTTAAGCATATCTAATAAGATTTATATATATATATACATATATCATTACAGGTTTATCTCTTTTTCTGAAGATCAAATCAAAAACCTAACTTTGCTTGAAATTGAGAATGTTATGCAACGTAATAATTCTTCACTGCGTAACTATACAACAATGCATGCCCTACCCTGATACTAATTCGATAAACACTTCAAACAACCTCCTCATTAATGAAGAAATGGCTTACGATAAAGATATTCCGACAGATGAATTTCATAGACTTTTTGATACATTGACAGACGAGCAACGCAACATTTTTAATGATATTATTAACGCTGTCAATAAAAAAGGAGGTGTTTTTTTTGTCTATGGTTACGACAGAACTAGTAAAACCTTTCTGTGGAAAACATTGTCTTCGTTTATTAGATCAAAGGGTGAAATAGTTCTAAATGTTGCATCGAGTGGAATCACATCGTTATTATTATCAGGAGGTAGGATAGCACACTCAAGATTTAGGATACCATTAAATCTAAATGAGGATTCACTTAGTCATGTAAAGCTAGATAGTGATGTTGCTCATCTGTTAAAATTAACAAATTTGATTATTTGGGATAAGGCGCCAATGATTCACAAACATGCTTTTGAGGCTTTAGACCTCTTAAAGATCTACTAACCTGTGCGGGTGAAGACGCTAGCCACTTACCATTCGGAGGAAAGGTCATTGTATTTGGAGGAGATTTTAGACAAATTCTTCATGTTGTTCCTAATGGTAGTAGGCAGTGTCTATGCATCTTTAAGTTCGTCGTATATTTGGCAGATGTGCAAAGTCCATACACTAACTAAAAATATGCATTTATCAACCGGACATGGAGCATGTAACATTGAAGAAATAAACAATTTTGCACGGTGGCTTTTAGATTTAGGTGAAGGTAATCTTGGAGGTCCTAATGACGAGGAGGCAAATATACAAATACCTAATGATCTTCTTATATATGATTCAGTTGATCCTATTTCAGATTTGATTGAATTTGTATATCCTTCTATTCTTAACAACTTTAATGACCCAGATTTCTTTCAAGAGAGAGCTATTCTTGCACCAAAAAATGAAGTTTTTCAAGATATCAATGATCGTTTACTATCAACCTTCCCTGGCAATGAAATTGAATACCTGAGTTCAGATACTATAAGCCAAAAGGAGTATGTTACTGACACGTTTGATGAGAGTTTATATTCACCAGATTTTTTAAACGGTCTGAAGGTGTTCGGTTTACCAAACCATTCTTTACTGTTAAAAGTTGGTGTCCCTGTCATTTAAGAAACATTGATCAAAAGAATGGTTTGTGTAATGAAACAAGACTTAAGGTAACATCACTACAAAAAAGAGTTATAGAAGCGGAGATTATACCGGGAAATAACATTGGAATGCGTACATTCATTCCAAGACTTACCTTGACACCATATGACAAAAGAATTACTTTCAAGTTCAAAAGAAGACAGTTTCCACTAGCTGTATGTTTTGCAATGATAATAAACAAAAGTCAAGGGCAATCTCTATCTAGAGTTGGTTTGTATTTTAAGGATCCTGTTTTCACACATGGTCAATTGTACGTGGCATTATCAAGAGTGAAGATTAGAGATGGACTTAAAGTCTTAGTTTTAGATCAAAACAACAAGCCTACTAATGTTACGACGAATGTTGTTTACAAGGAAGTTTTTACGCATCTTTGATTTTTATGTTGTTTTGGTTGTAATTTTTAGAATTTTATTTAACGCAATCTTTTATTTTACCCTTTAAGTATCATGATATTATATCTATAATGCTAAAATTAGATAATTAAGATCCGTGTAATACACGGGTTACTAAAGCAAGTATATATATATATATTTACATTTCATTAGAGCATACAATGTGCTTGTGCAGGACCGTTTGAAGGGTGAGCAACTCAGTTTTCACAATAAGAAGAGACTTAGAACACTTAACATATCAAATAGGGAACTGGCAGGTTAATATGATACTAGAATAACACAAGTAAACAAGAGACAGAAAGCTCAAGAACAAGATAATTGGTTTTCAAGGAAGATGTATATTGCTCTCAAATTCTATTACAAGTGTTACAAAAGCATAGAAATAAAATACAAGAACCTGAGATATTTTATACTACCTCCTACAGCCGGCCATACTTTGAAAGCCAGCTGAAATCACTAATCTAGACAACAAGATCAATGAAAAGTCAAAAGGCAGATTGCCTTTTGACATGTGATTATGACATGTCATAGCTCACATCCTATTGTAATACAAAAAGGATAAAAGTACATAAAGTAGAAAGTTACAGACTCAAGACCTTAATCTATAGTTTCCTAAAGCATAGACCTTTTCACCAACTTATGTAAAGTTGGTGAGCCTGCAGAGTGGCAGCGGAAAGTTGGTCAGCTTTTTCTGAAAAGTTGTTGATCACAGAGAGCATGTCTTCTCTGTATTCAGAAGAAATCAGTCTTCTAACTTTGAGGCTTCGAAAGACTTTGTCTTCTAAGCTTCGGAAGACTTCATCTTTGGCTTCGGAAGAATTGGTCTTTTGCCTTCGGAAGATTTTACACTTGTGTAATTTTCTTGAAGAGTGTAAAACTTCCGAAGTAACTTCTACCATGCACAAGGTGCATGTATGCAGGAGACACCCTGACTGTTTTGAGTGCATCAGCCTTTTGTATAATCCTTACAAACTCCCCCTAGGCTGATGCTACTAAAACAGAGAAGTTCTTTAGCAGTTGACAGTCCTCATCAGAATCAACAGCATTCCTTTCTTAATCAGTTGATCTGGATCCTTCAGACTCATAGAATCTTCTCATGTCAAAGAGATCATACAGAGGTAGATCAAGCATATCCTGCCAGAGATAGACATCTTGACCACCTTGATCTCTGACTACATACGATCTGTCTGGATTTGTAGCAAAAGTCTAGGACAGAATGGGTCTTTCTGATGTAAGAGGCTCAACCTGAATTGGAGTTGATTGGTCAGCCTCTTGTTGCACCTCCTCAGGATGTTTTGACTCATCCTGAGGTGGTGAGGTGGATGCCTTGGACTTCTTCTTCTTTCTTTTGTCCCTTCTGATGGCCATCCTCTTCCTCACTCTATACTTCAACTTAGGAGCTTGGCCTGCAGCACCAGATTGACTTTGTGTGCTTTCCTCAGTTGGGTCATTGCTCCCCATTTGATCAGTAGGAGGGGACTTAGAACCCTGCTGTGGGTCAAAAGATGAAGTTGGCTCAGTTGTAGCTTCAGGTCCAGGCTGTGTTGTCTTTTCAACCTTAACCTTAACTTCAGGTGCAGCTAGACTTGGTGGAGAATGCAAGTCCACAAGCTCACCTTCTTTGATCTTCTGCTTGATCCTCCTGATATGCTCATCCATTGTGGATAGAGACATAAGACCAAGTCTTCTTCCAGAGAACCCATACAGCTTCAAAAAGCACACCATCTTCAGTCTGTCAGCAGACTTCTTCTCTTGGGCTATGATGGTGGCTCTTGCTTTAGCAGCTTCCTCTCTCATTTTTCTTTTACCTGCTTTTCTTTTAGTTTAAGCCTCTTCATCAAGCTGTTTTAGGTACTCAAACTTAATGTATTCAAATGATAGGGGATTGAGGGCTGCTGCCTGATAGAGTTCTGTGGCACTCAAATAAGCAATCATCTTTTGTCTTTCTTGTTCCCTGCTTATCTGAGTTTCTTTTTCTTTAACAGCCACAGACTCTTTCTCAGGACTTTCATGAACTGGAGAGAGGACAGGAGCTTTTAGTTGTCTTTTTCTTTTTCTCTCTTTTTTGATTTTGAGAAGCAGTTCTGCTGCCTTAGCCTCCTTTCTCTCTTTGTACAGCTCCCTGTCTGCCAGTTCATCTAGTTCTGCCAAGGGAAGAGAAATGATTTCATTAATGTTGTAGTTCCTAAGCCCAAGATAATTCAATCTGGCTGCCCTTAACTCATCATTCTGAGTATCAGGCCTATGGGCAGCCCTGATTACAGCGTGCATGAAGCTTGGGACTTCTTCTGATCTTTCTCCCCTGGCCTTTCTCTTCCTCTCTCTCTTCTCCTCCTCAATCTCCTCAGGAGTCATCTTCCTTTTCCCTTTATCAATTGTGAGCATGTATGACTCAGGGTGGAGAGAGCTTCGGCCTGCTAATGGATGTGATGAGCTTGAGCTTTGGCCAGAGAGAGGTTGTGAGACACCTTCACCAACAGGTGTGTCACTGAGGGTACTGGGTGTAGAGGGTGAGTGTCACACCCTGACCGGTGGCGGAATCATTGGAGCGGACGAATGTGAATCGATTGCTCATAGTTCATGGTAGTAAATACGTTGAAATATTATTAAATATCATTTTCATTAAATAAGTCCAATAAAATATTTCATTACAATACAATAAAGATTCAAACAACATAATAAAGTCTTTTATTAATTTAGGTCCAAGTCCTATATGAGCATGTAGAAATCCTCTAAACTGCATCCTGAAACATGTTAAAAATACGGTCAACATATGATGTTGGTGAGTTCCCATGAATTTGTACATACATATTTAAACAACTTTTAAGAGGCAATTCAAGTCATAGGTTAAGAAATAATGCAAGAATATAGATAGCATAATGATACAATCAAACCTTGACAAAAGATTGGCCACAATAAGATATACGATTAGCTAAGTGTACTTGGTTCCCATGATGAACAAGAATATGTCATCAGGAGCCGGCAATAACCTCGGCTTTAGCACCAAATAGGCTTGTCAAGGCCATAGATCTATGACGTCGCTAGGCGAGCAATAGTTAATGATTGCTTTTACAAGATGACTATCATATAATGCTCACAATTATCCCAAATAACCATGACAAAATTTACAAGATGAATTGCTCGTGCATTACAAGTATTAAGATATTTTACAAGTGTGCATTTATACGGTTAACATGCTTCACCCCAAAAGGTGTGAAATAAAAATGAAAATGGGGTATGGAAAACTCACATTGTATAATGATGGTTGTAGAGTACATAAGGAGGCTTGGATGTTCAAGAGTCAAAGGTGATGTCCTAAAGGATAAAAAGAAACAATAACTTGAGGTCGGAATTCATTACAAGAAGTTAGGATGTTTAGAGAACGCCAAAAAATGAAAGGTAGATTGAAAAAGCATTACTGCACCAATTTTAGATTCTGGACAGAATGTTTGGTACGTGTTTGGACAGGTTTTAAAAATATCAAACGGTTTCATAAAATTATAAAAATTTACAGTTGACTAGTTCAGAGTTTCCCGGACAACTTTTCTTCAGAAACATTTTTATGAAAACATCCATAAATAGGTCAAAACAGCAGCACAAGACAGAAGGTGCTGAAATGCGCACTTATCTTGTGAAGGCTATTGTTGAGTCGTCCGATTGAGTTTGAAGACCTATAAACTATCGTTAAAAAGGTAATTCAATGAACTTAATATTGGAATCTGAGTTTACTCAAATTTAATTTGTTATGATCAAGTAATGGTTATTTGAAGTCAGACTATATTCTGACAAATGTATAGTAAGGCACTTATGTGCATTTTCAAAATTGCTAAAGCATGAAACGGGTTAGAACAAATTTATTATGTCGATATATGGTATATTAGAATTCATTTGAGTTATAAAAAAATATTCCAAGACTTTAGCATAGCCATCATTTAGAGAAATAATCTTGTGGAATAACCGAATGCGGAGGCATAGCCGTCCATATGCAAACGGGATTCTTTGTTTACGTTAGCATGTTCTTAGCTTGATTTAGGAATGTTAGTCATTGTTATAAGGTTAGTGAGTGTTAGAAGGTTAATAATCAAATGATAATGATTAAAATTAAAAGAGATTTAGAAGAAGAAAGAATAAAAGTAAGAACGTAAAGTCGTGAGAACAATTGGATGTTAGGATGATTGAAACAATATAGAAATGCATCATATAAAAGCAATATAAGATTACCTTACTATTAGAAAATTTTTGAAATTTCTTGTAAATTTGAAATTGATCAAAACCAATGGATGAAAGAAAGATATGTGAGTAAGATTTTTAGAGAATGAGCAAATGAAAAGTGAGACCTAAAGCTTGCTTTTATAGTTGAGGTTAGGAGGGGGTTATGAATAATGTTAATGGTGAGTTACAAGTCTTTTAAAAGGAGGTTATGATTGGAATTTGAAATAAATATAAGATTAAATAAAATAAATAGATAAAAGAATAATTACAATTTAAACTTTTAATTTATTACAACCTTAATTTTAATTTAATCAACTTATTTTCTTATAAAATCTTTATAGACTTTATAAATCTCACAAAAACTTTGTAATTTGATTATTTATTTGATTGAATATTTAAAATCTTATAAATATTAATAACCTTTCAAAATTTATAAAATTTATTTTATAAATTATAAGATTAAATTAAATTGATTAAGTGATATATTTATTATATTTGGAACATAAAAATATATAAATGACTAAATAATGAATTTGATTTACAAGATTGACTCAAACGGGTTCGGGTTTGGGTTTCTAGTTTGAAAATGGGTCGGATGTTACAATCTTGAATATCAAAGATCAGATAGCCAAATTTGATGAGAAATCAGATGATGGATACTTCATTGGATACTTTTCTCAAGCTAAGGCTTATAGAGTGTACAATCTCAGAACCAAAATTGTTGATGAGTCAGCTAATGTGACTTTCAATGAACACACTCCTTGTGTGAAAGGTTCTGGTCCTGATTGGCTATTTGATCTTGATTTAGTTACTAACTATTTTACCATCTTAAATCCTGCAGAAATGAATACTTGTTTCTGCTTAGAATCAGAAGTGGCCTTGATCTTTAGAGCTTTCTTGGACTTTCTCTTTGCTCTTCTGATCAAGTTCTTCCTCTTGGACTTTGATAACCCAATTGAATTCCTCTCCTCAGGAGAATAGTGACCCTTCTTAGGATGATCTTCTTCACTTTTTTTAGATCCATCCTTCACTATCTCCTCTTCATCCTCTTCACTTATAAGGTCTATAAGGGGAAGCTCATCTTCACAAGTTCCACACCTTGGAGATCTTACAGATAGTAAGGAGTGTGGAGGAGCTATCTCAGTAGATCCTAGTCCCTGCTTATTCTGATAACACACTTTGGAATGCAGAGATGAGGATATCATGTTCTTGAAGGTCTCTTCTTCAAGAACACATTTTTCTGTCCTGGCTTTGCTGATCATAAGCTCAGCCTGGCATTCTGTTAACTTAGTTATGAGATCTTTAATCTGAGTCCTGTAGTTGGTGTGTTCATGTTTAAGAGTTGAAATGGTTTTCTCTAAATCCTCTATTTTTAGTTTATATCCATTTTCAGCTTTTTTGAAATCAGATTTTAAGATACTTAAGGACTCAAGATCAGACCTCATTTCTAAGTTATAGGACGTGTATCTATTTACTTTAGCAATACATTCAGGAGTGCAAAGATGTTTCAATACCTTGGCTTCATCATGATCAGCCATTAGTGCTTGATTTGGAGATGCATCTTCAACTTGAAAGCTCCAGTCAAAGCCTCCTTCTTCAACAGCAACTACAGCTTGCTGCTTTGGCTTTTCATTCTGGTTCACTCCTTTAGTGTAGTTTGGTCTGGCTTGTGCTTGGCCACCATTTGTCCTAGGTGCCTTGCACTCCCTGGAAAAGTGTCCCATTTGATTACACTTGAAACACTTATGACACCCGATCAATCCAGGTCAACTCTCAAGACTATTTTAATAATAAATTTATGATAATTTATTATTATACCTGAATAATTGAAAACCCTACGTTAACGATTCTAGCGAATCTTATAGTCAGTTAACTGTTACATATAATAATAATAATAATTGTAACAACAATAATAATAATAATTGTAATAATAATAATAACAGTTATAATAATTATAATAATTATATTAATAATAATAATATTAAGTGGAAGACTTGCATGGATGACACCTAGTCATCCATATCTTCCTCAAATCTCCACACACACACTACACTACACATTACACACACACACCCCTTCCAATTCTCCCCACCCTCTCCACTTCCACACACCACCACCACCACTCGGACACCCCCACCCCACCGAGACCACCACCGCCGCCTGCACCACCGCCGCCTGCACCACCGCCGCCTGCTCCTCCCGCCGCCGCCACCACAATCACTAACACCACCATCCGTCGCGACCGTCACCCCCCCCCCTCACCTGGCCACCGCAAGCATCACCTCAACCCACATTCGTAATCACATCATCACCACCACTAGTGACCTTCATCTACTTCTCTCTCAAAGGATTCTAGTTGGAACTTCGATTAACCCAAAGTTGTAATCGGGAGTTGAAGATTACGTGCTAACATTGTGTGTATTGTTCAATCTATTGTTACTCAAGGTATTCTTGATTAGATTGTTTGTATTTCTTCATGCATGGGTGATCAAGATGAAGATCTTGATGAACTCTAGTTTCACCCACTTTAAAGTTAACAAAAGTTGATGTTTTGATGATTTTGGGTTTAAAAATATGTTTGAAAGGAACTAATAAATCTGAAATGTTTTAAGAATAGGTTATTATTTGATGAAATTATGTTAATGATGTGATTTGGCATTGTGTGAAGGCATGTATGTGTAAGTATAGGTGTGTATATGTTGTGTATGTATGTATGTTCATGTAAGATTGAGAAATTGATGGATCATAACCTCATAAGATATGGCAAGGTAAGAATGTAGGATGGATGAATGATGATGGACAAAATGTTAATAGGAAGATAATCAAGTGAGATAATGGATAATATTGTTTGGCATAGAAAGAAATGATCAAGTTTAATTGTTAGTAGAAAATACATACTTGGACACATTATAAGGTTGCAGTTAGATGAAAAGTTTGATTGACGATAATTTGAGAACTAGGAATCGTGATTTAGACCATACTTAAGACTAACGGGATAATTGTAACGAAAGGACTTGACTAAAACGACCATGAGACATCAAGACTTCACAAAATGATAACTATACAAAGCAAAAATAAAATATATGTATATTTTAGAAAATAACGATGAATAAAAGCAATATATATATATATATATATATACACATTGAATAAATGACCTTAAATTAACGGATTTTAAAACCAATATGTTCGTAAAAAAAATAATAATAATATATAATATATGTTTTATTAAATAATCTCAATAACTTTAAAGATTTGCTTTATAAATGAAATATAAGAGATTTTGTATAAAATTCACTATTTTACAAAATCATTAGTTAAATTTTGAATAATCTACATCAAACTAAAATATTTATATAAATACAAGTTTGAAAAATTATAATTTTATAACATAAGACATTTAGATAAGAAAAATGATAGTTAACGTAAGAAATAAACGTAAGATTTATGAATAGAATAGTGATAATATTAGATGTCTAGAATGTGATAAGGTTAGACATTAGTTTATAAGTCAAATGTGATATATATATATATATATATATATATATATATATATATATATATATATCTTTCCAAGAAAAATAATAAACTTTTACCGGAAATTGACCAAAATATTTTAAAAAATGATAAAGACGTTTTATTTTAAAAATAACTAAATAAGTTGGGTGAAAAGCGTTCTCATAAGCATGAATTAACAAATATTGATCAAGTTACATATATTTAGGGTTTGATTAATCGGAGATTAGCATATTGGCTTTTCCTTTGATCGTATCCAAGGTGAGTTCTTCGGCCCATTTTAAATATTGTTTTTATTTAAACTGTTTTGGGGGAAAAGTATGAAAAACCATATTTATACATATGATGGGTAAAACGGGATTAATATATGTTATGAAGGTATAAGTTGGGTCAATAGCGTAAGTGTATACTGTTGAGCCCCTAAATCCCCCCATAATCATTAACCTCGGGGAGGCCACAGACTATATTGGTAGATCTATCGGGTTAGAAGGGCCCGCTCTCGCTACCAGTCGCACACACCGGTCAGGTTATAGCAAGGGAGTTTATATGTTTGGATTGTTGTGGGGCAACGACGTGTTTCTTGGCTTGATTATGGACTTATGACCTAAATTAATCATAGTACCTAGCTAGTCTATGTTGAGTATATTATATCTCGCTACATCATATCATTTTGAAAATCGAATGTTTGTAAGACTTAAAACCCCGATTGCTTACCAACTTTATGTTGACTTTATTATCTTTCATGCTTTCAGGGTCATAGGTAAGCTCTGTGTGGAATTTCTGGACTAAGTCTTTGGAGGGTCAAACGTGTCAAATATTTTCAACTAGTAATAACCCAAGAAAAAAGACGTTGTTCTTCAACTGACTATGAGACTGTAAAACTTTAAACTGTTGTTACTATATTATGTTTTAAAAGTGTCTAATGGATGGCTCTTTCATAAAAAACTACTTAATTATTCGCGTTGGACTATAATCGTTGGATTAATTCCAACTTCCGTTATCATCACGTTACGCGACCTTCCGCTGCGATTCTCGGGGTGTGACAGAAGTTGGTATCAGAGCCAATGGTTATAGCGAACTAGATATTTTTTCAGAAAGAAAATCTAGACTATAACCTTTAAAATGTTTACATGACTCCAAAGACAATTCCATACCATTAGTCTTACGCTAGGTTAATGTATTATGTTTCTAAGACCTTCACTATTAATTTTATATGCTAGTGCATTGTATAATTATTAAGTACGCATGCATAAATTTCTTTTACTGTAGATGTCTGATCGGGTTAACGGAGAGGAAGTGCCAGACCTGAGCAGCAGTACCGAGGATCCATCGATACCCATTTCCCTCGCCCTGGTATCACCCTACTCAGCCCTATTTTGCAGCTACTATATACCCGAGTATGGAAAACTCGGGGAACGGATGGATATCTGAGTCTAACGATGAGGGTCCCACACCAGCTGCAGCCACTCTCGAGCCTATTACTGAGGAGACAGTTGGTTTGGCCCAAGAGAGTGAGACTCCGACAGCGATGACACCTGCCGCTCCTACTCCCCTCATGCAGCACCCACCAAAGATTCGGTTGGTGTACGAGCGGAGGAAGCGCAAGGAGACGAAGAGGGTGGCTGGTGATGATACTAGTATGGATAGAGCGCCCATGCCCAAACGGGCCAGACTTTTTGATGACCAGTGGGGATGGATCATGGATGCCATGCGAGGATGGGCCACGACAGATGAGATTCCTTCCACCTTCGAGGTGGGAGAGTCATCCACTACTCCTCGTGGGATCACTATGGGTGGTGAACCCATTGAACGAATGATGGCTACTCTGACAGCCCGATATGTACGACATGAGAAGGAACTGCTGGCAACCAAGAAGAGGATGAGGGTTCAGGATGAGGTGAGTCAAACTTTATATGGAAGGATGATGATGATAGAAGAAGAGGGACTGTTGGATGATAGTGCCCTAAGCCATATGCATTTTCGATTGTCAGACGGAGTCTAGTCTCTTAGAGACTAGGAACCGACTGACCCTGGCAGAGCAGAGAGCGAGTACAACTGAGGCAGCGTTGGTGACAGCTCAACAGTACATGTTCATGATGGGAGAGCGAGCGGAGACTTCTATGGCAGTGACTACATTGTGTCTAATGATGATCTCGTATCTGATCCACGTTGGTAGCGGAGCTTCGTTCTTAGGATAGATGTTGGATACAAGCCGGAGTGCTTGAATATTTTGATCGAAATAAAAACTCGCTAACTTATGTAGACAATTAACTAATGATCTTTTGGATGTTTGAACTTTTGTGTGTATGATGGAATTTAATGTATGATTAAACAGCATGTTACTCTAAATTTCTATTATGATGATATCAATTAATTATGGAAGATGCTTATATATATATATATATATATTAGGTGATTTAATCATAAGGACTAATTGAACATACTACTACATGAGCGTCATACGTCATCTAAACCCCTTTTTCCTACCTTCGAAACAGAATTAAGTCATGCCACCTAGAACACGAAATACATCCTCAAGCGGAAACGCCAATTTACCTGCTACTG
The DNA here is from genome assembly GCA_025506415.1 of Flaveria robusta. Taxonomy (NCBI): domain Eukaryota; kingdom Viridiplantae; phylum Streptophyta; class Magnoliopsida; order Asterales; family Asteraceae; genus Flaveria; species Flaveria robusta. The sequence continues at coordinate 20,856,332 of CM046466.1, forward strand.
CAGAGGAACTGGCCAGTTAATAGCTCAACATGTTAAATCAGCTCTAGAACAACATGATGCTAATGTAACGGCCGGTCAAGGAAGAAGGCATGAAACTGTAGGTAATGGTCTTGTAAACGGAGCGGGAAACGGCTCAAACATAGGTTCAAGTATTGGTGCAAATAACGGATCCGGTACAAACGGAAACCCAGGAAGTTCATCAGGTGGACAAACCCAAGGATGCTTATACAAGACTTTCCAAGGATGTAATCCAAGAACTTTCACAGGTACAGAAGGACCGTTAGACATAATTCGATGGATTGAGAGAATGGAGACTGTCATAGCCATAAGCAATTGCTCTAATGATCAGAAGGTCAAGTATGCAACTTGTTCCTTTCAGGATGCAGCGTTATCATGGTGGAATTCTCAACGTCAACTGTTGGGAGATGCAAATGCGTATGAACTCACTTGGGAACAGTTGAAGGAGATGTTGCTTAAAGAATACTATCCTCGTAATGAACACCAGAAAATTGAAACGAAATTTTGGAATCACACAATGGAAGGTGCCGAAATCCGAACTTACACATCTAGGTTCAACTACCTCGCCAGATTGGTACCTCGAATGGTTACACAAGAATATGTTCGGATTGAAAGATACATATGGGGATTGGCACCTCAGATAAGAAGCAACGTTACAGCCTCTAAACCCACCACAATCCAAAGTGCTATCACTATCGCACACTCCCTAACCGATGATGCGATACGTAATGGAACCCTGACCAAGAAAAACGATCATGGAAAAGGTATGATAGAAGTTGAAAGGAAGACGATTAAGATGGACAGAAGATCATTCGATGGGAAAAGAAAATGGTTTGGAAGTTCCAAGAGGCAAGTGAATAACAAAAAGGGCTTCAACCAAGGATCTGAGCGGGTTTATGTTGCAACTTCAAGCAATGGCAGGGCAAACAGAGAACCCCAGGGGAAATGTAGCAAGTGTGGATATTTCCACAATGGTGATTGTAGAGTTTGCACTCATTGTCATAAATTTGGACATCTAAGCCAAAATTGCCGAACAAAACCTGATGAGAAAGTAACCAGGAATGATCGTGCTTGCTATGAATGTGGTGTAGTAGGACACTTTAAGAAAGACTACCCAAAACTGAATGGATTTAAGGCCAAAGGGAGAGCTTTTGAAATGAATGCTAGAGAGGCACGTCAAGAACCGTCAGTGGTTAACGGTACGTTTCTTATTAATAATCATTATCCCTCCATTTTGTTTGACACTGGTGCTGATCTAAGTTTCGTATCAAAGGAATTCGAACCATTATTGGGAATTAAACCCTGTAAGCTAACTAAGAAATATATTATTGAGTTAGTTAACGGGAAGAAAATAGAATCTAATGAAGTAATCAAAAATTGCATCTTACAACTTAACGATAATCTTTTTAGTATCGACCTGTTACCTGTCGATCTTGGAAGTTTCGACGTTGTCATTGGAATGGATTGGCTCTCTCGGAATCATGCTGAAGTTTCGACTAGGAACCGTGATTTAGACCATACTTAAGACTAACGGGATAATTGTGACGAAAGGACTTGACTAAAACGACCATGAGACATCAAGACTTCACAAAATGATAACTATACAAAGCAAAAATAAAATATATGTATATTTTAGAAAATAACGATGAATAAAAGCAATATATATATATATATACACATTGAATAAACGACCTTAAATTAACGGATTTTAAAACCAATATGTTCAAAAATAATAATAATAATAATATATAATATATGTTTTATTAAATAATCTCAATAACTTTAAAGATTTGCTTTATAAATAAAATATAAGAGATTTTTTATAAAATTCACTATTTTACAAAATCATTAGTTAAACTTTGAATAATCTACATCAAACTAAAATATTTATATAAATACAAGTTTGAAAAATTATAATTTTATAACATAAGACATTTAGATACGAAAAATGATAGTTAACGTAAGAAATAAACGTAAGATTTATGAATAGAATAGTGATAATATTAGATGTCTAGAATGTGATAAGGTTAGACATTAGTTTATAAGTCAAATGTGATATATATATATATATCTTTCCAAGAAAAATAATAAACTTTTACCGGAAATTGACCAAAATATTTTAAAAATGATAAAGATGTTTTATTTTAAAAATAACTAAATAAGTTGGGTGAAAAGCGTTCTCATAAGCATGAATTAACAAATATTGATCAAGTTGCATATATTTAGGGTTTGATTAATCGGAGATTAGCATATTGGCTTTTCCTTTGATCGTATCCAAGGTGAGTTCTTCGGCCCCATTTTAAATATTGTTTTTATTTAAACTGTTTTGGGGGAAAAGCATGAAAGCTCAATACCAATTATCTTGTTCTTTGATCTGTTAAGCTCTAATACCAATTGCAGGACCGTTTGAAGGAAACTGGCAGGTTAATATGATACTAGAATAACACAAGTAAACAAGAGACAGAAAGCTCAAGAACAAGATAATTGGTTTTCAAGGAAGATGTATATTGCTCTCAAGTTCTATTACAAGTGTTACAAAAGCATAGAACTAAAATACAAGAACCTGAGATACTTTATACTACCTCCTACAGCCGGCCATACTTTGAAAGCCAGCTGGAATTACTAATCTAGACAACAAGATCAATGAAAAGTCAAAAGGCAGATTACCTTTTGACATGTGATTATGACATGTCATAGCTCACATCCTATTGTAATACAAAAAGAATAAAAGTACATAAAGTAGAAAGTTACAGACTCAAGACCTTAATCTACAGTTTCCTAAAGCATGGACCTTTTCACCAACTTATGTAAAGTTGGTGAGCCTGCAGAGTGGCAGCGGAAAGTTGGTCAGCTTTTTCTGAAAAGTTGTTGATCACAGAGAGCATGTCTTCTCTGTCTTCGGAAGAAATTAGTCTTCTAACATTGAGGCTTCGGAAGACTTTGTCTTCTAAGCTTCGAAAGACTTCATCTTTGGCTTTGGAAGAATTGGTCTTTTGCCTTCGGAAGATTTTACACTTGTGTAATTTTCTTAAAGAGTGTAAAACTTCCGAAGTAACTTCTACCATGCACAAGGTGCATGCATGCAGGAGACACCCTAACTGTTTTAAGTGCATCAGCCTTTTGTATAATCCTTACAGCTTGCCTTATCTAAACCACTAAGTTGTTGAGAAGTAGGGTGTGACAATTAAAGAAATTTGTTTTAGATTATTATTTGTCGTGACGATCGTTATTCGCAGCCACAGTGAGCAATAAATTCCAAGCCTATTGGTGCAAAGTCATACAGACTTATTAAACAATTTTGTTGTTTCATGTGATTTCATGACAATTAGTCATCCGTTAAACAAAGAAGAATCTAATATGATAGACATACGATCATATTGGACACCATACATTTAAACACATCTGTTTAGTTATATTAATAGCAAATGATGAGTAATTATAATCTTTTAGGGCTTTCTCATTTTGACCACCACACTCATTAAATTTTATGTTCCTGTCACATATCATTACCAAGTTAAACCCATGAAAAGAATGCAAACACAAAGGCTGTGATGATTGTACAAAAAAAAGCCTAATGTTCATTGTTTTGGTACGTCAATCATCCTTGGTTTACAGGTGCAACAAATTATCGGTGTTAAGTCTCACACGTCAGTTATTTAATTATAAGATTATGAAATGTCAAGACTGTTGGAAATTTATTGATAATATTAATATGAGTATTAATATTTAGTCAATAAAATTAATGTGTTGAATGAAAATTAATGTGTTGAATGGCATTAGGATTTAATGGGTGTGGGAAGTTGTCCCACATTGGAGGAAAGAAAGAATGTAAAATGGTTTATATTCTATAACCTCTTGATTATATTGTTTCCTAAAGCATCACACTAAGTAGATTCGCGAAGGGTGCGAAGCACCCTTAACTCGCACACGCGCTCGCGCGCGGCGTAGGCATGTGGGCGCAATGTGGCGCTTTAATGGCGCACTTTTCACTTCGCACACTCGCATCACCGCGAGCCGCTTGAGAGCCGCCTTAGTATTTTTGAAGGTTGGTTCGAGGGTCCGGTCAGGTGCGTCTGACCTTGGTGCACGACTCGTAACAGTTTCGGTTACGTGTTGACCGAAACTGATAGTTGTTAATGACGAATTAAATAGGCGGTTACGATTTCAGATTAATGGCTGAGTAATGACTGAGTGGCGGTTACGGAGTTCAAAGTCTACTATAAATACTAAGGGTGGCTTAGTAGAAACACACACCAAACAACACGAAAATCTACAGCAAACAGGTTCTCTGAAAATTCTCCATCTCTCTGGTTTCTCTTCTACAAACAAATTCGGGTTCTAGATCACTCCTCGCAGTACAATCTGCTTTGGCTGTTGTACCCTGGGAAACAAAACTTGTTTCCCTGGGAGGCTCGGAATTTGTTTTAAGGGCCCCGTGTTAAACACGATCCTCAGCTTTTACATTTTTGTTCATCTATTTCTGTAAAGTTTTCAATTGTAAAGAAAATTGTAATTGTAATTTATATTTCTTTGTATTGTATATATCAATAAGGATTGTTTATTTATAATTTTATGTGAACGGTTCCTACAAACTTAAAACAAATTTTAAAAACACCGTTCATATAATTTTTATAAATTAATCCGTGTTTTTAAAAATTTAATTGTTCCTCTTTCCGTTTTTGTTTCTTATTCACGAGGGATCTTCAAAGTTGGACTTAAAACATCCCTCATTGTATTTTATGGAATTCTGAAAATAGTTTGAGAAAAGGAAAAAAAAAATTATTTAATTTTGTTTGTTATTTCAATTTTAAAAAAAATTTTGTTCTAACTTAAACTGTTTGTGTTAAACAGCAATCAATATGTCTTCAAGTGCTTTGACTTCCTCTTTATCAGCCCATTTAACTGCAACAACTGTGGGAGCGACCACGGTAGCAAACCATGCTGAGAAACCCGAAAAGTTCATGGGTGTCCATTTTAAAAGATGGCAACAGAAGATGTTCTTCTATTTATCCACCTTGAACTTAGCACAGTTCTTGGAGAAAACTGCTCCCCTACCTAAAGAAGGGGACGATGCTCAAGCTTTGAGTGCCATTGATGCTTGGAAACATTCTAAATTTCTTTGTCGCAATTACGTTTTAAATGGTTTATGTGACTCATTATATAACGTGTATTGTAATATAAAGACTGCCAAAGAATTATGGGAGTCTTTAGACAAGAAGTATAAAACCGAGGATGCTGGTAGTAAAAAATTTATTGTGGCTCGGTTCTTGAATTTTAAAATGGTTGATGAAAAAACTGTGATTAGCCAAATTCAAGAGTTACAAGTTATACTTCATGAAATTCATGCCGAGGGGATGCCTCTCAATGACACGTTCCAAGTTGCAGCCATGATCGAAAAGTTGCCTCCAAGTTGGATAGAGTTTAAAAATTATCTTAAGCTCAAACAAAAGGAGATGACTGTGGATGAACTTATTGTTCGTCTTCGAATTGAAGAAGACAACAAAATGGCTCAAAAAGGCACCCGTGTGGAATCAACGGCTAAAGCAAATGTGGTTGAATATGGGCAGTCATCAAAGGGTTATAAGGGTAAAGGGAAAAAGCCAATGGGGAAAGTTAAGGTGAACCTTGGACCAAGGAAAGGGGTTGTGAAAAAGAAACCCCCTCCTCCACCTTTCCAAGGAATTTGTTATAATTGCAATGAAACGGGGCACCGTGCTAATCAATGCAAGCAACCAAAGCGTGAGCGTGCGCATATGGTGGATGAAGACGGTGCACCGTTAGTGGCAGTGATCACCGAGCTATCTGCAATGGTGGAAGAAGTCAACCTCGTGGGGGACAACCCGCATGGATGGTTTATTGATACGGGAGCTACCCGTCATGTGTGTGGTGACAAGAGCCTTTTTAGCACCTTTAAAGAGGCTACGGGTGATGAAAAGCTTTATATGGGTAACAAAGCTACGGCCAACATCAAAGATGAAGGAAATGTGATCTTGAAGATGACTTCCGGGAAGGAACTCACCTTGAGCAACACCTTGTATGTCCCGGAGATTCTCAAGAATCTTGTTTCGGGATGGTTGCTTAATAAGTTTGGTTTTCGTTTAGTGTTTGAGTCGGACAAGTTTGTCCTTACTAAGCGTGGAATGTATGTGGGTAAGGGTTATGCCCTTAATGGTATGTTTAAGTTGAATGTAACCGTTATCAAAAATGAAATGAATAAGACTAATACTTCTATTTATATGCTTGAGTCTTCAAATGTTTGGATGGTAGACTAGGACATGTAAATTATAATTCTATTCGTCGTTTAACAAATTTAAAATGCATACCTACATTCCATATTGACACAAACTCTAAATGTGTAACATGCGTTGAAGCAAAACTTACAAGATCATCATTTAAACCGGTTGAAAGAATAACCGAAACCCTTGGTTTAATTCACACCGACGTATGTGATTTAAAAGCACACCCAATAAGAGGTGGCAATAAATATTTCATCACGTTTATTGATGATTGCACTAGATATTGTTATGTATACTTACTTAAAAGTAAGGATGAGGCAATCGACAAGTTTATCTTGTATAAAAACAAAGTAAAGAATCAACTAAACAAGAAAATTAAAACTTTGAGAAGCGATAGAGGTGGTGAATATGTTGCACCTTTTGCCGATTTATGTGCAAAAAGTGGAATAATACATGAATGTACGGCCCCTTACTCACCACAATCAAATGGCATTGCAGAACGAAAAAATCGTACTTTAAAAGAGATGATGAATGCCATGTTGATAAGTTCTGGGATGAGCCATGACATGTGGGGGGAAGCTATTCTCTCGGCCAATTGTCTTTTAAATAAAATACCACTTAAGAAAAGGGATGTAACCCCTTATGAGTTATGGATGGGTAGAAAACCATCATATAATTATCTCAAAGTGTGACGGTGCCTAGCTAAGGTGATTGTACCACCTCCAAAAGCTCAAAAACTAGGACCCAAAACTGTTGATTGCATATTCATTAGATATGCTCAAAACAGTAATGCACATCGATTTCTTGTACATGAGTCCAAGAATCCCGATGTACAAAAGAACACTATCATGGAGATAAGGCCGGGGAATGCTTCATATTTTGAAAATGTGTTTCCAATGCGAGGACAAACACATGCATCTTCATCAACTCGGTTTGATGATGGAGGTGCAAGTTTATCAACACAAATTGATGACATAGTTCTTGACAGTCAACATAAACGACCCGAGGTTGAAGAGGGAGAACTTAGACGAAGTAAAAGGGCAAGGGTTAAGAAATCCTATGGTCCAGACTTCGTAAGTTATATGGTTGAGGGTAAGCCTAATACCTACCGTGAAGCGGTATCTTCTTCGGAATGACCTCAATGGAAAGAGGCAATCAAGAATGAAATTGATTCAATTCTTCACAACCATACTTGGGAGCTAGTAGATCTTCCTCCTGGTTGCAAACCACTTGGATATCGTTGGATATTCAAAAAGAAGATGAAAGCCGATGGAAGTATTGATAAATACAAAGCAAGGTTAGTAGTCAAAGGTTTTAGACAAAAATAAGGTCTAGACTATTTTGATACTTACTCACCTGTGACTCGCATAACCTCCATAAGAATGGTTCTTGCTATTGCGGCATTAAAAAATCTGGAAGTACATCAAATGGATGTCAAAACCGCATTTCTAAATGGCGATTTAGAAGAAGAGATTTACATGGAGCAACCTGAGGGTTTCTCTGCCCACGATCAAGAGGGTAAAGTATGTAAACTTGTCAAATCATTGTATGGCTTAAAGCAAGCTTTAAAACAGTGGCACCAAAAGTTTGATCGTGTCATGATTGACAACGGTTTCAAAATAAACGAGTGTGACAAATGTGTATATGTGAAAGATACACCGGGAGGTTATGTAATTTTATGTCTTTATGTGGATGATATGCTTATCATTGGGAGTAATGATAAAATAATCAAATCTCCTAAGGCCATGTTGAAAGGAAGATTTGAAATGAAAGACATGGGTTTAGCGGATGTAATTTTAGGAGTGAAAATTATTCGAACCCAAGATGGTCTTGTGTTAAGTCAAGCTCACTACGTGGACAAGATTCTTGAAAAATTCAACTCGGGAGACACACGTGTAGTACGTTCTCCGGTTGATACCACCCAACATCTAAAAAAAAATATAGGTGAGGGTGTTGCTCAATTAGAGTATTCAAGAATTATTGGTAGTCTAATGTATCTAATGACATGTACTAGACCCGACTTAGCATACGCGGTGAGTAGGCTAAGCAGATATACTAGTAATCCAAGCTCAGAATATTGGAAGAGTATAACGAGGGTGCTTAGATACATAAGATACACAAGAGACTATGGATTGCACTATACCCGTCATCCAGCCGTGATTGAAGGGTACACTGATGCAAACTGGATATCGGATATAAAAGATTCCAAATCAACAAGTGGGTATGTGTTCTTACTTGGTGGAGCAGCAATATCTTGGAGATCATCCAAGCAAACGGTTATAGCTAGATCCACAATGGAATCGGAATTTATCGCTTTGGATAAGGCCGGAGAAGAGGCTGAATGGCTACGTCAATTTGTGGAAGATATTCCAAGATGGCCAAAGCCATTATCGGCTATTTGCATACATTGTGATAGTGAGTCGGCAATTGATAGAGCCAAAAGCTCAATGTACAATGGCAAATCAAGGCACATCAGGCGTAGAGATAACACAATACGACAACTAATATCAACGGGTGTTATCACGATTGACCATGTCAAGTCAAAAGATAACATTGCAGACCCGTTAACAAAAGGCTTAAGCACAGAATTAGTTTATAAGTTGTCAAGAGGAATGGGACTAAAGCCCACAGAAAAGGGGAATATGAGGGAAACCTAACCTAGTTGACTGGAGATCCCAAGATCTAGGTTCAATAGGACAACTTAATCATATGACCAACGGTGTCACTTTAGGGGAATACCCTAAAACTAAAAGGGAGCCACAAACTTCCTTGTCCATTCACTCTAGGGGAGTACCCCGAACAAGTGACCAAAGTGAGGTTAAGCATATTAAGGTTAGATGATTCGTGGGAATCAATACAACTATGATGCTTTTAATGATTTATCGAATCACTTATGTTAAAGAGAAGTGGGGTCGCTTCGAATGGATTTGTGGGGAGGCGCAAATCCTAGAGCTTTCGCAGAACCAGGAAAGTGTTCCATGACCATTAACGGACACGACAATGAGGAGTTGATCAAACCAGGAAGAGTGTTGTGTGAATGTATATTGTCGTCTACATAAAACACGGTCTGTTCAAAGACATCGTGTCTACACACCACTAGGAGACTAAGTATATGTCAAAAAGGAAGGTTCAAAGGGAACACCTACCTATCCTGCAACACTTGACTGCTGAATTTTTTGAAGAATTGATTTCCATTCATGTGGGGGATTGTTGGAAATTTATTGATAATATTAATATGAGTATTAATATTTAGTCAATAAAATTAATGTGTTGAATGAAAATTAATGTGTTGAATGGCATTAGGATTTAATGGGTGTGGGAAGTTGTCCCACATTGTAGGAAAGAAAGAATGTAAAATGGTTTATATTCTATAACCTCTTGATTATATTGTTTCCTAAAGCATCACACTAAGTAGATTCGCGAAGGGTGCGAAGCACCCTTAACTCGCACTCGCACACGCGCGGGCGCGCGGCGTGGGCCTGTGGGCGCAATGTGGCGCTTTGATGGCGCACTTCGCACACTCGCTTCGCCGCGAGCCGCTTGAGAGCCGCCTTAGTATTTTTGAAGGTTGTTTCGAGGGTCCGGTGAGGTGCGTCTGACCTTGGTGCGCGACTCGTAACAGTTTCGGTTACGTGTTGACCGAAACTGATGGCTGTTAATGACGAATTAAATGGGCGGTTACGATTTCAGATTAATGGCTGAGTAATGACTGAGTGGCGGTTACTGAGTTCAAAGTCTACTATAAATACTAAGGGTGGCTTAGTAGAAACACACACCAAACAACACGAAAATCTACAGCAAACAGGTTCTCTGAAAATCCTCCATCTATCTGGTTTCTCTTCTACAAACAAATTCGGGTTCTAGATCAATCCTGACAGTACAATCTGCTTTGGCTGTTGTACCCTGGAAAACAAAACGAGTTCTCCTGGGAGGCTCGGAATTTGTTTTAAGGGCCCCGTGTTAAACACGATCATCAGCTTTTATATTTTTGTTCATCTATTTCTGTAAAGTTTTCAATTGTAAAGAAAATTGTAATTGTAATTTATATTTATTTGTATTGTATATATCAATAAGAATTGTTTATTTATAATTTTATGTGAACGGTTCCTACAAAGTAAAACTATAACAATACAATATAATGTTATTATATTCGTATCAATATCCTCGATATAATACCATACACAACGCTAAATTCAGTTATTTAACTATAGCGTGAGAGATTTCATGAATTTCTAGTTATAGTACAAGAAGCAGGAACTTGAATACATGATAAGAAAGTACAACATTACTAGTACCTTATTCCACTTTTATTTATTAATTTAGTTGTTTTAAATCCATTAGAAGAAAAGTGTTTGACTAATCTAGGATATTCGTACATATCCAATCCATAAGATATTTCTGAGCCCGCTGCTTCATCTCCCTCAAAATCAACCCCATACGCAATTAGCATTTTAGCAAAGCGGCGCTCTCAACCAACTTCTCCGGTCGGCGGCGATGGGTGTTCCGGCGTTTTACCGGTGGCTGGCGGAGAAATACCCCATGGTCATCGTGGATGTTATAGAGGAACAACCGGTGGACATCGACGGCATCAAAATCCCCGTCGACACTAGTAAACCTAACCCTAACCAAATCGAGTATGACAACCTCTATCTCGATATGAACGGAATCATTCACCCCTGTTTTCACCCCGAAGACCGGGTACCGATTCATCTCTCTCCATATCTCTATGCATATTTACAACATATCTGTGTATATATGTATTCTGGAAGTTATTTGTATGTGAATCGTGTTTTCTCGTTGTTGTTTTCTTGCTTTGATTTGAGTTGGGTTGATTTGAACTCGTAGGAGGATTGATTATAGACGACTGACTTAGGGTGGTTAATTCTTCTATGATTGTGCTGTTTTACTAGGAATTTGATGCTAGAGAAAAAGTTGCTTTCGCCTCTAAATATGTAAACTCATGTTCCAGATTCTTCATATGAGAAATTGGAGTGAGAATGTATAGGTATTGTGTGTTAAGAGGCTTATATTGCACAAGATGGCCCTTTTGCTATTGATTTACAAGTTTTGATATGCTTATACAATTCACTTCGTAGATTTGTCTTAAGAGGCTGTATGTTTTTATATGCTTGTACAATTCACTTCATGAGATATTGGATTGAGAATGCTAGGTATTGTGTCTTAAGAGGCTGTATGATTTGATGTGCTTATACAATTCACTTTATGGATTTGTCTTAAAGCCAGATTACTTGACTACTGCTGGTTAATATTATTCGACTATTATATACTTTTTGAATAGAGTCTTTTAATTTAATAGAAAAAACACAGAATCATGAACAACCAGGCACCACTTCATTTGTAAATATCATTATGGATTATTTTCAGGTAGAATGCGAAGAACTCAATGATTTAATTAACTTTATGGACTTTGATACTTTGATTTTCCTATGTTTACATAATGATGTTTGTCAAATGACAACTCACTCTGCTTTGCTATCGGGATTTAGTTCCTAAACTCTGTTGATTTCTTTTATTATCACTCGGTAAGTTCATCGCATCTTAAATTCATTAATAAGGTTAATGAAACATGCTAGATACGTTCATCACATCTGCAGTCATTAATAAGGTTAATGAAACTTACACATACACTGTGTAGATAATGTCATTGATGATGTTTCCTTAAAAGTAAAAACGAAAACCAACTACTAGGTGCTGGCTTAAGATCACAATTCCCTTATTAAAACACTTTTTCCCAACTTATAAAGGATGATGAGCTCTGGTTCATCAAAGATTTATTATCTAATTTGAGTAATTTCTACTGGCATTGTACTCTATGTGCAATTTTTAATGTGAACTGTTGCTCTTTTTTTATGTATTTTAGACATCATATTGTTTGATCACTTTTTGTTTTGCCATGGACTTTATGTTGTTACAGCTTAATTTGATTATTTTCATGCATGCAGCCTTCTCCAACCTCCTTTAATGAGGTGTTTCAATGCATGTTCGACTACATAGATCGGCTTTTTGTGATGGTGCGTCCACGGAAACTGCTTTATATGGCTATTGGTGGGTATTTACCTTGAAAAACCCTTGTAATATTACATCTTAGAGCTGATAAGTTATTGCAAAATCTTATAACTCTTGAGATATTTGAAAATTATTGTAGATGGTGTTGCCCCAAGGGCAAAAATGAATCAGCAGCGGTCTAGACGGTTTAGAGCAGCCAAAGATGCAGCAGATGCGGTATGCATCCCTTACATGTTACTTATGAAGGTTCAGTTTTTTGTGTTGACTAACATGTTTGACTTTAATTTTCTAGGCAGCCGAGGAGGAGAGGCTAAGGGAGGAGTTTGAGAGGGAAGGCAGAAAACTTCCTCCCAAACAAGAATCCCAAACTTTTGACTCTAATGTCATCACCCCTGGGACTGAATTTATGGCAGTATTATCAGTTGCTTTGCAGTACTATATTCACCAAAGATTAAACAATGATCCTGGATGGAAACCTATAAAGGTAACTTTTGACTGGAAGATTTTACAAAGTCATGGTTTATCGAAGAAGCATTCTTACACTATTGCTCAAAATTACTTTTTTAACTTGTTATGGCTGTTTATTTTTTTAAGGTCATCCTTTCTGATGCAAACGTTCCTGGTGAAGGGGAACATAAGATAATGTCCTACATTCGTCTTCAAAGGAATCTTCCTGGTTTTGATCCAAACACCCGCCATTGCTTATACGGTTTGGTATTGTTCACCCTTAACATATTTCTATGCTTTACATTTGGCTAGTGTGTTTCCCCTCAATATGTTATATTTTTTGGTTGCTTTGTATTTATATCTGTTTCGAACCACAGGATGCTGATTTAATTATGTTGGCTTTGGCTACCCATGAAGTTCATTTTTCAATACTTAGAGAGGTATATCCCTACAAACTTTAGTAAAACCAAAGTAGGGAAGGGGTTATGTAATATTTTACCTTCCCGAAGAAAAGAATAGCTGAATGGTTATTGCAAATAGCACAATTGTGATGACAGCTGTTTATCCAACAAAGTTAATATAGTACTTTAATATGAATGTGTAGTGAACATCCATTTTATGCTGTATCCTTTTGATGTTTCAGGTTGTATATACTCCTGGACAACAAGACAAGTGTTTTATCTGTGGCCAAGTAGGTCATTTAGCAGCAGCTTGTGAAGGGAAAGCAAAGAGGAAGGCAGGTGAGTTTGATGAAAAAGGAGGTGCTGATGCTGTGCCTAAGAAGCCATACCAGGTATTTTATTATTTCACAGTTAATTATGTTTATTTCATTGATAGTTATGTTGTCAAATTGTTTCTTTATATGTTCAATTTTTTTTTTTTTTTTTTTTTTGGCAGTTTCTCAACATTTGGACTCTTAGGGAGTACCTGGAATATGAGATGAGAATTCCCAATCCTCCTTCTAAGATAGATTTTGAGCGCATAGTTGATGATTTTATCTTCATGTGTTTTTTTGTTGGGAACGATTTTCTACCACATATGCCTACTTTAGAAATTCGTGAGGTACATTTTTGCAAGTGGCTATAGCATACATTTTCCATTCAAATATGCTCAATGTTTATCATAAATAAGTTTTCTACTTCTGATTATCTTTTTCCAGGGTGCAATAAATTTACTTCTAGCCGTATATAAAAAGGAGTTTAGGACCTTGAATGGGTATCTAACTGATGGAAGCAAGGTAACTATCTTTTGTTACATGTTTATCTTGTTTATTTTATTTTTTATTTTTTACTTTGAGGTTTTTACCTTATAATCATTTAACTCTTTTGGTACTCAACGTTTCTTTTATTACTTTTTTTATTCACTCCCAGCCAGACCTTAGCAAAGTGGAACAGTTTATTCAGGCTGTGGGATCATATGAAGACAAAATTTTTCAGAAAAGAAGCCGCTTGCATCAGGTAAAAAATTTGGAATATATATATTTATATGTTTTCAGAAGAAGTTGAACCAAATTAATGTCTGCTTTTTAAACATTCTGTTTAGAGACAAGCTGAAAGGATAAAACGAGACAAAGCTCAAGCAAAATCTCAAACAATAAGAGGAGATGATGCTAGACCAGAAATAGAACCTGAATCGATAGTTGCAGTTGGGAGGTTTCATGGCTCACGGCTTGCTTCTGGGCCTTCACCGTCACCTTACCAATCTAAGGGTGACTCAAGCCATTCACGACCACAAAAACTTGTGCGTATATCTTCTGGGTCTACTGTTGGTGCTGCCATTGTTGAAGCTGAGAGCAATCTTGAAAGAGATAATGTATGTTTTCTTTAAATCTAAGCTGGAGAAGTTTTTGAATGTGTTCCATATATTTTTGTGGTAGATTTGTTTTTCTGTTGTTTAACTTTTACTTACTTTTTAGGTACTTGACAACAAAGAAGAACTGAAAACAAAACTGAAGGAGGTGCTTCGTGAGAAGTCTGATGCTTTTAATTCTGACCAGCCAGAAGAGGATAAGGTTAGAGATTAAAAATGCATATAAATTAAAATATTTGCTTACAATGAATGCATTACTTGCATTATTTTTTGTTTTTATAAAATTTTAAAAACTGCGTACTTGTAATTAACTATCAAGGCATGCACATTATCAACTCCGACCATTTAATTTCTAGAACTATTATAAAGTGTTAATGTTATTATGTTTCACATTTTCATGATGTCAGATACAACTGGGAGTGCCTGGGTGGAAAGAGAGGTACTATGAAGAGAAGTTTTCTGCAAAATCCCCTGAAGAGCTTGAGGAAATACGGAGAGATGTTGTAATACATCTAACCTTTTTAGACTCCGATTCTCTTATTAGTAAAATAAAAATATGAAACTAAAATGGAACAAACCTAAGAAAAGGAAAAAAGGATTGAACTTGTAACAGTTATATTAATGTTACTAAAAGTTGCTGGTAGACTATTTAGCCTCCTTTTTTGTTGGTGGAGATTAAAGATGTGCTGTAAAAAGATAAAAGTGTATTCTTTATTCAGTCTGTACTCTCTCTGCTTGAAAGTCTTTTTGTAACCTTCTACAATTATGGAAATTAAAAATATATATATTAACTTCTCACAGGTTCATAGATATACTGAAGGCTTATGTTGGGTGATGCATTATTATTATGAAGGTGTCTGTTCCTGGCAATGGTAACTCCTCTTTTTTTATTTATTTTTATTTTTATTTTTATTTTTATTTTCTTAATCTTTTTAGCCACTAGTTATAAACACAACTATTTCTACCACCAGTTGGTATCTAAAAGAGTTTGGATCTTGTTGATGCATTTTCCTTTTTGTTCCTAAATGAAATTATAGTGTGTTCTATCTGGTATATCTTTTTACTGATGTACATTACTCAAAATTGGCCTTTCAGGTTCTACCCATACCATTATGCACCATTTGCTTCTGATCTGAAGGATCTTGGGGAATTAAATATTAGTTTTGAACTAGGTTCACCATTTAAACCGTTTAATCAGCTGATGGGCGTGTTTCCTGCTGCAAGGTTAAACCTGTCGCTTTTCCTTTTCTCTCCACTTTTTTCGACACTCCAAATCTAACTAGATTTCTGTATGCAGTTCCCATGCTCTTCCTGAACATTACAGAAAATTAATGATGGATCCAAATTCACCCATTATTGATTTTTACCCAACAGGTAATGTCACTGCCTTGGCTAAATAAAGCTTTCGTTGTATTGTTCCAATCCAATACGTGTACTTTGTTTCAGATTTTGAGGTCGACATGAATGGCAAGCGGTTTGCATGGCAGGTTTGTGATTGTGTTTTTAAACTCATAGTTGACTATTGTGATACCTATTTTAAGGAATTGACAACCTTAACTGCTTGGTAATTATTCATAGGGAATAGCAAAGTTGCCATTCATTGATGAAGCTCGTCTTCTTGCAGAAGTGATGAAAGTAGAACATACATTAACGGTATAAGGAGTATTACATACAGATCTAATTTCTATATTACAATGAAAATGGCTATATTAACTCTTGGTTAATTTATTTCTTGCAGGAAGAAGAGGCTCGGAGAAATAGCACGATGTGTGACATGCTATTTGTGGCATTATCTCACACATTATCTCCATATATATTTTCTTTAAACGATCGTTGCAAAGAATTGTCAGATTTGGAACGAGTTAAAGTCAAAGAACAAATTGACCCACTGGCAAGGTCTGTGTTGCGACATCTAACTTTTTTTTTTTCAATGCATTAGTTTTATTTCTTAAAATTAAATTTGGGTGTGTTTGCAGCGGTGGAATGAATGGCTATTTATCCCTTTGTGCTGGAGATCCTTGTCCTCCAGTATTCAGTTCACCTGTTCAGGGTATGGATGATATTATGGACAATCAAGTCATGTAAGTTTTAAAAACAAAGTCTTTTTGCTATCGTTTATTGTACATAGCATGTTATTAAGGCCTTATTCATTATGTATTAAGTTAATCTATTGACTATTCACTGACATCTCTTTCAGCTGTGTTCTATACACGCTTCCAGAATATCATAAACATATATCTCGACCACCTCCAGGGGTCAAACTACCAAAAAAGGTAATTAGTCTGCTGTACAAAACATACAAAACCTGTATTGACCCTTTGTTGTCCTGGTGTTGACTTTGTGTTGACTTTCTGCAGACTGTAACGGTGAATGATGTGCAACCAGAGCCTCCCTTATGGCATGAAGATACTGGAAGGAAGCCATGGGAGAACGGAAGGTACAGTTACTTTCAAAATGCATATTGAAACACCACTTAAATAGTTTTCTGCTGTGGCTGTCTTGTTTATGAGATTTTTTAAAACGGCTTCCTTTTTTTTTTTTTTTTTTAAATTTAGGAATGGGCAAAACAACAGACACCAAAACCATAACCCCCATGGAGCTATATCTGGCCGACACCTTGGAGATGCTGCACATCGACTAGTCACCAATAGTCTACAAGTAAAGCCAGATCGACATAATGGCCATCATAAATCGTATGACCCCATCCCACATGGCCCACCTCCTTTATACCCACCTTATCAGAGTAATAGACCCTACCACGGTCAGGACCCAAGTAGGATGGTGCAACCTAATTCAGGTTATCCTCCACATAACTACAACCAGGGTTACGGTCAACCTTATGCTTCAAATTCCCATTACAGTAGGTCAAATCCTCAGACACATGGGTACTACCAGAATCAACATGGACATGCTCCACCACGTGGGCATCAGCATCATCAAAATTTACCTGTTAGCAGTCATTACCATCCATATCAGGGTGGTGGCTATGCATACGACAGTGGGAATGATGGTGGTGGCAGAGGCCAGGTCCGCCCTCAACACAGTGGTGGCAACCAATTTTCTGCATTGAGTAGAGATGGAAACGGTAGAAGGTCACATCAGCCTCATCGCCGATAGACGATGCGGTAATATTTGAACATTGAGCTGTTTAATTCATTAATATGTTGTATCATTAGTGTAATAGTCCTTTCATTATATGAAATTCATTGAATTTCCCCCAAAGATCTACATATAGGTTAGGTGCAGAAGAAATTGCATGGCTTCGGTTGGTCACTTGCGGGAAATGAAGTCTTTGACGCGCGAGAAAGGGGCTGCCTCCTCAAGGCTAACGCTCGGATCTACCTAATCTATATTTCCGTCATTGGATCTTACATTTTTCTTGTTAGAAGTAATAACTTTCTCTTTGCTCTAATTTTTTTATCTTGTTCTTCCCAGTTAAGCATAGTTTAATCAATGGTTATACAATGGGTCTGCCACCTTTTCCATTTTTGCAAGTGAACAATCTGGTCCAAGCCTGAGGCTCTACTTGGTCTTGGAAGTTATGATTCCCGCAGGTCTGGTTAAAGCCCAGCATTCATGGTTCAGTTCCAACATTCAAATCCACAGACCGCTTTAAAGTTTGAGCTCGATGAAGACCTAGTTTAAGAACCAACTTGGTTGGTTGGTTGTGGTTCAAGGTGTGATTCAGAGGCCTCTCTTTGTTGGCTACAAGTGTGCATCATGTACTTTCCACTTTTATGTGTTTTCTGACTTTTTTTGAACTTTCCAAATGATTAATTAATCTTCCATAACTTCTACCTGATAGGTGACGGTACTTATCTTTTGCCTAAACCCTAAATAATTAAATTTAGGGTCGGGTTTAATAAGGACATGTCTAACATGTTTAGTAAACGGGTAGTGTTTGGGATGGGATATATATAAATGTGTTTAACCGCCAACATGTTCAAGTTTATAAAGGTTTTCTAAAAACATAAAAATGAAATATGTAGAGTTATGTACTCCAGTATGGTTTGGAGACGATTTAGTTCTTGAATTTATATTCTTTGTTAAATTGTGTCTATGGATTTTAGACATGTTGGCGTAGGCGGGTCCTTTGACCTGCCAACCCATTTTCACTTATGAACCTTTTTTGTTCTGGTCTCTTTAGATTAAAAAAAAAAGGTTATCTAGTTTATTTTTGGATTGCATAATGTGGGTTGAGTTTTTGACACCATTGATTTTGAGGGTCTTGTGGTGCGATGATTGCAGACTATGTGATCTTTTGTTGTTTTTCTTTGTCATCAACCTTTATGTGCGACTGACGAGCAGAAAGGATTGGTATTTATTATTCTATAATCAAAGAGAATGTATATTGGGTGTAAGCTACTGCCGCCATTTCATTGAACTAGACATTGAATGAATATATATCCATCTTCATTTCTAGTCTAAATGGTGTATCGAAGTTTAAGCTTGAGTTTGAGACGTATTGCTTAAGAAGGTTTAAGATCGACTCGGGAATTATTTTATTTTACTTGTTTATCTATATCGTATTATAACACATATTGAGGACATGATTGTCTTTTAAATATTGTAGGAGTTTAAAATTGTCTTTTATAAATTTGATTAATTTAGTTATCTTTTACACACATGTTAATTATGTGATTTTAATTATAAAATTTTGAATTAACTTCCTTAATGATTTTTAAACGAATATAATTTTTCATAAGTTAATAATTTTTATAAAAATAAGTATTTTTATTATCTTTAGTTTGAGTATGGTATCGCTATTATTACTTTTTATTTAAAAAAAGTTGCTCGTGTTTCCTTTGCATCGCACGGGCACCTTTATTTATGTGTTTATTTATCTAGTTTAGTATCATGGATATTCAAATGGTATTTTTGTGTAAATGTAATTTTAGGTTTCCTTTATATTTAGGTTACAATATAACAAGATAATACCTAAAATGGTACTTTAGGTAACAAAGATACATATAATAAGAATTCAATCAAGAGAATACATACATATATCAATTATAAACAAAATGAAAAGGCTAAGAATATAAAAAGTCTAGATATGTGAAAAGTCTCTAATACGTACCCTCAAGCTATGAAAAGTCTCTAATATGTACCCTCAAGCTGACAAGCTATACGAGAGCATCAACGTGTAGCTTGGGCCACAAAATGAGAAAGCTGAGTAGAAAATAACCTTTTAGTAAAGAGATTGGCAATATGCATAACAATGTATTACAGTAGGAACGTATCGATTTGTAACAAGTTATATTTAATGTAATAAATACTAGTTTGGATTATTTTAAGACAAGTTAATTTAGAAAAATAGATTATCATGAAGTTTCTAGCAAATTATGTATGTAATAACTAGTTTAGAAACCCATGTTACATGGGTAGAAAAAAATCAACATATTAAATCATTAGCCTTTAATAATATATTGTATGCTACATGTTATTAGCCATTAATAAAATAACAAACGATAAAAATTAAGAAATTATAAATAACAAATAATAAAAATCAAGAATTATAAAATTATATTCTAAGATAAGATATAACTGAAATTTTTCAATTTAGCATGTTTTAATTATTTATTAGAATAAGAGATTTATATTTTGGGTATCCAATTATTTAGTTTACTTAATTAAAAATATTTTCATTTAATAGGAGAGAGAAACGGGAAACAATAGTTTAAAATTCACCAGAAGTTGTCACGTGTACCTAAAAACCTTCTTTTATTATATAGTATAGATATAGATATTCTAAGATAAGATATAACTGAAATTTTTCAATTTAGCATGTTTTAATAATTTATTAGAATATGAGGATTTATATTTTGGGTATCCAATTATTTAGTTTACTTAATTAAAAATATTTTCATTTAATAGGAGAGAGAAGCGGGAAACAATAGTTTAGAATTCACCAGAAGTTGTCACATGTAACTAAAAACCTTTTTTTATTATATATTATATAGATAGATAGATAGATGTATAGTTTTAAATTAGTTGTATTTTGTGAGGACAACTTAAATAATATACGTGTGTCTACATGCATATCAGGTTATTTAATGATTACCTAATTAACTTGAAAGAATATTAAATCAGAAAATTATGTTTTTATTACTATCATGATTTATATACATAAAGAATTAATAACTCATGTAATCTAACAAACTGGAGTAAAAAGGTGTATATATATTTGCATTTACAACACTCCTCCTCGAATATATATTATGGTTTATTATATACTATCAGTATACATACTTCAGGATGATATTACTTCAGAACCAAACAAATAACTGATACTACCAGATCAATTATGTTACGTCATTAGTAACCTTATTAAGAAAACCCAGTGGGTAAAATTTAGTCAAGGAAAAAAGAGTACAATATGTATAATGCTCCCCCTCAATTTAACTAACGTTTTTTAATCTGTGGAGCTTAATCTTCAGAGATAGTTGTTCGAAACTGCTTTAGAGTAGAAATTTTATAAATAGGTCAGGTAGATTTTCATTTTACTTGAACCGATGAACATCGATTTCCCCCTTCTTTGTGCATGTCATGTATTGAAAAGAACTTTAGTGGGATGTATTTTGTTTGTCCTCTTGATGTAGCATTCTTTGATCTGAGCTATGCAAGCAACATTGTCTTTGTTTCTTCCTAATTTCTTCTAAACGTATGCTTCTTGTATGTGATTAATAATTGATCTTAACCACAAGCATTCTCGACTGGCATCATATAATGCTATCAACTCGACATTATTTGAGAATGTTGCTGTAAGTGTTTGTCTTTGTCGATCTCCAAGAAATTGTCATGCCACCACATGTGAATACATGACCTGCGTGAGATAGAGTTTTATGTAGATCTTATACATATCCAGCATCACCATACTCAACAAGCTAGTACTTTTTATCTTTCTAGTAGAAAAGACCTAAGTCTCGTGCACCACAAAATACCAAAATACACGCTTTATTCAATTCTAGTGTCTACGTTTTGGGTTTGAACTATATCTCGCTAGCACACGTACTAAGAATGCAATATCTATCTTGTGTTATTCGCGAGGTACATAAGTGCACCATGGGTACTTCTGGATCAAGTACTTCTTCACCATCTTCTTTTGGGCTATAAGGATTTTTATGTGCTTCTAGCGGTCGAACAACCATGTGTATGCTAAACGGACGAGCTTTGTTCAAATTAAAATATACTAACATCTTCTTAATGTAGTTTGACTACCAAACGAATGTACCACTGCACATAAGAGACATAATTTTATCATGCCAAGGTCTTTTATTTCAAATTCGTTTTTTAATAGTTCAATACTTTTTTAGTCTCTTCAAGAGATTCGATGATGTTTATATCATTAACCTAAACTACTATTATGGTGAATATTGAAGGTGGTATTTTTATAAAGAGAAACGAACTGATTACATTAGACTTATATACTTCTTTTTTATGATATTCATTAAGTTGATTATATCACATATGACCATATTATTGAGACCATATAATGATATCTTAAGTTTTATAAAACATATATCTGGAGGAGTAACTTTTAATGCTTCAGAGGATTTTAATTCTTTTAGGATTTTCATGTAGATGCCATTTTTAAAGGGTTCGTACAAATATGCGACGACATCATCCATAAGTCTCATTTAAAGTCTGTTATTTCTTGTTGTTCTTTCAATCTCTGGAACAAATGATAGTGCTGACGATCGGTTTGAGAACCTTGTACGCATGTAAACTCTTGTTTACCTACACAAACACAAAACATAATTGAAGTAGCTAAGCACTTCTTCCCGGCAACAGCTCCAAAATTTAATCGGTGTTGACTGCCTAATAAAAAAAATAAAAGACTAATTGATCCTAATTACCTTAGATTAGCTATGATAAGTAAGAGTGTCGAATCCGTAGGGTGTTTTTGGTTGGTTTCGAAATGCCTCCTTTTGAAGCTTTGTGAGGATATAAGCTCGATGTCAATATTCCTTATATTTCTAGAGACACTTCATTTGCTGTTGTTGAAGAGTTGCAAAGGGATCGTGAAGTTGTGATTCAATTATTCAAAAAGCAATTCTTATATGCCTATCATTTAGAGAAAGTATTTGAAACGAGAACTTGGGTATATGTTAAGCTAGAACCGTCGATTCAATCTTCCCTCAAAATACATTGCTATGTTAAATTAGGACCTCGGTGTTATGGTCTTTTCCTCATTTTGAAGAAGTTGGGGCATTTTGTTTATCATTTGGATCTACCCACTGATTCGATGATTCATCTCGCATTTCATGTTTCACTGCTTAAGCATGCTCATGGTCAACAATGACTCATTTACCCACTCCTTCAAGATTTTTGCTACAACCACGTGCTGTTATTGATCAACATTTAGTCAAGCCGATCAACTTTTAGCTGCTCGTATTCTAGTTCACTAGCAGGAACTTCCTATTACGAATGTAACTCTAAAGTCTTAGAGTGTAATATATCGATAGTTAGGGACTTGTTTTTAATATGTACTAATTTGGTTGTAATGAATATAACGAGTTAATAGGGGGGGGGGGGGGGGGGGGGGGGTAGCTAATCGAAAGGGGTAGCTTGGAATTTTGTATCATCTTGTTGTATTCTGAGCCTAACACATCCATATCTCGATCGGCTTGTTTGGGCCCAATGATCAAAGAGGAAACACCAATCAAAAGCATAATAACCACCACATCGCCACCTAGGGTTGGCTATATAAAAAACCAGGTAAGTAACAATTGAGAGAAAGAAGATCGAACTCATAGATAAATAACCGACAGAGGAGACAGAAAACCAACTCGACGGTTGTTGAAAACCACTGGAAGCGGCAGTTTTCGCCTACACAACTCTATCTATGCTCCCCCTCTCTCTAGCGAAAGAACAAAGGAGATCGAATACAGAGAGAAATAACTGACATAGGAGACAGAAAACCATCACGCCGCAGTGGAAAAACATTGTTGCTCGCTGTCTCTCTATCTAAAAGTTTCTATCTCCTCCCAATGAAACGTCTGAATTTCTTCCTACAAAAACCAATTCAAAACAGCCCGCTAATGCTTAATTGTCACAATGCATTAGAGGTTGTATTATACTGTTAATTTGCTTTTAAAATTAACATATATGTTAATAGGACAAGGATCAAATGTTAACCCTCAATTATTGTCGTAACCGTGTTAACTTTTGAATATCAATCAAAATCATTATTTTTTTGTTCAAATAATATCAATACACATATACAAATATATATATATATATATATATATATATATTTTATGTATATGTGTAAATTCAATAAGTGTAAAAAAGTTATGAATAGTGTAAGGTACTTACACCTACATAAATATATACCTAGTGTAACTTACGATACTCGTAACTTTTTTACGCTTATAAATTTACACATATACATAAATATATATATATATATATATATTTGTATATGTGTAATGATGTTATTAAAAAAAATAATTTTGATTAATGTTTAAAAATTAACACGATTATCACAATAATAGAATGTTAATATTTGATTCTTATCTATGTTAATAATAGAGTTAAATTTAATTTTCCTCCTTGAGGTTTGTTGAAAATAACTATTTTCCTTCAAAAGATTAAATTCATCAATTTACCTCTAAAAGTTTCATAAATTGTTTCAATTTTAATTCAAAAGTTTCATTAGTTGTTTTAATTTTATCCAAAATAATAAAACATTTGGAGTGAAATTGAAACAACATATGAAACTTTTGGAGGTAAATTGATGTTTTTAATCTTTTAAAAAAAAATAATTACTTTAGTTAAACCTTAGGAAGTAAAATTGAAATTAACTCTTAATAATATAATGTTAATAGTAACTAATATATTTATTCTAATAAAAAACCCTAATAAACTAAGAGCAACCGCCGGCCACCTTCCCCTCCCTTTTGCTCCAACGCTACCCACTTCACCAGCGAGCACGACCACCGCCTACACCGCTGCGCCACCGTACACCATCAACAACCCTCTCCGCCGCCATCTCGTCACCACCAGGTAAAACCCCCTTCTTTTATTTCTCTCCATTGAAACCCTATACTAACCAATTCTCCAAATTGTCCTCTGCTAAAACTAACAAATCAATTGAACTTGAATACTTACTCATATACCTTTGATGGTTGTGATTCAATTGGATACTCAAACTTGAATATGTGTAATTGATGTTATTCACCAACATATAATGTTTCAGTTACTAAGATCTATAAATCATTGACTTAACTTATATTGGGATCATATCAGTTGCTTAGAGCTGTTCGGTTGTTTAATTGTTGCTAAGTTGATGGCCCTCAGTTACATATTTTTGCTGTTCGAGGCTTGGAGCATGAGTGTTGAATGTGGCTACTGAGGCTGTGGACGCGTGGCCCGTCCAATGTAGATGTCATGTCGTGCGGCAACGGTGCGACTTACGTGGCTACTGAGGCCGTCGAAGGTGGTGGACGCAGCAACGGTCTTAGTAGAACTAACCTACATGAACACATTCTGATAAACAAAAACTAATATTAGCCAAGATTTTGGGTCAGGTTATCTGAAATGCATTTTGCATAAAATACTTTTTTGCATAAAATGGATTTTATTTGTTGCATTTTGTTAGTAATCTGTTTGTAGGTATGGTATAAAAATTGGATTTTAGTTCCTAAAGATAAAAACCAAATATTGTCTCATGGGAATGATACCCAAAACCAATTTTAACAGAACAATGATTTTCAAGTAATAATATCAATTCCCTTTTCTTCTTATCATCAGATCTGTATATTGATTCCTGTATGCTATGTCAGAATTCGCTATACAAAGAAAAAACAATTCCAATAATTGAATTTGTTTTGAAAGGGTGAAGGCTATGTTTAGGCATAAATTTTTGTAACTTGGTGTGTATGTAGAAGGCAGGGTACGAGTCATACTTAGTGATTGATGATGATTTAGTTGTAGCATAACATTCTTTGTTATGGCGAATAAGCTAAGTAATCATAGACTCATAGTAGGATATGTAAGATGATTCCTTAGTGCTAAATTATGGTCTCAATTTTAGCATTCGATTATATTATATATGTATTTATTTGTATGATTGTGTGATCATTTTGGTGATTATGCACCTTATAGTTGATGAAATGATGCTAAATCACATGTTTTGTTGATAAATGAAGTGCTTCTTTGTTGAAACTGTGAAATTCCATCTTTTTCAATTTATTTTTTCTACTATCATGTTATAAACATGAAAATTTAAGGTAAGAAACAATTATCTTGAATGATATGTGGTTGGAAAAACAGGTTTGGGAGCAATGGCAAGTCAAGAGAATGTGAAGCATATCGAGGACTGCTCTGTTTCCAAGTATATTCTTTTTATTTTTTTCATTTTCGGAATAAAAGAACATGTAATATACAAAAATTATACTTGAGCATGTAAGACTGAACTAATCTTATGGAATGTATGTATTTGCAGTGCATTGGGCACATGGGTTTTCTCTGTAGCAGGTGCTTTGCTTGCTATACCAATAGGAATAAAGAGGAAATCCCTTGCACCCCTCGTGTTTTTTGGAACTACTGGTACAATGGTTGATATAATTTTGGGAATTAGTGCCTGCGAGAGAGAACATGCTGAACGTCAAATGAAGATTCTTGAACAACAAACTTCTGCTGCTTCTTCTGATGATGCAATTTGAGCCTCTTTCTCAAGGTTATTGATCTTTTGTTCTAGAAGTTAATTTTTGGATTAAAAGTTTGTTTACTAGATAAAATTTGCTATCAAAGTTCAAATATCTGGTGCTTAACATGGTGTTAGGGGTTCCCAAGTTTGATAGGTGATCTTCTGTGTTCAAAATAAATTATGTTATATATGATCCCATCTTTTTGGGAATTTTTCACATAACACGCCAAATTTGTTTATCATGTGATTTTTATCCTAAGTGGCTTTGTTTTGTTTGATGTTGCTAATAATGAAGTGTACTCAGTTTTTTTCTTACCTATTGAACTTCAAGATCTTTGAACCGAAGAAAAGGTTATTTATTTTGGTCAAAAATGATTTCATTTTTCTAAAACAAATTGAAAAAAAGGATAATCTGAATGTCTGATTAAACTTTCAGCTCGAGCTTAAATATTATGTCATTGTTTGAGCTCGAGATTGATGCTTATCAACTAAGCGCACCTTGGCTAGTGTAACTCTTCAAAGTCACCTACTTTGTTTGGCCTCGCCTCGTAATTGAACTAGTTCTTAAATACATTGAAATTAATTGAACAATGCTTAGATGATGTTTCGTATATCTTTTATTAGAACTTTTTCTTGGCCTCCATAGTTGTTATCTAAGAGTTATTTACTAAGAAATACTGCAAATACTGACTCAATCTCACATACAGATGAGAAACAAGTAACCATTTCTTCTTCAAGATGTCATTACTTTGTTGTTGGTCTAAGAAAAATAATCAGTCAATCAGAGGCTAATCAGATCTGGCAAAGGATCGGATCTGGCCTTGTTCTTTGCAGGAGGAGAAAGCAGCCCGAGATTCGATTTCTTCTGTTCTTCGAAAACCTCCCAATCATCGGTAATTACAGTCTTCAAACTCGATATTGAATTGTTGTGATCATGTGTTTTTATCAATTTTTGGTTGTTTACAACTATAACCGATTTCACCTCTTCTTTTGGAAAGTTTTCGATTCTTGGTTGCTCTACATCTCCACTGATTATGCCTTCGAGCTCTTGAATAACCTCTTCTGGAATTCGCTCCATATTGGGGCATTCGGAGGTGTTACTGACCCCAATCTCCCTACAAAACTCATAAAACATAGAGACTTCTTCTCGTTGAACTACTGCTTTCTGCAGAATGGGCAAGACCATGGTAGCCTCGTCTTTTCCAGCAGAGTAAACCGTCATGAGAAGTGTTCCAATCCCTATACTAATTCGGCTGTAGATGTCGTAAATCTCAATCATGATGCAGTCCATGGCTTCAAGAACAAGCATGTTGACCGTTTGACTCGATTTTGGTCGGATCCTGAGCAATGCATCGAGCAGGCCTTGGAGTTTTTGTAACCAAATCAAATCTTGTATCAGCAGCTTCTGTTTCTGTTCTCCATCTGTTTCTTCTTGTGGTAACGCCACCCTTCGTTTAATCTGTTCTTGCGAATGCAGTGATATGAACGCCGACTTCTGATCCAGAAAAGCATAGTAAGCATAGATAAACGTGTTTAAATCCGACATCTTTCCATGCATTGTATCCTTTTCTTTAAGATTCAACATATCAGACGGCAACCGTCCGATCTGTTGAATCCCAGGAACCTTACAACTGAAAACTCCATGCAAGAGCATGAGTCCCTTCAACGCCACCACCCAGTTGTGGGTCCTTTTCATCCTACGAAAGAGGACCCACAACACGCGGTACAGACAGTCATCAGAAATCCTCACCCATGTGAAAACATGTTGAGTACTACGGTAATCAACTGTCGATTCATCATGGGTGGTGGCTTTGATGACTGCTCTTTCTATACCTGGGCTCCGAAGCGTAGATCGAAAGGTCAGATTCGCTTTGAGAAGACTGGTTCGATCTTTTAGCGCCCCGGAAGCTCTCTTCCATAGTTTCATGGTGTGGTGTTGGTTTTAAATTTTAATTAGAAAGAAAGGTTGTTTTTGGAATGAATTTTATAGCGACAGATGTATGAGTGCCGGCCTCAAGTTATGGGTTGATATATACGTGTTGTTTGGTTTAGGATGTTGACTTTGACCCACTTGTCATCAGGAGTCATACCGTAAGTTTAGGGTTTGAAAGTTTCATCCTTTGCTTTTTGTTTCTTTTTATTAATTATTATTCTAGTCTTTAGTTCCTATTATTTTATGTAGAATATTGAACTTTTTCTGAAATTATTTTATTCACTAAATGTTTTTAGTTTTTGGATTAACTGTTGAGCCTTGACCTTGACCGTCTTCCTATTGTTCTTCAATTTTGACTTTTCAAAGCTAAGTAATCTTAACGTATAATGTCTTATTATTGTTTTCTTCAGTTGACTTTTCAAATCCACTCTTCATCCTTGAATTGCCATCTCCACTCTAATCTTGTATTCGTAATCGAAGCGAATGTCAATATCTATGTCTAGTGAGTCGAGATCGAACTGATCAAGTACGAAAGTAAACAATCTTATCTTGTACATCTTTTTGAGATGTAAGGTTTGTAAGCTAATTTAGGGTTTGTAGATGTTATTTAGTGACTGATTTTTAAAACTAATGTTGTTTAGATGTTAATGTTTAATACGATCGATTGTTTTTAGGCTTTCACATATATATTGATTAATACGTCGTCGATACATGTATTTGCAAAAAGTAGCGTCAACTATAATCATTAAGTGCTGAATTTTTCTCTTCCACTTAGAAAAGTCATTCCTCGGCGGTCTTGATGGTTTATTAGTACATCCAATATCGTAATTCTCCATCAAACAACAAATTTAAGGATTGATGTATTGTTTGATTCAAGAACCACATCTGATACCAATGGTTAATTTAAAGTTATACCTTGTTCTTTGATCTATAAAATTGTATAGTTAGCAACAAAATCTAAAATTTCTAATTAGCTAATTGTTGTTTGATCAAGAACTTATGAATATAATAAACACAAAATTCATAGAATGGTAATTCACTTGATCAATTCAATTAATGTGTACATTAGGGATTTGAATACATTGAACAAATACGATTCCTAAAGCTAAATCTAACAAGGATCTTGAAGTAATCGAAAAAATAACTAATAACTAAGATTAATATACCATAGATTACAAGAGATAAACAAAGAGATAGAGAAAATCTTCAATCTTTATCCGGATCTTCCTCTAGTTTAGCATGTAATTCTAAACGGCTTTAGCTTCCTTATTAGTAGGAAGTCTTCATCAGTATCACGTTTCTTCATCGGTGTCAAGTTATCATCTGTGATAACTTGATCTTTAGCACATTAGTTCTTCATCCATATTATCTCCATCAACAGGAACTCTTCTCATCACTTACATTACATTATCATTAATATTAATATGTTATCAACATATCTTCATTAGCATTAATTCATTTATGTGTTTCACTAGTAGAAATATTCAATAATATCAAACACTTTATCAGATTAGCACATATTAATGATCAATATTCATCAGCAGAGCCATGCTTATCAACGTGAACTCTCACTCTCAGTAGAGTGCATCATCAACGATAATAATTTACTTTTGTATTATCATTCCAAAGATCATCGACCCAATATATCATTCTTCAGAGATTTAAGTAATCTCATAAAGTCGGAGGATGATAATCTAGAAGAGCTTGGTTACTATATGCAAAGGTGGAAACAAAGTTGAAGAAGTTTGCCTCTTTTGTTAGAGCTAACAAGACGGAGCAATGATATCATCATGCGAGATTGTTGGAAAACATGATCCTTATAACTGATGTTTCAAAACTAAGGTCCTTAATGTTTTTAACATTACTACCATTGATGATAGTGATGAGTTGATATTGATGTGTGATGATGATTGATAATGATAATTATTTTGTGCTGAAATTTAAAAGTTAATATAAATGTGCCTAAGATTTAATAGTTGAAATGAAAATATTTCTTTATCACATTTGTATTTTTCAGTTTTAAATTCGTATATTTATAGTATTAATTCACAAAAAGATAACAAACTTTTCAGGTTAAATATGTCAAGTGCATCTCAGCCTACAAGTATGCATGTCCTGTTCGCTTCACACGTCTCAACTAACATTTCGTTAGTGGTTATTAATAGCGCTAATGAATGACAACCATTCAGCTCGATTGATCAAATTTCATCTTCTCTTAGTTTCTCATTTGATCCTATCATCAGCCCTACAACATGTTTTAACACCTCTAGATATGATCCTACTTCCATACCAGGATAACATACACCCATAAGACTTCTATTGTTCCACCTTAAACAAATTCAACACCTATAGTCTCTAGATATAATCTCCCTTTAGTACCAAGATATTTAAAGCTTACAAACTTCCATAAGACTTGTATCGTTCCAGCTTAACTTGCAAACAAGTCATGCATTCACAAACTTCGGTTTATAACAGACAAGCGAAAACTGCAATCGCATTCAACATGAACTGATAAATTAAAGCAATACAATCTCCAAACCCTAATTTGTCTATGCCACCATACACATTATTAAGATTACCATGTACTCAAATAACAAATAATTGTTTGAAGTCAAATGACATGAAAAAAGGCCTCCCAAAAGCGCTCTGCCACAAACATTTTCAAGCTTAAAATAACAATAAGAATATCCACCAAGAAAATGAAAAGAAAAACAAAAAAATAAACAATCAATCTGGACTCTATGCATCACATACCCCAACCTTAAGGGTAGTTTTTTTTATCCTCAATGGGACTTTTTGACCCGTATAGACTACAACTACAAAGATCATGTAAAAACAGGCATCGTCTCCCATAGACTTGCCAAAACAACTCGACTCGACTCCACTTGACTCATCATACATTCGATATCCAGAACCCACACTTTAAATAAAATTCAGGCGACTTCTGTTGAATTCTTGAGGAAACAAGCTCTTTTGTGGTTAATTGCAATTGACCTCCATTGACCACCATTGACGGCTAAGCCAAAATCTCCAAGGGTTCTTGAATGTTGACAACCAAAAAATTCAGGGCACAAAAGACAAAATCTGAAAACCATTTTATGAATCTCAAGAAGCTGCAGCTGCAGCTGCTGCTGCTGCAGATGCCTTCTCCAACTTCTCTTTCTCAATTTCTACTCTTCTTTGATCTGCATGCTGTGCGATGCCACTTGCAAGTGCCTGATAGCGGAAGTCGAGTGTTTGTGACAGATTCTGGAACCTTAATTGATCGGAAGCTTGCAAGGCTATACAATCAAACCATCGATTATTTTAAAAAATCAATGTTAGCCCAAAAAAATAACAAGTAATTAACAGAAAAAGAAGATAAAAACATTACCTTTTGCAGCATCCATAAAGAAAACAAAAGGATCGACTTCATCAATAGGAGATTGCAAGTCCTCATCATCACTGAAGTCATCATCATCATCGTCGTCATCATCATCAGCTGGACGGAATGACTTTGCCTGAAAATAAATTTGAACACCAACAAATTTATCAGATTCATAATTATAACATGATTAATTTGTTAGCTTTAATTAACTAGATAGATGTTTGACATATAAAATAAACCTGTGCGGCTAATCTCTGAAGTCTCGAGCTATCAGCTTCATCTCCATCCTCGGCATCAACTCCCATATCCTTGTCAGACCCATCATCTTCATCATCATCATCTGTCTCCAAACCATCATCCATCCCATCATCATCTTCTGGCTCTTCCTTTGCAGCTTCTGAACAAAAAAACATAAGAATAGACTACTAGTATAGGGTATGTATATATAGACATATAATAGAGAATAAAAAGAAAACCCATTGTTATTAATAAATACAATTTAATTACAAATATTAACCTGCTAGTTGATCCTTATAAGCAACAAGCAGTTCAAGCGTTGCCTTGAAAACACGCTCCAAGGCCTCCCCTGGCAACTGATCTGCAGGAAGTGTAAGCAGAGATGTCAAACCCAAACAGCACACTTTCTTATCATGTTCCCTGCAAAGAGAAAAAGAAAAAAAATTAGCAGCAGCTTTTGTTTATAAATTGATCAATTTTGGCAGTTAACTTCCTAAATCATATTATTAAAAAAAATCAGTTTATTACTGAAAGAATGAACATAATTTTTGCAATTATAAATAAAAGTTTGACACATGGTATATTTATTATATGGACAGATGTATTTTGGGTCAACATAAGCTTATCGCACTCATTTTGACCCATAGCCAATATTTAATTTATTAACATGTTTCCTGGCCCACCCAAACAGACCAATCTGGAACATGGTTAATTACCTCTTAAAGTTAGCACGTGCACCACTCTTCTTAGTTTGTTGCAACATTTGGAACCACAGATTGAAAACTTCTGTAGCGACTCCAAGCTTTTGCAATATGTTGAGTGTCAAGGATGCGTTATAGTAAAGAGCATCAGCAATCTGCATAAGAAACGCATCTAAAATCAAGAAGCAAAACACTAAAAATGAAGTATCCGGTGAAGTATCTCAACAATGTTGTTGTTAAAAGCTTGAATACATATAAAAAGCCATTTATTGTGTGGCTCTAACAAACACAAGGTTAAGTTATAGAAAAACTACAATAAATTGTTTACTTACAACTTGTACCAGAAGGCATTTCAAGTATGGTCTCTCTGCTACACGCAAACGCTCAACCGTGAGTCTGATATACGGCTCAACCCAATGGTCCACCTGGCCCTTGCAGTTCTGGAACACCACTTCGATAAGCTTGGGTGCAGGTTCAATATCATTGTCCTCCAAGTTCTTATCACTCATTATCTGGTAGAATAGAAAATAAAGGGTAACTAAAGAGAAAGGTAATAAAGAATGCTAATAAATGGATATATAAAATTAGAACTTTATCAATATAGCATGTAGAATTGTAGTTGGGTGCCACAACTGTAACAGTAATGTAAACCTACAAAATTGGGGTAAAACACGCCACTAACAGATATACAAAAAACATAACTCAAAATCTGGAACAAGAAAACACTCAAAAGTAAAATGATTGAGAAATAGAGACACTACCTTGGAAAGCATATTCCACAAACTTTGTTGGTAGTCTGGCTCCTTGCATGTAAGATAATGCACTGTACTCCTTGATATGTAATTGTCCAATGGAACAAGGATATCTGTATCAAAACAAAAATACCAAACGACAGAAATAATTAACAATGAAATTCATAGATGTTTGGAGATTATCATGTCACAGAAAAGGAGAGAATAGGAACAGTCTTTATTTAAGTAGGGGTGACAAGAATAAACATACTTGGGAAAAAATCAATAGCCCAGTCAGCAAGAGCTTCTATCAGCAATGGCCAAAGACTCCACATATCCATGGATATTGTTGGTGAAAAAAAGGTCATGTATGATACAATTTCTAAAACCTCTTCAAAGACATCTGCAACGTAATTTGTAAATGAGCTATGAGAAAAAGAAGCCGGTGTGAAATAATTTGCAATAATCTCAGAAACTTATGTCACCTTGGCCATCAGTTGTAAGCATGCGACGCATTATTGGTAGTAAAGTTGGCTCAATGTGAGCAAAAATGTGTGGCAGCCTGCTTACGGATTCAAGAATTGTACTAATGGCACGTAAACAACCAGCAGCGGCTAAAGCACCAGGATCATCTGCTTCTTCGTCACCTTCAGAAGTATTGATACATTTCCAAAATGCAGCAGCCTGATAATATCACAACCAAACCCAAAGTTACATAATAGGAAAAAAAAAATTATATATGTACACATTATATTTTGATTGATAAAATGACAAAAAAGATTACCAGACTCTGGCACAAGCCCAGAGCATAAGGTGCCATTTCCTCTCCAAACTTGTCAACAATAGTCTCGAGCGTAAACACCAAATCCTCATTTTCAACTTCATCCATTAGCTTGAAAAAATCTGTAAAAATAATGTGTGAATGCATAAAAATAACAAGTTAATAACCAATTCTGATATGAAATTACGAATCAAAAGAACTTGTTCACAAATACATACCATCAAGCAGTTGTGGAAGAATTGGTCTGATTTCACCTAGATCTGTAGATGTAGAAGTAACATAGTCTTATTATGTTCTGGATGTTTAATAGAATGACACCACAATATAGAATAAAGGGAAAAATTTTAACTCAATGTGCAATTGGCATTTACCTTTACAGGATTCAACAAAAGAACGCAATGCAAAAACAGAATCAACACGAACCGGAAGCTCAGGGTCACGCATCCCAGCAACAACACATTGTAGTGCTTTACGGAAATTATTTGGGTCAGAAAAATTAATATGAGCATATTGTCCTGCAACCCATGCAGCCTACCATTTGAAATAAAAAAATTTGAATAAAATTTCCACAAAATACTACAAAGGAAACAAAAATTGAAAAAAAAATGTATAAACTCACCTTTGCTCTAAGATGACCAACAGGACTTGCAAACTCAGGGAAAACATGTTGCACTAACATGGGCTCAAGCTCAGATTTATATGGTTCAGTTTGTTTCAGCTTATCACACAGTGCTCCAATTGCAAGAAGTGCACCATCCTTTTGCCTATAAGGCTTAAACTCAATTGATGCTGCTTCGTATCTAATCATAAGAAAACAATAGTAAGATAAATTGTTTAAAAAAATTTGGGAAAGTTTTATTATGCAATACATTTATATACTAAAGAAGATCATGATACCTTTTAAAAATCTCCACAATGAAGAATATGAACTTTTGAAGGTTCTCTTTCCCACGTTTTCTTACCAACTCACTCACAAAGTCCATTGCTGCAGTCCTAGGACTGTATAGGTCTTCAATAATATCTGCAGAAAAGTATAGAAGTGTGACTAATAGGTCTAGGAGTCAAAGTGTGGAGCAATCATATGCGTTAAGACTCACCATAACCCTTCCTCACATATTCATGTGGATCTTCCTCCCAAAGGGTTTGATCATTGCCATTGAAGCACATAAGTGGGAAGATTATCTCAAAAAGAACAACATCAAGTCTTGGTTGGAGCTGATTGTACATCACAGTCTTGGAAATGCTGCAGCATAGAAATTTATAACAAAACATTAAAAAATAGAAAATATCTCGTACTGAAAGGAAAAACAAAATACCATAGAAAGAAAGAAGTAAAGAACAGCTGAATTAAGCGATTAAATACATTTACACACCTGTTGCTCAAGTATTGCAAAATAAGGTTGGTGACTCTATCAGGTAAATATTCACCAATACGGATTGCATTCAACAAGTTGAGGTGGCACTCCAAAATTTTCCCAGCATAATTTTTCTGGAAGTGTTGAGCAAAAGCTTTGTTCTCAGGGTTTTGTAACTTTAAATCTCCAAATCTAAGAGAAGAGAAAATGAGTGAGATTTAAAGGTCACAAAGTCTAAAGTCTTTAGAAACATATGACCATTGACTCACCGAGTATAGAGGCGGTTTAATATATGAACTGTCCACTTTTTAACCTTCCACCATCCCCATGACTTGCGTAGCTCTGGATCGGCTGGTTGGCCCTCCAATGGAACAGGTCTTTCCAACATATTTAAGAATAGGACCATCCAAGCATTGAACACATTTGGGTCGAACAATTTCTTGGGAATCTCCAGCTGCATGACATTTAACACCATTTTAAATTATCAAAAGAAATGTCTGTAAGTTGTATATATATAACAAATCCAAATTTGAAACTGTAATCATAACGAACAAATATATATACGCATTTTGCTGACTGATTCAAGACATGAACTTCTATGCTACAATTACTAGATAGTGAATATTATTTATATAGTAACTTACATAAATGGAAGACCAGAATATTTTGCAGATGAGTTTAATCAAATCTGCTACTTCAATTGAAGGATTTCCTATCTGAACAAGATTGCTAAATATATTTAGCAAATGAGGAAATGTCTGCTCAACAACATGGTAAACTGGAATCCTCTCCTCATCTGACTTGAACCTATAAATAAAAAAGTTAAGTGCAAGTATTGATCAAAACACAGCAAATTTAACATAACCTGCAGTAAGGAATTAAACTAGCAATGAAATAACCTGAATTGCTTGATGAATAAAATAACACCATACCTATGGCTATATATAAGGTATGCTGATTGCCTCATATATACCAAAAGAAAACTCAATTATAGTTAGGAGCTTATGCCTACCAAATATAATTGCATAATGAACACTTTGGATTACTAAACAGTAAAGAAAGAGAATACGATGCGTATCATCCATCTTATTGTTCAAAACAGCTTGCCTATGTGGGACTCCAATAAAGAAGGATGATATCCTAGACAATTGCATCTTAAAGATGAGAAACTTGTTGCAAATGGCAACCAGTTGGCATGAAGTTGATTATAATTTGATAAAATTATGAAAATATTTATACATTCTATTTACATACTTTATCTTAACAATTATGAGAAATATGTATTTAGGTTGTAGTTATATTTTTATGAAAATATGAAATTACAAAAAAAGAATCATTATCATATAGAGAACTAGTTAACTGTTGTTAACAAAAGTGTTGTTAACAAAAGTGAATGCATAATGAAAAAACAACTAAAGTGGAATCTAAAATGTTCCAATTCCAGATATATGCATGCATTATGTTCAAAAATAATAAAAATATCAGATGCATGTTTGATGAGCATAGATATTATGTGCTTGGATCTGAAACTTTATATATGAACTTTGGTGCGGCTTATACACATAGAGAGCCTATAACAAAAATATATTTAAACACATAACAAAATAATCTACATGCAACATGGCAATTATAGCAAAAAAGAACATCAAACAAAAAGGTCAACATGAAAATCAAAAGCTAAGAGATTTAGATGATAATCATAAAGAACTAGTCATGACTCATGATCATCATGTACATAAAGTAACTTTATCTCCCATCTTCTACCTCAGC
The DNA here is from genome assembly GCA_025506415.1 of Flaveria robusta. NCBI lineage: Eukaryota > Viridiplantae > Streptophyta > Magnoliopsida > Asterales > Asteraceae > Flaveria > Flaveria robusta. The sequence continues at coordinate 20,893,397 of CM046466.1, forward strand.
ACCATGACTCATATACAAGTCATACTCGTTTATCAAGCAAAAAATTGATTTGTAGAATGGATGTGGCAACTCTAGCTCATATATTGATTACTCATAGAACAAAGTACTTACTCATATTTTCTAGAAAGAATTCTAAGTACAAAAAGTGCTCCATATACTTGCTGGCTTTGTAAATTCTGTGTAACCCAGTGCAAAAGGCCTGGCCATTGTTCTGGATAATCGGCATGTATTATTGTCTTGAGACACTCACCCAACTGTGCCCTGTAAGCATTTAACAACTTCATTCATTACAAGCAGTGGAAGACAACATAACATCTGCAAAAAGCTCAAGGAATCATTTTTACCTCAACAATGGAGGAACTTGTGCTACAAAAAGAAGGATGTTCTGCCTTACCAAGTCTTTATCACTTGGCAAAATCTTGGATTGCTCCTCTACAATGGCACACATTAATGAAGAGTAAGTGCAACACATAAAGTTTCTGTTATGTGAACTTGTTTAGTATGCATGTGATTGGTGCTAATGTGTTATGCATATAAAATAGTCACTAAAGTACACAAATATACTCAATAAATGATGCACCTGGATCAAGGGGAGACCAATGTTTTGCAATGAAGTTTTTAAAATGAATACTGGCAGCCTGCCTTACAGCAATATCACAATTCCCATCTACAATGATCTGCAGCAGCCTCACCAAATGTTGAGGAGCATACTGATACTGAAAAGCAAAAAAAATTTTACAAAACAAATCGAACAAATCAGCAGAAGACAAAGAAAAAACCACAAACACAATACATAAATTACATAAAACACTGCTCTAGCCCAAATTATCCAATCAATCATCCAACCGAAACACGCAATCTCTCAAACACTTCATCAAAAACATATTCCACAAATCGAATTACGAATTTTGATCGAGAATCGGATATAGGAAGTTTCATCAGTTATAAATCATGTATCAAAAACAACAACAATTGTGAATCCACATCGGTGTCAAACAGAACCAATCAATAATACGGGTAATCAGAAGGAGTATGTATACCTGATTGAGGCTCTCTTCAGCAGCTTTGCGTTCAGCGGGATTGGGGCTAAGTGCTGCTTTGAGAACTACAGCAAGATTTGAAAGATCCATAAAAGCTGCTGTTGATTGAATCAGTGATCCTCCAACAAGTGAGGTGGTGATGATTCGTCTAGGGTTTACAGAAGATTGGAAGATGGAGAAGACGATGAAGGGTGGCAGGTGGATATTATATACAAGGAGAGTTTGTGCGTATTTAAATTATTAGGGTTTAGAAAGACATCAGAGTAAATTTAAACGACCATTGGTTAAATGGTGTCTCACGCCATTGTTATTTTATTTCTTTTATTATTATTACTATCTTAAAACCTCATGTATTACACGAATTGAATTAAAATATTAAATTAAATAATTAGTATGAAAAGATAATTATAAAATATCCATTAACTTATAAAATTTTATAGAATTGAACAAATATATTTAATTGATAATCTTAAAAATTTTATATATAGATAAAATTTAAAACGAATTATTAGTCTAGTTACTTAAAATAATTTAGTTGCTTAAATTGAAAATTGAATCTAGCTACCTAAAATATAGTAAAAAGTAGTGAAACTATTAATTTATTAATTAAAATTAGGTATTTAGTTTAGACGGAAAAATAATGGTGAAAATACACTACATAATGACATGTGGCATTATTTTTACTCTTTCATTATATAGTATAGATTCGTTTAACTATCCGTATGATACACGGGTTGAAAAAATTAATATAAATACAAATTATCAATTATTATTAGTAAATCTGTAATATATAACATATGTGAACATAGATTAAATAAATGTATAATACATGTAAATTATATGAAAGAATTAAATACATAGAAAACAATATTAATGTTTAAAAATCTCTAAAAAACCTTTTGTACACAAATTTTTAATCATTTGTAGTTAACAATTTATTAAATTTAAGAAACCATCATTTTTAGTAAGTTCTTCTGCATTATAGTACCATGTAATTAAAAATATAAAAGCTAAAGATATATAAAAAATATGTTTTATAAGATAAATTTAAAAAAAAATAAGATAAAAATTAGATTAGTTGAACAATACATCATCCTCAAACACAATAAACTCAATAAAATAAGTTTCTACCGGAATGTTGTACATTGGTTGTCTTCATAAACAAATCACACGAACCTTGATTGTATAATCATGGCGTGGTATGTCAAGATCCTTTAAAAAAGTTACTTTTGATACTGATGATGTGTTTTTGAGCAATATAATTTAATAGTTTAGCAATAATGTATAAATCAGTGTACATAAATAAAAAAATAAACGAAGTGAATGTTATGGTCATAGGATAAAAAATATTTGTTGGATCGAGATTACGGATTAACAACACTTTTCTATTTGATCAGTAGTTAACAGATATGAAATCTAAGTTAGTACTTACTAACAAACAAAGATACTTTGAGTAAAGATAAGTGCACAAGTTGTTCTTTCAAAGTATTCACTTGATTAATCAAAATTTAATACAAAGAGTTACAAATTAGCATATCCACAAGTAGCTTAAAAATCTTACATCTACTATATAAATATCAGGGTTTTATACTATGAAATTTAAACAATAAGAATAAACTAATATGTGTTTAGAATGTACAACAACGCATACAATCGACACATCAGAGTTAGGCAGCTACAGTACTATGTTGTTTCTAAAAGGCAGAACATAGTAGTCGTCGGTACAAACAGTCTTGTCTTGTGTAACAGTTGATCAACAACTCATGGAGTTCAATGCTAATCAGCAACAGTCGATCAGCAGCACATTAGGTAAGTGTTGATAGACAGTGGTTCAGCATATGTTGATCGGCAGTGGTTCAGCATATGGTGATCGGCATTGGTTCCGCATATGTTGATCGGCAGTTGATTCAACACTTGGTAGAAATCAACAGTTGACAGCAGTGCTGAATTCTTGAGTTTTTGGTAGCTTCATCCTTTTCATAGATCAACAGATTCCCCTTAGTATGATGCTACCAAAACTATATTTTCATCCCTCTAGCATCCTGATTAGAAGTAATTTATACATGTATCCTTTTCTATCTTTTAAGGGGTTTTCAAGAAGCAGTTTAACGAGGGTTTTAGTTTCTATCTTTTAATGGTCTCTTGAAATGATTCAACTTTGCGTTCAATATCCATTGCCCTTGCTACTGATTGTTGAAGAGTAACTCTTGCAGCTTGATGTTGAAGAGTCATGAGTTGAGCTTCCACCTTAGTGACTTTATCTACCGAAGCCTTCATCAGACGGTTCTTAAAATCCACAGTTCTCAAATTTGAGAACTATGGCGCCATTACGTATCAGTAGATAAAAGTAGGTCCTGCCGGATCTTTTAAAATACTTGTGCCGAATTGCGAAAATCAACAAATACATGTTTTTACTCTTTATTGTTATTACCAAAGCATTTTTCACAATTTTTACCAGATTTCATTATGTAAATCATTTAATTATTCAAAGTTCATAATCCAAATAACATATACAAGATATTTAAACCTTGTTTCATCAAATGCCTTTGTGAATAGATCTGCATATTGTTCATTTGTATGGACCTTAATTAATTTAATAATTTTCTTTTTTGCATAATCTCTAATGAAGATATCAGTGTTGCATTTTCGAATGCTGAAGTGGATTGTTGGTGATTGAGATGGCACTGTTGTTGTTAATGTGAAGTGGAGTATTCATGAAGGTTACTCCATAATCTCTAAGTTGAGTTTAAATCCATAGCACATGAGCATAACTAGATGTAGCAATGTACTCTACTTCAACAGTTTATGTAGACACACAGGTTTCCTACTTGCATTGCCATGAAACCAATCTTCCCCCTAAAATTTGACATCCTCCTAAGGTTGACTTCTTGTTGATGTTGCATCCTCTATAGTCTTCATCTATATATCCATAGAGATTGAAGTCAGCACTCTTAGGCTACCATAATCCCAACTTAGGTTCCCCTTTAAGATACTTCAAAATTCTCTTGACAACCATTAGATGTAACACTTTTGGAGCAGCTTTGAATCTTAAGCACAAGCATGTGGCAAACATGGTATCCGGTCTGCTGGCTATGAGGTACATAAGAGATCAAATGATGACTCTGTACTACTGTTGATTAACTGCTTCTCATTCAGGATTAGGAGTTAATGAACATGTCTTAGACATAGGGGTTTTTGTAGTCTTAGCAATAGTAGCTTGAAATCTCATTAAGATGTCTTGAACATACTTAGATTGATTTATGAAAACACCGTTAGAGTTTTGTTTCACTTGCAGCCCTAGAAAGAAAGTGATTTCTCCCATTGAACTCATCTTAAACTTTGACTTCATGAGACTTTCAAAGGCTTTACACAAGCTCTCCTTTGTAGACTCAAATATAATATCATCAACATACACTTGTACTAAAATGATATACAAATCAATTTTCATGATAAAGAGAGTTTTGTCTGTAGATTCTTTTGTGTATCCATTCTTTAAAAGAAAGGTAGAGATTGTCTCATACCATTTATTAAGAGCTTAATGAAGATCATAAAGGGCTTTATCATAAAGGGAAAGGGTAAACAAGCATGTGGCAGTGGCCATTTTGGCATATCAGGTGGCCAAAACAAGAGTTTCACAAGCTGTAACCTGGTGGCAAAACTCGAGTTTCAAAATTTGTTACCTGGTGCTGGTCATGAATTCTGTATAATAACATGCTATTTAAGGCTGCATATCAATCATTTTTATTCAACACCTATTCTTATAATTTTGGCTGCACGTATGCTAGTTTGGTATGCAAATTAATCTAAACTTTAGGCTATACTTATATCACAAATTCTCCCAATAGAATCATTGAAAAATAAAACATTAGTTTGCTGGTTCTAAGCCCCAATAAACACACACCAAAATCATAAAATTATAGTTTTATTTTTGTAACAAATTTTTAATTCATTTAAGAAACTTGTTGTTTAAATAGTCAAATACTCCACGTGAACACAATAGAATAAGTAAACGAGTACCCTTCAAAACATGTCACTACTAAAACTTGGACGCAACAAACTTAAAGAAACATACGTCTATTTAACTTAATATAATGACCCAATGCAGCTCTGACTTGACCCATTTGACCTGAACGTGAAGCTCCAACTTAGTGACCCGAGACCCATCAAGATTAACCCAACATATTCCACTTTTACCACGACAAAAATACTTTCATCTAAGTTATGTTTTGTAACTGCACAAAATGCTAAATTTCTAAAAAAACATTTATGTTCTAATTAAGAGACTAGGCTTGCACCTAAACCTATTAACGAAGATGATTGATTACTCCAGTTAGAACATCTCACTCAATATCAATATGGTGAACAAAAAAGAAAACGAAGCCCAAATGATTTAAATTGGACAAAGAAAAGCATATTCTTTGCACTCCCATATTGGCCTAAGTTGTTACTTCGTCACAACATCAATGTGATGCATGCTGAAAAAAATATGTGTGATAATATATTAGGAACAATCTTAAACATAGAAGGAAAGAAAAAATACACCGACAATTTGTGCTAACAACTTACTTGCCTACTTTATATAAGCAATTTTAGTAGTCTTGCCTTGTGCAAGCATAACAGTAATGTCTTGCTTTATACAAGCATATCATTGGAGTCTTGCCTAGTGCAAGCATAACAGTAAAGTCTTGCTTTATGCAAGCACGTCACTAGAGTATTGCCTTGTGCAAGCATAACAATAAATTCTTACCTTGTGCAAGCATATAACTCGAGTCTTGTTTTATGTAAGCATATCACTAGAGTCTTGCCTTGTGCAAGCATAATAGTAAAGTCTTGCTTTGTGTAAGGACATGACTGGCTTTGACAGTTTACTTGAGTTGTGTAAAAAAAAGGATGAATGTTTATTCTTGGATTACTACTTTTCACATTAGTTTCTTTACAATGGCTTTGAAATAGGTTCTAAATATGTCTATATGAACGCATTATATGTACCAAGAAACTTTCCTTGATAAAGTGGATCGCTAGGAGATTGTGGAGCTTGGGTCTGTATATTTTTAAAACGGCATACTGATGGTGAGAATGTATATCAAGAAAATGAAAATACAGAAAAAACGGCGATGGAGTTTCACTGGTCATTTGCCCGATTATTATATGAAGCTGAAATACAGGAAGACGATACACAGAGGCCTTATAATAGCACGGACTTCTTTTTATTTCTAGGTCATGCGAAGGGGGCCGGTCCAAGATCGTACTGTTCCTCTACAAAGACAACAGACGCTCTCAACGGCTAGGCGCCACTCTCTTTCTGAGTTATTCCATCTTCTTCATGATTTTGTGACATCGGATCAAGGCAGGGACCATGCAAATGGTTAATGAGAATGGGAAGGCCATAGAGTCATTTTATACCCCCATCAAAGGTATATGAGTTAAGATCTTGTCTTGGCCTGGTAAACTGGGCTTTTATGGCCAAGCTACTCTGGAGATTGGTCACTAACCTAGAGTGCCTGCTCACGTCCATCAATATTAAAAATAAAAGACAATAGTTAAATGTCTAGTGTATTTGGAAGATAGTTATTTCTTTAAAATTATTAGAATGTCATTCGGCCAATTGTTTTGAATGTCATAGGCGCCCGCCCGTCTTTGTGTCATACGCTCCTGCCTTTATGTTGTAGGCGGCCGCCTCTGCAATAAAAGTAAAGGCGCCCGCCTTTATGTTGTATGCGACCGCCTATAGTCGTTTAAATTGAATATTATTAATATAAAAACATAATTAATATTACACTCGAATTATCTAAAATACATTTAAATTGAATTGATAATCTATTTGAGAAACTTGACGGCTTGATCCTTTTAAGAGAGTCTTGAACGTGTGATTTGCTGAGATGCAAGGGGAGTTTTACAATGATCACGTATATCTCCCGTTTCATGACATCTAGAACATTCTTTTGGTCCGGTCTACTCGTCTCTCGATAGAATACGCTTATTTTCTCTAGGAGATCGACCTGTCTTTTGTTCATATGCGGTGTGTGTAGAGGATTAAAATCATGTGGTACTCCCAATCACATTCATCTGGAACAAGATTTATTGGTTCTGAAAATGTCCTCACATAAATATCATTTTTAAACCAATCTACCACCCATTGACTACAATTTGTTTGTTTTAAAAATCTTGATAGGAAATAACATGGCTACAAGGTAATCCAGACAATTGCCTTTTCCAACAACTGCATCTTTTATTTCATTGCTCAACCAAACACCATTTTCTAATCCAGACAATAGAAATCCATTAGTTTTGTAATAGGTAATTTTCTTGCGTCACGAGAAAGAGTGTTAATAGACTCCGTACTATTAGATCGCATGACATTGTAACGCTGGCTTGGGCAATGAGCTCCTACCCACTTTTGAAGACCAACTTTTGTAAGTACGTTTCTAACAGTGGAACGATTTTAACATAGTGTCTTAAAATAATTTTCAAATTTAGGAATAGTGTAAGCTTTACATGTTGCCCACCACATGTTTTCTTGACATTTACCTTTAAACGTAAATTTACCATTAAGTGGCGGCAACAAAGACCATGATAAGCTTGTGGAAAAGCCATCCTGATGGCCTAATCAATCGATGAGGCTTAGTCTGAAGTAATTGCTAGATTTTCATTTTCTCCGATACATTCCTTAAGCCTCGATAAAAACCAAATCCAAGATTCATCATTTTTTGTTTTTCTAACACCATACGCACTTGGTAAAATTTGGTTATTTCCATTCATACCAACCGCTAAAAACATTTTTCCTTTAAAATCCCTTTTAAATGTGCTCCATCAATGATTATTATTGGTCATAAACATTAAACAAAACTTCTAAACCACACAATATAATAAGATAATTTATGCTACGATAATTAAAAACATAAAATTAAATATAGTTATGTTTTACCGCATCATCAATAGCAAAACAAAACACATTTCGAAATGATTCAACTCATCTCTGAGATGTACCAGCATAAAAGTTATTTTCATAAGTTAATTCATTACAGATATTAGGGATGTTAAAAGGGACATTCAAATCAGAAAGGACATCGTTTTTTAAATAAGTCAAACTTTATAGGGAACGACCCGTGTGAAGGAACAAGTTTTTGACGAGACGAGCTAATACTATTATCTTCTACAACATACAAATAAAAGATTTTGTTATAAGTTTTTCAACACGTTTTAAAAAAAACTGGAATATTATGGTTATTTATGTCAAAGAGGATATACATACAGTGATGACTTATAAGATAATCTCGAAATATCTTATAAGATAATCTTGAAAGATACTTTTCCAGTTTAGAATAACTTACATTCGTATTTAATTTAAACATATACCACGTCTCATACAGTTAATAGGAACATACTCAACTGTACTATCCCTATCTTCACAATTCTCACCGAAACAAAACACAACTTTTGTAAGCTCCATATATTTGAGTAAAACTATAGATTATAAAAAAAAATTGAGAAAAACAATGAATTACACTGTGTTACTTATAAAAAAATATAAAATACTTTTCGACGTCCATAAATTACACGAGTTTGTACAGGCGCCGCATGTTGTGTACATGCGACTAGCTGTGCTGTAGCGTCCACCTGCAAGTACGTCTCTTTTTTTGATTAATAATTTAACAATAAAATGTACATGATCATTTAACAACTATTTAATATTAAGCAATAATACATTCTTTATGGAATAATAATAATAATATAACTTACAGGAAAATTATACACTCATCACAATAAACTAAAATTTATTTATAATATCAAATACATCAACTCTTAACATTCAATATTTTCACGAAATATAAAGATGCGATGGCGGGCTCTTGAACAGAGATTAACTGAGATGATAATTTATCTGGAAGAAGAGGTCTCACCCGTCACGATTAGTTGCCAGCTAGCGCAGTCACTAAAACCCACCACCTGTTAAAATTTATGTATATTTCCAATTCAATATCAAACGTATGTTAAATTATTATAATTAATGTTGGATTATTTTGTTATCTTTTATGCATGTTATGAGCTGCTCTTGTATTGAAGTATTTTGGGCTTGTAGCAGGCTAGCAGCAATGATTGGGCTTATGGGCTGAATGGACTGGGCTTATGGGCTGAATGGCTGATGCAAGGTGCCTATCATTGGGTTTGTTATAAAGACTTGTGTTTGAGAAGTGAGAGAGTAAGAAGGCATAATGTTTCTCTATTTTTCTTCTTCGTATTCTTCATATTATCAATAATAATTTGGTGCTGCAGAAGATCTGATTATCTTGAAGATACAACTTATCATCATCTTTGTCTGGTCAATGGCAACTCTCACATCTATTTTCCAACCGTTTCTTATCTTGAGTCATTCTCTTCTTCTACAAGATTTCGTCATCATATATTAGATAAATCATTTGTCTCGTTATCAGTATTTTTTCATCCATCATGTTGATGGTTGAGTCTAGTTTCTATTGGTATTGTTTTTTGTTTAGTTCCATCTGAATGTGAGTTTATCTCATTTGATTTAGGATAATAGAATCGGGGTTTTTAGTTTCTTGACACCACCACTCTACTGATGTTGCATTTCTTGTTTAATAAAAAATAAACAACATCATTAGGATAGAAATTTTGAAGGTGGACAAAGGCGTTAACTTTCCAACCTCAAGGTCTCTTATTTATATGACAAATTTTGAGAATTTCAAAATTTTTTTATTTCGTATTTATAACGATACATTATTTATTTTTTAGGCACGTGTCCATACACTAGGGGCGCCCACCGGTACACCTGACTAGCTCGCTTATACACTAGAGCGGTAGAGCCACGCCTATACACTAGAGCTTCCTGCTTGCACATCAGAGGCGCGCCTATACACCAGAGGCGCCTGTCTGCACGTTACCTACGTTGAAATTTTAAATAATTTCATAACGAAAAAAATTCATAAGTCCTGCTATATTAAGGCACCGGTTGCCACTTGTTTCAAATGCACAAAATGGCTACTCTAACAACAAAAATAAAAAAAATGAATCAAAACATAAGGAGGATTTAAAAATCAATTTATCTGCTTCAGCTTCAGAAACTAATAACGAATCCAGTAACAATCCGGCTATTGAAGATCCATGGCCTTATGTAAATGAATTCGATCGGAATGATATTTTTGACGAGGAAGGAAGGTTCGTGTAACACAACTGGAAGTTCTATTACTTAAGATGATGTCCATCTCCAGACTATATTTAGTCAGTTGCTTTCGCTCAACCAAAAGACGAGAATGTATATGAAAAATGGGAGTTCGCACCATGGGACGATGTTGAACGGGAAGAAGACTATGTTCCATTGAATCCATTATTTAACAATGAACTTGGTGATGAAGAACGTTGGCTGAACCATGACCCTTGGGAGGATGAACGTACTTTGATTCATCTTACTCTTGGGAGTCAATGTCTCCAGGCGAATAATTAGGATTGATTTTGAATTAAATGTTTTTAGTTATGTTATATGTTATCAATGCAATTTCTAAGTTATGTTTTACTATTGAGCTACATTTATTTTTTTTTTTTTTTTTTTGTTTTTTTTTTGTTTTTTTTTTGTTTTTTGTATCCTGTGTACAAGTCTTCTTAACATAAACATAATTAAAGAAAGTTGAACAAAGTAAATATAAACTTCTAATTTAAATCCATATATAATAATAGTTACACAAGGTAGAAAATATAAACTTGTTATTTATATACGTGTCTAATAATAGTTACACAAGATAATAAACTTAACTAAATAATACAAATTAACATAAATTTTTTTCATTTCTTCTCTTCATCAATAATCTTCATAGCCTCTTTCTCTTGATCTAACTTCAACCATCTTTTTTTTTCTTTTGCAGTTTTTTCTTCATCTTCAAGTCCTCCATCTCTCCATTTCGGGCCAAGGGTGGTAGGGTGATCCATATCCGTCTATCTATGTGCTAGACACAAACATCAGACATGGTTAATGCTAATAATTTTCTAGCACTACTTGGTTAGTACTAATAAATTTCTTTAAGTATTATGGTTTAAAAAAAATATCAAGAGGTATGAGTAAAAATGATCGAAAACAGAACATCATTCTTTTAAAAATATATTTCGAAGGGAAAACAAAGGAAAACAAAACATCATTCTTTTAAAACATCTTCGTAATGCTTTTAAAATGATAAGGACACAGGAAAAGCAAAGAATTTTTTTTTCCAAACAATTGAGGCGCGCGCCTCTACAACGTAAGCGGACGCCTACATTGCAGAGGTGTGCGACTCAGGGTGTGTGGGCGGCCGCTTACAGATGTTGAAAAGGTGGCGGTGCCTCTAGCATAGGTGTCAGATAGACGTGACGACTCATACACGTGTTTACGCTTTGTCTCAGAATGCACTCAAGCGACAACAATGGGGGACACATTTATGGTTTTAAGTTGCTGGTTAAGCAGGCACTAGCACCATGTCCGTCTACACGTCGTCACCTTGTCAGCAGAAGACATTTTTAAAAAAAGAGTAAAGACAAGACATTTTGAGAAAAATAAAGGCTAAAAGAGACATTTTGAGAATTTTCCCTTCAATTTATATAATGTCTTTGAATTTTAAATCACATAATTATTGTCTTTCAAAATTTTAAAAAGCATCTAAAATCCAAATCACCATCTTAAATATAAAGGTAACTCTTAGCTCTCATGAGTTTTATTATTCAAAGTAAGGTTTTTATTTTGTTTTCCCAATCTTTCTACTCTAATAAAAAAGTATTTATAAGGAACACTTGGTATCACCACATTCATTCTTATAAAAATTTTCTATCTTCTCTCTGCTATTAAATATTTACATTAATTACTAATAATACTATTTAATTGATTTAGATCTATTAGTTCTATAAGTAAATTAAGAAATAGATTTTTTTACTAGCTTTATTCCTAAGGAAATAAATTTTATAAAATAGGAAACTTTTCAAAAAAAGCAAACTTTTTTAAATATACTTTTTTATAACGGTTTGTTTTTTAAACAAAATGTTTAATTTATTTTTGGGAAAAAAACAAATAAAGGTTTTAAAATAAAAGTTAAAAAAGTTCATATAAATTTTTTATTACTTATAGTTCTTAACTATATCTTATAGTAGAATATAGTTTTATAATTAATAAAATTTTATTTTATAAAATATTTTATTTGATCAACCCGTGTAATACACGGGTTTACTAAAGCTAGTGTCATGTATATATTTACATAAAAAATACATAAAATTATACAAGGAAAATTTTTTAAATAATAAATGAGTTAAAGTTGAATATCATAAAACAACAAACCGAGCTCATTTAAACAAACTCAACTCGTTTACTTGTAATGATTGTTTGTACTGTACAAATGACTTATACTTGTAAAGATCATAATATCATGTTTAACAAAAATGAAACAATCCACAAATTAGATGTAATTAAAGTAGTTCCGTCTTTCAGTTTGGTTCAAGACCGACTAGTTCTAAACCGCGAGCAACCCAGTACCAAAGCAACACTTATCGGTCCAGGCTTCACTCCACATTTTCTGTTCATATTAGTCCTTGGTCCATTGTGGGTTATGATGGTCCGGTCTTGGTCTGCAAGACGAAAATGATTAACATCATTCCTCAACTTGTATAAAAAACATGAATATACATCCCCTAGAATGAGAATCTAATTACAAAAATCAAATGTAAACTACATCACCCAAATAGATACATTGTTTAAATAGAATCACAGAAAGGGGTGTGATCTTTTACAAAGAAAAAACATAGTGATGCTCCAACAAGACTAGTTTTCATAGATGTCAACCTTTTCAGTTGTTGAGAATTCAAGCGTCTGCTCATCAAAAGAATAATCCCTTCTTTTTCGTCTTCTTTTTCTCAACAGCCTGCAACAAATTCCAAACATGAACCTTATCAAAATTAAAAAAATAAACTTATTTACTCTTTTTCCAGTTTTTAATTATAATAAAATTAAAGAAAATATCCACGGTCAACGGTTCTTGAAATCATTACCCGTTTGATAAAGTATCTCAGGGTGAGAACAATGGTATCCCTTGAACTGCAAAAATTATTAAAAGGCAAAAATTTTAGCTTAGAAAAAACACATTAATGAAACCATAAGAATTTATGCATTTGTGCCAATGATAAGCATTAGCATCTAAAGATTGGGGACAGAATTAGATATCTAAAACAAGGAGAGAATCCATAGAAATCAGAAAAATAAAATATTAGCACCCGATAGCAGCAGCTGATTCTTGCTCCACTTTAAACCGTCTCTCAACACTTCCCAAGCCAATCATAGAAAACTCCACCGGATTTCCAAATGGAATAGACACCTAAAAATCGTCAGATCAAATTATAGAACGAAGCTGAAAACATCAAACACCATTACTTTCTAAGCCCATATGCCCATGTACGAAACAAAATTTAATATGTAAATTCAAACCACTTTTTTGAGAAATAGAACAATTAAATTCTCACATAAAAAGGGCGGGAAAGCATACTGTTGTGGTTGGACAAAACTTCTCATTGATTGGAGTGCCACCACCCTTTATGGTAATTCCATCCTTCTTGATCACTAATGTAACCGGCTCCCATATGTCAATGAATCCTGTCTGTACATTAACACAGTGAAAATAAAATATCAGATTATTTGAAGATCATAAAAACTTTGCAAATATATATATATCTAGAAAACAAAAAATAAGGTTCGACAAATATAATGATTACTATTAAAAATAAAAAATATAACTAAAAGGAAACAAGGTCAAAATGTCCAATGGGTTTAAAACTTGTACATACTGTATTTATAAAATGCATAAAACTAATTTTTTATTAACATAATATAATTTTTGTCAGTCATGTTAGACGCGTTAAATGTGTATAAAAAAATTAAAAATTATGGATTAAAAAGGTGTGTCAACTGTCAACACACTCGGACCCGAGGAAAAAAATAACCCGCTTGACGCATTCCTCAACCAGCCCAACCAGCCTATTATGCCACCACTAGCTACTAGTAACACAATATAATGATGCATATAAAGAGTCATACATGTAAGGACAATCTATGTTCAGCATAACCAGTCTGAATGGCTTTTCTGATATGGTCGTGCATATCAAGATCTGTGAAGGAAAAAACCTGCATTTCGTTACAACAACTAGAAAGAAAATACAGTGCATGGCTATAATCAAATATAAATACATTAACCTCATAGATATGTATAATATGTTATACTATATATACGTATATATGGAGAGAGAGAGAGAGAGAGAGAGAGAGAGGGTGAAAAACTTACCACATGCAATTTTTCTGTGCTCATTGGCAAAAACCTTCACAAGTTCACCCTAAACATGTAATTCAAAACACAACTGTTACATAGCATATTATGAACAATGTCCTCATTTGCCATATTTGTATTAAATAAAAGATAGAATAACCTGGATACAATACAAGCAGATGTGGAAATGAATATAGCATCATCACATCAGTATCAAATATCAATTATATGAAGACAATACTCAACTTCAGGTAAATTATAATACCTTTCGCTTTCTATTATCCATGGGCTGGACTTCAATGGCAAGGTATGTATCAACATCATCAGCAGTAACAAGATAGGTTGGTTGTTTGGCACCTGTTTCACAATTTCTCTCGTCAAATTAATAAAAACATACAAGACTAAAGCCGTAAGATTACAAGGAGGATTACCATCTATATAGTTAACAGACCCATCTTCCATATGCCGTACCCACTGGAAATATTTATAAAAAACATAGATAAGAATACTAAAAATGCAATTGAACTTCAATTAAAGTTTGAAATAGAAAATTAGTAAAGCTTAAGATGACAACACAAGCAACACCTCAAAATTACAACTTGTAGTTCCACTGACAGAGTATCCACTCGCTTGAAGTTCTCGGCCCGGGAAAGCTTCACCAGAAATTTGGAGCGACTCCACTGCAGGTAATGGATCATCATCTGCAGCTGAATATTGTAAAAAACAAATCAGAGTTCAACCAGATTATGCTAAAAAGCAATAAGCCAGTGTAGACACAAGTATTTAGTACTTGAGTTGGCAAGATAGGAACAGGATCAGACAAAAATGGGTAGCTTTCGTAAAAAGAAATAAGCCGGTTGACCTGAAACACTTTTTGTTCAAAAATTTGACCTTGTTTTATAAATAACCAGTGTGTTCTCCAACTTGTTTTATATTGAGCTAGTTTATATGAATCTACCCATTCTAAAAGGTAGAAATAAAACATATTTTGAACTGACCTAATAAGTAAACAGGTTGAAGTTGCAACATTTTATTAATTATTACCTTCAGAAAACGAAGAACTAGGTTCTTCAAGAACTGGAGATAAATATGGAGAATATGAGTTTGGATCTTCAAGTGTTGTTGTGTAAGACGACTTTTTGGAATTCCAATTGGCATACTGTTCGCCCTCATTTCCTTCATTACGGTTTCCCTCCACATCAAAATCATCATCATTACTGCTAACAGGATCACTAAAGGTAACTTGTTTATTGGTAATTTCCTCATTTTTACTTGTAGGATACGAATTACCCTGATTACTAGTAACATGTGAATTTGGCCCGAGAGAATGCTCGTTTCTGGAGAAGTAACATTAAAGATTATACACCAAAGAGAATCAGATGCTTATGAAATGATATTCAATTGGATGAACGGTCAACATTCGATGACTCACCTGTTCAATAGAGGTGAATACCTCCCTGAGTCAGGCTCCAAATTTTCTGCAACACCGCCTGTACTTCGTGCTACATCCCAGCCTCTAGCAGCCAGATCATCTGATGAAGTTGGTACTTGTCCATCAGCGTATGCTTGTTGTGGGACCAACTCAAGCCCATTCTTATTCTATAAGATAGAAACTTTTTAGTATTTTACTAGATATTCATGGTTATTAAAGTAACACACTTGGACAGTTTGATATTGTTACCCTACCCCAAATGAATGCAATGGTGATTGTGCATAACTTGAGGGATTTACATCAGAACGCCAGACTGCTAGTTGATATTGAGACTCTTTAAGCTTTGTCTGGCAGACCCAAAAGAGTCCAGTCATTCATGTGGATATTAACAACTAGAGAAGTGAACAGATTTAACTTTCCAGTCATATCTAGAGATGACAACATGAGTGGTGCTCTAACGGGTCAAAATGGGTTCACATCAAATAAGTAATTTTTGTGTCAAAATGGGTTGAGTCATATTGGGTATATCTGGAACAGATTATGTCCATTTTTTAGTATTGTTTAAAAACAATGTGTTATATATATGTTTACAAAAAATATATGACTAAAGCAATAATCTAACTTTTTGAGTAAAAAAAAGGATTAAAAAAATTAAAAAAAACTTTGGGAGACTTTCATACCGTTCGACCACTTTAATCGATTCTTCTTAGCTTAACTTTCTTATTTTACCCATTGACCCATTAGAGGAAAAAAAAAAAAAAAAAAAAAAAAAAAAAAAAAAAAAAAACCCCAATAAACCCTTTTCGTAACTAGATGAGTTGAAATTGCCATCTGTAGTCAATTCGTTGACCAAATAATAATAACATACCTCAATACTTATAAGCTTCTCTTGTAAATGTCTAAAAAGTACCTATCAACAGAAAACTTTCCATTAATTATATATCAGGAAGGAGAATATGTACAACAAAGAAGATAACTCTGAATGCAAGCAAATAACTACATACGCTAATCTATGATAGGAATACAAATATACGAGTACAACAAGAAAAAGAAAACAGTACAAAAAGAAAAAGAGAAACAGTTTTTTTTTTCAGACAAGCAAGTGGCAGTTATATGGCTTGCATACAACTAACTCAATGGAACCAAAAGGTAACCCCAATAATCTGCACCAGTTAAGAATCTATCATACTAATATCTCATATTCACATAACTAATCTGTTCATCCTTTGGTGTCTTGAACTATCAATTCATATCAATTGATATGTCCAATGAATCTCTATTCCACTGGCATTGTTAATAAAAAAAATTAAGAGTGGACACAATTAGAAGAAGAAATGACTTCAGGCTAATTAGTAAAAACCTTGACATTACTAACGATGGACTGAGCATCATCAACTGGTGGCTGAAGAGAATATTCAGCAAGAAGAGGCATTAAAGATGATATATATGTTGATCTTTCTTCTTGTGCATCCTGAAAACACCATAATCATAACTTTATATACATTCTGCTTAAAGGTTCAAGAATTCAACAAAGAGCAGGCACCTGCAATGCATAAGTTAGGCGTATATTTTCTTCAATAATCTCTTGTCTGTAGGAAAGGGCTTTGTATGACGCATCAACGAGGTCCTTTTGCTGCTGATCAAAGGCCTATAAAGCATCATAAGTGTTAGTATATTGTGTAATGAAGAAAGAGGGCATGGAGGGTGTAAACAAATATATAGCTAACCAAACGCATATAAGCAATTCGTTTCTCCAAAGCTAACTTCTCATTGTGTATTTGGGCTTCCTGTAAACCAAGACAGTTGTAGTATTACTACATGAAAGTAAAGTAACAGCATCTATATGAATGACCAGATTGGGTAACGGGCCAAAACAACTTCCGCTTAAAATGGGTCATTTTGGGTACATGTCTAGTGTTATAGATTTATTTAATAAACAACTAAAGGATTGGCTATGATTACAAAAACAATATTAGACTAGATTATTATTAGTAAATAGTTTGGGGTTAATTATGTAATATTAGACTATATTATTATTAGGGTTTAGTATTAATTATTATTAGGGTTGAGCCCACGGGCCCGGTTTAGGTTTCTAGGGTTTCTTATAAACTCTATATAATGTGACCATAACCTATCAATAATATTCATTCACTCTTTTACCATCTTACATGGTATCTGAGCCTTAGGGTTCTGGGTACCTTTTTCTCCGCTGCACCATCACAAAAACATACAAACCCTAGCCGTCGCCACCGAATTCAAACCCTAGACAGGGCGGTGTGCCGCCACCGCCGCCGCCCTGTCCCACCTTTGTTTTCAATTTTGTTCTTCTCTATTTTATAGTTTCTGTTGAATAAATCTTAATTATCGATTGAATATTCAAACACGATATCCATTCTCTTGGTTGGTTCGCCATCATTCTCTTCGCTTATTTTTGAATTACGGGTTACTAAATGCAACGGTCACTTCTTTTTTAATTTTTTTTATTGTCGGTGTTTTAGCCGCACCAAGGATCACGGTCCACCACCATCGATCCCAAACTATTTACTAATAATAATCTAGTCTAATAAACAATAATGCTACAATAATAATGTGAATCATTGAATATGACTAGAGGCTGTAAGCATTAAAAATATACTTCTTGTAGCTTTTTCAACCCATTGGACCCATTTCCCTTTTAAGGTTTATTTTGATATGACTCGAGAAGATAGAACACAACCACTGGCCCTACCTTGATTGAAAAGTCAGCAAGATGCTTTCTTAACAACAAAATTTCTTGTTCCTGATCTTGAGTATCAATAACAACCTACGCACATAGATAATATAGAAAAACACAACCTTTGTGATTCAAAGAGTTATAAACAACAAAAACAATGATAGTAGAGAATAAACTATACCCGGTTTAAGGGGAAGCTGGTATTCTGTACCTCAGAAATTTTCACGAGCCTTTGTCCATGTCCAGACATATCAAACTGAGGATCACGTTCTTGTTCTGGTTGATACCTAACAGAGTGTGTGTGTTGTTTTTTTATTGTTAGATAAATGTAAATGAATAACACATTATACCCGATCCATGATTTGTGTCCAAATCCAAAATACCTCGAAGGAGAAAATGATGACGTAGAGGCTGAAGAGAACATGCCCCCATTATTTGTTGTTGTGTGACCACTAGGAATCATTTTAACCGTGTCGTTAATCCTTTGGGTGTCCATTAAATCCTTATATTCATGATCATTCCAATGACCAATGGGGTGAGTGTTTTCAGCCTTTGTGACACTCGATTTCTGCCATAAAAATAACACTGATTTTTCTATAACAAGGAAAAAGAGTTTGCAGACCTCTAAAGTATGCAGCATGACACCCCAAATACGTTCAGGAAAAAAATACCAAATATAGTAGGCAATAAAAGCAGGGTCATACATGAAGTTGCTCAGCTAAAGAACTTTCTACATGATATAATCCTCATTTGCATAATAAAGTGTGACTATTTACAATATACGAGCTAGTGGACTGCAACAAGTGCAATTAGAGCTTTGTAATGATTACTAACACACAAAAAGGCAGTTTTAATCAAAACACCATTCCGCTATTGATACTTTATAGTGATTACTAAAGGGAAAACAGTATTTCACAAACAAAGTTTTGTGATTAGTGTTAATGATACTTGCTTACCATTTACTTTCCCAGTTTCCCAAGTAAAAGACTTAAAAAACTTGTTTACAGTTTTTTTAAAATTTATTATATGGATTTTTTAATTATCTACAAATAAGTCATAGAGATGAAGATATATTTGAGAATGACAAAGGATCTATCCACCCAAACTTTTCTCCATTTTCTATGCTTCATGTGTTGATATTAGACTTATTGTAAACACTATTTTTGTTATCTAAATTGTTGTTTAAATAAAGTATCTATCATCCTACCTATTAGGCTATTAACATTCAACTAGTTCTTGTGTACTTTGTAGATTTAATGTTGAGAACTACGATTTATCGAAATGATAGTAATAGGGGAAAGAGAAGCAAAGAATGGTGAAAGATAGGCTCATATTCCTGTTGAAATGCCCATTAAAGCTAAGCCACACAGAAGATGAACATAAGTTCACATTAATGACTGATTGACTGGGAATGACATCAATATGCATAGCAACAGTAAAACTTCTACAAGCTAAAACCCATGAAAATTCTAAATTATGTCCTAACTAATCAAGTATACCATTAAAATAGTCAATGAAATTCAATGGAATTAAGAAAATCCTTACTTAATAATTGTTTTTGGCTGAAAACACTAGAACTCTAAATTCCCAAGCCTCCAATTGAATATACATATTTATCTCAAAAACATTGTCTGTAACTTGCAAATACTAATTTCATATAAATGGCAATAGTTCCATTGTTGTGTTGTGGGCTCCGATCCATCTTGGGTCGGGCCTTGGAACAGCCTCAAAGCTGCTGCAGAAAGGGGTTAGGGGCAGCCGGCCCTAACCCTAATCTGCCAAAACTTATTTATGTTAAGTTTTATTTGTCTTTTATTATAAATACCCACATATGTACTTGTAATCTTTAAGTCTTGAAAGTAATAAAAAGAAACCCTGGTTCGTAGCCCGTGGACGTAGGTCAATCCTTGACCGAACCACGTTAAATCTCTGTGTTCTTTACTGTTTTGATTATTGTGCTCGTGTGTTGTGTGTTTGTTGATCGCTATTGAACCACTGCTGTCTTTCTTCTACTGCTGCCGCCAACCTGCAATCAGCAAAGCTGCTGATTGCCATTGAATAACCACCAACAGCCACTATTACAGTCGCCGCAAAGGGGCTGTGCAACTGTCGAGAACAAGCTGCTGACCTGTTCTGTTTCGTGAGCTGCTGCTGCTGTTTTCTGCTCTGTTTCTGATCAAAGAACAGCCACAAAACAGGTTCTGTTTTGGGTATTCTGTTCAGTTCACGTTATTGTTTGTTTGGTTAAATTATTTCCGCTGCGTAGTTACGTTTATTACTACTATTATTGCTATCATTATCTCGTCACTCGTTTTAGAAATCAATTAGAAATACCGACAAGTTCTTAAGGCCCGAGCCGTAGTATTGTATTGATTTCGTACCCTATCCGAATCCTCGGGTCAGCCGCGTACACGTAATACCTAACAAGTGGTATCAGAGCCTTGGTTGCTCTCATCCTTTGATCTCCGGTATTATGGCTGATGAGGGTAAAACGAGAATCGAGAAGTTTGATGGCGTCGACTTTGGATGGTGGAAGATGCAGATTGAAGACTTACTTGTTCAGAAAGATTTGAGTGCAACGTTGTTGGGTGATAAACCTGAAAACACCAAAGATGTGGATTGGGCTGCACTTGATAGGAAAGCTGTTGCTGTGATTAGACTCTCGCTGACAAAGAATGTTGCCTTTAACATTCTGAAGGAAACGACAGCCAAAGGCGTCATGGATGCACTGTCTAACATGTATGAGAAGCCGTCCGCAGCCAACAAGGTCTTTCTTATTCGGGAACTTGTAAACACGAGACTAAAAGAAGGTGGTTCTGTTAACACTCACATTAACAACTTTAACTCTATTATTTCTCGCCTAGTGTCTGTCGATATCAAATTCGATGATGAAGTCCTAGCCTTACTATTGTTATCCTCGTTACCTGAAAGCTGGTCAGGAACCGTTACAGCAGTTAGTAGTTCGTCTGGAAACACTAAGCTTAAACTTGATGGAGTTCGCGACCTGATTATGAGTGAGGACATTAGAAGGAGGAGCACTGGTGAGTCTTCTAGTTCCTTGTTGAGTACTGAAGGCAGAGGAAGGAAGAACGAACGAGGAGGTAACAGGGGCCGATCTAAATCAAAGAGAAGAAGTAAATCAAGACCAAGAAAAGATATTACTTGCTGGAATTGCAAGGAGACCGGGCACTTCAGAAGTCAATGTCCCAAACCATCGACATCTAAAGAAAAGAAAGAGGTTAACGCTGCTACGGATGATACAGATGATGATACTCTTATCTGTTGCGTTGAGAACACCACTGAGTCATGGATCATGGATTCTGGCGCTTCTTTTCATGCTACCTTTAGCTCAAAGAAGATGAAGAATTTGAGAACAGGAAACTTTGGCAAAGTTTGTTTGGCTAATGATCAGACTCTGGATATTACTGAGATGGGAGACATTGATTTGAAGACTCCTCTAGGAAATACATGGACACTGAAAGATGTTAGGGTAATTCCTAAGTTGAGGAAGATGCTAATCTCCATTGGGCAATTAGATGACCAAGGTTATGATGTGTTGTTCGGGGGTGGACAATGGAAAGTCGTCAAAGGAAACTTGGTAGTTGCTCGTGGGAAAAAGAAAGGTACTTTATACATGGTTGAGGTACCGGCAGGTGATGTGAATGCAGTAACCAGTGGACCAAGTCAATCTAGTTTGTGGCATCAACGACTTGGTCATATGAGTGAGAAAGGCATGAAGATGTTAGCAGAAAGAGGTAAATTCCCAGACTTGAAGAAAGTAGAACTTGAAGCCGGATTCTACGAACCATGTGTGCTTGGCAAGAAGAAACGTGTTACTTTTGTGAAGACGGGAAAGACACCTAAGGCTGAAAAACTTGAACTTGTCCACACTAATGTGTTTGGACCAACTCCTGTAACATCATTAGGAGGCTCCAGCTATTATGTTACCTTCATTGATGATGCGACACGCAAAGTATGGGTTTATTTTCTCAAAAACAAGTATGATGTGTTTGATGTTTTCAAGAAATGGAAAGCAGCCGTTGAGATGGAAACCAATCTGAAGGTGAAGTGTATAAAGTCGGATAATGGAGGGGAATATATCAGCAATGAATTTGTGAATTACTGTGCTGAAAGAGGAATCAAAATGATCAAGACGGTTCCCGGTACTCCCCAACAAAACGGAATAGCTAAGAGAATGAACAGGACGTTGAATGAACGAGCCAGGAGCATGAGATTGAATGCAGGGCTTCCCAAAACCTTTTGGGCTTGATGCAGTTAACACTGCTGCATATGTGATAAACAGAGGACCTTCGGTTCCTCTTGGTTTCAAAATACCAGAAGAGGAATGGCTTGGAAGGGAGGTTAGTTACAAACATCTAAAGGTATTTGGTTGTGATGCCTATACTGGTGTAAAAGACTTTGAGAGGGATAAGCTTGATCCTAAGGCAAAGAAATGTACCTTCATTGGTTATGGATCTGAATCGATGGGATATAGGCTTTGGGACTTTGAAGCCAGTAAAACTATCAGGAGTCGAGATCCGGTCTTTAATGAAACTAAACTTTACAAAGACAAGAATTCAACCATACCAGAAACTCGTAAAGATCAGGTGGTGTTTGAAGATGATAACCAGAATTCAGAAAGCCATGGGTCAGAGACAGAAAGTCAGAACACTGAAGAAAACAATCAAAATGCAGAAGAAGAAAGTTCAGAAACTGAAGATAATGATCAGGAAGAATTCTTTGATAGTGGGAGTTCAGATCTGTGGATGAACAGTCCGCACCATCAAATGATTCAGGAAATTCAAATACTTCACATTGGGTTAGGAGGTCTACTCGAACGTCTGTACCTCCTCAGAGATATTCTCCATCAGTTAATTATCTTCTTCTCACTGAAAATGGTGAACCACAATGCTACTCAGAGGCCATCCGTGTGAAGGATTCATCTCAGTGGGAGCGTGCAATGAAAGAAGAAATGGGTTCACTTGAAAAGAACCAAACTTGGGTTCTTACTAAACTTCCCACGGGGAAGAAAGCTCTTCAAAACAGATGGGTATATAGAATCAAGGATGAAAGTGATGGAACTAAGAGATACAAAGCACGATTGGTAGTTAAGGGGTTCCAACAAAAGCACGGGGTTGATTACAATGAAATATTTTCTCCCGTGGTTAAAATGACTACAATCAGACTAGTGCTTAGTATCGTGGCTGCAGAAAACTTACATTTAGAACAGCTAGATGTAAAGACAGCTTTTCTGCATGGCGACCTTGAGGAGGATATCTACATGGCACAACCAGAGGGTTTTCAGATAGCTGGTAAGGAAAACATGGTGTGCAAACTAAAGAAGAGTCTTTATGGTTTGAAGCAGGCGCCCAGACAGTGGTATATTAAGTTTGATGATTTTATGGGCAGAAATGGGTATAGGAGGTGCGAGATGGATCACTGCTGCTATCTTAAGAAATTCAAGAATTCCTATATCATTCTTCTCCTTTATGTGGATGATATGCTGATAGCCGGTTCAGACATGTCAGAAATTAATAGATTGAAACGACAGATGTCTGAAGAGTTTGAAATGAAAGATCTAGGTCCAGCTAAGCAGATACTCGGCATGAGCATCACCAGGAATCAGAAGAACGGTTCTTTAATATTATCTCAAGAAAAGTATATTAAGAAAATATTAGAGAAATTCAAAATGAATCACGAGAAGACAACTACCCGAAATACACCATTGGGTAGTCATATTAAGCTTTCTAAAGATCAGTCTCCAAAGACAGATGAAGACAAGGCCGACATGGCGAAGGTTCCCTATGCATCATCTGTGGGCAGTCTTATGTATGCAATGGTATGCACAAGGCCCGATATTGCTCATGCAGTGGGAGTTGTTAGCAGGTTTATGTCCAATCCGGGGAGAGAACACTGGGAAGCAGTTAAATGGCTGCTTAGATATTTGAAGGGCACTTCAAAGATAGCTTTATGTTTTAGGGGTAGAGATGCAATTCTCAAAGGTTATTCTGATGCAGATTTGGGTGGATGTAAAGAGACCTATAAGAGTACAACAGGGTATGTGTTTACTATGGGTGATACTGCAATATGTTGGATGTCTAGGCTCCAAAAGAGTGTGGCACTTTCAACTACAGAGGTTGAGTATATGGCAGCCGCTGAGGCTAGTAAAGAGCTTGTTTGGTTGAAAACTTTTCTGGGTGAATTAGATAGAAAACAAGCAGAGTATCCGTTGTACTGTGATAATGAAAGTGCTGTAAAACTTGCAAAGAATCCAGTTTATCATGGGAAGACTAAGCACATTCATATGAGGTATCATTTCATAAGGGGGCTAATCAGTGATGGTACTATCCAGTTGAATAACATCAAAGGGGACAGGAATCCAGCTGACATGTTCACTAAAGTTGTCACGTTGGATAAACTGAAGCTCTGTGTAGCTTCAGTTGGCCTTCAGGGTTAATTGCAGATGAAGGCGGCTACGGATCAGGTGGTATGAAGGGTTCTCTTCATAAAGGTTCAAGATTACAGAAGTACAAGACAAGTGCAGTTGCAAATGTTTCACGCATCCAGGTGGAAGCAGGTTGAAGTGTTTGACGCATTGATGTGGAGGACTAGTGAAGATGTTTCGAAGCCCAAGTGGGAGATTGTTGTGTTGTGGGCTCCGATCCATCTTGGGTCGGGCCTTGGAACAGCCTCAAAGCTGCTGCAGAAAGGGGTTAGGGGCAGCCGGCCCTAACCCTAATCTGCCAAAACTTATTTATGTTAAGTTTTATTTGTCTTTTATTATAAATACCCACATATGTACTTGTAATCTTTAAGTCTTGAAAGTAATAAAAAGAAACCCTGGTTCGTAGCCCGTGGACGTAGGTCAATCCTTGACCGAACCACGTTAAATCTCTGTGTTCTTTACTGTTTTGATTATTGTGCTCGTGTGTTGTGTGTTTGCTGATCGCTATTGAACCACTGCTGTCTTTCTTCTACTGCTGCCGCCAACCTGCAATCAGCAAAGCTGCTGATTGCCATTGAATAACCACCAACAGCCACTATTACAGTCGCCGCAAAGGGGCTGTGCAACTGTCGAGAACAAGCTGCTGACCTGTTCTGTTTCGTGAGCTGCTGCTGCTGTTTTCTGCTCTGTTTCTGATCAAAGAACAGCCACGGTTCTGTTTTGGGTATTCTGTTCAGTTTGATTAGTTCACGTTATTGGTTGTTTGGTTAAATTATTTCCGCTGCCTAGTTACGTTTATTACTACTATTATTGCTATCATTATCTCGTCACTCGTTTTAGAAATCAATTAGAAATACCGACAAGTTCTTAAGGCCCGAGCCGTAGTATTGTATTGATTTCGTACCCTATCCGAATCCTCGGGTCAGCCGCGTACACGTAATACCTAACATCCATGTCCTACGAAGTACTCATCATTATCTTCTTCCCCCTCATGGTTACCTTTTGCATTCATGTCACATGTTTCTTCCTCTTACAGTAACTCTTTAATAAGACGCAGAAGTATGTTCCTATTCCTATTTCGCTGCGCAAAAGCAAATACAGTAATGAATGGCTATAGGAAAATAATATGCCCGTTCAAGCCATTAATTCCTTGAGTAATGAGGTCCTTGTTTGGTTCATATTTGAAAAGGCACACCCCCTGATCCACTGCAGCTAAATTATTACCATGGTATTCAAAGAGAATTCAGTTGTTACACGCTTACACTTGATTGCTAGCATTCCTAGAAAACTACGTTCACGGCCTTCAAAAATAGCTAATGATAAGAAAAATGCAATAGTGAGTTTTGATTCAAAAAGAAACCAATTACGACATTTAAATCCTATAAAGCCTACGGGTAAACTGCCTGCACAGATATTGAATGATGAATGCACTCGATGTTCCCAGAAAGATGCCAAGGAGGATTAAAGTAATCAACTAACTACTATGTGTGACAAAAAGATGCATATCATAAGTTTGATAGTGATTTTGTGTTACAATATTAAGAGGCTGATCTAACTAAGTTGGGAAAAAAATGACAGCTGGTGAAAGTAATGAGGCTGGATGCTAAAAGAAAAGAGAGAACAGATACATAGTTTTCAAGTTCCTGAATTTTCTTCTGAAGCTCAGACCTCAACCTATGATTCTCTTCCACCTGAAGAAAGATGCGTAATATGGAAAGTGAGAGTTAGAAACAGAAGTCAGGACAAGAACACCGATGAACTAACAAATCAATATTACATATATATAAAATATTAAGTATATAGTGTTACAAGTATTCTCGTAACAGAACAGCTAAGTTCTTCTTTATCTTGTCATTTCAATTCCTTAGTTGTATAACATGTACTTTTATCTCAGATTCAATTCGCATTCCATCTAAATGATTTTCAAATGCTTGGCAAGCATTACTGGTGACCAACACAATAACTAGGCGTGTATCAGCCATCGATTTGAAAGAAAGTACAAATGCCCCACAGCCCCAATATATCACTTATTTACTTTTAAGTTTAGAAGTGACACATTTGAGCCTGTTACCACTTAAAAACAAGTGTTATTTTGAAGCTTTTAAACATGTAGCATACAAAGAATTGACATATGCATGTACGCTGCTATCCATTGATCAGTATAACCATTAATTAAATGCGTTTTTCTTTCTTTCCTAATTCATTCAAAAAAGGATTCATCCTTACGGTTCTATACCTATTCTGTTTTATTTCCCAGCAAAGGTTTATCCAATAATAAGCCAACCAACAACTCACTTTAATAATTCTCACTACATATTCTTCTTTTTGTACCACTTTGATCAACATAAAAGAAAGAGAATACCATTTTGATAAGACACCTATACACAAGAAGATTTATGTACCACATAATTCATTCACACCTAAATGTCACAGTTCAAGAAACATTCTCTGGCTATCAAATAGCAAACCTATCATGAAACTATATATTTATCGCTTTCATTGCATATTCTTCTCATTCTGCTAATTTACCCAGTGCCAGAAAGAAGAAGCCACTTCTGTAGTGTATTCACACAAAAACTCAGGCAATATCCCAAAATCGTTCATAAACTCTAGCTTCACGTGAAAGTCAGCATAGGAACTAAAGTCACTAAATATAGCCTATATTATATAGAGGAGAAAGTCATTACAATAAGAAATAACCTTTCTACTCTATTTGACCTAAGTTACTAATACAGATAAATCTAAGCAGTGATCAATGCAATTGAGGAAACAAAGATGAAATAACCTGTTGTTTGATGGTGGCTTCAGCAGCTTCAACTGCTTTCATGACCTGAAACAATCCATCACCCTTATTCATGCCATTAACGTTACTTGTGGTATTGCTGTAGCCATTAACACCACCGCCAATACTCAAACTGGATAATTGTTGTGACAAATTGCTTCCTTCATCAAGCCTAACGCCATTTTCCATCTTCAATTTGGTAATTTGAACTGATCCGCAGTAAATAGCAATCAAAATTTCAACTGGTGGTAGACTGAATCAAAATAATAATAATCGATTTGGTAATATGTGCAGTAGGTGTTGGAAGTTGGAAAGTTCGATGAAGATTTGGAGGATGAAGAACATAGAAAGGGGAAGAGAATTGGGGGTTTGGTTTGTGAATCCCTAAATCTGAATGAATTGAAAAGTTAGTGAACAACTCCAATTCCATCCATCCCTATTCCCTATGGATGAATCGCGAAAACAAAACCCATGTTTTAAGGGTACAATTGTCATATAAATTTCTACATTTTTCATTTCTTTTATCGATTTATTTAGTTAGACTTAAAATTTATGTATTTTTTTAAAGGGGACCCCTATTTCGTGACGGGTAGGATTTTTACGTATAATAAGTTTAAATTATTATTAACCTATATATGAAAAAGCCAACTCTATGAACAGTATTCCAAGGGTATATCGGTAATTTTCTTTCTTCTCGACTGTTGTGCTTTCTCGGCCGTTGCGTTGGGCCTTTAATGGTCGTCGTCTTCTTCATTTGGTTTTGCCGTGGACTGTTGTGCTTCCTCAGTTGTTGTGCTAGGCCTTTTAATGGCTGTTACCTTCTTCATTTGATTTTATCGACGCATTTCTCGGGGCGGTGGCCGTCTGCGTTCGCTTGACCAACGCGGTGGAGCTCTGGTAGACCTCCATTTCTCATCTCATGTCTCGGTTCCCTCTGCGCCTGTAAGGTGACCACCTCTCTATCATGTGTCTTCGGTTGAACCGAGGTTTGTCGATGCGATGGTTGATGGCAGTTGGCGTCGGTGATAAAGGGAGATAAAGGATACACACAAATGGCGATGGCGATGGTCGATGGTCGTACGGGACCAACACTGGAGGGATGCCATGCAAAGGGAGATAAAGGCTCTTGAAGAAAACAAAACGTGGACCATAGAAGATCTTCCCAATGGAAAACGAGTCATTGATTCCAAGTGGGTATACAAAACAAAATTTAAGCCAAATGGTGAAGTCGAGAGATACAAGGCAAGACTTGTCGCTAAAGGATACACACAAATGGAAGGTGTTGATTACCACGACACGTTTGCACCGGTAGCAAAGTTGGTAACCGTTCGAAGTCTTATTGCTGTCGCCATCAAAAAGGATTGGAGTATCCATTAACTTGACGTGAATAATGCGTTCTTGCACGGTAACTTACATGAAGAGGTGTATATGCGTATACTACAAGGCTACGACAAAGATGGAGGAACAAAAGTATGCCGCTTAAGGAAATCACTATACGGGTTGAAACAGGCCTCAAGGAATTGGTATCAAAAATTTACATCGGCGCTCTTGCAACTCAATTACAAACAATCCGCTGCGGACCACTCACTTTTCATTTATAAAGAAGGGAAAGTTTTTGTCACCGCCCTCATATATGTGGACGACGTTATTATTACAGGAAACAATGAAGATAAAATCAAAGAGACAAAGAAGTTTTTAAACGAAAAGTTTAGCATCAAAGATCTCGGGCCGCTAAAGTATTTCCTTGGAATAGAAGCAGCACGAACTAAAGACGAGATAGTGTTAAGTCAATGAAAATACACTCTTGATATCCTAGAGGACAGTGGGATGCTAGGATGCTGGCCATGCACCTTCCCCGTGGAACAGAACATGAAACTCGATAAAGGAGATGAAGATGTCCGTATTGATGCTAGTAAGTACCGCAGACTAGTTGGTCGATTACTTTATCTCCAAGCCACTAGACCTGATCTTGCCTACTCGGTGAACGTTCTAAGTCAATTCGTCTCGGACCCTCGACGGAGACACATGGATGCGGCCATGAGAGTCCTTCGATACCTAAAAGCAACACCGGGGCAGGGTATATATTTCCCGAAAGAAGGTGGTACGGACTTGGTGGCATATTGTGATGCGGATTGGATGGGCTGTTCGCTTACACGAAGATCAAGGACGGGATACGTTCTACTGTTAGGGGGAGCTCCTATCTCGTGGAAATCAAAGAAGCAGTCAGTCGTTTCTCGCTCCTCAGCTGAAGCCGAATATCGTGCTATGGCTAACGCTACTAGTGAAATTCTATGGATGCGTTGGTTATTAGAGGGGCTAGAAACAAAACAACATGAGTCTACACCATTCTTCTGTGACAACAAGGCAGCTTGGCATATTGCAACTAATCCAGTCTTCCATGAACGAACGAAGCACGTGGAAATGGATTGCTATTTTGTCAAGGAACGAGTTGAATCACACGAAATCAAGCCTCTCTATGTTGACACGAATGCACAACTAGCTGATCTCCTCACGAAGGCTTTAGGATCCAAACAACTCGAGTTTCTGCTGGTCAAGATGGGCATGCGAAATCTGCACGCTCCACCTTGAGGGGGAGTATTGAGAATGCATTATTTTATGCATATTTCACTCTCCTTGTTTTACTCTCAATCAACGATCCATACATATCTTCAACCAATTATTTTGATTCTCTTTTATTAGTTTCCATGCATTATTAGTTTCCTTTTATTATTCCTTGTATTGCCTATTTATGCTTCTTCTTCTTCGTAAGCATGTATCAGAAAATATACAAAAGTCTTAGTCAAATTCTATAGATATGAGAGTAATATGCACTTGTGCCATTATCATCTCATATTTCAATGTTACCAGGTAGTATACCTTTGGCGAGGCAAGATTATTGTTATTGATCAACAACAACAGTCGTCAAAATTGAAACACCTCCATTTCATTTGCCATGGTTGATGTATATGTCTAACAAGATTGACAAGTCGATACATAGAATTCTTCATAACTAAGATGCCAAAAGAACCGGTCTACATTCTTGAGCAATAGTGAAATCAGGAAGTGCAATAGATTACTGGTCGATAACAAAAACTAGGTGTCAAAGTCTGCATGACATATAAAGTAGTATATGTTATTAAATATCAAAATTTTGTCATTAATATCATATTATTAAATACCAAAGATATCCTTATGGTTGTCTTAAATAAGATAAAATGTAAATTTTTCCTCAAAGAGATGAATTATAAGGCAGTATAGATAATCGTCGGTGTTTCAAGAACCAGATCAGACAGCGAATCAGTCATTCTATCGGTTTACTAGTTTAGTTGTTTAGACTAGTTAAATCGAATAACATAATATAGCAGAATAACTAAAACAATATATGTATACATGATTTATATGAACATAAATATATAAAATATGGATACTATAACACTATATAACTAAAAAATTGAGATTTTACAAGGAAAAAAAAATTGAATTTTAATCCGATCACCAGATTTGGTTCACCGGTCCAACCAACTAACTCATCGGTTCTTAGTCCGACCGGACGGTTCGGTCTGTTTTTGAAAATACCGAGGATGACTAATATGAGAGTAAATGACCACCTTGGTTTTGTTTAAATTACGAGAGCTAAAGCTCGAATCTTGAGTGGTTTTACAAGCTCAAGTTCAGTTTGCCCTCGACTCATTTATTATTTATTAATTAATTAATCTACGTTTATGATTATTTTTATATATTTTTTAAATTGAACTTCTATATATAAAATAATAATTATTATATAGTTATTTTAGCATTGTTTTATACATAATAATAAATATCATTATACATACTTAATATATTAAAGAAAAACTATGAAAGTAATAGACTCATTTAGGCTCGTGTAACATCCGTCACTTTTTGTATTTTGAATTTATCCTTGGCTTATTAATTGAGATACATCATGTGCATACTTAGAACCGCCTTAGACTTGAACTAGACATAATTCTTTATATGTGTTTAGTAACATAATAAGAATGAGTGATGAAACCCGCGCGATGCAGCGGGCCTGTTGAAATCTGTAAGATCTATTTCGATGACTTGAAATTAGTAATCATCCCCCGAAAAAAATCATGTCGAAACATTAAAACAAATATCTCGTGATTAGCTTTGACGACTTGAATATGTGAGCTTCGTGACTTGTATTATTATGTACAACTTGTTATTGAATGAAATTTACATTAAAACTTAAAATAACCACGTCACACAATACATTTTAAATTTTATAAAATATCAAATTTTAAAAACTATAAGAGAAAAAGTAAAAACAAAGAGTTTGTATCAATTGTTTTTTAATTAATTATATGTATTATATAATTGTAAAGTTGATGGGTAAGAAACTAAAAATATAAGTATTTTAAACTTTACAAAATTAATTAGTCAAATTATTCATGGACTATAGGTTATGAAGGCAAACTAAATTGAATGCTATATTAAAAAATACTTTTGAGTGGGCTATAAAAAAGGACTCACGTAAAAAACAAAAATAAAAGAGAAAATGGTAACTCAGCCTGGGATTCGAACCAAATTTGGGCTGGGTGAAAACATAGCCCGCTAACCAGTGTTCTATGACCTCAACAATTGTTTAATTCCTAAAGAGAATGTATGTATTATGACTTGAATATCAAATAAAAAAACAAAGCTACTGTAGCAACCGACATAAGTTTTTAATATATATATATATATATATATATATATATAATGTGTGTTTAGACTATGGAATTTACCATATTATTTGTGCGTTTCATCATTATGACGTACATTAGTGATATGCAATCTAAAATAATGTGAATCTATAATATTATTAGTTAGTTTAGTAATATTATTAATGTTCATAACACACACAAAATAGATTATCATGTTACATGTCACATATGTAAAATAATTTATGTTATAGATTTAATAATAAAAATATTCTAGAAACTTTCTCCATCACCTTTTATTATTACAGCCTAAAGGGGTGTTACAACCTCCTCATCTCCACTCAATTAAACCTAATAATTCATCATCAAGTCTACCACTAATGAACCTAATAGCCTATCCTAATATCTCATTCATTCTATCAAGAATCTGTCTCCCTTTTCTATTGCTTTGGTCGTAGAACACACACATCCACCACATACATACCACTTTGCAAACTGTATTCAAGAATCCTGGTGGTCTTCATCATTTATCAGTTAGCTTTTGTTTGGTGGTAAGAATTGTGAGATTTATTTTGTTCATTTAATTTTTCTACTCATCTAAATGATATGTCATGCACACATATGATAAATCATATGATAATTTATATGTGTATATAGAAATTTTAAAATTTTTATTAGAAACCCTTTTGTGTTTCACATAGATACATCATCATGTTTACATCTAATATTAAGAATCATTGTGTAAATCTATGATCTCGTCTGACATCTATGATCTCTTGTGAAATTTATGATTTAGTGTTAATCTTTTTAAACATCTTTGTATAAAAACCTAATGTTAGATATTAAATAATCGTGTGTGTTATAACTTTTAAAAGAAAGTGACTTAAAAAACTTGTATTTAAGTCACTAATGTTAGTTTTTTAATATTTCATATAACTTTCTTTTAACGTGGGATCCCTCTGTTTTCTCAAAAAGCTTCTCCATAAAAGATAACAATTTTATATTGTTAGGAGGTTCTTTGATTGGGCATATTGAGACCTTAGTGGTTGTAAATGTGTATGGGCCTCATGAAAATGTAGCTAAGAGAGATATATGGCCAAAGCTTAAACGACACAAGGAAGCGATTTCGGGTACGTGGATTTTGATGGGGGATTTCAACACCGTCAAATGTCCAGAAGAGAGACTAAACTCTAATATCAATCATGTGTCTGCTAATGATTTTAATAATTTTATTTCGGAGTTATGTTTACAAGAATATGGGATGGGAGGTAGGCGTTTCACTTTCATGGATAGCAGTAGTGCCAAGTTAAGCAAATTGGATCGTATGCTAGTGTGTTCGGACTTTATGGGCAAATGACCGGCTGCTTCGTTAATAGCTTTGCCGAAGGAATTATCGGATCACTCTCCTGTCCTATTATTATCGAACAGCATTGACTTTGGGCCGTGTCCATTTCGATTTTTTAATTCTTGGCTTATGACCCCTGGTCTTAGGCTGGTGGTGGAAAGGGCGGCCTCCATACCCCTAATGTTAGATATTAAATAATCGTGTGCCTCTTGATAAAATTTCATTTGATATATTAGAAAACTTGACACAAAGTGACTTAAAATATGAAATATTTATAATTATGGACCAAACTTATATTTAATAACAAAGGTTATTGGATTTTATTAATCTTAAATTTCATTTATTTGACGGGATTAATACCAACTCAGGAAATGTTCGCTTACACTCCCAACTTTGAACTTATTTTCCTCCAACGATCCCTTACTAACTAAGAGTTAACATTGGTTAGTTTTTTTGATGAATGGGGCCAAAATTGAACCATTTTTCAACTTCGTCACCGCTCAGCCTCCATCAAGTCTGTTTTTCGGTGTCTAGCCTACAACGTCACCTGAAATCTACCACCAACAAGTCAAGTGGTTCAGATCAAAAGGTGGAGATTGATGGGTTTTAGGGTGCAGAAGTTTCAGATTGACAGACAGATGGTTGATTTCAACTTTCTGGTTAGTGTTTTGACTATATAAACTCTCCGCGTTATCAAAAAACTAATAGTGTTAACTCTTAGTTAGAAGGGATCGTTGAAGAAAAATAAGCTTAAAATTAAGAGTGTTTGTAAACATTTCTTGAGTTGGGATTAATCCCGGCCAATAAATGAAAGTCGGGATTATTAAAATCCAATAGCCCTAATAGCAATTATCAGTATAGATATTTGAGAAGGTTAGTATATATTATACTAGGTTAAAAACCTATGTATTACATGGGTGGAATGAATTTAACATGTTAAAACCATTATTATTTTATAAATGTTTTTATATCTTACATGTCATTAGCTATTCGTGAAATAAAAAAATAATGAATATCTAAAAAATTATAAAAAAATAATAAAAATTAGAAGTTTTAATATTATATTTTAAGATAAGGTATAATATAACTCATATAGTTTAGTATGTTTTAATAAATTATTAGAATGAAAACATTTATAATTGAGTTAAGTTTATTTTTGCTCCCTAAGGTTTGGCAAAACTAATCATTTTCCTTCAAAAGATTGAAAATATCAATTTACATCTAAATGTTTCATAATTTGTTTCAATTTAAGTCCAAAAGTTTCATTATTTTTCAACTTGAATCCAAATTAATAAAACTTTTGGACTAAAACTGAAACAACTTATAAAACTTTTGAAGGTAAATTGATGTTTTTAATATTTTATATGAAAATAATTATTTTTGTCAAACCTTAGAGAGTAAAATTGAAATTAATTTTTTATAATTTAAATATTTGATTGTTTAGTTTACATATCTCCCTACTCTAATAAAAATATATCTAGGAGAGATACATGTCAACACCATATTCTTCCTCACCAATTTTTTCCCACTTCTCTCTTCTATTTAATAATCATATTAATTACTAATAATATTATTTAATTTTTAGATTAAAATATTTTTTTAATAAATTAAGAAATAGATCTTTTTACTAATGTTATTTCTAAGAAAATAATTTTTCATAAAATTAGAAAACTTTTTAGAACATCAAACTTTTTTAAAAATACAAAATATTTTATAATTAATGTTTTTAAAAAGTAAATATTTTATAAACAAAAAATAATTAAAACTAAGAGTTATAATATGAAAGTTTTTAAGTATGACATTTTTTGAAACATTTGTTTTGAAATAAATTTTTTATATTTATTATAAGAAAGATTTTAATCATATCTTATTTTAGAATATCGATTTATAATTAATAAAATTTTATTATATTTAATATTTTTTATTCAACCCGTGTAATACACGGGTTTACTAAAGCTAGTTTATAATAATTCTTATTTAATAGGAGAGAGAGACGTGAAATATAATTTTAGTGTTAACTAAAAGTTGTCAAGTGTCAATCTTAAATCTTATTTTATTATAATAGATAGATAAGACTAATACTTTCAATTAAACTAAAAAGTATCAACAATTTTGTATGTTTAGAATTAAAGACATACTAGGGTTAGTCTTTATTTGGGTTATGTTATTGTACCACTCGAGTGGGACTATTACCAAGTCATTGTATGTGTTCTGGACTATTTGAGACTTGTCATACTTGTTCCTCACTAACATGTGAGTTTCATGGCCCATTTTCTATTTTTTAAGAAATAGGCATGCTCAATTGTATTTGTCAAGTTATGTTGTGTATTTGAGACTTTATATGTTCTTATTTATGCACTAGCATTATCCTGTATAGATTACATGAGTGTCTTGTCTTTGTTACTATTTTTAAGTTCCCTTGTTTTACATAATCAGTTATCTCTAAGTTGTAGTCGATGGATAGTTATTAAGTAGTAATGTTTGGGTTGACAACCCCACTTATGTTGTGTATTTGGTTTCTATTTTGTGGCATCTGAGAAATTTCTATCCGTCTTTTACAAGAGTAAGTTAACTTTTGAGACGAAATTTATTCCAACAAGAGGATGATGTGACACCAGACATTTTAAGATCACTTTCCGATCAATACGAATATTGTTTTCTGATCATACGTTCATGCATTTAATGTTGTTCACTTAAATGCGAGGATCGCACATGCGTCTGTCCTCGAACGTTGGTGATTTGTCAAAATACTTTTCAAACAATTATAATTGGTATCGAATTATGTGTTATATGATTATGTGGCTAAATGTGTAGCTTGGTAGTGAAAATTTGGAATTTTCTAACATTTACGCGTTTTCGCGCATTTCTGGCTTTTAACGCTTAATTATTATAAAAATGAATTTGAACTAGAAAAATTGATTTTATTTTATGTTATTAATGTTTGTTTGATATTATTGGAGCATTTGGTGGTTTCGGTGTAAAAAAAGTTAAATCGCGTAGCGATAAAACAATTTTATAAAATGAACGGGGGGGGGGGGGGGTTTCTTGTAAAAAAAAGATTAAAACCTAAACCCCACCCCTTTACCCTAATTCGGCCACCCCATCTCCCCACCCCTTCTCTATTTTCGAAACACACACACTCAAGAACACACACTGATTTCTCTTGCAATTGATTACGATTTTTGATTGTTCTTACATCAAAAACTTGTTAGCTTGCATCTATACATCATTACAAGTAAGTTTTATGTTAGATTTCATATCCTTTGATTATCATGATGAACATGAACCCTAGATATCCAAACTCGAATCAAAACATGAAATTGATTGAAATTGATGATTGATTATGTGTTAGTATTTAATATAATGATGTTTGTATGGATTGGTTTTATGGAAATGTGTTGTTTTTTTAAAATTGTATGAATTAGGTGAAATTGGATTGAATGGATGGTTTTAGGATGTTAGTTGATGCTATTGGGTGAAAATTTATGTTTTGAGATTTTGATTTCGGCTTGGTTTTTGGGTGCTTTCAATTAAAGGAAACTTTTTGGGTAATTTGGCTTATATATGATGGTTTATGCATGTTTGATAAGATGTGATAATTGTGATACGATGTTTACAGCATAAGAGTGGATTGGGAATAATCGAATTGTGAAAAACGTTTCGTATGATCATGCTTGCTATTTATGGAAACTTTTATGATATGATTTGATTAATGTTGTATATGATGTGTGTATAACATGATATGATGATGCGATTGATGTTTGTTGTGATATGGTTTAGAATCTTGAAATGGATTACACATGTGTAACGATGTCGTACTTTCCAAAAATAGATTTCCGCCATGAAACTTTACATGAATCATTATTTGAGTTATTTGGGCATGACTAAACATGTTTCCACTTATTTGAGTCACCAACGGGTTGTTGGGTCAGTCTGGTCAACTTTGGTAAAGAAAAGTCAACTTGGTTAAACATGTCAAACATTTCTCGAACACAATAAAAGTTATGTTGTTTGGATACAACGGGGTTCATCTTGACCATTATGTACACATACTCATGGACCTACATTTGTTAGGTAACAATTAGCATTTGGCTTTTACACTTCATGTTTTTTCTACACATCTAAGGTGAGTATTCACGACCCCACTTTTACTTACTTTTCTTTTTGGGGGAGAAGCATGCAAACTACTTTTATTTATTTGGTTTTAGTATTATTGGTATATCGCTTGTTGCTACAGCGCAAACATTATCACACAAGTTCTTACACACTAAAACCGTTAATAACGAGCTAGCGAGGTAATTTTAAGTAGTACTACTGCGTTTGTCAAACCCCACCCGCGTTAGTCGCGCTAACTCGACTAGAGGTTGAATGGGTGTTTAATTGACTTAGACACTTGCCATTGTTCTGTGATAAGACATGGCAGAAGGCATAACAACTCACAAACATTCTGCTTCGCTTCGAAAAGCTACGTAACTCGATATATAGGCTAGCTACCTATGGTATACCTTTGTTTACTTTTACCTTGCAAACGGTCAAACATATATATTGATTTACACCTTTGAACTCACCAACCTTGTGTTGACACATTTTAGCATGTCTTCTCAGATTGCAGGCACGTTTAAGGCTATGGTTGCATATCTGAGACTCATGCATCATCCGTATCATTTGAAAACAAGTTCATTTACATTTACTATTTTTCTTTGGGCGCCTTGTTTTGCGCATTAATTATTCATGGTTTTACAAACGTTTATACTTCCGCATTGATTACATTAAAACATGTGTTTTACTCTAATTTAAAATCAAATGCTTATTTTAAAATGCATATAGTGTCGTTTGATATGACCGTGTCTGAGATCCTGGTTTGTCACACGCCTCACGGTAGAACCCCGCCGGTGGATTTTGAGGGTGTGACATGTTTGAATTAATATGTTCCAAGGTCTAACTAATGTCATGCTAGAGACATTAGCCGGGGCATAGACATAATCGATTGACTTTGACTTATGACATGATTTATTGCAGCGTATCTTATTTAATCTCTTAAACATGCAAGCTCGCCAACTTTTTAGTTGACTTCTTCCAAAATGTTTTTTAGGTGATAACAATTGAGACTATATGGAGTTGGCTTAATAAGATGTTGGATATGAAGATTTTGTTTTTGATATTTCATGTGCCTTGCCTATATCCTTATGATTAATCTAGTGACAATTATGCCTTCGTGTTTTGAGTACCTTTTTGATATGTCCCATTACGTTACTTCATGACCATAATAACATGTGGTAACAGATGATGAGTCAAACCTAGAGGACATCTCTAGCCTTGCACATACATACACATCTTTAAGAGATGAGTAGTGAGTGACATGGGAGACAAGCACACCGGCTCAGTAGTAGCCAACTCTAGTACCACCTGTACGACTAACAATTCCATGATGTTGAGTCATAACCCTGAAGACTAACCGTTTACCCAAGCATGCAATCATAAGAGTGACAGAGCAAAAGTTACAGCCACCCACACGGGAGGTTGGAGAACCATCTTCAAGGAAGAGAGTTCTAGTTCTAAGAGCTAAAGATCATAATCATACACCGAGTATCAGAGTTGGAGACATGACTATGAGAGATACCATGATAGACTGGCCTCCCATCTTGTTGGCCTAAAGGATTACATGTGTTACCATTAGGATTTGACTACAGGCTTATCGAGACATAAGTTAGGTTTGTACTTTAAATTTAGAGGACCATACACACAGTATCGATCTTTTGCTCTTTAAACTTGGAAGTTTTGATGTGATCATTGAGATGGACCGATTATCTAAACACGAAGTTGAAATTATGTGTTGTGAGAAAAATATCTGAATTCTGCTGTCGAATAATGAAGTGTTAACCATCCATTAAAAGAGACACGGGAAGAATTTATTTAGGATTATTTCAAAGTCTTTCTCAAAGAAGTAATTTTATGTTGTCAAAATTGTTCGGATTCTGCTATCAAATAATGTAGTGCTTGTAGAAGTAGTTTTATGCGTTTCTGCCCATACTATGGAAAACAAAGCAAAAAATAGAGACATTCAAGACCTTTTAATTTTTAAGTATTATCTCAAGGTCTTTCTCAAAGATCTATTAAGACTAGAAAACTCAAAGTTTAGATTGAGCTAGTTCCAAGGGTAGCATGTGTCTCTTAGGCACCATATCAATTGTCTCCGTTAGAGATGCAAGAATTATCAAGCCATTTACAAGAACTCCTAGACAAAGGTTTCATAAGACCAACATTCTCACTACGGGGAGCACCAATCTTATTCATGAAGAAAAAGAATGAATCGTGCACATACTATAGGGAAGTGAACAAATTGATGGTTAAGAATCAGTATCCACTTACTAGGATTGATGATTTGTTTGACCTTTTGCAAGGATCAACATATTTCTCAATGATCGGTGTACCATTGAACTATTATCAATTAAGGGTTCAAGAAGGTGTATACCAAATATAGCTTTTAGAACTCGGTAAGTTCACTATGAGTTCTTAGTCATGTTGTTTGAGCTAATTAATTATCCTATAATGTTCATGGGTTTAACGAACAGGCTACAAACCCTACTTGGATAAATTCATGATAGTATTTTCTATGATATTTTAATCTACTCACTAAGGCTCCTATAATGTTCATGGGTCTAATTAAAACTTGGTTTTTGTGTTATTTGTTAACTGTCGAGATAATGGTAGTGGTGTTAATGATAGCAGTGATGAAGATGACCATGATAATCCTTTTTTAGGTAGTGATAATTGGTTTTTGGTGATTATGGTCTTGTAAATGCTAATAGTGATAATGATCATGATGTGGAGATTCAAGTCCGATGGTGATAGTTGTTATGAGTGGAAATCCCTCAAGTATTCCACACTTAATTTGGAAGATCAAAATATCCGACAGGTTCGTATCCCAAACTATATTTCAAATTACACTTAAATTTTGTTTATTGTGCATGTGATTGTTACAGGAAACATGTGAATGACGGAGTCAATGCGTAAGACTCGGAAGGGAAGTGTAGGAGTGAACGTTGCACATTGGAGAATGAGTCCACAATGGTCATGAAGGTTGTATGCTGAGAGTCACAAGAATATCGGGATATCGCCGATAATATCGGAGAACTTGTTATTTTATTTTACTATAAAATGAGGCTTATGATCGAATTAGACACAATCACTAGCACTTTGTTCACTGTTATCGGCTTATATACACACTCACACCCGAAAACAACACTTGTGACATTTAGTATTCTATCGGATTCGGCTCTGGAGTTGTACTAAATTTTTAATTATCAATAAAATCAACAAGGAATTAGATGATTGTATTTCGTAGGGGTGCTCAAAAAATCCGATATCCGAAAATATCTGAAATCTGATCCGTATCTAAATCCAAATAAACCGATCCGAATCCTTATTCGGATCGGATCTCATACAAATCCGAGTACCTTATTCGAATTTCGGATTAGATTTTGGATATCATAATTTTTTTTAATTCGGATTGTTAGGATTAGTCGGATATCCGATTAATCCAAATAAGAATTCAACTATCTTTCTAGCGCAATACTTATTACCCAACTATCTATTATATTTTCAACTCAATATTCAAGAATATTAACACATTTCAGTCCTCTAATCCTAAACAATTATACAATAATCGATTGGTGTTCGAAATTAGAGATTATAATTTTCTGGTTTTTTATAATTACTCATTATATTTCAATTTTGATTTAAGTCAAATTTGTATTTTCAGGTTTTATATATTTTCTTATGATTTTAAACTTATTAAATGTTAAGAATAAAAAATTAGCCAAAAAAATATTAGGAAAAAAAAAAGAAAATTTGTTATTTAGTTTATTCGAGTTATTCAGATATATCCGAATCTGATCCAAATTGAATTCGGATAGATTCGGATTGGATAGAGATATCCTTATTCAGATCGGATTGGATTTCGGGTAGGGTCATGAAGTTTTCAAATCCGAATAATACGTTATTCGATCCGATGAACACCCCTAGTATTTTGTATTTCATTATGCCATCATATTTCCTTAATTCTTTTTTTTTTGTCTTCTTTAGCATCTTGTCAAACAGATTAATAAATATGAACACAACCTTGACATGGTGTAAGGTATATGAAAGAGGCTGATGCACCCAAAACAGTCAAGGTGCTTCCTGCATGCATGCACCTTGTGCATGGTAGAAGTTACTTCGGAAGTTTTACACACTACAAAGAAATCTCTCTAAGTGTAAAATCTTCCGAAGCCAAAGACCAAATCTTCCGAAGACAGAGAAGACATGCTTTCTCTAATCAACTTTTTCAGAAAAGCTGACCAACTTTCTGCTGCATAGACTCACCAACTTACACAAGTTGGTGAAAAGATCCATGCTTTAGGAAGCTGTAGATTATGGTCTTGAGTCTGTAACTTTCTACTTTATATACTTTTATCCTTTTTGTATTACATTAGGATGTGAGCTATGGCATGTCATAGTCACTAGTCAAAAGGCAATCTGCCTTTTGACTTTACATTGATCTTGTTTTCTAGATTAGTGGTTCCAGTTGGCCTTCAAAGTATAGCCGGCTGTAGGATGTAGTATAAAGTATCTCAGGTCCTTGTATTTTATTTCCATGCTTTTGTAACACTTGTAAAAAGAACTTGAGAGCAATATACTTTATTCTTGAAAACCATTCTGTTTGCTATTCTTAGTTCTGTCTCACTTTGCTTTGCTTGTGTTTCTAAGTATCAATCTAAAGGTTCCAGTTCTCTATTTGATCTGTTAAGTGTTCTAAGTCTCTCCTCATTG
Organism: Flaveria robusta; assembly: GCA_025506415.1. Lineage (NCBI taxonomy): Eukaryota > Viridiplantae > Streptophyta > Magnoliopsida > Asterales > Asteraceae > Flaveria > Flaveria robusta. The sequence continues at coordinate 20,935,927 of CM046466.1, forward strand.
TAAAACTGATTGCATTGAACTCCTTCACGGGTCCTGCACATGGTTACCCATTTATTTACACTCTTGACCTTAATTACATTTCAATAGGTATTTTTTTTGTAGGAAAGCTTTTATTGATTAGAAGATAGGGTTTAGGGTTAGGTTGTGATTGTTGAATGGCAAAGTTATAACATTTAGTTTACGCTTCTAAATTGTAACTTGATTTTAATTGTATCACATCAGTTTCTACTACTCTACTAGTATCACTATTTTGACGAACATAGACCATATCTCACAACATGTTGAGAAAATAATATATGTAATTGCACATATGCAAAATAAAGCAATGACTTGTGTATAGAGTTTTTGTTCATGACTTTTGATCTGCGTTGCTATTTTGGTTCTTATGTGTTCTGTAAAAATATACATTCAACATTAAGATACTATATGTATAAATAAAGGTGTATATCATGTTATGATATGTGCTAGAGTTTACTTTGTAAATAAATAGAAACATAAACCTTTAACTACATTTTGTCCATTTATCATGTTATATTACTTGCGAATGTGATTATTATTTTTTTTCATTTTGCAGCTTTATAACTTTATTGCTAAGAAAAAGTGCGATTGCTTTCCAATTTGAGTTATGAAATTTGGAATTATTTCTTCATTGATGGTATGCCATTTTTTTTCATCTATTTGTTTATTTGATACTCGAATGTTATAAATATTTTAGTGTGCGCTACTTTAAATTACAAAAAATATTTTGACACTATTGCTTATATTTTAATTAAGATGGTGTTCTAACTTTTGATATGAATCCCATAAAGAAATCTAAAATAAACTCTAGAAAGAAAAATTGGTTTTTGATTGGAGCCTTGCACCAAGACAGTTTTACCTCGTTCTCATGCATTGCGCATCAATTGCTACTCTAATCGGTAAGTTCTACATATTTAAGTCATCTTTTAGTTAGGATTTTATTAATTTTTCTTTATTATAACCCTCTTAAGTGGAGATACTTGGAAGAGATTTGTATGTGTGTACGTGGAATCAACATAATAACACTCAACATTGTCGTCATAATCCGAGACTGGATATTTAAATTCCTTTTGATGATCTTTAAGAATTAATGAACTATTTATTATGTATTTAAATGATTTGGATATTGTTATAAAACTTAAAACTGATGTGTTACTTTGGTTGAATATTTTAAGAATGAAATAATAGTGTGATTGACTTGCTTTTAGCTATTGAATGAACATGCTGATTTTTCATACTGTTTTTTAGACTCAAATAAATATATTGGTGCTTGAAAAAATTATTATATGAGATTAATTTTTTGTTTCAAATAAAACATATTTGGTACTAAATTGACATGGCATCTACTTTTATTTTTAGTCCCTAAAAGAAATGTATCTAGAACTGAAGTATTGTGATATCAAGGACTAATTCTTAATGTCTACAACATCTTATGAGAGACTATTTTTTTTTTGAAACCTGAATCCAATTAAACGTATCTAGGAGAAAATATATAAGGTTTAAAGTATTGATTTATGCGTGTATATGAGACTAAATGTTAGTTTCTGTTAGCGGCATACAATCGAGACTAAAATTAAGTTACCAATGAGAGTATTTAGGACTAGATATTTAAGATTGACTTGGGACTAGCAAAATATGTCCCTAATAGCCATTAGAGACTTGGAAGTATTTGAGACTAATTTTTTAGTCCTAAATGTCCTTCTTATTTGTTGTGCCATTAATTTTTTAGTCCTAAATGTCCTTCTTATTTGTTGTGCCATTGAGGAGCTTGATAATCTTGATTTGTCCGCCATTGATGAAGAAGAAGGAATAATTGCAAAAGGTTCAACAGAAAAGAAGAGAGGGAGAGAATTACCTTTGACAGTCTTCGGATATAACTAACTAATGGTATTATGTTCACCTTGGTATTCAGGAAATTTCTTCATATTGCCGTCTTTAAATCATCATGAGACTTTGAAAAAATGAGACCGTTACAGAACAAGGCATTTCTAACTTATCTCATTTTTTACGGACAATTGTTATGAGTGAAAATCCTAACCAGTATTTCAGACTTAATTTGGAATATTAGAATATCCGAGAGGTTACGTATCCCGAACTATATTTAGAATTATTACTTCAGTTTTGTTTCTTGTGCATGTGATTGTTATAGGAAACATGTTAATGACTGAGTTATTATGTTAGAATCGGACGGGAAGAGCAAGAATGAACGTTGCACTTGGGACTACGAGTCCACAACAGTCATGGAGGCTATACGCTAAGAATCCTAAGAATATTTGGATGTCACCGGGAATATTGAAGTTGTTATTTTGTTTTACAATAAAATAAGGCCTATCTGACCGAATTAAGCACAATCAGTAGCATTTTGTTCACTGCTATTGGCTTATATACTCACTTACACTCGAAAACAATACCTTTAATACTTAGTATTTAGTCGGACACGGCTCTCTAGTTGTATTCAGTTTTTCATTATCAATAAAATCAACAAGGCAGTGGACGATTGTATGCTCCAGAGGTTTTTTTTAACAACAATCTAACAAGATCAAGAGTTTTCCGCGTATGTCATTGTATTCTTTATTGCTTTATCATTTTATTTCATTAATATCTTGACTCCTATTTCTTCATTTTATACTTATTCTGCTTAATATTCTTAAGAGCACACTACCTCACTTTACTAATTTGATCACTTAATTACTTTTGTAATTTTTGACCAAAACAATAATGATGGGTGATGATGATCGTGATGGTAATGATAAAGATACTGAAAAAAAATAGAAATACAATTTTTTTTTATAATTGTACGTTATCAAATTACTTTTGTTGATTAATAATGGAACTTGTCATTTACATTGTCTATAACTTATCGTTGTAACTTAACTCTATGTAATTTGGCATATTTGAATCTAGAGATTGAATAGACTTGAATCTACCAACACACAAAACTCACTGTATTATATGGGCACTTGTAGAGAATATGTAGAACATTTAAACACATACACACATATTCATACTTGTAAATGTTTGATAGATTTGGGTATGATAGTAATTTGTCAACGGACACCATCACACGACACCCTTATTACATGTCATAACTACTATTTAGGAGGGTAATATAACTACTTTTCTAACACACTTAAGACATGTTATAATTTCATGGGTTTATTTGTTTCATTCAAGTTTAATACAAATTAAACATATGTAATAATACTAAGACTTTTATTTTTTTATGTCAAGATTATCAGTCCAACAATCACACCCCTAAAGTTGACATATATACATCATTTTCTTTAGAATTTCACCGAACCACATCAAAGTGGCCAATCACGAACAATGTGTTTCTTCATAGTTCTCTTGTGTAATTCATCTTCTAGTTTCTCTTCATGGTTCCTCTTGTTCCTACTGCTTTATCCTTCTTTAAAAGTTATCCTCTTGCTTTCCTTTCCATCTTTTAATGCTCTCATCATTTGATTTAAATCAAATGGATCGAATATAATGAAATCATTATTGAATAATTGTGCTGGAATCACACCAATAAGTAATTAGAACAAGAAATATGAAGAACAAAAGATCAATACTCATATTACTTGTTATTTCATATATTAGATTGCTTATTACAAAATAGGAAATGGACATTAGGGTTACATCATTGAATTCATACATTAGAGAATTTTACAAGTCAATTCAATACAAAGTACCCATCCATAGCTATATTTGCTTATTCATCCATTTATGATTTGGTAGATTTGAATGTGATATGTCTTAATGTAAATGATCACATTTGGATGACTCTTCCTACATAAACATTTGATTATGTTCATCTGCATCTCAACAGTCGCATCTATATTAGACTGTTGTGCACCTATATCTATTTTGTTCTCCGGTAGCTAACTTACATTAGACAAAACCTTAAGCGGAGCATATATCTTCCATATGTGGATTAACTCATCTGCATGTGTTATGAGTTGTACAAAATTCATAAACGCATATGGTCATCCATATGTGGGGTATGGTACCCGTATGTAATGTGCCTCAACAATATATCATGAATAGTATCAAACAATCAAATCTCAAACATGCTATCACATATGACTTGACTTGTGATTATTCCAAACAGAACAACATACCACCCACCTTAATAATGGCAAGCATGATCCTTTCAAGGTCTAACAATACTTCACCTAAGGATTATGCCGGCTAGTATGATCAGTCTAGGCTTCGTGATGGTTGTAGTGAAGATTATGTTGGAACTATGGAAGTATTAGGCATTAGAATAGGCTGTATAAGAGTCTTTACTATCTTTACAAACATTTCAGATCATGGATTATCATCTTGCTATTTTGTTTTAGAGTAGATACTAATATTTTCCTCATATCAATAGGATCCCTTTCCTTAATAGTTGGTTGACCTGGTATATGAATCAGTATAAAACTAGATGATTCAACTTCTAGCGTGCTAATGTTCTCAATGACATTTGGGATAATTCCTTGTTGAGCTTCTTGTCTTTTAGTTCTTAATTCTTTTATTTGTAAGTATTAAAAGGTTGATATATTTGAGGAAATAGTAAAGATCATCTTCTACCAGCTTGTCCTTCATATGTTAGAAGGTTCTACTGAAGAGAAATTGGATATAAGACTTTTCCAATTACCTTAGTTCAAAAGCACTAATCAACCTTATTGTTGGCCTTTCCAATCCTTATTACTTACTTACTATGATAATTTCATAGTTTGTTTCATCATAATAAGCATGTGAACTGGATAATCATTATAATTACCATAAAAATACTTCTTTTTAGGCATGAACTCAACTTTCTTCTTTTACTATGGAAGAATGATATCCATAGTAGATAACTCTTCATCTTCTTGAGCTTGGGCTCTAGGTTAGCATACAACTCATCTTACATTGTGTAGAAATCTTTCAAAGCTTGTGTGTTGCTATTTCTCTTATAGTACTACAAGTCTTGTCAAAAGTATATCCCTTTGACAAACATATATGATTGATTAGATCTAGCTTAGAAAATTCTTTCTAATCATGCTTATGGAGGTTATTCATTATGTCATTGTAAAAGATATAAAAAAGAACCAGTTTAGAGATTCTCTTGATTAGAAAGGTCTCCCATTGCTCATCATACTTCCAAGCAATGATCTTCACATCAAGTTTGCATTTTGGAGGCATTACACTACCAATCATCCTTTTCATTGTCTCCACTTCTTCAACTACTGGTTTAACTTTAGAGAAATTAAGAACCATTTAGGATGTTTCTCCAATAACTTTGCATATCTTTCTTCCTTAGTTTTTGTGGTTCTGATTGATGCACTTGTGATGGTTGGTAAGAATGGCTTAGCTTTAATAGCAGTTTCTTTTAACCTTCTTCTTCTCAAGCTTAATTTGCTTCAACATTACTACTTTAAGAGAATTAGTCTTCATTAGGCCAAGTCTTATATTTACAAATCCTCTTTCAAAGATATAGTCCTTCATCTCCCTGTCAATCAAGTTATAAGGATCATGAAATGGTCCATTGTATACAACCATAGTCATATTGGGCTCTTCTTCTGTAGGCTCATCTTTTCTTTGCCTCTTTCCTTATTTATCATGGTCTCCACCTTCACCATTACTATTACTACAATCTTTTCCATATTTCTCTTCCTTACCTCTCTTATTATTAAACTATTTCTCCCTACCTTAACCTTCATCATTATATGATTCATATTGTTTCTAATCAGATCAAAATTAAGCATAAGAGCAGCTTTAAGCTTTTTTTTTTTGAGTTGGTAGATCTGTTCTTCTTGATCAACAATCCAAAAAGTTTGAAGTAAATTTTGATACTCAAGATCATTGCCTTGTTTAGTGAGTTCAACAATCCTTTGATCTTTCTTTTTTATTACTTCAAATGAGTATCCATAGCTTCATGTTATGATTTGAATTCACTTATTTAGTTATTGATAGTATTGCCAGGAATATCAATAACCCTTTTTTTTTCTATTTTAACTTTTTCCTCTTTTCTATAATTAGAGAGGCTTGTTTTTTTATTTATTTTTTCACGCCTTTCAATTTTTTACTTTCAAATCAGAAACATCCTTAATTTTTTTTTCTGATTAGGGTGCAGAATCGAGTTTAGTAATTATGGGTTGTAGTTGCTTGAGATGACTTAGTTTCATCAAAAGGTTAGTATTTTGATGATTGTTGTTTTGGAAGAGCTTTTTTTTAGATGAAGTTTCCTTATCAAGAGATAATTTGGAACCTTCTTCAGATTTAGAGCTTGTTGATCAGCAACATAGAAAGGATGATTCTCTAAGCTCTGTTGTTACACATGAGATTGTTGATGGTGGAACAGACTGCAAAGATCACCACCAAATTCAGTAGGTGATGATAGTTTATGCTCCACATAAACCTGAGTCATAATGGAATCACTACTTGTAGCAGCAGCTTCTCTCTAGTAACACCCTGAAATTTCGAGAAAATCACTAAAAATATGAAGTTCCTGCATAAAAGGAAGTCAAGGGATCCAATATTCCAAAAATAGAAGTTTAAAACCCTAAAACCTTGCTATAAAGGAAAAGGTGCCCCTAGCCGCTACTTTCAAGTGAAAACCTCCTTAAGGAGCATCGAGAGAGGGAGAGAGAGAGAGAGAGAGACGAGAACTAGTGAGAGAAAGCAAGGAAAAGTGGCGATTAAGGTATGTAATTCGACTTGTTTGATTTGTATATGCATTAAGGAATGATAGTTATGATAATTGTGCATGAATATGTAGATTTTGAATTAAAAATCTCTCGAGAAAGGGTGTTTTAGTGCAATCTTCAATGAGATGAGTTTCTAGCCCCATTTGTTTTACAAGATTTTATAAGTTTTAGGGCTAATATGCATAGAATTATATTTGTCTATGTGTCTTATGATGGTTCTGATTGAAATGATCACATTATGGATGAAGTAGTTGTAAAAAAGCCAATGAATATGCTGAAATGAGATGTTTTCACGTGTTAGTAATAAAGAAATGTTTTTGCCCCTAGATATTCTTGCACGATTAGATGACTTCATGAGCTCTTGTTTAATTAGATGTTTTCTCTTGATGTAAGTGCACTTGAATTTTCTCGCGTACATAGATGTTCTCGCATAGCCATAGTTTTCGCATGTACCTAGTTTTCGTAGAGCCTTAGTGTTTTCACATGATAACAATTTGGGTTGAGGAAGTTATTGCTTGCCTAAGTGTTGAGTGATGTGTTTTCATATATGATTTGAACTGTTCTCATAATGTGAAGTATTTCTAATGAACATTACTTGGTATGATTATTTACTATTATAATGTCACACCCCTGTCCCATGCGCGACTGAATTATATCCGAATGACGGAGTGAAATAGTTCAAAACTTATTATTTCAATAATACCAACCTTTATACATAATTTTGGTTACATTTAAACTATTTACATTAGGCTAGTCAATATCAAGAGAACTAGCTTTAGCGTCAAAACCAACCTTCTCAACCCTACATCCCTGGCACCTAAAATGTGCCAAAACATTTTTATGGCTCAACATTATGCTGATGTGTTCATAAAAAACATCTTCGAAAACCTCTTTCAAAATACTTCCACTAGAATAAACAAATAAATAAGGAAACAACTAATACACTAAACTCAACTCCCATTGCACATGTCTGTACGAGGGCAATGTGTATATATATATATATATATCACTTTAAAATTTGTGTCGACCATCTTTCTAACAAGTATTACCCAATATTTATCACACAAATGCCAACCAACGTTCAAAAACTATAGTTTAAGAACGTACTTCTAGTTTTGATAGTTTTAGATACTTTCCAGCCCAAAAAAAGTAAAATAGTTTAAAACAGGGCTGAAGAATTGAACTCACAGTTCAAAAAAGTTGTTTAAAACAGGATTGAGGGAATATCATTCATCTCAACCAACAGCTAAGCAATCTCACAATCCAGTCAAACTCAAAACACAACTTCTCTAACACAAGTACCTAATTTCCAGGCATTATAGTGTTAATCATAAAAGGTCTTCATTACATAATCTTAACTTGACTCATATCTTGTGTTTAGTTGTACACCTCGGTTAAATGGTCAACTTGCATAACCTATGGGTATATTTATGATAACTATTACGAAAAATAACCCTGTTCCCAACGGTTATTTGCATTACATGGGTATTATAATCCTTTATCTCACACCGATGGTTTTTCCCGCTTGCTGTGGGTGTTTACCCTATAACTATACCCTAGGCACATACTATGTGCCCTGCGGGTACCCTACCCACATACCGTCAGGTTCTCGACTTGACTTTCTGCTTATCTTACGATAGACAGAAAGAAAATTTATCTTAACATCCATCGTTCTTTTGTGAGGCAGATTTCCACACATGCGAAAGAAAACTACAAGCATTTAACATTCAAAGGAGCATTAAAACACCGAATACCATGTGTCATAAGCACGATACCAGAAATAACTAAATTTCTCTCTCTAGAAAGTTAAAGAGAGAAAGATAAAGAGGCAAAGGTTTAATCCTTGTGATTGACCATGAACATATGAGGATCTTTGTTGCTGGACCTTGGGACTATGGCCACGTATACACAAAGGAATGATATATTTATAGGCCCTAGCACAAATTCCTACTTCATTCCTTATGTTGTGTGGTCTAGCATATAATACTAATTCATTATAGTGAAAGATAACAACAAAAGAAGTGATGATGAAAGTTAAAAAATGAAATGAATAGGTTAATATGTATGTATTAATGTGTATTCACATATCATAAGGTAAATTTTAAAGGTATATTTTACTATAAAACTTTGACTCACTCAGTATTGCTGACTTCGTATGCAAATCAGTTGGCAGGTAATGCTGATGGTGGAGTAGATGTAGACATGGACACGATGGGTACTAGGAGAGTTTAGGTCTGGCATCCAAAGTTTTGAAACAATGATCATTTTATTATAGGTTTTGATGTTTAAATACACTTTAATGTTTCTTTATGACAAGTTTTATTAAATGTTAAATATAATTTCCTTTGCAAAGTTATGTTTATAAATATTTTATGCTATGGATAACCAACTGTGAGGATTCCTAAAAATGGGGCTTTACATTTCTATACTTGTTCTTTTTCTTGAACAGCTTAAATTGTTGGTTCCTCAATTAGTTCTTCATGAATCGCACATCGAGGCCTTATGCATAGTATCCTCCACTACAACTGCTTCAAGTTGTACATGTGATTCCATTGGCGGCCACTCTTGTTGTTGAACCATGAAGGGTAATAAGAATGCACCAGAGTACATTTTCCTTAGGTTTATGCTCTTTTAAAAGATATAAAGGTTTATAAGGTGATGAGTTAAACCCATGATTGGACCTTTGTCAAGAAGATTTAGGAATGCTTCATTAATAAAGCAGTGAAAAAAATATTGGGTACATCAAAAATATGTTTTTTTCTTCCTTCTCCTACATTTGACATCATACCATTGAATATATATAGGCTGAGAAGTTATACCTTCTTCTGGTACACATGGCAACAATAGCAATTGATATGGTTAGTGGAATATTATCCTATCCAGTCTTCCTCTTTTACAAAATCACCATGTAATATCATCCTATTGGAAGCAATGGATCAAGACTCTCCATGGAATATCAACAAGCCCTTTCTTCAACCGTCTACCTTCAAAGTCACCTTTAGATCTATGTTTACATAAGTATTAAGAATAGTACCCTCATCAAGTTAAGTAGGCTGATTGGCATCATCACCAAGCACAAACATCTTCTCACACTTGTCTTAGAAGTAATAAGTTGCTGATCGAGTATTCAAGTTTATGTTACCATTCAATCTTGCTTCGCCTTCAACTAGAGTAATACAACAATGTTCCAAAAGCTCCATATGAAGTTTTCAAATATTACAGGTCTCACAGTAAGTGACTGTACTATTTTGGTCATGTCATTGAGACCAAATCTCTCTTGACAATCGAGATTTAGAATAAAACTCAAATGATGTTTGTCTACCTATCTTACTATCCCATGGTTATCTGCATATACATATTAGTGTATGGAAAACTTTGCATGAACATAATATCAATTTGAAATTTTATAATAATATAAACATTTTACTTGTATATGATTTGTTATAATTTTTGTGTCAAAAGTGTTATGTTAGTTGTTCATGTTTTAATTAGTTTGACTTTTCAACATTCAAAATCAGTATTTCAACACTCAATAGCCTAGTATTCATTAATTATTCATCAAAATCATCTAATGTTTTTATTTTGATCTTGAAATGATTCATCTTTATTTTTAAAACGTTATAAACCTTTGTTCATTTAATCAACTAAACACTTAATTCTTCTTTTAACATTTTATCAAAAACCCTTGTTCTCCGGCAACAATTAATATGATTCCACATTTGAATGGTTTTTTGTTTGTTTTGACGCAAATGATTGATTTATTTGTTATTCATCATTATTATGTTGGTTTTGTCTTGTTGTAAGTTTTAAAACCTAAAATTTCAACTAGGCTTTGAATAATTTTCCATGTTCAAAGTTAGTTTATTTAAACATTTCAATCGGAGATCATTTTGATTGATTTTGGATGATAAAACATGTATTCACCCGTTAATCCATTTGTCTTGTGCTAAAACTCATTACAGATGGATGATAATTGGTTAGAATTAAATAGATGATAATATTAATTTCAAGAAAACACCCTCTCAATTGTACTTTTGAAAACACACACTTTCTCGTTAATACACAAAGGAAAAATGGGTGAATACACATCCAAAATTTGCCTAGTGTTTGGACATGCGGATGAGCAAATTTCTCATCTGAATGTGTTACTATTTACCGTAGGTGAAAATAACACATCCTAACTTGAAATTGTTACTTGAATGCCTTTATACTTAGGAAAATAATGACCCTTTGAAATGTGGACACGGGTGAACAAGTTTCATTCGTATGTGAATTTGTTCAACTGAAAGTGGCATTGTTCACTGTATGTAATTTGCCTTTGAAAAATATTCAAGTAAAATCACATACGGGTGAACAAAAACCTAACAGTATGTGTTTTAAGTAACCCGTATTAGATTCTGTTCATTGCATGTGACTTGCACTACAGTCATTGTTAATCAACTGTGAATCAAGTTAATCCAAATTTGACCTAAGTCACCCATAGTTGGATTGTTTCCAGAATATGATGACACTTAGATTCTTTGATCATTTTATTTCATCCGTATGTAGAACTTTTATATGTGAATATGTTACTTAATCCGCATTGACACTGTTACTCGTATCTGAATTGACTTTGGCAAATTTTAAATAATCTTGTGTGCATCCCTATGTGATCTTGAAAGTAGTGTTGCTCATAGAAGAACTTCATATCTATATGTAAGTTGCCTTTTCAATAAATCACACATCCGTATGTGATTTGTCTTTGCTAGATTCAAACATCATCTAACTCATTCGTATATCAATTCTTGTTTGGTTGTGTTTGTTCACTCATGTGCGAAACAAGCACGTGAGTGTCACGTGCCTTGGGCAATTTTGTACATGATCTCTTGCAAAATATAGTTTATCAGAATTTCACCTTGTTTACATTGCCATTTTATTCATGAGAAATTTTAAACCACATATATCATTGTGTTTTTGGATATTTTTCAAACATAAAACACATATTTTTGTTTTTTATCGAATTTTTCATCTTTTTTTATGTTTTTGTATTTTTTTAAAATTATAATTACTCCCCTTAAAATTTAAGTTTCATAAAAACATAAATTTAAAAGATTAAATTCTGAAAATTTTAAATGTTCATATCTATTAAATGCAAAATGAAAAAAACTTAATTAGATGACAATATCATCAAACTAAAAATATATTTGTTTTTTGCATATGTCTATACAAGCTAGAATATTTTACGCTTAATGAGATAATATTAATTTGAATTCTCCATGATGCAAGTAAACATTAGTGAAATGGACAAAGACACATACAAATAAAATTATAGGTATATTTGTTCATTAAACTCATGCATTGGTTATATTTTCTATAGTTTGTGATTGCTATCATGTTTTGGTACAATTTAAATATGCATAGAGTACCCCACACTCATAAGCATAGAAAGATCAAGCTTTCATATAAAATGCATGATAACACTTTATAACAACTTAAAAACCAGGTTACTTGGAACATAAGTTCTCATATTCATTTAAGGATATAGGATTTTTATTGAATTTTAGGACCTTTTAGTATTTAATTTTCATTGGGATTTTTTTTGATTTCTTGCATCAAGCACTATGTGCAGGTCAACTAGTTCTATGCTCAACACCACATAAGTTTCCTTAAGTTTACTTAAGTTTTTTCTTAGCAAAATAGAGGAGAAACATATGTAATTTTAAATGAGAAACTATAAACTTTCATTACCTCGTGTGCTTAGGCAACCATGCAAGCATCCCTTCGAATCAACTAATACATACATATACTCTAAGATATATAGTTGTCCACCATAGCATGTGACCTTTAATTTATCACATAAGCTTGTGTCTTCTAAGCCTAATTGAGCCTACCCACACATTAAAATAAGTTATGTAAGTCTTTATTAATATTAAAAACATTATGCAAAGTATAAAGACTAATGTACTATCATTTCTCATTTGATGTAAAGGTGAATTCTCTTTATTACTTAAATGTAATCTTTTTGAATTTTCTTTGATTTTGTTATGTTTTTAGCTTTTCAATTTATTTCAAAGAAAGATAATAAATGTGTCATTAAAAATTTTCTTTATTACATTTTTGGGGATCAATCATGGTTAATCATGCTAATTAAATGTACCAAGAATTCAAACCTATCAGGGTCGAATGCTTTAAATAAAAAAGTCAGCTAGTTGATTGTCCGTGTTGACTTGAACCAATTTAATTAATTCTTTTTCAGCACAGTCTCATAAAAATAATATATGATTTTGAAGTACTTAGTTTTAGAATGTTCAACATGATTATTAGTTATACATATTATGGGAGTGTTGTAAATGTGTATGAGAGTGTGCAAGAAGTTAAGCCCATAGTCAAGCACCTAGTTTTGAATCAAGAGTACTTGAGAGCAACATGTAGATGCTTATATGTACTTAACCTCTATTGTGAAGACAAAAATATTCGTTTGTTTCTTGCACTATCAAGCAGCAAGTCTCAAACCAAGATATTGACAACGGTCTGACCTGGACTTTGAGTTGAAGATATTGACAACGGTCTGACCTCAACTTTGAGTTAGCTGGAATTCTAATAGACTAACAATCTGTAAGATTAAACTTCTTCAACATTGAATCAACACACTTTGCTTGATTGATAAGATTCCTTTTTTGGTCTACTTCACTTGAAATTCTCAAGAAAAATATGAGTTCACCCATAGCAATCATTTGAAGCCTGGAATGCATCAACTTCTCAAATCATTTGTAAAGATGCTTGTTCATTGAGCCAAAGATGATATCATCCATATAAATCTAGACCAACAGTAATTCATGCCCTTAATTTCCTTTTGATAAATAATGTTTGCTCAATATTTTCTCTTTCATACCCGTGTTGAATAAGAGAGGATTACAATATTTCCTATCACTTCCTCGGGGCTTAATGAAGACCATACAAAGCTTTGTTAAACTTGTATACTTGATGAGGGAGGTCCAAGTCTTCAAAACCTAGACTTTTGCTCACATATACTTCCTAAGAAATTTTGCTACAGAGAAAGTCACATTTAATATCCATTTGATATATGGTAAAGTTCATTGTTGTTGAATAAGCAAGGAATAGTTTGATGGTTTTAAGGCGGGCAATCAATGTAAGGACCTATTCATAATCAATAATCTCCTCTTGTGCGTATCCTTAGGCAATCAATCTTGCCTTGTTCCTAATGATAATTCCATGGTCATCCGCCTTGTTTCTAAATAGTGATCTTGTGTCTATGGGATATTTCCCTTTAGACATATCTACCAATTGCCAAACTTCTTCTTTGTTAAACTGTAGAAGTTCTTCTTGCATGACTTATATCCAGCACTTGTCTAGAAAAGCCTTAATAATATTCTTGGGCATAGTCTAGGAAAGGTAACATGACAACAAACATATTTAGTTGTCCCGGACTTGTTTATTGTAACTCTTTCATTCAAATTGCCAATGATATCTAACACTAGATGGTTTCTATGAATCCTTGAAGTTGGGATCACATCAGCTTAAACAAAAAACATCTAAATTTATGATATGGTATCAAGTTGGTGAGAAGACTTTTCATTTTCTTGAGAATTAGATGATGAATCATGAAAATAATCCAATGCTTATAATCATGATTCGCATCATTATCTAAAATAGGTTGATATATTTCATCAAGGGAATTCACCGTTGGTTGAGATGAAGCTATAATTGGTGCATTTGTGTGTACTTCGGGTGATGTATTTGGTGAATTAATTTGCACATTGCTTGGACTAACTTCAACCGATACATTTTCACCCGTGGTACTTCTTGGTGGATCAACATATATAAGGGCTTCCTATTCTTTTTATGAAACATCACTTGGAGGTGCCATAAGAAAAGTACTTCTACCATTTTTAGATAATCCACTAGATCCATTAGCTTCTAAAGTACCTGAAAGTTGAAAATTATCAATATTGCATGATTTGGTGAGAGAGTCAATGACAAACAACTAAGTTGGGCCATTTAAGTATTCAGCTTTGGATTGAATACTCTAAAGGTCTTTTGACACAAAAGTGTATCCAACAAAGAATCTTTCATCTGATTTTGATGCAAATTCGCCCAAATGATCCCGGGTGATAAAAATTGACACAAGACATCTAGAAGACTTAAAGAAACCAATGAATCGCTTTATATAAAGAAGTAATTGGTATTGAGTCATGTTGTTCTTTTTCACCAAGAGTGTTCTATTATGCACGTAGTAGGCTATGTTGACAACTTATGCACAAAATATGATTGGTTATATAACATCAACTAATATGATCTTTGCTGCCTCAATTGGTGTCATGTTTCTTCTTTCAGCAAACCCATTTCGTTGGGGGTGTCATTACTGCACTAAGTTGATAAGCAATGCATTTATCTTTGCAAAATGAATGTAAAACATCATTTTTAAATTTCGTTCAATTGTCAATATAGATAAATTTTACTTTCAAGTATAATAGGTTCTAAATCTTAGTGATATATTCTTTTCATTTATATTTAATTTTTATATGATAGAAAGAAAACCCAAGTGACTCGGGAATAGTCATCAATGACAACTATACAATACTAACTTTTTTCTATACTCGCTATGGTGGTAGGGCTAAAAAGATCCATGTGAAGTACCTTTAACAGAGTATTGTTTGAAATTCACTAGCTTTGGCTTGTCGGTAACTTGCTCTTGTTTCCCTTCATTAATCTATTCTTGTTTTTATAATTAGTGTGCCCCAATCTTCGATGCCATAGCTGTGATTCGTCACTAGATAACTTCAATAGTACACAGTTTCTTGGTTTGGATTCACTATGTTCAGACTAAGCATGTAGGTGTTGTTCTTTCTTGAAGGCTTCAATACCACCCATTTGTGACTATGCTTTTTCCGGTAATCCTCCCTCTTGAGAATCTCCTCCAAATGCAATAGTAGTTTCTGTGACATGTTTGAAATCATGAAGGAGAGAATTATCTCCTATCATGTACTAGGAGCATCCATTATTAACATACAAGATGTTGGTTAGTCCTTTTAAGATGTTCTTGCAAACACAAAACTAATCAATTGGAGTTAGAAACCTAAGCTAAGATAGTCTTAGGTTGTTTATGACAATCTAATATCATACTTGTTGGTTTTCCTTACCTGACGTTGCCTAGATTTTGCAAAAAAACTAGGTTTTTGTTGGGAAACTGTTGTAGACCGAAAACAAGAAACGTGTTGATTTATTAAGAATGCCAAGAAAAATTTTTCTAACTATTATTGATTCACAAGTAATACCGATAATCAGGAATTTCAAATACTAACACATATTTGTGATAGGGAGAAAAAATGATTTTTATAAATTTCAAAAATTGCTCATCTCCCAAGGTTTAAAGGAATATAAAATTCAATAAAAAATTCGAATGGATATCAAAACATAAACGGACCAAGAACTAGGTATAAACAAAGTTCAATAAAAACTAAAAACAAAAAGTTAAAATACTCATAGAATAAGGTGTTTTTGGGTTGAAGCAACGACTTAAACTGCCTATGGCATTTGTAGAAATATGCTCCTCGATCCAATGGTCGTTTTGACTGCTCATACGCCGAAAAGCTCAAGTTACAGTCATTCTAATGAAACCAATTTGGACAAACGATCTTGAGACTCTAAATACAAAATGTCTTGGTCTTCCACATTTGAACCCGCACCAGAAACATCTTTTTTGTTACCCTTGTTAAAACTTGGTGTCACACCCAAAAAAAAAGCATTCAAGTTTAGGTGTAATGATTGCTCAAACACATTGATTACAAAGATGATTAACCTTATCAAAACATTGCCACTTGATTATAACACTAATTCGAAATATCCACTTTAAGGCTGCGTTTGGTTGGAAGGAATGGAATGGAATTGAGAAACTAATACAATTTTCAAGTAAAATTATGTTTGAGTGGGTAATGAAATGTAAAACGAAGGGAATGTTTCACCTCAAATTCCCTTGGTTGTGAGATTTCAAATTCCCTCTCTAGGTGGAAGGATTTTGAAATCCCACAACCAAGGGAATTTGAGATGAAACATTTCCTTGGTTTTACATTTCATTACCCACTTAAACATAATTTTACTTGAAAATTATACTAGTTTCTCAATTCCATTCCATTCCATTTCATTCATTCCAACCAAACGCAGCCTAAGTCTTATGTTTTTTTATGTCAAGATTATCATTTCCAACAAAGTGAAAAGTCACGCTAATGATCTAATCACGTAAGCCATAAAATAAATAATAACAGGAAGTTAAAGGTTAAACTTGGAAATTTGATAAAATATGTAGATATTGTGCGAATGAAGTAAAGTACTTCTTAATTAGGTTAAAAGAAAGAACAAATTAAGAAAGATACCATGCTATTTGATAACTAGCTTTGTCGTAATTAACAGTATAAAGTTTCTCCTTATGTATAACTAATTATTTGACACTTAAATATTAATACTTTAGTGCATGACCCATCTTTCTGATATAATTGTGATATCATATCTTCTTGATAGCAATACATATATTCTTGAAACTTAATCAAACATGAAGACCATAAGTAAAGCTAACTCCAACTCTTGAGTGTTTCTTCCCTTGAATGCAACCTTAACATTTATAAATACTCCAATTTACATTCTAAAAGTAGAATATACCAGATTAACTCAACTCATAAATCACAATAGAAAAATGTTGAGCTCAAATCTTCCTTTTGCCATTGATATTCTCTTGTTAATGTGCTTCTGTAGTTTTTCTGCATATTGTGATAACCTCCAGGACATCTGTCCAACCTACATATCCCCTCATGAAACCCTTTTCATCAATGGTTTCCCATGCAAAAACCCTTCAAATGTCACAACATCTGACTTCAAAAACTTATTATTGAGTCGTCGAGGAGCTACCGACGAATTCCTACGCTCATCTGTCACCTTAGTCACTGCTGCAGAGTTCCCAGGTCTTAACACCTTGGGGTTAGCCACTGCTAGAACCGACTTACAAGTCGATGGGCTAGTGATGCCTCATACTCACCCAAGAGCCACTGAAATGATGTTTGTCGCAAAAGGCGTTGTGATCGCAGGGTTTCTTGACACGAAAAACCAATTGTTTCAAAGTGTTTTGAGGGAAGGTGATGTGTTTGTTTTCCCAAAAGGAATGTTGCATTATTGCTTGAATTCTGGATTTGAGGAGGCTCTTATTTACTCGGTGTTTAATAGTCAAAACCCGGGTGTGATCGATGTGTCAAACGCTATGTTTGGGGACAGCAATGGGGAGATGGTGAAAATGGCGCTCGCGAAATTGGTGTCGCTTAATAGGGTGGAAGATGTTCGTGCCGGTGTTAATATGAACTTACGTGACGAGCTTTAGCCGTGTTGTTATGGATGTTGGAGTGCTGATTTGAATAGTTAATTTGTGCTACAAGATTAGAGTGACAGAAGGCGTTATTTATATTGTTGGGTTTTAATTTTTGGATTTGTTGTTGCTTTTGATGTGTGATCATGTGTGTGTATATGAAATCATTGATATTATTGGCATATTTATACAATTGAAATATCTCGACGATCTTCAATGTCTTTTATCTAGAAGTAGAATGTGCTTTTGTTTAAAGGTGCATTTGGTCAAAAAGTTTTGAAACAAATGACTTTGTCATTGAGTACTAAACATTATTCCTAGTGGAGAGGCTGTTCCATTTTTTTAGAGGCTGGACCCAGCGCCATTCTAACAAGCCTAACAGTACCTATGGCGCGATCCTGATAACATCACATAGGTAAATTCATTCACCTTTGCGCCAGCACTTTTGTTTGGCAGCGTGTCTAACTGTCCGCTAGCTGCTGCTATAAACCCTGCATCAATGTAGTTTAAAGACAAAACTAGCTGGATGGGTTAAGATTTGCCAAAGTGCATGTTTAATGCATACAACCTTCTAAATCACTTTTATATAGGAAAAAAACAAGATTATTAGTATTGTATTAACATTGTGTTCATAAGCTTAGTTAACACATTACTTCTTCATAGTAGTTATATAAAAGGGGCGAATGTAATTGATCTGCAAGATTAGCACCTAAGAAAAGTGCAAAAGATTTTTCTTGCCTAGACTTGTTTCAGGATGAAACTAGCCCACAAAGAACGGACGACTAGCGAGTTCAATAACCTGCAAGTTTAAAAAAATAAGTGAAGCTTAAAACCACCCAAAAAAAACGAATTTTTAGTGTTTGGGTCGAATTCGGTGCTATTTGCATCTTCAAGACCAAGAATGGATCTTGCATACTCGATTACAGTAGTTTGCATCCCCTAAACAAATCCGTTATACTTATGAAAGTTACAGTTTATCTACAATCACAATAAACCCCCTGTACTAATTTGATACATATTGAAAAGTTTTTGGACCCAAAACTACAAAACAGAAAACTCATACTTACTTTTTAATTATGAAAGTAAAGCTGTATTAGTCAAAGCAAGACCACTAAACCATAACCATTTCATAGTGGATCAACTTAGCGTCCAATTGTCATGGTGGTATGAAATTGATTTAACATCTAGTAAGGTAAACAAGCTATTAGCAGGACCATCTCCATAAGCATAAGAATTCGTCGTATATATTTCCAGACTTCTAGTACTAATCAGATTCAACATACTCATCTATATAAAATCTCACATTTAGACAAGGTTTAAGGTAATGCTGCACGATCCAGTTTTAATGATGCCAAACCTGGTTCTCGTGATATGCACTTAAACTCCCTCTCAACCGACACAAGAACACTACCTAACTGTGTAATCACCAAATAGAACTTTTATTTCTCATAAATGCCCAACTTAGATTCATTCGTTCCCGATGATCACTAGTGATAAACACTTTTATGTACATATAAAACAAGTCTGTGGGGCATGAAGTGTAAGATTCCACGCTCCATAACCATTTAATTTACCTTAACATTATTCAGCTTCGTACAATGAAATACTCTTTCAACATTTTAATCGCTTTAAGTGTTTAACCACTTCTCTTGATCTACCACATCATACCTGTGAATAAGAAACATGTAACAAGATTTTGTTGGGTCATTTTTGAGCAAATGAGGAAGACCAAACAAATATTTATGGCCCATTATCTTTGTGTTATGTCAAATACAAGATAGTGAGCATGTGGGTTCAGCAACACAAACCGTTTCTGGCAAATAGAAGAGAGGAAAGTAGAGAGAAGACAACAAGAGAGGGATTTCGGTCAATTTTTTAGACATAGCTATAGATATTGGTTACTTTCCAAAGATGGAACCCTGGATAGTTGTGAAATTTGGAAAACATCTTCACATCACATGGGTGACCTTATCTAATGGTGAGTTTGTTCTAATCACGTTTGGAAGTTGGATTTTGCATGCCGTGTTCAAAGCTGCAGATTTGGTTGACATTTCTCATTTTATGTCTTTGATTGATTCAATATGCTTGATGTTAGTTGATTCCAAGTATATGATGTCTGTTGTATGCCTCGAGTATGCCAAGAGAAGACTTTTGTACTACTGATTTTGGTGATAGTGAATTTAAAAACGGCTATAGTAGTCCTATGGTTTTTACTCTAGTTCTTTTAGAGGTTTTCCATGCTAAAATTTGGTGTCTTCTTCTTCTTGTGTTTGTATATCCTGTTTGTTTGCATCCTTACAGGTTCATTCGGGTCAAGAGAAATTTTGACCAAACAAGGTTTCAATCTACTGCATGTTGTCTACTGTTTGTGGTTGGTTATGCTACTTTTGACCCATCTGAGTGGTATAAGAGCCATTGGATTTTGTTACTAGGTTACGAGTTAATTAAATGATAGAAGCTAATACAAGTAGGATTGTGAATTTAAATGGTTCTAATTATCATGTTTGGAAAGGCAAAATAGTAGATCTTCTTTATGTGAAGGTATATTATTTGTCTGTATTTTCTATTGATAAATCCGAGGATAAAACTAATGAAGAATGGATATTTTACATAAAAAAAAGTGTGTGTGTGTATTCTTCAGTGGGTTGATGATAATGTGTTGAACCATATTAGCGGGGAGACTTATGCCCGTACTTTGTGAACCAAGCTTGAGGAGTTATATGCTCGAAAGACTAGAAAAAATATGTTGTTTCTAATCAAACAATTTATAAACTTAAAATACCATGATGGAACTCCTGCTATTGATCATCTTAATGTTTTTCAAGGAATTATTGATCAGCTAGCAGGAATAGGTATTATGTTTGAAGATGAGATACAAGGCTTATGGTTGCTTGGTAATCTACTAGATTTTTGGGAGACTTTTAGGATATCATTCTCCAACACTACACCAAATGGTATTAAAATCATGGAATAGGCTAAATGAAGTATTTTAAATGAAGAGATGAGAAGAAAATCATAAGATTCCTCTTCACATTCAGATGACTTAGTCATAGAAAACAGTAAGAGAAGTCAAAGTATAAGTCCATGTAACAAAGTTAAACATTGAAGTAAGTCTAAAGGTTAGTCAAACATCAAAGTAAGTCTAAAGGTTAGTTAAACATCAAAGTAGTCTAAAGGTTAGTTAAACATCGAAGTAAGTCTAAAGGTAAGGTTGTTGATGTTGAGTGCATCATAATGGTAGAAAGGGACTCATAGTTTGATTTTGCATACAATTGAAAAAAAAGAACAAGAAGGAAAACTATAGCAACCAAAAGAACAATCATAAAATAGATGAAGGTACCGGTGATAGTGCTGAAGTTAATAATGCTACCAATGAGTTCTTTAATTGTTGTGATTATGATATGGTTAACATTGCATATGATGATTTGGGTTGTGTTGTTGACAGTGGCGCTACATGTCATGTGACATCACAAGAGATTTTTATTCATCTTACATGCCATTTGATTTTGGGAATGTTAATATGGGCAATAATGGGTGTCATAGATCATTGGTGTTGGAGATGTTTGTTTGAAGTTTGAGACTGGGATGAGTTAGTTTTACATAATGTAAAACATGTTCTGGATAACAAATTTACCTATGATCTCTACAGGTTAACTCGATCATGATGGTTGCTGTAGTACCTTTGGTAATGGAATTTGAAAACTCACACGTGGTTTTTTGATCATGGTGCCAAGCAGTAAAAAAACTCAAAGTTGTACAGGGCACAGCCAAAGATCTTCAAACATCGAGTCAATTCACTCATTAGTGAACACTGATATGACTGAGTTATGGCAGAAAAAACTTGGTCATATGAGTGAAAATGTGATCTTTTTACTGTTGAAGAAAAATGCCTTGTTTAGTATTCATAATATTAGTTCATTTATAGTGATGTTCTTACTGTTTGGAAGAAAAGAAAAATAGATTTTCCATTAAAAGGCATCCTCCTTCTCGAAAAGAAGGTATACTTGATTTAGTGCATTCAAATTTGTGTGGTCCAATGAAGACTAGATCACTTGGGGCCTTGTTATATTTCATCACATTCATCGATTTTCATTCAAGGAAGGTATAGGTCTAATACTTTGAAATCTAAAGATCAAGTATTAGACATGTTTAACCAGTTTCATGCTTTAGTTGAGAGACTAAGTGAGAAGAAGCTCAAGTGTATTTGGACTAATAATGGAGACGAATACATTGTCCTATTGATTCTTGCTGTAGAGAGAAAGGTATTTGACATCAAAAGACTCCTCTAAAGACACGACAATTGAATGGTTTAGCATAATAGAAGAATACAACATTGGTTGAGAAGGTTAGATGTTTGCTCTAACATGTTGGATTGTCCGTTTCTTTTTAGGGTGAAGCTTTAAGTACCACAATACATGTTAGTAATCTTACTCCTTGAGTTCCTTTTGTCTTTTGATGTTCCTAACAGGGTTTGGAGTGGCAACGATGTTTCATACCGACATTTGCGGGTCTTTGGATACAAGGTATTTATGCATATACCCAAAGATGAAAGATCAAAGCTTGATGTGAAGACCAAGCAATGTGTATTTCTTGGTTATGACAAGATAATTTTGGGTACATGTTATATGATCCAGTTTTGAAAAAATCTTATTAAGGAGTCATGATGTTGTGTTTGTGGAAGATCGGATTTTAAAAGATATTAAGAAGACAAAGATAGTTCCCCAATGCACTGATGATCTTATTGATTTGGATCTGATTCCTCCTTATCACTCTGAGCCATATTATGAAGATGATACTTAAGGTGATCAACATGATACTGAACATGTTGATGTTCCAGAGCAATCCAAGTTGGATGAGAATTATCATTCAGAGTTACTAGTAAAAGACATGCCAATTTTTGTTCCCCTTAGGTGGTCTATAAGAGATCGTCATCCTTCTAGTCATTATTCTACTCATGAGTATATTTTACTTACTAACAAGGGATAACCCAAGTGCTATGAAGAAGCTATGGAAGATGAAAACAAAAGGGACTGCGTTGAAGCGATGCAAAATAAGATGAATTCCTTGTATAAGAACCATACCTTTGAGTTGGTGAAGTTTCCTAAGGGAAAACAAGCTTTGAAAAATAAATGGGTCTATATGGTGTAGATTGAAAAATATACCTCAAATGCTAGGTATAAAGCTAGATTGTCAAATGGTTTAATTGAAGAAAGGGTATTGATTTTGATGTGATTTTCTCTCCAGGTGTGAAGATAAGTTTCATTTGGCTGATTTTTGGTTTGGCTTCTAGCCTTGATCTTGAGGTTGACCAGATGGATGCCAAGACAGACTTGGATAAAGAAATGTGTATGGAGCAACCTAAAGGTTGTCAGGTTAACATTAAAGATGACTATGTCTATAAGCTTTAAAAAAGTCTTTATGGGTTGAAGCAAGCACCAAGACAATGGTACAAGAAGTTTGAATCAACCATGGGGGAGCAAGGCTATCAAAAGGCTTCTTTTGATCACTATCATTTCTTTCAAAAGTTGGTCCCGAATGATTTATTATCTTATTGCTCTATGTTGATAACATGTTGGTTGTTGGTAAGAGCACCGAGAGAATTATGAAACTGATGAAAGAATTAAGCAAGTCATTTACAATGAAAGACTTGGGGCCAACTAAAAAAATTCTAGGCATTTGAATTTCTAAAAAAAAAACTTTAAAGAAGTTACACATGTCACAAGAGCAATACATTGAAAATGTGCTTTGTAGATTCAACATGACAAAAGCTTAAGTTTTAAGTTCACCTCTTAGTCACATCTTTAGGCTAATTGATAAAGATTGCCTATCTTTTGAGAAGGAGATAGAAGAAATAATGGAGTTCCCTATGCCTCGTCAATTGGAAGTTTGATGTATGCCATGGTATGTACAAGACCTAATATTACCCATGTTGTAGGTGTTGTTAGTAGGTTTTTGTCTAATGCAGGTAAAAAGCATTGGGAAGCTGTTAAGTGGATTCTTAGATATCAACGTGGTACTTCCAAATTGGGTATAACTTTTAGAAAGGGAGCTAAGGCTTGTTGGTTATATGAATTTTAATATGGCCAAAAACAAAGACAAAATGAAGTCCACTTCTAATATTTGATGACTTTTGTAGGGGGAGTTATGTCATGCAATCGAGATTGCAAAAGTATGTTGCTTTGTCTACCACTAAGGCAGAGTATATGGCAACAGCAAAAGTATGCAAAGAACTACTTTGGTGGAAATTTTTTATGCAAGAGCTTGGCTTTATGCAACAGCGCTATGTGAATCTTTGTGATAATCAAAGTGCTATTCTCCTAGATAAGAATTTTATGTTTCACAAGATAACAAAACATATTGATGTGAAGTATCATTGGATTAGAGATGCTCTTGAAGACAACTTGTTTGAACTTGATAAAGTTCATACCAATGAAATGGTTCCAATATATTGGATAATTTTTTAGCAAGAAAGAAGTTGACAATTTGTCACTCTATCACCAGGATGTCATACTCTTCCTCATAGGCAAAAAAGGAGGAGATTTGTTGGTCATTTTTGAGCCCATAAGAAAGCCCAACATATAATTATGGCCAATTATCTTTGTGTTATATCAAATATAGGATAGTGAGATTATTGGTTGAGAAATACAAATAGGTATAAGCAGATAAAAAAGAGGAGAGTACAGAGAAAACAACAATAGAGGGATTCCTTTCACTTTAGACCTAGCTACAGATGTCGATTATTTCCTGAAGATTGAACCGTTAGATCATTGTTAAATTTATGTGACCTTATCCAATGTTGCATTTATTTTAATCACTTTTGGAAGTCAGGTTGTGCAAGCCTTGTTCGAAGCTGTAGATATGGGTGATACTTCTCCTCTTATGTCTTTGATTGATTCCATATGCTTAATGTTAGTTGATTCCAAGTATATGATGTTTGTATTATGCCTTTAGTATACCTAGAGAAGACCTTTGTACTATTGATTTTGGTGATAGTGGATTTTAAAGCATCTACAGTAGTCCCGTGTTTTCACTCTCTTTTTTTAGAGATTTTCCATGCTAAAATTCGGTGTCTTCTTGTAGTTGTGTTTGTATATCCTATTTGTTTGTATCCTCATGTGTTCATTTAGGTCAATGGAAGCTTTAACCAAACAAGGCTATATTTTGTTGCATGTTGTCTATCGTTTATGGTCTGTTATGTGACCTTTGACCCATCGGATCAACCCTCTTTCTCAATGCTGGAAACTAGTCCATCATGAACAAGTTTCTTACTACCAATTGGAACAACCCTTTTTATATTCATCTTGACAACTTGGCTGTTTTGAAACAACAAAAATTTCTAATTTAGATCTCCACTTGTGCCACATGACCCTTGCTTTCCATTTCAAATATCTTTCATTGATAATCCTAATAAGAATAACTATTTAATTATCCATCTATACCACATATACACCCTATCTTTTAGGCATTAACTAACCAACCTTTATCTATCCACTTTAATAGTTTCTTTTTCATGAGTAGAATTCTTTTGTTGAACTAAAGAGACTTAACTTACTCATCTAATTTTACATGATGATCTAGAAAAAGCAATCTTACCCTTCCATTAATTATTTTTTATCTAACTTCCACCTATTATTAAACTATATGCCCTACATCAAGTAGAAGCACTAGAATTGACTTTTTGTTGCTTATATTCACATAAACCATTTCAATTTCTACACAAATTGTATTTTGAAAGACCTTTTTCATATGCATCTTTACAACATTCACTACTAATTTGGTTGCTTTCAACATCACTACCTTTTTCTTGATCTACACTATCATCTGAATGTTAATCAATATACTAGGTATATCATGACAAGGATCACTGTAAGAATTGGCATGAACCTCAATTGTATCATGTGAAACCTGTTAATGAAATTTCATCCACCACCATATCTTCAACTCTATCAAACTCTGATATTTAAATTTCAAAAGACTTATGCATGTCCATTATGACAACTTTTATTTTAGTTATCTGGTCTTGATTCTGATTCAATGTGGTTGAATCTGTTTTAATGTCTAAAATAGATTCGTGTATTTTTGCCTAAGAAAATGGTACCTTGAAGTTTAAACTTTTGTCAACATTATGATAAGACTTGAGAAATTCACTGGTTTAAGACCCAAAATAAATAGATAAACCAAATGATCTTTGGAAACATTATTAGGGATTTCAATTTTACTAAGAACAATCTCAAATATCTCGCAATAATTGTTGACAATAAATTATTGCATAAGGGACATAGAATTATTTCAAAGCGGAGTCCATGATGATCACATATTTCTTGATTTGGTGCTACAACTGTGAATCGATCTCAAACCCTACTTTTGTTGTTTTGTTTCTGCTGACTTTGAATTGAATCGATGACTTATTGATTTGCCCTCAATAGGTTGAACAAAATTATTGTCGCCACTGTTAATCTTGCTCAGCGAAAGGAGGTACATCTGTTGCCCTAACCCATGGTTAAGAGAAAAGGAAGCTCTGATACCATTTTTATGATTTTAAATGTAGCAATCAATTATATTGAGTGATAGATAGAAGAGATATAGTCATATGAGAAAAGAAGTCTCAAAATCATTTGATACAAGTTACACTTTACACCCATCTACTTATACTCACAATGAACAACTTTTATTAATTTGGTACGTTAAATTCCTTTCGGGTCAAGCACATAAATGTCAAACGGCTCAAAAGTCATAAAAATGTCTTTTTAATGCATAAAACCATAAATCAATAGACACACTAATTAATTATAGCAAAAGAGAAAATTTTTTAAATAAATATTCAAGTCAACCCAATCTAAATCCGAAACCGTATTGACTGTATGCCCAACTCCTCTAACCACTCCATTTGCCTCTATAACCACCCCTTGCTCTGCCACCTCCTTCCATTTTTAAGAGTTATTAACTAACCTAGTCACCCAAAACTTCCCTCAAATTAGTAGCCCACTACTCCTTAATAGCAACAACTTTAGATAATCACTCGTCTGATGCTCCTCTATACACTACTAGAAAACTCGTTGTTTTGCGACAAGCTTTTTTATCGCAATCTTGTAGCAATACAATGATACAGACAAACTTGCGACAAAAAGAAGTTGTAGGAAAAAAACCTCGTAGGAAAAATATTTTCGACAAGTTTGCGACAACATTTACCACAGATTTGCGATAACACTTATTTGTCACTAAAATTGCGACAATGTACCGACAAAATATTAATGACAAATTTTTTACAATTTTTTGATAAAACTGTTCTCAATAATAACAACATTAATATATTCTAATCTAATATATAACACTACTACGAATATATAATTTGTATTTGTAATTAACATTTGCGACAAACTAACGATCAATAATGATTATTTTTATTTATTGATCGCGACAAAGCAACGACCAATAATGATTATTTTTATTTATATTTTTGCGACAAACTACCAACAAAAAGTAATTTTAATTCTATTTTATTTTGCGACAAACTACTGACAAATATAATAATATTATATTTTTGCTTTTTAAAAATTGTGACAATTTACCGACAAGCAATATTATAAATTTTGAGACAAACTTGCAACAAATTTAAATAATAATAAATAAATAATCCGAAATATATTTTTTTTCTGCAAAAAATAACAATAAATTTTCGAACTAATCTGGAAAACCAACTAATAAATTAATAAGCAATACAAACACTATTTAACAAAATAACCAACTACTAAATTAATAAGCAATCCAAACACTATTCAACAAAATATAATGTTTCAACAATTTCGGATAAACTTTTCTTGCAAAATACAAAACAAACAATAATTATTTATCGAGTAACTTTTTTATAATTTCTTCCATTTGTTTTTGTAATTTCTCACGTTCGGCCCGCTCGTTTTCCCGTTCGACCCGCTCTTGTTCCCTCTCTTGTTCCCATTCTTTTTCCATTTGTTCCAAGCGGTTTTCCAAGTTTTCTCGAGCCTCTCGTTCTTTATCTAATTCCGTTCGAACATGTTGAACCTAAATTGTTTTGCAACAATTATCATTAATACTAGTCTTTTATAATAGTATGAAATTTTAGGCCCAAAGATTATACAAGTTAGAAACACATTAAGCTAAAAGTTATCCTATCACACTTTATGAAAATTAACTACAACTTTTGATCTTTAATTGGTAAAAGTATTTCCCTAAACCATTTTATGAAACTAAACTATCTACGTTCAATTTAAATGAGTCAAAATCAACCAAACATACATTACACTACAACTATAACCTTCAACTTAAACAACTTAACAACACACTTTATGAAACTAAAACAATATGCTTTCAATAGATGGTCAAAATGACACAAACCAACGTTTTGAAACTAAACTATCTACTTTCAATTTAAACATGTCAAAATCATCCAAAAATACTTTTTGAAACTATAACCATCAACCTTTAGTTTAAACAAGTCAAAATGACCCAAACTTACATTATAAAAATTAAAACTACATTTTTTCTATTTAACGAGTTAAAATAATCCAACCCCACTTTGTGAAACTAAACTATCTACCTTCAACTTAAACGTGCCAAAATCATCCTAACGCATTTTTTGAAACTATAACAATCAATCTTTAGTTTAAACAAGTCAAAATGATACAAACCCACATTATAAAAATTAAAACTATAGTTTTTCAATTAAACGGGTCAAATTAACCCAAACCCACTTTGTGAAACTAAATTATCTACTTTCAATTTAAACGGATCAAAACCACCCTGAACAAACTTATGAAAGCATAGCACACAAAAGACAGGGGATGTATACATGCTGCTGGTACTCCTAACCCAACCAAAAATGCTAAACGAAAGGTAATATGTGACTTAATAATAACAACAATACCTCTTGCGATCATCGAGCATCATCATATGAACTAGAACCACAAAATGATGAGTGTGACCCGATCACCACAAAATATGGATCAGAAGATCCTATCCCGAACATGTGTCCATGAGTGTTAAGATGTAGACGCTCCCACACAGCCAAGTCATCATGATTCGGATTCTGATCGTTGTTTGGCCCATACTCCTTTTCAAGCTCCTTTTGAAATGATGTCTACATTTTCATCAAATAAAATAGAATCAAACTATAATCAAAGCTTATGCATTAATAATACACACATATAAAATGATAACTTACAAATGATTCATTTGATCGTTGTGTTACAAACTCTAACTCATCCAAGTCCTTAATACTAATTTCCCCATCTCGTAATATTTTTTTAGTCTCTTTGGTTGCATGGGTATTTATAAAGATCAAATCATAGCACAAACAATTACTAAAACTTATAAATATATATAGCTTACCAGGCGGCTACGATGTTCATCGAACCCCATAGACCCACCAGTATGATGGGATAGATCATTTTTATGATTCTTTTTCCCGGCTTTTGATCTTTTTAACCAATCTTCGGTATTCCAAATCTACAAATTATAAAAATATATGTATAATATACAAATAACGATAAAATTAAAAAAAAAACAATAATACATTAAAATCCTTACCTCACACATACGTTTCCATCTCTCAATAGGCACCTAATTAGGCGGATAATTAGAAGTTATTTTGAATTTATCGTCATTATCGTCAATAACATGCCCGTCCAGCCTAGCTTTGTTTTTAGATTCTTTCCTTAAATGACTCATTACATCTGGATAACGACTACCTATCACGTTAATAAATCCATCGTAAATGTACTGGTTGTCTCGTGGATCCCATCTCCACTTAGTCTGTAGTAAAATAATGGTACAAATTAAAATTTAAATAAATAGTTATAACATAAATAAATAACTTATTAAAATATTACCCGAAAGGCATTGAAAATCTCCTTCAATTTACTATGTGGGACCTTTGAAAACGTAATCTAGTCTCCATCAAGATTTTGGTCTAATATGTCTCTACAACTTCTATGAACCTTTCCATTTTCAAACCTACAATTTTTAAATAACAAAAATGTCAATTATAACATGATTAAGCAACATAAATTAAATTGTTATAATTAAAAACATACTATTTTCCCATGCGTCTAATCCATGGCCAGTCACCACCACCATCCTTACCACTAGTATCCTCAAAACTACCAACCTCAAAACCATGAGCATTCTCATCATGAGCATTCTCACCACCATCCTCACAAACATCATCCTCATCATAGTCGAACTCATCCTTATCATCATCAATATCTTGTAAATTCATAGTGTTACGCAATACCCCAGCCATATCTGCCATTTCATCACCGCGAACTACACCATTATGACTGCCAGCAAGTCCCCCACCCTTACCACCACGTGTAATGACATATCTCCCACAAGTTTGTCTAATTCCTTCTTCAACTGGCTTTTTACCTTTACCTTTAGAGCTGGACTCTTGGGATCTACGTGTCCCTATAGTAGCACGAACTCTACTACGAGAATCGGGTTCCCGAATATGAATACCATGAGTGCCACTTCCACCACGAGTACTACTATCACTACATCTAACTGGAGCTACCTTTCCACCACAAGTACCATGACCACCGCCACGAGCACTAGTACCACCACCACGAGCACCATTCATAATGTATACGCGCTGCATTTAGTAGAAGAACATTTAGATAAAAGGTATAAGAATGATAAACCCTATGATAGGAAATTATATAAAGTGTACATACCATATGATAAATCTAAAATAGTAATTTCGGTGTATGTATCATGCAATTGGTGACAACATTGTAAACTAGTTTACATTATAAAAATTGTGGTGATAGATTAGTACCAAAAACCTGTAGTTGCAAAGGAGGTTAGCAATTAACAGCAATCAAACTCAATACACACGTAATAACCCCACAAAAGATTAAATGCATACAACTGAATAATCATAACGTATGCTTCAAAGCACAAATCAAACAATTCTAAAGTTATGTGTTATTCCTAAAACTAAGAACATTATGATACAAAATTAAATCAAACTAGAGGCAAGATTGAAACATAAAGAATCAAACCTGTAAGGGATGATTGAAAGTTGCAGAATCAAACCTGTAGTGTAGAGGAAGAAGTCACATTACCTCCGAGATTTGACGGAGCAAAACGGTAGAGACGAAATCGATGGAATCTGGAATGTTTCGGAGCAAGACGGTAGAGACGGAATCGATTTGGAGAAGACGGTGTTTCGGAATGGAATCGATCTGGAGAAGACGGTGTCTCTTTGCTTACGGCAGAGAAGAGAGGGAGAAGAGAGGGAAAAGAGAGGGAGAATTTAGAGAAGAGAGGGAAAAGTAAAAAAATTTAGGTTTTTGTTAACTTAATAAGCATTCTATTTCTTATTAGCATTTATAGATACTTTGTCGTAACATATGAAAGTTGTGACAGATTTACGACAAAAAAAAAAATATTCTAATCATATATTTAAGTTATTCTTTTTAATAGGTTGTGACAGTTTTATGATATTTTAATTAGTTTAAAAACTAAGTAATTATAAATAAACATTTAAAAACCTTAAATACTAAATAACACATATACTACATATACACATATACTACATATATACATATATACACACACATACTTATACACAGACATACACACATATGCGCATGCATACTTATATACACACTTACTCATACACTAGCACTAACACACACACACACACACATTAACACTCATACACACATAATGTAATACTTTACATATACACATACATACACCGGCAGTCACACACACATACATAGATATTTATACATTGTCACTTATACGTATACCCGTTTACACTAAACCTAATAATAATTTAAAAGTATATATACATGAATACATACATACATCCATTGCATACATGTTTTGATGGTGGGCATTAATTATTGTTATTGACCCATAATATATATATATATATGATTATATATACGTATGCAATCATTATAATTTATGATTATGAATAACATAACAACAACAACAACAACAACAATATTATTATTATTATTATTATTATTATTATTATTATTATTATTATTATTATTATTATTATTATTATTAATAGACAAAGTTGGGGTTTTAAAAAAATACTATTAAAAAAAAAGATAAAAAAATATATTTGTGGCAAATTGGTCGCAAATTTTCCAACTTTGCAACAGCTTTGCTACAAAAAAAACACTTTTGTTAAAAAAAATACTATATTAAAAGAATTTGTTAGGTAAGATTCTAGATTAAAAGAATTTTTAAAATTAGTTGGAATAAATTTGCAACAAAAATAGATTTTTATATTATTTTATTTATAAATACAAATTTTAAAAAATAATTGTCACTAATGTGTCGCAATTGGTGTGGGATTTACCATAGTTTTGCAACAAATATATGTTTTTGTTTTGTTTTACGTGAGATATTGAATTTAAAAACAATCCGTCGCAAATTTATCACAAAAAATTACTACAAATTTTGCGACAATTTTGCCACAAATGAGTTACATATATATGAAATAATTGATTTAGAAACAATGTGTCGGAATTCTGTCGCAAGTGATGCAAGATTTGCGACAAGTTTTACAAAAGTATGTGTTTGTTTTATTCTATTTGTAAAAAAGCGAATTATTGGATTAAGATAATAAAATTATGCATATATTGTCCTACTTTTGTCGCTCCAGATGTTCTAGCAAAAATCAAAAATAAAAAACATGTTTTGGTCGCAAAAAAGTCGCAACTGTAGCAAGATTTGCGACAAAGTTGCCACTAATAATTATTTTCCTTTAGAATTAATAACTTGTAGGAAGTTTGTCGAAATATTGTCGGAAATCTTTTCATTCTTGTGACAAATTTGTGATGACATCTTGATTTATAGTTGTTTTGTCGTAAATTTGTGTCAAATTTTAAGGTTTAGTTTTGTTTTTCTCACTTGTCAGAAAGTCGACGCAACGTTATGGAAAATATTGAATTGTAACAAACTGGTCGCAAAAAAACCAGTTTTCTAGTAGTGATATCAAACACATACCCGTCCTCCAAATCTCAGGCAAAATCTAAAACCAACCAAGCATTACAATCCTGCCTCCTTCCACACCTCCTCTTTCATAATTCAACCTTCCTCTTTTATCATTGCTAGTAAAGATCCTTATAGGGTTCCATGGCTGAAGAAGTTTAAGCTCTTATGAGAAACTAGACATGGTCTCTTATTCCATGTGTTTCGAACTTCAATGTCGTTGATTCCAAATAGTTATACCAATTAAAGAAAGATTGAAATGTATCAATTAAACATTACAAATCACGTCCTTGTTTGAATATGGTGAAATTGATGCCTTCATTGACCGAGACATGGATACATATGTAGCTGTATAAGATGGCTAATCTAACTATGGTTATGATTTTATATAACAAATAGGAGATATTTTCTCTAACAAACATATCACCTAATATATACACTAGATATTCTAATATACATTGACAGTCGAGACATGAGTATGACGGATGTTCAAACTATTTAAAAAGTCATTAAAAAAATCTTTGGCAGACCCTTTGTAAAAATATCAGCAATCAGATGTTGATATGGGATGTGTAAAACCTGAACTTGTACACAGGCTGCCTTTTTTCTTTATGATATGACTATCAAGCTTGATAAGTTTTTACGTTAACATTGGAGTGGATTACAAGCAAGATAGATGGCACTAACATTATTATAATACACTAAGGTGGCAAGCGTAACCAGTGTAGTTCAAATAGGAGATTGTGAATCCAATAAGTCTCAAATATAATGTTAGTGAACCCATGTTGCTCGCCATCAGCACTCGATCGAGTTAATATTGGTTGATGTTTAGAAGACCAAGAAATTAGATTATCTACCATATATACATAGTAGCTAGAGGTTGTTCAATGCGTATTAGAACATTCTGCCCAATCAACTTCTGTGTATGAAATAAGTGCATTGCTAGCTCATTTGGTGATGGTTAAGCCAAAAAAGAGTGTGCCTTTAATGGACCTTAAAATCCATTGAGTGCATTCATATGAGATATTTTAGGAGCATGCATGTGTATGTACACTTGTTATACTATGTAGGTTATATCTGGATGAGTAACGGTTAGATATTGTAATGCTCTAGCTAGTTGTCGGTACTCGGTTCTCCATCGGCACCGAGAGTTCCATTGGAGTATTGAGTTTTGAACTACTCAATAGGGGTGGATCTTGATCATTGTCAACACAGACAGTGGTGGACGTTTAGCTACATCCCACAACCACTACTAAGATATGACGCCTTGTAAAAGCATCTATAATTCCTGAGCAACTTAAGTACTGCTTAACTATTTGTAATAGTCATGATAATCTGTCAATTATTCTTAATCTAGTAGACATCAGTTGAACATGAGACGTGGATCGACTTTCAATCTCATATAATGTTCAACCATTTTTTTTCTTGATCAAGATTTAAAGTGATCTATCAAACTCTCACTTTGGGCATGACATGCACATGCATTAGTTTCAGATCAACTTATGACTATGATCCGTTAAAGGGTTTGAAGCGAGTTACTTTCAATATTAATTCCCTAATGAATACATGTGAATTTGGTCTCCAGCTCTTTGGACTTTCATTTGATGAATCAACTAACTAATTCACTTTAGTATTAATCTAAATATATTCTCATATATACAATCAACTATGAAATTTTAGAATAACCTTTTAGTCTTGGATCTTAAACGTACAAAGATTCAAACACAATAGATAATTATGAGCTTGACAACCGTTGTTGTCCAAGCTAGTCATTAAAATGTAATATTACCGTTCAAGCTAAGGAATATCACACTAATAACATATCCTTATATCATGTTTGGCCATCCAAGACTAAAACATGTATCTTACCTCTTAAGATTTTAACTTGATAAAACGGTAATGTCAAACTTAGATCCATTATGTCTCATAGTTTCAAGATTTTCATATGTATAGAAACTACTTATGGAATTCCCTTGGAACTCTTTCCTTCTCATAGAGGTCCAAGTTATTTAAATGTATTGTTATCGTTCAAGCTAAGGAATATCTCAATACTAACGGATCCTTATATAATGTTTAGCCATCCAAGACTAAAACATGTATCTTACGATTTTAATTTGATGAAACGGTAATGTGAAACTTAGATCCATAATTTCGTTGTTGTTCATTATGTCTCATAGTTTTAAAATTTTCGTATTCATAGAAACTATTTATGGAATTTTCTTGAAACCCTTCTCTTTTAAATGCCATTTAAACTCATCCATATTTCATGCATCTAAAAATTTCAATATGCTACATCTTATGTTGTAGTGTAATTTTATCCTCTTCTAGAACTTTTTCCACGTGGTCTTGTGTCATGACTATTCTGTTTTGACCGACTAAGGTTCATAACTTAATTATTATTTGATCCATTTTCAGAGCATTTCTTAGCTCATAAAAATAACATTAACTATTTAATTGATTAGCATGTTTTCTTGTTTATATGACATATCTGACATATCTGAATCACATACAATTTACTCTCGTCTCGTGTGATCATAATGAATATTAGCATAATCAATTACATGATCTTCTTGTGAATCTTTTCATATTAATCTTATCATAAGGATGCCTGAGCATCTCTTTAACAAGAGATGCTTTGTGTTATTGTAAGTAATAGTATTTTACACCTGCGCTTCGCGGCGGGAAAAACGAACTCGAAACATAAACGAATCGGAGCTAATAACAAATCGATTCCGATCTACAATCATCATCATCGGTTCAGAGCAAGCCGTTTCAGTCACAATCGACCACAACACAAACAAATCATCGTGAAACAGAAACATGAGCACCAGCAACACAACCACCGCAAACAAAACTAATAAAAATTTAAAACCAATCAACTCAGATCCGCAATGATCATCATCGTTGCTAAACCAATAGACTCAGATGCCTATACAGCTGCAACCGAAGTTGCCACGCCAGGTAGTAGGCCAACATCATCGTCACAATGATCGACTCAAATCTACAATCACCATCATCGTTGTAAAATCAAGGGCTCAGATGCATAGCAGTCCATCGTCATCGCCACAACAATTGAACCGCATGTATAAATACCATAATCGTTGGATAACAAAAACAACAGTTAACATCGGCCCTCACATCTATAGAAACCCCTTCGTGACCCCAACAGGTCGTCGATTGGGCTACCAAAGATCACAGAAATCGCCCACGGTGACATTGACGACCAAAGAAGGACATCATCCACCTAAATGACTCCATAGGTTCCAGATTTGGCCATGGGCGGCCACCACCGACAACCACAGGTCACAGGCGACATCCACGTACATTGTGGAGGTTACAGGGGCGGCCGCCATCATTTCCGGCATCACCTCCGAAACCTTAGAGTAGATCGAAAGCACGGAAGCCACCACAACCGCCGACATCACCTCCGAAACCCTAGAGTAGATCGGAGGCACGGAAGCCACCACAACCGCCGACATCGCCTCCGAAACCCTAGAGTAGATCGGAGGAACGGAAGCCACCACAACCGCCCACCTCCGGCGACATCGAAGAAAACGAAAGCCACCGGCCGGAAAGGAGCCAACGAAACCCCTCGGCTATCCTCAGAGGTCGGCTCTCGGAAACCCACTGGCCGGAGCTGAGGCAACAAACCCTTTGACTACCTTTGCCTGAAACCCGCTACCACATGCAACAGTAGATCGGAAGTAAGGAAGCCGCCAAAAAAACTAAAACCCAACAAAGCAATGAGCAAGGGTGTGAATTAACTTATTAATTTCGTCCTCAATCAGCAATAGAAGTATGTTTGTAAATGTGAAGCCAGCAACCTGGAAGGCAATGAACAGCAGAATCCCAAGTAAAAAAGAAGAGGAAGGGCCGTGGAATGGGAAAAGTCTACATGTAGGGAGGATAACATGCCACCACAAAAAACCGTTGTACCATAGGCACAAATACTTGTACTATTATGTACAGTGAAAATCCTCACATAAGAAAGTTGATGGTTAATAGAATATAAATATGTCTCACAACTCTATTAGATTTACATATGTTTTCAAACAATTTTATGATTCTATTTTAGAATCTTACTTTCATATTTCTCACATATGGTCTTCTAAACTCATGGATTTAAGAGTATATTTATATATACTTTTGGTTTAACCATAGCTAAGTTGATTTGTAGCTTGATATTCTACTGGAACCATCTTCATATGTGTCTACCATGCATCTCTATACATCTT
Source organism: Flaveria robusta (assembly GCA_025506415.1). Lineage (NCBI taxonomy): Eukaryota > Viridiplantae > Streptophyta > Magnoliopsida > Asterales > Asteraceae > Flaveria > Flaveria robusta. The sequence goes on from CM046466.1 coordinate 20,973,195, forward strand.
TAATTTGGAGGAAATACAAAACTTGCAAAACTTTATATAAAAAAACCATCACACGCACTCGCTGGATGGCGAGACAATTATAATATTTGAAAGTTAATATAAAAAGAAAATAGTTAAAAAAATTAACGTAATAACATTGATAAAACTAGCCACATCGTAATGAAAATAAATATTATATACATAAGAAGTTGTTGCACGTGTACATTGTGAACTACTGGAACAATGGCATTCTTTGTTTCTCTGTACAAAAGAAATAGTTTTTAACAAAAAAAATCAAGTTAATGTCAATACGGACCACATTGCGGTAGGTCCGTACATAAAAAGACAAATTGCATGGCTTTTTTTTGAAGATGATTGTTGAAAAGGTTAAACAATATTTTAGAATCACTGGTGGGTTTAAAAATGACGTTTCGAAACTTCAAGCCAAATGTTAGATAAAAAAGGCATGTCACAACGTAAAACTTGAAATTTTATAAAACATTGTATGATCAAAGCGAAACCTTAAAACTACTTTAACGAATCGTACGTTTGTGCTTTGATTACTCGTATATAATTATGTGCAACTACGTTTTGATTAAAACTTGTATCAAAACTTAGATAAATAAACACGTTATAACATGATATATGAAATTTATAAAACAACATATTTTAAAAGTAATAGAGAAAACACAAAATAACTTTAAAACTAATTCTATACTATGAAAAAAGCAAATGGATGAATAGTAAAATGTGAAATTGTTGTTGAGGTGTGAAGGCCTTTGGGCTTTTGGTTAGAGTTATGGGCTTGGCCCATTGAAGCTTCTGAAAACCCTAATTATCTCTATATATAGATTATGTTATTGTATTGTAATCTTGTCCCTTGAGCTTAATAAAATACCTAGTTGCAGAGAGTGGACGTAGGTCATATTGACCGAACCACTATAAATTCTCGTGTTCTTATTGCTTTCGTGTGCATGCGTATAACAGTGTTTATTTCCGCTGCGTGAAGATTCCGTACGAAGCACGCCTAGGGTTTTTCCACTGTCGCCGCCTAGGGTTTTCCGCCGCCGCCGCCTAGGGTTACCGCCGCTGCCGAAATCGTCTAGGGTTCTGCGCCCGCCTAGGGTTTTGGTTGGAAGTACCGGATCTGGTTTGTCTATCCTTTGTTGACTGTTTATCAACTGTTCAACGTGCCTGTTTCGTTTGTTTTTCTCTGGTTTGCTATCATGGCTGAAGACGGGAAGACTGTGATCGAAAAGTTTAATGGCACTGATTTTGGCTAAAGAAGGATTTGGATATGGTACTGGAAAAGAAACCGAAGAGTATGGAGAAAGCTAAAGAAGCAGTTTGGAATTTCAAGGACAAGAAAGCTAGAGCGGTTATTATGTTATCTTTGACGAAGAGCGTTGCTTTTAACATCATGAAAGAAACCACGGCAAGTGGTATGATGCTGGCTCTGTCAAATATGTATGAAAAGCCGTCTGCAGCTAACAAGGTGTTCTTGATGAGGGAACTGTTCATGACGAGAATGAAAGAGGGAAGCACAGTCACCTCCCACATTAATGATCGAATGTCTATTCTTACTAGATTAGAATCAGTGGGAATAAAATTCGATAATAAGACTCGAGCTTTGGTGTTGCTATCTTCACTGCCTGATAGTTGGTCCGGGACTGTAACTGCTGTTACAAATTCTATGGGTGCTAACAACATGACATTTGAAAAGATCCGAGACATTGTGATAGGTGAAGACACGTCTGAAAAGTGCAAATGTTGGATCATCTTCTGAGATGTTACATGTTGGCAGGGGAAGGGAAAATAGCCGAGCCAGTGGGAGTCGGGGAAAGTGTTCAACTCGGACTCGGAAAAATGTGAGGTGCTGGATCTGCAATGAGGATGGACATGTTAAAAGTCAATGTCCAAAGAAAAGTTTGAACACTGCTGCTAAGGATGTCAATGATGGTGATGTGTTAATTCTTGAGGTTGAAACAGTGTGGACTCTTGGATCATGGATTCTGGTTCTTCATTTCACGCCGTACACAGCGGTGAAATGTTGGTGAATCTGAAAACTGGCGATTATGGGAAGGTACGTCTCGCTGATGGCAGAATGCTTGATGTAATGGGCATGGGTGATATTGATTTGGTGACTCCATTGGGAACTACATGGAACTTGAAGAATGTCAAGGTGATTCCAGGTTTGAAGAAGAAATTAATTTCTGTTAGTAAATTGGATGAACAAGGACTGGAAGTCAAGTTTGGTGATGGTAAATGAAGGGTAATCAATGGGAACCGGGTGATTGCTCGTGGTGATAAGCATGGGTCGTACATGGTGGAGGTACCTGCTGAGGGACTGATCAACCCGGTTAAGCAAGTCAAAGTCGGGTTCGCTAAATCTGCTGCTAAGAGAGTTCATTTTGCAAACATGAAGTCTGGAGCAAAGATTGTAGCTGAATGGGGTCATAAGTCTAAACAGGTCAGAGGATTTTGTGACAGTGGGAGCGTGGGGCATGTTCCGGGTACAGTCAAGAAGAATCGTTGGGTTTTGAAGACTACGACTGGAAAAATCTCTCCTTGTGATTGTTTGCTGAATTTGGAGAGTGTTAGTGATTCTCGGTGTATCTCTGAATCTGGTGGATCGTGTAAGCCAGTTGAGACAGAGGATGGGTCGTTGGTGGAATCTGCTACGACTGGGTTGGAGCTCGGGGGAGCTTCAACGAGCCCTTTTAAGTAATTGATGAAAAAGGGCCTCTGCAACTAGGGGATTTGGATTAAAATCTTAGCTTGTTCTTTGGAATTGAAGGCTTGAAGGATTTCTGTTACTTGAAGATTACTGGTGCGGAGGTGGTGGCCTTTTCGGCTTGGTCGTCGCTTCGTCTCGGCCGGTAATCCATCTCTCTTAAACCGCATGCAGTAGAGGGTTTTCTTGAGGGGAGGGTTCCCTATCTAGGGCAGGTCTTTGTCGGTCCGCTGTCGGCTTACCTACGCGCTCCCGGACAGATTCTTTCTCTTTTGCACACCCACATCCGATAGGGTTTTGATGACGGGGATCTTTGGCGGTGGCCGGAGCCGGAGATGATTGAGTCTATTCAGGCCATCTCCGGTTGAGTCTCTTCGGGCCGCCTTTGGTGGCATCTATTTGGCGGTGATGTCGGGTGAGGTGTGATGTTGTTGGGTCGGTGATGATGAGTATAACTCATCTGAGACAAATTTTAATACCTGATTTTGAGTTCTATGAATGGTTACTTGTGTTTTGTGGTTGGTTGTGATGAGTTCAAGCTCATGAACATGATCTTGGCATGGTAGGGTTGGAGGACGGCCGGTATATACCCGCAACCCCTCTGTAGCCATTCATTTATAATCACTTTTGAAACTCTAAGCCAAATTTTGCATTAAACCTTTTGTTTTGTGAGTTTGATGTCTTTTTCGTAGGTTGGTATGATACAGTTCATATTATGGTGGCGCTGATAATGAACACATTTGTGTTTGTTTATGCCTTAGTTTAGTCCGTTTATCCAAACGCGCAAAGCGCGTTGTGATACAACCCTAGTTAATATAATAAAATAAGAAACCATTAAAAGACAAAAATAATTAAGTGATGGAAAAAAGAAAAAGAAAAAAAATGTGTGCATTAATTAATAGTACATTATTAATTGGTAGTACATTATGCTTGATTATGCTTGAAGGCTTATCTATATGATTTTCATAGTATAGTAAAATTTCACAAAAGCTAGATTACTCGAACCCTTATAATAAAATTGTTTACATGTGATTCAACCACTACGTGCTGTTGCATCATCTCTACAACTTAATCTCAACTTACAGTGAGCCAACTAGGATATGATTGAGGGCATTCCATATATAATATGGATTAACCTTGACTTCAACTTGAACGAAATATCTACATTAGCATTTACCAAAAGAAAACATAAAACATCCCATTACATAATATAGACACATCAAACAACTTATATGCACAAATTAACTAAGGTTTATATCGATCAAGCCACCATACCCATCCCACTCGATCTGAAAAATCGGATCACACGGTCGTGCATTCTTCATCAAACCGACTACGATTTGAACCATCGACTCTTTTTTCACCAATGCATTTTCATGATCATCATCATCATCAGGCTGCAAGGCTACATGGTAATCATCATCGAATTGCATAGAGTTTGTTTCACCAAAATTTTCGAACTTCTGTTTTCTAGCACCTTGACACGAAATCACTTGGGACCCACCCGCTCGTCGTATTCTTTTGCGTTTCTCGTATGCAGCCATCTCTCTTACAAACCGCTCATTGTCCTTTTTACTTGCCTCTATGTATGGCTTCAAGTATGTAAAAGAGTAAGAACCATGAAAGAGTACAATAGAAGATACCATAAAAAAAGCACATGAAACACCAACGTTCATTATTTTGAATTGAATAAATTTCATAACAAATTACCTACTTCTAATTGTGGCCATTTCAACCGGTTAGCTTAAGAATGATAGCTAATTTTAAAATGTTCTTATCCGAATTGAATAAATTTCATAACAAATTACCTACTTCTAATTGTGGCCATTTCAACCGGTTAGCTTAAGAATGATAGCTAATTTTAAAATGTTCTTATCCGAATGTCCAACGAGTGACATCAATACATGTAAATGAAAAATGATACGATTAAATGTACAAAATCAATTGGTTAACTTAAACAAGTTAAAAGTCAGAAGGTGTACCCATCTATCGTGACTCGAGAGGTGTTTCCATGCTTCTTTCATGCCCCTGATCAGTTGAGCCGAAGAGGCATCTCCGATTATACTTCTTAGCCTATCGGTTTCCATCTTGATAAACATCTGATAGCAGTTTCTTGACCCAAGTGGCAAACCTCGTTCTTTCCTCGTTTGTTTGATTTCATCTCGTGTTGTCTCTATGACTCGCCGTGTTTTTTCTACAATATTAAGACACTTCTCTATAAACTCGGTCACATTCATACGCCTCTACATCCAAAAATACCTAAAAAAACACTTTGGTATCATTAAAGTACTATAGCCGTTACTTCAAGAATTGAAGTTATTCAACATATATAGATATCACATTTTCCACGCACCTATTTACTAATAGGTTAACTTTAACGAATCAAATGATGTTAAATTTAACATCAGCTAAAAAAATGTTACAAAGCCAACCTGACCAGCAGATGGTAAGAAAAAAGTAACCCATTTAACCCAAAAATTAACCGAATATTATTCTAAAAATTATTGTTTCAAAACCTACCATATCAACTAGGTTCTGACCGATATATATAAAACAAATTAAAGAAAACCTTTTATTTAGATTATTTTATCAAATACCAAAATGAACAAAATTATGTATTTACATTCTTTTAGTACCATATACTATAATAATAAAAATTATAGCTAAAGATTATCATAAACAATAACGCAAATTAATTCCTGAAAACCCACCAGCCTCTGATTCATATATAAGAACCTAAAAACCTGTAGAAGATTTCCAAAAACCGTCGCTAAAATGCTGTTTTGTCACGTAAAGCCCGTCACTACGCTTCCTCTTCCCCGTGAAGCTATTTGTAACTGCGTGCGAAACAAGGCACATGCAACTATATTACAAGACTTATAACAACGGTTAATAATACTCCAATTATAACGTATTGTTATCAAACCTTGTGGAATGTGTGGCCTCTTGTTAGGTTTTACCAGACACCTGTAGTGATATGTCTGTTCGAACATGTAAAGAACGGTCTCATAGATCTTCTTAACATGATTCGGCGTCCACGAGAATCCGTTTTTTCGACTCACGCTCGATGCAACCTCTTCCCATTTTCCTTCTTTCGTGACCTAACAATGCAGCACACGTACAAACAAACATATCCAGTAAAATATCACTCAGAGGTACAGTGTTATCGTATAATATAGAATAATAAAGATCAACACATGGTTATATATATATAGTTTTGTAATACCTGATGATAGCCACCTCTTTGTGTCACATTTTTGTAGAGCTGGTGCAAGTCCAAGGTGGTGTCACTAAACTTAGAAGTGTCACTAACAAAAGTAAAGAATGTAAAATTTGAATCACATGATCATATGTAGCTAGGTTGTTGCAAATACTCACAGAATGGTAAGAGGAGATGATTGATTGAGGCTGTTGAGCTTCTCATAGAAACTAAGATCTTCCTCTTTCATCTCCGGCGGTGAAGAGTAAGTGTAAATAAGGAAGGTGATTGTGTTGGGGATGATAATGATTGAGGATGATATGATATTATGATGTTTTTGAGGGTAGGACGGCGACTAGATGGATATATGTGTATAGCAGAGTACCGATGCATTATATTAGCTCAGGGTTTGATCAGTCGGTTGTGGTGGGATGCGTGTATTCCACTTTATGAATGATGGTGTTTGTACAAGTTTTCTTCAACAGCAATATGTATCCAACTTTACCATCCTAAACAACTCTTGAACCTCTCGGAGAATTCACAGTGCATTTTTTATTTTTATTCGTATAATTATATTAAAAGTAAATTAGATTTTAATAATTTAAACTATTATTTATTGGCTGATAATAATTCAAACTATTAATTTGGCTAGTAACACTCTCAACTTTTACTTTTATAATCAACAATACTCCAAGTGGCATAATTTTTAAAATTTTACGCTCGATTTGTATCCATTTTAGTCTCAATTTAGCTTGTATGTTTTTTTATTTCTTTCATAATTATTGTTGTGAACCGAATCGAGTCCAAATCAAACGTAAAAAAATTAAAATTATGTCACTAGGACTGTTGTTGGTAATAAAAATGAAAGTTGGGAGTGTTAACGGCCAATTTGATAGTATGGATTATTATCGGCCAATATTTAGTAGTTTGGATTATTAAAATCCAATTTGCCTTATATTAAAAATCAATATATTTTCTTTCTCTTATTCATTTAAATAATACTTTTTATACCCTTATCATTACTTTTTTATCTCTTCTCCACTCACAACCACTTTCAAAAATATTAAAAAAAATATAGGGATTAAACAGTGATTCTTCAAATATACCAATCCACAATAACATTTTCTCTCTCCTTCACTCACAACCACTCAAAACCATTCCATATAATATACCAAACACACTCACATAATTTTAGAGATTCCACTGTGAATGCTCTCACGAGGTGTTCCTGTCTCTCCTTTTTTGTTTATCCTTGTCATGGAAGTTTTATATGTCGCTTTACAATCAGCTGATAATTTTGAAATTTTCGATGGGTTACGCCATTCTGATAATTGGCCGATCCTATCCCACGTCCTTTATACGGATGACATTTTGGTGTTGGGGGAATCTATCTATATTAATAAAAGAAAGTTTTTATAGGCCACTTGTTACAATTTTAAAACTTTTAAATTTTATTTTTTCGCTTATCTCTCCTAATAAATATCAAATTAAATACAAATGATATTATTAAATTCTTTTCATATTAAAAATATTTTTATCAAATTAAAAAAATAGATCTTTCTACAAATGCAATTTGTAAAGAAATTTTTTTTAATAAAATAAGAATTTTTTTAAAAAATATCAAACTTTTAAAAAACACAATATATTTTCAAACCTGTGGCTTTTAAAAAATAAAATTCTTATGAAACGAAAATAATTAAATTTTAAAGTTATAATAAAGAAATTATTAAAAATGACACTTTTTTTTAAAAATGGTTTGTTTTGAAACAATTTGTTTAAAAACCAACTATTTTTGAAAAAAAAATAAACAAAAGTTTAAAAAATGATATCGTTCTTTTATCACTCGTACGTAATGTCAATCATATCTTATATCAAAAGATCGTTTTATAATTTTTTAATTTTTATTAATAACTATTTAATATTTTATTTATTCAACTCGTGTAATACACGAAGTGCTAACGTAATCTATCAATACTAATAAAAGAAGGTTTTTTGATGACACATGTCACAATTATAAAGTTTTTAAAGCTTATTTCCCACCTATCTCTCCTAATTAATAATTGCATTAACTACTAATAATTTTATTTAATTCATTTAAGATTAAAATTATTTTTTATAAATTAAGAAAGAGATCATTTTATAAATGTAATTTCTAAATAAACATTTTTTTATAAAATAAGAAAATTTTACTAAAAGATTAAACTTTTTTAAATATATGAAATATTTTAAAACTTGTGTCTTTAAAAAGTAAATTTCTTTATGAAACAAAAATGATTAAAATTCAAACTTTTTATAAGAAAAAATTTAAAAATAGCATTTTTAAAAACATTTTGTTTTGAACAAAAAAAACTTTCAAAAAATTAAAAATAAAAGTTTAAAAAATAATATCGTTGTTTTATTATTTAAAGTCATTACTCGTACGCAATTTTAATAATATCATATCTCAAGATATTGTTTTATAATTCATAAATTTTTATTACTAACTATTTAATATTTATTTATGCAACTCGTGTAATACATGAGATACTAAACTAGTGGTGTATATATAACGTGGAAAACTTGACTCGGATCCTCAGATGTTTCTATCTCTCGTCAGGTTTAAAAATTAATTTTTATAAAAGTAGCTTATAATGTGTTGGGGTTGATCATGGAGAAGCGACATTTATAGCTAATATTTCGCATTGTCAAGTGGGTACGATCCCCTTTGTTCATTTAGGCATTCCTATGGGAGCAAACATGAACAGAGTGGATAATTGGATCCTGGTGATAGAAAAGTTTAAGTAGCTTATAATGTGTTGGGGTTGATCATGGAGAAGCGACATTTATGGCTAATATTTTGCATTGTCAAGTGGGTACGATCCCCTTTGTTCATTTAGGCATTCCTGTGGGAGCAAACATGAACAGAGTGGATAATTGGATCCTGGTGATAGAAAAGTTTAAGGCCAAGTTGTCGGGTTGGAAAGCTAGATCATTATCATTTGGTGGTCGCCTCACTTTGATTAAGGCGGTTTTGGGCAACCTTCCGACATTTTTTTTCCATTTTTAAAGCTCCCTCGACTGTGATAAAGAAGCTAGAGCACTTGAGAAGGTAATTCTTATGAGGTGGGTCTACAATTAGCTCCAAAATTAATTGGATTGCGTGGGATAGAGTGTTGTCACCCAAGTCGGTTGGTGGCCTCGCGTCCCTAGTATTAGAAATTCAATTTGGCCCTTCTAGCTAAATGGATATGGAAATTCAAGTTCGAGAAAAATGCTTTTGGGTTTCGGTGTTATAAAAGCAATCCATCGCAAAACCGGGTTCATGCTTCTATCCCTTTAAAAATGCAAATCTCTAGGGTGTGGAAAACAATTCCTAATGTTGAAAGAGAACTTTTAAAAGAAAATATTTCCCTAGACATCCTCATGCAAGGCAAAGAAAAATACAAATCATGTTTGGTAGGGGAAAGATTGTTTAGGAGTGAAGAAGGGTGTTTGATGGTTGGGGGTTGAAAACATGCCCTCTATAGTGCTACTTAGATGGAACAAATGCAACAACTAATGCTTTCTTTAAGTAATTTCCAATTAAATGAAGGTGATAATAAATGGATTTGGCTATGAGATGAGGATGGAGTGTTCACGATTAAAGGTCTCGGGAATATTCTTGAGCTAAATTGCATTCTGTTTGACTTAAACCCTTTGTCATGGTTATCTTGGGTTCCTCTTAAGGTGAACTGTTTTGGATGGAAGGCGAGACTTGACTGGATCCCTTCGAAGGAAGCTGTCAACATGAGAGGTGTTACCCTTATTTCTTTGGTTTGCTCCTTGTGCCATGGTTCGATGGAGTCATCATATCACATCCTATGGCAATGTGGATTCACAGCGAAGGTATGGTCAGAAATGGTGTAATTTTTCCTTCTTTAATTTTTCAATATAGCCTGTTGTAATCTTTTGGTTCTGGCGTCTTGCTAGAGGCCATCCTTTTAATTAAATCGTCATTCCAAAAAAAAAAAAAACTCTTGAACTAAAATAATCTTTAAATTTTTTTAACACTTATAAATAACTATGACACTATAAAAAAACTATATTTTAATGATTTATAAGCTGACATTAATACTGAATGATTAAAATATTAAATTTAAATTGTATATTTTAATTATTCAACATTAGGTTTAAACATAACCATGTCTAGCTTGTCATACTCCTTTGAAAATATCATATTATTTAAAAGAAAAATTACTATAATCTTACTTTAGAATAATAGATCTTGATATTATTAACATATAAGCATGAGAGTTTAACATTTTTTTTGAAAATTATACTCGTAAATATTATATTGAAATTAGATTTTACCTTACGATAACATATTGAAATTTAAGAATTAAATATGCATTAATTAACTATAACTCATTTATCATGGTCGATGGTTGTCCCACCGGTTTTGTCACACGTCACGTAACTATTTGACCGCTCTTCAATTTTTTTTTCTTTTTTTCCTTGGTTTCTCCACGTTTACTGTGGCAATATATATGTGTTTCTAAAATTAATATAAAGTCTTTGCTTGGCACAGTGGTTAGGCGCGCACATGTGTTTTGGATATGAATTCTTCTATTCGAAACCCACGAGATACATTTTCCTTAATTAGTGTTTTTTACTTTTTAAAAACTTTGTTATGTGTAATTATTAAATTTCTAAAGTTCCGGTTTATTCATGTACAAGTTTATCTGAAAAAATAATTTATTACGTTCATATTTTTATACACACTTTAATTACAATCATTTATATACGCACCTTACTTACAATCAATTATTTTCATATTTTTTTTAGTTATCTATATTTTTATATTCAAATCCGTATTGGTTGGGTTAAATATAAAACGTCTATGTGCCCATTTTAATAAACGTCATACTTTCAATCTTTGCACTTTTACCCTTAAAATATTTTAAAAACTTTCTAAAATGTCAATTTAACTCCCCCCCCTCGAGTTTTCAAAAAACAAACTTTCTTGCATTCATATTTTTGTATACGTGTCGGTAGAAATTGGAGGCGATATACGTTTAGACATAATTGAAAACGACTAGGGTATTGATGGAAATAAGTCGGATCGATTGTAGTGTATACTTTTTCATGCCGCATACGATGCCGTCGTAACGCGCGACGGCGTAAAAAACCTAGTTTATACATAAAGGGTCGAATAAATGATTTATTAAAACCTACCACTCAATATTTTCACTGTCTTTTACTGCAATATAAATTGTATAACACACTAAATAGTTGAATTGTTGCTCATTTGCGCTTACTCGATACTCGATCAAAAAATTAACACTCGAAAAGTATTCGCTCGATTTTTCACTTGGTTGTAAACGAACTTATTGGCTCAATTCAGTTTAGAAACTAACCAAACACAAGCAAAAGGTCACTATATTTGGCCCGGCTTGTAAAAAACCATAATACCATCTCCAATAGAGATGTTTTTGCTGCTTTTTAGGAGAGAGAAGGTGATGTGAAGTAGGGAAGGGGTGATCTGGAGGAAATAGAAGATGGTAAATTTATTGTTCAATAACATTGATTTTTAAGTATGTGAGAGGAATGGAGGAGAGAGTAGAGAGATGGTGATTTTTATAAATTGTAAGTGAAAAGAAAACATGAGGCAGATGCCACATAAGTATGTTTTTTCATCTTTCCATTGTTGATGCTCTAATTTCAAACGAGACATAAGCATCCTCAAGTCATGATCAGCATCTTGTACAGACGGTGAATTTCTAAAATAAGACCATCTCTGATAGAGATGTTTTTTTGGTGTTTTTTAGAAAAGAGAAGGTTATGTGAAGGAGGGAAGTGGTGATGTGAAGGAAATAGAAGATGGTAAAGTTTTTTTTCAAGAACGTTAACTTTTGAGTATGTGAAAATAAGGGAGGAGAGAGGAGTGAGCAGAGAGATGGTGATTTTTATGAATTGTGAGTGGCCACGAAAGAAAAAACATGAGACATGTGCTATATAAGTATGTGTTTTCACCTTCTCATTGTTGATGCTCTAAGTTATGATCAGCATCTTGTACGGACGGTTAATTTCTAAAATAGTAACACTAAATGAACTCATCACATGATCTCAAGTTTAGATATCTGCTGTTGAAAGATTTCTTTTTTTTTTTTCAATGGTAATAGTTGACGTACTAATACCATGATGTCGTGACTAGATTACGTTGAGGCTATATTACACACGTTGAGGCTATATTACACACGTTGATTTTGTTGGGGATAATGATTCAGCATGATATTATGATGTTTCTGAGGGTAGGACGGCGACTAGATGAATATATATATTGAAGAATACCGATGCATAATATTAGCTCAGGGTTTGTTCAGTTGGTGGTAGTGGGATGTGTGTATTCCACTTTATGCGTGGTGTAGGTACAAGTTTTCTTCAACAGCAATATATACCCAACTTAACCATCCTAAACTACTCTTGAACCAAAATAATCTTCTAACACTTGTAAATAACTAACCCACTCTCTCTTAGATTTTAGCTTAATTCTTCTTCTACCTCTGATATAAAAAATATACCTTGGTATGATATAAAAATATATTAAAAAAAATTATTTTATATAAAAATTAATATAACAATTTCTAAAGTTAAAAAAAATTTTAAAAATATCTTTTAGAATTGGAAATAGACCTAAATGAATTTAATTCAACCGATTAAACCTTTTAAACCAATTTATTCGATTCGGTTGTCCGATTAAACATGTTAAACTATTTATTATTCAATGTATACAAATATCTGAACACAATAATCAAGATTTTATGCAACTATTAACCGAATTAAAAATCAAATTTACGATTTGATTTGTTTTTTACGGTTAAGGATATCTTTGTTATTGGCTTTTTTGAATACTCGTAACCACTACAAATAAAAATAATAAAAGACAAAAAAAATATAAAGATGTTATAAATATTATTTATTATGGTTATCAACAATATAGATATACTTTATATATCTGAATTAGAGATAATTATACTATATTAATGGTTGTTGGAGTTATAAAATATTTAGTTTCATACTCCTATAAATATTCAAATTGTATCTTATTATCAAATATATCAATAAATGATATAAACAACTCCCTCCCTATTTTTCTTCTCATATTGTTTTTGTTATTATGCTAGTTTCACAATACGTTATCAGCACGACTTGGGTTTTGGAGTGGGATCTGAGTATCATAAAGTTATATTGGATACCACTCTGTATTGATGTTAGCAAAAAGGGTTACAAGCGAAATTGTTGATCTAGTATGAAAAGTTTTTAACTCTAATCATTCTTATTATATTTTAAGTTTTTCTCATCTATGATTTTTTTAGTTTATTTTCAATCTTGAACATAATGCATGATGAGTAACGTAAACATCGTTGCTCGTTTATTTTGATTCCTCGTATTAGTTACAAATTGATTAAATAGTCATTAACAAACTTTCATGTTAACATATGATTTATAAATGAATTAATGTGGAATCAAAAAATATACTTTCATTTTCCTACTCTAATAAAAAACTATATAGAAGGGACACATATCAACACCATATTCTTTCTATTCAATTTTTCTCGCTTCTCTCTCATATTTAATAGTCATATTAATTACTAATAATATTATTTATTTTTTTAGATTAAAATAGTTTTTTTAATAAATTAAAAAATAGATCTTTTTACTAATGTTATTTCTAAGGAAATAATTTTTCATAAAATTAGAAAAAATTTTAGAACGTCAAAATTTTTTAAAAATACAAAATATTTTATAATTGGTGTTTTTAAAAAGTAATTTTTTTATAAATAAAAAATAATTAAAATTAAAAGTTATAATAAGAAAGCCTTTAAGTATGACATTTTTTAAAACATTTGTGTTGAAATAATTTTTTTTTATTTATTATAAGAAAGATTTCAATCATATTTTATTTTAGAATATAGATTTATAATTAATAAAATATCATTATATTTAATATTTTTTATTGAACTCGTGTAATGTACGGGTTTACTAAAGCTAGTATAAAATATATTTTAATAACTATAAAAAAGATCGCTTATAATAAAATCAGATGGGTACGTGAATCCTAAGACTATTTGTTTCTAATCTGCAACAACTAGAACATTTAACTTTATTTATGTTCTTTTTTTGTTTTAAAGTTATATTAAGCATTTTATTAGTTTATGCAATGTGAATCCTAAGTGGATGGCTTTTGATATTTGAATATAGTTAATAAATCAAACTTTAATTTAATAACATACACTTTCATTTATATATGAGGTATACTCTTCATCATCTCAAATCTTTTTTTCCTTTTTAAATTAGAGTTATGTGATACGTTCATGTACATATCCATGTTAGTTATTATCTTAATATGTATCTATTATTATGAAAATTAACTTTACCAAGTTTAAATAGTGTATTAGTTGCATATGTTTCAAAGGTTTCTTATTTACAAGCATCGATCTGTGTTGAATTATCTTAGTTCATTAGCTTAACTACAACTTCTAATGTCAAATAATAATAAAACTTTTATGGTATTATATGGATGTTTGTTGTCTTGTGAGACCATATTGGATTAAAGTTTTAAATAATAATAAAAGAAACATCAAAATAATATATAACCAATTATGATTCATGTTGCTAAAGATAACACATGTTTATATATGAACATCAAAAGAATATGAACTTTAATTAGTGTATATAAGGAATGTTTTGTTGTAAAATATATGCTTGTAAGTTTTGTCGTTAAAAATTTGTTTGTAAATTAACTTTGACACTTCCTGGATCATATGTTATTAAAATATCATAGGGATTTGGTTGAGATAATTGTATAAGTTTCAATGAAAAGCGATAAATATGTGTACCTAATATATATTTGTGATTGGTTATATCAAGATAATGTAATACATAATTTATATATATTTGTGTTGAAATTGATAAGAAAACATCTTACTTTATAAAATTTTTTAATTACATGTTTTATATGGTTATATGTTGTAACTCTATGTATTGTATAATTTGACTTTATAATATATCTTTTTGTCTTTATGCTGTAGTGTATCTATATAAATAGTATTAAGCATAGTAAATTGTGGTTTATTTATTCTCTTGAAGGAGTATGAATATAATCAGAGGAGAGCATCATAAATCTATTATTTTATAAGAACCGTGAGAACCTATATTATTTCATCATATAGATTTTTGCTTAATAGGCACTAGGGGTAATCTTGTCATATAAATTTAGGTTTGTTTTGGTAACTCATTATTTCATGCAATTTAAATAATTTTCAAATTAATTTTTTAGTTCAAACGTAATTAACCATCGGAAAGTGCAATTTTATATTTATTCATTATTCCATCTTCATTTGCATTCACATTCAAACTATAGTTACGATCATATTGTTTTGGTCAGCCGTGCTATTTTAATTTTATGTGTTATTTAAGGTTAATGTGTTATTTTAGCTATATACGTTGCTTTTACTTAAACTTTGATGTTTTTCATTGTTAAAACGATGTTATTTTGAAAAAAAAATTATATCGAAGTACTACTTTACTTTTGTTAAGTGTTTATTGGGTATTTATTAGTGTCGTTTTGATATTATAAAGTGTTGTGTTAATATTATGCAGTGCTATACTCATTAAGTGTTATTTTAGTTTTATGTGTTGTTTGAAGTGTATGTGGTACTTTGAGTTAAAAATTGATGTTGTAATTGTTAAAATGATGATGTGTTTTAAAAATATGTATTCTAGTGTTACTTTTATATATAAAGTGATTATTTTGTGTTATAATGTTTTAGTTAAACTATAAAGTGCTATTTTCGTTGTATGATATATTACGAAAGTAGAAATTTACATTTATTAAGTGCTACTTTCGAAAACTTTTTGAAAACATGTTATTTTTTTTTAAATATAGCAATATTATACACATATTAAAGATAAAAAATGCTTGATTTTATGAAATAATTTTTTTGAAAAAACATAATAATGTATATAAAAGATATGTAAGTTTTAAAAAATTGATAGAAGTAGTTATTATAATTTAAAAAAAGTCAACACATAATAAATATAGAATTTATTTTGAATGTTGACATTGTTTTTTTAGTTAGCACTAATTACTAAATTGCCTTTATTCTTGTTAACTATTAGACTAGTTAAATATTGATGGCTTGTCATTAATCTTAGCCATAAATATATTTAACCAACGTATCAAATTGTTTCTCAAGGTTTTTATATAGCATAGAGTTTGTATCGAAACCATCATCGTATATATATGATACCGAAGTGTCATACTCTCAGGTAAGGATACACTAACATCGTCATCGATAGAGATACTAGAATAGGTTCCAAGATGAAATTCTACCTAAACACAAGCAACAATCGAATATCTGTTTTTGTAACCGTATTAGAATAGAAAACCCTATACTTCATCGACAACTGTTAACGAAAACCCCAAAATACACACACACAATCAGATAACAAAAGGGATGATCGTAGTTAAGAAAGCATCCAAAAACAGGTAATAGCCTAGACTTAAGCCAGTCGCTACCATAGGCATCATCGAACGACCGCTGTCAACGACACAACGAAAATCCCCAAAACACAGTACAATATACAGCCGTCGCTATAACTCTTCTCCATCTCCGATTCTCCGACTACTTTCTCTCTCTATAAGGTGGAAAGCCAGAGAAAAAATGCCTTCCTCTCTGAATACTTTCTCTCTCTCTCTCTCTATAAAGTGAATATTAAATAATCAAAACTGTCCAAAAAACCAAAACGACAAAAGCTTTGTCGTCAAATTAGAAAGT
Source organism: Flaveria robusta (assembly GCA_025506415.1). NCBI lineage: Eukaryota > Viridiplantae > Streptophyta > Magnoliopsida > Asterales > Asteraceae > Flaveria > Flaveria robusta. The sequence continues at coordinate 20,989,906 of CM046466.1, forward strand.
TACAATAATACACCGATACCAGCGATGAAACAGATTAATATTGATATATAATATATATATAATAAAGCAATGATTATTTGATGTGGTTCATCCATGTTTTTGATTCGAATTCTCTGGTGTTATTGTGTTAAGTGTGTGTTCAACACGGTGAGGAGTCAACAACCATACTCATTGCAAGCTAATTTAATGTGTCAGAGGTTGCTCACTCCAAACCTAACAATTTTACTCTATGGAGAAAAAACATTGTTGTTATATATGATCAATTGAAAATCATACGTTCTGATTATATTCAATGAAACTGTTTTAAGCATAATTAAGATCGTGATTACAGTTAAACATTGTTTAATTTTAAGTGTTAAAAAAAAAGCCACAGGTGTGCCAACTTTGTTAAGATGACACATAAACTAAACAACAAAAACGATTCCTGCTAGTAAATTTCGTAAATTAATACGACTTAAGTAGTTCAAGCATCTTAAATCTGAACGGTTAAGGACAAACCAACACTATAGTTATTATATTGCTATACCATTGAACAAGAGTAGCTTTCACCCGGGTGCGCAATATCACTCATGCTCTAAAAATCAACCGTTGCATTAAACACATCAAAACTTATGCTTTATGTAATATATATCATACAATGTTTTGTATTAAGCATTTTGAGCTTCTAGATATGAATTAAATTCATCTCTGGCCTTGCGCGTACGCGGTGTCATGCATGAAGATGGCGATGTCGTAGGAGAAGATGTCGAAAAGCGTACATGACGACCATCATTCGACTTCCTTTCTCCACATCCTTTCGTCTTAAGAACTCCTTTCACATCCTTATCAAACACAAAAGCCGAATTCACAGGCAAGTTCGCGTCATTAGCACTTGTTTGTATAAGCTCCATCGGCAAATCAAAATAGCGGTTTGATGAAAAATCACTCCCTCCATTCAAAATACCCGATGATCTCCAAGATACGCATTCAAATTTCTCGAGAGACACCCTATGTGAGATAATGTGCCCCATTTCTTCGCGTTCCTCTCTTCTACTTCTCACCGGCTTACCCTTACTGAATCCTGGTAAAAACAAGCAAAGAGCTCCACATTTAAAATCTTCGTCATTGTGTTTTCTTGAACTACTGATCATTCTACCATATTCACCATTTGATGTAGTCTGACATCTGGGCGTACTACTAACACTAGCACTAATGGTGCTAGTTTTGTTGGAAGTACGACACATGTCAAACTCATCATACTGAACTGATGGTCTCCCTTCACCACATGACTTGCTTCTTTGCAAGCGATTCTCACGAAGCCAAACAAGACGAGAGAGGGCTACAGAGTGTTGATGAGCTAGGCACGCCTCGAGTGCTTGATCAATATCCTTTCCTTTTGATTTCGGAATAATCCCACTAGGGGATGAGCAAGCCGAATTAGGGAGACTAGTGCTAAGAAACTTGTTCTTTTTTGGTAACGATGGCAATGGTTTATCGGCGGTGTGAGGCTTAGCGCACCCAATACTTGGATGTTCGATAACTTGTTTCATGGATACAGGATCTACTGAAATTTGTATCTCTTCATTCATCGTGTCGATCACCATAACCACGAACCACTAGATCCTTAGAAACGTTTTGTTTTAAGGTAAGGTTGAGGGAATGAATATTGCATGTATATATATATGAGGAGACGAGGTGAAGGTTTGAAGGTGGATACCATGATCTGTAGGAGTGATTAGCATGTTGAAGATGCAGCAAGACGTAAAGAAAAAAGTCAACAGATTACTTGTTTGCACGAAGTGATGATCCACTTTTGTCCATTTAGATATGTTGCATATTTTATAAAATGAAATCAAATTAATACATAAAAGTTAATAGTTGTGCTTTGAAACTTCAAAATTAGGGGTGAAAATGAGTCAAGCCGAGCCCGAGCTCGAGGAAGCTCGGCTCGTTTCAAGCTTTATTTTTTAAAACTTGAGCTTGGCTCGTTTTTGAAACTCGAGCTCGGCTCGGCTCGGCTCGGCTCGGCTCGTCTCGTCTCGTCTCGTCTTGTTTATTATTTAATTATTGACTTTTTAATAATTTTATATTTAATTTTATATATAGTTATAACTATATATTTAATATATAGCATTGCACTTATTATATAATTATTTTTATCATAATTTTATATATATATATATATATATATATAATGATAGTTATTTACATAAAAAATTTAATAAATTAAATAAAAAATATATAAGTAAAAAGCTCGTTTAGGTTCGCGAGTCTGCTCGAGCTCGATATGTGAAGCTCAGGCTTAGTCTAGATAATTAAATGAGCTTTTTTATCAATCCGATCTCGAGTAGCTTGCGAAGAGCTCGGCTCGTTTGCACCCCATTCTAAATAAAAGAAATAAAAAATTGAGCTTTGAAACTTCAGACACATTAAGTTTAAATTAGAAATTGAAAGAAAAATATAAGAAATTATGCTTTGAAACTTCAATCTTATAATAATCAATTTAAAAATTAAATAAAAAATAAATTATGCTTTGAAAATTCAATCTCACTAGAATCATATCACATTAGAAATAGAATAGAAAAAAGTAAAATTTGTGCTTTGAAACTTCAATCTCATTATAATCAAATTAAAAACAAAAGTAAAGAACTTGAAATTATCATTATCATACTATTTAAAATGCAAAGCAGCGTCTAAAGAGAGGTTTTGGGTTAGAGGAGGATGGCTGGTGGAATCATTCACGATCTTGCCCGAGGGATGCGATCCTAGACGCTAGTGGTTTGAATTTGTGTAGTGGCTTCAAGCGTGGGAGGATGGCCGCTTGAACCAATCTTTTCTACTTACAACCGAGTTTCGCGATCTTCAAAAGCTGTCGGCCGGTTCTTTGGTCGCCTTTGCTAATCGCATCGAGGGTGAGTGTTCTGCCTCCCGTACATTTTCTTTATATTGTCCGTTTAGGTCTTAATAATTTCCATTAAGTTTCTGTTTGTAGACTAGGCTTGAAAGCCAAAAAGTGATCTTTAAATTATGCTTTGAACGTTCAATCTCATCAAAATTAAATTAAAATTATTAAATTAGGCAATTAGAAATTATAATTTGAATCTTAAATCTAAATAAAATAAAATTAGAAATAGATATATAATATAAAAATTAGAAGTTGTGATTTGTGACTTCAATAACACTAAATAAAATGAAATAAAGTTTATATATATATATATATACACATATATATAGGGAAGAGATCTTATATAAACCACTTAAAATTATGTAAACCAAAAAGTCAAATCTTCATCTTTGATTATAATAAGATCAAAGATCCAGATTTTTTTGAATAAAAAAATATATTTGTTTATTCTAGTGGGACCATATATATAAAAAGACAAAAAAGAGTATTTTCTTCATTTACTCCCATCCGCCTACTATCATATTCATTTTAAAATTTACATCTTTCAAATCATTATACACTATTGGCTCTCTCTCTCTCTCTCTTAAACAACTTCTTCTACGCATTTCTCTTTTTAAAATTATAGATTCATTTTGCTTAATCAATGAATTAAATGAAGCTAAACATGAGAGAGAGACCCAGAGAAAGTAAGAAGTGAAACGCTAGCAATGGTGACAACGTACCTATGGTTTTTTGCTGGTGTTCTAACGGTTTTTTGTTGGTGTTCTGACGGACTAACGAAGGCTGTGATGGGTGGTGATAGCGACTCCGAAGGTCTTGTGGTTTATTGTTGTTGTTGTTCAAGGTAAGAAGATGGAGGCGATGATGATGGTGGCTAACCACCATCTACGGTAGCGATGACGGCGGTTGCGATGGTGGCGACAACGACTTCAGCACTCTTGTGGTTTTTTATTGTTGTTCAAGTTAAGATCTGAGTTTTTTTTTTTGTTGTTCAAGGTAAGATCTGAGTTTTTTTGGTGTTCAATGTTAAATCTGAGTTTAACTGGGTTAAGAATATCAATTTAGCAAGGTCAAGTGACCAAATTTAACAACTAATGAAACCTTTTGTTTGGAAACTTAAATACACTTATATTGAATGTTACAATCTGAAATTTTTATGTATAAACTTAAACTTAGATAAAACATAATATACAACTCCAAAACATAGGACATAAAGATTATTAATATATATGTAACAAGAAACAACAAAACAAGTAAAATAAACTTAATGCATGAGATTGGCATAGATTATTACTTGATGAGATTCTAATGCATATAAAATAAACTTAGGAACCTTGTTGATTGGTAGCACTCTAGATTTCGAGTATCTACTTCAAGAACAACACACAGGTGAGTCTCATGAATCATCTTTTTACTTTAAAATTTTTAGAGTGAAATACATACTCGTTGATTATTATATTATTATGGTGCGATACTACCTGCTTTTGTCACCGAACGAAGCACAATCATTAACTCCATTAGGAGCCGCCTGATTTGTGGATAATACTATTTGGCTAATGCATACAATGGCCCCTTTATGTAGGAAAACCTCCCATTGAGATTGAATAATCGATGTGTCACGAATTAGTACCATTTAACCGTGCTTAGTAGGGCACAAATAAACCCAACATTGTAGTAGTACGGGTTAGGGGATATTTTTAGTACTCGGGCGGGAAAGTCCGGGTCAGGTTTGATTGTGATATATTTTGTCCACCAATATTTGTGTTTTATTTATAAATATCTATCTATGATTATTTATTACATAAAAACTTAAGCTCACCACTTTATTTTAATATGTTTTGAGCATTTATTTTAGGTATTTGTTTGATTATAATAGGGTGTCTTGATTAGACTCCCTAAGCAGTGGATTTACAAATTTAAGAGCATGATTGATTTCCCATAGAAAACTCATTTTATAAGAACTGTACAAGAACATAAACGACCCATACAAAATAACGACTTTAAGGAATAAACAATAATGAACAGTGACCTTATGGCATTTGCCTATGATTTAGTTATACACATGTCAACTTATAATAAAATGTACTTATTTTGTTATTATTCGTGTAAACCAATGGCTCATTTTCATTACATACATAGTTTCCACTGTGTTTGTTGATATTTAGTGATCACGACCAGCCTCGGTCAACGGGGTGTGACACTATTAAAATACGTCATTGTTAAAAATTTCTATTTATAACTTATAATTTTAATTATTTTTAATTTATAACAAATTTATTTTTTAAAAACTATAATTTTAAAATATTTAATATTTTTTAAAAAAGTTTGATGTTTTAGAAAAAATTCTTATTGCATAAAATTTTCATAATTTATTTAATAACTATTTTTAATTTTAGAAAAAGTTAAATAATATTTTTAGTAATTAAGGTAATTATTCAAGAGTAGAAAAAAACGAAAAAATTTTGATAAGAATAAATATAATGTTGACACGTGTTAATTTTAGTTACTCTTTTATTATATTACTAGCTTTAATAAAACCGTGTATTACACGTGTTAAACAAATAAAATATTAAATATAATAAAATTTTATTAAGTATAAAACGAGATTTTACGATAAAATATGATTGAAATTACGCTTAAGTAAGAACAATATGTAATAAAACAATTATATCAACTTTTTAAACTTTTGTTTTAAAACTTCTTTTTTCAAAAAAATAAATGAATAAATATTTTGTTTGAAAACAAACCGTATTAAAAAATATTATTTTTAAAATTTTTCTTAGTATAATTTTCAATTTTAATTATTTTTTGTTTATAAAAATATTACTTTTTAAAAATACTCATTTTAAAAAGAGTAAAATGCCATTTTCGTCCCTAACGTTTTCTTGAATTTGCCATTTCAATCCAAATTTTTTTTTTTGCCATTTTAGTTACTGTATTTTACTAAATGTTGTTATTTTCATCTAGTCCACTAGCACCGTTAAAACTCTGTTAAAACTCCGTTAAATATGAGGGTATTATAAGTCTTTTTCAACACTCTAATTATCCAATTAAAACAAATTAATCAATTAATATTCAATTAGAACTAAAAAAACACATGAAGCGGCTCGTGAGACCGATCGTCTCGATTAATTCTAACACATGTTGTTCGATTAAGGTCTGTTGTGAAATTTCAATTAATCTTCACGTTTTATTTGAGCGTGTACTGTTGTTCTATTAAGGTCTAGTATTGTCACGTTTTGTTTTATTGAGGTATGCTATTGTCACGTTCAAAGACCTTAATCATAGACCTCAATCAAATAAAGCATGTGAACAACAAACCTCAATACCACAACAGATTTCAATCAAATAATAGTACACATTCGAACAAAACGTGAAGAAAAATTGAAATCCCACGATAAAACCTCAATCGAACAACATGGGTTAGAGTTAATCAAAGCTTTTAAATCGAAGCGTTTTCATGTGTTTTTTAGTTTTAATTGAATATTAATTAATTAATTTGTTTTAATTAGATAATTACGATGTTCAAAAAGACTAAGGGGCTGTTTGGCAACTTCTGAATGGGTAAGTGTTGAACCAATAAGATGTCTGAACCAGTAAGAGGTCTGAACCAATAAGTGCTGAACCAGTTAAGGCTGTTTGGTTGGATATCTGTGAACCAAAATTCCGATCGCCCTCTTCGGTCTCCCCTTCCTCTCCGGCTTCACCGTCGGCAGCACCGCCAACCAGACCCCTCGTCGTCGCCCTCGCCGTCGCCTCCACGTCTGACTCGGGTCAGATCTAGGTTTAGGTCTGACCAAATAAGTGGTTCAGTCAGACCTCTTCTCCGATAAGAGGTAAGCAACCAAACAGTCTGACCGGGGTCAGTCAGACCCAACCAAACAGCCCTAAAATACTCTTATATTTAATGGAGTTTTAACGGTGTTAGTGGAGTGGATGAAAATGACAACATTTGGTAAACTATATTGACTAAAATGACAAAAAATTTTTGGATTGAAATGACAAATTCAACAAAACGTCAGGAACGAAAATAGAATTTTACTCTTTTAAAAATTTTGATGTTTAATAAAAATTTCTTATTTTATAAAATTAATTTTTAGAAATAACATTAATAAGAAGATATTTTTTTAAATTTATTAAAAAACTATTTTTATTCTAAAAAAATAATATCATTGGCAATTAAAGTAATTATTTAATATAAGAAAGAAGCGGGAAAATTTTTGTGAGATGAAATGTGATATAGTCACGTGTCACCCCAAGTTACTATTTTATTAAAATAGAAAGATAAATATTTACTAAAACCATTTATGTAATTCATTATTTATATAATTATTTATACAGTATACTCCTTTGCTTTTACAAAAGGTAATACATACTTTTTAAAACTTAACAAATTCTCGATGAAAAGTTCAAAAAGAGAACAGTAACAGTTTATGTACTTGTTTTAGTGCTACTGTGTTTATTCATAGCTAAATATGCTTATTTGACCACAAATTTCTTTTGACCAAACCCTTCAATCTTCCGCCCTTCGTAACGTACCCTCTTAAGTCTCGACAAGATGCAAAAGTTAAAAAATAGTTTTGGGCGCCTCTGTTGTAGGTTTGGGTGCCTCTGTCGAAACGAAAACAAGAATGAAAGACCAATATTGGAACATCTCTTGTGTAGGTTTAGGTGCCTTTGTCGGGCCATCTGTTGTAAGTTTGGGCACCCAGGTTCGAAAGTCTACATTGACACGGAAAACGAGTTCGGGAAACCAAAAGTTAAAGAGGCACCCGACTCTATTTTAATGGAGTCGGCGTTTATATAGGGGGGTATTTTGCAGAGTGTAAATTTTGATTTTAATATGAATCTTAAAAAATTATTAATGTTTCAGAGCATTTTTTTTCTTTAACCTGTATTACTTGATAGCAACGAGAATAAAATATTAATCAATGATTCTTAGCCCAACTGGTTAAGGTAAAGTGTCATGACATGTAAATATTGGATGGTCATGGGTTCAAGTCTTACTCTGGGGAAAAATGCTCAGAGTTGAGCCAGGGGATTTTCTCAGCAATGAGTTTTCTCCTGAGGGGGTTGGGGGTGCGGTCTCGGCTGGGAAACGAATAGGTGGACCCGATTAAGATAACACCTATTCTCCGAAACAGAGTCGCACATTTACCGTTCAAAAAAAAAAAAAAAAACGAGAATAAAACATTAACATAGTGGGTAAATACTTTTGTTATGAAAAAAGATTGTGATAAGAAACGCTTAATTTTTTCATGCTTTTGATATAGTTAAATGATCTCCTTTAGAAAATTTATCTAATCCAATAATATCTGTAATACCTAATGTTATTCACAACAAATGTAGGCAAAAAACTATACACCATTTTGAAAATTCATATTTAATTCACGTTTGTTTCCAAAACTAGTGAAATTAACCTCCCAAAATGCATAATCAAGTGCTAATGTGGTGTTAACTTACTTGGTAGAGTAAGATAGATTAATCCAAACATAATATACCTTGGTGTAATTTAAAGGGGAGATACTGGTTTTAAACCCAGACATGATATAAATTGCTCTAATTTAAAAGTAAAAATAGAATAGATTTGTCGTCCAAAAAAATACGTAATTAAGTTAATTAATTGAATAAATATTTATTACAAATTTACTAAAAAGAAATCAAATTGTGTATATTTCCCTATATTTTGCTCATACATTATATATCTACAAAACAAACCAATGGGATACTCTCATTGATGAGTGTTTTGCAACACCGGACCAATCATTTGAAGCTCAAATCTCTTCACGGCTTCGGCAGCCTCTCTCATGGTGGTGTCCACAACATACGGTGTTCCCTCAACGTTCACTTCGGTTGTATTCACGAGCTGCCTACACACCTCTCGTCTCTCTGATATCGTCCCATGATAATGATAGTACATGATCTTCCCCGCGGTTTTGTGTAACGTTTTCCCCTCAAGATTTTGCGACACATGTACCCCTGTCGCGAATACGTTCCGTGGTTGAATAGCGTATTTTCGGTCTCTCCTGATTCCTCTCTTTGTATCCCTGTATACTAACTTTTCAATCCCCCATTTCCTGCACATCCAAAAATACAAATTCAACAAATTATAATTTTGTATTTTTTTTTTAATTTGAATACTTCTTAATCAAACTCGGTTTGTTCAAATAAATACAAATTCAACGAATGAGGTTATTCAAATCGGTCATGCAAACTTTTCAAACTCGAATCGAATTTGAATTCTGTTTAAATTTCAAAATTCAAAAAATCTAAATTTAATACAATCAACACCCAACCATAACAATCAAAACCTAATAGGTAATGCATAACATCATAACTCCCTTCATTAGACATGACATAACATACACTATTATAACCATATATGAGATCAGAATTACAAAAACCTACCCATAACCCACGCGTTATCTCCTATCCTATCATATCATAGGAACGTCATATTATATTTTGTTATTTTAGCTACGAAACATATTACCACCTAACAAGGTCACATTCGGTCGGATAAATGAACAACCTTTAAAGAACACCACATGAAACATGTTCGATCAACGATTCAACATGTTACCTAACTCTAAAAACCAAATAATCAAATCCAAACATTCAAGCATCAATCAAGCAACATAATATACTAAAATCAATCAATCAATTGAAATCGTATGATTGGCACCTGTAAATTCTGCCAGCATTATCATCCCTATTGCAGAGCTTGTTAGACATTGTTCTTTGTTGAATGGTGAACTGCGTGTACTCTGTTAACGAATCAGTAACCGATCTAATGGTGCCATTGTTAGCGACATAGATGAACTCATCGACGTCGAAGAAGAACATCCATTTGGCCATGAATTTGTACCGATGCAAGCAATCGTTCACGATCAGAAACTGATTATGATAATACCCATCGAATCTCTTCTCCTCCTTCACATCGTGCATCGTTATATAACCCTTATCGACCCACGGCCGTAAAACGCTCATAACATCCCGATGAATACCACCGGCGTCGTACATCACGAAATGAGTGTTCTCACCGAATAAGTTTGAATGATAAGCTATCCATTCACGAACCCTTTGAGGGCTTAGGTCGCCGAACAACGGCGATCCGCAGTATATATACTCGTAGTCCGGTGGATCGTTGAATTGGGCGACGTTTAAGCTTCCCGGAGGTTCTGTCAACGCTTCGATGGTGTCGCCGCCGGTGGAGGTGGAGGAGTGGAGGAGCAATCGGCCACCGGCGCCGTCGTGGCCGACGGCGAAGGGGAAGGTGCAATTGACGACGACGACGGTGTAGACGCGGCCGAAGCCCCAATCGGGGAGGATTTTGTGGCCGGAGACGGTGACGTTTTCGTGATTCTCCGTCGCGTTGTGTGGGATCCATTGGCAGAGGTACTTGGGTTTCGAGAACAGGTGCAAGGGTTTTGACGACAGTCCGACGACGGCGAAGGTGTCTCCACCGCCTCTGTACGCCGACATGAGGACGAAGCTGTAGGCGGCGCTGCCGTAGCCGCTGAAGCTTCTCTTAACCAAACCGCCATCAACCACCGCATCTTCTGATTTGGCGGTGGTGGTATGACGGTCTACGGCGGAGGAGGGTGGCGGAAGGGAGGCGCATGGTCGGAGATCTCGAACGGAGGAGGGGGATAGCTGGAAAACAGCGACTAGAGAGGAGAGAAAGAGGAGGGCGGATAATAATAACTTGATATCAATAGCACAATTCCATACGAAACAGATGAACATCTTCTTTCCTTTTTGATTAGGGTTTTGAAGCTGTTCATTATCGATCGCCATGGTTGTGAAATCGAAGATGTTCAGTGAAGAACAGAGGAGAAGAAGGTTGATGAGAGTTACAAAAGCATCACCGAAAAGAAAGAAAAGCGATAGTGTGTTTTTTTTTTTAAATTTAAAAAAAAGATATATGAAATATGAGATAGATAAAATATAATATTAATATTTTTGGACGCTTGTTTTCTATGATCGTTAGTCTTGTAGTTTGTTTATTACTTTTCTTTCTAGAGCTGGTATGTGGTGGCGAATTCATAGAGTTAGTTGAATGCTATTTGTAAACCATGTTCACGTCATGAAAATTTAAGTTTCAAAGCAGACTTTTTTTTTTTTTTTTTTTTTTTTTGTATGAAATAGATCGTGTTTTTTCTATGCGAGTTGGGCTGACGGCGTAATAAATTATACTGAAATATAAATTAAAAAGTTATTGTTATATATATCCCTCTTTAATCTATTTTTACTTGTTATATTCACTTAAACTTTAAGATAAATACAATTTAATTTTTTTTGTTTTCGTTTTATTTTTTATGTTAATTTGCTTTTTGTAATATCCAAAAGTCAAAATTTTAAATTTATTTAAACTCTTGATATACTTACAATATTTTTTTTACAAGAATTACATTTTTATTAATACAAGTTTTAAGAAAATATCTTTTAATAAAATAACTAAGCTCCGAAATAATACTTTATATTTATTTAAAACCAATAATATAATAAGAAAAAGATATTACGTTGCAATATAATAGTTTATGTTAAAGTAAATACAATAAGTATAATTATATATCATGGTTGTAATTTATTTAAAGTTGATGGCACATAATAAGCTTGCTTCATGCAATATTTGTGTTTTCTATTTTTTGTTTTTGTTTGGTTTTTTATTAAATAAAACTCGTTTTTAATTAATATTTACATAATATGTATGATTTTTTAACGGATTTGTTTTCTTTTAAAAAAGTTCGGATGTTATGGCCATGTTTATTTATGGCATCGTTTTCTTATATAAACATAGGATGTTATCACGCCACTATCATGACAGTAAGCTTATTTTTTTTCAAGTTTCGATGTGAACTTTTTTGACCGGTTTATTTTTTAAAATAACCTTAGACCATCATCACTTCATTTGTTGTAATAGTTGAACTTACATAAAGATTTTTTGCATTTTTATTTTTATCAACGTCTCATAGTGAAATTTTTAACACGCTGGTTATTATATAGACATTCGATTGTCAATGCACTTGCTCAAATATTGCTTTACGTAAAGGTTTTATTTGTGTGCCGCAACGCACAAGGGTTTGATGCTAGTTGAATTCAATATTTATATGTGTATTGTTGGTCGTGTCTTATAATAATTTAGATTAATAATGTATTTTTTTGGTTTTTCTTTAAATTTTGTAAACAAAGATCTATTAAAATTCAAATACCAAACATGATTAAATAATAAGTACTAAAAGATTGGTAATAATAAGTACTAAAAAAATGTTTTTATCAAATATATGATTATTACATGTTTTTTAATTATCTATGGTATTGATTTATACCCTGAAAAAAAAAACTATTTAAAAACTAATAAATATTTTGTAGGAGTAAAATATGACAATTTTTATAATTAATATTTAAGGGGTGGAGTATAATAAGTAAAGAAAATGAGTATGCATAGCCTAACCCAATAGAAATAAACATGTTTTAACGGTATGTTTTGAATATATAGAAAATAATTATGATATTTTCTAAAAGAAGTTAAAATATATTAAAGTTGAAGCACATGTCTTGAACGCGCTTTGCGGGGGTTGGTTTTAAATAATATTTTAATACAAACATACGTAGAGATAACACGTCGCAATAGTTTATTCAGAATTTACAAAAGCATTGCTTTGTTGTGAAAAAAGTAATAATATATTATATTTGATCTTGAATCAGATCCGAACGGACCTTACACTTGAACGTGAATAAAATAAACATGTTGTAAAGGTGCATTCGGAACTCAAAAACATTTTGTATTCTTAAAGTTATAATAGAAAAACAATAATCCATATAAATTAATTATTCTAATAAAAAGATAATTTAACTTTGAAAAGAAAACGACACAAATCAAACTGAAAGTAAGTCGCCCTTGTGATTCAACGAAAGTCACATTATTATGTATTAAAATTGTGTTGCTCGGGTTTTAAGGTACATATAACGATAACAATAGCTTTTGATGCCTGTGGTTATAAAATAATTATTTTAGTTAAAAGAAAATTTAGTTATTTTATTAGAATCTAACATAGGAATCTAACTATGTTAGCGAAATCATTGAAAGGTTATAGAATGCAAAACCCAAACGCTAAAAAGAAGCCTTTTCAAAATTTTGGACTAAATAAGTTAAAAGGTCAAACCAAGGTCAAACCAATGCAACTCGTAAGCTTCGTCAATGGGATGGTCAATGGCAGTAAGCTGATCAGACAAACTTTTAAAAACCCAATCATACTCAACAACAAATTTAGAACCTTTCTTTATAAGCCGAAGTTGATCACGCAAAGTGTGAACACATTTAACAAAAGTATTTCAATATGTGGATTCCAAAGCAAGTCAAATTTGGTGGTGGTGGAGAGGCCAATGATTATGTGACTGCATTTTCCAAAAGAGATATTGATCGACAGCAAGCCAAGCAGCATAAGCGGTATTGGGGATCGTTTCGTCACCAGAAACGATAGTCTTATTTGAAGCAATAGTTGAACCATCAACATTTGAAAGGAGGTTTTGGTAAAATAGAATAGGTATCATTTGATTTGTCCATGGCAGGCAATTTGTGTTAGATAGCTTGATTGTTAACATGTGAATGATATTATTTAAAGGGATGGAAGTGTCGTTGGAACTCGAGGCCATGGGAAGAACTAATCTGATTCTTTCTAAGACTTTGCACTTGCTCATCCGGTGCCGCCTCAACCATGGTGTTTTTTGATGTGAGTGCCTTGGAATGATAGTATAAGTGTTTAAACGTTAAATATTACATATAATTATTCATTTTTATGCATGTGATTAAGTTGCATAGGTTAACTATGAGTTGGAAGTGATTTTGTAGGTAAAATAAGAAAGTTGGAAGCTTACATGGTGAAAAAAGTCATTAGATGGGTCAAGAAACAAAGATTCAAAGTGCAGCAAAAATGCTTTCACTATATCCTATTGTAGCCACCGTAGGCTACGTCAGTTTCAAGAAAAAAATCAACAGAAACCATGTTTTGAAAAGCTATAAAAGCATGTTTTTATTATGTTTGAGTCACCACTTGCCCCCTATTCAACCTAGAACGATTTGAGATGAATGTTGGGAGTTTTAGGTCATTAATTCACCATTCCATCTTTTTCCAACAACATACAATCATCTGGTATGCAAATAAACAACGGCTTTGAAGATTATTCAAGAACGATGAGCGGCTAGTTTTCTCCTGATCCGGGTAATTGGTTTTGTGTGATTAGGTTTTTGTTTGTTTTTAATATGTGTTGGGATTAAACTTTAGAACGTGTTAAGTTTTTTTATAAGTTTAATTTGTGTTTTGGTTATTTAAACAATTATTTTGGTTAATCTTTATTTGAATGTCCTATAATCTTGCACGAATTATGTGATTTCAAGGTTTTGGTTGCTAATTGAATTGGTATTGTGTGCTAAGACCCGTTATGTCTTGGTTAGCTATATCACTTAATTATTACGCGCATAGAATCCTCGTTTAGGATTTTCCATGAAGTTGAATTAAATGATTACTGAAAACCAAACCTAGATCCGAAGTGGATTACTTTTTCTTATAATCGTTTTCTTAACCAAGTTTGAATATTTCTAATTTGTTTTCCTAGTTAACTTGTTAATCGTTATAAAATCAAATATTCACAGTCAATAACTAATAGTTCAGTTTTAGTTAAGTAACTAAATTAAATAATCAAACAAATTATGTAACACTAACCACATGCTTCTCATGGATACGATACCTAACTTACCCTAGCTACCTAGTTTAGTTAGGTTTTTGCATAACCCCAACCACAGGTCATCGGTTTCACCCGTAAATTCTTCAATAATAAAGGAAAACTATGTGGTATTATTCTCTATATCCCTAACTTGTGAAGATATCCATACATGTTTTGCCTGAAACCTTTCAATACCCGAGAGACCTTACTAACCAATTTTTTTTTTCATTTCATAATAGATCATACTTGTAGTCTAATAAATGTATATATTTATGCTTTGACTGATGGGGTTAACTAACTCTTGTTCAATTTGGGATAAATGTGGTTTTCTTAAAAGTTTCAATACAACTTAAGATGGATAAGCATTTTTAAAATAACCTAGGTTGCTGAGTTGAGCATTGATGGTAGGTTTGATTATAAATGCCCTGGTTGTATTTATCTTGAGTATATTCTTGAGGATCCTCATGTGTTGAATAAGGATAGTCATCAACATAATCGCTATAATAGTTATACTCTTCCTAGTAACTTGAGCTCTATTCCATCTCCTATTCATAACTATTGCAATCCCAATTGTGTCCCGAATAATCATTCATTCTAGACAAATAATATCCTTTATAATATGGTGGAAGTGACTTGTAGTGTGGATTAGATGAGTGTGTATCTTTATCATATATCCTTGCCTTCCGATGGTATCTTCACATTCCTTATATGCTTTATATTTCTATCGGAATAGGATACATTCTTTAACCTAATGTAATTCGTAACACAAACATGGATCATAATCATCATCCCATTCCCAATCCATGATTCTACAAAGCCTGTAAACTAATTATATTTTTTTTTACTTTCTATTAGTTTATTTTTTTGAAAATCTAAATTAAAAACCTAAAAACAAAACTAAATATATTGTCATGGTCTACTAAAAACAACTTAAAACTAAAAGTTAGCTCACCTATACTAGTACGGTAAGGTCATATCCACGAGGAATTTGTGAAAAATGTAATTGTAGTTTAATGATTTTAATTAATTATGGAAATAACTTTGAATTAACAATTGAACTAGAAAACAATTATGAAAAGTAACAAACTTGATTGGTTCTAAAAATATTAATTAGAACAATGATCCACTCCGGGTTTCACACCGACATGATGGTATTGGCTTAGTTGATGTTAGTGAAAAAGATAGAACAAGTTGTAAACAAACCTATTCACAAACTACCAATTTTATTTTGCTAAAAAAACCCAACACTCCTAATATTCATAATTTAAAGAATCCAAAATTTGATAAGAATTAAATTAAAATCCGAAACAACCCAAAACTTTTTAAAGAAACCAATGAGTAAATGAAGTTATATGGCTTAACATGCCAATCAAAACTTTAAACCATACTAAAAACAACTAATTTTAAATAAGTGTCATACACACAAACCCTACACCTGGAGATGATCATTGGTGTTTTAGCAGCGCATGGTCATCAATGACTCGAAATCAGTTGTTGTAGGAATCAATTGCATGAAAGGATGGGTCTGTTGGTATTCTATGTTCTCAAAATCACTCCTTGTATTGTCAAAAATGATTTGGTGAAGTATAATTTTTGTTGCCCCCCTTTTACCCCTAAAGTATGTCACAAAATCCTCAAAATTCGCATCCGTCAGCACGTGGACGTAATTTACGTACTCGAGGATGTAATTTACGTACTCGAGGATGTAATTTATGTCCCCTATCGTAAACTTAGATTTTGCTTTTGTTGTTTGTGAAATCATCTCTTATAGCAGAATGATGAGGATGTAACGGATGAAATCATCATTACACAATAATTATTAATAGAGTCATAATAATGATATGAGACAACGTGTCGTGATGTCACTTAACACAAATATAAACTTATGTCCCGGTTAGTCATTTCCACAACAAATATAGTCAAAAATGTAAAACATGTTAAATCACACACCCCAGGACAAGACTAGGGCAAACACGCTGGAAAGTAAACAAGCATAAAAGTATCTAAACATGCAATGTTTAAACCATGAGTGGTATCTATCTATAATGATGTGCTTAATGGTGTTCACTAAGGTACTAGCTTTCACTATTCTCAATTGATGTTATTGCCTGAAAAGAAATGTTCAAAAGGTCAACATTTGGTTGGTGAGTTCGCAAGTTTAATATAAATAAAATGTGTTATCGTAAATATAGGATATATGTGTAGGCAAGTTATATGTAAGTAAATTCATATGCAGACACGAGTTTCACAAGTAAGTCTAACGACGTACACACAGAACTTGGTGGATTATATTCACCCTAGAGTTCATTCGTGACTATTGTTGGTTTCAGCTAGTGTACCAATAAACAAGGCTGGGAGTGTCAACACAATAATACTACAATACCTTTTCGTTGACTTCAAACTGGAGTTAAATAGTTGTGAAATGAATATTCACACAGATAACTCATGCATAAATAGACTAGACAATAACTTACAAAATTGACCATAATAGCCCAAAGAGCTATAAAAGAATTCACAGCATAAAAAATGTTTTGAGCATTCATTTCCCCCTTAAATTTTTAAAAACTAAAAGAAAAACTATGGTGCGAAACTCATCTTGAAATGATACGAGAAATTAAGAAAAACGACATGCTTCTAGAAATGTGCATGAATCAAAGAAAATTAAACCCCTGTAATAAAAAAAATAATTATTTGATTTTATAAGCATGTTTAATCATCTTTATAATAATTCCATTATGTCTTGGGTTAGTTTGGGTTGATCGCACGACTTGCACACGACTTGACACATGGGGATGCATATGCACATCGAATCTTACATCCAGATGCTACATATTTTTTCAATTCTCTACTCTAATATACATATTATAATCTTTATTGTAATCTTTTTTTCTATTACTCTAGATCGTATATAGTGTAGTTGTATATTTTCATTCCCTAAGTTCATTTACAATTATATACCAACACATCACACATATATTGAATGCATACACAAGCGCCCGTGGCGCACACACACATACACACACACAAATATACATATATATAGAACACATACTCATACACACATTCATGTACATATTAGGAGTACATATATAAACACACGAGAGCACACCCATTCTATACACACAAGACACACGTACACAAGGACCCCCAAATTACCACACACACATAGAGAATTCACGCACACAACCTTGGCCATTGTGTTTGTTCTCGGTTGACACACACATACACATGCACATGAATCACATACACACAGACACACACCACATGGCACATACTCACACATATTACATACACACGCACACCACATATACACACCCTTTCGGATATACCATCATGCACCACTCGACACCATCACGACCACATCTCACTACCAGCTGAAACTAACATACACACACACATATCAACCCTAACACAACAGACACACATACGACATACACCACGCATAAATATGACACCATCACCACACGCACACATTCACAAATACACTATCCACACACACTGTAGGCTCTTACACACAAGTCACAACACAACCACACCTCTGCCGCCACATACAGACCCATACAATAGTAGCCGAAGGTTGCTGAGTGGTGTCCCTTGATCACACACACTCACACACACAATACACACTACACGTAAGATATATATACATACACACTTTCAAACCCATATACAGATATAAACATACACACAAATACACCACCTCACACCACTGCACACCATTGCCGCCCAAATCGATATCAAAATGAGATGAACAAAACCGAACGAAATGTAAAAAGACGAAAATAAAGTGTTACATGTGATTAACAGCGAGAAACGATGGAGATGATTGGACAATGGCGGTGGCATTCGTACATGGTGGAGGATCCGTCAAAAAAAATCATGTTAAGGTGGTCGGTCACGGTGGTCGACTTCATTAAAGGGGGGTTATGCTAGGGTTTTCACAAAAACATATGTATATATATTATTTATATTTACACTTTAAATCCTAATTTAGTAATTAATTTTTTTTAGTTTAGATTATTTGACAACCTAAACCCTAAACTTTTGTTTCTATATTTAATTGACCAAAGTTACATGATTGCAAAATTATTGATATCAACTCATGAGCTGCATGCCTCCTACGGATTTCTAGGGCGGGGGTGCCACAGGCTATGGTAACAACCATTTTTTTTACATGACTGCAAAATTATTATACTAATTTGATTATTAATCCAATATATCTTGGCATGTATGATTATGTTGGTTTATGTATGTGAAAAAAGACTTACTATTTTGTTGTTTTACATATACATATGATTATGTTGGTTTACATATATGCGAAAGAAGATAGATTATTTTGTTGCTTTATATATATGTTACATAATGTTATTATTACGTTAAAATTTGCATATGTGTAAAACTTCACATGTGATTATATTGGTTTAACTGCATGCATAATTAGTTTATTTTTTTCCCTTGGTTTATATATATATGTAAATGTATACATAATATTTTGTTTGTTCTTTTTCAAATAATATTTTGTTGATTTGAAGGACCCATCAATTGAATCAATCGACAACATTGATGACGATGTGACTTTTGTTGGTTTAAAAGAAGATCATAATCCCTCAACTATAACAACCTTCTTTTCTCTTTGAGTTTGGTATGGAACTTGTTCATATATTCCATTCTTAATTTTGTTAATCTTTTCAACGCGGACGTGAAGTCGATTCGTATCACCTCCAAAATTTTTGGTACATTGTTCAAGCTAGTAAATCAAAACTCTCATGACTACGTTTGGTTGATCGCTTGAGACCACCCGATAACTATTTTCAATATTGAAAACCCTATATAGTAATGGACCTCTCATCAATTTCTGTATGAAACATTACAAATATGTATGACACTGAAAATTGCCCTACATATATGTAAAACAAATTAAAGTAAAAAATAATTCACACGTAGGTTATAAGACATATTAATCATATTCATAGTGAAATTACATAGATGTAAAACTGTTATATGAAAAAATTTGAACGTGAACACAGTACCTATGAACATATTAACAAAAAAATGAAAAAAAAAAACAAAAAAGACATAGAATCTAATTAATGCCTAGGACATATACGTTACTAATCAACAAAAACATCATTGCCCAATACATTCTTAGAAAGATTTGAACTATTATCAATATTCTTCCACATACCATCATTTACAAGATTATTATCATCTACAAGGTTATTAGAATGGTCAAAATTAAATATTTGATCGTCCTTTGCATCCATACTATAATTCTCAAAAAAAAATTCTACAAAAAATAAAATTATTAAAAAAATATAAAAATCAACTATTATTTTGATATTACAGAAATGATTTGGAGTTTACAAATTGGGTGAAGACTTGATCATTAATTCACGTTACCTTCTATTGAATTTGATTGCTTTTTGATTGGAGATGGAGTTGCATATTGTTGAATATGTTTAATCACCTACATACATAAAAAATATAGTGTTTATCAATAGGAACTGAATTTGAAGTATTCATACGATTGTGATTGACGCATTAGGTGGAAATTAACTAAAGAAGGCAAGGATTTTGATAAATCAAAATTCAAAAAAAAAAAAGTATTAATTAAATATTACTAATAATCAAGAGGTACAAATCAAGGGACAATAATTAAATATTCGTTAAATCACAAACCTACTTTTTTGTATAAAATAAATATCAAATATTAATAATGTATATCAATGACTGCTATTAGTTATTGCAATTTTGATAATCATTATAAGTTCTAAAATAATCCTGACCTTGTATATATATCGAAGCTGCTTACTATACAAATTCCTATTTTCATGCGAACCATACAAAGTCACTAAGGCGTGACACATGTTTTTTGGCGTAAGGGTAATTTCGTCCGCGCTACAATTACGTATATAAAAGTTACATAATTACGTAAGTTATATTAATAATTACGCATGTTATATTCATAACTGCACAAGTTAGATTCATAACTGCACAAGTTATATTCATAACTATGCAAGTTATATATATTATTACGTAAGTTATATTTATTCTTACGCAAAGTAAAATTACTCTTTTTATAAAAAATAATTATGCAAGTTATATTTGTAATTTCGTAAGTTATATGATAACTAAGAAAATTATGTTCATAATTATAGAGTTATAATCACTCAAGTTATACACACAGCACATAAATGGATTTTTTTTTAAAATGTTGATTTTAAAAAAAGTATAGCGATACTATACTCATATTAAATAGGATAAAGTACTTGATTTTACGTTGTAATTTTTTTAAAAAACATAATATCGTATAAAATAGTTATATGCATTTAAAAAAACAGGAGGATTTAAAAAAGTCAATAATTATACGCTATTTCTAAATCTACACCTACCGACCTATTTATTTCGTGATTATTTTGTCTTAAATCTAAACCATTAATCTCTTTGATTAATTTGTAATTACTTCGTATACTTTGCACAAAAGCAACACTTTATATATTATAGGGTTATGATCATCATAGAACCACTTTTTATTTTCAAAACCACGAAACAATTGATTTACATAAACGTAAATTAAGTTTGATGTTACTTGAGTTGTTTTGCATATGTGTATATCTGTCATGAACAATAAAATATGTAAAACAACTAAATATCACCAGATTTAACTTACATATATGTAAATCAATGGTTACGTTTATGTAAACCAATATTTCTTTTGGTTCTGAATATAAAAAGTTGTTTTGTAATGATCCTAAACGTATACATATATATATATATATATGTATATATGGATGTATTCAATTGATAACCAAAATAACCAACTTTTGCTTGGATTTATGTCCGTCCCCAGTCACTTTGTTTTAATTTTTTCTCTTTTCCACGTTTTGTTTCCACTGTAAGCTTCCAACTTCCATTGTAACCCCCGAAACACCCAAATTGCATCTTTTTAACTCCATACACCTGTAATTAAATTTATTCTAAAAGTAATTGTATTCCACATTAATAAATACGTAAAAACACATAATTACATATGTTTAAAGGTGGCAAAATGCGCGGGTTGGATTGGGTTGGTTGTTAGGTTAGGATGGATTTAGGTCAGGATGGGTTTGGGTTAGGATGAGTCATTTAGAAATAAAGGTTAGAATAAGTTTGGGTCAGGATGGGTTAGAGTCAAGGATTGATCATTTTGAAAAAAAAAAAATCAATACTATTTTACTAGTTTTTTACAATCCAACAACACCAACAGACATGCATATACGAGCTCAAATGGATTTTCCACTATGAGCTTACAACTTCCATTGTAACCCCCAAAAACACCTGAATTGCGTCTTTTTAACTCCATACACCTGTAATTCAATTTATTCTCAAAGTAATTGTATTGCACATTAATAAACACGTAAAAACACATAATTACATATGTTTAGAGGTGGCAAAATGCACGGGTTGGATTGGGTTGGTTGTTAGGTTAGGATGGATTTCGATCAAGATAGGTTTGGGTTAGAATGGATCATTTAGAAAAAAAAAGTTAGAATGGTTTTGGGTCAGGATGGGTTAGAGTCACGATTGATCATTTTCTAAAAGTCAATACTATTTTACTAGTTTTTTACAATCCAACATCACATATAGACAGATGCATATACGAGCTCAAACGGATACATATACGACTTCATCTATAAAGGGTCGGTACCTTTAATAAATGGACGGTGATGCACGATGGTGAAGCGGTGGCCCGACTGTAGGTGTGGTGGTGGTGAGCGATGAAACTAAACGAAGGTGGAGATTGATGCGGAGCCTGACTGTAGGTGCGATGATGATGCGGTGGTGGTGCTCGATGAAACTCGACGGAGGTGGGAGGTTGTAGGTGCGGTGTACCGGTGGTGATGCAGTGGACCGGTGGTGATGCGATGGACCTTTGGTGATGCGGTGGTGATGCACGATAAAACTCGACGGAGGTGGGAGGCTGTAGGTGCGGTGGTGGTGTGGTAGACTAGTGGTGATGCGGTGGATCGGTGGTGATGCGGTGGTGCCTTGTGTAACGGAGGCTATCAATTTGACATTTGAGTGAAAGAAACCTTGGCTTATTGTGATCTAATTTTGAAAACCCATCTTGACCTGTGTTTTTTTTTTAAATCTTTAAACCCATCTTGACCCCCTTATGTTTTTTATTTAATCCATTTTAACACATCTTTATATTTAAAACACCCACTATTACCGAAAATCACATCCTTGAACTTCTTTTGCCACCTCTGCATATATTAATACCAAAAAAACCCACATATCACATGATAAAGTGGATTAATTTGTGTTTGTGATTAATATGTGACCAAGTTAAGAATAATCAGTAATAGGATTAGTCGTGTAACATTAATAAAAATTAGTATTTTGACCAATTTTTAGACCTATAAATGAAATGTTGTCATCTTTATGTGGAATTCTTGTTTAATTAGGTTAGAGTTGCATGGAAGTGAATTTCACCTAATTAGAGTCTTGTGATATTCTATTTTTTTATCATCATGCATATAACTATTCCATATTTGAAGGTAATTAGTGCATTTTAGGAAATCGTGTTGTTGAAACCAGAAGGTGAGACAACTTTTGGATATCTTATTAGATTAGTGAGACCGAGAGGTGGTCTAATTTATTAAACTGGTGAGCTTCATATGACTTTTATGAATTAATTAGGTGGGTTAGTAAATCTAGGAGGAGATCTTGCACATTTACTTATTTCCAAACTAGTTGTAACCTTAGATTCGGTTACCATTGAGTCATTGAGAGTTCTCGTAAATCATAAATTCTTGAAGTCCCTAGATCATACTTTATAACCATTAGCTATGAATTTAGTTGTGTAATATGTAAATAATAATATTGAGTTTGATAGCCCCCTAATCGTGGCTAGTCGTGCTAACCACCGATCTGTATGGTTGAATGGCTGTATGTAATCTAAGTCATTCTCGTGAGGAATGGGATGGGGAAACAACATCATGTATTGGTTTAATAATAGGCTCATGTGTCACATACTTCGTAGTCCTAGTTAGTATATGATGATCTTTTATCACTTGTTTATTGTATGTATAATCATTATGGTTTTGAAGTAAACAACTTTACTTCATGATTATTTAAACTTGTGAACTTATTGTAATATTTAACATATTTTCAAATTATAAACCCAAAACTGAATCCATTTTAGCCTTTCATACAAGGAAAAAAATTTCATTAGTAAAGCATGTTAATCATTTTGATGATCAAATGCAATAATTGTGTTATTTAATCAATATTGTGAATTGTTTTATTTAATTTTTATTTGTTTTATCATTTAATCAATTTATAATAATTTTAAAATTTGTAAAATAATTTTTTATAAAGTTAGAAAGTTTTAACTGTCATCTATGTGTTTTAGTTAAAATAAATAACAAAACCACAAAGTTTTCACGAGATTTGTAAAAATTATAATGTTTACGAAATATTGATTTATTAATTAAATTAGGTTTTAATTATGTTAAGGGCTTAAAGTTAAATATTTAAAACTTAATTTAAAATGTTTTGACATAAAATAATAACTTAGGAAATTACAGGGGCTGCAAGTGTAAAATCATTTCCATTCAATCAAGCTATCTCTTAACCGTTATGTACCTGTCTCGAACCCGTAACCCTCACCAAATTATGTCTTTAGACTGTTTCACCTTGTATGAACTTGAAACCGTACACCCAATCAACCTTAAATCAGTTTTGATCCTAAATTCTTGAAATTGACCAAATTAATTGGGTTGGAACATAAACGAGATCATTAATAGCATGATCATCAAATCAATTCGTTTGTAACCATGAAATAATCATTCAAAATTAACCGAAAATGGTCGAATCTAAGCATTGAACTCGTTTAACACGAAATAATTAAATCGTGCCAATATAATAGAGGGGAAATCATCATATCGGTCCTCAAAAACTACATGCACTCCCAATTTCATCTGTAACACACATACACATCGATTGCTTCACCGTTGTATCTATCAAACCCGCAGTATAGTTGACAATTACCTTATGATCACTCTAAACCTCAATTGATATAGTGCTTTCACTCCTCACCACCTCTGAAAGCTTTAACATCCATCAAGTGAATCATATCAACATTGTCAATTCGGATTCAGACTTATCCATCCATCGCGACTGTCTTTCCTACTATTCATCATCAAATCAGTTAAATAAGGTCAATTACACATACACACACTCCATTTTACTTGGGGAACAAAAGCCCAATGTTGATTTCATTATAATTATAACTACTGAATTGATGTTCAATTATATTGAAATCGAATTAGGGTTCATGTGTGATTTTGGGATTTCAAAATCTTCGTTTTAAGATTTTGTTTAGATTTCTACACGACATTGGGTTTTACTATTTAATTATAAATTTCTTTTAATATTATATTATAATAAAATAAAATTTGTTTTATTGATTAAATTTAATTCAAAAATTATTTATGAATGTTTGAAAATTCAAAGCCATATAATTTTCTATATTTTTTAATTATTTTTCAAATCTTTTAATAAAATCATTATAAAAATTTTTTAAAAGGTTTTCTAAAAATAACTTTATAAAATAATTTTATATCAAAACTAAATTATTTCAAAATACTCTTCAAACCATTTAAATATTTAATTATTTAAATAATTATTTTGACCAAATTTTAAAAAATTAACTATTAAATTAACTAGTGTGTATACCCTAATGCGCGTTGCGCGTCATATAAACAGGGTAAATTGAGGCTCAGACAAACGCATATATTCTTAGCATTACATTTAGATCATCATAGCAAAAACACATATTGGTTACAAGTTGGCTCAGAATCAATGTCGGGTTGAAGCTGCACACCGAGAGCGGTGTGCCAAGCCAAGACAACCGAGATCGCTTTTTGTTTCATCACATCCGTAGATAAACAAAGATATCATCATATCATTTACATAGACAGGATCAAATTGCCCACTAAAAAGAACAAATCCTTGTAGCAAAAACATTCAAAATTACTAAAGCTATAAGGCAATTTCTTTTACTCCTAAAGTCAATGTACAACCATCAAAAGTAGTAATAACAACAAACACAGACGAAAAATCACCAACCATCCATAGACGGTTGCGATACATGGGGTCGACTAGAGCCGCCACGTACACACAAAACCACCAACTAGCAACTAACGACATAGACCTCGCGTGGCCGGCAGATGGCGGAGGCGGCGCAGAACGAACAAACCATCTCCCCTCAACCTTTCATCTAGAAAGGGGGTTTAAATGGAGAGAAACCCAAAAAGTGCAACCGAGATATCAACGGTGGCAGTGCGACGATGGCTGTGCAAAGGTAGTGGCGTGCCGGCGGTCACCCAAACAGATCATCTCCCCTCGACCTGTCATCTCCCTTTCTCTATCAAAACAATGGTTGGGTTTAAATAAAGAGAAACCCAAAAAGACCAAACCACCCATCGTAGGCAAATGAAAATGACAGAATTACCCTTTTTTACTGTTCATGGGGTTGCTTTACTCATCTTATAGAATTATTTCTTTTTTATGCACTTTGATATTAATACTATATTTAATCAATTATTAAATATTCAAATAATATAATAATTCTATGTCACTAATTATTCATTATTATATCCAATCTCAATTACTTAATCAATTTATTCAAGTTTTATTTAATCAAAAGTATATAATTAGTCACCTTATGTTAAAACTAGATAATCATTATTCTTTTTCAAAATTAAATTATTTAATCATTTTAATTCAATTTAATCAAGTTATATAAATTAGTTACATTATTTAATTTAAACCCGAATCCCAATTGAAACCTTAATTCATGTCTCGCTTTAAATTATTATTATTCTTATATTAGGACATCATTCATTATGTTAAAACCGCGAGAAATTGGTGTCCAATCTAACATATTATTATTCAAATCATGTTTAGTTTTCAATTTGAGTATTCATAGTTCATTTTCATGTTTTATATTTTGGGAAAACCATATGATACATACTCAATCATTGTTATTCCATTTTAAAATTTAATTCAAGACATGCGATGTTATTACTTGCAATTATGTGTGCATAGTTAGATAAACTAGATGATAATACAATCATTAATTCATATTAACAATGATAGATCTATTGCTTTGACAAACTCACCCTGTATGAATATTCGAGTGGTGATTGGAACCGTATTCAATTAATCAATCATAAGGCTTTGTTTTTGGACCGAATCAATTCAATCATTTAATTTGATTGTGCTTGATTTGTTTTTTTATGTTACACTATTGTATTTATAAGTCTTGACATTATCATGTGAACTGAATTTCTTTTCAATCATTTTGATCAATCTATATATGTATTCAAAGTTGTGTTTACTCACCGGCTAATTCGTTTGCTAACTCGTTACTTTTTCACATGATTTTAGGAATACAGATTAATAGATTTTTATATACACATTTAGGGCTTGGACTTAAATTAAAACTAAAGACAAATTTCATTTTGTTTATATTTAATTATAATGTATTGTTTGATTAGTCTTATTCAATGTAAATTACATTTAATAATATTTTAACTTATTTAATTCGATGTGCTATGAACAATCGCTTCACATTTCGTACCCCCCGATAATTACGCCGTCAGTTGTGTATGACACTTATCAACTTTATGTTTTTCAGTTTTTAGTATTATTTCAGAAGATTGAACACGCACATGGGTTACCAACCTTAAAAAATGAGCATGTAAATTCGAATACACTTTTGGAAGTTTTCCTTATATAACTCGATGTAGTCGGGTCATATTTGATAAATCTTAAAGAATATGTTTTTTAAACATCTATTTTGTCTGTTAAACTATTACCTTTAAATTATATCCAAGTTTCATGTTTGTGTTTGCTTAATCATATTCTTTGAAAACCATGAACATTGCAATCCGCGATTCACGATTCCGTCTTGATAGGGTATGAGAGTAGCTGACTCAAAACAAAATGAAAGAAAATGGATGGATGTAAAACTTACACATTTGGTTTTTTAAATTAATAAGGAAAAAACAACCGATTACAGGAAACTAATAGAAAGTAACTTGTGTTCATGGATTGAGTAATGTTTTACAAAGTTTCAAATAAAAGATTTTTTCTAAATTGTAAGTGGATTAGATAAATGTCTGAACCTGCACGTAAGTATATACCACAATGACAAAAAGTATAATTTAATGTTTACTAGCTTTCAACCGTTGCACGGGGAATTGATCCCAAATTATGTGCACATGTTACAAAAACACTTATGCAGTATACAAATATGTACCCGAAACCTAAAATATTTAGGAAAACCTGAAAAATGTAAAAACAATTTTAAAAAATAAAAATTAAAACAGTACATGTCGCCGCCATCGGGTTTTTTAATTTTTTTATTAAAATAAAAAAAATTAGTTGGACGTATGGCGACGACATGTCGTCTATGGCGAATACATGTCGTCACCATAGATTGACAAATAAAATTATTTTTAATTAAAATACAACATGAATTTTTTTGCTGACAACTTGTCGTCGGGATAGACCTTTATGACGACTCGGGTTTTGGTGACGACTCAAAAATTGGCTATAGCGACAAGGCTGTGACGACTAGGTCTATGGCGATGACATGTCGTAGTCATAGCCTATGGCAACGACAAACCGACTCTATCGTGACGACATGGATTCGCCATAGACGACATGTCGTAGTCATAGCCTATGGCTATATCGGGTTTTTTAAGTTTTTTTTATTAAAAATAAAAAAATTAGTTGGACCCATGTCGTCACCATAGACTGAAAAATAAAATTATTTTTAATTAAAATACAACATGAATTCTTTTTTGCTGAAAACTTGTCGTTGGGATAGACCTTTATGGCGACTAGGGTTTTGGCGACGACTCAAAAATGGGCTATAGCGACAAGGCTGTGACGACTAGATCAATGGCGACGACAAACCGAATATATCACGACGACAAATGTCGTTGTCATAGCCCTTATTTCTTGTAGTGGTGATTCTTTCCCTAGCTTTATGTTTTCATTGCCCTTGATGTCTATTGGTAGATAGGGCCATAGGGGTAAAGAAACCCTATTAAAGAAAGAATAGCAGCAACACTTACATGAGGGTAATAGAAAAATTCTAATTGAAGACTATTACCCGAAGGAAGAAAGATAATCAGTGTAGAACCGGAGAGATCTGACAGGATCGACAGAGATCCAAGAAAAAGAAGGAATTCCTCTGGAGCAGCAAAAGCTATCTTAGTCGAGAAGCAACTTCGTGCCCTCAAAGACGAAAAGGCATGGAAATCAGAGCTTTGGAGGGGACGGTGCAGCTTCTATGCGAGATTCAAAGCACCATAGTCTCCCTCTTTCTATCTGCATTATTGATGGTGGCCTCGAGAAGAAGAACATCAAGTACAGGTGGTTAGAACAGGGACTATTGGCTCTAAGAAGAAACTAAGTGAGGCAACATGCTGGTCAAAGATTTTATATTGAACGATCATGATACTAACTTTCACTGTTCATTTTCTCATCTTTGATGATAGAGTAATATTTGTCATACATGATACTTGTAGATATGTATCAGCAAGTTTCAAATACATATATAACACAAAACAGAATATAATATATAAAACATATTTTTTAATGGTGTTGGCTACATAGATCCGCCCCTAGTTAAGATTTAATAATCATCTTACGTGAGTTTATATTTTATAAATTTGATTATATAATGTTATCTCATTTAAAGAAAAAGAAAAAAGGAAAAGAAATAACAACTTGGAATCCTTGTTGCATAAAAATGTTGGATACAAAATTAACCACTCGTTTATCCCATATGAGACATAATTTGTGAAACGAACATCTAACCAAAATAAAATTATTATAAGTACAATTTAAAGATAAGTAAAATGGGATTGAGAAGTTAAAATTCATCACTACACTACCATGCATACAATTCCATTTATTGCTGTCGTTTTATGATCTATCATTGTTGCAATTTTATTTTTTGGAACAGCTAGGAAAAACATTTATTAAACACACTAGTAAGATACTAGCATAAAGATACATACACCAAGGCTTGAACAAGCTGCAAGTGAAAATAAAAATACACCACATGATCAAATCTACCTCTACTTTCCTCGATCTATTCTTAATCCAAAGATATGAAACTGTCTTTATTCCTCCAACTATGCTAGTAGCCGTTGGGTGTTTGCCATTATGAATTAGGTCGTTTCTTGCTTTCCATATGCTCCATGCTGCTGTTAGAATAATTGCATTTATAACTTTTTTTTCTTCATTTTAACCCGTTAACTTGTTCATGAATCTTCAATAGGTCTTCAAAGGAAAATACGTACAGGTGGTATCTTTATCCAATTACTTACCTCGGCCCAGACATCTGAAGCAGGTGAATAAATGTTTGTGTTTCTGAATTTTCCTCACAAAAAGGACATGATAGATCTGGAATTGAATTGTTGACCGGAAAGACACATTCCCAAACAGTTATATGCTTAGGGGGTGTTTGGTTAGAAGGAATGGAATGGAATGGAATGGAATTGAGAAACTAGTATAATTTTCAAGTAAAATTGTGTTTGAGTGAGCAATTAAAAGTAAACCCAAGGGAATGTTTCACCTCAAATTCCCTTGGTTGTGGGATTTCAAAATCCTTCCACCTATAGAGGGAATTTGAAATCCCACAATCAAGGAAATTTGAGGTGAAACATTCCCTTGGGTTTTACATTTCATTACCCGCTTAAACATAATTTTGCTTGAAAATTATACTAGTTTCTCAATTCCATTCCATTCCTTCCAACCAAACACCCCCTTAGATTGTTCTAGTCGAAAGAGTGATGGATCAAGCCAAAACCAAGCCATATCCTCATTTTCAAGAATGATTTTCATTGAGTTGTTAACATTAACATCAAAAGAATGCAACTTAAACAAGATCTAATTATTGTTTTCCATACTCCAGTCATGTTTCTTTTAACTAAGAGAGATAAAAATGTCGATGGATGTGTGCCATGAATCACCCAGAAGCATCTCATAATTCGGGCCAGGTTTTCCACATTATGTTTAGATGCTTTACCAAATAAAAGTATATCATCTACGTGTAGCCAATGTGATATAAGAGGACCGTTATGGGCAGATTAATGCCCTCATAGATTGCCAAGTTTGTGGCTTTTGTCATTATAGATGTTAGTGCCACCATTGCTAACACGAAGAGAAAAGGTGAGAGCGGATCCCCTTGTCTTAGACCACAAGAATGTTGGATTCCTGCGTTGGAGAACCGTTTACTAAGATTAACACACGGGAAGCTTTGAGGCAGCCATCTATCCACTTCACCCATGTAGATGGGAAGCCCATTTGAGTGAGAATGTTAAGCAGGAAGTTCCAATTCAAGCTATTCGAAAGCCTTTTCAATGTTGACCTTTAATAGTAAGGCTTTTCCACTGTTTTTTAGGCATTTGGATACCACTTCATAGATAATACTGATTAGGCTAACGAGTCGAAATTCCTTTGGGGATTGGGGATCCATTGTTTTGGGCATTAGTGTCATGAAGGATGAGCCGCAACCTTTGCTGAATTGACCTTCCTTATGAAAGTGATCTAGGACTTGTTAGTCCTTCTTAAATAGGGGTCAAAACGGCTTCTTTGATTTCTTTTGCTAATAATTCTACTATGAGGGGAGCCGCCTCTGATGGTTGAAGTTATAGTAAGGCGGGGTCGGTATACAAAGGTCTCAATACCATTTCTTTAGACAATTGCTTTGAGAAAAAGTTCAAAGCTTAATTTTTTATTTATCTCTTACTGGTTCCTGTTTCCATTCTCCGTTGATGGTAAATCCATTGATCCTTTTATATTTTTATGAGAGGCATGAAAGTTTGTTGTTCTATGAAAAAACTAAAGTTTCTGTCTACTTCCATTGCCCGTTGTTGCAATTAAAGATAATACTTTGGTAGCGCATTGATTTTCAACATTCTCGAGACGATAAAAAGTTAAATTTGAGAGGATTGATCACGACAATTCATATATGCATCTTTTTTCATCTTAATTGTCTTATGTTATATCACTATGTTAAAACCTCATGTATTACATGAGTTAAATAAAAAAATATTAAATAGTTAATTATAAAGATTTAAAAATTAATAAAGAGAAATGAGAATCAAATTATTTACTATATGAAAAAATAGACAATAATAATAAAAGTTCTAGAATTTAGCTAAAGCTAAAAACAAATTTATTAATTCCCAAAATAAAAGGAAGGTAGAAATGTAAATGAGAACTTATGCAATTGTGACAAGTGATATCCTAATTTACTTATTTATTAGATTTTTTAATGGCGATATGTTACCACACCTATATCCTACTTTATCTAATCTACACCCCAACTAATTGTTAGCTGATAATATTTAAAATAATATTATTGGCATTAATGTCATAAATATTGTTGTAATATTTTGTTAGTTTGAGAAGATTTTGTATCCTAAATTAGCTCTGAATTGTTCTCCTATACGTGTACATTTATTCCTTTTAGGTTTCCTAATGAAACAATGAATTCTATAGCTTTAAATTGCATCATTCCTTGAGGTCTTGTTTCGATCAACTCCTTGCACATCCTATCGATTTCCTTCCACCCCATTCTACTAACCATCTCATTCCCCCTTCAATGGCAGATTCAAATACCCAACCTCCACAGCCCAATCCAAAATTACCAACCCTTCAACCCGCTTACACAGTTACAAATATACAACACAAGGTTTGTGCTTTCAATGGCGTTAAGGTCTCCTACTCGTCATGGGTGAAGCTCTTTACACTACATGCCAAAGGGAACTATGTGCTATGTCACATTGACGGTATGCCTGCTCCCGACAAACCTTCTTCGGAATTCACGGATTAGGAGAAAATTGATGTCGTTGTCTTCTAATGGATCTATGATACTCTTTTCAATGATCGTGTTGTCCGCATGCTTAGCGATGAATCAAGGCACTGCAACACTAGCGTACCAACCTCACCCTTGCTTGCATGCCCACCCTTTAAGCTTACTATCACAAGATCCGAGAACTATCGGATCAACTCGCCGCCCTTGACTACCCCATGAATGACAACCAACGGGTCCTCCATATTGTTCATGGTCTGCCATAGGAATATGCTGCCACCCCCACTCTTCTTGTAGCTGCTAGCATCACCAACCAATCATCAAACCACCCAATCCTGACAACCTCTTTTCCCACCCTTGCCATGATTCCAACCGGAATAGCCACAATCCCAACAACACCCCAACCTAGTCCAACTACCGCCCACCATCAGCACACATCCATTTTTCCCGCCTTATTACGCACCCCAAAAGTGGACCCCTTCTCCTTTTTCATATCCTTCATACAGCTAGTCCACCCATGGCAACCCAGGCCCAACACCCGACCTAGTACCAACAACAAACAACGCACACCCAAGCCCATGTAGCTGAAGTTGATCCATTACAGCCCACTCAATTGGCAGAAACAGTCCATCTAGTCTCCATATACCAATGCAACATCCAATGGAACTTTAATATAGATGCTTCCTACCAAGTCTCTTTTGACAAAAATAAACTCCATAATTTTACTACATGTTCACAACAATAACTGTTGATAATTGTAATAAACTTCTAGTTGTGGGTTCAGGTTCCTCCACCTTAAACATCTCATCTAAACCCTTACATCTAAAAAAAGTCCTTTTTGTCAAAAATTTAATTCCTGTTCGTCAATTTAACATTGATAATAACATATCGATTGAATTTGACGTGTTTGGATTTTCTATAAAAGATTTCAAGGATGGCATGATCATGAGTGGCACAATAGTAGCAATGATCTTTATGCGCTTACCCCATATGCTTCTGCATCTACTTGTTTTGATTTTACAAAAGATCCTCCTGTTTGGCATCACTGACTTGGTCGCTCGAGTCTAGCTGCCATGGAGTTTCTCCGATCTAAGCATTTTATTTCAAGCAATACATTAAAGTTACCTATTAATAGTCATTCTTGTCAATTATCTAAACACAAGCAATTGCCATTTTCAGATTCTGTATCTCATACTATAATAACACCTTTTTCCTTGTTACATTATGACCAATGAACATCACCTATTATGAGTCATGCGGGTTACAAATACTACATGGTTTTAACCGGTGACTTCACTCAATATACGTGGGTTGATCCATTAAAATTCATATGCGAAGCATTTTCTAAATTTGCACACTTTCATCAATTTGTTATTACACAATTTTAATTACCAATACAAGCTTTTCAATATCATAAGAGGTGGGGGGAGTTCGATAACACAAGTTTGAAAAAATTGCCACGAAATAGAGAATACAATTTTGTTTCCCGTATCCCCTCACGTCACAACAAAAGGTAAAGCAGAATGCAATATCTGTCGCTTAAACGAAATCATTTTCACTTTACTAATGAAAGCCTCTCGCCCATCCACCTTTTGGGTTGAGGCATTTCACACGTCCTCTTACTTTGATACATCCTCCCGACAAAACTTCATAAGAATGCCACAACATTTTCCCACCTTTATCTCATACAACCATTATACAAACACCTTTGTGTGTTTGGTTGTTTGTGCTACCCCATCACCTCTTCCACTCGACCACATAAGCTTACCCATCGATCAGCCACATGCGTATTCCTCGGATACCTGGCAAATTTTCACGGGTACCGATGTCTTCAAGTAGCTGTTGGGAAAACAATAAAATTTCACGGATACCCGGCAAATTTTCCCTTTAGCCAAGACACTATTGCTAAGTAGAGGTGACGAATTAAATCCATTTAGCCAATAACTATTCAATTTGGGTTACATTTCAGCTCTAACGGATTAAAAGGTGCACAAAATGTACTGAATGCTTGAAAAATCTTGACTAGTATGTTGGTTAGAGTTGTTTAAATACTTAGCGTCAAACATGATTAAAAGTTGTATTATTTGAGCAATACTTTGAACTTTTTTGTAAAAACTAATTAACGGGGGTTTTGGGTTAGCTGTCATATTTTCATGAACTTTTGCATGTCATGATCTTTTAGTTGTGCACGAGACTTGCGTATTAATAATTGTGTTTTCAGAGCCTAAAAGTTCTTTAAATTACTATATAAATAAATAAATGACATTTCTCCTGATGACATTGCATTATATTTGCAATGCTTTGTGGTTTTTTTAAATGTAATTGGTCATTTGTTTGCTTGTAAGTCATAAGCTAAGTAAGTTACTTTTATTATAATAAATATTGTTTTTTATTTAAAATGCAAAAAGAAATACTTATATTATTATGCATTAAAATACCCGACCATCGAACAGGTATAAAACTAGTTAACTTTAATATTAACATATTAAATTAAATTAATGTACCGTAAACTTACAATACAAAACGCGATATATAATGGACATTAATGTAATGTTGCATTACATCTCAACATTTTTCTTTTTCTTTATCCTTAGTTTGATAATAATATCCGTAATACTTGAAAGGTCATCATTATTCAACTCTGTTTCTACCAATGATCCTTACCTTAAATGTTTAAGGTGATACATCTATAATATGTAAATATGAGGAGTTCATTGGTTCAATGCCCTCATAAAGGAGTTGTCGGGCCGGCCCAATACAATTAGCAGTGATGCAATGGGCTTGGGACCCTCCAAAATTAAAGGCCTCCATTTTAAGAAAAAAATTTACATTGAGCATTCATTTGGGCCTTCACATGAAAGCCAAACTATGAATCGAGAGTTAGGAGTTTCAATAGCACAAATCCAAAGAAGGCTGACTGCCTTGCGCTTGCTTCGATCAATTGATGATTGATGAATCTAAAGAGTCTCTACACCTCTACGCTGACTCTGATGATCTCTTTGCCGGCTGCCGCCTACTGCAGACTGCACGCCTACACATTAAAGGCAACACCAAGCAGCCTTGAACAAACCAAGTAACCCACAAACAAACTCCGCTGCTCGTCTCATGCTTGAATCTTGATGCTCTAGGTGACCACACCTTCAATGCTCATCTGCGACTCCGATTCAATTCAGTCTAAACTTTGAAGACTGAAGTTTGATTGACCCAACCCATAGGCCTGCAGTCGCACACTCGCAAGTCGCATAATAAAAGTTTAATCAAGGTTAGGTTACTTGAGAATTGCTTTGTCTGATTGTCTTTCTGAAGTTTTACTGTTGCTAGATTAGTTAGTTGCTTTGTTTTTTTGAAGTTTGATCATGTTAGATACCTAATTGCTTTGTCTTTCTCAAGTTTAATAGGTTGCTTGTCTGCTTTGATAGTTCATAAGGTTGATTTACTTGTTATTTGATATTTAGGTTCTTTAGTTGTTAGGCTACTTTGATAGCAAATACTTCATCAGGCTAATTTACCTGTTATTTGATATTAGGCTACTTTGATAGTTCATTAGTCGAAAAGGGCCACATATTTTTAGTTTGACTGGACCTGAAAAATATTGAGCCGGCCCTGAGGTTTGGAGGTGTGGTCTCGGCCGGAAAACAACACATATTCTTCGAAGCAGTTGCTGTAAAAACAATCAATGAACAATTAAAATGTAAAAGAATTCAATGCTCACAAACTTTTATTAACCAAGATTGAAGAATGAATACAAAGAAAGATTAGTGAATCAAGAACATTCACTGATACATCACACTTAATTCTCTTGGCAGCTAACCACACTTATCTCTTTAAACTAATGCTAACTACCAATTAACAACCAGTCTTATCAATTGACAATTGAACTCTTTACACTATAAGAAAATAGCATATAGGACCTTGCAATTAACAATCGACTATATTTAACTTTATTTCTTAACAATCTCCATCTTAAAGTCATCATATAGACTTTAACCAATTCCTAAAGCATCCACACAGAACTTAAATTTGGAACCAAGAATGCACTTTGTGAACACATCAGTAGGATTCGAACTAGTATCCACACTTATCACATCAACTGCTCCAGAGTTGTCCACTACCCTAATAAAATGCAGCTTTACATTAATATGCTTGGTCCTCTCATGAAACATACTATTCTTAGAAAGTTGAATTGCACCCTAGTTATCACAATACACCACAGACTTCATTGACTTTATTCCCAACTCAACAATCAACCCTTGCAACCATAAAGCTTCCTTTACTGCTTCAGTCAATGCAATATATTCTGCCTTTGTAGTGGACAGAGCCACAACAAGCTACAACTGAGACTTCCAGCTAACTATATTCTTAAAAACCTTAAATGCATGACGAGTAACAGACCTACCTTTGTCTAGATCTTTGGCAAATTCTGCATCAACAAAACCTCCAAGAGCTACATTATTACAAGAAACAACATTGAAAGTCAAACCCCATTCCTGAGTACCACACAAATACCTCAAAATCCATTTTGCAGCTTCCCAATGTGACTTACCAGGATCAGCAATACCTGCTCACCTGGCTGCATAGCCTAAGTCATGCCAGGTACACACCTGATATCTTCTTCTATTTTTAGACTTCCTGCACTTGACAACTTGGAATAAGAAGCTAATGGAGTTTTAACAGGCTTGCACCTATCCATACCATAGTTATACATGATCTTCTTAATATATGCAGTCTGATTAAGCCTCAACTGCTTCAACCCTCTATCCCTATGGATCTCCATGCCAAGTATCTTTTTAGCACTCCCCAATTCCTTCATTTCAAACTCTGTCATCAGCAACTACTTTACAGCAGCCACTTCCTAGCGATCTTTATAAGCAACTAACATATCATCTACATATAGTAGAAGATACACAAACTCACCAGGGATATATTCTTTAAAGTACACATAGCTGTCATATGAACTTCTGCAAAACCCATGAGTGATCATAAACTCATCAAACCGTTTATACCACTGCCTGGGAGACTGCATAAGTCCATATAAAGATTTCTTTAATAACCACACCTTGTTTTCCATACCAGGCTCCTCAAATCCACAAGTTTGTGTCATATAAATATTTTCTTCTAAAAACCCATGAAGAAAAGTAGTCTTGACATCTAATTGCTCCAACTCCAGATCAAAACAAGCAACCATAGATAATAACAGCCTAATAAAATTTTGTTTTACCACTATTGAATATATCTATGTATAATCTACCCCCTCTCTCTGAGTAAACCCCTTGGCAACAAGTCTAGCCTTGTACCTGGGACCTTTATCCCCTGGTGACCCTTCTTTAAGTTTATAGAGCCATTTACATGCCACTAACTTTTGATCCCTAGGCTTATCTACAAGTTCCCATGTACCATTCTTATGTAAATAAGCCATCTCATCTTCCGTAGCCCTGTACCACTTATCAATATCAGGTGAGTTCATGGCATATGAATAGTTCAGTGGTTGATACACAGATTCTTGTTCTGCAGCTATAAAGGCAACAACTAAAATATTTTCATCCTCTCTACCACCTACTACATCTCTGTAGACAAGATTTTCATTAAACACCACTTCCCTACTTGTAACTACCTTCTAAGCACCCTCAATTCTCCACAAACCGGTAACCCTTCACCCCATCTGGATACCCAAGAAATATGCATTAGCATGTCCTGGGCTCTAATTTTCCATGACTCACATGGGCATATGCTAAAGAGCCAAAAACTCTCCGACCATTGTAGTCTGCTTTACAACCAGACCAGACCTCAATTGGGCATCTCATGTTTAGTGCTCTAGATGGAGACCTATTGATCAGGTACGATAAAGTTGTTACAACCTCAGCCTAGAACTACTTGGATAGTCCAGAACTAGGTAGCATACACCTGACCCTTCCAAGAAGCGTTCTATTCATTCTCTCAGCAAGTCCATTCTTCTGAGGTGTTCCTTGTACTGTTAAGTGTCCGGCTATACCATTCTCTTTACAGAACTTATTGAATTCTCTTCTACATAACTCTAGTCCATTTTCAGTCCTTAACTTCTTTACTTTTCTCTTAGTTTGGGTTTTAATCGGGACTTTCCATTCCTTAAACGCTTTGAAGGCATCACGTTTTGTTTTCAATATGAATACCCAAACCCTCCTTGAGAAATCATCTATTATGGACATAAAATAACTAGCATTACCTAATGAGTTCACCTTAGCCGGACCCCACAAATCTGAGTGTATCTAGTATCCCTGTAGTAGGATGTTTTCCCTTGCTAAACTTTACTCTTCTATGCTTCCCTAGTATACATGTTTCACAGAACCCAACATTACTATGACCCAGGTTACTAATTACCTATTGGTTGCATAATTCAGTAAAGCCTTGTTGACTGATGTGTCCTAGTCTTTTATGCAATAGTAGTGCTTCACTAGAGAGACTTTCTGATGCGGCCATTGAAGCTGACCCCACTACTACACTACCATCCAACACATTGGTGTTGTTTTCTTGTCTTGTTCTAGTTAAGAGGACTAAACACACATTATAAACTCTATCCTTATCATCTTTAAGGCTCACAGGGCAACCATCCTTTTTAGAAGTGCCCAATGACATTAAACTCCTTTTTAGACTGGGAACATACCTCAAATCCTTGAGTGCTATCACTTCCATTCTTCAACTTTAGAGTGACCATTCCAATACCACATATCT
Organism: Flaveria robusta; assembly: GCA_025506415.1. NCBI lineage: Eukaryota > Viridiplantae > Streptophyta > Magnoliopsida > Asterales > Asteraceae > Flaveria > Flaveria robusta. The sequence goes on from CM046466.1 coordinate 21,029,112, forward strand.
CACAAGGCCTATTGTCCCCCAGCTTCATACTTCCAAGATCAACACTCCTAAACTCAGAGAAGTATTCTTTGATTGGTGTCATGTGAAATGAGCATCCAGAATCCAAGACCCACAGTTCCTTGATTCCATTCCTGGACACACTTAGGACATCTGCCCTATCATACCCTTCAGAAAGATCATCTTGTGATGTGTTATTACTGTGACCCTTATGACTTCCACCAGAATCATTCATTTTCCTTTTCCATTCCAAACATTCCTTTTTGAGGTGTTTGTCTGAATTACAAACAAAGCATCTCCTCTTAGGCTTAGACTTTAATCTGGATTGGCCTCTCTGCTTGAAGCCTCTTTGATATGTTCTTCCCCTCACCATCAGCCCTTTTCCACCTTCTTCCTTATGATCTGTTCTTTTCTTTAATTCTTTGGAATTCAATGCGGCTAGTACCTCTTCCATTGATAGAGTCTCCCTGCAATACATCAAGGTGTCCACGAAATGCTCATAAGATTGTCGAAGAGATGTGAGGAATATAATTGCCAGATCTTCTTCATCCTGTTCAACATCAATATTTTCAAGATCTAGAATGAGTTTGTTGAATCATCTGTATGATCCTCCAATGACCTTCCTGAACTCATCTGAAAAGTGTACAATCTCTTTTAGAGATATAACCAATTGGCAGAGATTTTGTCATATACAACGATTCTAACTTTGACCAAATTCCAGCAGCTGAAGTTTCCTTCAACACTTCCCGCAACACTCGATCACCAAGGCTCAGGATGATCGAGCTATGGGCCGTTTCCATGATTTCTTTCGTCTCTTTTGCTGTGAGGTTCCCCGGTAGACGATCTTCCCCATTCAAGGCATCCACCACGCCATTGTGCACAAACAATGCTCTCATCTTTACCCTCCACAGACGAAAATCGTTCTTCCCATCAAATTTTTCCAACTTGAACTTTATGGACAGCATTTTATTATTCAATTTAGTGATCGTTCAAGCCCTAGAACCAGGCATTGATACCAATTGTTGTTCAATCAATGAATAATCAAAATGTAAAAGAATTCAATGCTCACAAACTCTTATTAACCAAGATTGAAGAATGAATACAAAGAAAGATTAGTGAATCAAGAACAGTCACTGATACATCACACTTAATTCTCTCAGCAACTAACCACACCTATCTCTTTAAACTGATGCTAACTACCAATTAGCAACCAGTCTTATTAATTTACAATTGAACCCCTTACACTATAAGAAAATAGCATATATGACCTTGCAATTAACAATTGATTATATTTGACTTTATTTCTTAACAACAGTGTTGCATATTTGTCGTTAAAAAAATTTACTCTGTTGTTGTTTTCCTTTTCCATTCTCTTGTGTCAACCCAATAAGGAAACGTGATTCTGTAGTTGTATTTTTAACCGCAATCCCCTTATATATTTAATTTTAAACCAAATCCACAATTCAAGATTTTATGCACATAACAGATAGTAATGTAATATAACAAGAAAATTATATACTTTGGAATATGAAAATAAATATTTAATTTGTTATAAATCATAAAAGAAAATTATATTAAGATATTTAACTTCACTAGAAACTTACTAAATGTATGGTAAATATGCAGCACACAGCAAGAATTTAAATATTGTCCGTGAATGCATTGCTATCTTGCATAACCTTCTTTTTTGTTTTATGTTTGAATTGTCATTACGTACGTGTAACACCTTCAACTTGAGAAATTATTTCCTCTTAACTTTTGTTTCCTTGTTTTCTCCTCTCATGTGAAAGTGTGAAACCAAGGCTGAAGCTTGGACCCCCATTTTGAGATTTCCTTTCATTAAGCTAGAAACCTTACTTTTAGTCCCGCCATCCAAATTATTGAACATAGCCATCCCTTTATCAAGCATAAAATTAGCTATATTACCAGTTAAAATTACAGTAATGTCATCCTACCATTAAATCATTTACCGATTGTATTAACTTAAAATTTATATTATGCAAAATACTGTGACTCATAGTCACCCGACCTTCTCCCACATCCTCTTTCTGTTGTTCAACCACAACCTCATCATCCTCTTCTTCACTTTCTAACCATCCATTGCCTACTACTATTTATTTCTATACAAATATCCATGACCTTGTTGGATATTAGATCACTACTAAAAAAAAAGAATTTCCTACGAGTTACTCCATCGCAAATGCGTAGGAAAACATTTGTCACGGATTTGCGACAAAAACATTTTATCGGAAATATGCTCGTGGCAAACAGTTTACAACACAATTGCGATGCATTATACGAGATATTTGCGACAAAAACAGGGCGTAGGAACCTGCTACGCATTTCCCACTTATTATCCTAATTACCTTAATTTATCATCCTGAACTAATTATTAAATTGCAACGCGTTTTCTACGCAACATTATTATTAATATAAAATACGTATTTTTAAAACAACGTCGCATTTGCTACGCAATGTCAAAATACGTATTTTAAAAGAACGATGAATTTGCTGTGCAAGGTCAAAATACGTATTTTAAAAAAAAAGACGAATTTGCTACGCAATGTCAAATTACGTATTTTAAACAACGACAAATTTCCTACGCAATGTCAGAATACATATTTTGAAACAACGCATTTGCTACGGAATGTTATTATCATTAAAATACGTATTTTAAAACAACGCTTTTGCTACAATTTTCAAGAACCCATGTGCCAAATTTCTAACGCATTTGCAATGCAATTATTTTTTAATTAAAAAAAATTTTAATAAAACAAATAAATCTATATTTTTTCTGCTAAAATGCAAAAAAAATTTACTGAACCTTCTTTACAAATCAACCATAATTTCACCCACAAAATATGTTGCAAATCAACCACAACTACTACAAACAGAATATAAAAGATACAAACTACAACCATCGTTTAAATATGTTTAAACTACAAAAGTATCATATCTAGATAACACAACGACTACTAATTACCAGAAGGTTGCTTCCACTGACTCATGAAATTATTTAATTGTTTTTGACACGTTTGTTGCATTTGTTGTTGAGTTTGTTGTGCTTGTAGTTGGGTTTGTTGTGTTTGTTGTTGCAACTCCTCCCTTGCCCACCTCTCCTCTTCGAATCAGGTTTGCATTTGAGCTTGCAAAGTTTCAACCTATAAATTCATTAAACATGTATAATAGTTAGTGAACAAACGACATAAAATAGAAACAACAATAATAACATCAACATACTTTTATTTGTGATAGTCGATACTCAGTATATGATGGCGCAATCCCATAAGATGAGGATGGCGTCCCAGTCACCACGTAATTAAGATCTCAAGATCTTATCCCGAATACCCAGCTTGTGTGATCGTTTGCTTGCACACACACCCACACATCGGGATCATCCTCAATAAAGCTCTGCCCATATACCCTTGTCATCTCTTGCAAATAATCATCCTACAATTCATCAAAATATGATTTTTAATGTACTAATTGTTGATTCGATTAATATATTAAAAATGATAAATATAACTTACGTAAGCTTGTTTTATTGGTCGGTGCAAAATTCCATCCCTTCCAAGTTATTAATGTCAAACTCTCCAACCCACAGTATTGCTTTTGACTTTTTGGTCTTGCTTTTGACTTTTGGTGATGTGAGTATCAATGAATATTTCTTTGAATAAAGGTTCCCTACCCAATTTTCTTTTCTAAATAAAATAGATAATAGTTATGTAATACGTATTAAAATACAAACACATAATAAATTATAAATATGATCAGCTTCCTAGTCTAATCCGACGTTCATCATATCCTATTGACCCGCCCGTGTGTTGAGAAATTTTACAACTACCATCAGCACTCGCGCGATTGCGTGCCACGATTTTAGACTTCTTTTGCAAATCATCAGTGCTCCGTATTTATAAGAAATAAAAATATATGTTAAGTATGTAAAACAATAAATATAAAAAATATAAGAATCCATTAACTTGCTTACATCACACAACTTGCCATACGCTATGAGCTACCAAATCAGGCAGAAAGTTATGAATTATGTTGATGTTCTTGAAATTTCCTAGTTGAATAACATGTCTAGCTGTGGTAGCTTTTTGTGTAGATTTTTTTCTCAAAAAACTCATGATATCTCTATAACGTCCATTTAGCACGTCATGAGATCCCTCATAAAGATCTTGCTCAGATCTGCTTCCCAGTTGAAACGGGTCTGTAAAATATAAATTGTAATATTAAACATATAAAGTTAAAACAAATAAGCACAAGATGTATAAATATATAATTACTAAATTACCTTAAATCACTTGTACATATTGGCAAGTTCATCCTTCAGGACCTTTTTATATGTGTCCCAAGGTTCACGTAAAAACTGACGTAGTATAAAATAAATACTTTTGTGGACTTCATTTGAAGCAAACCTGCAAATAATAAAATAACCAAATATATTTATAACATTATTAAACAATAAAGATTAAAGCGTTAAAATGAATGACATACTTGTTGCCAATTCGGGATATCTTCTTCCTTCGAGAGGTATCATGAGCTACGTCTCCACAGGTCGAATCGCGCTGAGAGGAATGGTCTGTGTTATCCTCATTGTCACTGTCATCATGATCGTAACCATCATCCACATGGTTATCGATCGAGTCTAAGTGTTGCTCGAATCTCTGCTGACGGATTACCCCCTGCCATATCACCCATGGGAGCACCCATACGCCCATGACTATTACTACCAAGGCCATTATGACCCCCACGAAAAAGGACACGTCCCCTAGAGTAATACCTTTATCCAGTAGAAATATCATCTATACGATCACTCCCAACTCCACGACTACTAACGTCAGCACGAGGGCTAGAGCCACGTGATGATGGCTGCCTGCCTGATCTACCTCCTCGAATAGGGGTACACCCACGAGCAACACCACGACTAGCACGGCTACCAGACATAATGTATAAACCTTACATTTAGTAACTCAATAATGATCACATAGATAATATAATATTAGCGCACCTATGATAGCAAACAATTAATAACTGTACATACCACATGGCAAATCGCAAAAAATTAAAGTTTATATAACAAGAAACAATGTTATGATTTCTAACAATCAAATTCATCTTCATCTGAAGAGTGGTCTGAAAAAACCAATTCATCATCATGATCATCAGATGTATCCTCTTTATCTTCAAATTCTTCCTCTTCAAATTCATCACATCATCACCACCACCACCACCACCATCATCATCGTCGTCGTTATCATCATTTGGAAGGTCAAAACGTTCATGACACTAAAGGAACCCATGTTCTTCTGTATTTTCATCAAATTTAGGAGCGGTGACTTCATATACGTGTCGATATTTTGTCTTGACAACTGTCCATATATCTCTTGTATCACCATTTGTGGCAGGGTATGATGTATAAACAACTTGTTCCGCTTGTGACGCCAAGATAAACGTGTCGTCAGTGGGTTTATATATCACATCAACAAGGTTATTTTTGTTAACTATTACACTGTTTTTGTTATCAAACCATGTACATTTGAAAACTAAAACAGTGGAACACCGTTCGGTGCATAATACTCTAAGCTCTAATATCTCATCTAACAGGTCGTAGTAGTCAGAGTCTTCAGAGTTAAACGTTGCCCCTCTCACGCATACATCATAGTTATTGGTTACACATCCCTTACCATACTTCCGAGTGTGAAACTTATAACCATTTACAAAGTAACCATTGTGTGATTGAACGTAGTTTGATGGTGGTCTTGCTAAAATTAACAAATGTTGAGTGCTTCTATCAGCTAACCCCATGTTTACCTACATTGAAAAACACATATGCATAGTGATGTTAATGATGTAATAATATTAATTTTTATGATTTGATTGGCTTAAATGGTTTTCAAACCATTTAGCAAAGTGTTCATCTTTGACCCATAAAATTGGTTCGTCCGGATAAAGTTGTGGGGCCACTTCATCAACGTGCGAAGTTAAATGTTGTGATGTCTTCCTTGAATAAAACAATCTTTGAAGTCTTGGTCCAATAGGCATATAAGTCATTGCCAAATTAGACACCTTGTTTCCTCTTTCCTTGTATCTGCTTTCCTTACATACACTATAATGATCCAAATTAGAATATTCCCCATGGAATAGCATGCAATGGTTTTGACATACATGAATTCATTGTGTTGGCAACTCTAGTGGCTTTAATATCTTCTTGGTCTCATAAAAGTTTCTAGATAGCTTATCCGTATCTGGTAGATTGAAAGTAGTTTATCAAATGACGAGTCAGAATTATTACAATCTGATTTCTAGTTCAATAATCTTGTGGCAGTTGGGAGTTTCATTGCATTTTTAGAGCCACCATACAACGGCTCATTGACTTGACTTAACTTGGCATAGAATGTCTCCGCTGTTTGATTTGGATCTTGTGGTTATTGTTGATAATAAGGATGATGATTTTGGTGCATACTTTCTATGACCATTTGATCATATCCGGTATATTCTCCATGATCATCATCAATGTCTTCAATCGCATGTTGAGACAATACAAGGTTCGTACATTGACCCACGTCTTGCGTATGAAATGATTCACCATGCACATACCATACCTTATAATCATCCATGAATCCTTTGGCATACAAATGAACCTCAACCTCCTCTCTCGTCGCCCAACAAAGATTTTTACATTTGGCACATGGACATGTAATTACTAAAACCTCTACCACATTTACAATTTTTCTTTGAATGTTAGATGGGTTGGCGAAAGCATAATACAGGAAATAATTAACATATGGTCCAAATGATGGATTGAAAAAATCATCACTAATTTTCTCATCGTGTACATCCATTCTCTATCAAATGACATTTTTAACAATCTATAGCTAAAAATCCACATGTTCTACAAGTTAACAATCTAATAACATACATACAAATACTTATACATATATATATCTGCATATGCATATGCATATGCATATGCATATGCATATGCATATGCATATGCATATGCATATGCATATGCATATGCATATGCATATGCATATACGTATACATATACATATACAAGCACACTGTTGAGATGTGAAGGCCTTTGGGTTTTTTGGATGGAGTTATGGGCCTAGCCTATTGAAGCTTCTTGAAACCCTAATTTATCTTTATATATAGAACATGCCATTGTATTGTAATCTACTCTCTTGAGCTTAATAAAAAATACCTAGTTGCAGAGAGTGGACGTAGGTCATCTTGACCGAACCACTATAAATCCTTGTGTTATTATTGCTTTTGTGTGCGCGCGCATAACAGTGTGTTTATTTTCGCTGCGTAAAGATACCTAACAACCGGTATCAGAGCATCAACCTCTTGATTACAATTTAAGACGCCGCCGCTGCCACCTATGGTTTCTGCCGCCGCCGCCGCCACCTAGGGTTTCTGCCGCCGTCTACGGTTGCTGCCGCCACCGCAATCTCCTAGGGTTCTGCGCCCGCCTAGGGTTTTGGTTGGAAGTACCGGATCTAGTTTGTCTATCCTTTGTTGACTGGTTATCAACTGTTTAGCGTGCCTGTTTTGTTTCTTTTTTTTCTCTGTTTTGCTATTATGGCCGAAGACGGGAAGACTATGATCGAAAAGTTCAATGGCACTGATTTTGGTTGGTGGAAAATGCAAATAGAGGCATTATTGTGTCAAAAGGATTTGGATACGGTACTGGAAAAGAAACCGGAGAGTATGGAGAAAGCTGAAGAAGCAGTTTGGAATTCCAAGGACAAGAAAGCTAGAGTGGCTATTATGTTATCTTTGACGAGGAGCGTTGCTTTTAACATCATGAAAGAAACCACTGCGAGTGGTATGATGTTGGCTTTGTCAAATATGTATAAAAAGCCGTCTGCAGCTAACAAAGTGTTCTTGATGAGGGAACTGTTCATGACGAGAATGAAAGAGGGAAGCTCAGTCACCTCTCACATCAATGATCTGATGTCTATTCTAACTAGATTAGAGTCAGTGGGAATAAAATTTGACAATGAGACTCGAGCCCTGTGTTGCTATCTTCACTGCCTGATAGTTGGTCCGGGACAGTAACTGATGTTACAAATTCTATGGGGGCTAATGAAATGACATTTGAAAAGATCCGAGACATTGTGATAGGTGAAGACACACGTCTGAAAAGTGCAAATGTTGGATCATCTTCTGAGATGTTACATGTTGGCAAGGGAAGGGAAAATAGCCGAGGAAGTGGGAGTCGGGGAAAGAGTTCAACTCGGACTCGGAAAAATGTGAGGTGGTGGAACTGCAACGAGGATGGACATGTTAAGAGTCAATGTCCAAAGAAAGGTCTGAGCACTACTGCTGAGGATGTCAATGATGGTGACGTGTTAATTCTTGAGGCTGAAAACAGTGTGGATTCTTGGATCATGGATTCTGGTTCTTCGTTTCACGCCGTACATAGCGGTGAAATGATGGTGAATCTGAAAACAGGCGATTTTGGGAAGGTACGTCTCGCTGATGGTAGAATGCTTGATGTAATGGGCATGGGTGATATTGATTTGGTGACTCCATTGGGAACTACATGGAACTTGAAGAATGTCAAGGTGATTCTGGTTTGAAGAAAAATTAATTTATGTTAGTAAACTCGATAACAAGGACTGGAAGTCAAGTTTGGTGGTGGTAAATGGAGGGTAATCAATAGGAGCTGGGTGATTGCTCATGGTGATAAGCATGGGTCATTGTACATGGTGGAGGTATCGGCTCACGGACTAATCAACGCGGTTAAGCAAATCAAAGTAGGGTTCGCTAAATCTGCTGCTAAGAGAGTTTATTTTGCAAACATGAAGTCTGGAGCAAAGTTTGTAGCTGAATGGGGTCATAAGTCTAAACCAGTCAGAGGATTTTGTGACAGTGGGAGCATGGGGCATGTTCCGGGTACAGTCAAGAAGAATCGTTGACTTTTGAAGACTACGACTTGAAAAATCTCTCCTGGTGATTGTTTGCTGAATTTGGAGAGTGTTAGTGGTTCTCGGTGTATCTCTGAATCTGGTGGATCGTGTAAACCATTTGAGACAGAGGATGGGTCGTTGGTGGAATTTGCCACGAATGGGTTAGAGCTCGGGGGAGCTTCAACGGGCCCTTTCAAGTAATTGATGAAAAGGGGCCTCTGCAACTAGGGGATTTGGATTGAAATCTTAGCTTGTTCTTTGGAATTAGAGGCTTGGAGGATTTCTGTTACTTGAAGATTACTGATAATACTGGATGACACGGTTGCTTTGTACTTAGATGGCTAGCTGGAGTATTCGCAAGGCCTTCAAGTGGGAGATTGTTGAGGTGTGAAGGCTTTTGGGTTTTTTGGATGGAGTTATGGGCCTAGCCCATTGAAGCTTCTTGAAACCCTAATTTATCCTTATATATAGAACATGTCATTGTATTGTAATCTACTCTCTTGAGCTTAATAAAAAATACCTAGTTGCACAGAGTGGACGTGGGTCATCTTGACCGAACCACAATGAATTCTCGTGTTCTTATTGCTTTCGTGTGCGTGCGCATAACCGTATGTTTATTTCTGTTGCGTAAAGATACCTAACAGACACATACATGCAGAAACACACATAGACATAAACATACATAAACACACAAATCAATGAACGTCGTCCGGTCGGGTCAGGTCAAAATAGAATATTTTTCAATTGGGTCACAAGTTTTTGTGTTATAATTTCTATCAACTTGATTTACAGATTATCAGGTTGGGTTAGGTCGGGTCAGACTCAATGAACTCTATTCCTCAATATAATTCTTAAACAAACTCCAAATTCTAATCCTTTACACTAAGTTTAAACAAACTCTATTCCCTAATGTATTGTAGTAAAATGGACATGCCAAATTGAATAAAAAATTCAAATTAATTTATCTAAACATGTTAAACCTTATTGTCTCAACGATAATATTAATACAAAAAAAATATACAACTACATTTTTCATGTTTAAATATTAGCTTAAATGCATTCAGTTTGTCATAAAATTACTATATGCCTTTTTATACTATTCATATTTTGATCTTGAGGATAACAAAATAACAAGCCATTAAAATAATATCAACAGTTTGATGTGTCATGTGCATAGAGATGAACGTGGTTATAGAGATGAACGTGGTTATGCCCCTGCTTATCCTTGTAAGTTTGAAGTGTCATGTGCATCTTAGTTTGGGTTTTGATTTGCTTTTCAATATACTACCAACGTCATGTACACTCAAACATTAGGGCTTGAACACAATCGAGATACCAAAATCACTCAAACAAATTAACTACAACAATGAAAACATCAAAATTAGTGTAACAAAATCTAGGGTTTGAATCTTATAATATAGACAAATAAACAAAAAATCAAATTAGATAACTAACCTTAAAAGCTTGAAAGCTTTATGAATGTGGCTAGTATCACATATTCCGGTAGCCGCCTCCGGAGTTACATAAGCCGCAGAGTCGTCGGACGCGGACTGCAACTTGGATGGTGAAGGTGGAGAGCTGCAGCTTGGATGGCTTTTACGCGGGTTTCAGAAGGATGCGGGTTTCAGCTTGGAATTAGGAGTTGGGACAGTGAGGGTGTCACGACATAGCAAACACACGGAGATAGGGAGGCGAATTTGGACAGTGAAGGTCAAATGAGTGCTTAGGGTTTTTTTATATTAGATACACTTATTGTTTTGGTATATTAAATATCTAAATGACAATTTAAACAAAACTATTTTAGATCAAGTGGTAAGTAGTTGCAATATAAATCAAGTTACCCAAGTTCGAATCTTATTAGCTTCAGTTTATCTATTTTTTTACTAGTGATGTTACATTTTGTCGCAAATGTTTCGCAATTTTCGTACACTTACACCTAACATATTAGCTTATACGTATTTTAGTTGTTTATATATTATTAATATCTTTTTTCCATCGCAAATGTGTCACGCCCTTTTACACATTTGCTACACTCACTTTAAATGTAATTATTAATATTACTTTCGTCATAAATGTGTCGTAAACTTCTACACATTTGCGACACACATTTTAACTTTTATTTACTAATATTACTAAAAATGTGTGTAATTATTGTTTTGAGTGATATTAATAATAAAGTTAATTTGACTTTATTATTGTTAATGACTATTATTATTATCAGTATTATTATTATTGTTATTATTTATTATTTTCAAAATCACAAAACATTTTATGAGTATAGATAAATGTGGCACGTGATTTGTGTTTATATTTAGCACCTGTATTTGTAAGCGTATGTTTTATGTGTGTGATAGCATTGGTGTGTGTATGTGTATGTTAGTGTATGTGCGCATGTTTGTATGTGTCTCAACGTATACACAAATAGATTCATTCATGTTTATATAATCATAGAAGGGTATTCATGGCAATAGAGCGTGATGGTGTACGTATAGGTATGTAAGTGTGTAATACGTGTAACTTTGTGAAATAAACATAGTTAGTGTATAATAAAATTATATGAAAAAAGGGGAAAAAAAGTACATTTAAGTCTAAAGAAACAAAAAACAGCATAATTATATGAGAAATGTGTAGGAAATATGAAGAAATTAGCTACACATTTGTGACAAAACTTGTTGCGTTTTCATAAATGTGTCGCTTATTTTGACACCTTTGCGACGCATTCACTCATAATAACAAAAATTACAATATTAATTTTATAAGAATAATATTATGATAAAAAAAACATAATAATCATTACGAACTCTCTTTTATAATAATAATAATAATAATAATAATAATAATAATAATATAATAATAATAATAATAATAATTTATTATTATTATTGTTATTATTATTATTGTTATTGTTATTATTATTATTACTACTACTACTAGCGTTTTACTCTGATGCGCGTTGCGTAGTATGGAAACATTGAAACTGAGGCTCAGACATAAGTTTTCGTCATCATAGCCAAAAGATAACCATTAAAGTCAACATCAAAGCAATTGTCAACGCGACTCAGAACACATGATCGGTTCCGGCTGCACACCGAAAATGACTGTCACGCCAAGGAACCTGACATCAGTTTTCACGTATCATCATAGCCGCAAATTAACCAACCAAACGAAAGTGCTCAAATGAACATATGTTCATCATCATCGACAGCTTCATATTAACAGTATTCTTATCAAGAACATCATCATCGACAACAATATGCAATGCTAAGGGACACCAATATATACATGATACTAGCAACACTTCTTAGGTAGCCACAACAGAAAAACGACCACAAATCTATCCAGACATCCACATTTAATGTTCATAATCGGAGCACATTCCAAACAGCCTAAATAAAAGGAAACCTTGAGGCCCATCACAGAGCAACCCAAGACCTCAACACGTAGGAGGAATAATAAGCCACACAATCTAGAGAAACAAAGTGGATGACGGCCTGCACCGCCGCCAAGTCGGCAAACATGTCTAAGCCTTCGGCAACGAAAGGCTACCTCACGCCTCATACCGATAGTAACAGAGACGACCCACGAAAGGTCGCGGTGCCAGTGGCCCATCGATAGTAACAAAGACGACCCACGAAAGGTTACGGTGCCGGTGGTCAGTCGCTAAAAAAAACCCAAAAGGATGAATCCCTTTTAGACGGTGAGACATCCGGCAAGATCTAAGGCCAGATGCCACCTACCAGGAATCGGTGGTTGTTCTGACCATCCTGAGAACTCGACAAAGATCTAACATTAGCGTCTTACACCCGCCACAAAAAAACCCCAAAAACATCAAACTTGATAAAAACTCGGTAAGATCCATGGATAGTTGTTACTATCAACAACCGGTGGTTGCATGGCCACTCTAACAACTCTGGCGAGATCAATGGCTGCCGGCGACCCATGTTCCGTGTCCACCGCGGGTAATGATGGTAACGACATCCGCCTTACAACCTGACACCGCCACCTGTTCCACCTCAACCACACAGGGGAGGGAAAGCAACGACAGGTTACACAGAAGAAAAACCATGGCCATGAGGAGGCGACATCGATACACAACAGCCGGAACGGCCGTTCGACCACCGCCAAAGGTTCCACCTCAACCACACAGGGGAGGGAAAGCGATGACAGGGTACAGAGAAGAAAAACCATGGCCATGAGGAGGCGACATCGATACACAACAGCCGGAACGACCGTCCGACCACCGCCAAAGGCGGAAAAATAGGTCAGCAACCCGAATGTACAAATGAAAGCAACAAACCTTTTTAAATACTATGCACGCAATAAAGAGGTACCCCAAGCCTAAGAACTTGTACCTTAAAAATCGAAATTCCCAATTAACCCTAAGTTACAATTTATTGTTTTGCTTCTTTCATATATAGGATAATTATTATTATTATTTATTACCAACTCCCTTTTATTATTATTATCGTCGTCGTCATCGTATTGTTGTTGTTGTTGTTTACTATAATTATTTACTTAGTATTTAGTATGTTTAGCCGTTATTGTTAGCCGTTATTGTCGCAAATGAGCTGGAAACTGTAACACATTTGCGAGGCAATGTTATTATCATATATGTTAGTATTTCTATATACTTTATATTCGTATGGCTAACTGTCTTCCGTCGTAAATGCGTCGGAATCTGTAACACATTTCCGACACAATTTTATATTTGTATGGTTAGCTGTCTTTTGTTGTAAATGAGTCAGAAATTGTAACACATTTCCGACACAATGTTATTTTTATTTACTAATACTAATACAACTAGTACTACTAATACGCATTGTTAATATTAGTAATATCATTTCATTATAATAATAATAATAATCATACTGATAATATATATGTGTCTATGTTTGTGTGTAAATAAAGAACAAAAATAACAACATAATAAAACCAATAAAATAATATATAGTGTTGCAAACGTGTAGTAAATCCTGTTACGCATTTACGACGAAATTTATGATTTCTAATGTTTTTGTTTTGTTATTTTCATAAAATGCCAATGGTATTATTATTAATATTATTTTCCTGCCCATTTGCAACAAAATCATTGATTAATTCGACTTTAATTCACTTGGGTTAGCATTGTGCTGCAGATTTACTACGCATTTGCGACAAAGTCTGTGTTTTGTAAAATTTTGTCGCTTTCTTGTCGAAAGTTTGATGAAAATGTAGGGTTTTAGTTTTTGTAGTATATGTGTCGCAATTGTGTCATTAATTTCGACACAAATTTTACGTCGGAAATTTGCGTAACAAACAGAGCAGTTTTCTACTAGTGGATGTTCGATCATCGATAAAAATTTACGTTACTATCGAGCTATTATCCAAAGAGTTACACTTTGAATAACAACAAAAGATTAACATCTAATTGTTAAACATTATAGATGTATAGTTCACAAAACGTGAATTAAAACAAATGTGTTTCATTACTTAGAGAAATAATTATTATTTAATTATTTCTTAAAATAATTAAATAATTGAAGGATTAAATGGTTTAAATTTTAAAAGTAAATTGTTTGTGGGTTTATTATTTAAATGTTAACTAATAAAGCACAAGGGTTGTTGATAATTAATCGTTTCTTGTCAACGCGATTAAACGTTACATAACCGAGGATTAAAAGGTTATATTATGTAATTATGAATGAAGGATTATGGGAAACCCTAATCCCCCATCCCTTGATAGTTGTCGACCTCATTAAACCCCCCACCCCCCGGGTAGACCGTGACTATGGCCAATCACCACAAACCATTGGCGTTGTCGCCTTGGGCCACCAACGCCGCCACCGGTTTTCTTGTCTCATGTATCACAAAGTTTGCAATCTTTGATCTTTTTCGTGAACAGGGTCAACTAGTGAGATTGTTATTGCTTCCAAAGCATAAGTATTTGGTTTGCTCGACAAATGTAAAAACTTTATACCCCATGGTTGCGTTTTTGATTTTTTTTAAAACCGCTTATAAATGAATGCGTGTTTGGGGTGTCAATTTTGAATTAACTAATCGTGATAACTTGTTTCCACTCTAAAAGATAAAATGTTCGCAATTTTTAAAGTCATAGTTTTAATGGTTAATACTGATACACAATACCTAACAAACCCTTTAATGTAAGTATGGTTTCCTTCTACCATTTAACCTTGCTTCTGTAGAATTCCCTAGTTCTTTTTCCCTGCTTATGCATTCCTCAGTTTCGACAAACCTACTTATTGTCTATATTGAAATGGATTCATAGATACTCATTTAGGTCTTCATTTATTCTTCATTCTTGAATTGTTTCTACCGTTCTCTAGGCTCCAATTCCAAATCCTTTTTCTATTTCGTAATCCAACTCAACATCTCTCCAATTTTGGCAACATTAACCTGTTTTTGAGAGACTAATTACAATGCACTTTTTATTAACTTTATTTACAATATATTAAAGCAATTACTTACCGACCACTTGTTAGACTCCAAGTTATCTTTTACTCCTTCTACTACAAGATCCTTAATCTTTTCCCATTTGTCTTTACATGTCTTCTCAAGCTTCCCCGTCCCGAACCCCTTAATAGTTATCTCCAAAGACTCCTTTAGTTTCATCCTATCTATATTTTAGATCTCAATTGTTGGGGTTGTACGATCCACTTTCATACCAAGACATCTAACATTATGAATGTACATAAACTACATATATATAATGTCAAACATGTGAATATGTTTCTTACCCTAAACAAAACGGCTATACAAATGTAATCTTACATTAACAGTGTCTAGTGGAAATTAAGCAAACATATAAATACAGAAAAAGAATGGATGACATAACATCCGTGGAAGGGTGACTTCAGTCACCAAACATGTTTGTTGACTTTGACTTTGATTTTAATTTGACTTTGGCTTTCAATTTGATCATAACGTTGATTTTGACCTAAGATTTAACTTTGACTAAAATTGTTGACTTCGACTTCACTTGGATTATGGTTGGAGACTTGGACTTGTTTTTATGTGTATTATATACATGGGAATGCATGATACATGCTTAAAGATGAGGTTTAGACATTAGACATATTGCATGTTGGTAGAATTACCAAGTAGACTTGGCACAATGGTTCTCTGCCATAAATTTAAGAGTAGGTAAATCGTAAAATTGTGAAGAATTACGTCAAAAACGCAACAAAAGCCCTGCTAAGGTGGACTTTGCCTAAAGCCACTAATTAAGAACCATTTAATCTAAAATTAAGAGTCTACGACTTTAATGGCGTATAATAGCTCTAAATATTCATAAAAACATAAAAGAAATCAAAACCTTAAATTTGAGGAAAAAGACGGGTCAGAAATGACACAAATTAGGTGAAGTGCATCATCATCGATTCATCTCCCCCTCGGTCCACTAGTTTTTGATCAAGTACAGGTAACAAGTTTGGATTTTGTTGAATACTAGGCCATATAGCTCTCCGGTAAGTGTTTTTTGAATTCATTCGGTGTTTTGGCGACTAATGAGTCATGTTCTTGAGTTATTTCATCATATAATATTATAATCATCATATATACTCTTGTAGTCTTTATGATCAAAACTTGAACCCAAAAACAAACTGGAACACGAACCAACGACATAGACAATGTTTAACGGAATCATACAGGTTTTTGCAGTTTGATATTGATTCAATTTAGTAACTTGGTCAAGGTACACATAAAAAATGTTATTGAATGAGTCTTGATCAAACGTGGTAAAAAAATTTGAATTTTAGTTAACTAGAATCATGTAGTGATATGGATAGAAAGCTGACATAAAAGTTGGCTCCACTCGTAGCCTGGTCATAAAAGATCAAAGTAAGCCGAAATGTATCTTTAAATGCAAGTTCATAGAATTCTCTTTCTAACACAAGTGGCCGCAACTTAAAGTGACGATGTTTGGTCTTTCAAACAACCAAAACAAATTCAAAGGTCTAATCTGGAAATTTCTAGCTGAATATTGATCTATGTGCGCAAAGTCATAACTTTCACATACTTTATCCATTAGAGATTATTCTTTTTCTAAGAGTTTCAGGTGTTAGTCTTCCAACCTCACCAAATTTGCATCGTTTCCTTATCGTTTCGACCTTCAAGCAGCCCACGCAAGATCAGTGCGTGCATAGCTCTGCAAGCAAAAATGTTACACCAAAAGTATAAACTTCAAGACTAAAAATCTAATGACTATAAAAAGTAAATAAATGTGAACAGTGATAGAACATAAAACGTTTAATGATAAGAAACTCAAAGTTAAATAATTTTTAAAATTCTAGCTAAGATGTGTACATTAACAAACAAGAACTATCACATGAACATGAATGAACAACAAACCTAACAATTCGACATTATGAACATTAAACACGAGAAATTGAACTTGAAAATACAATGTCCTACGCAATTTAATAACTACGTTCATGTTTGAACATTAAGTACTTGATTACGTGGATTACAACAACTGTATCAGATTAGTCTGATCCACTAGTAATCCGACCTTCATTGTTATGATGTATTTACCGGTGACTTTTGAGCTTTTTGAATTTACATATCGTACTGCTATCTGACATGAGTTTTACGGTTCATTTTTATAATATATTTTACTTGGGGGAAAAAACATGCTCAACTGCTTTTAGACCGTGTCATGCTTTTTTGACTCATTTTGGACTGACGTGTGTAGTTTAGGTCATAAGAATGAGTCTAGATGTCCTTCACGAAATGTGTACTTGTTTTTAAGTCCCTATTTTCTTTTCAAGGCCACTCAACTCTGGTTTAAGAGCTATGAAAAGGCATTGTTATTATTAACATGTTAACAATCCATACTCATGTCAGTACGCTAGCTAAGACTAACTTATCCATAACAAACCTTTGGGCGAATGTAATCCTGTTAACTTGAGTTTTAATTGGGAGTGTACATATAACAAAAAGAACTTAAATCATGTCATGTATGTGTTACAAGCTTTATAAAATAATTAAAATAACGAACAAACTGACAACTAACGTTCAATTCATATAAAAAACTACAGATTAGTTAGGTACTTACATACCATTCAATTCACATCAAAAACCCCTTTTAATACGAACTAGAGATATTGCTTATCAAACGTTGCGCGACATGTCAACGGTGGTTATTACATATTTCAAGGTTCAATTGTCAAAAGGTATTTCTTTTGCAGTCAACTAGAGCTGTTCAAATAGCTCGCGGCTCAAATCTTGTTCAAAGCTCACTCGAAAAGAAAAATAGAAAAAGCTCTCACTCAAAATGGCTTGGTTTAAACTAAGCCTAGCTGGCTTGGTATGAAAACAAGCCAAACTTGGCTCAGTTCGTGGTTAGCGGAGCTGGCTTGGTTTAGCACATTTGTTGGCTCGAGTCAGTATGGCTCAGATATTTATTCGTATTGTATATTAATTTTATGTATATAGCATATATCATGACATTTGTTTATTTGTTAAAAGTATAATATATTTTTTTAGTTGTTTCCAATGCTAAAATATTAAACAATAATGTTTGTATTGGATTACTTCATGTGTTTCTTTATATTTTTGCATATTAGAATTAATTATTTAAGCATACTTTCAATTTCTTAATTAAAATCTAGACTAGTAGATGTTATAGTGTTGTGGGTTTGGTTAGTTCGCGTTAGATAATGATAAAGTTATTTGTTTATATTAATTTTATGTATATAGCATATATTATGACATTTGTTTATTTGTTAAAAGTATAATATATTTTTTTAGTTGTTTCCAATGCTAAAATATTAAACAATAATGTTTGTATTGGATTACTTCGTGTGTTTCTTTATATTTTTGCATATTAGAATTAATTATTTAAGCATACTTTCAATTTCTTAATTAAAATCTAGACTAGTAGATGTTATAGTGTTGTGGGTTTGGTTAGTTCGCGTTAGATAATGATAAAGTTATTTGCCTATGAAGTTAACTTAGTTTTTTTAAATTAATTTATATTTTGTGAACTTAATAAAAATTGGTTATAAGTTATGTAATATATTGTATATGTTTTGCATTTGATTTTTTTAGTTGTGTGTGAATCAAAACCGAGCCAAAACAAGCCGAGCCGAGCTAGCTCGGTTAAAACAGAGCCGAGCTCGAGCTTAGATTTCCAACTCGGTTTTTAATTTAAACCGAGCCGAGTTGATTCAGTTTGAATACGAGCCGAATTCGAGCTAGTCCTGATTCGACTTGGTTCGACTCGTGAATAACCCAACATCGAACACATACAATATTAGGAAATGTCTATTTAATATCATACTTAAATTCCGGATAGAGTTTCTAGAATGCCTATTCACAGTTGCAACAGACTATACCATGCTATGTGACAGGTTTTTTTTTTCCTTTTGTCATCATTCCAATGCCAGTTATTTGTATCATTTTTCATATGCTAATTTGACGTGCATTTTTTATGTTGTTGTTAATCTTATACATGATTGTGACGCTGTTCAATGGTAGTGGTTGTTACGGTGAATGAAGCCACGATTAAATCTTTAACTACGAAGGTAGGCTTGGATTTATCTCTGCATATCATCACTGCCCATTCTAAAAGCCACAAACAGAAATAGCGGTTGCTATGCGAAAACTAAACGTCCTCTCATAACCGTCACGATTGTGTCATGCTAGCACCACGCCTTTTTTAGTTTTTGACCGCAGAATCGTTATTGGCCCATAGGTCGTAATCCTAGCTAGATAGCAATAGGTAGACTGATTATGATTTAATCATACAAGGACAGAGACACATGTCATGGATGCCTAGGCAGGGCGAGGGAGCACTGCTAATTTCGTTTACAATTTGGCAATACCAATATAGTGCAAAAGTAGCTGTCTGGAGTTCGTATACAATAGAATGGTGTGTCCCTCAAATAAAGCATATTCATCATCACATGCAGTGTTGTGAACTCGGCCAACTCGGCCGAGTACGCGGGGTGTAATCGGGACTTGGCCACTCACTGAAACGAATTTCTTCAACCCAGTCTCATTACTCGGAATCGGTCAAACTTGGTAAAAATTGGAGCTATTCGGTCCAACTCGGAGCTAGGCGGTCCAACTCGGCCTACTCGGAGCTAGGTCTCCCAACTCGAAAAACTTGGATTTTTGCTATTTTTTGTTAATTTTCGCAATTTTCTTATCGATTTTTATTAAATTTTTGTTGTTAATCATGTGCATACATTGGAATATTACTATTAAATGATTATTAATCTACAATATTTAAATTATACTAATTACCGACTTGTATGCTTCATTGTGATGTTGTACGGCATGCTTTATGTCTTTTTGTTCATATTATTGTCGTACCATGTGCTTTGTATCTTTCTTCAAAGTGAACCTGTTTTCTCAACAAGTTTCTTATTTCCACAACCATCTAAAAATCTCTGCGTTTCAGCCCTGCAATTCACCCTGCATATCTTTGCTTGCTTCCATCGTTTGGTAGTTCATCGCGGTCAATTCGATCGTTTATTATCTACTAAATTGCAACTTTCGTATGTGAGAGAGGAGTACGCATTCTTATTTACTCCTCATCTTTTGTTATCCCCACAAACACCATCTAATGCAGCAGCTCAAAGCAACTATTCCACCTAGGTCGAATAGAAGGAGAGCAAACGTCCTTGCTTCGATTCCTTCTGTGGGTGTACAATTATTGGCCTGAATTTTTCAAAAGTTGATCAACTCTAGGTCGAATTTTTTTCTTTGTTTAAAACTTGATTTTAATCTGTTTGTAATGTTGAGTTTGTGTAAAACAATATAAAACACAAAAAAACTATTAATTAAGACATTACAAACATTGTAATGGGCACTATATTTTGTAATGAAACTGTTACTCATCTTGAAAGTAATGGGATATATTATAAGGCTTATTGAAACCTAGATCCATTGTATATTAATTTGTGAGTAATATTTTATGCAGACTAATAATGAACACAACGTGATATAGAGATTTAGTTTACCACAAAACATCAATCACAAATGGAAATTTGTATTTGAAAAAAACAAGATCTTTGCATATCCAAATTAAACAGTATTTTGATGAGCAAGTTTTACTATCATTATGTATTAATATTTGTTACTGAAGTTTAATAATTGTATGTTTGTCAGTTCCAACTATAATGGTCGGATCAGGTGAAGGTTTGGTTTAGTTGGTTGGAGGATGAAGTTAGAGGTGGCTAATGTGATTTGGTTTGATGATTTGATTGACTAATCTTTGTTGTTTAGGCTTTTGATTGTTTTTTTACTAAATTGCAGATAAGGATCGAGAATTGGTAGAAGCAGAAGCAAAGATAATGGCATTCAAGTTATGTAAATGATCGAAGGAGAGCGCATGAAGAGGTCATATATTTTGAAGTGTTCATTCCGCTGTTTTTTATCACGTTGGACGTTTTGTGAAGTTTTCATTATACACGAGACTTTGTTATGATTGTTTAGTTGCTATACAATAAAGAGCCCTCTTTTTAATTAGCCTGCTGATATATCATTTTAATTAGCTTGAATGATGTTATAGGTTTTGCAAATCGGTTTCATGTCTGGATCACAAAGGTGTTGAAAACATTCAAGATATGGTTGAATTTTAAACTTTGCAATTGTTTTGAGCAATGTACTTGACTTTTTAAACATTGCAGCAACTCTATTAACAATGAATTACTGCTACAAACAAATAACAGTTTAACCCCCTTCTCTTCTTTTCTTAGCATGGCTTTAGGTAGGAATGCAATCTGATGCAGGAAACAATCTCAATTTGGATCGAAATTTGCATGTTTTAATTCCTTCATCACTTGGAAATGGTTTAGGCAAAAGCATCAGGCTGCTACTTGAGTCGCAAACGGACTTGAAATTTACATATTACAACATTCCGCCGCACCGCACGGGTACTTTTGCTAGTTATATAATAAATATCAAATTTTGAATTACTTTTATATGTGAACATGTATATTTTTAATTTATATTGATATTCATATATTTTATTAAACATATTAGTGAACTTACGATATTTAATATCTGTATAATTTCTCAAAAAAATAATTTCTTTAGAATTTACTGTATCCAAATACTCCCCAAATACTCGCAACGCACCGGTTGACCGACCTGGCAGCGTCTAGCAACTTTAACAACATTGATCACATGGAATCGTTAATAGATTTAGTTACATCACAGCCTTGTACAATAACTAAAGTAAACGTTTTGAACAAAGCAACAACTCTAAGGACATCCGAATGATGTAGTTTCATCACCATATACACAAACTACAACCCTAAAAGTCAAGTGTTGTTTGCCTTCAACCGTAGGCTAGTTCAACAACAAACACATCAACTAAAGGTTGTTGAAAGCACAAAACAAAGCCAAAAAGCCTTTTGATGAATCTGGATCCATCATCATTGAACTAGTTCCTAATTAGACCATGACTCAGATGAGTTAAGTCTCATCATCATAGCCCTCGATGGTGCTAGAGGGTAACATTTTGATTAGTGATAACGAACTGCCACGCTAAAACCCATATTAACCTAGGTCCAAAATCAAATACACACTTTTATACGAATTCAAAACTCGGCTCGGATGAGTAGATATTCATAGTCATAGTGTACTAAAAGTAGAAAGGAAAGCAATAGTGTCGGTGAAAGAACCTAAATCCATCATCATTAAAACTACAACAAACATAAACCAAGTCACACAAATCAGTTTTAGTGGAACAATAACATCATTAAAAAAACTAAAGCATAAAATCAAAAAGTAAAACCAGAAATAAAAGAAAATGAAACATCACAAGGGGCATTAGGTCCACAAAGGACCACTGACCGTGCACATATGCCCTTCTTTTCGTGTTATTTAACTAAACAAACCATCGAACAAAACTATAGACATCGGAGGAGGTCGCGCAACTAGGACACTGGTGAGTGTCCAAACCGGCGGGTTATGGAACCTCTTAACGGCTTTCTTAGTTGATCCGAGGAATGCCTTAGCGGAGATATCAACCAGAACCCGCCAACGCCTCTCTTTATGGATCCAGTGAGTGTGTTACAGGAGGCCATCACACATTCTCTAAATAGATGCAAAAATAATGAGAGAGACTTTATAGAGAAGATGAAATGAGATGGTGGCCCAACCAAGATGTAAAGATGATAGAAACTTTATAGATTAGATGAAATAAGGTAGTGGCACAAACACCAGTAAAAAATACCGAGGGACATACTGACTTTAAAAAAGAATAAGAAAAGAGAACATTTCTTGAGCAGATGAAAGGAGGAGGAGGTGGCACCACCATTGGTAAAAAAAAAAACTAGGGCAAACACCAGTTGTAAAAAAACAAAAGAAGAACAGAGTTGTTAACTGTATGTCCAATAGGAGATAGCCTCGTGTTGGAGGGTTCAAGAGTTACTATTCATTTCGTTTATGGACTAACATTATATAATTTGGCTAATGGTATAGTAATCTTACAAAGATGTAAGGAACTGCTACTAGAAGAAAGTCAGTTTCAAAGCACTACGCGTTAATTGTTGAAGAAACTTAGATGTTATTTCACATAAAGAAGGGAAGTCGAATTTCAATATGAAATTCAAATTGAAAAGAGTTCATTTCTGTTTTCCTACTTGTGTTTTGACCATTTTAACGGTTTTGTCTCAATACTTTAAAAATAGCCGAAACCTTCCCTCAAGTCACTATTTTTTCTCGAAATTGCCCCCCGCCCTTAACTACGTTAAACTTATCGTTAAAAGGAACCCACGTGCCCCTCACATGAGGGGCAATTATGTCTTAATTGATTTTTTAAAATAATTAAAACCCAACCAATTAAACCCCCTTCCCCTTTAACAATGATAACTCACACCACCGCCACCTCCAGCCATCCACCACCGCCGGCCATCTACCACCATCCTCTCCTACCTGCCTATTTGACTTCAACTCTAACCCACCCCTTAAATCGAATCTAATAATCATCATCAATCCTCATCATCATCCAAACTACAAAACCCTAGATCTGGGTTTTGCCGGAGGTGTTGCAGTTATGATGACGACGAGTTGAGGTGGTTAGGGTTCGTCGAGGGATGAAGGGTTCGAAACCCTGCAGGGCCACCTTTTTATGTGGATGGATCTATAGCAAAATGGAAGACCCCCACTATACTAGCACCATCGATCGCTCGGCACCACCATCGTCATCTCTACCACCATCGATCGAAGCTTAAACTGAACAGATTCCTAAGCGGTGGTGGAGGCAACCTGTGGTGCGAAAGCTGAAAACGGGTTGGGGGTGGGGGCTAGGGTTTTTATTAATTAATGCCCTACAGGTACAGTGGTGGTGTAGATGGTGATGCTGGAGGTGATAGTGGTAGTGGCGGATGGTCGATGGTCGGGGTTTTGTCGAAGGTGGATGTTGGCAGTGGCGTAGGGGTGATGCCAGAGGTGATAATGGTGGTGGCGGTGATGGTGGTGACCGATGGTGATGGTTTTGTTAGCCATGGTTGTAATTTTGTGTGGCAATGGTGGGTCGACGTGATAGTGGTGGTGGTGTTGGAGGCGGTGGTTTGTGGCGTTAGTGGTGGTGTTGGCAGTTGGGGTTGGTGGTGTTGTGGTGGTGTTGGGATTGGTGGTGTTGTGGTGGTGTTGAAGAGAATTTAAGGTTTTTGTAGTTATATAAGTTATTTAAAAGAAGGGTTAGGAGTAAAAGATATAATTGGCCCTCATGTGAGGGGCACGTGGGTTCTTTTTAACGAGAAGTTAACGGAGTTAAGGGCAGGGAGCAATTTCAAAAAAAAGTAGTGACTTAAGGGAGGGTTTTGTCTATTTTTAAACTATTGGGACAAAACCGTTAAAATGGTCAAAACACAATGAGCAAAACAAAAATTAACTCAATTGAAAAAACAATATCTATGATGATAGAAAAGGTATTGTAGGTTGCGGTTGACGGTAGAGGTGATGAAGAGCATTAACATGTTGCAATAGCACTTAATGAGAATACCAAAATGTCTAAACTATCTTTCTGGCGTCAATTGTAATTGACGATAGTATTAATTAATTCGATAACTAATTCTATGCCATTAAATCAAATACCATATGACATAATTAAAGGTAAAGATTGTGTTAAATGATTAACACAAAAACCTAAGGTTTTCAGAACCATATATCTTAACTTCTTTTTATTATCTAAAGCCCTAAACAGGAAACTCCCATCAGATAAGATGCCCCTAATTAATGCGTGGATAGAATGTTTGTAAGCTTGTAGTTAACAAACAAATTATATCTATATAACATAAATGTAGTTGGTCTAAACAGTAACCTTTTTTATTATTTTTATTACGTTATAAGTAACAAGTATGAAGCAGAAAAACCATCGCCATGTGCAGCCTATTATTTGTCGTGAACAAACTCATAAACAAAAGCGAAATAACATGTAAGCAAGAACAAGTCAATCATGGAATGGTTTGGCCTAATTTTGACTTTTGGTGGTCCAACTGGTTGCTTTGCTAGGCTGCCATGGATAACTAAAGCAACATGGCAGACAAGTGGTCACCAAGCACATGCCATAGATTCCATTCTCCCACATGCTTTGTCACATCTCTCTTTTATTTCAACTCAAAATCATAATCAAATTCAATACTTTTACAACCATCAAACCACACTTATGAATACAGCTTCTTACCCCTTTTGGGTTAGTTAACCAAATGCACTACAAAAATATAAAAACCATAACACCAATCAACATCAGATAATACAAACCACAAACCGGAAACAAAAACAAGGGTGTTGTGTCATGTTAGATATCAAATAAACATGTTAATTGATAAGATACTAGCTAAAAACGGCGGTTTTAGTTGACGGAAATTAAAGGGTTTGGTGATGCTGAGGATGCTATGGCCGCGGCACATTGGAGGTGGCGGGGGCAAGTGGTGAGGTGATCGTTTGTGAGGCCCGCCGCTTGCATGAAAGAGTGGATGACTGTTGGACCCACTTGTCGGAATCCTCTTCTCACCATGTCTTTGCTTATGGCTTCGGCTTTCGATGTTTTTACTGGCATCTTGTGGCTTGACTTGTACTGTGTCGTGATTGGTTTATGGTTCACGAATCCCCATATGTAGTTGTCGAACGACCCAAATGTCTTCCTAACCTGTCATTGGATTAGTTTAATTTTAAATTAAGACAAAAGTACTTCTAATTTATTGTTAATTTAAGAAAGAAAAGTAGTTGATATATTAACTAATTAATTAACTACTATTGTACCTCAATGATGGATTTAGAGTTGTCAACGACACCTCGGACAAGACTAACTTCAAGGCCATGTTCACTACTGATTGATGTTATCTTCTTCTCCGAATACTTTGACACAATTTCTGCATCAAATCCCGAAAAAGCTTCCCTGTAAATCATCATAAATCAATAATTAATTATTTGTCGAATAATTTATTATAGAAAACTTCATAAAATAATAAATAATTGTTAACATTATTTCAATTAGGTATCTTATATTTTTATTTATTTTAATTAGGTTATTAAAATTTTAAAAGTGTTTCAGTTAAGTCATTAATATTTGTATTTGTTCCAATCAATTCACTATAGTTTTAAAAGTGTTTCAATTAATTTACTCATATATTTTTTTAATTTTTTTAAATAATTCACAATTTTTTTCAAATAATTTAGTTTTTTTATAAATATTGTTAATTTATTTAAACATTTCAAATCTTTTAAAACTTTTTGCAACTTATAAATGACCTAATTAGAATAATTTTTAAACTTTAGTGATTTGATTGGGACAAAAAAGCTTTACGATTGATTTGATTGGGACAAAAAACTTTATAAGTGATTTAACTAAAACAATCTTGAAAATTTGATTATTATTTTATAAATTTACCTCTAATTATTAACTTACTAGTATAGTACCCCGTGTATTACACGGGTTGAATATATATAATATTAAATAATTTGTTATAAAAAATAAAAAATTTAAAAATATTATTTTTAAATAAGATGTGATTAAGTTGCATATAAATAATATTTAAAGTAAAACAACAATAATATCATTTTAAATTTTTATTTTATAAAATTTTGTTTTTTAATTGTTTTTTAAAACATTTTGGTTTTTCTTCTAAAATAGTTCGTATTTTTAAAAAATATTTTTCTTTAATAATATTTTTGTATCTTATGTATTTTCTATAGTGTGTTTTTAAATAAACAAAATCTAGTTTTTAATTTTTATAATATCTATTTTTTGTGGAAATATTTTATATAATATAGTTACTATATATATTATTATCATTTATTAGGAGAGAAAAGCAAAAAATAAAAATAAGAAAGTATAATATGTTGACAAATGGTATTTTAAAACCTTTTTTTATTATAGTTAATAGATTTTTTAACCCTACAGTTAAATAAACTACTCTAAATTCAAACGACCATTCGACAACAACTAAATAGTTGTCTAAAATTCAAAGCCATTAGATTTGACATAACTCACAAACAGTAACGGTGGGTGTGAAAAATGAAACAATATATATTCAAAGCAATTACTCACCTAAATTGCTGTCGTTTCTTCAGAACTGAAGTCCAATCTGATCCAACTTGAGCACCAGTTAGCACCAATAATTCGAACAACATCCTTCACACCCAAAACCAAATTCCTAAATAAACAACCAATTCACAATCGAAATCCGTAAGAATCACAAGTTTTTGATGCTTACTTATCATCATGAGCAGGAACCCCCCATTCATGATCATGGTAAGCGACATATATTGGGTCTGCAAATGCAATCAATCGATCAAGAATCATAATAGCAATCATGGTGTAAATTGATTAACAAATTTGAATGAATTTGACCTGAATTGGGGGTGATGAAACTGCATCTTTTCTCCTCTCTAACAGCAGTGGGAGCAAGAGAATTCGCATCAATATTGTAAGACGTTAGCTTGCTGCAGCTATCATACTTCGCAGATTTAGATCTACCATAATGAGCGATTCTCATCTTCCTCTGAACCTGCATCACCGCCACCTGCTCTCTCCTCGCCGCCGCGATACTCCCCGGAGAATCCACAATCGACGCCGACGAGTACTTCACCACCACCAAATTAGAGCTCGTACTAGCCGCTGTATCCACACAATTCCTCAATTGATGATCATGATCACCCCCAATCGCACACTTCTTCGACTTCTTCACCGGAATCACGGATCTGGGGGTCGTGCATTTGGTGGGTAGCGGCAACACAAGCTTGTCGGAGCTAGAACTCATATCGGTACCGTTGTTGTTGCCGCAGCGTTTCACCGCCGGCTGCCGTGGTGATTTCAGCTTCGGGGAGATCGGGGGTTGGTTCGATTTGGTGTTGGAGGTGGGTGATGGGATCATGGTGATTGATTTTGGGAGTGAGAGGGTTTTCTTGAGTGAGCGGCGTTCGAGGAGTGGTGGGTTCCGGTTGGGTGTCGCCGGCTGCAGCACCGGGCGGCCGTTGATGTCGGCGACGGTGGCGGCGTCATTGGATTGCAGTAGCTTGGGGGTTGAAGAACACATGATTGATGAATTGCAGAGGGTGTGAAGAAGATGATGTGTGTGTTGAAGTAAGGGTCTGCCATTGATGAGATGGTGGTATTTATACTGAAACCTGTGTGAGGTTGAGGGGGATAAAATAAATAAAGGGATGAAATTGTGCTGGAATATAATATGTTGTCTCTGTTTTTACGTAAGTATAGAGTTTATTATTTTTTGGATGCGTATTTCTTGAAAGTATGCAAATTTTTGGTCTAATTCATGATGTACACTAAGTAAAAACTAATATGTTTTATAAAAAAGTTATCAATAATTTTTGCATGTTAAAAACCAACATATTTTATGTTATTTAACTTATTTTATGTAAAAATTTCTCAACACTATTTGTATATTAAAGTTATTTCACTTGTTATATTTTAACAAATTCTAGAAAAAATGAAAGCAACTTTTACACCGATTGTTTTGTTTGTGTGCATTAGTTCCCTCCGTGGCTCGTTTAATTATGGAAGCTCGAGTTTGGATTGTTTAAATTATAGGAGCTCGAGTTTGGATCGTTTAAGTTACCAAAGAATTTGCTCAAATTTAACAAGTAAAGGGGCTTTAATGTGTAAATAGTTGTCGATGGGTGTTAATGTAAAAACATATTATACGTTGGTTTTTTATGTGGAAAATTATTGAACGAATTTCATGAAACAAAACTTAAATCATGTTGGTTTTTTACATCTAAAAAGTTGTACAAAGAATTTTATGAGAAAGAAGTAAAAGAATGTTGGTTTTTTATGTTATTTGTCTTTAAATCAAAACAAATTTTTTTGAAAAGTAAAAGTTACTAAGGTTGGTTTTATGGTTAGTTAATTCAATATTTTATACACATATAATAGATTCGAACTACAAAATTGATCATCAATCAAATAATCTAACCATCAGTTTCCTGGCGGTTTGGTTATCTCGATCTTTCGGTTATTTTGATTATGAAGTGATTTTTTGGTTTTTATAAACTAATAAGTTTTGTTATGTTATTTATTCATTTATTAAAATTAGTGATTACTAAATAAAACAAATAACATATATTAAATAAAACGTTTAAGTTGGAGAGAAGATAAAAAAGAAAGATGTGGATGTGATGTTAGGGTGGGGAAATGGTAACATGGAGGGATTGGGGTGTGCCATACAACCCTTCTTCCTAGGCAACTTATCTTGTTTCTAACATGCCTTTTTGAGAATGACACTTCCCCACTCCTTTACCTTTTTCATGTGCGTTGGTCCTGCAACTATACAATTATCACTAAATATATAACTTTTATTTTAATTCAATTCATAATTTTGAATAAAAGGTTCATTTCATCATACTCTAGTGAACATTCCTTCTGGCATTTGTGATAAGTAATGCTTTAAATATATACATAAAATGGAAAGAAATAAATAATATGTTATTTCTAAGCCATGTGATTATTTATCGTTGAATAATTGAGTTGAAATAATACATCTACTATGTTCATTGTTCTATCCTCTTTTGCCCTACAAAGTAGGACACGACTTGGTTTAAAAGTTGTCATAACGCTTGACCATTGTATGTGAGCTAGGCTCAAACTGTTATAACCAGATGGAGGTCTAATATGGCTTATGTATTAAACTAAAAGTTTAAGTCATTGTTGTTTTTAAATGAAAGTGATTTGGATAACACAAAGGTAATATATTATTATTATTAACTTATAGAATAACATCATTAAATACATTTCATCACGTATGCATCAATCTTGATGGGTATGATCAAGCAAAAGATTGTTGTGAGTACTCTATGTATTGATGGTAAGAGATGGTTATCAATACTATGTTGGAAATTTCGTCAAATATGTGTTTATACACTGACTTTAATCACCAATAATTATTTGAATTCGTTATTAATGTAATTATTGAACAATCGCGTTTGTTTTCTACCATTTATGAGGATCACATAAAATAAACCATGTTGAAAATGGAGCTAAGATGAATGCAATATCGACACTTGAAGTTGTGTAATAGAAACATATAAAACAATGGAAATTGAGTTTGTCCCACATTGGAGGAGGAACAAAACTAGGAAGGGTTTATGCGAGTTCAGCTGGCCAAACAAACACTCTGTCCATTTCAATCCTGGAAAGTAAATTCATTAATCAAATTACTCTAACTTCAACAATTATTCTTTCACAATTTCAAGTATATATACATTGCTTGTGTATTGCTCACTAGAAGTCATAGAAGTATTTCTAGCCTTCTCGCCTCTGCGCGCTCTTTTCATATGCAGTCTCACGTGTTGGGATAATCCCCCGTAGTGCTGCTTAGTCCATTATACCTTGAGTGACAGACAAGTTCACCTGAGTGGCTTGAAATCCATTTTAATGAATCTCTATTAACCAGAAAACCTCAGTCATTCTAATTTCTTTTATATTCTATTTTCATTTTATATTGGTTAAATTTTATACATAGTACTATTCTTTGTGAATGGTGTTCCTACAGATTCAATATTGTAGTACTTCTTTCTTGAAACCTAAACTTCATGAAACATGTTTGGACATCTGTTTAGAGGATGATTTGAAGTCATTTAAAACTTTATTATTTCTAAAAGGCTTAATGGATTTAAATACTCTCAACTATTGGTAATTGGCCGCTGTCACCCCCAAGTATCATTTTGGCGAATATAACTCACAAGTAAACAATTCGGTGTCTGTATCACCCGCCATTTGTCAAAACCCTAACAAATGAGCTGATTTATTTTGGTCATTGTGTCAAATAAATCAACTCATTGTGTTATATACGTTCATTGTGTCATATATTTTATATAATTTGTTAGGGTTTTGACAAACGACGAGGGATACAGATACTGAAGTGTTTACTTGAGAGTTATATTCGCCAAAATATACTTGGGGGTGGCAACGGTCAATTCCCAATAGTTGGGAGTATTTAAATCCATTAACTCTTTCTAAAATTATAATCACTTGGATTAAATAGTTTCTTAAATAATTTAAACATTATTTTCATGATTGTAGCTCACGGTGTAACCATATGGCATTTTACCTTAGTAGTAGTGTTGTCAAATGTTGTTACTTAGACGTATAGGTTCAATAGACTCTCAATTGCATCATCATTGTCAACACATACAATGGTAAACGTTTAGCAACATCTCATTGCCCTATCAAGGAATGTCGCTTTAGAAGCTATCTACTATACCTGACTAGTCTATGTACTCTTGCTTAACTATTCATAACAGTTATAGTTATAGTCAACTATCTTTCTGTAATTGACATCTTGTTAAACAAGAGACGCGAATATTTTTATTTCTTAATTCGCTTTTAACTACTCTTTCTCGATTTAGATTTAACGTGGTCAATTCAAATTCTCAGTTTGAGTACAATCATACATTTATACCAGTTTGAAGCAAAAATGGGCCTAGAGATGTCAACCTCTTACGCAGGTAAAGGAACTAATCCCATTTTGACCATTACTCCAATTGAACTTTAGATTAATTGCTAATTATTACCCTTATTACTCCCCGACCAAAAACAATGTTAGATCATCATTTAAAAATCTTAAACATACTATAACTAGTCTAATCACCCGTGTGTTACACGGGTTGAAAAATAAAAGTAAAATTAAATATAAATATAAATATAAGTTATCAATTATTATTAATAAATCTGTAATAGAAAAACATATGAAGATAGAGTAAATACATAGAAAAATAATCATAATGTGTACAAATCTCTAAAATCTTATTTGTATACCAATCTTTAACCATATTCAGTCACAGCTTAAAGAACCATCTTTTTGTAATTTTTCCCTGTATTATATTTATAAAATTTAAGGATATGTAAAAAATATGTTTTATAAGAAAAATATTAAAAAAGAATAATAATTCGATTAGTTGAACAATACATCATCCACAACCACAATAAACTCAATAAAATAAGATTCTACCAGATTGTTATACATTAGTTACCTTCATAAACGAATCACACAAACCTTGATTGTATAATCATGGCGTGAGATGTCAAGATTCTTTAAGAAAATTGCTTTTGATATTGATGATAATCTATTGAGCAATATAATTTGATAGTTCATCAATTGCGTATACTTATAGATTATTTTATAGTTTTTAGTAGTGAAAAAAGTGATGTATAGTTAAAACTTAAAAACTTAATAAATAAAAGTATGAATTATTTGATGAGGTTGCGACATCCACAACACTAACTCTTTTGTGTTACTAACACCACCACGTCGAATAAGAGACAAGTCATTTATATTTGAAATCCAAGCGGGATGAAGTTTATGGGATGACGTAAAACAAAGTGTTTGAAGCACCAATATTAGTTGGTCATGACCTCGAGCTCCACTCACCATCCATCTCGCACATCGACAACATCTCCAGCGGTCAAAACTCTTTTGTATATATCTATGACGTTAGCCGGACAACTAAACTAAGCATATCTTTTTGTACAGACGTTCATCGTTATATAACGTCGCTTATGTATGTTTCTAACTAAACTCAACGTACTTCTTTTTTTAAAGTATTATGTCAATTTAACATCCAAAACAAAGGATGTTTTCTTGTACCTTTGTGTAATTATCGTTATCGTTTTCACGACGTGACTAGAAGACCCCGCTCCAATATGCATGTTACAATACTAGTGTTATGTCTATTTCACTTCCATTTCATTTATCTTTATTTATCATTAGTGATATATTATTTATTATCGTATCTCAATACGACACTGTTTTAGTATATCAGTGCAGAAATCACATTGCGATTGCGAATGAATTTCTCGCAGTTAACTCGAGGTTGTTTTTCAAGTTGTGGTAAGCTCATACTCCCTCTCCTTAAAGACCAAATAGACAACCCTAGTTGGTATTGTTTTCTTTTGAGCTGGCTTTCACTTGTTTAGGATAATAAAGAACTATGATATTTGACGTTATTAATTAGTTGTGTACTTTTGTATAGTTTAGTCGTTGTAACTACTCATTTAAAGGTGATTACAAGTGTGTGTAGTTTAGTCGTTGTAACTACTCATTTAAAGGTGATTACAAGTGTTAAAGGCCCTTCACTCACTAAAATGGTTAAAAGGAGTTCTTCTTTTT
Source organism: Flaveria robusta (assembly GCA_025506415.1). Classification (NCBI taxonomy): domain Eukaryota; kingdom Viridiplantae; phylum Streptophyta; class Magnoliopsida; order Asterales; family Asteraceae; genus Flaveria; species Flaveria robusta. Next base: position 21,062,620 of record CM046466.1, read on the forward strand.
TATGGAATAATGTTTTGCATCTTATGTTGATATCTTATGACTTTTGAAACACAAAATATGCTTCAATCACTAGCCTCGTAGTATTCCCTTTTTCGTAGTTTAAAGAATCAATTATTAATAACTATTAATTTAAGTTATTGTAAACATGAAACATATTCTTATAATATTATATTGGTAAAAGTCGGTCTGAGCAACCTAAGAGGCGTATCAATAGATTTAAAAACACAGATTGATATATTTAACAATTAGATATCTTATTTGTAATTAAAGTGACTATAATTATCAATTTATGTAGAAAAGGCATCCATCTTAACATGATAGAGACTCCACGTCTCATTATAAATAAGGTTATTGGATTTTAATAATCCCAACTTTTATTTATTGGCCGGTATTAATCCCAACTCAGGAAATGTTTACAGATAGTCCTTACTTTGAGCTTATTTTCCTTCAACGATCCCTCACTAACTGAGAGTTAACACCGTTAGTTTTTCGATGACGTGAATTGTTTATATGGCCAAAACACTAAGTAGAAAGTTAAAATCAATCATCTGCTCCGTCAATTTGAAACTTCTGCATCCTAAAACCCATCAATCTTCATATTCTAATCTGAACCACTTAACTTATTCGAGGTAGATTTTAGGTGATGTTGAAGGCTAGACACCAAAAAACGGACTTGATAGACGCTGGGCGACGGCGTAGTTGAAAAATGAATCAATGTTGGCCCCATTTCATCAAAAAAACTAACAGAGGTTAACTCTCAGTTAGTAAGTGATCGTTGGAGGAAAATAAATTCAAAGTTGGGAGTGTCTACAAATATTTTCTGAATTGGGATTAATCCCGGCCAATAAATAAAACTTGGGATTATTAAAATCCAATAACCCTTATAAATAAAAGAAATAAAAGATATAGATTCAAGAATGAAATTATATAACGTATTAGTTAGTTGTTTTAAAACAAAGATATTTTAATAATAATGTTAAAAGTAAGATAGTTTTCATTTCTATTATTTAAATTGGTTCGTTAATTAAATTTCATATATAATTAACTTTTCGTTTTGTTTTTGGTTGATAAAATATTTTGTCTCATGCAGGCTATTATTAATCTTAAATAGTTTTTGTGACATAATGTTAGAAACTTTTATAACAGATAATCATACCAAGAATATTTTTAAATACAACACACTTAAATATAATAAAGTTTAGGTTAGTGTTATAGTAAAAAGAAAGTTTAATCTAAAAAGTCTAAAAAAAATTATGGCTTGACACGTATCTTTCTATTGTTTTAAAGAACATGATATTTTGATTATTGTGTCAAATACATCTACGTTCATTATGTCAAATATCAATTCATTGTATCATATATTTTATATCATATGTAATATTTATTAATCATTATGTTTTACGTTTTAAATCATTTTGTGCTATTTTTATCATTATTTTTATTGATTATAAACTCGATATCAATCATTGTGTTTTACAATTAGAAGTACATAATAATGTACTTTCACCAACGTATTTTTCAAAACTCATAGTGTTAAAGATAACATAATAAATTATTTTTGTCATTACTTTTTATAGATTATATAAACTTGCAGCTATTTATCATTTTGTTTTACAGTTAAAAGTATACAATAATGTTACTTCACAAATATATATTTCAAAGCTTATAGCATTCAAGATAACACAATAATGATCAAAAAACACAATAAGATATTATGTTATTTTGTCATTATTTTGAATGTATTAGATTAATTAGTTATTAATTTATTATTATATTTTACATATTATATATACAAAATAAAGTTATTCCACCATTATATTTTTTTAAAATTTTTTATTTTAAAAAATCACAATAGTATTCAAAAAAACACAATAACTAACAAAAAGACACAACAAACTGCACTAAAAACACGACGAAAATATATGAGCTTAAAAACATATTTTCTAATTCTTTTGTATAACAAAACTATACTCATTTAAAGACAACAAAACACTCCTTATGATGTAATTTGTATAAAAAATTATGTCATACATAAAAATTATAAATGTCTAAGAAAATAAGAAAACTTATAAAAAGTCGACAAAATTGGTTATTTTTTAAAATCTTTCTAAGACAATTTTCTCTATAATTTGATCTTAGAGTATTCACATCCAAATTTTATATTTATCGTTTTAATTACACTAAAAATTACTATTTTCTTTTTTTCTTTTCAATTAAATATTATATGTTTACCTTAATCATTACTTTTTCTCTCTACTTCACTCACAAGCACTTTCTAAAATATTAAAAAATTTATAAAAATTAAACAGTGAATTTTTAAATTTAAAGATAAACAGTAACATTTTCTAAAATTAATAATAGAAATTCTTAAAAATACTTAAAGTATGAATACACCTAAATATGTAACCAAGAATGAAAAGATTGAAAAAATAAATCATTCCCAATCACTGATGAAGTATTCCTATGTAAAATACTACTATTTTTAAGACATTCAATGTTAAAATAGCCTTTTGTTTACATGTTTTGATTAGCATGCATGATATAAAAGCTTAAGCATTTTTATATATTTCTCATAATATAATCTTTCTACTCTAATAAAATGGTAACTAAGGGTGACACATGTAACCACCACATTCCTCCTAATCAAATGAACCGTTCTATTATTTTTACTCTATTTTAGATAATTGAATTGAACTATCATTTTAATTAACTCCACTATTTTAGGCAACATATTAATATTTCAAGTCAAATTCTATCTATATATTTTTTAAATTTAAAATTTTATTTAGAGTAAATTACAAATTATTTTCTTTATCAACACATGATTAACTAGTATGTCATTTAGTTTTAATAATTATACATAATGTTTGATTTTTCAGAAAAAATTACACACTTATTGTCTTTTACATTAACTCCGTTCAAATATACAGTTAACTAAGTTATGTACTCCTCATATGAGAAGTATATTTGTCAATTGCTTTTCACATCTAATATGTTGAGCAAATAAACTTTTTTTAATAATTTTAAATGAAAAAATAAATTAAAATATATCGGACCGTTGGGTAAGTAGGTGAACTAGCGTCCCTCTTACTCTCAACACAATTAAAACCAATATCCTCCTCGCTTTGATATTCCAACACCATTCATCTCCACCACCATCTACAACATCTTGTCCACCATTAAAGCCTTTTGAAGTCAAAAAAAACAATGATTGTAAGATACCAATTCCTAATTCACTTTTATAATTCGTTGCTTTTTGAATTTCTGGCTTATGTTATTTAGCAATTAAGGAGCAAATCACAATTCATTTTTTGGCTTCTACAATTACGTAAGCAATCTTCAAAATTTGTGTTCGTTAACTATCATTCATTATTTGTAGATTCGTTGATGAAGTAATTGTTTTTTGGTGTTTATTGTAAATTTCCTAACCTTCTAAATGATTAATGACTTTAGTTTTTTTAATTTAGTAGATGTTATTGAAGGTTGTTCTTAGTTAATTTATTGAAGATTAGTCAAACGAACACATGTTAATAGGGACGCGGGTTCACCGACTTATCCAACAGTCTCATATCTTTTTACTAATTTTAAATAAAATTGCTTATTTTTCTATTGTGACTTCTATAAAAAAACCTAATTTCATATGTGAAAATTATTAACATTTAAAAGAAGTGGAGAACTTGAACAAAAGTCAAAAACATTGGCTATAAGTAAAATATCATTCTAACAACTGTTTTAACAACTTTTCTTCTACAAATTAATCTCAACTATTAATTAGACTAATGAATTGTTAAAATTTCTTCTTACAATTTTTACATAATTTTTTTGTTTGTACTCTCACTTTAAATAATTAGTATAAAAATCAGTAATAAAATAGCCCCTTCTCTTTAATAGTAACAAAGTTGTATAAAATTAGGGAAAAAAGTTAATTATATTTTAAAACAGAATTTCTAGAACTAAATTTAACAAACAAAATTGGTTACTTAAATACTTTTGGCTACCATAATGTGATAAAAAAAATTATGATTCAACAAAATATAACGAATATTAGCTGAATCTTTCTACTCTAATAAAAAGCTAACTAAAAGTGCCATATGTCAACACCACATTCATTCTCATTAAAATTTTTTCGCTTCTCTCTTTTATTAAATAACTATATTAATTACTAATAATATTATTTATTCTTTTTTAGATCAATAATAGTTTTTTAATAAATTAAAAAATAAATATTTTTATTAATGTTATTTTTATATAAACCAACTTTTACAAAAGAAAGTTTTCTAAAATATCAAACTTTTTTTAAAAAATACTAAATACTTTAAAATTAGTTTTTTCTAAAGTAAAATTTTTATAAACAAAAAATAATTAAAATTGAGAGTTATAGTAAAGAAGTTTTTAAAAATGATATTTTTTTAAAATGGTTTGATTTGAAACAAAATGTTTAATTTATTTTTAAAAAAATACAAAAAAATTTTAAAAAATTGATATTATTATTCTATTACTTATAATTCTTAGTCAAACGCAATTTTAATCATATATTATCTTAAAATATTATTTTTAATTAATAAATTTTTATTATATTTATTGGTTGAAAGTTTCTTTAACTGAATCATTCTTGGAATCTTGGCTATGAAATCGTTTTAGTATTTAGAATTCAAAAATATATGATTGAATAATTTAATTGATGATAAATAAAAGAGTAAATTACAAATTATGTTCTTTATTAATAGAGTAAAATGTCATTTTCGTCCCCAACGTTTAGTTGAATTTGCCATTTCAATCCAAAAACTTTTTTTTTTGCTATTTCAGTCACTGTAGTTTACTAAATGTTGCCATTTTCATCCACTTCACTAACACCGTTAAAACTCTGTTAAAACTTCGTTAAAACTCCGTTAAATGTGAGGGTATTTTAGTCTTTTTCAACACCCTAATTATCCAATTAAAACAAATTAATCAATTAATGTGTTCGATTAATTCTAACACATGTTGTTCGATTAATGTGTTCTGTGAGATTTCAATTAATTTTCATGTTTTGTTTGAATGTGCATTGTTGTTCGATTAAGCTCTACTGTTGTCACGTTTTATTGTATTGAGGTTTGAATTGTCACGTTCAAAGACATCAATTGAAGACCTCAATCAGATAAAGTATGTAAACAACAAACATCAATCCCACAAGAGACCTCAATCAAATAATGGTACACGTTCAAACAAAACGTGAATATTAATTGAAATCCCACGGCACCCTCAATCGAACAACATGGGTTAGAGTTAATTGAAAATTTTAAATCGAATCGTCTGGTCTCACTAGTCGTTTCATGTATTTTTTAGTTTTAATTAAATATTAATTGATTAATTTTTTTTAATTGGATAATTAGGGTGTTGCAAAAGACTAAAATACCCTCACATTTAACGGAGTTTTAACGTAGTTTTAACAGAGTTTTAACGGTGTTAGTGAAGTGGATGAAAATGACAACATTTAGTAAACTACAGTGACTGAAATGGCAAAAAAAAAGTTTTTGGATTGAAATGGCAAAATCAACAAAACGTCAGGGACGAAAATAACATTTTACTCTTATTAATATTTACATTATACGTCATTTAGTTTTTATAATTACAAATCATTTTTGGCTATGAAATCATTAAAAAATGCGCACAATTGTCCTTTGCATTAACTCTCATATAATTGTAATGTTAACTTAGTTATGCGCCTGTCACATGAGAAGATTTTTTGCCACTTTCTTTCAACGTATAATATATGATAAATATAATTTTTTTAATAATTTGAAGTGGAAAAATAAAATAGACACATGATATATGGTTAAAGAAATTTAATTTACTTATTATTACTAATAAAATTAGTTAATTACCAAAAGTATATGGTTTTGTCAAAATATTGTAGCAAAAGTTCCCAGTTTTGCTGAAGATTTGTGACAAAATCGTATTTTTGTTATGAATTAATTTAATCTAAAAATAATATCTAATTTACGCAGTAACATTAAAAATCATAATAAAACAATACAAAATGATATAAAACAAAAAACAAAATGTTTACTGAACACATTTGTGTTTAATTAAAAAACATTGGTGATCATATGTACTTCTAATAAAAAAAAACATTGGTTACATAAATATTTTTTTTCTAAAACATCAAATTTTTTTAAAAATACAAAATATTTGAAAGTTGACGTTTTAAAAAAGTAAAATTTTTATAAACAAAAGATAATTAAATTTGAGATTTAAAATAAATAAAAAAAATTTAAATGATATTTTTTAAATGTTTGTTTAAAAATAAAATTTTCATTCTATTTATAATAATGAATATTACAATCATATCTTATTTTAAAGTATCAATTTATAATTGATAAATTATTGTTCTATTTAATATTTTTGATTCAACTCGTGTAATACACCGGTTCGCTAAAGCTAGTATTATAATAAAATAGTAACTAAAGGGGACACGTGACAACGTCACATCCCTGCTCATCAATATTTTTTCACTTTTCTCTTGTACTTAATAGTTATTATAATTACTAATAATATTATTTAATTTTTTATAGACTAAAAATATTTTTAATAAATTAAGAAAGGAATCTTTTAATTAATATTATTTATAGAGAAAAAAATTTTTATAAAATAAGAAATTTTTTTGAAAACATCAAACTTTTTTAAAAATACAAAATAATTTAAAATTGGTGTTTTTTAAAAGTAAAGTATTTATAAATAAAAAATAGTTTAATTGAGAGTTATAATAATGAATTTTTAAAACGTTCTGTTTTGAAACAAAACGCTTAGTTTTTTTAACGAAACATTTTGTTTTGTTTTGAAACAAATTGTTTAGTATTTTTTAACAAAAAAATTTTAAAAATTGACATCATTTTCCTTACTCATATATAATTTCAATCATATATTATCTTAAAATATTATTTTATAATTTATAAAGTTTTATTTTATTTAATATTTTATATATTCAACACGTATAATACACAGATTACTAAAAGTAGTATTATATAAATTAATATTCCTAATCTTCTTTATAGACGGCAACTTAAATGTACAATAAAAAGAAAACGGTCTTCATGATTCTGCAAAATCATCAAGATTATATAGTAAATCTTCTTGAATATTCTGTATGTTATGAATTTACTCTACTATACTTTATTTGACATATTTTTAGGTAGCAACCTTCACGTTATTTATCTCAGAATCTACAGTTTTGAAATAAAAGTTAGAGGGTTTATATAGTAATCATTAAGTAACTAGTAATTTAAGAGATTATCTTTTTAAGGAAACAAATTATATTTAACATGAATGGCTAAGAAGTCCTATTAATTATTTTCCACTCTATGAATCAAGATCACATATTCGATGTTGGAAAAGCTAACTAATAATTAATTTAGTTCTATGTTAGAAACTTGAAAATTATTAAGTAATTTTTTTTCTTTAAATCTTTATAATTCTAACGCGTGTAACATGTCTATCATAATATGTATATTTGCGACAAAATTGAAGCATGGCCAAATTAATATGAGATTTACAGCAAAAAAGGTCGAGGTTAGCACACGGAAAATCATATATTTTAATAGAAAAGAATAAGGAAAATGATGAATTAGGTGTTGGATAAGAGGCAATGCATGTGGTTGAATCCGACATGAGCATCAATAATGATGCGAGTTTGATTGCCCTTCTCTTTAACTATAAAAACAACCCACATGATTCTCCATTATACGCTCTAACATCTCTCTTTTTCAATTATATTATTATTGATGTTTTCTTTATTATTATTTCTTATTAATCATATAATCTTTTTAACATTATACGAAGAAAGAAATCACACGCATTATAGGTTCTTTTTCTTTAACACACTCTTAACAACAAGAAATTAACGGTGTGAACTTCAAAAATGATATAAATGTAGCATGAATTAACGATGTCAATTTGATTTTTAATTGATTCAGATCAGTTTTAAACAATCACAGATACACTTTTAACTAAAGAAATTCCTTGCGACCTTTAGGATTGTTTTTGTGAAACCAAAATAACCAGTTTAAATAGATTATATTCAGGTTACATGTGTAGGTTAATTTGTTTAAATTTCTTGATTTTGCTATTAAGTTAGCACCTCTAGACTAGCAAAGTAGAATGTCATGAATTTGTTTTGCAATTAACATATCTAATGTAAAAGTAAATTATTAATAATATATGCTAATAATTTATTATACAATATGCCTGTTTAGTTAAAATTCGAATTAGAGGAAAAACGGAATCTCATGGGGATAATTATTGGAACACGAACGTGTCAAGAACGCACGGAGGAGGCAACTCAACTTGTTTTCTTGTTTGGTCTTGGAGGCAAATGAATCAATCATGAGATACATAGCCTCATGGGACTTTATCTTAGCCTTATTATTATATTATTATTCCTTTGAATTTTATTAAACTTACCATGACTTTTGTAATTAGAGCATTAGAGAAAATACAAATTTTCTAGTCACGGTAACGCACTACTAAAAAAACTGTAGTTTTTGCTACAAAGACGTCCGTGGTATACTTATAGCAAAACATAGTTAGTGACAAATTTGTTATAAAAAAGTGGTTGTAGAAATATACTTCATAGCAAAATGCATCCTGATAATTTTGCCGCAAAACTTCTCACAAAATTGTGACAAAAGTATTTCCACGTTAAATTTACGATAACATTCCCACAAACACTTTTAGACTATACGTAGTGGATAAGGAGGTGGTGCTAATAATGATAACATTGACACAAGTGCGGCTTCAAACATCACTACATGATAGTTAAAAGGGGGTTTCAAACTTGTGAGGCGTGAAACCCGTAATGACCTCCAAACACACATTTGCCTACATTATCGCATCAATAGAGCTTCAACCATTAGTAAATGACAACACTTGATTTAAAGGGCTTTAGTAAAATTGTTTTCGTCTACATTACACCTACGTGACATAATAACCACTACACATGATCTTATAAACTTTTACGACTCTTTTGCTGCAACATTTTCACAAAACTTATTTTAAATATTATCTTTGTAATTTAAAAAATAATAATAACAGTAATATGACAATATTTAATAACTAATTGAAGAATTTAATTGATTTTTAATTAATTTTAGTGACAAATTAGCTAAAAAACTTTCATCTTTTATTTTTAACTTTTGCGACAAATTAGCTACAAAACATAATATTTATTTTATATTTACTTTTAATTTTACAATAATTTGCGACAAAACTATATACATATTAAAAATAACTATATAAAAATTTAGAAATTTTTTTGCAATTACCCAAAAAAAACAAGAAAACCAACTAACAAATTAGTATCTAATCCCAACAACAATCAATCTAAATAATAATTTTAATAATTACAATTAAACATCAAATATATGTAACATGTGAAATACAAAACAAAATAATTATTTATCGGCTAGTTTTCTCATAATTACCTCCATTTGTTTTTTGGAATTTCTCACATTCAGTCCGCTGTCTTTCCCATTTGACCAAGGCTAGTTCTTGCACATTTTCTCGTTCAATTCGAGCTAGTTCGCGCACATTTTCTCCTATTACTTTGATCGAAGACCTTAACCTATAATTTGTTAACATGTATAAAGTTAATACAAATCTTTGTAAAATTATGATATTACAAGCTAAAAGATTGCACCCACTAGCAACAAATTAAACCAAAAATGATCAAACCTATGTTATAAAATTATAACTATAAACTAATGAACACGTACACAATGCATATACACTAACCTAACACTAAATACATACACGAAAGCAACAAGTGTTAAGAACATCACAATTCAGAACCTACATAAATATTAAACATACATAAACAAACACTTCAGCCTCATGTTGTGCTTTTAGTCACCGATCACATCATAAGAAGTAAGTTCTTTCTGTTCGAGTTCAGTTCTCAGCCCAACAACAGTCCTCAAATCAATTGAGGGAAGTTTGTAATGATCACTGACTACTTCTCCTTTCTCTACAAAATCGCATATCGCAACATAATAACATTAAAGATCAATATGTCTGAGATGAACAAGTGTTTCTTGAGTTGTAAAAGATATTACACATCACCTGAAGTCCATAGCTCAAATCTTCTCCTCTTTGAAATGCAAGCAACAATAGATGAAAGTATTAATGGGCCAACTAAACAAATTCACGAATGTATGCGATTATGGTTGTAAACGAACCGAGCGTTAAGCGAACAGTTTGTGAGCTGTTCAGCAAAAGTTCATTTACATTCTTTCGTTTAATAAATGAACGAACAAATAAACAAGAAAAATTTGTTCGTTTAGGTAAACGAACGAACATGAACAGAGGTCGCGTTCGTTTTTTGTGTTCGTGAACGTTTAGTAAGGTGTTCATTTACGTATGTTTACATTTGTTCATGTTTGTTTGTTTATATTTGTTCATGTTCATCCATTACCTATTATTTTATATATTTTATTTTTAACTAATCTACCTAATTTTATATATTTTGTCATTTTTCTTTTTTAATCAGCTTAACGTCTATAATATATTATTATTTATATTCGTGAGCGTTCAGTAATATGTTTGTTCATATTCATGTATATGATTATTATGTCAAACGTTTAACTTTAAATAATATATGGTCTTTTGTGTTGGTGAATTGTTTGGTTTGTGTTCGTGATACGTTCATGAACAAGTTCAATTCCTTAATAAATGAGCACGAACGATATTTTCGTTCAGTATGAATTCGTGAACCGTTAGTGAATATTTTCAGTTCTTAATGAATGAATATAAACAAGACTCCATTTAATTTGGTTCGGTTTGGTTTATTTACAGCTAGAAAGTGGATGGATGGTGTCATGGTGATGGCTTTGTCAAAATCACAATTCACAAGGAGAAAGCATACAAACACAAAAGGTCAATAAGGCCCAACCGGGAGCCCACTTGCGAAATAGAGTAGATAACAGTCGTGGTTGCCCAAGCCTAATCCAATTAATTCTACTAATGGCCCAATTAATGAGGACATATTTATTTTTAGCTCAAAAAGACCAACATGGTGTGAGGGAGAAGGCTCATATTCGAGAAGTAGGCCCAAGTACCAAACCGTTTAAAAGTGAACATTTTCAATTGAATTCAAATCCAAGATTGTAGTTTCTTATTCGTTCTCAGCTTTGGATGGATGTGGCACCACTCTAAGAAGTTGATAATTATTATGAAGGTAAATTGAAACTATGGCTTAATGCCAACTGCCAAGGCCGAAGCTCATTGATACTTTGATTCTAATACGCTCCCTCCATATGATATATTCTCCTGATTGGTCAGAGGCGCATCAAAATTACTATAGTAATCTTGGGGCAGAAAATAGTTTGTATAAAGAGGTGATTAAAGTTAATGATGATTTTGAAGCTAACACTCGTGATGTTGCTTCAAAAAAATGGCACATGATATATGGCTAAAGAAATTTTATTTTTGTTTAGTTATTATTTGTTTTGCTTTGTTTAATAACACTCGTGATGGGATGCACTTGTTTGAATCCTTCTTTTTAAGTTAATAAAGTTTGTAAGGGAAAAATCCATTAATTTCCAAAAATAAAAATAAAAATAATAAAAATAATGGTAGGGCCTTCTTTTCATCTTGCCAATGATTTAAATTAATAAAATTTTATTTTTTATTAATTGATTTTAATAATTTACTTGTTATTACTAATAAAATTAGTTAATTACCAAAAGTATATGGTTTTGTCAAATATTGTAGCAAAAGTTCCTAGTTTTGCTACAGATTTATGACAAAATCGTATTTTGTTATGAATTAATTTAATAAATTACTTACATTAACAATTAAAAGTAGCTAATTAATAAAAATTATATTTTGTGGCAACTTTGTAGCAAAAGTTCCGACTTTTGCTACAAATTTACAATAAAATTTGTTATAAATTAAATTCATAAATTCAATATCAACAAATCAATATAGCTGATTTATAAAAAAATATATCTTTGTCTCAAGTTTGTAGAAAAGTTGCAAGTTTTGCTACAAATATGCGACAAAATCATATTTTGTTATTAATTAATTGAATAAACTACTTATTCTAACAAATAAATTTTACTAATTAATAAAAAACCGTTTACCGCAAATTTGTAGCAAAAGTTGCAATTTTTACAACACATTTGCAACAATACCATATTTTGTTGTTAATCTATAGTATATAAAAAAAGTTTCATAAGCTCATATTTAAAGATGTATTTTCAACTAATGATTTTTGGGCTTGAGCACACGTAGTTAGAAAAGTGATTTTTAACATAATAATCAAACCGGTTGTTTGAAAAAGTTACTGTTCATCAGCTAGGGATTGATTATGTATTTCACAAGGCATTTGTATGCTTGAATGTAAGTTGATCATATGAGTTGAGTTCACTTGACTAGTTATATGCATGGGTGTGGTTTAGCTTTTGGAAAACCAAACGAGTTTATGAATTGTGATGGTGATATTTTCTATAGTTTTAAGAGAAGGGCAACCAGAAAATAGATAATATACATGTCTAATAGCATTTTAAATAAAATAAAATTGTTGTTACAAATGGATTTGAGATTTGTTAAAACGGCATAAAGGTTGTAAAGGGCTACACGCTGACGAGAGGTCGTGTTGACAACACTTCTAAACATGACCCAATGACTTGCATATAGCACGATAGTGATTGTGACTTGGTTGAGGATAATAAGTTCAGGGATAAGGCCATTGTTTATGAATCGGATAGTCATGAAACATGCCATATGAATCGGATAGTCAGGGATAAGGCCATATATTATCCAACCATCCTTGTTTATTTTATATTTCCCTTATAGTTCAAATCAGTAGTTTATTTTTTGTGCCATTCTTTCTAAAGTGTGAGTACCTCCTTGCGTACACCACCACAATCATATTTTAGTCATATCTTCATAAATTTACAGCTTGTGTTTTCCTTAGATCGTTTGGTGACAAGAACCCATTCGTACTCATGTCCTCTCATACCATCCCAATCCACCAACTCATCATGAGGCAAGAACATTTAAAAGAATAGTATGGTTAGACTTCTATAAATGTGGCAACAAATAAAAAAAGCTTATGCTATTCTTGCATGTTATCATACAACTCCAATCCCTAAAAGAATCAGTTTCTTTATCACTACCGCAAGTGATAGGAAAGTCACCACGGTTATCACCACCATAGTATTTCGAACTGTCAACATCATAACAGTTAGAATCCTTACTGTCATAAAAAATTAGAACCATCCTCTTTATGATAGTTAAAACCTTTGTTGCCGTACTAGTTAGAACCTTTGCCGTCATGATAATTAGAACCTTCATCACCAAATAGATAATGAACTAACAAATAAATGTTTATATAGTAAGTTGACAAAATCTTACGTTACCTATTTGTTAGTTATAAAGGATTGTTAAAATCGAAAAATATTACGTAGAATCAAATAATTCAAAAAACCTAAAATCAAAACGTTATAGGTTGTTTTTAGCTTAACGACTCGTAACCAGAAACATACAAATGGTTGTATACCATTTTCATGACCCATATTATAAAAAGGTCATAAAATGGTTTAGAGTTGTAAGGGGCGAAGAATGACTAATGAGACAGGGTATAGATTTGGTTGTTTGACGAAAGGAAATACAACTCACATTGTTCATTATAGGTCGTATTCATGGTGTATAGATATCTTCTTGAGTGTACCTATAACCTGGCTTTATTTATTTATGAGACCACAATGGTGACTATCGAATAAACACTTTGAACCTAAAGGGACTGTTAAATTGTTTAGATGAAAAGTGAAATTTGACATAATGATGTATCCATGTGTGACCGCCGACCACACTTAAAAGTAATTATTATATAATATAATAGGTTACTGACGCGTCTATTACACGGATTGACAAATACTTAAAATGGCTGTTAGATCTAGGAACAATAGGTCTAGATCTTTTGTATAGGCTTAGCACTTTAATCAATTTCTTGTAATAAGTTCTTTTGAAATAATCAATTTTGTATGTATTAAATATATATAGGTTAACCCATAACTGTGTTGATTTATATATGTGATTGCAGTATGAACATCATACTTAGTCAAATTTCATAAAAATTTGACTAAGTGTAAGAAACATCTACGGATGAACAATTGTGTTCTTCCGTAGATAATGTTCTTACACAAAGTACATCCGAAGATCTTCTGCGGAAGAACACTTCAGTGTGAATGAAGGACAAGGGATTGAAGATCAAAGATCTACGGATGAACAACTTGCATTCCAATGAAGTTCAAGTAAAGACTCCTGCGGAAGGCTAAACTCCTACGAAAGACAAAGTTCCTGCGGAAAGCAAAACTTCTACGGAAGACCAACACTTGATTGTACTTCACCAAGTACATCAAGTCAACAAGTCAATCACTGAGTGATGTCATAAAGTCAACCTCTACGGATGACTTTAACTCAGTCAAAGAATGTCACATCATAACATTCTCTGAGTAACTTTCTTACCACGATAAGAAAGTTACTGATTCCAAGAGATTTACTGTAACCCTAGCAGTAAATCCTTGAGCCTATAAATACAACGTATAGGCTTACACTTTCATACGGCTGAATACCTAACAATATACGTCAATCAATACGATCACGAAAACCCTAGCAGCAGCCACATCAATTACACCAAAATCATCAACAAACATCATCATTGTTAGCAATTACTGTTTGAATTCTTTTGTAATCATTAATCAGTGCTTTTAATGAAATACATTTGAATCAAATCGTGTTCATTCACTCATTGCAATTTATTGTTCTGTTTTTCATTTGAATATTCAATTACGTTTGTTATTACATATTCAATCAATCAAACAACTAATAGTGATAATTCCTCGATCGCTATTAGAACTCAATCTAATACTGATAATTTCTGATTGCGATCCTTGGATTCACAGGTGGTATCAGAGCCAAGTGCTCATTGATTTAGATCGATTGATCTATCAGTATTAGAAATGTTTGATTGATTGTCTATATCATTAGATCTATCAGCTTGCTGTTTAGATCTATTGATTTTAAGTAAAATTGCTTTCGGGTGTTCATAACAAATTGAGAGGTTATAATTTTGATTCAAGGAAGTTATCGATTAATAAATAGATAACGAAGGAATTATAATCAACGATTTGGTGTAAAACATTCCTAAAACAACAAACCGTGATTCATCATTCAACGACTATTACATTGCTCAATTAACATTGATCTACATTCAAAATTAATTGAAACGTAGATCGGCATTATTGATTGATAATCAACAAGTGTTCAATTCATTTGAACAAAACATATCAACAAACATCCTCGATTTGGTATCACCTTTGATAATCATTAAGAGGATTGACTGATTTGTGACTTAAACTACTTAATTAGTTAATAATCAAGTATTTGTCATTAATTAGTTCATTCATAAACAGAAATTTGTTTAGTTGAATATTAACATTTGACTAAAATGAGCAACTCTTTCGGGGGATCATCATATCAACCTCCGAAGTTGGAAACCAAAGCAGATTTCAAATCCTGGAAGATAAAATTCAGAAATCATGTGAATTACACAGATTCTGATTTATGGGTGTCAATAACTGAAGGTCCTTATATTCCTCCAGCTCTTGGAGCAGATTATAAAGACCATAATCAACCCATAAACACAAAAGATCTCTCAACTGAAGGTCCTTATATTCCTCCTGCTGAGTATGGCCTTACCTGAAGATATTCTGATCAGTGTGAGAACTACAAAACAGCAAATTCCTTATGGAAAATTCTTCATACTTCTTGTGAAGGAAGTGATGAAATCAGAAGCATAAGGAAGGATACACTTCGCTCTCAATATGAAACATTTTATCATATTGAGGGTGAATTAATACCACAACAACTCCACAGGTTTATGCAATTGGTAACCGAGATGAACATCTTGGAATTGAAATATACCAATGAGGAGTTAAACAAAAAGATGCTCCACACTTTGCCAGAGAGTTGGAAGCAAACTATCTCCATGTTCAAGAACATACTAGACCTCAAAACCATTGGTTTAGATACTTTGGTGGCCAAAGTAGAAGCTCTTGAAATGGATGAAAAGTCAAGAAACAAGAGTGTGCGAACACATGTCACCCCTTATCAGTTTAAAGAAACTAAAAGTGCTGGAAATGCTTTTATTTCTAACAATGATAATGACAACTCTTGTACTGTGAGTGAAGATGAGGAAGAAGTTAGTTTCTATGCATTAAAGCATGCAAAAACATCCACTCAGAGTAAGTCAGCAAAAGAAAAAAGGAGATCTGATGAAAAGAAAAATTGATCTGCATCATCAGCAAAGTCTTCCTCCAACAACAATCAAGCAGAGCCAATCACTGTGATTCTGGATTCTGAAGAACAAAAAGCAGCATTTGTAGCTTTCAGCTCAAGTTTTCAAGCTTATCTGGGAAGCACTCTAACTCCTGCTAACATCTGCCAGCAAGATTTGGAAGAACTTCATCCAGATGAAGTAGAGGAAATGGATCTTCAATGGCAAATGGCAATGATAGCATACAGAGCCAAACAGTACTTGAGAAGAAACAAAAACTTAGCTGCAGCTGGAAAGACAACCAAAATTGGTGTTGATAAGTCAAAAGTAAGATGTTTCAAATGCAATCTCTATGGACATTTTTCAAGAGAGTGCAATCAACAAGCATCTTCTGACATGAGACAAAATCACCAACATCAGCAGCATTAGACTCATCAGCATCAATCGCATCAATCAACATCATCATCTCAAAGATCTTTCAGACAACCTCAGATAACCAACTTATCCCCACCAGCCACAAGTTCATCAGCAGGGCCAAGCAATTCAAAAGAGACTGGGCTGATAATCTTAAAAGATGGAACATGTGACCGGAGCATGTATGAGAAGGAGGTATTGGAAGAAAATCAAGCTTTAATGGCAAACATGGAAAACAAAGTTCCACCTATGGCAAGAGAGGTAAGAGATAGATTGTGTTCATCATCATGTGTTGAGGAAGTTGAAAGATACAGAGTCCATGCTCAACAACTGGCAAATAAAGTGAAAGAAACAATTATTTTAAATGAATCTCATGTAAGAGAGCATAAACTTTATCAAATCAAAATCAACTCTTTGCAAAAAGATTTAGATAAACTTGTTTCTGAAAATTATAACTTGAAAGCCCAAGTTGAGTATTTGACCATTTCCTTAACAAAATCAATGTCTAATCATGTATGAACTGAAGTGAAACTTCAGAAGTTTCAACTGTCATCTCAACAATATGAGAAATTGTTAAATTCTCATATTGAATCAAAAAACAGGTGTGGGTTGGGATACAATACTGTTGCACCCCCTCTGAATGATAATTATACACCCTTACCTGAGACAATGACAAACAGTTTGTCAAATTATTTTGTGCCATGCACCAAATTTGAAACAACAATTAATCAGTTGGTAAATGATAATAACAATTCTGAGGTGAGTGAAACTAAGTCATCTAAATCAGAACCAATTAAACAAAATGATTCAGAATTTGACTATGATGAATGTGATGACTTGGATGATTTTGATGACCATGTTGAGAAAGGTGTGAATGAAATGGATATTGGTAAGAATGTTTCATTCAAACCAATCATTCCTAAAGTTCTTGAAGAAACCAAGCTGCCTTATCCTCCTAAGCAAAGAAACATGTTAAAGACAATCTGCAAGAGGATAGCTAAGCTGAATGAAGGGCTTCATGAACTCAGCAAACAACAAAAATCAACTGAAGATGGTGTGCAGTTCACATCTACGGAATAAATAAAAGTCTCTTCTGTAGAAGGAAAGAAAAATGCTGGTCAATCATCTGTTGCAGATCTCCGGAAGAAAAAGAAAAATGCTGATCATTCTACTTTCGTAGCAGAACTCTGGAAGAAGAAAATTAATGACCAAACTCCATCCGCAGTAGATCTTCGGAAGAAGAAATCTGCTAAATCAGTGACTCATGAGCAAAAGCAAAATGTATCAGTCATCAAGAAAGTCAATCAACAAAAGACTGTGAATCCTATGCAACAAAAGTCAGTTACTGCCAAACAAGAACACTTTGATATCATGTCAGGGAATGGCAATGATTCATCAGCTGCCAAATTTGAAAGAGAATTGGCAGATCAGAAAAAGAAGAAGAAAGTGATAGTTCAAGAAAATGATGAAGAAGAAAAATATTGTAAATGGTGTGATATGAAAAATCACAACACTGAAGATTGTTACTTCAGCAGCTATTGTTCCATTTGCAATATGAACTACATGACTTCTGATTGTTACTTCAATAAACATTGTGCAATTTGTAACAAAAATAACCATTCCACTCAGGAATGTTATTTTAACAAAAAGAACAAAACAAAGAGCACAAAGAAGCAACAATCTAAGAAAGCTAAATCTGACTCTCATTCAAGTGATAACTCAGAAGATTCAAAGCCTAAGAAGCAGCAGCAAAAACAAAAGTTGGCAAAAGCAAAGAAGCAACCATCTGCTAGTGGTAAAGCTTTGAAGAAGAAGGAGAAATCACATCCTCAACTCAAAACACCACATAAGAAAGTGGATTTGACAGAAAAGGAAGACAATTCTGTTGACACATTCTTTGATCACTTTGAGAAGGTTACTCACATACCACAATCAAAAGCAAAAGATGGTGAAACTTTCTTAAATCAAGTCTCATCATCAAACTCAAAGCAGCAACCTAACAAAGAAAAGATGAAAGAAGAAGGGTAAGAGAAACAAGAACAAAGTTCCATAAGCTCATCTTCAACAGAATCATCCTCACCACAAACCAAACATAATGAGTCAATTGAGTCTAAAATCAACACTGAAACATCAAGACTCATTCATGAGGGAGTAACAATTCTAGATACTAGTGGTAAACCCAAGATCATTAAGGCTTGGGTCCCTTATTCTAATTGATTTCTTTATGTATGCAGGAACAAGCATGGAGGACTGACAACAAGTGGTATGTTGACAGTGGCTGTTCCAGGCATATGACAGGAAACTGTTCTCTACTCCATGATTTTAAACATAAAAATGCCTCTTATGTGGCATTTGGTGGGGATAAGAAAGGAGGAAAAATTGTTGGTGAAGGAATGGTAACTAATGGAGTGCTCAAGTTTGAGAAAGTAAATTATTATGAAAATTTACAATACAATTTACTGAGTGTTTCTTAAATTTGTGATCAAAATTATACCACTTTATTTGATAACACTAACTGTTACATTCTTAAGCCAGGTTTTCCCATTCCAGAAGACTGGATCCTTCTTAAAGCATCAAGAAAAGGAAACACATATGTTTTGGATATGAACAATACTGCACTCACAAGCAATGAAACTTGCCTACTGTCAAAATCATCAGAAGATGAATCTCAGTTGTGGCATAGAAGATTTGCTCATTCCAATATGAAGAACATGAACAAATTGGTGAAAAATGACCTTGTCATTGGTCTACCAAAAAAAGAATTCTACTGTTCAAATCATTGTTCTTCATGCTATAAAGGAAAACAACACAGATTGTCACATAAATCCAAAACAATCAACACAAACACAACACCTCTCAAATTGCTTCACATGGATCTATTTGGTCCAACCAATGTCACGAGCATTGGGAAAATGCAATATTGTTTGGTGATTGTGGATGATTTCACTAGATTCACATGGGTCTTTTTCTTTAAACATAAAAGTGAAACATCAGAAATATTAATGGAGTTTATCATTAAGATTGAAAACCAACTTGATTCAAAAGTCAAAATCTTAAGAAGTGATAATGGAACTGAATTTGTTAATGATGTTTTAGATTCTTTTTGCAAGACTAAAGGTATTGCTAGACAATTCAGTGCACCAAGAACTCCACGAAAAAATGGAGTTGCTGAAAGAAGAAACAGAACTCTGATTAAAGTAGCAAGGACAATGCTGGCTGATTCACATTTGCCAATCACCTTTTGGGCTGAAGCAGTGAACACTGCATGCAATGTCCAAAACAGAGCATTAATTGTCAAAGAACATAACAACACACATATGAGCTCTTATTTAAAAGGAAACCTTTTATAGGATATCTTAGAGCTTTTGGATGTCATGTGTCTGTTTTAAACACAAAAGAACAATTGGAAAAATTTCCCGAGAAAGCCTATGATGGTTTCTTTGTTGGGTACTCCTCAACATCTAAATCATATAGAGTTTGCATTCCACAACAAAACATTATGGAAGAAACACCCAATGTATCATTTGATGAATCCTTATTTCCAACATCTGTTAAAGGATCATCATGGTTATTTGATATAGATGCATTAACAAATTCATTTAACTCTGGTTATTTGAATACTGCAGGTTCTACGGATATATGTTATCCTTATGTTCCTCCAAACATGAATGAAGTGTCATTATCTGCTGATCCTCCAAGACCATTAGTACACTCATCAAGTGGTTCTGATCCTGGCACTTCATATCATCAAAAGAATGCAAATCATGATCAAACAGGCACATCCGCAGATAACACCATGACATCAGCAGCAGCTAACTCTACATCCGCAGATGTTTTTCCAACATCCGAAGAAATGGATAAAGCATCAGTAGATGTTCCATCTACATCAGTAGATACTTCAACACATTCCAAAAAAATGTCAGTAGATAAACAAACATCATCCATAGATGTTCCTGTAACTCCTGCTGATGTTCAAAACACATCTGTAGATGTTCCTACGGAAGCTGTTCACAATACTGCTGATACACAAACTAATGAGGAGGGATATCATTCAGCCTCAGAGGATCAAAATGATAAAGATCTTGACTACTTTGTTGATTCTCCAACACAGCTGAATCCCTCTCCATCAATGAATATGACTAACTTGGAATCATCCATTCCAGTTGCATCTATTTCAAAAACAAGAATTCATAAGAATCATCCAATAGAAAACATTATTGGTGATCTTAATGAAAGAACCACAAGAAGCCAAGGGGGAGCTGCCAACATCTGTCTCTTCACTTGTTTTCTTTCACAAGTGGTTCCTCCCAACATCACAGCTGCATTGAAAGATAATAGCTGGATTGAAGCTATGCAAGAAGATCTTCAGCAATTCAGAAAGCAGAAAATATGGAATCTAGTTGATCTTCCTGAAGGTCCATATCCAATTGGCACAAGGTGGCTATTCAAGAACAAACTAGATGACAGAGGTATTATTGTGAGAAACAAAGCAAGGCTGATAGCCCAAGGATATACCCAAGAAGAAGGAATAGATTATGATGAAGTTTTTGCACCAGTTGCAAGGATTGAAGCCATAAGAGTATTTCTAGCCTATGCTTCATATAAGAAGTTCACAGTTTACCAAATGGATGTAAAATATGCTTTCTTATATGGGAAAATTGATGAAGAGGTCTATGTAGCTTAACCTCCAGGCTTTGAGGATCCTGATTACCCACACAGGGTATACAAGCTTGACAAAGCTTTATATGGTCTTCATCAGGCTCCAAGAAAGTGGTATGAAACATTATCATCTTTCTTACTCAAGCATGGATATAAAAGGGGAACAATAGATCAGACTCTTTTTCTCAAACAAGAACATCAAGAGCTCTTGGTTGTCCAAGTTTATGTAGATGACATTATATTTGGATCAACAAACAAGAGATTATGTGAAAACTTTGAAGAGTTGATGAAATTTGAATTTCAGATGAGTTCAATGGGAGAATTAACTTTCTTTCTTGGTCTTCAAGTTCATCAAAAAAAAGATGGTATCTTCATTAATCAAGAGAAGTATATTCATCAAATCCTGAAGAAGTATAATCTTGCTGATACTTCTTCATGCAAAACACCAGCATCCACAATTGACAAGATTGTACCTGATCCTACAGGGAAATCAATTGATCAAAGATTGTATAGATCAATGATAGGATCAATAATGTATTTAACTGCCAGCAGACCTGACATAATGTTTGCTGTGTGTGTTTGTGCTAGGTACCAATCAGATCCTAAAGAGTCTCATCTGAATGCTGTTAAGAGGATCTTCAGATATCTGAAAGGCAAACTAGCTCTTGGTTTATGGTATCCAAAAGATGGAGATTTCAACCTCTTTTCATACTCAGATAGTGACTATGGTGGATGCAACAACAACAAAAAATCCACAACTGGTGGATGTCAATTTACAGGACCAAGGCTTGTCTCTTGGCAGTGCAAGAAACAAACAAATGTATCTGTATCCACAGCTGAGGTTGAATACATAGCTGCTTCAGCTGGATGCTCTCAGGTTCTTTGGTTGCAAAACCAATTACTTGATTATGGTTACAATTTCCTTCAAACACCAATTTATATTGACAATTCAGCTGCTATGTTCATCACTTCAAATCCAGTGTAACATAGTAAAACTAAACACATAGAAATCGGATACCATTTTTTGAGAGATTGCTCAGAAAAAGGTTTAATCAAGTTAAATAAAGTGGATACAACAAATCAGCTTGCTGATTTATTCACTAAAGCCTTTGATTCAGTTAGATTTAATTTTCTGATTGAATCTTTGGGCATGATTAACTTAGATTAATCATCTGTCAACTGAAAAGCATGAGTCTGTCCTTGTATATATTCATTTGAAAAATTCAAAAACATTCATAAAATCATACAAAAATCCAAAAATATTGTCTTATCTATGTTAACTTCTTGTTTCAGCATATCATATCTGGGAAATAATAGTACACTATGTATTTGCTATCTGCCTGAGTATTTAACTCTTACTACAGACTGATCAGAAGTGCTTTGATATGTGGGTAGGTTCAGCTTGAGTGGAAACTACACTAAGTGCATGCATAACATAATGAAAAGATGACTGTCTGTGGGAAATTCCATTTTGAGAATCAAGCAAGTAAGTCTTATCCTGATGTGATCAAAACACTCATTCAAGCACACTATATAACAACACTTTATAACATCTATCTTTGCAAATCATATTCCCTTTGTTTTGTGTAAACAAAGACCTGGGATTATGATCACCTTGGTATACATCTATAACCAACTGGTGAATAGATTATGATCCTCATCATCCCTCTGTTTTGTGTAAACAAAGACCTGGGTTGAAGGCACCTCTGTTTTACGTAAGTAAAGATCTAGTGACCTGATGATGATCATATCTCAGCTCTCAAAAGAATCCATTGTGATCAAATGTATATTAACATTAGAGCTTTTGCATCAATGCATTAATGAGAGGTAAAATACATCTCAAGATAGAACTTATAACTTAAAGTACATAGTTTCAAAGTGTGAAAAAATGATGTTTTGACTGACAAACGGAGGACAAACTCTAATGTGCCTTGAATTTGGAACTCATAATTGTCTATCTTTAATCAACATCAAAACATGATAATCAGCATGCTTAGTTGACAACATACTCTTGTTTGAATTTATGTGGACCAGCATACTTGCAATCAGCACTAGATTCAGGTTTCATTTCATCAAACAAATTAACACAGGAAGGTGCTTAGTGTCATAGTATGATCCCATTATATGTATATATATGTTTGTACATAAGTTTGTTTTTTTAATTCTTTTTGATTCATAAAAGTAGTTAAGTTATTTCCAGTTCTGTTGAACAGACTAGTGTCTTTCATGCTATTTTCCAGATAAATTTATGATAAATGCATTAGTTCATGATTAATCACAAATTTAGGGGGAGTAGTTATTGTGACACCCCGTGTTCCAGGGTGACTTCTTTTCGTTATATGATTTCATTTTTTTTCCTCTCTTACTCGTTTATAAAAAAAATTAAAGAATAATAATCTAATATTATTATTATTTCCATCAAATTATAATTCATTTATTTTTGAAATTTAATTATAATTGAATTACAATTACATTTAATTAAAATCTACTTAAACAAAAATCCTAACTAACTCTCCCCACTACCCGTCTTCTCTCCCCCTCTCACGAATTTTATATTCCGAAATCTCATCCTCAACATAACCACGATTCGGTATCCTTCTCCCTCTCAACCCGTCGGTTCTCACTCTCCGTTCGATATCTTCAACATTAGGAGGCATCGTGATCGAGTAGCCCTCCGGCGACCACCGTAAGCACCGGCAGCCTCGGGTTACACTCGGAGCAGCGCCGACGAAGCCCTCGTCTCCCCCGCTTTTTGTTCGGTACGGTTTTCCTTTGTTACTCGCGTTCGTTACGGTTACTGTTTCGGGTCGTTGGATGTGTGATGCGTTCGATTCTATGCATGTATTTGTATGTATGTGACTCGTTTCATGCGTGATTGGTGGTGCGGGTTTAGTCGCAGATGGATGTTTTGCCGTGTGTGCGTGTTTGGTTAGGTATTATATTTGGGTTGTTGTTCGAGTGAGGGTCTGTGTGGATATGCTTTGCATTATGTGTGTATATGTATATATTGCATGGGTAATGTATATATTGCATGGGTAAGGGAGAATGGTCTCATGGGTGTAGTGCATGGTATGTGTGGCATGTATGTAATCAGTGTGTGTGGCGTACAGATTTGGATTGATAGGGGGGTGAACATGATTGTGTTGTCAATTGTGTATTATGTGGGTATACTTGTATATTAGATTATGATATTATGCTTGTGTAGAATATATATATATATATATATATATATATATATATATATATATATATATATATGTGTGTGTGTGTGTGTGTGTGTGTAATATATTAATGTAATATATGTTAGTGTATTATTTTGAGGTGTAAATTCATATGTATATAATTTAAAATAAGTGTGTACTTATGGATGTTATTTAAAAAAAAAAAGGTTATATAACTATAAAAAAAAAGAATATATAAAAACATACTTTTATACATGATCGGGGTTAAGCGAGAATAATTGGGTTTTATGCATTAAAGGTAAATTAGGATTGAGTGTGCTTGCGTGTGTATGATGGAGAGGGGGGAACCGATGACCTGTTTTGTAATCGAGTCGTGAATGCGAGACCATACAGTTCAATTCTTAATAGTAAGTTCTATTATTAATATTTAATATTAATTAAATATTAAATGAAATCCAGGTTATTCAGAAACCTAATCGCTTGTACTTACTTTTATCCGTATCTGTGCTATTTAAGGTGAGTTTACATCACCTCTTTTATTGTACTGTTTTTGGGGAAAAGAAACATGTTCTTTTTAAGAGTTCTTCCGTTAGATCAGTATTACTGTATTATCACCTGTTTACTAGTGTTGTACCAACTTAAGTCTTCACTTTCGAACCGTTAATTTATGTATTTTAGCGAGGTAATTCTGAGTAGATCTACTGGGTTTGACAAACCCCACCCGGGCTAGTCACGCTAGCACGACTGCACGTCAAACGGGTGTTTAATTGACCTAATTTCTGTTGCTGTGGTTTGGTAACCACGGCCAAGGCATTCATTACTTGTTAGCTTCGGTTGAGAACTTCATACACTATGTAACTTGCTATGTGGACTAGCTATCTACTTGATATACTTTGATTACTGGATCTGTTTACTGATTTCATTACTATTTACTAAAACCTGTGTACTCACCAA
Source organism: Flaveria robusta (assembly GCA_025506415.1). Lineage (NCBI taxonomy): Eukaryota > Viridiplantae > Streptophyta > Magnoliopsida > Asterales > Asteraceae > Flaveria > Flaveria robusta. Next base: position 21,088,144 of record CM046466.1, read on the forward strand.
CCCGGTGTTGACACTTTAGCATGTTTCTTTCAGGTTCTTAAGGTATGCAAGGTTAAGAGCATCTCATCACTTCATGCATTTTCTGATTTATTGAAACGGCCAAACGATGTTTTCAGCAAATTACATTTATCTGGGTTGCGCGTGTTTTTGCGCTATTTGAAGTTATGACTGTTTAACTAATTACGCTTCCGCAATGTTTTCTTAAACTTATCATCAAATTATATTTTGGAATTATCTGATAATATTAAATGTTATGTTTTGTAATTTACTATGTCGTTTGGTGTAACTATCGGCTGAGATCCTGGTATGTCACGCGCCTAACGGTAAAACCCTGTTTGTGGAAATTGAGGGTGTGACAGATTGGTATCAGAGCCAATGGTTATAGCGAACTAAAATAAATGTTGCGTTGCATTTAGACTATAACCTAATGACTTAGTTACACACATAGACACGTTTAGCTTCATAAATTGGCCTTGTCTGTTTGCTTTACTTGTTGGGTTACTTGACGTTGCTCATTCCTATGAGCGGTTCTTTGCAGGAATGGCATCATCATCATCTGCGCCTCCTTCTTCCTCTCGGGGAAAAAGACCCATTTACTATGATTCTATACCTCCTCATACGGGTCCGTATGAGTGGCCCATACGTCCTAATAATAATGAAGAGTTTGATTATGACCAACCTTTTGCCTTACCTCAGTACCCACCTGTTTATTGTTGGGAATACTATCCTCACTACATGACTAGATTGATTTAGGATCAGAACGTTCCTTTACCTCCTGAAAGTCGGCCTCGTACTAGGTCCACTCCGGCTATGGACCCTAATGCCCCTACCTTACCTCCTCTTCCTTGTCCTCCCGATCAGGCCATTGTAGCTATGGCAGCCGCTTTGCATCTTGAGCATAAACGCGTTGCCGAATTGTGGGACGATAACAGAGAGCTGAAGAAAGTAGTACGAGAGTCAACTGAGAAAATCAAGCAATTAGAGAGACGGCTCGACTCGTTGGTGGATCACCATAACGATCATGTGGACCGTGTCACCGGTATAGTCGAGCGTGTCAATGTTGGTGAACAGAGACTCGAAAATCTGGAGGGTCAAGTCATCGCACTGAATGCAGTGCCGGAACCTGAAGAAGAAGATCCTGAGGAACAGCCTGAAGACGAACCCAAGAATAGCGCTGGATCTGTTGCGTCTTATTGATTTCTATGTTCACTTCATTTCTTATAATTGTCCGACTTTTACGTATTCTGCACCAATGGGAAGGGTTGTTCCCATCCGACTAACATATTTGGATTTTGATGTTTGGTTTAATTGATTGTAGATGTACTTACAATTTGTTTTATCAGAGATTATTGTTTGAATATTAAGTTGTGGTTGTGCTAAATTCTTGTAATTGCTTATACTTAAATGAAGTTGATATGATAGATATTTACTTGTTTTTGTATGTTGTGATTGTTAAGAATGTCTGGAAGAGGACGTGGACGTGGCAATATTAACAAGACACCGGCAGAACTTGCTGCCCTCATCAATCAGCACGTGGCTGATGCCCTGGCCAGTCACCACCCTCAACCAAATCCAATTGGTAAGTAACACCAGTTCATTATGTTACGTAAAAGTTACACTGTTAATCCTGCTAATGATAGCAAGTTCTTGAAAATCTCTAAGTCCTCATCAAAATCTGTTATAGGTCAAGGGGTTTGCACTTACAAGTCTTTCATGGATTGCAAACCAAACCCATTCACTGGAACTGAAGGAGCAGTTGGACTCCTTCTCTGGTTCAAAAAGCTTGAATTAGTCTTTGAAATGTGCAACTGCCCAGTGGCAAATAGGGTGAAGTACGCCACTGGTACCCTTGATGGAGCTGCCTTAAGCTGGTGGAACACCCAGGTCCAGATGTTGGGTGTGGAGATTGCCAATCAAACCACATGGGAGGATTTCAAAAACCTCATGAAAGAAGAATACTGTTCTCGAGATGAAGTGCAGAAGTTGGAGATGGAGTTTTGGAACTTAAAGATGACAGGTTCCAAAATAGAGGCTTACACAACTCGCTCCCATGAGCTAGCCACCCTCTGCCCGAACATGATTAACCCTCCCCACATGAGGATTGAAAGGTACATCAATGGACTAGTTCCAGAGATTCAAAGCATGGTCACTGCTGCCCGACCCGCCACTATTCAGGAAACCATCAGGCTGGCCTACAAGTTAACCGACCAGGCTGTCACGTAGGGTAAGTTACCTCCGCGTGGTGCTACATCTACATCCATTGATGGCAGTAACAAAAGGAAGTGGGAACAAAGCTCTAGCAATAAGCAATCATCCTCCTCTTCAGCCACACCACAGAAGCAACAACAGACGAGAAAGTTTGACCACTCCCGAGGCTCTAATCGGTCTTCATCGTCACAGGGCAACAATGGTTACAATGGAAATCTGCCGAAGTGTAACAAGTGCAACTACCATCATAATAGGTCGTGTAACAAAAAAACCTGCGAGCGGTGTGGCAAGTTCGGCCATGCTGCCAAGAACTGTAGGGTGAACATATCCAACCAACCACCTCAATCGCAAAAACAGCAAAAGGGGTGTTATGAATGTGGACAAACTGGGCACTTCAAGAGGAACTGCCCTAAGCTGAAAAAGAATGGTAATGGAAGTGGTGGTAGTGGTAATGGTATTGATCACAAGAAGGACAACAGCGGTGGTGGAAGCAGTGGAGCAAAGGGCAGGGCTTTTGTCATTGGCACAGGTGAGGCTAGAAACGACCCTTCTACTATAACCGGTAAATTTCCTGTCAATGGTTGTTTTGCCTCTGTATTGTTTGATTCGGGTGCTGATAGAAGCTTTATTTCATATAAGTTTAGTAAGTTTCTAGAGGTAACGCCCACTGCTTTATACTCAAACTATACTATAGAAATAGCCGATGGTAAGGTCATAGAGGTATCTCATATGTTCTGCGGTTGTAAGATAGGCTTATCTGGACATGAATTTAACATTGACCTCCTATCTATTACTTTCGGTAGCTTCGATGTCGTGGTTGGCATGGATTGGTTGTCCAAACACCAAGCCGAAATCTTATGTCGAGAGAAACTTATCAAACTTCCTCTCCCTAGTGGAGAAATGCTTACAGTGGAGGGCGACAAAAGTGGTGCTGTGGTTGGCATCATTTCATTCATGAAGGCTTAGAAATGCTTGCGTAAGGGACATCCTGCTATATTGGCTTTAGTTACTAAAAAGAAAACAGAAGAAAGGCGAATTGAAGACATCCCTATTGTCAAAGATTTCCCCAGAGGTGTTCCCAGAAGATTTGCCTGGCCTTCCTCCACACAGACAAGTCGAGTTTCAAATAGAACTAACACCAGGAGCTGCCCCAATTGCTCGTGCACCGTATCATTTAGCACCAAATGAACTACAAGAATTGTCTAAGCAGTTGCAGGAACTGTTAGACAAGGGTTTCATACCCAGATCATCCCCCTGGGGAGCACCTGTGTTGTTTGTGAAGAAGAAAGACGGAACCTTTCGTATGTGCATTGACTATCACGAATTGAACAAGGTCACTTTCAAGAACCGTTACCCTCTCCCGTGCATTGATGATCTATTTGACCAGCTCCAAGGATCAAGTTATTACTCGAAGATTGACTTAAGATCGGGTTATCATCAAGTAAGAGTTCGAGAAGAAGACATAACCAAAACTGCTTTCAGAACTCGATATGGCCATTTTGAGTTTGCAGTCATGCCATTTGGATTGACTAATGCTCCTGCAGTCTTTATGGACCTCATGAACCGTGTCTGTAAACCCTTTTTAGACAAGTTTGTTATCGTCTTCATTGATGACATACTGATTTACTCCAAGAATAAGGAGGAACATGAGAGACATTTAAGGACTATTCTAGAGCTTTTGAAAACCGAGCAGCTATATGCCAAGTTTTCCAAATGTGACTTCTGGATGAGAGAAGTACAATTCCCAGGGCATGTTGTTAATGAGAATGGCTTCCATGTTGATCCATCCAAGATTAAGGCAATCAGGAATTGGCTTGCACCGACAACGCCTACCGAGGTGCGCCAATTTCTTGGACTAGCGGGTTATTACCGGCGTTTCATAGAAGGATTCTCGAAACTTGCACAGCCTCTGACTGCCCTAACTCACAAAGGAACTGTTTACAAGTGGGGCAGTAATGAAGAAGCAGCTTTTCAGGCGCTTAAAGACAAGCTGTGTAGTGCACCAATCTTGGCATTGCGAGAGGGAACAGATGACTTCATGGTGTATTGTGATGCGTCAATCCAAGGTTTGGGTTGCGTGTTGATGCAACGCGAGAAGGTGATAACTTATGCATCAAGACAGCTTAAGGTGCATGAGAAGAACTATACAACTCATGACTTAGAGTTGGGAGCTGTGGTATTTGCACTTAAGATCCGGAGGCATTATCTTTATGGAACTAAGTGCACGATTTACACAGATCACAAGAGCCTTCAGCACATTTATGAACAAAAGGAGTTGAATATGAGACAACGATGATGGTTGGAATTACTGAATGATTACGATTGTGCCATCAAGTACCATCCGGGCAAAGCTAACGTGGTATCCGATGCCCTCAGTCGTAAGGAAACCCTAAAACCTTGTCGTGTCCGTGCGTTACAGTTGACCATTCATTCAGATCTACCGTTACAGATCAAGAATGCCCAGGTTGAGGCATTACAAGAGCAGAACATCAAGTTAGAATCTCTCAGAGGAGCTGAGAAACTGTTTCAGGAGAAATCAGATGGGCTTCGTTACTATGAAGATCGAGTGTGGATTCCATTGTTCGGGAATCTTAGGGAATTAGTAATGGATGAAGCTCACAAGTCCTGCTATTCGGTACATCCTGGATCTGACAAGATGTACCTAGACCTGAAGGTCATTTACCGGTGGCCTAACATGAAAGCTGAAATTGCCACCTACGTGTCAAGATGTTTGACATGTTCGAAAGTCAAGGTGGAATATCAGAAACCTTTAGGATTACTTCAACAACCGGAGATCCCAATGTGGAAGTGGGAGAACATATCTATGGATTTTGTTACCAAGTTACCTCGTTCGCAGGGTTGAAACGATACTATCTGGGTGATAGTGGATCGTTTGACCAAATCAGCATATTTTCTAGCTATTCGAGAGACCTATAAGATGGATAAACTGGCACAGATCTATTTGAAGGAAATTGTGTCTCGTCATGGCATGCCATTATCGATCATCTCTGATCGTGACGCGCGATTCACTTCACACTTCTTGCAGTCATTGCAGAAGTCACTAGGCACTCGCGGATATGAGCACGGCTTATCATCCACAGAGAGATGGTCAGACAGAACACACAATTCAGACCCTAGAAGATATGCTTAGGGCATGCGTTATTGATTTTGGAAATAGTTGGGAAACCCATCTGCCTTTAGTTGAGTTCTCTTACAATAACAGTTACCATACGAGCATCAAAGCCGCACCATTTGAGGCACTTTATGGTAGAAAGTGTAGATCACCACTCTGTTGGACAGAGGTTGGTGATAGTCAGCTAACAGGTCCTGAGCTTGTTCATGAAACCACGGAGAAAATTGTTCAGATTCGTAACCGTATGGCTGCAGCTCGAGATCGTCAGAAAATTTATGCAGATCAAAGGAGAAAGCCGTTGGAATTTCAAGTTGGTGATAGGGTATTGCTGAAAGTTTCACCTTGGAAAGGTGTAATACGCTTTGGGAAACGTGGCAAATTGAATTCAAGATATGTCGGACCGTTTGAGATTGTCAAAAGGATCGGTCCGGTGGCTTATCAGCTAGACTTACCCGAGGAACTTGATGGTATTCATAACGTGTTCCATGTTTTGAACCTGAAGAAGTGTTTAACTGATGAATCACTTATCGTTCCATTGGAGGAATTGGAGATCGATGAACAGCTGCATTTCATTGAGGAGCCCGTCGAGATTATGGATCGCGGAGTCAAGGATTTAAAGCATAGCAAAATTCCAATTGTACGCACCCGATGGAATTCTAAGCGTGGACCAGAGTTTACCTGGGAGCGCGAAGATCAGATGAAAAATAAGTACCCGCAACTGTTCAAACATCAGGCATCTACTTCCTAAGGTATTATTCCCAAGATGTAATTCCTTTAAAATTTCGAGGCGAAATTTCTTTCAATAAGGGGATAAAGTCGCAACCCTAAATTTTTCCTTTCTGTTTCATACCATCACTAACCTGACTTAATTTTCGGCACGAAAATTCTTTCAACAAGGGGATGATGTGACACCCCGTGTTCCAGGATGACTTCTTTTCGTTATCTGATTTCATTTTTTTTTCCTCTCTTACTCGTTTATAAAAAAAATAAAGAATAATAATCTATTATTATTATTATTTCCATCAAATTATAATTCATTTATTTTTGAAATTTAATTATAATTGAATTACAATTACATTTAATTAAAATCTACTTAAACAAAAATCCTAACTAACTCTCCCCACTACCCGTCTTCTCTCCCCCTCTCGCGACTTTTATATTCCGAAATTTCATCCTCAACATAACCACAATTCGCTAACCTTCTCCCTCTCAACCCGTCGATTCTCGCTCTCCGTTCGATATCTTCAACATTAGGAGCCATCGTGATCGAGTAGCCCTCTGGCGACCACCGTAAGCACCGGCAGCCTCGGGTTACACTTGGAGCAGCGTCGACGAAGTCCTCGTCTCCCCCGCATTTTGTTCGGTACGGTTTTCCTTCGTTACTCCCGTTCGTTACGGTTACTGTTTCGGGTCGTTGGATGTGTGATGCGTTCGATTCTATGCATGTATTTGTATGGATGTGACTCGTTTCATGCGTGATTGGTGGTGCGGGTTTATCGCCGATGGATGTTTTGCCGTGTGTGCGTGTTCTGCCGTGTGTGAGTGTTTGGTTAGGTATTATATTTGGGTTGTTGTTCGAGTGAGGGTCTGCGTGGATATGCTTTGCATTATGTGTGTATATGTATATATTGCATGGGTAAGGGAGAATGGCCTCATGGGTTTAGTGCATGGTATGTGTGGCATGTATGTAATCAGTGTGTGTGGCGTATAGATTTGGATTGATAGGGGGGTGAACATGATTGTGTTGTTAATTGTGTATTATGTGGGTATACTTGTATATTAGATTATGATATTATGTTTGTGTAGAATATATATATATATATATATATATATATATATATATATGTGTGTGTGTGTGTGTGTGTGTGTGTGTAATATATTAATGTAATATATGTTAGTGTACTATTTTGAGGTGTAAATTCATATGTATATAATTTAAAATAAGTGTGTACTTGTGGATGTTATTTTAAAAAAAAAAGGTTATATAACTATAAAAAAAAGAATATATAAAAACATACTTTTATACATGATCGGGGTTAAGCGAGAATAATTGGGTTTTATGCATTAAAGGTAAATTAGGATTGAGTGTGCTTGCGTGTGTATGATGGAGAAGGGGGGAACCGATGACCAGTTTTGTAATCGAGTCATGAACGCGAGACCATACAATTCAATTCTTAATAGTAAATTCTATTATTAATATTTAATATTAATTAAATATTAAATGAAATCCAGGTTATTCAGAAACCTAATCGCTTGTACTTACTTTTATCCGTTGCTGTGCTATTTAAGGTGAGTTTACAGCCCCTCTTTTATTGTACTGTTTTTGGGGAAAAGAAACATGTTCTTTTTAAGAGTTCTTTCGTTAGATCAGTATTACTGTATTATCACCTGTTTACTAGTGTTGTACCAACTTAAGTCCTCACTTTCGAACCGTTAATTTATGTATTTTAGCGAGGTAATTCTGAGTAGATCTACAGGTTTGACAAACCCTACCCGGGCTAGTCGCGCTAGCACGACTGCACGTCAAACGGGTGTTTAATTGACCTAATTTCTATTGCTGTGGTTTGGTAACCACGGCCGAGGCATTCATTACTTGTCAGCTTCGGTTGAGAACTTCATACACTATGTAACTTGCTATGTAGACTAGCTATCTACTTGATATACTTTGATTACTGGATCTGTTTACTGATTTCATTACTGTTTACTAAAACCTGTGAACTCACCAACCCTGTGTTGACACTTTAGCATGTTTCTTTCAGGTTCTTAAGGTACGCATGGTTAAGAGCATCTCATCACTTCATGCATTTTCTGATTTATTGAAACGATCAAACGATGTTTTCTGCAAATTACATTTATCTGGGTTGCGCGTGTTTTTGCGCTATTTGAAGTTATGAATGTTTAACTAATTACGCTTCCGCAATGTTTTCTTAAACTTATCATCAAATTATATTTTGAAATTATCTGATAATATTAAATGTTATGTTTTGTAATTTACTGTGTTGTTTGGTGTAACTATCGGTTGAGATCCTGGTATGTCACGCGCCTAACGGTAAAACCTCGTTTGTGGAAATTGAGGGTGTGACAGTTGTTAATGCATGAAAACTGAATTATCTAAAAATCAAATGAAGGATTTGGGACTTGAGCACTAACTTGGCTATAGGATACATGAGGTTTTTCAAGTCAAATCATGGCTTGCACATTTGCCATGTAGACAAAGTCAACAAGGTCCAAAAGCAACAAATGGTTCTAACATGTTGATAGAATCATACAAATCAATAGGTTTCAAACCCTGTACTTCAGCAGATGCTATAGTGTAAAATTGTACTTCAGCAGATGCTACAGTGTAAAATTGTACTTCAGCAGATGCTACAGTGCGAAAATTGATACGATTAAAATATAACCATCCGTAGATTGGTATCCTACGGACGTGCTGATATTTTAAAAGTATCTTAATTCCATGGATTGGTATTCTATGAAAAATCATCCTTAGGCATCCGTAGATGACCTACGGAAAAATCAAAATCTACGGAACAATAAATTCCACGGAAGGGTAATAAGGAAAGAGGGACCCACTTCATTTAATAAATGAAATTAATAAGTTCGAGGGAGCATAAATGATGTTTTTGACCTAAGAATTCATTACACTTTTTCAGAGAACTTGAATTCAGCAAACTTCTCCCTTTTTTCAACAAACATTCAAAATACCAAATCAAAATATCAAACAAAAATCATAACCTTGATTTCAGATCTTTGTTTTCAAGGTAAAACATATCATTATCATCAATAATGAACTGATTGATTCATTATTATTGATAAAACTCTTCGCATTCTTATATCTGATAACTGTGTTCTAACCTAATCTTGTTCATTCTTATGTACAGATGGCTAATCGATTCGCTAGAGAGCACAACGTATGTGCGTTTCTAAATGCTGACGACCCTATGTCGGAAGGTTGTCGAGATATCATCATATACTTAAGACGATCAAGGCTGTTCTATGCACTGACAGCAGAACCTGTGATTCATCAACAACATATCATCGACTTCTGGAATTCAGCAGTAGTAGAGGAAGAATGAGATAGTGAGGTAATAGTTGCTATGGTGATGAATGAATGGATGAGGGTTACTGAACAAATCATTAGAAGGGTGCTAGAATTAGGAGAACAAGAGACGGGTCACCCTGATGTGTTTGAGAATGAATACATAGAAAAGATCTTCTATCTGATGGGATATGATGGTGATTATGAAAAAGGAGAGATCAAGAAAGGGAGACTGTGCAAGCCCTACCGATTCCTGTGTCACACTTACCTGAAGTGCATCTCAAACAGGAAATCCGGATTGGATAGGTTTTCAAGGCACATCTCTTCTGGAATCATTGGAATCTTTGAAGGAAGAACTTATAACTACTCAAAGTACATTCTAGGGTGCTTGTGTGATCAAATTAGAGTTCAAAAACCGAATAAGATGTTCATGTTTCCAAGGTTTATACAACTGATCATCAGTGCTGAGTTGCCTGGGATAGAAAGAGTTGGTGATGTGTTCGTACAAGCTCACTTAGGAAGATCTATACAGAACCTGAAAGTGTCCATACAGAACCTATTTCTCCTACTCATTCCCAAGTCTCAGTCCACTCTGGAGAGACAGAATTAGCCTCCCAAGCAAGCACTGTTCCACTCTCAATCAGCCAATCTCAAACTCCTATTCTATCTAATGACACTGAACCAGTTTCACCAACAACTGATGCTCAACACCAACCCCAACCTCATCAAGAACCGGCAAATGTAGCAGCTGATTATAGCTCAAGCTCTACAAGTATAGCTCCAGCTAAAGGTGATAATGCTGAGACTGCTGAATTTAATCAAGAAGATGAAGGGGAAGCAAACTATGTTGATGTCATTGCCTATCATGAAGATGACCTGAGTGATGAGGACATTAATGTAAGCAAGAGTTATTTGGTGGCTGAGTACAACAAATTGACAGTCAAGTCTAACAAGAGACTAGAAAGAATAAGGGAACTAAAAAGAATGTTGAGGGAGAAGGAGGAGATGCTGACCAAACGAGAAGCATCAATTAAAAGATTAAGGGAAGATGCTGTAACTGATTATGAGGTTATAGATGCTCTGCATCACCTGGTGGATGAATTAATAGAAGCTTGTGAAAATGAGAAGTCTGAAAGGGAGAAGCTGATGATAGAGTTCAACAAAGCAAACAACTCTTTGAGCAACCACTTAGAGATCCTGAAAAAGAAAGATCAAGAAATTAATGAGCTGAAAATGAGAATTCATGCACTTGAAGCAAGTACTCTAACAACAAAACCAACAACAGAATTTGCTGAAGCATCAAAGCCCATCATTCAATACAACAGGAAAAGAAAGTACCGGGGAGCATTCAAAAGGGAAGTGATTGAAATTGAAGATTCTCCAAAAAGATCAAAGCTTATGTCTCCTGAACACACTCCTTCAGTAGAGTTATCTACTGTGAAGGCTAAGACTCATGTTGAAGAAGAGAGTGATGAAGAATGGAATAAGCTGACCAAGATGGAATCTCCAAAGAAACAAGAAAAGGAAGAACAACTGATGACTACAGCAAACATTTTGGAAGAAAGACCAGAATCTGCCATGTTCATGACTCTGATCAACCATGGCTTTCCTTATGACATGGTTGAAAGATTGAGTATGGATGAGATGAAGGAAGTTCTTAAAGAGTTTGAGATTGCAAGACTTATGATTCCAAACTGCAATTATGAAACCTTCATAGAATATCAGTCAATTGAGAAAACAAAGAAAGAGCTGGGTCACTGTGATACAGCAAAATTGAGCAAATACAATATGACATGTTGGTTACAAGGACATAACTACAAAATGCATGAGTTGAAAGGAAGGACAGTAGGGGAATTAAGAAGAATGATGGAGCATGTTATGAAGGTTGAACTAGAAACTGGAGTAAGATTCAGGACTGAAGCTCTAAATCCTGCCTATGATTATCAAGCCAAAATTCCTGCTGAACCTGTAACTGTTGAAAGCAAAGATCAGCACAAAAGAATAGAAAAGCTCATCAGAGAACCAAGAGAAGTGATTCCCGGAAAGGTATGGCCACTAGGCACTATAGTAAGGGAGATTACTGAACAGAAATCAACTTTGATAGAACTATTTGATCATCTCACAACTCCCAGTTCTGTTGAAGAAAACAGGATTGTGGCCTGGAAATATGATCCAGACTGGGATTGTGCAGTTATTAAAAGAACATCAGGAAGGATTGAATACTATCATGATGTAGAAAGATTACTGTGCTTACCTGAATGTGACATCAAGGATCTTCAAAGCCTAATCATCTCCAACTACCCAATACACCCAAAAGGTAGGGATTTCTCTGTATCAGTGGGTAAACTGAAAATAAAGTTCAAAGATGATGTTATTAAAGAGGCAAAAAAGAGATGATGCTGAGCATAGAAGAAGAAAGCAAGGGCAGAAAAGATCTAAATCCAACTTCTCTACATTGATTGATGATGAATTCCTTAAGAGAGTTGGATACTTAAACAGACAAACAGCAGCACTAAAGATCCTTGATGGTAATCAATATACATTCCCCACAACTGAATGGGTATATGTTGAGAAAACAAAAGAGTTAGTGTTGCTAAGGAATGAAGAAAAGAAGAAAGCTGAAAGGATAAGAATTTTTGATCCCGTAGAAATCAAACTTCTTCACCCCAGTTATACTTCATATCTGCATGACAAGTACTTTCCTAAGTTGACTGATGAAAAAGGTCAAAATGACCTATGCCTGTATGTGTACTTAATTAAACTGATTGACAAATTACATGCAAAGGTATATAAAAGAAGGAGATATGAAGCAGGTCAGCTAATTGGAGCTCAACTCAAAGAAGTATCTGAACTTAGAATCTCTGAACAAGATGAACTAGAGATAGTTCACAACAATAGTATTTTGGAAACCCTTACTACTGAGGAAGATGTTCTGGATTTAAGTTTTGAAACTCTAAAGAGGATCAACAAGATGGAGATTAAGTACAAGTATGATGACCAGAAAGCTGCAGTCTCATACTTCTATAACAAGATTATTGCAAGAGTCAAAGAACTTACAAGCCTGAAGAGCTGATCTCAAAGCTGCTAAGCCTAAGGGGGAGTATTGTTAGATATACGAACAATAGGTCTAGATCTTTTGCATAGGCTTAGCACTTTAATCAATCTCTTGTAATAAGTTCTTTTGAAATAATCAATTTTGTATGCATTATATATATATAGGTTAACCCATAACTGTGTTGATTTATATATGTGATTGCAGGATGAACATCATACTTAGTCAAATTTCATGAAATTTGACTAAGTGTAAGAAACATCTACGGATGAACAATTGTGTTCTTTCGTAGATAATGTTCTTACACAAAGTACATCTGAAGATCTTCTGCGGAAGAACACTTCAGTGTGAATGAAGGACAAGGGATTGAAGATCAAAGATATACGGATGAACAACTTGCATTCGAATGAAGTTCAAGTAAAGACTCCTGCGAAAGGCTAAACTCCTACGAAAGACAAAGTTTCTGCGGAAAGCAAAACTTCTACGGAAGACCAACACTTGATTGTACTTCACCAAGTACATCAAGTCAACAAGTCAATCACTGAGTGATGTCATAAAGTCAACCTCTACGGATGACTTTAACTCAGTCAGAGAATATCACATCATAACATTCTCTGAGTAACTTTCTTACCAAGATAAGAAAGTTACTGATTCCAAAAGATTTACTGTAACCCTAGCAGTAAATCCTTGAGCCTATAAATACAATGTATAGGCTCACACTTTCATACGGCTGAATACCTAACAATATACGTCAATCAATAGGATCACGAAAACCCTAGCAGCCGTCACATTAATTACACCAAAATCATCAACAAACATCATCATTGTTAGCAATTACTGTTTGAATTCTTTTGTAATCTTTAATCAGTGTTTTTAATGAAATACATTTGAATCAAATCGTGTTCATTCACTTATTGCAATTTATTGTTCTGTTCTTCATTTGAATATTCAATTACGTTTGTTATTACATATTCAATCAATCAAACAACTAATAGTGATAATTCCGCGATCGCTATTAGAACTCAGTCTAATACTAATAATTCCTGATTGCGATCCTTGGATTCACAATGGCATATTGGTAAATAAATTCATATAAATTCATAGTTATATGTATATATATATTATATATATGTAATATATATTAGAATAAGAATGTTCATAATATAATAGTATCAAACAATTATGGCGTTCTACAACAGAACAAATCAAGCTAGAATGATTGAACTGAAAAATAAAAAAATTTCTACTAATGAACATATTTGATAAAATTTACGAAAGTATATAACAATGATTCGTAACTAAGATAAAAAATAGTTGACATTAAAAAATAATTGTTTATAAAAATGTAAAATACTTTTTTGTTTAATGCTATTGAAAGCTATAAAGGATTGTTAAAATCATATCAATGGAAGATTTTTAAAAAATAAATATTACCGAAAATATAAATAATACCATGAATTTTAAAAATAATTAAAAGAAATTTGTTATTTCAAAAGAAAATATGACAGAAATTTTTTTTTAATAAAAAAAATTGTTGATGGTAATATTAAAATTAATAACTTAATCATTATTTGTTAACATACTTAGCAATTTCGTACAACTTTTGGAGAGATATCAAATAATTTAAAAGTAATAAATAATCGTAAATATAATATTTATTATAATTGATATGAGTTAATATTTTTCAAATTCATTGCAACTCTAGAATGAAGGATGTAACGACATGTGTTAATGGAGACGTGATGCTTATATAGATAGGTTAGAAAGAAGCCATGTGTAACTATAGTTAATCTTTTATTATAGGTTATAGATTTCAAAAGTATTATTGGATTTTAATAATCGCAAAATTCATTTATTAGCCGGGATTAATCTCAACTCGAAAAATATTTATAAACACTTCCAAATTTGAGCTTACTAACTAAGAGTTAACCCGGTTAGTTTTTTGATAGCGTTAACTATTTATGTGACCAAAATACTAGTAAGAAAGTTGAAATCTATCTATCAAAAGGTCCATCAATCTAGAAATATGGCACCCTGATACCCCTTAATTTTCACATCTTGATCTGAACCACTTGAATTATTGTAGGTAGATTTTAAGTGACAATGGAGGATAGACACCAAAATACAGACCTGATGAAGGATAGGCGGTGGCAGAGTTGACAAAATGGCTCAAAGTTGGTCTTTCATAAAAAAAAACTAACAAAGTTGGCCCCATTTTATCAAAAAACTAATGGGGGTTAACTATTAGTTAAAAACTAATAGGGTTAACTCTTAGTTAAATAAGTGATCATTGTAAAAAAAAATAAAGTCAATATTAGAAGTGCCTATAAATATTTATTGAGTTTAGATTAATTCCGGCTAAGAGATGAAAGTTAGGAGTGTCTGGTACAACCCATGATGTATAACGAAGTTGGTTATTAATATATATATATATATATATATATATATATATATAAATAGAAACATATATATGTGCGTAAAGATAGAATAATTTAGACAAATAACACACAAAAAAACCCAAAATACATACCATAAACAACTGTTCATTAGGGTTGATCAAAGGAAAAAAATTAAGCGAAGAAGAACCAAAAGAAAAAAATGACGTAAAAACGATTCGAACCTGGGCCATTATGTTGTAACCCCTGCTTATTTTCATTGCACCACACTTGAAACCGTATTTTTGTTAAGAATACTAAAAGTAGCCTTTAAGACACTCACTAACCAATTTTAAGTTAAAATAAGAGCCAAAGTTAATAATGACATAATGTAATCACTTATTTTTTAAAAAAGTTAATATTTATTGGTGTAATTCATTTTAATGACCTAGATAAAGAAAGAATTGTATTCTCTTTGTTTATTCTTGCTTATGTGTTACAGTATGTGTATATGCCTAAGCAAACAAACACATACAAACATATAGGAAAAAAATTAATGTAATAAAATATTTTATAAAACTATATTCTACAAGTTTCATATTTGTTGCTGTAATTCATTATATGACTGTCTTTTGTAATAATCAATATAAGTTTCAATTTAATGACCGTCTAACAAACACAAACCAACAAAATAATTATTAATTTGAAAAACAAAAAAACCAAAGTAAAGGTTTTTGGAGCAGGATCAAAAACGGGTGGTATGCACAGGTAGAAAGCTCAGAAACCATTGGGCCAAGATTGAATTTTGTGTGGGTCTTGCATCTATATGTGTTTAACTTGAAAAACAATTTACAAAAACAATAAAAATAAAATTCACTGTAGCAACCAACCATGTGTTATTATATATATATATATAATTTTATGGCTTCTTATGAGGTTGCAATTTGTTTATACAAAAAAGAAAATTTTAATATTAACTATTGATAACATTTATTATATCGAAATTGAAATAATGGAAAAGATAAATAATATTTATTAACTAATGCTAAATATAATAATGTCATTCAAAGGCTCAAACTATTGCAAGTGTCTCGTACCGCAAACTAGCAAAAACGTCACATAATGTGGACTCAGACCTCATCAAAATAACAAATAATAAATAAATAAATAACATCACATACATTAGACTTATAAAATCATTTTTATTTCAAGGACTTTCACGTTGGCACGTTGATAAGAAAATATCAAAATAAGATGGTGCACTACACGAACACTTGTATAAACTTAGTGTATATATAGACACATAACACAAAGCATTTATAATATCACAACCACCCATTATATTTTTGAATCATAACCATGAAGATTTGCGCGATCACGTTTCGCGCATTCGTCGCGCTCTTGTCAATCTTTACCTTGTTGGTTTCGGCCTCCAATGAAGCTTCATTGTTACATTCTCTTAAAGTACCAAGCCTACCCGATATAACATCCTTTGAGGACGATCTTTCGTACTCTTTATATCACAAAACTTGCCCTCACGTTGAAGGCATCATCTACCGGAAAGTAAACGAATGGGTTAAGAGGGACCCGACCCTCGCTCCGAGTCTCATGAGATTACATTTTCACGATTGTGCCGTTAGGGTAATATTATAACTTATGGTTATTGTTTCTCACTCGTTATACATTAAAAACAATGACATATTCACATTACAATAATTTTGTAGGGGTGTGATGCTTCTATACTTTTAGACCAAAGTGGAAGCGAACGGTCCGCGAATGTAAGCAAGACCCTAAGAGGGTTCGAAGTGATCAACGATATCAAGGCGGAACTAGAGAAAAAATGCCCCAAAACCGTCTCGTGTGCAGATATCTTGACCGCTGCGGCTAGAGATGCCACTGTTTTAGCCGGTGGACCTTTTTGGGCGATACCCTTTGGACGTAAAGATGGTCGTGTTTCGCTAGCAAAGGAAGCCGCAACGGTCCCTATGGGTCGTGAAAGTATTACCAAACTTATCGAGTTTTTTCAATCCAAAGGATTGAATGTTCTTGACTTAGTTGTTCTCTCCGGTAAATATTTTAATCTAAGGTCGAATTCAACTCGTTCCCTTGATCAAAAATGCTAACTAGATAATATATTTCGGTTTGTAGGCGCGCATACGATAGGAAGGACTTCATGTGAATCGATTCAGCATCGCCTATACGACTACAAAGGAACAAAGAAACCCGACCCATCCATCAACCGCGAATACTTGAACTACTTGAGAAGAAAATGTCGTTGGGCATCTGAACATGTTTATCTTGATGCCACAACTCCGAATAAGTTTGATGTACAATACTATCATAATCTTAAGAAGAAGATGGGACTCTTGTCAACTGATCAATGGCTCTACTCTGACTCGAGGACTAAACCGATAGCCGATGCTTTGTCTTTCCAATCTTCACTCTTCTCCAACCAATTTAGTGTCTCAATGGTGAAGCTTGCTAATATTCTTGATGTTAAGTCTCAAGAAAATGGTGAAATCCGCATCAATTGCAATCGTGTTAACTATTGACATGAGACAAAAGAAAATACCGCATGGAATGTAAGAAAATGAGATGGTTTGCAAACTTTTGTTCCCTTTAACATTTTTTTGATGTGTCAAGCTTAAAAGGATTGACCGATATGTAATTTGTAATTGGAAAAAGAATTTATTGATATATGTTTTTGCAGTTTATTATTTTGATACTAACTAGAAATTAAGTTCGCGTGATATGGTGTGTTTTTAAACCTTGTTTCACGTATTGTTACGGTGACATTAATGTGTAAAATATGTAAAAGAAATGTGCGAATTTATGATAATTTGGTATAGATAGAAAAAGTATTATGTATAGCATGTTGCGACGTAAACAAAACTTAACATTGAAACGAAAAAATCTCTAGAGAAAAATAGAAGAAATTGGAAAAAGAAGTATCAAACGCAAAACTAAAGAAAAAAAATCACCAGAGTAAATTAATATTTTGGGCTTTAGGGTTAGGGTCATTTAACCCTATCAGCCTAAAAATAAATCTTTTGACATAGCAATCCATAACATTTCATTTATTGACTGTTTTAACCCTTAACACTAACTCAGTTAATATTTATTCTGTTAAGTGTAAGGATACTTTGGTTATTTTACATGTTAAGAACTATTTATGTAAATTTTAAATTTTTAGGGTTATTTATGCATATTTTAAAATTTACAATACAACCATCACACACCACGACCACTTAACACAACTAGGACCACCCCCTAACACAACCACCACCCACCACCACCACCTAACACAACCACAACCACAACCACAACCACAACCACAACCACAACCCACCAGATCCCCCCCCCCACCTACCCCACAAACCTGTCATCATCATCGTCCCAGTAAACCAAGCACCAAACATATCATTTTCTTTGAACCAAAATCTTGGATCACCATCTCGTAGTCGTCATTTTTAGCCCTAGACCACCATCCACAATCATCAATCTACAACCAAACCCTAGACCACCATCCACAATCATCAACACCCTAAATTATGTATTCTATGATGGATCTTATAGGAACGAGGGGAGAACTCAGCCTTATATCACCTGCAATTAGTGGTAGATCTGATGAATTTAAGAAGGGTTGTTACTACCATCGAATGGATCTATCGATGGGGGTTACATTGTAAACATATTAATTAATAGATGATGATGCAAGTAGGAAGGTTTGATTGGGACGGATGTCACACCCCTCGCCGGCGGCAGAATCGCAAGGAGGTGACGTAATCAGATATTTTGAACACGTGGTACTTAAGGAAACTTAAATTCATTCATGCATTCAAAAAAAACTTAGGCAACAAAGTATTAGGGTACAAGTTTTTAAAGATTCAAGATTATGAGCCTAGCATCCTAAGCTTATACAAAATAATCTTCTGTTGTGCCCTAGTCGTGCCATACTTAAGTAAAGTCCAAAACGCTAACCTTGGTTGTTTCCTGAAACATGTTAAAAATGGGTCAACAATAATGTTGGTGAGCTCGTAGATTTTGAGACTCGATAAGTAGTTGTAAAGTAAATAGTCAAATATAAATCAAAAACTCATTATGTAAAGTAGCCATAACACAAGTAAGGATATATGCATTTATGAGTCCACAACTAAGCATTTGACTGCATGCCTCGTTCGGTACTTATTTCAAGTACGGAAATAAAAGTCAAGTTATAGTCTGCTTGGTAATAATCATTCAATATAGCTGACTGTGGATTTACGTGTTCCAATCAGTCGAGAGAATGGGTCAGGATTGTTAATCCCGATAGTACTATTTATATTAAACCTGCGGCTCCAACCAAGAGTTAAATAGTTGTGTAAATTAACGAGTTCTTTGTAAGTCAAACCCAATAAAAACCATACACCACCAAAATGTATATAAGCAAAAACATAATAGCAATGATTCATATAAAGTCGTTAAGTAACATGTTTCTCCCCCGAAATTAATAGAAGTAAAAGGGGCTACGAGAACTCACTTTCTGATACGGATCACGTGAAACAAGATGGTTTACACTAAACCGAAGCAGTTCCTACATATACATGCGGTGTGCAAATAAGGTTTACATTCCCATGAATAAGTCGTTAAACTAAGTGACGAGCTAGTCAAGTGTTAAATGAAATAAGTATTAGTTTTAATTTATTGATTGAAAAGTAAACTTATTCAAATTTATGGTTTTATATGTTTTACGAACCGTTGGTAATTTTTGATTATGAACTTAACTTTAAAAATAAATGTATAAAAATATATACATACTATGAAATGAGTATATTTGTCATAATTATGAGTTCAAATGTGATTATACAACATATTGTGATTGAAAGTTTGTTTGCTTGATTTCTGCGTTTTTAAGAGTCATTTTGCACCAAGGTTATAATTAATCAAAGGTACTAAATAAAATAAGGAATTTTACCATACTTAAATTTGAGTTTTAACTTACTATAAAAATAGTTCATTTAATAGACCAAAAATGATTATACCCATTCAAAAGTAAGTGCAGCTATATTCTTGAGTTTCAAACTTGTTTCAGTTGGTTGGGGGTCGAAACCTTAACCATTTTAAGTAAGATTAACTGGGTTTTAAAGCTAACTCATAAAACTAACTTCCATAAAAAGAATCAAGTCAATTGGATAAAAATTGAGGGAGTTATGGCCTTCCAAAGTCGACCTAAGCATTCTGGCGAAAATTCCAGGTTTGACCTTTTATATTGTGCTTAGCTTTTAAGGGTTCAAATCTTAATGAAAAATTATGAAATTACTATGGTTTGAAATATATTTCCTTCAACTTAATATTAGGATCAAGAATCGTTCATTTTGATTTTGTTTTGATCAAGATATGACCTTTCAAAGTTGAGAAAAATTTCTAACAGAATCTGCTTTATAAATCAAGCAACAACATGATTGGTGTTTGATTACTAGCGTGAATGATGTGCAACATTTTATGTTATATACGCATGTGAAAATCCATTTAAGTGTTGGTAAATTAAACATGAGGTTACCTAATAGCAAGAGGTTGAACACTTGAGTTTGAGAGTTGATATGAAGCTTGAATTAAAAGTGTGTATGCATTGTTTGAGAAGTGAAATTATAGTTGCAGCTTTGTTCTTAGCTGCTATTGTTGTAATATTTAAAGGAAAAGGGATGGGTATAAGTGATGTGTAGAGGCTTGAAAGATGATAGGTTATGGTGGGATGTGTTGGAGATTGAAGAGCATGGTCATCCAAATGATTTCTTATTGTGTATAAATCAAAGGATGGTGAAATGCATAGGGGCAGAAACGACAGCAGCATGGGGGTAAAAATAGCCTCTTTTGTTTGTTAAACTTTGCAAGAAATCATAATTTATCTATTTCTATTGTAGGGTTGTTGTGGTGATTATTTAGATGGGATTTTGATTGAATAAAGGTTTTATAAGAATGGGCATTCAGTCAAAATTAAGTGGAGGAGAATGTGAGGGCCAATACATGGTCATTCTTGTTTATATATGATCATTTGATTTGTTAGTTAGAGTCAATTTCTATATACGTTTGTGTAAATAATTTTGTTATAAATCTTACAAGTTCAATTCATATATTTTGAAATCCATTTGACGATTCTAGTAATATTATCTAATATTATGTTTGTATTTAAATTCCAATAGTGCATGTTAGAGATCGACGTGTTATGGTGTTTTAATGCAAAGGAGATGATTTTATATTCATATTTACATATATTAATATTGACGTAAATCTTTATTTTTTGTTAATGAATATATTTGACGTCGACATAAATTGTCTACTTTGAGTTGGAATTTGATGTTAATATTGTGCCGTGATTTGTGAAATACGTTCGAGATTCTTGACGACTCGTGTCGGTTAAAGCACCTAGGTTTAGTAAATCGACGAGCGTCATAAGATTTTAATTTGTAACGCATATTAATGTCGTAAAATATTAAATCATAATCATCAATGCCCATACAATTACTTGGATTCATGTAAAAATATAGTGAAATGGTTCAAGTTGTGGTGATCCTAATTTGATTATCATAATATCAAAGGATCATTTCTTAGTTTATATTCTAAACTAAATAAATTACGTAATCACGTAAATAATAAAATATATGAAATACCTTTAATTTTCATAAGTGTCATAGTCTCCCCCAGTTGAGAGAATTTCGTCCCGAAATTCAACTGGTAGATACTGTTGGAGGTTGGTTCGAGAAAAGGTGCGGGTATTTCTATTTCATGTGGTCCTCACGTTCCCATGTAAATTCAGGCCCACGCTTCGAGTTCCACCGAACCTTAACTATTGGAATGCGACTCCGTTTTAGTTTCTTAACCTCGCGATCCATGATTTCGATTGGTTCTTCGACGAAGTGGAGTTTGTCATCGATACGAACTTCGTCAAGCGGTATAATATGTGAGACGTGAGCAAGACATTTCTTCAAATTAGACACGTGAAGTACATCATGCACGTTGCTGAGTTCTTGAGGTAACTTTACTTTATACGCCACTGGACCAATTCTTTCCACAGTTTCAAAAGGTCCAACGTATCTTGGAGCAAGTTTTCCCTTTTTGCCAAATCGAAAGACGCCTTTCCAAGAGGATACTTTAAGTAAGACCTTATCGTTGACTTGAAATTCCAACGGTTTACGACGATTGTCAGCATAACTTTTCTGACGGTCTCTTGTCGTTTTGATTCTTTCTCTAATTTGTGTGATCTTATCAGTCGTTTCTTGAATAATCTCTGGACTAGTTATTTGGCTATCACGAATTTCAGCCCAACAGATAGGCGATCAACACTTACGACCATATAACGCTTCGAACGGTGCACATTGAATACTTGCGTGATAGCTATTGTTGTATGAGAACTCCACTAGGGGTAAGTGCTTATCCAAGCTACCACCGAAGTCTATAACATAGGTTCTGAGCATATCCTCTAGGTTTTGTATAGTTCTTTCACTCTGACCATCAGTTTGAGGATGATAACCGGTGCTTAGATCAAGTCGAGTTCCCAAAGACTTTTGTAAGGTCTGCCAAAACCTGGAAGTGAACAGACTATCTCGATCGGAGATAATTGAAATCGTTACTCCATGTCTAGCTACGATCTTGTTAACGTACAATCTGGCCAACTTTTCCATTTTAAAATCCTCTCAAATAGGAAGAAAATGTGCTGACTTGGTTAGACAATCAACAATAACCCAGATGGAATCATGACCATTGGATGTCTGAGGTAATTTCGTGATAAAATCCATTGTAATTTGCTCCCATTTCCATTGTGGAATCTCAGGTTGCTGTAACAATCCGGACGGTCTTTGGTGTTCTGCTTTAACTTTGGAGCACGTTAAACATTTACCAACGTATAACGCAATTTCCTTCTTCATACCCGGCCATCAATAGAATTGTCTAAGATCTTTATACATCTTGTCTGCTCCTGGGTGAACAGAGTATTTGGACTTATGGGCTTCATCCATAATAAGTTCCCTTAGGTTACCCGAATCCGGAATCCACATTCTATCCAAATAGTAAAGTAATTTATCGGTTTTGGATTCTAACTTTTGTTCTGCTCCACATAATAGTTCATCTTTCAAATTATTTCTTTGAATAGCCTCCTTTTGAGCATTTAATATCTAATTCTTCAAACTGGTTTGTACTATTATCCCCAATGCTCGCACCCTAATAGGTTTAACTCTCTCCTTCCTACTTAGGGCATCGGCCACCACATTAGCCTTGCCTGGATGATACTTGATTTCGCAATCATAATCATTGAGTAACTCGACCCATCTTCGTTGACGCATATTCAATTCCTTTTGATCAAGAATGCGTTGAAGACTTTTGTGGTCCGTATAAATGGTACACTTAGTACCATAAAGATAATGCCTCCAGATTTTAAGAGCAAAAATTACCGCTCCCAACTCTAGGTCATGAGTTGTGTAATTTTCTCGTGAACCTTAAGTTGTCATGAGGCATAAGCTATGACCTTATCGTTCTGCATTAGCACGCAACCTAGTCCCTGGTGTAATGCATCGCAAAATACAATGAAGTTGTCGATGCCATCAGGGAGGCCTAGGATTGGTACATTGCATAGCTTCTGTTTTAAGAGTTGAAATGCTTCTTCTTGTTTACTCCCCAATCAAACTTCTTGTCTTTTTGTGTTAAAGCTATCAAAGGCCGGGCAATCTTTGAGAAGTTCTCAATGAATCGCCTGTAGTTCCCAGCTAGACCCAGAAATTGACGGATCTTAGTGGGTGTCTTTGGTGCATTCCATTACTTGATTGCCTCAATTTTACTTGGGTCCACATGAATACCTTTTTCATTTATCACGTGTCCAAGAAAGTGCACTTCTCTAAGCCAAAAATCACACTTCAAAAATTTGGCGTATAGTTTCTCTTTTGCTTGTAGTTCTAAATTTTGTTTTAAGTGTTGCTCATGTTTTTCCTTGCTTCGTGAGTAAATCAAAATATTGTCTATAAATACAATAACGAATTTATCAAGATACGGTTTGCAAACACGGTTCATAAGATCCATAAAAACTGCTGGAACATTGGTTAGACCAAATGGCATTACCAAAAACTCATAATGACCATACCGAGTTCGAAACGCTGTTTTCGATATATCATCTTCTTGAATTCTCAATTGATGATACCCAGATCTAACGTCGATCTTTGAAAAGTAGGTAGCACCTTGCAACTGATCAAACAAGTCATCAATCCTCGGTAATGGATACCGATTCTTGATGGTCAACTTGTTTAATTTTCGATAATCAATGCACATTCGAAAGGATCCGTCCTTCTTCTTAACGAACAAAACTAGCGCTCCCCAAGGAGAGAAGCTTGGTCTGATGAATCCTTTATCTAATAGCTCTTGTAGCTGATTAGATAGTTCTTGCATTTCTAACGGTGCCAAGCGATATGATGCCTTTGCTACCGGTGCCGCTCCAGGAATTAAGTCAATACGGAATTCGACTTGACGTACTGGGGGTAACTCTGGCAATTCCTCTGGAAAAACTTTTGGGTGATCTCGGGCCACTGGGATGTCTTGGAGGCTCTTTTCTTTTGATTCCTTTTCCACCGGTTGGGCTAGAAAAACAGGATAATGATTCTTTAGATGTTTACTCATTTCCATACATGAAATGATTTTCAAACTTCTTTCGGGTAGTTCTCCTTGAACTGCACGAATTTCGCCATTTGGTAAAGGGATTCGGACGATCTTTTCACAACAAACAATCTCTGCTCGATTCTTTGATAGCCAATCCATTCCAATTACAACGTCAAAGCTTCCAAGTTCAATCGGGATGAGGTCTATGTTAAAAGCATGGTTCCCTAATTGTATTGTGCATCCTTGAACTATACTGTTAGCTTCTATTAATTTACCATTAGCTAATTCAAGTTTCATTTAGGCAATTTGGTTGTATTTCTAAAAGCAATGCAAATTCAGTGGATACGAAACATTTTTCAGCGCGAGTATCAAATAGAATAGATGCATGATGGTTGTTGATTAAGAACGTACCCGTCGCAACATTCGGATCCTGACGGGCTTCGTTGGTTCCAATGACGAAAGCTCTTCCCCTGGCTTGGTTGTTCTGATTAGTTTGATGGCGGCTAAGCTTCGGGTAGGAATTACGAAAGTGATCAGTACTTCCACACTCGAAGCATGCTCTTGGGACAACATTGTTATTGTTGTTGTTACTAACTGAAGCTGAATGATTGTTGGTGGTGTTGTTACGATTGGCATTGTTGTTGTTGGTGGTGTTTCCCGGACAATACTTAGTAAAATGTCCTTGTTGGTTACACTTCCCACGTGTAGGACAAGGTCTTTTGTGATGGAATGGGCAACGATTACATTTGGGGTCAGGGCCTAGATACCCTTGTCTTGGTGTAACAGTTATCTGTTTGTTTGTAGCAGGTGTTGCAGGTGCGGCAACAAAGTTTTTAACTGTTTGATGCTTCTCGTTTGCACCATTTCCTGATTTCTTACTCCAAGAATTGTCTATGGCTTTCCTTTTCTCACTAGGGTTCCCTTTGGTGAGAACTCCTGTCCGGAGCATTTCATCAGTTAAGGTACCTGCCAACAGTATGGCTTCTTGAAGTGTGGCAGGATCTTTAGTTCTAACATGGCTGCGAACTTGGGGTGCCGATACCCAGATATAACGATCCACCATTTTCGACTCGAGGTTCACCAGATGGGGAACGAGTCATGCCAGTTCATGAAATCTGTTGGTGTACGCGGCATACTCAGCACCAATCATTGTCAAATTCCAGAGCTCACTTTCCACCTTTTGCATTTCATTCTTAGGGCAATACTCTTTGATGAGTAAAGCCTTGAGCTCATCCCACGACATTTGGGTTGCATTTTCTCTACCACGTGCTTGAATCTGTGTGTTCCACCAAGTTCGTGCTTTGTTCTGGAAGGAACACACAGCATACCTGACTTTGCAATCATCCTTACAATCGCTTATGTCAAGCACTGCCTCCATTCTTTCGATCCACCTTAGCACACCTATAGCTCCTTCATTACCATAGAACTCTTTCGGTTTACAAGACATGAATGTCTTGTATGAGCAGCCTTGCCTTCTTGGTCCTCCATTGTTGGTTTCATCATTACCACCATTGCCACTCTCACCGTTCCCATCGCCATTACCACCGTTTATAACTCTATGGCCATTACTACCATTACCATTTCCATTGCCACCATTCCCGATATTATTACCATCGTCACTGCCACTGCCACCATTTCCATTTTTATTTCCACTGTTACCATTGCCACCGCTGCTACCACCATTCCCGTTGATATTTCCATTATTACCATTGCCACTGCCGCTACCACCATTTCCGTTGATATTTCCACTATTACCATTGCCACTGCCGCTACCACCGCCGCTACCACCGCCGCTACCACCATTCCCATTGTTTCCATTTCGAATATTATCACTAACTTGAGCTATGATTGTTGGAAGAATAGCTGCAAGTTGCTGAGCGATAAGCTCTGCCATGTTTTCTTGATTTCGCGTAGTCTGTCTTCTAGGCGGCATATTTCTATATGCATGGATAGGGATTACGTCATTAGGTATAAGTCGTATGGGTGTTAATTTAGATTGTAAGTTTGTGTATTTGACACAATTGAATTTGATCCGTAAGGCATATATATCAGGTTTACTTTCACCTAAAGTAAACAAAACAAGTAATCATAACATACTTTTCATTAATGATTTGAATGTTCATACACCAAGAGTACAAAATTCGAACACTAAACCTTGATTGAAATAGATTTAACTACACTACTTCTAATATCATTTTCTACTAAAACATAAGCATAACTATCTTATAACTATCTAATAGATTATCCCCGAACATGAATACTCAAGGATGTGTGAAGTAGTAACAGACCGCTACACAAAGGGTCATGAAAGCTGTTAAATAGTAGGCAATAAACACAATCAACCTCCTCGTCCTCATCTGTTCCTCTTTAACCTGTCTCCTGGTTTCCATTTGTTCATTCAGCATGCCCTCAAATGAACTCCTCTCTTGAATCTGGTCATCACGAAAGTCTTCGAACTGAGAAAAGCAATGAATGACTCTATACTTTAGCTCTAGTATTGCTCGTAGTGATTCTGGAAGTTCTCTCTAAACCACTCCATATGCTCATCATCTATCATGCGTCCGATAGGTATACCATCAACAAGCTCTTGCCTACGTGGCTGTAGGAAATCATC
Source organism: Flaveria robusta (assembly GCA_025506415.1). Classification (NCBI taxonomy): domain Eukaryota; kingdom Viridiplantae; phylum Streptophyta; class Magnoliopsida; order Asterales; family Asteraceae; genus Flaveria; species Flaveria robusta. The sequence continues at coordinate 21,115,180 of CM046466.1, forward strand.
TGGTACAGGAATGAAATGTCCTGTAACTCGGGGTCGGGTCATAATGACTGGTGGTGGTGCTGTCGTCCTAGGTGGTGGGGAAGGTGGATGATCTGACTCATCATCTGATATGGTGCAGATGAAAAGAGATGGAGTAGACATGCTGTAAAATATACATAATTTTTTTTAAATTTAAAACATAAATTTTAAAATTGTAATACTAAAGATAGAAAACATCATTCATTCATTAATATAACTAAAAAATTGAATGATTTTACATGATGAGGGGGGGTAGAAGAGAACCTAGATGGCATGAGCGTAACGCTTAATGTCTAGTACATCATACTAGATAATAACTAATAATGCTGAAGATAGTTGTGGGCAATGACACCTACGATCACCACGATTGCCAAAGCTAGGATCCCTACTATCCAAGTGGTACGATGCTCCATCTGATTCCGAGCTAACTCGCCCTCCAATCGCATTATACGATCATATGTTCCCTCTAGAACCTCTTGAAGTTCCTCGTTGGTATCTTCCCACTTCTCATAAAGATCATCCACATCAATTCAAGTACGTCCGCTGTATTCAGATAATTGCTGAATTTGTCGATGCAGAAGCTGGTTCGATGGCGATGGAGGGGTAAGGTAAGGACCAGAATCCTCCTTAATCTGACGTGAGCTGGAGGGGAGCTGAGCATTCACAAGTGGGGGAATCTGAGTCTGCTCTGGTGCTGGCACAGTGAGTGTAACCTTTCGGGGTAAGTTAGTCTTCTTCCTAACAGTATGAATGATCTTCACTCCCTTGCGAACCGGAGCAAGAGGTGGAGTAGGCTCTCGAGTTGGAGGGCTAGTAACCTCCAAACCTACGTCCACTCCAAGACTGGAGATCTCTCTAGATAATGTGAATCGGCTACTGTGACTAATGCTACTACCATGGCTTGGCTGCTCTGAAGGTTCCAAGTCACTGCTCTCAGAAAGCCACCCACAACATGGACCAGAGTGTGTGCATTGGGAAGGCATGACTATAACAATTTAAAAAAATAAAAGTAAGCATAAAAGTGACTATAATTATTACTAGGTGTGTTCTAGTGTAATTGCGGAGCTTATAGTTATAGTCTAGAGGATCTATCTAAGGCCTTTTAGTTCTCTATAACCACAGCTCTGATACCAATCTATCACACCCCTCGCCGGCGGCGGAATCGCAAGGAGGTGACGTAATCGGATATTTTGAACACGTGGTACTTAAGGAAACTTAAATTCATTCATGCATTCAAAATAAACTTAGGCAACTAAGTATTAGGGTACAAGTTTTAAAAGATTCAAGATTATGAGCCTAGCATCCTAAGCTTATACAAAATAATTTTCTGTTGTGCCCTAGTCGTGCCATACTTAAGTGAAGTCCAAAACGCTAACCTTGGTTGTTTCCTGAAAAACATGTTAAAAATGGGTCAACAATAATGTTGGTGAGCTCGTAGATTTTGAGACTCGATAAGTAGTTGTAAAGTAAATAGTCAAATATGAATCAAAAACTCATTATGTAAAGTAGCCATAACACAAGTAAGGATAAATGCATTTATGAGTCCACAACTAAGCCTTTGACTGCATGCCTCGTTCAGTACTTATTTCAAGTACGGAAATAAAAGTCAAGTTATAGTCTGCGTGGTAATAATCATTCAATATAGCTGACTGTGGATTTACGTGTTCCAATCAGTCGAGAGAATGGGTCGGGATTGTTAATCCCCGATAGTACTATTTATATTAAACCTGCGGCTCCAACCCGGAGTTAAATAATTGTGTAAGTTAACAAGCTCTTTGTAAGTCAAACCCAATAAATAACATACACCACCAAAATGTGTATAAGCAAAGACATAATAGCAATGATTCATATAAAGTCGTTAAGTAACATGTTTCTCCCCCGAAATTAATAGAAGTAAAAGGGGCTACGAGAACTCACTTTCTGATATGGATCACGTGAAACAAGATGGATTGCACTAAACCGAAGCAGCTCCTACATATACATGCGGTGTGCAAATGAGGTTTACATTCCCATGAATAAGTCGTTAAACTAAGTGACGAGCTAGTCAAGTGTTAAATGAAATAAGTTTTAGTTAAAATTTATTGATTGAAAAGTAAACTTATTCAAATTTATGGTTTTATATGTTTTACGAACCGTTGGCAATTTTTGATTATGAACTTAACTTTAAAAATAAATGTATCAAAATATATACATACTATGAAATGAGTATATTTGTCATAATTATGAGTTCAAATGTGATTATACAACATATTGTGATTGAAAGTTTGTTTGCTTGATTTTTTTAAGAGTCATTTTGCACCAAGGTTATAATTAATCAAAGGTACTAAATAAAATACGGAAATTTTACCATACTTAAATATGAGTTTTAACTTACTATAAAAATAAATGCAACATTTTATGGATTTCATTTAATAGACCAAAAATGATTATACCCTTTCAAAATTAAGTACAGCTATATTCTTGAGTTTTAAACTTGTTTCAGTTGGTTGGGGGTCGAAACCTTAACCATTTTAAGTAAGATTAACTGGGTTTTAAAGCTAAATCATAAAACTAACTGCCAGAAAAAGAATCAAGTCAATTGGATAAAAATTGAGGGAGTTATGGCCTCTCAAAGTCGACCTAAGCATTCTGTCAAAAATTCCAGGTTTGACCCTTTTATCTTGTGCTTAGCTTTTAAGGGTTCAAATCTTAATGAAAAATTATGAAATTACTATGGATTGAAAGATATTTCCTTGAACTTAATATTAGGATCAAGAATCGTTCATTTTGATTTTGTTTTGATCAAGATATGACCTTTCAAAGTTAAGGAAAATTTCTAACAGAATCTGCTTTATAAATCAAGCAACTACATGATTGGTGTTTGATTACTAGCGTGAATGATGTGCAACATTTTATGTTATAAACTCATGTGAAAAATCCATTTTAAGTGTTGGAAAATTAAACATGAGGTTACCTAATAGCAAGAGGTTGAACACTTGAGTTTGAGAGTTGATATGAAGCTTGAATTAAAAGTGTGTATGCATTGTTTGAGAAGTGAAATTATAGTTGCAGCTTTGTTCTTAGCTGCTGTTGTTGTAATATTTAAAGGAAAATGGATGGGTATAAGTGGTGTGTAGAGGCTTGAAAGATGATAGGTTATGGTGGGATGTGTTGGAGATTGAAGAGTATGGTCATCCAAATGATTTCTTATTGTGTATAAATCAAAGGATGGTGAAATGCATAGGGGCAGAAACTACAGCAGCATGGGGGGTAAAAAGGGCCCTCTTTTTGTTTGTTAAACTTTACAAGAAATCATAATTTTATCTATTTCTAGTGTAGGGTTGTTGTGGTGATTATTTAGATGGGATTTTGATTGAATAAAGGTGTTATAAGAATGGGCATTCGGTCAAAATTAAGTGGAAGAGAATGTGAGGGCCAATACATGGTCATTCTTGTTTATAAAATATTTATGATCATTTGATTTGTTAGTTAGAGTCAATTTCTATATACGTTTGTGTAAATAATTTTGTTATAAATCTTACAAGTTCAATTCATATATTTTGAAATCCATTTGAAAATTCTAGTAATATTATCTAATATTAAGTTTGTATTTAAATTCCAATAGTGCATGTTAGAGATCAGCATGTTATGGTGTTTTAATGCAAAGTAGATGATTTTATATTTATATTTACATATATTAATATTGACGTAAATCTTTATTTTTTGTTAATGAATATATTTGACGTCGACATAAATTGTCTACTTTGAGTTGGAGTTTGATGTTAATATTGTGTCGTGATTTGTGAAATACGTTCGAGATTCTTGACGACTCATGTCGGTTAAAGCACCTAGGTTTAGTAAATCGACGAGCGTCATAAAATTTTAATTTGTAACGCATATTAATGTCGTAAAATATTAAATCATAATCATCAATGCCCATACAATTACTTGGATTCATGTAAAAATATAGTGAAATGGTTCAAGTTGTGGTGATCCTAATTTGATTATCATAATATCAAAGGATCATTTCTTAGTTTATATTCTAAACTAAATAAATTACGTAATCGCGTAAGTAATGAAATATATGAAATACCTTTAATTTTCATAAGTGTCACAATGGAGATGGGGCTAGACAGTAGCTAATGGTGTAGTGGTGTTGGAATCTAGTGGTCAATGGTGGTATTAGGGTTGTGGTAGGGAAGAAGGAAACAAAAGAAGGGGATGCAACATTGGTGGTGATTCATGTTGTGGTGGTGGTGCAATTTTGCTCGAATGAAGAACATCAATGGTTTACAAGTGATGGCACTAGTGACCAGAGATGATTGTGGCACTCATTGACTGTTGGCGAGGATGTAGGCGGCAATTAATTAGTATGTGACAAAGGTGGAGTTCAACGGTGCAAACGAGCAGTGGTGCGTAGTGGTTGTGTTGGTAGTTTTGAATATGTGTATAAACAACCCTAAAATTTTAAAATTTACAAAAACAATTCCTAAGAGGTAAAACCAAAATATTCATGCACTTAACTGGAAAAAATTATAAAGTTAGTGTTAAAGTAAAAAATTCAAATGAAATTAATTCATAGAAATAACTAATTGAGTTTATGAAATGTTTTATACAAGTCACCTAATATTTTTTTATTTTTCTAAGTCACTTAATCTTTCAATAAATGTTTCTAAAATATACATATACATAATTAAGACAAATAAAATTTTACTTACTCTTTATATTGTTTTTTTCCTAATGTGACTTAAATTTAACAATGACTATTATTTAATAAAATATTTTTCTTTACTATTATCTCCTACTTCAAGTTAATTAAAAAACAAATCACTTATTAGTAATTAAGATTCATATATGTTTCATTTGTCTCAATTAATTTTAAAAAATTTAAATATTTATAGTAATATTACATAGAATTGAAACATCTAGTGAAAGATGAAAAAACAAAAAACTTTGAATAACTTTAATGTAACACTTAAAAGACTTGGTTACTAGGTGAAGTTTTTTATAATTTAATCTGAATATTGAATCAAGATTTGTTTAAGATATAAACATGATGCATTATCAGGTTATTTACGAGTAGATTGTTACCTTTATGTTAGATGGTGAAATGTGGCAAACTGGTATAGATTTGAATTTCAATCATTATTCATGTGTCATTAATTGCAAGCACATGATTACTGCACATTTGCGTATTAGCTAATAAGTCAACTAAAAAATAATATTGAGTATAAAGTTCGTGACAAATTATGAGGTTTTCATATGGAAAACTAATAGCACCTTAAGTTACTCCAAGATAGACAAAAGGAGGGCCGCCACATACGAAAAGATTACTAATACAGTTGTGGAGACAAATGTTGTGGCAAAAGGCATAGCATTTATTATGATAAGATGTATACAAGAAACAAAAATAAAAAAGCTTCAACTCACTAACTCTCTATCTGAACTCTACTCTCATTAACATAATAAGACTTTTTTAGAAAAACTTCCAATGTTATTCTATTAATCACATATATCTTAACATTGCAGGAGTTAAAAATTAGACTTTGTATAAAGAGACACTTTACAACTAGCATGTCCCCTTTGGGACATTAAAACAATGAGACAAGATACTAACCAAGAAGACACACATAATACCTAAAGCTGTCATACACAGGAGTTCTAACCGCACAATAACTTATTACGGACTCGATCAGTGGAGAAGATGACATATAAAGAAGAGGACATAAAGGGTGAAAACCCAAGACGAATAATGGAGACCCAATGTAAAGAAGAAAATCTTAATTTGCTCAAACAAGTGAGAGATAACGACATTATATAGCCGTTCCATTACTCCTACGAACAACCCATCTAGACTTCTACTTTAGCAACTTAAGTCCCGACTTCTAGATCATGATTAGTAGCTAATATTAACTACTCGAGTCAATTAACAATAGGTTGTTATTTGCAATCTATCACATGACTATATGTATGATGGGGAGGACTATGAAGCATATGTGGTTGCTTTTTTAGGGCTTCAGTTTGGTTACGAATATGGTCATGGACTAATGCCATATCTCTTTAATGAGCATTTCTCATACCCACAAGCCCAATGGATAAAAGTTAGGGGATTTTACCAAAACAATCAAAGTTGACCAGCTTTTTACTAAAGTGGTTATGGTTTTTGGCCTACAAGTCCTATGGTCATGCTTTATCCGGTCATCCTGAGTCGTCAATTTTGCACATTTTCAACCTACATGCTATAGGCTAAGTCGACACATTGGTATTGAAATAAAGAGAATTTCACACATGCCGGGTTCTAGGACATATGACATGTAAAGTTATAGGTTGAGTGAGCCCACAGGCTTAATTCACAAGCTATAAGCTAAAACTTAGAGGTAGTATGGTCTAAAGCTTGTAGGCTTAAATCTACATGTTTAATCCTACTCATTTTGTCTAATTTCATAGGGTCGGTTGAGTAAGAAAATACAAATGTCATGGAACACTCAGGGGGGGGGGGGGGTTAAGAGTATTATGGAATTAGACAAAATAAGTATGCTATAGCCTATAAATTGCAGATTAAGCTTGTAGGCTTTAGCTTATAACTTGTGGATTACGTTTATAGGTCGTAGTCCATAAATTGTAGATTAATTATGTATAGCCAATAACTTGTGTGACCCACGTTGACGTACGGCTATATGGGTTGGAAACGTAAATTGAATGATTTAAGATAGAATTTTCAAAGGAATTGGCAATTTGACACCATAGCAGACCGCTAAGGATTCTATGAACTAGCCTTAACGGTCCACCATGGAATGAGGTTGGAAACTAGGATTTGGGTTTCATAACGGATCACCAAGGTTAAGGGGTAATGGTCCAATAAGGTGGTCCTAGACCGTCATGGTCTGGCTTAACGGTCCGCGAGGAATATCTCATTTCAAGATGAGAATATTTCATTTGGAACATACGAATATGTCTTTTTAAGGTGGTAGCTGACTGCCAAAGTATGGGTAGTGGTTCGCGAAGGACCCCATTTCGATAGAATGGGTATAAAAGCCCAAGAAACCCGAATTCTCACATTTATACTCCCCACTCTCGGTCTACTCTCTCTCTCTAGACGTTCTCCACTCTTTTTAAGGTTTTGGCTCGTTGGAAGGCTTTGTGTGACGATCAGAGGTTGTTTTTGGCTTTGTGGGCGTTGGTTTGGTTGAGAAATTGACGTTTGGAGCCTCGGTTCTCTTTGGTAAGCTTCGAACTCTTGTAAATAAGAATTATTACCCGTTATGAGCGAATATGTAATGTATGAAACCTCATTGTAGTGTTGGATCGCTTAGCGGTGTGTTCGTGGACGTCAAAGACTAGCTAGGCTCAGATATGTTGTGGTAAGTTTCTAAAACTCAACATTATGCATCTTCATGACATGTACAGGTAAATCAGTGTTATGATAAAGAACCAAACCGGCGTTTAAGTGGTTAGGATGCATATTGATAATATGATAAGGAAAACAACCACTTTTTGAGATAAATAGATTTGTCACGGGACAAGATCCGACAGAAGATAAAATGGGTAATGAAGTGTCATTTTATAACCATGAGGATTTCACGGGAGTTCACACAATAGGGATTTCGTGCGGTAGTTAAGTTTGTCTTGCCATTATGTCGGGAGTACACGTAAGCCCTAACTTTTCAATGAATGTTTGTTAAAAGCTGTGACGGAAATATCCCCGAGTCAGAGAACTCTAGATCAAGGTCATAGACGTGACTAGGGTAGGTCGGGTAATTATGTCGGGTGGGACCGCCCAAGGGATTTCAAGGTCAATGAGGAAAATGTCTTGACGTGAAGGTTAATTGTTACAGGGTTATAAAGCGCTTATGGAACTCGTCGACCGGTGTACGAACTCGATCGGATTGCTTATCATTATGACTCTAACTGTTCCCTTTTTCAATTGCTTTTGGGACTATATCCGAGCTTGTTAAAGTGATTTAATGAAAATGCTTTAATGTGTGTACGTGATGGTAAGTTAAATTGTCACCGATGGGTTGGCATACCCTGTTGGTCACTATGTTTACGATTAAAGTGAGAAGATGGGCTTTGAACTGACTCACTGATCACCTCAGGGCATATGTGCACTTAGTTGGATCCATCTAGGTAGGAGGAGCTTCATTGGCAGGTTTAGGTGTGAGTATAAGCTCTAGATAGAGTCACCAGTCACCGAGGTTGCAATCCTTTAGGATTGATTAGGAATGCGAGATCGCTAGTGCTGTCTGTTACTAGAGAGTGTAGGATCATTAGGGTTGTCTGCAACCTGAGATTACTGGATCCTTCAGGCTTTCTGCTACTCATATGTTATGATTGTTGGGATTCGGTCAGCCAGGGCGCTTTTAACTTGCCTATCGTTATGTTGTGAAACATAGAATGACATACATACTAATGGACACTCCCTAAGTGTGAGGGTGTTAGTGAGATTTGATTTGTTAAACAATTTGCTTATACACATAATTATATTGTCTTACTGTTTTAGAGTCTAGGTTATGACCCACCAACAACGTTGTTGTTGACATGTTTTTTGCTCGTGATGTAGGAGCTGGAGGTGCTAGAAGATAGTAGCTAGGTCAAGGGAACTTAGTGATGAATAAATAATATCTTCAAATAGAAGATAGTGGCTGAGTTAAGACAGCCTAAGACAGTGCGTGTAGTTTTATTTTGTATTATTCACTCAAGAGTCGTGTGGATTATGCATGCACTGTAAAGCTTTAATTCAATCCAGATTCGATGGTCTTGATTATAAGTCTTTTGTTATGTTATGTTATGTTATAAGTGTGGTACAACACGTCGCGCCCATGGATTGAGGCGTGAGAGCTTGTGTTTTGAGCCTATAAACTGTAGCTCATAAGCTGTTGATTAAGCATATAAACTCTAGCCCGTAAAATGTGGATTAAGTCTGTAGGCTTTGGTTTATAACTTATACATTGAATCTGTAAACTTTAGCCCATAACTTGTGAATCAAGCATGTGGCTAGCTAAGCCTTTAACTTTACACGTGATATGTCCCAAAATTCATTACTTGTGAAAATTTCATTCTATTTTAGCGTCAAATGCATCGATTTAGCATGTAAGCTGGTAATATATGAAATAGATAGGCTGAGATTGATTAAATCATATATGGTAACATGAGACTTTTATTATTTTAGTAAAAATTCCCAAAGTAATGGATACCGAATTACGTTTGTAACTGAAACCGGATACGAGATGGATTATCGAAAACCGATCGGGCATCCCTTCATTCATGTGATATGCCACCCGCTGGCTTCTTCTACCATCTTCTATTGACTACTATACTAATACTATTTTCATCCCATCAACACACCTTCCTGTATCTAATATCTTTATCTTTATCATCACCAACCACTAACCGCCCCCTCCTAATCACCATTCCATTTCTCTATTCATCATCTGGTTTAAATTATCAACATCGGATTCAAGGTACCCATCTTCTATTTACTTGATTTACTGCTGTTAACTAGTTGGAATCCCATCTCCCTTGTCTCCCGATTGATGTTTTTGAGTTGTATCAAGAGTTTATGTTTACACCCAACTCTATTGATGTTCTTTTGATCTTTATGGATTAGGGATCATGGGTTTTGATATTTGAGTAATGCATGTTAAAACCAACCTTTCTGTAACCACTTAATGTTGTTTGATTTATTGGGTAAATGAATCATTTTTCTTAACATTTGAGATTGACCTTGTGATCAGAGTCTGAATATGGATTTCTGTTCATGAGCATAAGTATACACAAATGGGATTTATGTGCTTGATTCAAAATGAGATGCAGATTGCCATTTGGTGCATTGAAATTGATCATTTATGCTGATGGGGGGTTATGGTATTTGAATCCAGTTGACTAAATTAATAAGAAGTTCTAGTTACTCTTAACAGTTTTCATAACATTTTTTGTTCTTTCACACAATAAATCATCAAATACAAAATAAATCATGCTCCTTTTGTGAAAAGTGAGTGTTCTTTGGATCTTATGCAGTCTTAAGATTTGTATCAGATATTGAAGATAAGTGCAATCTTGTCTTTAATTAGTTCGATTTTAAAATTTCCACCATTTTAACCAGGTTCTCCATTTACCATTTCATGTGCCGTTGGACGTAAAAAAGGCAGTCTAAACGTATGGTATGAAAATATGGTCAGGATAGAAGATGTGACCGCTATGGAGAATTGGAGATAAGATCTATTTTGTTGATATAGTTAGGTCAACCGTTGATCATCTAACAGCCACAATGGCAGTTTCTAAGAAGACAGCCTTAGCATTGAAGTCTTACCAGAACCAGGCTCAGGTGCTGGTCAAAACCTATCTTTTGGCAGATGCGTTTATGCCATACACATGTGTTCTTGGTGGCATGTTTGCTTCCAAAATGGTATGCTTAATCCTTCGATGTTATTATATTTGTTTTGTTTTAGTTAATGTGGAAAATATGACGATACAAACCAACCTCGTATGTTCTTGTTCAGTAGGTGTGGCATGCTTTTATTTATCTATTGATTTAGTTATATATTTTTGTTATGCATTTGATAATATAAGCGGTGGAGCTTTCGCTCAGATACTTATGAATGGGTCAATTTGGGTTGGACTATATCTCTACCGATCAAATACCAATTTTTAGGTAGAAGAATAACGGAAATGGGTCTAATAGGTTCTGAAACTCTAATATTAATGCATACATGGTTCTAGATAGCTTCTATTCGATGTGTTGATGTTTAGTTCCCGAATACTTAGAGGTCCATGTTTTTATGATTAAATTATTTTTCTAGATTAGCTGATTAGGTATTAGATAGTTTCTCAGATTCTTTTTCTATGTCCATTAATTTATGAGATTTTCTCATCGTGAAATGAACGGAATATATTTTGTCTCCAGTTTTTGCACAAAGATTCAGCCATTGAGATTGCTATTTTAATAATACTGTCCATGTAATCATACTTAACATATTAATCATTTATGAAAAATCGACAAAAAGTTGTCTGTGGGTCATGCAATCAAGCGAACTTTACTGTCTTGTTTCAGCCCATACTAAAAAATGGCCTATATCATCTGCAGCATGTTTTGAACCCTTATCCAACCTGCCCAGTCCGCTCATAGTGCCACCTTTAGAAAATAATAAAAAATACAGAAAAATTCCTTAATATGTTTTTTCTGATGTTTTAACGAAACTTCTACAGGTTTATGATCTTACACAGTTGATAAGCACTTTTTACTTCAGAACATATGCAGGCCTTACAAAAATTCAGCGGATTGAGTGGAACAACCGGTAGATGCAATTCCATCATCTTGTTGCTCACCTTTATTGTCCATTAATCTCCATTTCTTTTCATTATTTAAAAATCTAAATTTTTTTATGTTTCTTATCATTTTATTGCAGGGGTATGTCCTCTGTTCATGCCATTTTCATTACAACAATGTCTTTGTACTTTGTGTTCTCGTCAGATCTTTATTCTGATCAGTATACCGCTAGTCCTGTTACTTTTAGAAGTTCACCACTCTCTACATTTACATTAGGGGTAAGTATCTATCATATATTGAATTAACTCTGCACATTCTCTCTGAGGAAATTTGCACTTTGTATTTATTGATGTTTTTTTAATAACAAGTTTCAGGAATTGGTTATTTTGATCTTCTTCAAATAAAGTTGTAAAATGTAAAATTCAGAGAGGGTTATGTGGCATTTTCTGCTCAGATACTCATTGTTGATACAACTACTTCTGCATTATTATGTATTTCAAGATTGTGGGGCCATCATAATGATTGTAGCATGATTCTTGTATACAGGTTTCCGTTGGCTATTTTGTATCAGACCTTGGAATGATCTTTTGGTTATATCCTGCATTAGGTGGATTAGAATATGTAAGTTCATCATCAGTGGTTCGTCTGGTTTTGTCAAAATTTATGGGCCAAACGCTAACTACAAAATTGGAAAACCACAAACAAATGTCCAAGTTGGGTGGGTTGGCCGGACCAGCCTATTTTAGCAGTTTGGTGGTTTGAACTGAATCTTTTATCTTTTTCTTTTTTCAAAATCCTTAATTTGTTTTAAAGTCCTTAAAATGATTTGGGCGGACGGGCTGACTTGCTTCGATTTGGGCGGTTTGGTTGGTTTCAACCGATTATGAACACCTTACATCAAGGATGAAACAGTTTATATAACTTTCTTTGTGCTGTTTTGAAATAGAAGCCCTCTTTCGTACAAATATATAATATACCAAAATATTTCTGAACTCAAGTGTGATCAAATGATTTATCTATTTCTAAGTTTGTTCATATTTGTTTGCAATATGCAAAGATATCACTTCACCTGAAGACATTAAACTTTAGTTAATTTAAAATTTAGTGTGAAGTGTATAGCTCAAGTATACTATTTCCCTTCTTTAGATCTTAAAGCTCCCTCATAAAGCAGCATCTTAATCTGAGTGAGCAAATGGTAGATTAATTAGTTATAGTTATATATGTAGGCATTTAGTCTAAATAGCACATATGCGTTTTGAAAAGAGAAAATGTTCATTCGTATCTGCTTTCAATTTAACTAATCTCTTTTTTTATTTCTTTATGCAAATTATGGAATTCAGGTTGTTCATCACACGCTTTCAGCAGTTGCAGTAGCATATGCCATGTTTACAGGGGAAGGGCAGCTTTACACATTTATGGTTCTTATATCTGAGTTGACTACACCCGAGATCAACTTGAGATGGTATGTTTGGTGCAGGTTGAAACGGGTCAGGTTGTGTTAACACAAAGCACTTTTTGTCCAAAATTCTGTTTGTTTATGATAAATGATTAGCGTTTTCAAATGAATGTAAAATGATGATATTGATATAGGATGTTTTATGCATTAAAATTTGACTTTGGGTGAGTTTCGACCCGTTTTCTTTTAAGCTTATGCTTTTATTTACGTGTATTACCCGGATCAACCCATTCATGAGTAAGTGGATTGAATTGCTACATTTACATTGTATACCCTTGCAAACTAATTACCTTTTTCAATGGTTTAGGTACCTAGATACAGCTGGTTTAAAAAAGTCGAATGCATATCTTATTAATGGCATGGTGATATTCTTTGCATGGATGGTGAGTTTAATAACTAATTCACTTATTATACATCATCTGTTCTGGTGCTTATTTGTCTACAAAAACTGCGAGAATTAGTATTTTGGATGTCTTCTATGGAAATTTTCCAGCTAACTGAGTGTTGTCGTCATCATGATTATCATTATGTTCACTAGATAAATAACTTTTTATCCGAAAAAGATACATTTGTTACTTGTTCATTACAATTGCTTCATGAATTTGCAGGTGGCAAGGATTTTTCTGTTCGTCTATATGTTTTACCATGTGTATTTGCACTACAATCAGGTAAATTTCTAGTTCCACCAATCTTACTGTTCAAGAATGTGATTTTTTGTGACTTTTTTTCACACCCTTCTGGCTGTTTGCAGTTATTGACGTCTGTGTAACAGTCATGATGCCAATTTAGATATTTCACAAGATTTTTTATCAAGTAATAAAAATAAAGAGGAAATCTTCTTTCTTGAAAAATGAAACATTTGAATCAAACCGTAAGCAAATGTAGTTTTAAGATCATTTGTAGCTATGGGCATCCTCATGTAATGTTTATATCTCTGTTTTTATATCATTTTCCTTCATACTTTTTGTGTTCTTTTGACCTCAATTTTTATGTTTGTATAAAGAGATTATATTTCTTATCATTTGATTTGTAGCAAGAGGAACTTATCATCAATGGGCAAAAAAGTTTCTTTTAAACTTTTTGTTCAACCTAATCTGATAAAATTCTGCCCCAACTTCACAAACATCTCTTCTATTCACAAAAATATCATTTTGGTCGTTTTATCTGTTAATTTCTTGAATAATTTGAATTTGCCAAACGCGTCGTAAGATGATGAATATATGCATGTAGTTGATATGAAATGCTGTATCGTCAACATACTTGCAGGTATTCGAGATGCATGAATTCGGGGTCTTTTTGGTGTTTACAGTTCCATCAGTGCTTGGTGCTATGAACTTGATGTGGTTTGGGAAGATTGTTAAGGGAATGATGAAGACTTTGGCAAAGAGACAGTAAGTTTTATTATAACCTTTCTTCAATGTGAATTATATCAGATTAGTGTATATAATAGTAGAAGCAGAAAAGAGAGAATGCGGGAAGTTGATGAACAAATTTAGTGAGCAAACGGGAGTGGTGTAAATTGTTTCGTTAAATGATGATACGAATATATGTTAGTTGGTGAATGATTTTTTTTTTTTCTTTTAAATCTTTAAAGGGTGGTGTAGTGATAAGCATCCGATTTCTCTTTAGCAGAGCAATGATTAGTCAATTTGGTGCAAAAAGTATATACATATAAACATACAAGGAGACTATTACAATGTATTTTAATATTTTGATCTTAATATATTCGCCCCTTCAATTGATTGGAGTTTACATTCGATTTTGAGATAAATTGGATTTAGTAGTTCGTATTGGTGCATACGGTGATTTGAGTTGAAGTTTATAAGAATTAGATTTTAAGTTCTTGTCGAGCTTTGATCACTCGGTATATTTCGAAAATCCTTAACTTTTGTTTATTATCACAAGAAATAAGTCATTTCTTTAACACAACCTAAAAGATGACATGAAAAAAATAAGTTGTGTTGTTATGTCTAACTCATTCAATAAACAAGATTATGTGCGTTTAACAACCTATCAACTTATTTATCACAAACCATCAACCTATTTTGACTCTTTAACAGGTTTACAACCTGAAAACACATTTCATTGGCCTAGTCGAATGTGTTAAATAAGCTATGTTATGTTTACGTAACTTTTTTGTATGTATGAGTTAAAGTTGATATATATTAGACGAATATAAATATGGGATCCAACTACCAACCTAAATTATTTCATGTCCTCTTTGAATCTAGCTTTGAACATATATTTGATAACTACACCACTTTTTAGCCGTTTTGAGAGTTTAATTTGACTTGTGACGACTGAATTACAAAATTAAAAATAAAATTGCTCTTTTTCTAGTAATATTACCTATAGTAGAGTAAAATGATGGTTTTTATAAGGGATGTGTTATAGATACCCAGTATGCTATTTGAACACCTTGAATACAAGTCGTATTAATCAATACAGCCCGTATTGATATGCAAAATATCAAATCAGCCATGAATTTTCACGGCCCGTATTGTTTGTTACGGCCCGTATTGTTTGTTACGGCCCGTAGTGACAGGGCCCGTAATGAACCTTCTGACCGTAAGAGTTTTAAAATTTTTTATTTTTAGATTTGTATTTTCCGATTTTTCATTTACTTGTTTTAAGATTTATTAATTTATATTATTTTTTGAGTTTATTTTTTGCTTTTACAAAAATGCTTATTTATAACTAAATAAAATAACAGCTTTTTATTAGTACACCCGTTTGATTATTAAGACACCCTTCTATAGAGAGATAGAAAAAATGATGGTGTCGCAATAACCAACGATTATACCTATAACACACCAGATTTATAAAAGTAAAAATTAAACTTAAAAAAATATAACTTAATAAATTTTAAAATATTATAAAATAATTTATTAATAGAAAAATCAAAAAAATTAAAATTTAAAAATAAAAAAATATTTACATATGATCATAAGTAGAGGTGTTAAATATTCGAATCGGGTTCGAAAAACTCGAAATTCGATTCGATTCGAGTCGAAAATCACTGATTCGAAATTTGATTCGAATTTTCAAATTCGAATTCGATTCGATTCGAGGTCTAATTATCGAATTCGAATCGAATTACGAATTCGTGATTTTCGATTCGATTCAAAATTCGAATTACAAATACACACACATACATTTATTTATTTTTATATTAATTTAGGAATATGCATATGAGAAATTAAGAATTAAAAGTTTAAAAAATATATAATCTAAAATGTTAAAGCTTAATTGATACCTTTTAACTTATTTGAAACTTGTAATATTTCATATGTTATGCTTGTTTATATATTTTAAGCATTTGAAATTGAATTTGTCGAATGAATTTTGAAAATGTTATTCGATTAAATATTTTTTTATTAAATACGAATCGAATAAATTCAAATTCGATTCGAATTCGAACTTTTTTCGAATACGAATCAAATTCGAACTGTTTTCGAATACGAATCAAATTCGAATCCAGTTTGAAAGTTTCGAATTCGATTCGATTCGAATTCGATTTATCTTTTTCGAATTCGAATTCAGTTTGATAATTTCAAAATTCGACTTATTCGATTCGATTAACTCGAATTCAACTCTATTCGATTCGATGAACACCCCTAATCATAAGTCTCGTTACGATCCCGTAACCTAAGTTACAAGCCGTAACGATAAACTATGGGCCGTAAAAATTTATAAATCTACTGATTTTTGACATTTTGCAGAGCTATATGAATCGTATTTATAACTGTCCCGACCTTATCCCCCAACTGTCGACGGTGCAGAAATGGCCACCACCACCACCCTCTCCTCCTCCCTTCTCTCTCCTCCACCGATCAAATGCTCCTCCTCCGCCTCACCGCCACCGCACCACCACCACCTCCACCTCCACCAGACCATCAATTTAACCTCTTCATCTTCTTCCACTTCCACCAACCACCACAATATCCTCAAACCCAAACTCAACTTCACCAGAAGAGAAGCCATAGGATTCGGCCTCTGTCTTCCCCTCTTCCACCTCGTTGCACCAGCCTCCTCCTCCTCCGCCGCACCAGAATGCGACTTCATGGTGGCCGATTCAGGCCTTGCGTTTTGTGACAAGCTCCTGGGATACGGCCCTCAGCCTCAGAAAGGCCAGCTCATCAAGGTCAGCATCATAACTCCTTTCAACAACAATCAATCATCTTCTTCAGGTGCTAATTCCTTCCATCACGACTGTAACAGGCGCATTACGTCGGCAAGCTTGAAAGCGGAAAGGTCTTCGATAGCAGCTACAATCGAGGGAAGCCTCTCACCTTTCGCATCGGCGTTGGTGAGGTAATCAAATCGTACATCTATACTCCCATTGATGCAATTCAATTGGTTTTTCAAACTGTAATGATCAAATGCAGGTGATTAAGGGATGGGATCAAGGTATTCTAGGTGGCGATGGTGTTCCTCCGATGCTTGCTGGTATGAAACCCCCCCTCTTTGATTCATCTTTTTTGATGCATTTGATTGATTCATTGATCCATGAATTCAGGTGGAAAACGGACATTGAAGCTTCCTCCACAGCTTGGTTACGGCATGCGAGGAGCTGGTTGCAAAGGAGGTAAACAGATGTTTCGAAACCAACAATAAAATTAATGTTTCAAAGTATTTGTTTCATGAGCAGATGTCTGAATGATTAAACATTTTTGCCTTTGAATGGTCAAACGTTATATTAAGTCTGAATGGTTAAAAGCTCTTATCTGAATTGGTCAGACATTTGTCTTTAAATAGTTAAACAATATATTAGCTCTTAATAATTCAGATCTTTTACTGGTTCAGACATCTTAATGGTTTAACACTTACACATTCAAAAGTTACCAAACAGCCCTAAACCACTGAATCTAACCCCTAAACCACTGAATCTAACAATGTTCAAATCATGCATTTGCAGGTTCCTGCATCATTCCACCGGATTCAGTTCTCTTGTTTGACGTCGAGTTCATTGGCAAAGCATGATCAATTCCAATACCGTATACGAATTAGGATAGAAATATGTGAACTGTAAACTGTTCTGTGCCGAGTTTGATGCAACATATTGTTATTGTTATGTTTTTTGTTCATAGGATAAGATTATTGGCTAATACAAAGTACGAATATTTTGATGTTTTAATCATGAATGCTAGTAAACGGGCCAAATCGATGAACCTGCTTAGCAGACTAATAAACCCGAATCACAAGAGGATCTATAAACAATTTCACTGTAATGTGATACATTTTGGTTGTAAATCTAGTTTTCTGGTCTTCATAATAGCCTGCTGAGTGACTTGATGACTGACTTCAAATTTTTCCTGGTAGCTTCGTCGCCCGTAAATCCAAGAATATCAGAACTTATACTCTGAAAGTTGCAAATGTTCATCAAGAAGTGTAAGAATTCATAATAGTATCAAGAAATATAAGTATATCTATCCGGGCTGGCTTATTGGTTGAAAGATTCACATTATTAGTAAAATAATATTGTATTTCAATCATGATGAACTTATTATTTATTTGTAAAAAATAAAAATAAAGTAAACTAAACATGTTTGTGGGTTGAATCAACATGACCCTTGCTAATATGATCTATTTCAACATGACCAGTAGTGCTAAAATGATCAATTTCAACCTGACCCGTAGTGCCAAAGTGATCAATTTCAACCTGACTCGTAGCGCCAAACTGATCTATTTCAACCTGACCCGTAGTGCCAAACTGATCAATTTCAACCTGACCCGTACTGCCAAACTGATCAATTTCAACCTGACCCGTATTGCCAAAGTGATCAATTTCAACCTGACCCGTAGTGCCAAACTGATCTATTTCAATCTGACCAGTAGTGCTAAAGTGATCAATATCAACCTGACCCGTAGTGCTAAAGTGATCAATTTCAACCTGACCCGTAGTGCAAAAGTGATCAATTTCAACCTGACCGTAGTGCTAAAGTGATCAATTTCAACCTGACCTGTAATGCTAAAGTGATCAATTTCAACCTGACCCGTAGTGCCAAAGTGATCAATTTCAACCTGACCCGTAGTGCCAAACTGATCAATTTCAACCTGACCCGTAGTGCCAAAGTGATCAATTTCAACCTGACCCGTACTGCCAAAGTGATCAATTTCAACCTGACCCGTAGTGCCAAACTGACTCAAGCGATTCTTAACACATGCAAGTCGGACTCAACCATCCACTCTCGAGATTCGTATTGATCAATTGATCTTCGCATCCTGCCAGTTCACTAAGTAGACTTAACAACCAGAATGAAATATTATTTAATCTATTTCAATCTGACCCGTAGTGCTAAACTGATCAATTTCAACCTGACCCGTAGTGCTAAAGTGAGCAATTTCAACCTGACCCGTAGTGCTAAAGTGATCAATTTCAACCTGACCGTAGTGCTAAAGTGATCAATTTCAACCTGACCCGTAGTGCTAAAGTGATCAATTTCAACCTGACCCGTAGTGCTAAAGTGATCAATTTCAACATGACCCGTACTATCAAAATGATCTATTTCAACCTGACCAATTTTGACCTGGCAACTACTAAAACGATCTATTTCATGTTTTCAACCTGAATATCTTTTGATCCATAAGCCAACCTGTCTTTCTTTTGAAAATGGCCAGAAAGAAAAGGAAAAAAAAAAAAAAAAAAGAATAAATGATGAGGTTGCGAACCTCAATGTTCTTCAAAGTAAATACAAGAGTATATATGGATTTCTGAATCAACTCGGTGTTCTCTGGAGTCATAATAGATGCATGTGCCTTTCTGCCAAATTTAAAATAGAACATGTAAGTTCCACAGGATACTAAATGTGTAACATGATGCTTGAAAGTATAGATGTACAAAATTTCCATTTGATACCTCAAATCCTCTGATGCTTGAGTGAGACTTTTGGTCAAACTTTCTACTTCCTGCAGCAAACCACTATCTCGAACCTCTGCTAGCATAGGTTGAACATCCTCCTCAGCCATGGCCTGGATCTGAGAAAAGCGAGAAAGATGATACACGAGAATACATTAGAACTCATCATTTTAGGTTAATCTATGGTCACACATGAGATCGCTGAGTCAAAAGTGTGTTTTTTTATGTAAAAATTTCGAGTCTGAGCCAAGTCAAGATGGGTCATTGTGTTCTCTATGTGAGCCTGAAAGTTATACTGGGCAAATACCTTACCTCGACTACCACCAACACATACTTCCACCCATATATGAAACTGAAGCAGTGTCACACCTAGTCTTGACTCGTGGCCAGCACCTCACACCACATTCAACTGTTATTTACGATGATACTTCACTCACTAAGGCAATCAAGTACTTAGTCATTCTTGCCAAGAGTCCAATCCAAACGAGTGTTTTATGGTCTCAACATACACCAAAGATGGTCCAGATAAAAATCACACATTCACACCATAAAGCTGTATACATGATATTATGACACTTAATGGGAACTCTGGAAGGGGATCAATCTACCAAAAAAAACGAAAACCAAGCTACTACTGATGACGATTGGGAAGGGTCAGAGTCAAGCACCTATGTCTAAGGATTATAGTAACATGGCATAGTAAGGTTCACAAGTGGTAGCTCATGTATCATGTGAGGGCATTTGGGCTAATCCCATTTATTCTGCCTTTACATTTGGATTGGTTTTTGTTTGTATAAGGTTATTCCCTATTGTAGCTTCTGAGCAACCTTGCCTTACCAGGTTGTTTTCTTATGCCTGTTCAGCTGCGGGTTCACTCAACATACGTACTCTTGACCTGCTTATGTATTCATAGCACAAGATTTTGTACATCAAGAGAAGGTGTTTTAAAGAATAATGTCAGATGGGATAGTTTCATTTGAAAAGCAACTGTTGGCCCAGGTTCCAAATCTAAAAACTGCAGGCTCAAAGAATTGAAGATCACAACGACTACTCATAAGTAGTTATAATATGACAATAAAGTTTTCGTCAATATAGCTCATAACACAGTCCATCATGATCACATTATACATGTGGAAGTCGATCAACACTTCATTAAAGAAAATTGACATTAGTATGTGTTTGACCCACCTTCCTATACAACACCAAATCACACATAACCTAACGAAAATCCTTCATCAATCAAACTTCAAAACTACACAATGCTAGTTAAGCACTTCTATATTCATGAAAGGTTATAGTGTGCTACAGATCAGAGGACTAATAGAGTTGTACAGTGAAGTACACTAAAATTTGCCAAGAAATGAATGTCAGTTCGTCATATGAAAACACAGGCACTAAGGTAAAAGCTAAGGTGACTTAAATAGCTAAATGCAACAACAAACAATGACACTAAAATTTACCAAAAAATGAATGTAAAACGGCATCACAAACCTTTAAAAGCAATGGTCTTGCTTCATCAATAACAGCTGCAGCCCGTTCGGCCAATGCATAAGTGTTAGCAACGCCAATTTGTTCAACTTCTCTTCCAAGACGAGTAAAGATCCCAACCAACGCATCCAAACTTACACCCTGGTATCCTTTCAACTTCTCTCTGTCACACACGATCACACCTTCTTTAACACAATTCGGGTCCAAAGGCCCAAAAGAAGGCGTTGGAATCGGATCTCGAGGAGTAATATCAATCATGGTTTCCATCAGAAGACCAGATTGATTCACCTCAATCAACGAATTCCTAGGTATAATAGTTTTATCATCCTCAACCTACATTGCAAACACACTTCACAATTACATAATCAACAACACAAAAACTTCAAATTCTCCCAACAAACTATGATCCTAACCTCAACAACAGCTTCAATACTTTTCAAAGAAGGATTAACACGAATCACATTACCAACAGTAACCCCTCTGATCCGAACTTGAGTACCCGTTTGAATCCCACAAGCCTGAGAAAACTCAAAAACAGCAAGATACTTTCTGAATCTTGACTTCAACTGAAACGCTCGTAACCAAACCAAACTGAGTGCGAGCAACACAGTGCTCGAAACCAAAAACAACCCAACCCCACCTTCCCAAATGCTCCGACGACCGAACCCAAAGTCGCTCAGAGGCCGCAGCGTCTGCTTCCAGATGGTTCTTGGAACATCAAGAACAACTGCAAGTGGGTTCTTCTTATTACTCTCTGAAGACGATGAAGATGATGAGGGTTGTTGACTGTTATCTGTATCTTGAGAAGCTGCTTTGACAGTGAGTGGGAGTCTATTTGGGGGTATTGATGGGAATGTATTTAGGGCTATGAATCGCGATTTGGGGGAGACCCATTTTGCAGGAAGCATAGTAGGGGAAATTGGTATGTTTACAGTGGGATTCCCAACCATTAGGTGCAGTGATCAGTGAAATGAGACGGGATTTGGGGATGAAGAAAGAAGAAAGGGGTAGGAGATAGAAGAGGAAAAAGTGTGAAAGAATGAAGAAATTGTACTTCTGGATGCTCTTTTGCATACCTTCATCATGTCACCACTAACAGCCCAACAAACAATATTTCTCTTGTACCCCATCATTAATATGTTCAGTTATTTCATGACTAAAGTATTTTTAGTAGGTTTAGGTTATGCTTTTGATTTTGTTTGGATTTCATATCTTTTTTTTTTTTTAATGTCCAAAGAATACTTTATAAGTCCAGTTATACGGGTAAATTTATTGACGAAAGGTCACTCACGCTTATGAATACAGACAACGCTAGTAACCCGGCCTACTCATCATTACAGGGGAAACCTACCACCCAAATACCCACTATGATAATACCTCAGCCCCACTTGAAACATATAGTATTAAGTGAGAATCGAACCTATGACATGCACTTTGAAAAGCCATGAGGTGCCTCATACTAATTGCTCTTTTGTTATGTTGATTTGACCTTTTAAGTTTTTTAAATTTTGATTTAGGATTGATTTAAATTCTTTTCATGTTATTTTTTTAAATGTGGTTGTGAATACCTAGTAAGGTTCGTTATAATGGCCTTGGTAAATTTAAGAACGAGTAAGAATAAACAAATTTAAAAGAAAAAAAAACTTGAGCGTGGGTGGAAATGATTTAATACTTAAAACTCAGAAACGTTTAGTTAGAGTGAGCGGTAGTGTTGTTTAGCATTTCTCATTTACCAATTTATTACCCTATTCTTCTTCATACTCTTTATCATTAAGGGGTTGTTTTGCAACTTTTGAATGCGTAAGGGGTTGTTTGACAACTTCTGAATGGGTAAGTGCTGAACAATTAAGAGGTCTGAACCATTAAGTGCTGAACAATTAAGAGGTCTGAACCATTAAATGCTGAACCAGTAAGAGGTCTGAATCATTAAAAGCTAGTATATTGTTTAATCATTTAGAGGCAAATGTCTGATCAATTTAAATAAGATCTTTTAACCATTTATACTTAGTATAATGCTTAATCATTTAGAGGCAAAAGTGCTTAACCATTCAGAAATCTGCTCACAAAACAAATACTCTGAACCATTAAATGCTAAACCATTCAGACATCTGAACCACTAAGAGGCTGAAACAAACAACCTCTAAGTGCTGAACCATTAAAAGATCTGGACCATTAAGTGCTGAATCAATACAAGATCTGAATCACTAAGAGCTAGTATATTGCTTAACTATTCAGACGCAAATGTTAGACCAATTCAGATAAGAACTCTTAATCATTCATACTTAGTATAATGCTTAACCATTCAGAGGCAAAAATGCTTAACCATTCAGACATCTGCTCACGAAACAAACACTTTGAACCATTAGGTGCTGAACCATTCAGACACCTGAACCATTAAGAGGCTGAAACAAACAGCCCCTAAAACCCGTCAAAAGTCATCATCACAAGCTCACAGATACTATTCGTACTTCTTACCTTGTTGAGTTTACATACTTAAGAACGGATGCTCATAAAAAAGTAATTGCTACAGATGGAAATTACAAAGCTGTTCAAGTTGATGTTGAAGTGGCTGATATCATGAGAGCTGCTATCACGAAATCTGAAAAGAGTGGATGCTTACGTGGTTAAAGGGTTGAGAACTTCTATTAAAGGTACTTCCTTTTTATGGAGTTTTAAAGAGTTGTAGTTGGTTGTATTGAAGTGAGGAAGTTTCTATTGGTGAGGCTTAATGCTAATGGCACCTTGTTTCTAGCGAATAAAGGATGTTGCTAAAGGGTGATTACTGCCGATCAATGGTTCCTACTAAGACACATGCACTAATACATGTTGATGTCAATGAAGTAGAAAGATCAAATTATGTTGAAGACAAGTTGCTATTAAGAGCAACTTGCTACCAATAATAAAGTTATTACTAAAAGGTTAGTAAGTTTGCTAAACAAGAAGTTACTAGTGATGAATTTATTACTTCTTGAAGTTACATGACACTATGAGAATCCTTATGTGACATCAACAAAGTTATATAATGAAGACTTAGGTGTGAGGTTAGAGCTTAGTAAGTTGAGGTTAGAGCTTAGTGAGTTGAGTGAGAGAGAGAATTTGTCTCCTTTATATTTTAGGTGTATATATGTTCACCCAACCAATAAGGGTATTAGAATTGGTATTATTTATAATTGCTTATTCTGATGTGGGCACAAAATATAATGATTCCTTGTAATGTTTTATCATTGGTCTTTTGAGTTAAGCTTATTTCACATCAATGTGAAATTTATTAATAGGGAAGAAATACATCTATCCCTAAGATGTTTGTTGGCTTTGTTTCAAATGGTGTAGCAACGTCCCCTCTACAATTAAATTTGTCATTGGTGTGCCAAAGGATATCTTGGGAGATTTGCATGGTGTAGCTCGTGTGATTTTTCATATTACATGCTTATGTAAATATGTTACATAGTAATGTGTTTTAAGAAATCTTCATATTCTTGTATTTTTACATTGATTTGTTCTATACCCTTACCTTCTTCATGAATGATAGAAATAAACATTCGAAATATAGTATGAAGCAAATAACAAACATATTCAACATTTTTCATACGTAACAAAGTCATATTTGCAAGTAAATATATATAAAACATGTATACTTCAAGATATATCATGCGAAAATTTTTTGCTCATATGAGAATTCAAGTCATGTATAGATTCTTCTTTCATCAACTAACTACCATCCAAAAGGACGTTTGATGATATACACGAGGAAAAAGTTAATTCCTTACGTCGTGTTATCACATGAATTTCATTTGAAATTTAAAAAAACGAAAGTGTAATACACAGATAAAAACATATACATGACTCTAAAGTCACATGAAATTTCATGATTATTAATGAAATTTTCTCATAATATATTGTCAACATATTTTTTTTCTTATGTTTTAACATGTTTATAATTATTTAATTATAATAATTTATACGTCGTAGAACATATTCCAATGAATATGTTATAAAAAACACAAAATATAAAAATATACATAAAAAGAGAAACTAGTTGAAAGTACATGGACCAATATTGCACTTAGTGATTCTGAAAGCATTATATACATGGTGTGCTATGTATAAAACCCTAGCTGTTCTCCCCAAACCCTAACAACTCCACCTCTTCGAATCGTACGACGCGAGCTCGAAGAGAAGAAGAAGAAGAAGCAAAAATGGCGAAATCGATGAGATGCAAGAGAGAAAAGCGACTGAGGGCCATTAAACGGGAGATGGTAGCTCCATTGTACGAGAAGAAAGAAGAAGCCAAGCTCGCAGCTCTTGAAGCAGCTCTTAACGCCCCGAAACTCCCTGTTCGTACTCGCCGTGACGAATCGACGTCAATGGATGCTTCTGCTTCAACCGCCACCGCTGATATGGGTACTTCACTGCCTTTTATATGTGTTTAGAGGAGATTTTTGCTTAAATTGAGAACATAGAGCTAATTTTATGTTGTAGTTTGTTTGCAAATGTAGAGTTAGATGATTACCTCAATAACCATGAGATTACACCCCTAGAAGACCTTAAAAAAATCCTAAATTTTGATATTATCAAGGAGAATATTTGAATAGCAATCCTAAATCCCTCTTTCATACTAAGGTGCTTTAGCCTTTTATATACAGTCACAGCCTCAAAGGGTACTGCATTTTCCCTTAGAACTTCCCATTGACAACAAAGACGTATAGGTCATAAGTCATAACCAAAGAAATTATTTTTTTGAAGGAGGTGAATCAACACGCCTGCTTATCAGTCCCAAAACAGCAAGAAAGAATGACTAAACCTGACCCAATTACTATGTTATCTTATTCCCCCCGGATCAAGCCCTTCACCTTGTTTGATGGTCATTCCAATTCTTCGCAGTAGTCTCTTTTTAAAAGTGAGAACGAAGGCCTGGCCAATCATTGCAGTTTATTTAAGTATTGCTTTAGAAACTAGAGACTTTTTATTGTTAAAGATTTGAGTATGCTGTTTTTTGAGTTCAATTTAGAACAAGGAAGCATCATGAGCTCTCTTGTTGCTTCCTTCCAAATCTGGGAAAATTTGATGAGAATGCAGAGGATGTATACTACAGTATTTTAGTTTTTATAAGTTTTTTTTATCAAGTTTATTTAAACCAACCCTTTTCCATAAGAAGCTTATATTTGTTAATATTCAGAAAATTTTCTTTTTGACCAAGCACAGAGTTATTTTTTAGTGACGCTTCCTTTTCAAGAACACACATGGGAAATAAATATCCTTTCTTCATTATTATTATTTTTGTCATTTTTTCTGCAAACTCAAGAGCATAGAGTTGGTTACAGAGAACATCTTGTGATTGATTGATTCATTTCCTGATACTTCTGAACTTTGTGATTGATCGAATTACTTCTTTTTGTTGGATGTTATGATGGTACTGCAAAATATATAAAACAAGCTATGACTCCATGGGCGTATGTTTGATCTTCAAAATGCATATCAGCATATAGAGATTATGCATGATTATACTTGTTTTGGTATGTTTTATTTGTTGTTTATGCTTGTAGTTTTTCAATCTCGGTGTGATTATGCAGATGTGGAGATGGGTGAAGGTAATCAAACCACAAAATCGTTAAAACCTATAGGGAGAAGGTTGAAGAAGAAACTGAAGCTCAGTAAAAAGAAGTTTAGAGGCAAGGGCAAGATAAGGAAGAAGAATATTTAGTTCCCTTTGTGAGCATTTTCATGACCCAAATACTTTTGTTATGACACTGAGCTCTTTCTACTTTTTTGTGCTGGTATGTTTTTTTTTTTCTTAAGCATTAATGAGAATCTTGATATGGATATATTGACATTTGTATCTGTTGAGTTTTGTGCTGTGATATATTTATATCTATGAGAAGCTATGGCTCATTGCTCATTTTCGGCCGGAAATTATCATTACCATTTTCTGGTCACTTAGGACTTACATCTGACAAATTATTGTTGTGCAGAATTTCCAAATGACATATTATGAAAAATTGAAATGTGTAGGATCATATAAGGTGTTACTTCACGCATCTAAGAAATGACACTTTTTTGTATTTTTAGAATTTTTAGTTTATTTGGACATTGCTTTATTCATTTTATTTATTTTGATGATTGACAATAAATAACTTTCTTAAGTCTCTAAATGTGAATGTACAAAAACTTACATTATGAAAAAGCAAATTTATATATGTACGAAATTGTACCTGATTACTAATAGAGGTGGACAAAAAAAAAAAAAAATAATCCCTTGGAGTCATTAAATCCATTTAAAACTAAAAGAGCAAGAACTGGCTTTGAGTTCGAGCCAAAGTCGCTCTGTTATGCCATTGCTGGAGCTCTATGGCATCGTCTAAAATTGTTGAAATGATCAACCAAAAACATGTTAAGGGTTCACGTTTGAGGTCTTTTAGATGATTTAGCTGATTTACTATCAGTGTTTTTGAGACCGGATCGGACCGGCCGGTCCGACCGGTTCGACCGGGGATTGGCTGGGTGGCCGGTCCTGTTCTCATCGACTCGTTTTTGGCCGGTCAAACCGGCCGGTTCATTCCGAACCGCTGGTCGGACCGGGAAACCGGACCTGTTCGGACCGGATTTCTTATTTTTATTTTTATTTTTTTGATTTTAATGTGTAAAAACGGGGTGTTGAACCATAAATTAGTATGTTGGATATAAAAATATAGTTAAGTTTTATATATAACTATAAATACATATATAAATTACTTATATTTAATTATATATATAACTATATATATAATATACTATATATATAATTATGACGTCATCCGGTTCTTAAATCCGGTCCGACCGGTCCGACCACCAAACTAGTAAGGCGTTCGATTCGACGTCCGATCCGGTTCTGAAAACATTGTTTACTATATACCTTACGCTATGATTTTTGCAATACAATCTTGATATTGTTATGTTAAACCCATGCCCATAAATTTAAAAGACGTACTTGATTTAGGATGGCGCCTTTGATAAGGGTAGAGGGTGTGTAAGCAACATGGATAGTGGCGGAAGTAAGATACTGTTTTAATGGGGTCACTAATATTCGATAGTTGATGTGAAACTCGATTATTGAATTGTCGCTTTGTGGTAGTTCGGATTACATGCTGTATGATATTGTTTTTAGTTATGTTTGGATGATTTTAAAAGTGATTTCATTGATTATTTGGATTTTAATTCAACTTGATAATCTTATAAACCCGCATTATATTACCTTTATTTTTTCTCACATTAGTGTGTACATAAGATTACACAAATATTTTCTTGAGCATGTGCCATGCTTGCTTTCAATACAATTTATAAAAGTTTAATTATGTTTGTTGAGATATGGATTTAAATGTTAAGGGACTGTTTTTGTATTTGTTGATAGTTTACAACTTAGAGTAATTAATGTCTCATTAATAACTCTAAGGACTAATAGTGTTAGTTTCTGATTTCTGAAGGACTATGTTGTATATACGAATAATGGTTGTTAGGAGTTAGTTACTCGATTTGTTCTAGATATAAGGATGTATCGAGATGGAAGAGAATCATCTCTCTGTAATCATCTTCTTCAATTCTTGAATCTAATAACATTGAAGTCTTGTTCTTAATCGATTGATTTGAGTGTGTTGCATACAATCAACAATTGGTATTAGAGCGAGTCGTTCGGCTCTAGAACAGAAAGGAGAAGATCTGAATTCAAATCAGCGGTGATTTCAACCTAAATTGGTGGTATTGTCGAGCACAATGGTCTCGACGAAATTCGAATTAGAAAAGTTCGATGGAAGAAATGACTTCGGATTGTGGAGATTGAAGATGAGGGCTCTGCTAGTTCATCAGGGGTTGGTCGATGCCCTGAAGGGCGGTGATGCAACGATACCAGCGGAGATTTCAGATAAAGAGAAGAAAGAAATCGAAAATCAGTGGAAGGACATGATGGAGAAGGCTCATAGTGCTGTGTAAGGAACAAGGAATGGCAAGGCATCTAACAGTGCCGGGCACACCACAACAAAATGGTTTAGTGGAAAGAATGAACAGAACCTTACTAGACAAAGTAAGGTGCATGTTACATGAATCAGGATTACCTAAAAGGTTCTGGGCTGAAGTAGTGTCCACTACAGCCTACAGACAGGTCTCCTTCATCAGCCATTGGAATGATTTCACCAATGGAAAAATGGTCAGGGGTAAAATCAAGTTATAGTGATCTAAAGGTATTTGGATCACTGGCATATGCTCATGTCAAGCAAGATAAGCTTGAACCCAGAGCAGTCAAGTGTGTGTTCTTGGGGTATCCTGAACAGGTTAAAGGCTATAGACTGTGGCCATTAAACAATGAAGGTTCAAAGGTATTCATTAGCAGGGATGTGGTCTTCAATGAAGAGATTATGTTCAAAGATATCACAAGTGAGTCATGTATAGGAAATAAGGTACAGACAAGTGACTATAGTGGTCAAATTGAGGTGGAGAATGATAGGAATGTATCTGAATACAAGACTGCTGCATCTGAAAAAGATAATTCAGATGGTAACTCTAATGGCAATGCCGAAGGAGTTACACAGCAGACTTCTAGTTCTAGTTCCTACAGCTTAGCTCGGGACAGAACTAGAAGGCAGATACACCCACCTGCAAGGTATAGACCTGATAATGTTGAAGACTTGTCAGCATTTGTGTTCATGACTGCACAACAGGAAAGCATTGTAGAACCATTGTCCTTTAAAGAAGCAGTACAAGCAGTAGATAAAAAAAAGTGGATAGAAGCCATGGAGGACGAAATGAACTCTTTGTATAAGAATGAAACTTGGGTATTAGTGGACAAACCACCTGGGCAAAGGCTCATAGATTGCAAGTGGCTATATAAGCTAAAGGATGGCAGTCAAGGGGGAAAGCCAAGATATAAGGCAAGGTTGGTAGCAAAAGGGTTTACCCAGATAGCAGGGGTTGATTATAATGAAATATTCTCTCCTGTGGTGAAGCACACATCTATTAGATTGATTTTAGCAGTTACTGCTCACTTTGATTATGAGTTAGAGCAGTTAGATGTAAAAACTGCTTTTCTTCATGGGTCTTTGGATGAAACAATCTATATGAAGCAGCCCCCAGGATTTATAGAAGTTGGTCAGGAGGATAAGGTATGCTTACTTAAACGATCATTATATGGTTTAAAGCAGTCTCCTAAACAATGGTTCCTAAGATTTGATGACTACATTTTGAGTCATGGGTTTAAGAAAAGCTGTTATGATAACTATGTATATTTTAAGGAGTATTCTGTTGGTGAATTTGTATATTTGTTACTGTATGTTGATGACATGCTTGTGGCTTGCAAGAGTAAGGTGGAGATACAGGCCACAAAGTAGCTTTTAATGAATGAGTTTGACATGAAAGAGCTGGGTAATGCTAAGAAAATCTTAGGCATGGAGATTTTTAGAGATAGAGAAATGAGGATATTGAAATTGTCTCAGGAGAGCAATGCAAAGAAAGTCTTGTGTAATTTTGGAATGAAGACATGCAAAGCAGTTGTTACACCACTGGCTCAACATTTTAAGCTGTCTACTAGAGATTCTCCCACTACTGAGGAAGAATTGGATCAAATGGATAATGTTCCATATGCTAATGCTGTGGGATGTCTGATGTATTTGATGGTCTGTACCGGACCAGACATTGCCTATGCAGTAAGCATTGTGAGTAGGTATCTTTCATGCCCAGGTAAATTGCATTGGCAGGCAGTTAAGTGGATTTTGAGGTACTTGAGTGGTACAAGAGAAGTTGGGTTAGTATTTGGTAAAGAAACTCATGATAAATGCAAGATACTGGGATACGTAGATAGTGATTTTGCAAAGGATTTAGATAATGGAAGATCCATGACAGGCTATGTGTTTACTCTGATGGGAAGTGTGGTGAGTTGGAAGGCAACACTGCAGTCAACTGTAGCCTTATCTACTACTGAGGCAGAGTTTGTTGCACTTACTGAAGCTGTAAAAGAATCTATGTGGTTGAAAGGCATGATTACAGAACTGGGAATCAGTTTACATAGGAGTGTGGTGATGTGTGATAATAGAGGAGCTGTTCAACTAGCTAAGAATCAACTTCATAATGAAATAACTAAACATGTAAGGGTTAAGCTGTTTTTCATAAGGGATGTTGTGAAATCCAAGGAGGTTGATATTGTTGAAGTAGATACTTTGGAGAATGCAGCAGACATGCTTACTAAAGCATTGCCAGGACCCAAGTTTGAATTCTGTTTAGAAGTTCTTCATATTGAGTGATTTAAATCCAAGGTGGAGATTGTTGAGATATGGATTTAAATGTTCAGGGACTGTTTTTGTATTTGTTGATAGTTTACAACTTAGAGTAATTAATGTCTCATTAATAACTCTAAGGACTAATAGTGTTAGCTTCTGATTTCTGAAGTACTATGTTGTATATACGAATAATGGTTGTTAGGAGTTAGTTACTCGATTTGTTCTAGATATAAGGATGTATCGAGATGGAAGAGAATCATCTCTTTGTAATCATCTTCTTCAATTCTTGAATATAATAACATTGAAGTCTTGTTCTTAATCGATTGATTTGAGTGTGTTGCATAAAATCAACAATCAATTCAACTCTAAAATCAAAAAAATCACATAGTTATCTTAGTGAAATGAATTCATTAGTTAATAAAGTACTAACATTGAAAATAAAAAGAAATACAAAGAAAATAAATGAACAAAACTAGTGAACGAACTTGATAAATATATATTGGTGGTGCATATTTCTTTGACTATGGTGTTGATATGTATAAATTATTTTTTTAAAACTTTGAGTAGAATGAATTGAAATATATACAATTAGGGATGAATGAATAAATAATAGTTTAAAAAAGATAATAAAACTGATTAATTATGGCCATTGGCCTGCTGGCCAGTCAAGGGAAAAAAAAAAAGCCATGTAACCCAGGGAAGAAATGAATCATGAAAAAAAAAAATAACAAAAAGGAATTGAACTTGCGCCATGTAAGAGCACTAAGTTTTAAACATTTTCTATTTACCAGTGAGACAAGTTGTCTAATAGCTTAAATACATACGGGTTAATTATTAATATCCATTGGGGTCACTTAAAATTCTAGCACACACATCCTATATAAAGAGGAAATTTGATTTGGGTCCCATTGAAGTATATCTAGTTCCGTCCCTGAACATGGATGCAGAAAGGTTAGGATGGCGCCTTTGATACCGATGGGAACACCATTTTTCAGTTAATGTGACATTAAGATGGAAAAGACGAGACATGAAGTAAGACACCTCTCTTGAATTGGAGGTGCAACAAAGAAGGAAAGTGGCCACAAGCGGAAACACCATCGCCTACCTTCTAGAGTAGGGTAAAAACACGCGGTTCTACATGAAAAAAACAAGGGTATGTAGTAGATTCGTGAGAGTGGCTTGATTGCCCTCTCACCACTGTCCCACCTTCTACCCCAACCATTAGACATCACCATCACGCCACACCTCACACCCTCATGCGTCTGCCGACGCGATGTTGCAACGCCCTACAACACCTCTCATTGGAGTCTATGTTGGAAAAACACATGCCCTAATGTGATTGGTGTGTCAATTCATAGCATCAAATCTAAACCAACCCAAACTTGACCACCAAAGTGAAATACTTGGGAGGTTTAAAAGTTTGAATAATAAATAGAACTATAATTGTTTTCCACGCGTATTGAGTGTGAAACTCCGCATTGAGCGTGAACATTAAAATGTTTCCAAACTTTATTCGCATCAAACGATCTGCGGTTACCGATATATCTCGGGGTAACAAAAATATATTGTCCTGGGGTATATCAAGAATGAGTCTCCAATTCATATTTCGCCAACCAATCCCTCCCGGTTCACATCTTCGTTGAAAGAAACTTTTTTCATAAATTCTTAGATAAGGATGCAGAAAATACCGAATCTCCCTCTACACAAGCAAATTGTTGATAAAATTCCAAAATAGCATTTTTTTACCTTATTATTTTTTTTTCATTTAACAAGTTTAAGTGGCGACAACCATGGGAAACTGATTCCGTCCTTGAGGACATGGACGTTTTTTGGGGGGGGGGGGGGGGGGGGGGGGAGTATTGATGCATGTATTATGCACCCAACCACGTTGTCCACTACTTCAAACATATTAGTATTTTAGTATTGAATATTATGTTTTCATGCAAATATAGTAGTTATAATTAGTGGGGTAGGATAGTGAATCATTATGCTAATTTCATGTGTTTGTTTTGTAGCCTATAAAAAAGTTGTGTCTTTTATGAATGAAGTTAATCAACAAATTAAAGCAAAAGTTTATGTTTTTATTATCTCATCTTTGTTTCTGGAGTTAACCCACTCAATGGGTCTACAGGCAGATTGACCATCTTAAATTGGTTTCTAACAAACCCATTACTCGTGTCACCAAGTTAGACGCTGTTTTTTGAGGATCTTGCTTATTACTTCAGCCATAGCTTTTACTCATTGACCCAGAATCTCCATGGACCTTCCACTACAACTTCAATTCTTTAAGGTTGGAAGATGAATAGTCATAGTCCATCACAACTTCAATTCTTTGAGGTTGGAAGATGAATAGTCATTGCATGTATATTCAATTTTTATCAAGAGACATGTAGTGCCTGTATATAGCTATAACATCATTACTTTATGTTATCAAGAGACATGTAG
This sequence comes from Flaveria robusta, assembly GCA_025506415.1. NCBI lineage: Eukaryota > Viridiplantae > Streptophyta > Magnoliopsida > Asterales > Asteraceae > Flaveria > Flaveria robusta. The sequence continues at coordinate 21,148,926 of CM046466.1, forward strand.
AGCCCATATATAGCCATGTATGTATAGTCATAGCATGTCTAATCCAATTTTTTTTTTGTATATATCAAATTCAATTCAAGTTTGATTTATTTTCTTTTCAATCATTTTATATAAAATATGCCTTCATGCGTTATGTTTTTAGTTCATTTGATCCGTTCTATTTTGCAAAAACACAAATTATTACAAAATATTGGTGGTTAAATATATTAATTTAATGATAACATAAGAGTAGCCCATTTAGTAAGAGTAACCTCTATAGTAGATGTTTTTTTTTCCTATCATACTTTTAAAGCCGTTAAATTGTTTACAATAGTCTAATATTAACACTAACTTACAAATCTAATGCTTAATTTAATAATTTAGCGACATGAACTTTTACCATTAAATTTTTAACCCGTAAGTTTTTAAAGTTTCATGTATGTTTCTTGTATGTTTTTAATTAAGAAAAACAAACTTCTACATTTTTATTTTTATGTACATGTCGATATGAATTTGAGTTCTATGCTTGGACGTAAATTTTGTTCACAAAGGAGCTAAGATCAATTATAAAACGTTTACGTGCTTATATTTATGTGTCTTTTGACTTGGTCTACGTTTTGTCTTAAATTTTGTTTGAAAACGAGTCGGTTTAAATAAAATGCATTTTCATTTGACGGTATAAACTCGAGTTACTCTGTATTTTGATGTAAATTTAATTTGAAAACGAGCCGAAGTGATTATAGTATGATACAATCTGACCCGTGGATACTAATGAAGCTAACATTTGTTTTGCATGTTATTAGGAGATAATGTGATTTTCATTATATGCATTTGCATGTTTACCCCATGATCCCATGATCCCATGATCTCTTAGTTTCTTATTTGAATATCACGCTTTTCATTTATAAGTTGTAAGTCTATTAAAAAGGGCTTTTATCTTTTAATTGGAAGTAGAGAAGAAATTAATTAAAATCTAATCTCGTCCATATCTTAATTTTTAAGTGTTTGTCTACTTCAAAAGACTGTCTTTGGAGATTGAACATCTCGAATCGGTCTCTATCATTTGGTGCTTTCATTCTCGATCCTCACCTCCACCATGCCTTTGCGTAAGGATCCCTCCTCCACCGACAACCTTCCCCCACCCGTCTCGGAACAACTCTCTTAGTTTATCGTCGCAACCACAGCCGCCGCCAACCAACAGTCGACTCCACTTGCAGGCCTCCTCAAAGCCACTAAAACCTTACACTCTAAAATTGATGCCCAAATCCACACCACAGCCAATCTTGTTCCCCACATCACCACCCTCTCGGAGCAGCTTTCCTCCGACTACTCGACCTCCTCCGGCCCCAAAACACCGATTCAACAGCCACCCCACGCCCCACCGTTACAAAACCATACTAGCACACCACTATCAACCGCATCATCTACACCTTCCAAAATAAAGATATCCATCTACAAACTGCCACCACCACCACCTGCTACCCACACCGCAAACACCGACTCATCAATACGAATTTGTTTTGCATGTTATTAGGAGATAGTGTAATTTTCATTATTTGCATTTTCATGTTTAACCCATGATTCCTTAATTTCTTATTTCCATATCACGTTTTCCATTTATAAATTGTAAGCCTATTTAAAGGGCTATTATCTTTTAATTAATAGCAAAAAAAATTAATCAAAATCTAGTTTAGTTATTATCTTGATAGATTGATCATCTCGAATCGGTCTCTATCATAGTCTATACTTTATCACACTTGAGATGGCACAACGACACATGCTTGTTTTATGTTTCAACGTAAATTCTATTTTAAAACGAGTTGGGCAAAATATAATAAGCTTTTATTGAACGGTAAAATTCAACTTAATCTATGTTTTGCATTCAACTTAATTCGAGAACGAGTTAAATCGATTATAGTCTATTGCAACACACGGCGGGTTAAAAATATTAGTTTTATTGAAATGTTAGATTATAAGAGTTAAGTTATTTTATATAAACTAATAATAATACATTTTCTATTAAGCGAATGAGAGGTAGTCGTATAATTAAATATATCTTGACACCACCCAAAGCTCGAGTTATTGATGACCCTGGAAGAAGGGAGTCTCTTCGGCGACGGGACCGCTCACGATCCCTACTATGCCATTACTTTAATTGTAACGAGAAATTATTATTTTAGAGTACCTTTTTTTAATTATTTGAACATGTTATTTATATATACTACACCTGGCAAAACAAGCCCATATTTAACATTTTGAGTCCTTACGGGCATTTTTTAAAAATAAATGGGTCAGTGTGAGCCTATAAACACGTTTATGGGGTTAGGATGGGCTACTATGAATACCGGGTCATAGTAGGTTACCCACTTCCTCAAACCACCACCGTCGACCACTTCCTCAAACCACTAGTCCAACACCGTCGATCAGACCACCATCAAACCACCACCGTCGACCACTTCCTCAAGAATATCCACCACCGAAAACTAAACACAAAGAACAACCTCTGCCGGTGACGGTGACGGAAGATTGAAAGTGAGAAGGAAGGATATTCAGGACTAACCTTCGGTGACGGTGACGGTGACGGCGACGGAAGATTGAAAGTGAGAGGGAAGGATATTCATGACTAACCTCCGCCGGTGACAGTGACGGCGACGGTGAATACAAATGACACTAGGGTTTTTACGGCGGCGGCGGCGGCGGCGGCGGCAGACCTTTGTTTCGCAAATCACCTTGGACCTGCTGGTGTGAATATTTGTAATTGTAATATTCATCTCCTTCTTTACATTTCGACCTCCTAAATTATTAATTTATTATATCAAGGGCTTATGGTTTATTTGAACATTAATTAAGTAAAAGAAAACCTTTTAGTTACTTTCATGGGAAAACTTTGATAAAAGAAACTTTTTAATTAAATAAAGTTTTGAATGCCTCATTTTAATTGTAAATGATCATTAGTAACAAATTTTTTTGTGATTTGTCTTTGAAATTACAAGTTTGATTTAATTGATTAAATAGATCATTAGTAACAGATTCTTTGTGATTTGTCTTTGAAATTACAAGTTTGATCTAATTGTTTAGAGATATGTAACAATTATAGAATGGATTTGTTGGAGGAACTTGTTGAAATGATCCATTTTATTTGGAATCCATTTTAAACTTTGATCTTAACATATTTATTTGTAGGAGACATCAAATATGTCAAATAACACTGATTTTGATGATGAAGTAAATTCTTTTAGTTCGAGTAAGACCCATTCCAAAGTTTGAGATTATTTTGAAAAACTATCATTGGACCTGATGGGGATAAAAAGGCAAGTTGTACTGGCTGTGGAAAAGTGTATAGTGCCAATCCAAAATCAGGGACATTTAACATGAAGCGACATATTCCGAAGTGTTTTGATCTTGATGAACCCGGTCAACCAAAATAACGTGCTAAAAGTTGGGAGTTTTATCAATGTTTGAACCATTTAGATGTTGCCAATAACATTGATAATAAAAATAGATGTTGCCAAAAGATGTTGCCATCCTTAATTTGTTGATATGTTGGTTATATTGGCATGTGAACTGCTGGTAAACTATAATTGTAATTTTTCGTTCACACCTTTTGTCGGTGATTTCTTTGTATATCTTTTTCCAACTCCATTCTTTCCGATCATGAATTGCTGATGTTTATCATATTTACCGAGACAATTCCGAGGGATATATCCGCTGCTGAAAAACTCTATTTGTAGTGATTGTATATTTGTTATGCCTTTATACCTATGTACCTACGTACCTAATGTGTACATACATACTACCTACGTACCTATGTACATATATTAAGTGGGAATATTGAAATTGTAGGAGTATAAAATATACTCTTGACATTCAAGTGATTTAACCCTAATATTTTGACCCATACTTCGAAACATATTCAATAGTATGTGATGATTGAAAGAAATTAAGAAATGACCTCTCATGGGGTACCATTCCAAATACAACATGGTAATGATAACTTGATTAAAATAAGCAAAGGAAACTATGTGAAACAGAGCAACCTCAACCGCGGCTCAAAAGGGTGTACTTTAGCCGCGACTGACACAAGGGGAAAACCCTTAGCCCCAACTGACACAAGGGGAAGACCCTTAGCCTCGGCTGGCATAGGGGAATGACCCTTAGCTGCGGCTGACACAGGGAGAAGATCCTTAGCTCGGCTGACCCAAGGGGAGGACCCCAGCTGTGGCTTCACATAGAAGGATTGGTTTGGAGTTCTACACTTAGGAATTTCAAAGGAACTGGTCAAAAACAAAACCTCTTAGGCCACGGCTGGCATAAAATTACACCCCTAAATCGCGGCTCGAGGAGAAACATCGACGATAATACTTAGAGATTTTAGTACGATGACCAAGAAACTTAGTAACGAAGCAAAGCGTTCATTGGCTATCAAAAGAATATGGTCAGGTCACAAAACAACAAGAGCCAAAGAACCAAAGTACTCAAATTGATAATGACATCTCTGATAAAAAAAAGGTCAGTAACAACAGAAAGTAAAGTCAACTATAGTAGACAAAAATCATTTAAGCTATGTATAAACCCTTTGCACCAAAAAGACATGACTCTCGGACCAAGAGAGTTCAATCTAGATTTTTGACTACAGGTTACCTATGATAGAATTATTATCCAGAGACTTACCACCACAAGCACTATAAATACCATTTTCAGTACCGGGTAAAAACCCATGCACACAATCATTCATAACTCTCCACTCTCTTAGAGGATGCCATCTACTTATCTTCTTCAACTTTAACATCTTATACTCACCATCTTCATTATCACTCTCACACATATATGCTTATGTTTGATAAATCTTATACGCATACTGACTTGAGCGTCGAGTGCCTTCGGAGCTCAGGCTCCAGGGCCCTGAACGAATTATCTTTGGTTGCAGCCTATAGGACTCAAGATGAAGGAAAATGAAGCTACATCACCCATGGGACGAACTTGAACCAAATGAGTCATTCTCTTGCACTGCTTCTTCTTCGACTCACCTTTAGGTGAGGAATTTGGAGCAACAACCTCTATGATATCTCCAATATTAATAATGAAAGCACTTGGGAGTGTTTATCAGTCATCCACTAGTTGTCTTTTTGTATTTGGAGACCTTGTACATCATTGAGTTCGAGAAGGAATGTGTTCCCGGTAACGTCTGAGTTAGGAGTGAGATCGATGACTTGTTCGGGTTGCGGACAATGTGGATAGTAGTTCATCCTCATTCCTTGCATTCCTTCGCCAGACAATATCATTATGTCCTTAGTTTCCATTTTTAAAGTTTTTTCAATGTAGAAGAGAGTTTTTAGGGCTACACATACTCTTAAGCTCCCTTGTATATGCTTCCGGGGTTTCCCTATTATTAAAATAAGGGTTAATGGATTTAAATACTTTCAACTATTGGGAATTGGTCACTGCCACCCCCAATTATCATTTTAGTGAATATAACTACCAAGTAAACACGTCGGTGTATATATCACCCGTCGTTTGTCAAAACCCTAACAAATGATATAAAATATATGACACAATGAACATATATGACACAATGAGCTGATTTATTTGACACAATGACCAAAATAAATCTGCTCATTTGTTAGGGTTTTGACAAACGACGGGTGATAAAGACACCAAAGTGTTTACTTGGGAGTTATATTTGCCAAAATGATACTTGGGGGTGGTAGCGGCCAATTTTCAATAGTTGGGAGTATTTAAATCCATTAACCCTTAAAATAAATAATTAATAAATTTCACAAGCACCATTTTAAACCATATAGAAATGTAGCTATGGTGTGAAAATAAAAAAAAATCAACACACATTTTACAGTTTGTAGATAAATACATTTAACCATTCATTATAACATATTTGTTCTTTATTTCTATTAAGGAAATGGTGTGAATCAAGCAATGTTTTCAGAACCGGATAGGACGTCGAACCGGACGCCTTACTGGTTTGGTGGTCGGACCGGTCGGACCGGATTTAAGAACCGGATGACGTCATAATTATATATATACTATATTATATATATAGTTATATATATAATTAAGGTCGGACCGGATTTAAGAACCGGATAACGTCATAATTATATATATACTATATTATATATATAGTTAAATATATAATTAAATATAAGTAATTTATATATGTATTTTATAGTTATATATAAAACTTAACTATATTTTTATATCCAACACACTAATTTATGGTTCAACACCCCGTTTTTACCCATTAAAATCAAAAAAATAAAAAAAATAAAAAAAAATACGAAAACCGGTCCGAACCGGTCCGACCAGCGGTTCGGGATGAACCACCGGTTCGACCAGTCCAAAACGAGTCGCACCGAACCGGACCGGCTAGGTGGCCGATCCCCGGTCGAACCGGTCGGACCGGCCGGTCCGATCCGGTCGTGAAAACAATGGAATCAATCTTTAATTTCTCTTGACCAAACAATTAATACTTTGGTTTATGTAAAGAGCTAGTGGGTACTTACTCGCACCCTTTACACAAAAATAACTACATCGCAAGTTAATATCCGGAATATAAGAAAATAGCATCACTTTGTTGTGAAAGTAAACGTTAGCGAACAAATAAACTAATGTAAAAACAACTATCACAATCCACTAAAAACTTATATAGACATCGACTATAAGTGTACAAGTAAATATAAAATAAAAATACTTAAAATGATGAAAGGATGTCATTTTTATATGTATCAGTCGATACATTATTTCTGCTGATTAGCAGTTGTATATGTTCATACACCGTTTTTGATGAAAGGATGTCAATGCTAAAAAGTAGTGGTGCAACTATGACACTATAGCTACTAAATATTTGCTCTCCAGATATCCTTGTATGCTTTTGTACAATTCATGTAAGCAATAGTAATACACATGCGTGATATGTCATAATATGTAGATCAATGGTTGTAGCTATCCATTGATCCTAAACCTAAGATAGACGGTCATAATTAATTCTAGTGTTTAGGTTTCTTAGTATAAAATCCTCATAATTATACAATTTGGAGGTTAGTCATTTTGTCTTCTTGTTCTTGCTATTACAATCTTGTAATATATATAATACTAGGTTACAATCCCGTGTGATACACGGGCTAAATAAATTTACTGTCTCATGGTTAATAGTATAAAAAGTTATGTATTACATATTGTATATTATATGGATTGAATAAACTTAGGTATTACACATTTGAAAATCTAAAGTTAACATATTTGAAATTTTAATTATGGATAGTTATTAATTAATTTATAGCTATTATAGCATTCATAATTAAGATGAGAGAGAAGCGGAAAAACCAATTATTAGATGGCCTAAAATGGTGACAAGTGTCCAGATTTATTTTTATTTATTAGTATAGAGATTTCAAGTGAAAAATAATCTAAAAGCATTTCTATTTGGTTATTTTACATTTCAAGTATTAATCAGTGTGTTGATTTACATAAGTTTTTGTTATAACCGATCCAATAACCACTTTATTAGGTTTCATGACTTGAATTTCTATGACCACAACATTCATAGTCACAACTATGTTCATTGGCTTTGTTTTTTGATCTTCTTTGGTGAGCAAAAGTTTTTCATGCATGTCTTTTTCCTTGATTGACTTGTTAATGTGTTTTTCATAGGCCTTCAATCTCCTAATAGCTTCTTCAGGATATTGAGGTTAGCAAATTGTTCCATTGCAGCAACAGTTTTAGTGAACATTGCTGGTCAGGTCCTAGAAGCTTCTGGACTAGTCTTTTGTTATCAATTGTGAACCCAAGATTGTTTGCTTTTGACACGAGTTAACTAATTTTCTTGTGAATTCATTGTTGGTAAATCAAAGAGCAAATCTCAATTTAAGAGAATATGAATCAAGATGAATACACAAACTTGAAATTCTTGAATACCATACTTCAAATGATACATAACAATGTATTTATAGGTAAATGTTTCAACAACAACGGTACACGGGTTTTTCGGTCACAATGTGAATCAGAAACAACCGACTTTAACAGTACACGGGTTTTAAAACCAACTGTTAATAACAACGGTTCACAGTGTGAATCAAAACCAACCGTTATACACCGAGAATAGTATACGAGTTTTGTAAGGCAACTATAAACCAACTGTTTCAAATGACAACAGTACAAGTGTTAACCAACTGATCTTGACAGTACACGGGTTTACCAACTGTTCTCAACAGTACACGGGCAAACCAACTGTTTCACCAGTACACGGGCTATCGAACTGTTTCTACCAATAACAGTACACGGGTTTATTTTGGTTGCCTAAACCAACTATTTTAATACCAAAGAATAGTACACGGGTTTTCGGTTGCAAGGCAAATCAAAACCAACTATTTGTCTCTATCGACAATAGTACACGGGTTTATCGGTTGCCTAACAAATCAAACCAACTATTCTAAACTTTATTTTTTTCTTTCTTGTTTTGAAAATCTTTCAAAACATATATATTTCCAAACTAATGTTCTTGACTTTTAGTGTTATTAAACACATTTAAAAGACTTTGAAACAAGAACAGAACCTGACCCTTTTTTGTGCCCTTTGATGAACGAGAAGCACCACAAAGACAAAAGAGGTCTCAACCTCCTTTTTATTTTGCCTTTGTAAACAACCCTTCGGTTTTTTTTTTCTGCTTTCGAGGGATGCTTCTATGTTTAGAACCCACTAAACACCCTCCATTTAATTAGAAAATCCAATCAGAAAGTTAATCAAATCCTTCTTGATTTTGTTGTTTTTGATTTTGATTTTCGTTTCTTATGATTGGTGTAAGACAAATTTCAATTTTGAAAGCAATGTAAATAGTCGCTTGCTTCTGTTCTGATCGATTATCAAAAAGCAGGTTCCCAATTGATCAATATTCAAATCAATTTAATTTGAAATTTCAATCAATAAAGATGAGCGGCCCCTTCAATTTACCGATTGCGATTCCGAACAGAACTCGCTTGGGTCTGTCTGAACAGCAAATGTGAACAAGAATCCGACAGGTCTGCTTTCGATCGCGCCTCCTTTTTTTTTTGTTTCAGTTCCGCAATCTCTTTTTTGATTAATGATTCCCGACTTCGAATTGCACTCAACCGAAACAAACGAACAAAGATGAGAAGGCTGCTCGATTAATGCTTCTAATGTTCGATGATTGCTCGGTCGGATTGAGAGAACCGCTCTGATAGCACTGTTGGTAAATCAAAGAGCAAATCTCAATTTAAGAGAATATGAATCAAGATGAATACACAAACTTGAAATTCTTGAATACCATACTTCAAATGATACATAATAATGTATTTATAGGTACGAATTATGACGGGTAAAGACTACAACCCGTTTGTGACCCGGCGGGTTATATAACCGTCATTAACTAACTTTAACTACCTAACTTATAATAATGACAATTCTAATCCTTATACTTAATAAACTAAATAAGTTTAGTTTAATTTCAACATTCATTAAGGTCGTCTAACTCTTTCATCTTCAAGGATTCAAATTCTTATTATATAGTTTGTAGATTTATCTTTTTGACCCTATCAGACCCCATGAATGCGCCTTTAAATCATCCTTAACATCTTTGCCATTGTGTGACATATATATTTTGGCTGCAGCCTATGACTTAATATCTTCGATTATAAACACGAAAGTCGATTTCAATTTCCACTAGTGCCATCATTTGGATGATTCTGAATTTCTGATCACACAATTGTTTACATATTCACTTCTGCTTCTAGTTTTAGAATGTTTAATTTTAATGTTCTATCATAGCCTTTGATAAGCAAGTTTTGTGTATCTTTACGCAACTAGTGGTTTCAAATACTAGGTTTATTAATTCTTGGGTGATACAGAAGCATTCGTGATTATCAATTCTTGAGCAGAAGCTCAATTACAGAGATGTAATAAACAAGAACAGATGAACATAGGAGGAATTAGGGAAAGTGAAGTTGCGATAAGTCATGGGAAACCGTTAACCGAAAATCCTCCATCAACAGCAATAGTTTGACCAGTGATGTAAGAAGCAGCAGGTAGGCAAAGGAATGCCACCATTGATGAAACTTCATTCGCTTCTCCGGGCCGTTCCAGTGGTGTTCTGGATATCACTTTATCCAAAAACTGCTTATCACTTAGCACCTGCACAAACACAAGTTACACATCTTCAAATTCAATCAGAACAAAAAAAATTCAAGATTATCATACAGAAATAAAGGGCTAATTTATGTACAAGTATATTACATGTTCCACAAGCGAGGTTTTGATGTACCATGGAGCAACACTATTGACCCGAATATTGTCTTTCGCCCATTCGCATGCTAAATTCTTTGCAAGCTGATTCATTGCACCTGCAGACAAAAACATGAGTTGGAAAATCACAACTTTCACTTTTGTTACTGACATCAATTGTAGTAACATAATAATCATATGTGTACACCTGCTTTCGCTTTGAAAAATTATTGTGAACGAAATGAAAAAACATAGAACTTAAGCAAAATCAAGCGGAAAATAAATTGCAAATTGATTGTGGATTTATGATATAATTATTCTACTAATCTTGGAACTGGTAACAAAACTGAAAATTGAGAGTATCATTAATCAAATTAACAGTATGCATGTTTGTTTCCCAAGTTTGGATTGTTAAAATCCAAATTGCCAATTAAAAACGTTGAAAATATATAACTCTAAAACCTAAACCGTAAACCTTATACCTTTGGTGGCTCCGTATATAGAACCAGAAGAAATGTGAAGAAGGCCAGCAACAGAGGAAATGAAGACAATGCTTCCAAGAGCAGAAGCCTTCAAGAGGGGATGTGCAAGTTGACTCAAATGGTAACATGATTCCAAATTGGTAGACATGATCTTGGAATATTCTTCAGCACTATACTCCAGTGTTGCTTTGTTTACGTTTGTCCCAACATTGTTTATCTACCAAACAAATAATTTACTTTCAAAACCCTGTAATTGAGTTCTAAAACAATGTTAGAGCACTCAGATCTTATTCCTTGTATGAAGTTCATGCTAACATTCGATGAAATTTCTAAGATTTTAGTTTCTTTTTAAATCATATTTGATACTCCATTACATTGCTTATAACGAGAATAAAATTGAACGATTCACTTCTCAATTCTAATATTTAGAATAAAAGTGGATTTCTCATCCTCAATCTTATAATTATATTAAAAGTCATTATTTTTTTTTCTTATTTTCGATTAAATAATATTTTTTTATACTTTTATCATTTTATTTTTCTTCATTGCTCCACTCATAATCACTTTCAAATAAATTAAAAAATTTATAAAGATTGAATAATATTTCCCAATATACAGATAGACATTAATATTTTCTCTCTATTACACTTACAACCACTCATAATAATTATTTATACTATAAGAGCATTCATATTAGGTTTTCTATTTTTATTATTATAATTATTTAAAAATCTCTACTTTTTTTTTTTCTTTTTAATTAAATAATTTTTTTATACCTTTATCATTATTTTTTCTATTTTCTTCACCCACAACAACTTTCAAAATATTAAAAAGTTTATAGAGATTAAACACTAGTTTCTCAAATATATAGATAAATAATAATATTTTTTTTACTGCACCCACATAATGTAGTCCGAATGCTCAGAGCACAATAAAAGAATAATAAAAAAAAGGTATAAAGAAGAAATAAAAAAATATCATCTGATCAAATAGGGATAAACATGCACTGTGTAGGTTTCTAAAAGATTAACGAAAATGAAGCAAATATGGAATTTTAATTGAACTACACATAAAACAGTAGAGATGCAGCAGAACCGATGAGAATCCTCTTTTAACTCTTAAAAAAAAACAGAATCAGAATATCTTTCAAACAAAAATAAAAGAATTTACCAAAATGTTGAGCTTTCCATTAAAAATGGTGGAAACTTGCTGTAAAAGGTGTTCACGTTGAGAACGTGAAGAAGCATCACAGACGGATCCGGTGACGGTGAAGCCTTTGGCGGACCATTCGCTTAAGCGTTGGTTAAGCTCAGCTTCATTACGAGAGAAGGTGTATACGGACGCACCTAACTCCGCCAGTTCCTCAACCACGGCGTAGCCGATTCCGCGTTTACCGCCGGTGACCAGAGCAGTGGTTCCGGCAAGAGACCATCTGGAGGTTTTGGTTGAAGATGCAGTCGCCATGTGAATTGTGATTGGATTCTTGCAGTTTTGTTGTCGGTTTCTCAGCCACAAACACAAAGCAGACTACTTGACAAACTTGACTAAATGAGCATGTGCAATTGTCATGCATGCATAAAAGCTTGTATACATTAAAGTTAGGTGTGATATTAATGGGTGGTAAGAGCATTCACATTTATAATTTTTTATTATTTAAATGTAAGTATATTTTTTAAATCATACGGAATGGCTGTGAGTATTTGTGAGTGAAAAATCTTTTTAATATAATAAAATAGTAAATATAAGGGACACGTGGCGGCGCTACATTCATTTTTATCAAAATTTTTCTACTTCTCTCTCATATTAAATAATTATCTTAATTACAAATAATATTATTTAACTCTATTTTATATTAAAAGTAGTTTTTTAATAAATTATGAAATAGATACTTTTATGAATGTTATTTATATAAAACAATTTTTGCAATAATAATTGTTTCTAAAACATCAAACTTTTTAAAAATATAAAATATTTTATAATTAGTGTTTTTAAAAAGTAAATATGTTATAAATTAAAAATAATTAAAATCAGAAGTTATAATAAGAAATTTTTAATAATGACGTATTTTAGTACGGTTTGTTTTGAAATAAAATTTTTAATTTTTTTTCTGGAAAAAGAAAAACAAAAGTTTAATTTTTTGATATTATTGCTTTATTACTTATAGCTTTTAGTCATATGTAATTTTTATCATATCTTATCTAGAAATATCATTTTATACTTAATAAATTTATATTATATTTAATATTTTATTTATTCAACCCGTGTAATATACGAGTTTATTAAAGCTAGTAAAAGTATAAAAAATATTCAATTGAAAAAAAAATAATTTTTAATATAATTATAATGATAAGGATAATAAATAAGATGTGAATGCTTTAAATAAGGTAGGTTAAATGCACGGATGCTCACTTAGGTCTTATTGATCTATCTATTATGATAAAAAAATAAAAATAAAACAATTGGCGGACTTTTAATATAATTTTAGACCTTCAAATTTTAATTTTTATCACTTCCCTCTTTTTTCACATAATTACATTTATATAATACTAATTATCAACGTCTCAATCACTTAGGACTAAATCAAGGTATAGATGTGTTTTGTGCTCCTCTACAGTCTTTCTTTGTCAGCAAAAGAACACTTCTTTTGGGCAAGATGCCCATGAACAACGAAAGGTTTCGCTCTTTCTCTATAATCACAGGGAAGACGACAATGGATGTTAGATCAAGGGTTTTGTAGATCCGGCTGTTTGCTCATTACCCTCAATGCACAATTTAGATAGGAATTTTGAGGGAAGGGAGAACAGTACATCGGCTATAATCATTAATGTGTTCATGGCCCATAAACATCCAAAGAGAAAATGTTACATGACAAACTCTATCACATCAAATCTATCTTAAACACGTGATTGTTCTTTGGAAGTGAAGGTCATGTTTGGTGGCTGGTAAACTGTTTAAGGGTTAGTCAATGTTGGTTATGTGTTATAAAACCATATTGTTTATGATTCTTTTAGCTTCCGATATATATGGACATAAAGAAATAAAATTTTAGCTTTGTTAATAAAACGTCCTTAGACATGAGACCTTGATAAGTTAACATCTTTGAGCAAATAACAGTTCAGGATCCGACCATAGCGTGGCAGAATGAGAGGACTGCCAGATGCTCAATTCCAACCTTTGTTGTAGCTATGAGGTTTTGTTTCTTTTGTAAACTCTAAGGCTCACAATAGCACATGTAAAAGTATTGAAGTGTTTTCTTATGCTTTTAGATTGGTGTTTAAACTGTTGCTTGATTGTTTGTTGTGTACATGTCTGTGTTTGTTATGGGTGATTCATCTCCATGATATTTTGATTTTGAAATACCGAAAATATGGACGACAATATCTATGAGGTCATTTAAATTTAGTTTAATTAAGTTTCACTATTCTTCTTTCCACAAAGTCATAAAAAGAAAAGTAGAGACCATGAACCATTTTTCAAAACAAATATTTTCTTCTAAAGCGTTCTAAGATGTGGTGATGGTATTTTGATTTTGTTTGTAAAAATGTTTTTTCATTTGGGTTTGATTGTTGATAGGATTTTGCCTGTGGTTGATGTGACGGTCATCCTTCTTGATTTAACATAATATTCACTCCGTAATGCGCGTGGGTATTAACCAATAGTTGTATATATTTTTTAAATAACTTTTAATAAATTAAGAATGAAATTTTTATATAAATATAATCCAAAGAAACAATTTTTTATAAAGTAAAAACTTTATATCTATAACATAAAACTTTTTTAAAAATATGGAATGTTTTAAAATCATTGTTTTTACAAAATAAATTTTTTATAAATCAAAATAATTAAAAATCAAAGTAGTAATAAGGAACTTTTAAAAATGACACTTTTTAAACGGGTTTGATTCCTAACAAAATATTTAATTATTTTATGGGATAATTTTGTAAAATAGTAGTCTAAGTTTTAAAATTGTTCTAATTAGGTTACTCATAATTTTTTTCCCAATCAATTCACTCGTAAATTTTTTATCCCAATTAGGTCACTCAATTTTCAAGATTGTCCTAATTAGACCATTTATAAATTATAAAATATTGATAAAAAAGTTCAAATATTCAAAAAAAAAAAAAATTAACAATATTTATAAAAAACAGAATTATTATTAAAAATTAAAAATATATGAGTGAACTAATTGGAGCACTCCAAAACCTTTAGCAATTTAATTGGAACCCTCCTACAACTTTAATGATCTGACTGAAATAAATATAAATATAAGTGATCTCATTGTAATACTCTTAAAACTTTATGATGTTTTTTTTTTTTTTTTTTTTTTTTTTTGAAAAAACACAAAAAGGTTTAAATATAAAAGTTAAAAAAATGATATCATTGTTTTAAACTTAGTCCCTCCTATTACATAGTCTTAATCATATCTTATTTTAAAATATTATTTTATATTTAATAAATGATTGACGGGCACTGGTATATGAATTATTGGTGCCACTTTAGTTTTTTCTTGAAGATCTATATGTCTACCACCATTACTCTCATTGTAAACTCAAGGAATTTAGCATTTCTAGTCTTAACAATTCTAGTGGAATGAGAAGGGCAGTACAATCGATATATATTTGAGCGTTGATGTGTGTTTTGATATATAGATTTTAATGATGGATTTTACACAATAAAGCTTTAAATTATGAAATGATTTTCATCTTATAACTAACTACACACACAATAGGCAAGTATACCTATCGATTGGTAGTATAGCTTTTGGTAAAAACCAAGTATCGATCCGTGGACACGAGAGCTCCTGATACTAAATCTTTATCATTATCTAGCCGATAACAAATGATTTGTAAATATTATGATTAACTAATTTAGCTAACAATTAACTAATTGAAGAAAGTAAACAAAGATGAAGATAATCAATCAAAGGAAGATATCACTTGATTTCGAATCCGCTTAGCAAAACAATAACAACATGCATGAATCTAAGGTGAGATCATTTTCTAAACATGAAACATGGATATAAACTAGACTCCTATCAAGGTTATCTAATTATATAACTCTTTGTAAAGCTAGAACGATAAACACACAATAGCCACCTAAAGTTATGCCAATTATATAACTCCTGTCAAAGTTGGTTGGTCCGTGAAGTAGCTTGCCCTCTCCCGCGATTGTTTTGATTTGTGAGATGAATCATCATAGTGCTCAATTATGGGCCGGCTATCTATGATGCAAAGTTGAGGATTAAATGTCACCATGGTCATTGGTTTGCAGGTGTACTCATCCACTTGCACATCTTTTTGGTGCGCTTCTTTCTTGATTACCACAGTTGGTTTTCCATACAACAATTCTTCTAATTTATCAAGATCACCAACCTGGTCAAACCATCCTTCTTCATTCTCCAAAAAGGGTATGGCCACCAATTCATCTTCAAACTCATCCTCCCAAGATGGAACAATATGGTTTGTGGTTTCATCATAAGTAAGAATCGGTAAAACCACTTTCATATCATCCATGAGCTTATCTTCTTGTTGTTCTTTACATTGTGATTCATGTATCTTCTTATCTGTGACATCTTGCTCATCATTAGTCAACAGACAAGAATAAAGTAACGATGGCTCATCATATTCGAATCCACACTGAATCGGAGGTGGGACATGTGTTTCATCCATTATCGTCTGGTTCCAGTTCTTGCTCTAACACATCAGAGAATGAATCCGGATGGGCTTCACTGCCATCCTCTTGGTTCAGATCGATGTTGCAAGATGGACTTTCTCGTTGAAGGTAGACATAGAGTTTGTTAACTTCAACACTTAATGACTCTAATGCATGACCTTGTTTAATGATTTGTTGCTCAAAATTATTTTGATTACATGTGTTCTGTTGAGAAAACATATCAATTCCTTGTTGTAGCAACTCATATAATGATGGATGAGGCTCGGTTTGGAATGATGCTATAGTAGACTCCTCAAATGGAGGTGAATAGGGATATGGTTCTTCATAGTAACCTCTAGGACACCCCGATGGATAATAACAATGTTGTATACAATGAGGTTCTCCACAAATCTCTCACCACACCTCCATGTGATAATCCCCGTGATCCTAATGGTATCCTTCATAGTATTCCTCGTAGTAATGCTCCATGCGTATCACTATAAAGAACACTTAAACAAAAAGGATCACGGGCACCAAATAATAAATAAAGTAAAAAAAATAAAATAGAAAATAAACAAAGAGAACTAATATATACATAATGGCTAAAGTAACAACTCGGGTTGTTCTCAGAATTGCCGTGTCCCCGGCAACGGCGCCAAAAACTTGATGTGTGTTTTGATATATAGATTTTAATGATGGATTTTACACAATAAAGCTTTAAATTATGAAATGATTTTCATCTTATAACTAACTACACACACAATAGGCAAGTGTACTTATCGATTGGTAGTATAGCTTTTGGTAAGAACCAAGTATCGATCCGTGGACACGAGAGATCCTGATATTAAATCTTTATCATTATCTAGCCGATAACAAACGATTTGTAAATATTATGATTAACTAATTTAGCTAACAATTGAACTAATTGAAGAAAGTAAACAAAGATGAAGATAATCATTCAAAGGAAGATATCACTTAGATTTCGAATCCGCTTAGCAAAACAATGACAACATGCATGAATCTAAGGTGAGATCATTTTCTACACATGAAACATGGATATAAACTAGACTCCTATCAAGTTTATCTAATTATATAACTCTTTGGAAAGCTAGAACGATAAACACACAATAGCCACCTAAAGTTATGCCATGAAGAACCAATGATATAATTAAGTCAATGTTAAAGATGATTTGGGCTCCCGTCAAGGATACCAAACCCACAAATCTTTGGAAAGTTAACATGATAATCACATGGTAACCACCTCAATTCGCATAATGTAACAACAGTTATGCAGATTCCTCAACTTATGAATGTCCTAACATGAATATACGAACCATAAATTTGCGCATTATCTATAGTTACACATATACAAAGCCAGGAGAAATTCATAACAAACACGATGGTTTTCTCAAACATATGTATAAGGATGCACACTTGTTCAACTTTACTAAATATTCAACCCTCATTCACCATTCCTAGTCAAATGTCATAAATCACACACTAATGTATGCAACTCAAGAATAGATGTTCTAGCACACATGGTTTTCCAACATAATATGGTTATAACACCCACATGATTCAACATTTTCTCAAGCTAAACAAGCACACCAAATCATTGAAGAGCATTCATAACTTTGTAATAACCAATGACCAAATCATCACCAAGAGTTTCATTCAACAGGTCAAAGTATGCTAAGCTTCATCTAATCTAAGTGATTAAGAGTATTTAGTCTATGGGGCTTACAAAAACCACAACCAAACTCATAGAAATAGAAGAAAACATGGTGGATCTAGAAATTTTCAAACCAAAATGAGTAGAGGTAGGTTGTGTGATGATGAATCTCCCTTGAAAGTGCTTGATCTTCAATCTTGGTCTTCAATCTTCAAAGATCTACCCAAAATCACTTAAAAGACTTGAGAGAACTAGGGTTTTGAGTGAAAAAGCGAATTCCTTCTAAATGGGGGGTAATTGGGTATAAAACCCGTAACTGGGCTGAACATAGTTGTGTCTTCTAAACACGGTTGTGTTGACTGTCAGATATCACACAAATCCATTTGACTGACACAGTTGTGTTCAAATTGAACACAATTATGACAGTAAGTTTTTTCTCATAAGCTTCTTTAAATCTTGAGCTCTTTTCACATAAATCACCAAGTTTTCACCGGGCACTATAATATTCAATTAGAACATAAATAAGTTACTGATAAATGAGTTTTTAACCAAAAATCACCCAAAATATAGGGGGAATATGTATTATTAACATGTATAATTGTTAACATATCAAATATTCCCACACTTGAACTTTGCTTGTCCTCAAGCAAACTCTCATACAATAATTTTTTTTAAAAAACCCCATCATCACAAAGAAAGGTGAGATGCAATCCATAAGTTAGCAAGAGATCCAAACTCATAAAAAGATTGTCAAGCACTTCAACAGTCAAAAAGAGAAACCAAACGTGTTAAGCATTTTTTCAATATTTGGCAATAACCACTTAAACGTAACATGTTTATTAATTTTCTTTTATGCATGGGCTTTGACCTCTCGCAAAAATTCACTCAACAAACGATTATTTATATGTGCAGAAGTTGAAGTGAATCGCTCATAGCCAATCAATGAAGCAACATAATCATAAGCTTGCAAAGGACTCAGATCTCCATCAAATAACATAAGAAAATGTACGAATCAAGAGGACTTTTAAGGATTGTAACGGGGCTTGGGTTTAAGGCGTGGATAGTTGGGAAAAGTGGCTAAAGGGTTAAAATCATGAATTGTTTGATGCTAGTCGCATACTAAAATAAATAATAAACGGGAAAAGAAAATGATAACTAATAAAATTACTTAACAGATAAGCTCATACTATGATGCTTCTTTTTCAAATCACAAAATTGCTCATCTTTTGATCTTTCTTCCTAATACGTAATAACAATGCTAATACAATAGCATTTCTTTCATTTTCTTCTTATTTTTTTTTTTTGTTTTTTTTTCCTTTTTTTTCTTTTTTTTTTTCACATAAATCGAAGTGAACTTACTACATGAATGTAACTAAATATCAGCAATTAGAAAAAAAAAAACAAAAACCGTCATTTAACACCTAAGTTTAAAAATAAAAGGCTAATTTGGCTAAGTAGGTTGAAATGTGGGTAAAAATACAAAAACAGAATAGGCTCAACATGGCAACTAGTGGAAATTAACGGGTAGTGGAAATGAAATGAGAAAGGGGTTACAAGAATTGGTTTATCCTTTTGCCTCTATCATCTTCGTACAAAACTTAGTTTATGATCTTGAAATGTATGTCCTAGGCAAGTTCTAACATGAAAGCAACATTTGGCACACTCAACAATCAACAAAAATGTGAACAAGAAGCATAGCCACACTTACACAAGAAGGTAAAGCTCAAAAATGCTCATGGAAACAGAGGGATAAGGGACAAAGGGGCAACCACATGCATAAGTGTCAAATTTGTCAACTGAGTACATTTAAATGGTCCCACAAAATAGTTCAATACTCTACTCAAATGTTCCTTTTAATCATGTGATGCCGACAATATAATTATACTTAAGGATCTAACGTAACGATACATGGATTTCATTTATTTAAATCTAGAGATTTTTTTTTTCAAAAAGCAGGGTTTGATAGAAAAAACGATTTGAGAAAGCTAGAAAGACTTGCAAAAGTTCACAAAAATCGCTACATCCCCACATTTGAAATGTACATTGCCCTCAATGTACTAAAATATGCACATGCAATGCAAAAACATAAAGGGGAAGAGGAGAGTGGAACGAAAAACTCCCCTGGCTTATAGGAGGTGAAATATGCGACAAAAATCCAAGAAAATTATGAAGTGCCCCAAGCATCCATTGTAGATCATAAGCAAAGACATCTCAAATGAAATAAACACTATAAGCTTCAAAAACTAGGGTTGCCTCCCGGAAGCGCTCATTTATTAACGAGCCATTAGCTTGACTCGACCCCTAAATTCACTGAACATAGGGTAACCGGTGGAACACATTAACAAACAGGTGGCTTATGATACTTGAAACCCTATCCGACCTATTTGATTTGGTGCATTTACCACTGGTTTGTGAGGAACACAATGATAAACACAAACATAATATTAATGGGTCATGCCACCAACACTTGTATTTGCCTGGACCAAACCTGATATAGCTTATGTAATGAAGGAGGCAATCATCCCGATAACACGTTCTTGACTTGTTATTTATAATGGACCGATGTCGCGTCTTCAAAGTTGGTTGGTCCGTGAAGTAGTTTGCCCTCTCCCGTGATTATTTTGATTTGTGAGATGAATCATCATAGTGCTCAATTACGGGCCGGCTATCTATGATGCAAAGTTGAGGATTAAATGTCACCATGGTCATTGGTTTGTAGGTGTACTCATCCACTTGCTCATCTTCTTTTTGGTGCGCTTCTTTCTTGATTACCACAGTTGGTTTCCATACAACAATTCTTCTAATTTATCAAGATCACCAACCTGGTCAAACCATCCTTCTTCATTCTCCAAAAAGGGTATGGCCACCTATTCATTTTCAAACTCATCCTCCCAAGATGGAACAATATGGTTTGTGGTTTCATCATAAGTAAGAATCGGTAAAACCACTTTCATATCATCCATGAGCTTATCTTCTTGTTGTTCTTTACATTGTGATTCATGTATCTTCTTATCTGTGACATCTTGCTCATCATTAGTCAACAGACAAGAATAAAGTAACGATGGCTCATCATATTCGAATCCACACTGAATCGGAGGTGGGACTTGTGTTTCATCCATTATCGTCTCCAGTTCCGGTTCTTGCTCTAACACATTAGAGAATGAATCAGGACTGGCTTCACTGCCATCCTCTTGGTTCAGATCAATATTGCAAGATGGACTCTCTTGTTGAAGGTAGACATAGAGTTTGTTAACTTCAACGCTTAATGAATCTAATGCACGACCTTGTTCAATGATTTGTTGCTCAAAATTATCTTGATTACATGTCTTCTGTTGAGAAAACATATCAATTCTTTGTTGTAGCAACTCATATGATGATGGACGAGGCTCGGTTTGGAATGATGCTATAGTAGACTCCTCAAATGGAGGTGAATAAGGATATGGTTCTTCATAGTAACCTCTAGGACACCCCGATGGATAATAACAATCTTGTGTACAATGAGGTTCTCCACAAATCTCGCACCACACCTCCATGTGATAATCCCCGTGATCATAATGGTATCCTTCATAGTATTTCCCATAGCCAAGTCATATCTTTAGCTGTTTTTATGGACATATATAACCTTTTAAGTCTAGGACTAACTGGCATGTAAGACATCACCAAATTAGGTACCTTATTCTGGTGACTTTTGTAATGAGATTCCTTACAATATTTACATTGTATCAATGTCTTGTCTTGCTTATAGAATATCATGCAATGATTTTTGCAAACATCAATTCTTTCATAAGGAAGGCTTAGCGTTTCTAACTCTTTTTTGTATCATAGAAGTTTTTCGGGAGCTTATTCCCTTCAGGCAACATTGCATTAACCATGGAAATGTTATAGTTGAATGCTTCAGCGGACACATTGTAAAGTGATTTCCATGTCAAAAAACTTGTTGCAGCTAACTTTCGATATTTTGTAGCCTTTTCTCCTTCCCACAAAGGTTCATCGGCAGCTTCAAGCATGTCATAGAATCTTTTTGCTTCTGGATTCGTTGCATGTCCATCCATAGTATTTGAAGTATAACCGTATGAATACATGCTATCTAACACCATATGTTTGTAACCATCATCATTATCAGCAATTTCTATAGTAGTAGAAGACTGTCCAACTTCATGGGTGGATTTTTCACCATGTTCACTCCATGTTTCATAACAAAGCATGAAACCTTCCTTATACAAGTGCTTTTGAATTGTGGCTCTGTCTCTAAAATTTATATTTTGGCATTTATAACGAGGACATTTGATCTCACGTATTGTCTCATCATGCATATTCACCCTTGTGTCAACAACCGCTTCATTAGAAAATGCAAAGTCTAAAAAGAATTTCACATTGTCACAGTATTCAGAATTAAGAAATCCACGGCTATCAGTCTTTCTTGACATCCACCCTCGATCGGTATACCGTGCCATTACTAAAATCACAAAAAATAAACTTCCCAGCAAATTCATGTATAAAGTTTTATATATTAAATTTCTTTATTATTATATGTAAGTAGCTAAAGAATGCGAGCTATAATAATAGAAATTCAGTTTAAAACATCAAAGCACACTCTAAAATTCTTAGTTGTATATGTTCTTCGAACTTTCGTCTTCAATTATATATTTAGATTTTTATTTTATGCTCCTTAGAAAAAAAAAATTAATAAATAGAAAATTGAAAATTTACAATAGTTGAATTTATGGTTAGTGTTCAATTCCATGTATGAAATTTCTTCATCAATTTGTAAATTAAACTTTAACAGTACAGAACAAAACAATCAAATATGTGGATTGGTCAATAGTTCAATACCAGTGGTAACTAAAGGCAAAATAATGTAAACATACATGCGCAAAAGCAACCTAGAAATGCTAGAACAACGAAAGCATAAGAAGATGAAATGCAGAACAGCGATACAAAGGAAAAAAACAAAAAAACCTCCAAATTCAGCACAACTGAAACTATCATATTCATATAAAAACAATACAAGCTTATAAAATTATATTTATCAGTGTCTTCACAATTGAAACTATCAGGTTCATGTGCTAAAATCAGAAGAAGCATTTGCACCAATCTCACTCAAACTTCATGTGCAAACAATAAATTAATATAAAGTGCAAGGCGAACCAAATTCGAATTCAAGCCATTAAAATTAACAATAAATCGTTATATATTACCTTGTTTTGAACAGAATTCGACTTCAAATTCCGACTTCAAACTCACGAACCGATAACGAAGGTAGAGAAATCACAAATCGCAACTAAGATAGATCCGAATTCGACTTCAAACTCACGAACCGATAACGAAGGTAGAGAAATCACAAATCGGGATGAAGATTCAACTTTAAACTCAGGAAACAATACGAAGGTAGAGAAAAGCCCTAGAGGTAGAATTAAGCCCTAGCTTTGGAGGCCCCGATATATTGAATCTGTATATCCAAATAATTCTTTTCAAATACATTTTTAACCTACTATTGCGACCGTTAATTCGGTCGCAGATCTTGGTGGTCTCAGTTCAGTCGCTATTCAAACATTGTTTTCTTATCGTTTAGCAATCGTACTTTGTATATTAATTTTTCTTATTAATATTTATTATTTTCTCACATGTTTGCTACTTTTTGCGACCTGTTTATATTAAGTTGTTGCATTTGTTTCCATTATAATTTTGGTGGCTAATCGATCGCTAATCTTGCCACCGTTTTTTTCGGTAGCAAAATTTCATAGCAATTGCTCTATTTTCTAGTAGTGGATGAATTCAACTTAAAAGAATCATTTTCAATATTATCTAAATTTCGTTTCATAATCCACCGAAAATTTTATTTATCAATATATTGTGACTAAAATTAGCCATTTGTGATGACGTTCAAATATTTATAATAAATTGTTAATTCTTAAGCAGATTATTATATATATTAAACCATAAGTGATTCCACGGTAACAATAACAATAAAATAATAATAATATTTAAATAATGATAATAAATAATTAATTTGTGTATCGAACGTTTATTAAACATTTTAACGGTATATAAAACGTTTTTATTCGACGGTATAAATCCGAGTCACTTTACGTTTTAATGTAAATTTAGTTCGGAAACGAGTCGGGACGATCGTAATACTTTATCACGTCATATAAGGCGTAGATGCACGTGTTTTTTATATATGTTTTGAATTGGGCTACGTTTCGACATATATAATTTTGTGTAGAAAAGAGTCGTGTCAAGCGTAACACGTTCGTTCAACGGTATAAATTTGAGTTACTTTACGGTTCGACATAAGTTTTGTCCAAAGACAAGTCAGGTCGATTGTTAGTTTATATGTTTTCACGTTAAGTACAATGCCGTAGCAACATGTTGTTAAATTTATGTTTTGATATTTGAGATCATGGGGGAGTACCCCGCGCAACGCGCGGTTCATAAAAAACTAGTTATATATTAAATCATATGTGATTCTACAGTAATAATAACAATAAAATAATAATAATATTTAAATAATAATAATAAATAATTAATTTGTGTATTGAACATTTATTAAACATTTTAACGATATATAAAACGTTTTTATTCGACGGTATAAATCCGAGTCATTCTATGTTTTAATTTTAATGTAAATTTAGTTCGGAAACGAGCCGGGATGATCGTAATACTTTATCACGTCATAT
This sequence comes from Flaveria robusta, assembly GCA_025506415.1. Classification (NCBI taxonomy): domain Eukaryota; kingdom Viridiplantae; phylum Streptophyta; class Magnoliopsida; order Asterales; family Asteraceae; genus Flaveria; species Flaveria robusta. The sequence goes on from CM046466.1 coordinate 21,173,636, forward strand.
AAGGCATAGATGCATGTGTTTTTTATATACGTTTTGAGTTGGGCTACGTTTCGACATATATAATTTTGTTTGGAAAAGAGTCGGGTCAAGCATAACACGTTTCGTTCAACGATATAAATTTGATTTACTTTACGGCTCGGCATAAGTTTTGTCCGAAGACAAGTCAGGTCGATTGTTAGTCTATACGCTTTCACGTCAAGTACAATGCCGTAGTAACATGTTTCCAGGATCGTTTGGGGAGGTCAATGCAACAGTTTCATAAGGTGTTTGGAGAGTGAACTTGAATAACACTTACAAGATCAAATAGGAAACCATCTTTATATAAACTAGAAACTTAAAGTAAAAGAACACAAGCAGAAATGATTTTCAAGAATGCTGTATATTACTCTCAAGTTTTATTACAAAGTTACAAAGTGATCATGTGATAATTCAAAATATAAGACCTGAGATACTTTATACTACATCCTACAGTCGGCTATATTTTGAAGGCCAGCTAGATGCACAAATCTAAACAACAAAATCAATGTAAGGTCAAAAAAACAGATTGTCTTTTTGACATGTGACTATAACATGCCATAACCCACATCCTAATGTATTACAAAAAGGATAAAAGTATAAAGTAGAAAGTTACACACACCTAGACCATAATCTACTGTTTACTAAAGCATAGACTTTTTCACCAACTTATGCAAGTTGGTGAGTCTTTAGAGTGGCTGCGGAAAGTTGGTTAGTTTTTTGAAAAAATAGATCAGAGAAAACATGTTGTAAGGATTATAGAAGAGGCTGATGCACCAAACCATCTAAACTGCTTCCTACATGCATGCACTTTGTGCATGGTAGAAGTTACTTTAGAAGTTTTACACACTGCAAAGAAATCTCTCTAAGTGTAAAATCTTCCGAAGCCAAATACCAAATCTTCCGAAGCCAAAGATGAAGTCTTACGAAGCTTAGAAGACAAAGTCTTTCGAAGCCTCAAAGATAGAAGATTGATTTCTTCCGAAGACAGAGAAGACATGCTTTCTCTTCCCAACTTTTTCAGAAAAGCTGACCAACTTTCCGCTGCCACTCTACAGACTCACCAACTTATACAAGTTGGTGAAAAGGTCCATGCTTTAGGAAGCTGTAGATTATGGTCTTGAGTCTGTAACTTTCTACTTTATGTACTTTTATCCTTTTTGTATTACATTAGAAAGTGAGCTATGGCATGTCATAGTCACCGGTCAAAAGACAATCTACCTTTTGACTTTACATTGATCTTGTTGTCTAAATTAGTGTTTCCAGCTGGCCTTCAAAGTATGACCGGCTATAGGATGTAGTATAAAGTATATCAGGTCCTTGTATTTTATTTGTATGTTTTGTAACACTTGTAAAAGAACTTGAGAGCAATATACTTTATCCTTAAAAACCATTTTGTCTGTTGTTCTTGGTTCTGTCTCATCTTTACTCGCTTGTGTTTCTTAGTATCACCAAAAGGTTCCAGTTCCCTATTTGATCAGTTAAATGTTCTAAGTCTCTACTCATTGTGAAACTGATTGCATAGAACACCTTTACTGGTCCTGCACATGTCTTCTCTTTACTCGGAAGAAATTAGTCTTCTGTCTTGTTGGCTCTTGAAGACTTTGTCTTCTAAGCTTCAGAAGACTTCATCTTTGGCTTCGGAAGAACATGGTCTTGGCTTCGGAAGATTTTACACTTAAACAGTTTTCTTAGGAGAAGTGTAAAACTTCCGAAGTAACTCCTTCAATGGACATGCATGCAAGCATGAAGCTCTTTAGCTACTTTGGTTGCATCAGCGTTTCAAGTATTCCTTACAAATAGAGAGAGAGAGAAATAGAGAAGCAAGGAAGAAGACATTCTTAGCGACCACGAACAACCGCGTAGGGCGTCGATGATGGTGTTTAGCGACAACCAATTGTGGTGATATTAGGGTTTCGTGAGGTAATTACGGCCGGTGATGATGGTGTTTAAGGAAGGATTCAAGTTTCTAAGGATGACCATGTGAAGGCAATGACCAATGGTGGTGGTATTATGGTTTCGATCAAGTAATTACTTGTCATTTCATTGGTATTGAGTTTATCAGTTTTTGTTGAGTTTCCTTTTCTTTCTCTAATTGGTGTTTTTTTTCGATTACTTATGTGACACGTTTTCGTGTTGTTAAAGAACAACAAAGAAAACGAAGGCAGATAAGAGTGCAACAAAGAAGAACATAGCCTCAAGCAAGGATTCTAGTGCTAATATTCTTTGGTTTAAATATCATTTTTGATTTCCTGCTTTTACACTGATTTAAGCTGTTTATACGTGCATCCTGTTATTTAATTCAATTTTTAGTGTTCATAGTTGAATTTTGTAATTATTTTGTGAATTCTTATTAATTTAGAGTGTCCATACTTTCATTGCAACTGATTTTATAATGATTTGCTACTGAACTATATACATTTGTTGCGGTTGATACTTCTCAGGTTATGCATTAATATTCCAATTATTCAAAAAAAAGTTGTAGTTTAGTTTCCTAATTTGATATGTACAAAGTGAATATCATTACTTGTATGTGTATGCATATCCATTATTCGTCATCAAATTTTTGTTTGTTTATTCTCATTTTTGACCTGGAGGAATTTCTTGAGTATGGAATTGCTAAGTTCAAAATTGATTTCCTGTTGAGTGAGAATTATTTCTTCTCCTTTTGCAACCAACAACATATAGTAGTAATAAACCAAGTGTGATATTTATTTAAAAAGAGCCATGCTTGGTTTTTTAGTGGTTTTTCAGTAGTTTTTCAGCAAGATGCTTGCAAACCATAGTAATGAAGAGACTTGCTTGAAAAAAAAAAATGTAAGTTAGAAAGGACGTGCAAATCAATTGAGAACTTATTTGGTTGTTTTTTAATCATAAATCTTTCGAGTTTTAGGTTTTATAGATCTACTTAAATTTATTATTATGTATATCAATGTGGCTGGTTCAACCGGATTGATTACTATTTGCTATGATGACCGGTAACAACAATACTAGAAGACCGGCAATGCGCGGGTTCGCTTTCTAGTTATGAATAAAGCACTAGTATACATTTTACACACATGTAACTTATATATAAAAATGTTAGGTTTATCTTGACACCTCATTTTAATATATTAAATGGATTCAATGGAGTAGGATTTTCACCACACCTAGGTTTGTGTCTTAGATTTAAATAAAAATGTATGGGTACGAATTGTAAAAAACCTATAGGCTCTAAGATAGTTATTTTGTCAAAAAAGTTGTGACATCCATCACCTTAGGTCTGTTAATTAACGTGAGGCTCGTTAATTTTTTTGATTTCATAATTATTTCATTGTTGAAATTTATGCGTTATATTTATTGTACCGGGTATTAGTACCTAATTGAGCGAAATTTTGGGAAATAAAATAATAAAATGTATTATTATTATTATAATAATTATTATTCAAATTATTAAAAATTATTATAAATATAATCATCATCATCATTATCATTATCATTATCATTATCATTATCATTATTATTATTATTATTATTATTATTATTATTATTATTATTATTATTATTATTTAGTCTAGGGTTTAAAATGTAATTTAGCTAAACTTGAGAGAATTAATTGCCTAATTGTCACGGGCCTGTTGTGCAATTAACCAAAACTTAATTATACCCATATTAATTTATGATGGAGTTGAAAAGTAAAAAAAATATTTGTTTATTGGGTCAATTATTTTATTTTTTATTGTTTGTAAATATTGTCTATTGTTCGAAAAATTGCGTTGGGTTAAATATAATTCGTATTATTCGGATGTATAAATTTTTTTGATGTAATTTTGGTTTGAAAATGGGCTGAGTCAAATATAATTCATTTTATTCTAAAGTAAAAATATGTTTTGACGTAAATTTAATTCGGAAATGAGTTTGGTTGCATATATTACGTTTTATTCGACTGTATGAATACATTTTGATGTAAATTTAGTTCAGAATATATTATTTGTTTATTGAATCAATTACTTTTGTTTTTCTTGTTTGTAAAAATTTGTTTATTGTTAGAAAAAAATGTGTGAGGTTAAATATAATATGCTTTATTTGACTATATGTTTCGAAGTAAATTTAGTTTCGAAATGAGCTGAGTCAAATATAATTCATTTTAGTCAATGGTAAAAATATGTTTTAAAGTAAATTTAGTTTGAAAATCAGTTGGGTTAAAGTAAATTTAGTCGGACACGATTGTTATAAATAATTTACCACGTCGCATACCGAGTCACTACACGTGTTTTGTTATGTATGTTTTAAGCTGCTCCAAGTTTCGACATAAATTTGTTTAGAAGAGTCGGGTCAAATATAATACGTTTTCATTCAACGATATAAATTTTAGTTATCTTACATTTTAATGAAATTTTGTTTGAAAACGAATCGGTCGATTGTAGCATATACTTTATCACGCTAGGTATGATAGCGCCGCAACTAACAAACTAGTTTAATAAAAACCCCAACCCTAGGCACCCACCCGTAACCCTAATGCCGTCGATCCCGCCCCCTCCCGATCGTTTCGTTTCGACAACTATATGGAACTGAGCCGCAACCGTGCCTGTCCTGGTAGCCGTCTCTTGTTCTCCTCCTTCAAATCGCAAGTAATGTGTAGTTTCGTTTCGTTTCGTTTCGTCTGTTCTGGTGGGTACGATTAATTACGGCGATGTATGGTGGTTCTGTGGTGGTGTACGACGGGCGTATGAGTGTGTATATGTGTGTGTGTGTGTGGTTCGGAGTGTGTGTGCACCGTGTGTGTGGCGTATGTGTATTGTGTATTGTGTATTGTGTGTGTGTCATGACTACTATGTGTGTGATTTAAGTGTGTGTGTAGCGAGTGTGCTGGGTGGAAGGGATGAACACAACAACCTTTGGCTGCTGTGTGTAATATGTGTGTGTGTGATGGCAGTGTGTGGGTGTGTGTATACAAAATGTGATGTGTGTGTGGGTGTGTGGGGGGATGTGTAATGTGATTGTGTGTGCGTAGGCGTAGTGTGTGAATCAGGTGTGTGTTGTATGTTAGCCATGGCGTGTGTGTGCGTGTTAGTGTTGTAGTGTGTGTGCGTGTTAGTGTGTGCAGTGTGTATGTGTGTGTTAGTGTGTGTGTGTGTGTTAGTGTGTGCAATGTGTGAGTGTTTGTTAGTGTGTGTTTGAGTTGAGTGTGTGTGTTGGTTTGTATATAAGTATATGTATATATACAAATTGTTAGTATGTGGTGTGTGTGAGTCGAGCATGTGTATGGAGTGTGGGTGTTTATATGGTGTTGATTATGTGTGTTGGTTGGTATATATATATATATATATATATATATATATATATATATATATATATATATATATATATATATATATATATATATATTGTGCGTGTTCGTTGGATTATGTATATTTATATATATTCATGTAATGATATGGTTTAAATATTGTAAATCGAGTACGGCTGGTGTGATTATGTAACTATATATATATATGTAAATAATTAGGAGTAAATGAATTAATTATATACTTATATGTATGTGTTTACTCGTAGTTACCAATATTAGTGATTGAATTGTTAAAAAAGGGGAATTAATTATATATATATATGTTTACTCGTACTTATATATATATATATATATATATATATATATATATATATATATCTACATACATATATTCTTATTGTATGAGTCGTGCATCGAAATTCAAATTGACCCATGTCCGACCGATCAACCGAATGAATCGATGCTCATTAGACGTGTTTTAAGATTCAGTTACCTTTAATTATAAGTCTGTGATCGTTAGGTTACTCTCATCTCTAGAAGTCTTTTGTTTGCTTTATTCCATATCATTCAAGGCGAGTTTTGCGGTTCTATTTTCCTTACAATTCTTTATAAAAATTAGGGGGAAAAATATGCTCACCTGTTTTTTGCTGTTAACTCATTTAATCTATGGGCCTATTGTGTTTTACTATTTTGTAAGTTAATATCGGGTACATGCATGAGTTTTTTATGTGGTTCTTTATTCACAACTGTTTAACTCTTTTGTTGGAGCTGATGGACAGGTATTGATAGTATTGTTAGGCTAACACCCCCACCTTTGTTTGTTAGTATAGTAGCTGAAACTGACAATGGCCACGAACAGGCTTAGGATGAATATGTTTCGACAAGATCTGTGTGTATGTTATAGGTTTAGTTGCGAGTCTCATGTTTACATGTGATATTGCTTGCTTATAACTGTATACACTCATGTCTTACAAACTAATGCACATTATCAAATTTTGTTTATTATTTAAAATTGCGAATTAACCAACTGTCACACCATCAAAATCCACGTGCGGGGTTTTAGCGCAAGGCGAGTGAACAAACCAGGATCCAAGTCATTAGTTACTCCACGACACTATATGCAACATTTAAAACAATATAGAGTTTAAAGCTTTAAAACAATTGCGGAAGCGTTTTGTAAATATTTCAAACTCAAAATAATAAATGTAAACTGTGCGAAACACGAGCCCAAACAAATGTACTTGAGTAATTAATAAATCAAAAGTAAAATAGTGTTTGAACAAAGCATGCTTGACACGTGCGTGCTCCTATGGGCAGCTGCTAATAACGATCTGAGAAAAGCATACTAAAAGTGTCAACATGATGGTTGGTAAGTTCAAGAGTTTGTATTCATAATAAAGAGTAGCGTTAGTAAAATTATAAACAAGCATATTAAAATAGATAGCTAGTCTAATTTCATTAGTAATAAACAATAGTGATTTCGCGATCGAAGCTGACTATGTTTGTCTGTTTGCTTTCCGCCACGACATACAAAGTCATGACGCTATTAGTCATTTACGACAATATTGCACCAGCTTGGCCTCCAGTCGTACGGGTGGGGCTTGTCAGACCTAGTAGTACTATCCAAGATTTCCCGCTAGATTCCTTAATTAACGATCCGAAAATGTAAGGGCTTTCAATGGTATATCACAAGATGTCTTACTAACACATGTTATAATAGTAAAGCATTTTAAAATGAAGTATGCTTTCTCCCCCAAAAAGAGAGTAAATAAAAGTGGGGCATTGAACTCACCTGGTGCGCAAACGAACAATTACAAAAGGGCTAACGATGAATGGAAAGACAACCCATCACTGGTCACTAGAACACGCAAATACATAAGTACATTTACACAAAAGTTTAACAACTCTAAAAGCTAATAAACACGTTGACGTAAGGGTTTTAAAAACAAGACTCATTTGACCTAGTTGACGCGTTTGACCTGTTGGTGACATGTTAATTGAAATCTTGTTTGATCAAGTATAGCAACTCATACACATGATTATCATACAAGTTATTCACGTACACCACAATTATAAGTTCTATCAAGATGATCATATTAACATAAATTATCATACAATACATACGAATCTCAACCAATCAATCATGCTCAGTATAATTATAATTACATCACAAGTATAAATTATACATGGAGTCTAATCATGCACTACATGCCAACTAAGTAGGGGCCTTAGATTCGCACGCGTATATGACGATCATTATCACACTGCTCAACAAGATTCATACCAACTAACATACACAACAATGATCTATTATATTCCCAATCATGGTTCCATAATTCCTAACAGATGCCATCATCATGTAATATTCCATAAGTACCTAAATTTCCCAAGTAACGCATCAAGCATCCATACAACTCAATTAACACATTCTACCACATTATACATCATCAACAAGCATTCTAACATGATCCTAACATCATGAACATGCCCGATTCACAATATCCAATGATCTACATAAATAAAGTTTTCCTTTCGGGAAAGTAGCACCCAAAATCAATCTAACATCCAATTCATTTATAAATTCATCAACTTTATGCCTAATCAAGTTTATAACATTCATCTAAAAATGATAAACATCATCAATTCATCATAATTCCCAAATCTCATGCAAAAAAAAGTTACTACCTATAGTAAGGTGTGAACAACCATTCAATTCCATGAATTTCTTGCATAATCCACGTAAACTGACATCAATACAATACAACTAACATCAAAACATCATCTAACGACATCAATTTCGACATTGAACATGATAACTGAACTAGGGTTTTTCTTGAGTCAAAAACTATGAAAAACTAATCAAAATCTAACCTTTAATCGCGTAATGGTCAAGAATTGGACTTGCTAACATGTTGGAATGCTTGCACTAAATCAAAATCGACTTGTTCTTGGTGTTCAAGGTTTGAAATCGCAAAGAATGGGTGCTTGGGATGGGGTTTATGGCCGAAAAAGGGTTAGGGGGCTAGGGTTGGGTTTTTGTTCAACTTTACTTATTTAAAATTACCCTTTAATCCCTTTTTTAATACATTTTATAAAAATTAACCTTTTTACCACTTTTTAACAACTTTAACTAGAAAACACAAGCATTTTTAATCAACAATAATACTCATGTATATTTTCAACTAGCAACAAAACACATGAATTAAATATAACACGTTGTCATGTTATCAAGTAAAATTCACAAATAATATTCAAAATTCATGAATCACCTATCCACGACTTAATAATAAACATTATTAATTAATTTATTATCTAATAATCATTGTTAATTATTATTAGGTCACCAACGTTCAATGACAACTAGTGTGTGCTCACGACATGTGTATGTAAGACCTAACGGGACTAACGGATTTTGGTAACGGAAAATTAACGGATGTCACACCAACAATATGTTGATATTTTAAGCATATATTTTCACGTAATAATCATCGAGTATAGCTAGAGACGATGCTTTAACGGTGACTATAAGAAATTCAATTTTAGACTTGCCCTAGCATTTTATGACAATTATATGTTACTTAAGTTTATCATCATTGGATCTGTTTACTTTACTTGTTCTCGAGTTGTGGGATTCAAATTCATTTTGCTTGTTGACTATGTTTGTTGTAGAATTGACTAACCGTGACACAAGTCTCCATTTGTGTCGGGTGACATCATGACATGTTGAATTATCATCATTAATGCATCTCTATTAACAGTCAATGTATTATAGCGATCCCGTCCGTTACATCCTTGTGTTTCCGCTATAAGCGAGGGTGTGACAAAAGGCCAGTGTAACAATTTTCGAAAATTGTCATGGAATTCTCGTTCATTAGGGGTCCAAATCTCATATTCACACTAAGTACTTAAACATGTTTTAAATCTTATGTAACATATTGAAAATTTAAAGAGATGAATAAAGTCATTTGGTTTTTTTAAGTTTGAGTAATGTCTTCATCAAGTTGACACATATAAGCTCTCAAAAATCTAGATATGACTCCTTAATATTGTTGGCCTAAATTTCCGTCAGCTTTTGAGTTTTGAGTCTAGTATGCTTTTTAGACTTTAGATGGACTTTAACCTTAACCCTTAGGTAATAACTTGTTCTTTAATTTTTTTAAGTTCAAATATGAATTCCTAGATAATAACTCGAAAACATTGTATTATGGTTCTTAGTTTCTTTGAAACTAATTCTTAAACTTATATTATGTTATTATTCGTAAGTTTTAATGGAGTATTTAATATTTTTTTTACTTCTGGGATGTTGTTGAAGTGCATGCACATATCATATCAATTGGTAGAACATTATGATTAAGATACTTACCCAAAGCAAGCAAAGATAAGAAGAATGATGATCAGCAAATGAAGATGAGATGTAAATGATATTTGGAAATGCTACAAGTCTTGGTCTTGAGCTCTTCTTGTAAGACTTGATAAGCTTGAAGTCTTGTCGTGAAGAGTTCTTGATATCAACTTAGAGAGGGGAGGATGGGATGATTTTTAGAAAGTATGGAGGAGGAGTTTGGATGGTTGCAAACGACAAAAATAATCTCACATGTAATGGTAATTATATGGTGTAAAGCAAAGGACTTGCAGACTTGCACTTCTTTGCCTTAGCAACTATTTTTAGGGTGTTGTGTCACACCCCTCTTATATTGAAAACATGAGAGCGTGAGGGACGGGTTCGTCATAGCGCATTATAACTAAGAGTAATACTAAAATGTCATTTAAAACAATGTGTCATGTCGTCTCTCGACACAAACGTGACTTGTGTCTTGGTTAATCACTTCCATGACGGACAAAATCTTAAGCATTCTTAAGCTAAGTCCCAAATCAGGACATCCACGGGCAAAACACCCCCCCTAAGACCTTCCAAACAATCTACGCAATTTAACACAAAACAAGTCTAAGAATCTAAACATCTAAGAAGTACATCATAACAATTCCCACGCATGGGACCTTCTGAATTCTCTAAGTCCTTTAGTCTTTAAATCCTCAAGCATTATTATAACCTGAAAAGAATGCTCGAAATATTAATACCATATTGGTGAGTTTGTAGGTTTCAAATATAAATAATTTCGTGAGCAATCAAAACCATTTATTTCTTGTGTGTAATATTTAAACAAGTAATTAAGAAATATATAGCTGGAAATCATAACACAAGCTATGACAAAACAAATCACCATAACCAATAATAAATAACGAACATCAAACCACCAAAATGGATTCCATCACCCAAGGGCTCACCATGGCCACGTCGTTCTTAGCATGCATACTAACAACAAGGGTGAGATTGTCAACATGTTAGTACTAACTTTCCCTCTTATTATTATATCTATTCACATGCATGAAGTGTATAATGACTAGAAAATCACTTTGTTTCATTTATTCTTTAGGATATATATATATATATATATATATATATATATATATATATATATATATATATAGAACAATATCATTTTGGGATTCATATTATTATTCAGTACTTTGAGAATTTATCACAATCGTTAGATCATTTAATCAATGGCTTAAAACACTAATGACATAATAGTAATTAAATGATTTGGTAGAGTTGTTTTAATAAATAAAAAAGGGTACTTTTGGGAGATAAATATATCAATTCCTAATTTATCTCATTTTGTTTCTCTCTCTAATATCTATCGCATGATTAATTTCGGTTTCTCATCAATCTCATGATCCAACCCTCGTTCCCTCTTTCAGTAATCTCAAGCATTCTTTGAAATTTTAAAGCCTTTACGAGTTGTGATTTAATAATTGTAATCATTGAGGAATTTATTGTTATTTAAAAGATGGTGTTTTAGTGTCTGAAAAGGTTCGACCATTACTTCTGGGTTTCATGTTCTTGGATGACGTCCTCGCAATGGATGGTGTATGTTTTTGTGGTTGTTTGGTTTTCGCTAGCTAATTAAGCAGTGGATGTTTTAATATTGAGTTAATTTCAGTTTTACTCCATAAGGTTTAACTAAACTAATCATTTTCCTCCAAACGATTAAAAACATCTATTTACCTCCAAAAGTTTCATATGTTGTTTTAATTTCACTCCAAAAGTTTCACTATTCTGGATAAAATTTAAACAACTAATGAAACTTTTGGATTAAAATTGAAATAGTTTATGAAACTTTTACAGGTAAAATGATGTTTTTAATCTTTTGGATGAAAAAAGTTATTTTTAACAAACCTTAAGGAGTAAAATTGAAGTTAACTCTTTAATATTCTATGTTTGTTGTGTTGATTATATCTTGAAACATGGATCAAAACATGAAACCCTAACCATGTTTATTCAATCATCAAAAATAAACTAAACAATTAAACGATAAAACTTACTTGTGAGAATATAGATCTTTTATGAAGATGATGAAGCCATGATCATGAGATTCGTTCACGTTATGATGTTTAGAGGGATCAATGGATGATCTTGAGAGAATAGATTATTGGTGTATTATGTGTTATCTCCCTACTCCTCTATTTGTAACATCTAAGGTGAAACCCTAATTATAATTGCGGGGTATTTCCATCAAATAACCCCCTCATACTATTAGGGACTAATTATGTCATTTGGTGAAACTTATTTAAATGATCCGTAGGCCACATATTACGGGTTATTTTTAGCATTCTCCCACTTGGCCGAGTGATCATTTGTGATGAGTATACATAAGTTTGGCAAAGTTAAACACTCATCAAGTTTCATATAGCAAATAGTGACAGTCGTTCGAATTAAAGTTAATCTGAGATCCCCAATAGTCATACTAAAGTCTTAATATAAAACATTTAACCTAAAACCAAAATGACTTAAATAAACCCTTAATGTACTGTATTCATCTGCACATATTTGTCTATATATCATTAGGCTTGCATATAAGTTATCATAGACAAAATAAATATTCAAGGAAATCACATTAATTATTAATGCACACTTGATATGCTATTATATAAGGTCTCTAGTAAAGCCCATCCTTGTTATGAGTTCTTGGAAAGTTTTGGGTGGTACACCTTTAGTTATCGGATCCGCAAGCATATCTTTTGTGCTAATGTTCTTGATACAAAGATTATTTTCATCTACTCGTTTTCATACGAGTAAATATTTTGTATCGAGATATAAACCAGCTCTACTCGAACTGTTACTATTCGAGAAACCAACGACAGATGAGTTGTCAGAATAAATCTTCAACATTCGTGATATGAAGTTCAATTTTAAGTCCGGAAATAAAATTTCTTATCAACATCCCATGGCAAGTTGAATTATAAACCGTAACGTATTCTGCCAGCATTGTTGATGTTGTTGTCAACTGCTGTTTATAACTCCTCCATAAAATGGGTCCGCCTGCTAACATAAAGATACACCCCGATGTTGATTTCTTATCATCTTTGCATTTAGCAAAGTCTGAATCAGAATAGCCCACCACTTCTAAGTTATTAGTTCTTCTATATGTCAACTTATACTATTTTGTCCCTTGAAAATATCGTAATACTCTCTTTGTTGCTTTCCAATGATCTAGGCCAGGATTAGATTGATATCGGCCTAGCATTCCAGCAATATATGCAATATCAGGACGAGTACAAACTTGAGCATACATTAAACTTTCCACTACTGAAGCATAAGGTATCAATTTCATCTGCTCCTTCTCATCCTCTGTTTTTGGAAATTGAGATAAACCAAAAACATCTCCTTTAACTACTGGAGCAATTGAGGGAGAGCAATGTTGCATATTATAGCGTGTAAGGACACGTTCAATATACGCCTTTTGAGACAATTTTAATATCCCATTGGCTCGATCTCGGTGTATTTCGATGCCTATTACATAAGAAGCTTCTCCAAGATCTTTCATATCAAAGTTACGCGAAAGTAATCACTTTGACTCATGAAACAAATCTAAACTATTACTTGCCAATAGAATGTCATCTACGTAAAGGACAAGAATAACAAAATTGCTCCTCCTTATTTTGAGGTAGGTGCATTGATCCACTTGATTTTTGATGAAACCTTGTTTCTTCATGACTTCGTGAAATTTTAAATACCATTGAGGTGATGCTTGTTTTAACCCGTATATGGATTTCTTTAACTTACAAACTAAGTCTTCTTTACCTTTAGGTTTGACGCCTTCAGGTTGGTTCATGAACACATTTTAATGTAAGTCACCGTTAAGGAAAGCAGTTTTAACATCCATTTGATGTAACTTTAAATCTAAATGAGCTACTAAGGCCATAAAAATCCTTAAGAAATCTTTTAGTGAAACAGGTTAAAAGGTTTCTTGATAATCAATTCCCTCCTTTAGATTATAGCCTTTAGCAACCAATCGTGCTTTATGACATTCAATATTACCATTCGGGACTAATTTGATTCTGAAAACCCATTTACATCCTACGGGTTTAATACCCTTGGGTAATTCAACCAAGTCCCAAACCTCATTCTTATACATGGAATCAAGCTCATCGATCATAGCTTTATTCCATTCAGACGATCGATCACTACTACGACTTCATTATGGGAGATTGGATCGTTCCACTCTCCTAAATCCAGATCAGCTTCATTAAGGTAGGTTACATAATCATCAAAATTAGTAGGCCTTCTAGACCATGATGACATCCTTAGCTGATTTTCGGGTTCTGTAGTTTCAGTAGTTGTATGAGGGACTTGCTCTTATGGATTTGATGATGCTTCGTTTACAGGAATGTTTGGAGCAATATAAATTTCTGAGGAAACATGAGATATAGGTGTACTGTTTTGTAATGGTGCAGTGTTAAGTACAAGAGGTGTAATAGAACGTAAGGGTAGAGAGCCCATCCCCCCTCCTCTTACACTTCTTGTAAGTCAATGTCTTGACTTTCACTGCTCCCACTAACCCTAGAATCCTCTAAAAACACAGCATGATGAGTTTCCATGATTAGAGTAGTATGAGAAGGATAATAAAATCTATACCCTTTTGAATGATCAAGATATCCTATAAAGAAACATCTGACTGTCTTCATGTCAAGTTTTTATTGTTGAGGATTATAAAGCTTAGCTTCGGCTGGACAACCCCATTCTTTCATATACCTTAAGCTAAGTTTCCTTCCTGTCCAAATTTCAAATGGAGTTTTAGGGAGAAACTTAGAAGGAACTCTATTTAGTATATGAATAGCTGTCTTTAATGCCTCTGTCCATAAAAATTCAAGAAAAGAGGAGTTTTCTAACATACTTCTAACCATGTCCATTAGGGTACAATTTCTTCTCTCAGCTACACGTTCTGCTAAGGAGTACCCGACATGGTAAATTGATTTAGAATCCCTTGTTCTTTACAAAAGTCAAAAAAAGGACCAGGAGCTTGACGAACATCAGTATGTCTACAATTATACTCACCACCTCTATATGATCTCACTATCTTTATTTTATGATCAAGTTGATTTTCAACTTCAGACTTAAAGGTCTTAAACATGTTAAGTGATTCAAATTTATCCTTAATTAAGTACACGTACATGTAACACGATTGATCATCTATAAAAGTGATAAATGATTTATGTCCTGATATTCCAATAGGATAAGGTCCACTAATATTAGTGTGTATGAGTTCTAGTAAACCTGAACTCCTTACGGCACCCTTTTTAGATCTATTAGCCATTTTATCTTTAAGGCATTTAACACATGTTTCAAAATCAGAGAAATCAAGATTTGGTACTACTTCATATTTCATGAGTCTGAACATGCGATCTCGTGAGATGTGGCCTAAACGTTGATGCCACAACATGGATGATGTTTTCAAATCTCGTTTTTATTTGTTAATGTTTTTATTCAAATTATATGATAATAATTATTTTGAAAATTCATCATCTAGTTCTAGTTTATAGAGATTTCCATCCAGACAGCCACAACCACAGACATGAGAGTTCAAAGAAATAGTGACTTTGCCACAACCATGCAAAACTTTATAACCATCATTATCTAACTTTGGTACAGATACCAAGTTTTTAGTAATCCTTGGTACATATAATGTATCATACAGTTTAAAACAATGACCAGTTTTCATATTAGTTGCATCGTTACTACGACTTCAACGTTATGTTCATCACCATCTCCCACCCTAATTTTCCTTTGGTTTCTTTCCAGCTTCCGGATTGTAAGGAATCCTTGTGTTGAGTTAGTAACATGATCCATAGAAACAGAATCAACCGACCATGTGTTAATTAGAACGTTAACATTAAGGGACTCAAATATCATGTTTAAATGGTTACCTTTCTTAGCCAGCCACTCCTTGAACTTAGGGCAATCTCATTGGGTGTGTGCTTTATTATGGCAAAATTTGCAGCGAAATTATCCGATGGAGGCATTTGAGCTGGACGCTACATTTGTACCGTCCTTATGGTCTTTGGAGCTTTTTTTTTTAAAATTTCCCTTCCTCTTTAATGGTTTAGTGGTGGTAACATGAACAACATCAGGTTTATCTAGCTTCAGGCGTTCTTCCTTCTGCACGCACATTGCTATCAACTCACCCATTGACCATTTTTTCTTTTGGATGTTATAATTGATCTTAAAAGCATCAAAGCGTGAAGAAAGAGAAGTCATAATGAAGTGTACTAGAAAACCATCACTAATCTCCATGTCTAAGCTCTTGAGTTTATGAGCCATGTCGTTCATCATCATTATGTGCTATTGCACATTATTAAACGCATCATAGTTTGTAGTAAGCATATTCAGATGCAGAGTGCTCGCATGTGCTTTCCAAGATCCTTTGAACCGTTCCTTCACTGGTTTCAAATAAGTTTTAGCATTATCTGAATCAGGTATTGCTCCTTTGATTGCAACAGAGATGGAATTCTTGATTACCATCAAACACATTCTATTAGACCTCTCCCATTTTTCATACTCTTGTTTTTGATCTGCCGTACTTTCAGCAGTAAGAGTAGCAGGAGCGTAATGTCTCAAAGCATAATCAAGATCCAACATGCTAAGAGTAAGTTTAACAGAGTCCCTTGAAGAGACAAAGTTTGCCCCGGTTAAAACTTCGATTCCAAAGTTCGGAATGATAGCGGATGATAAATTGATACAAGTAGTAGAATAGTTAAAGTGAACTAAATTATGGGGTAGTAAAAAAAATAAAGCAGACATAATTGATAAGTTGAAGATAAAACCTATTATAACACCAAAATAATAGGCTAAAAGTAAAGTTCTAGTTGAATATTGGTTTCCCGTTGGCTTTGACCAAAATGCAAATGTTATGAACAAGTTAAAGTAGCGTTCTACTTGCACGATGGCTTTGCGTTAGCTATGACCAATGTGCAAGTGTTATGAACAATTAAAGTAAGGTTCTAAATAAATATTGGCTTCGCGTTGGTTATGACTAACATCCAAGTATTATGAACATAATTATAGTAAGACAAATAAAAACGACACATCACCATTGGGCAGAAGTGTAATATTTATACTAATTTGTCAATTTTAATAATATCAAACAATTAGCCTTTGTGTTTATCATTTGACGCACACATAATTACATACACTACTAGAAAACTCTATTTTTTGCAACAGTTTTTTGCGACAAAAAAAATTTTGTCGCAAATACCGACAAGGTAGTGACAAATTTACAACAAAGTGGAAAAGCCCACAATTAACAACCAGTTTTGCGACAGGGTTGCGACCAGAAAAAAGCTCGTGGCAAATCTGTCACAAAAATTAAGCGGGAAATTAATTTTTTGTGACAATTTATGACAAGTTTGCAACAATATGGTGGAAAGACCCAAAATTTAAGCGGGAAACTAAATGTTGTCACAAACTTGTCGCAAGTTGCGACAAAATTGTGACACAAATTTAAATCCAAGCAATTATTTAAAGTAAAACAAAAATTTTAATATTATATATTTTAAAATTGTTTTTTAAATTTATAATTTTATTTTTTTATAAAATTAGTAATCATATAATAAATATAAGATTTTTAATAATGTTATTGATTATAAAGAAATATAGTTTCTAAATAATACTTTTTGATAATATTCGTAATAATAAACTTAAATATTATTTTGTTTTGATAGTATTAATAATAATGAAATAAAATGTAATCTTTTGAAATGAGTTTGTTTTTATGATATTAATTGCTATTATATAATAAAAATATTTAATTATTTAATGTTTTTTATTATTATTTATATTTATATTTTAATAATGCATGTGTATGTGATTGTATGTGTGTATGTATGTATATCGTGATTATATATTGTTTATGTTTGTCAATGAGATCAAACAAGGTTAATTAGGGTTAACGAGTGTTAATGATGAGAAGATAAAAGAAATTAAAGCCAGTATTACTTGATTATCAATAATTAGGGTCAACTGGCCATAGTTGTTATTTTAATAGGGTTAACGATTGTTAACATTGATTTATTAGAAGCAATTAAATTCATGTAGCTATAGTTATCGAGTGTAAAGTTAATATTGGTCGATTAGGGTCCATTAGCATTTATGTATGTGTGTATGTTTATGTATTTGTAAGTTTGTATAAGTGATTGTAGGTGTGTATGTGGATTCATGTATATATGCATGCATGCATACACGTATAATATGCCGATTTATATATGCATGTGTATATGAATGATTGTGTCTCTATGGATGTGTTTTAGATACACAGTGTGTATTTGTGTATATGTATACATAACATGTATTGTGTATTAGAATTTACGTATTTGTTTAACACGTAAAATTTATAAAGGTAGAGGTATTTCATATATATATATATATATATATATATATATATATATATATATATATATATATATATATATATATATATATATAAAATAAATGCATCAAAAAGATAAAGTCAAAAAAATAGGTTAGAACTTGAAAAAGAATAAACAAAATATAGTTGTTGGAAAATTGTTGCAAATTTGCGACAAATTTGTGACAAATTTACGACAAAAACGTCCATGTTGTCGCAAATTTGCCTCAAATTTGCAACAATAATCAACTTGTCGTAAAGCTTTATTTTTGTTTTTTATCTTTTAATTCACAAAGTCCCTTACAGTTTCTTCCAAAGACACAATTCACAAGGGTTTCAAATTAAGGCCGTCGCACACACCGCCGTCGGTGCTTCGATCTGCTGAGTACACACTGCCGTCGTACACCGCCGAGTACACACTGTTGTACACTGAGAAGTACACACCGTTGGTGTTACAGACCAAACGGAAGAACTCAACCCAAAAGACTAGTCTGATGGGTGAGGGAACCCATTTGGCCTATAAACCCCACACCAATTGCCCATACAAACGATGTGGGACAAGTCCCATACCTTACAATGATTTCAGTCCATAACATTCGCCCCTCCTTAAGGACCGACGTCCTCGTTGGTCACGGCCACGTTGGACACGGCCACGTTGGTCACGGCCACGTTGGTCACGGCCACGTGGTCACGGCTGGCTCTCTCCAGGCCACCACTCCGTGGGCCACCACTCTGAGGTTAGCTCTGATACCATTGTTACAGACCAAACGGAAGAACTCAACCTAAAAGACTAGTCTGATGGGTGAGGGAGCCCATTTGGCCTATAAACCCCACACCAATTGCCCGTACACGCCGCCGTCGAACACCGCAGTCGTACACTGCCGTCGTACACCGCCGTTGTACACCGTCGTCATACACCGCCGAGTACACGTCGTCGTACACACCGTTGGTGCTTCGATATTCCTCCTTCGGTGCTCGATCTGTTCAAATCCTCTCTTCTGTTCTTCAATTAAAGGTGCCTTCATTTGTATAAATTCATAAGTTTATTGTATTTGGTTGTTATTTTGATATAATCTTCAAAGTGCTTGAGATTCTTGTTTGTGTGTATACGAAAGTGTGGGCTGTTATTTGATATAATCTTCAATGTGCTTGAGTTTGTTTTGTTTGCTGTTCTTATTTGGTTTGAATGTTTTGTGGTCATGAGGTTGTTTGCTGATATTCTTTGATTTGAATATTGTGGTCATGAGTTTGCTTGTGCTTATGATGAAATGAAATATAAATCAACAGCTAAAAGCTTGTACAAGAGCGAATTGTTTCTAGAAAAGCATCTGGATAAAGAGTCAAAAAAGCTATATCAGGCTGGACAATTTGATGATAACCCAGAAGGAATGTGGTTTTGCACCGGTCGATCAAATAAAATTTATGTGGGTTATCGTCATTATTATTATATATTTTTTGGACATACTTTTATTATATTAATATCGTATTATTTTGACAAATTGGAGGACACATATTGTAGAAAGATGGTTGAGAAACATGGCACCGACACAAATCAACATCCGTTGGGTGATGTTGATTGTTGGCGTGATAGTACGGGAGAGGGTAGAGAGTTATATGGGATAGGATCATCAGATCCTTATTTTGTCGTAACCGGGACACCGTTTACATCTTCTACGTCCGGGCTAACCCAAGCTGCACTTCAACAATCACAGGAGCAGGTAATTTACTTAAACAACCTTTAATTGTAATATTAGCCATGAATGTATGCTAGGTTCTCATATATTACTAGCTTCTTAGGATGCTTTAGGTTATAGATTTGTTCATCATTATATTTAGTGAAATTTCTTTTGATTTTAGTTTTGTTTATCACCTATAAACACAATTTTTATTTCATAGTATAGTGAACTATGGTTATATGATACTTTGAAGGTGAAACTATGGTCTAGATATATAATTAATGTTTATCTTATTTGACCTAGACTTTTATGTTGTGTAATGTAATATGAAATTTTAGATAAGTATTTAGATAAAGTCGAGTTAAACTTTTATTGTTATTTTAAAAAAGATATTAATGTAGAATTTTGGTTATATGTTGTTCATGTATATGTTTGTGTTTAGGCTCAACTTATTTATGTTTGTGTGTACGTGTAGTTTCGACAACAAATGCGAGATGAGATGCAACAACAAGCTGATGAGATGAGAAAGAACATGCGGGAGGAGATGCAACAACAAATGCGAGAGGAGATGCAACAACAAATGCGGGAGGAGATGCGACAACAAATGACCTATTTTTTTAAACAATTTAGTAATAATTCTGGCAACCACCCACCATAGTTTAGTTTAATTTAGTTATTGTATTGTTCTTGGATTATGTAAACGATATTTGTTTGGATTTATGTAATTAGATTTAGATTGTGATTGCATGTTTGTTTGAATTGTATTAAATTTTCATCAGGTTAAAGAAACTGGATTATTTCATATTTAAAAATTTATTATTTTGTTAATAGCATGTTTTGTCGCAAGTTTGTTGCAAAGTAAATAAATAGATATTGTCGCAACTTTGTCGCAAAAAAAAAAATAAAAATATTTAAATATGTTTGTCGCAAAATTGTTGTAAATATTTGTTAGAAGATTGATGGTATCCTCTTGCAAAAAACTTGTCGCAAACCTGTTACAACTTGTTGTTGGAAAGTTGTCACAAAACTATGTCAGAATATTGTTGGTATCCTGTCACAAAACAGTTGTCGTAAACCTCTCACAGTAACTGTCAGAAACCTGTCGCAAAATTTTTGCAACAAGGGTTTTTGCGACAAATCATTTTCCGACGTAAACTTGTTGCAAAACAGGTTTTGTGACAAATTTGCAACAATCTTGTTTGTCGCATTTTTTGTTTTTTTCTAGTAGTGATAATATGGTAACGTTAAACTTCATTGTCAAACCAAGTGATATCCGTTTGGGATTAATCATTTAATCTTTCAATGAAGTTACCATTATGAATTTATATATGTCATAAAATTTAAGACATGAATAAAAGATCAAATTACGTACATAATAAATTATTTCATAGTTTAAGGGGGTTTCAAGAGGTCTAAAAATCAAGTTAATTAGTGGGTAGTTTAGCTAAATGTTTGGTGTTTATCTTGGTAATGTGTGGTGTTAAAAGTCAGGTTTTAGAAAGAGGGAGGGAAATCAAGATTTGGCCTTAAGTGTATGACTTTATGTACATATATGTATTAGTTTAAAATGTTAATATTATATATTTGTGTAATCTAGAATTCACATGTAGGAATTTGTTTCGGGGACTTGATTTTAAATTATACATAGAAACCCACTTTATGAAGTTTTGAGATTAACAATTTCAAGTAGTCGGTTTGTATTTTTATCTGATTTGAATTAGGTTTTCATATAGTGCCACTTGTTGTATTTAAATGTTATGGGTAACAATCGTTTTACTTATTGTATTGAAATGTGCCCGTTGATGGGTGGATGTTTGATGTTGTATCATATATTAAAAAATAATATCAAAGACATTTTAAGACATTTATTAAATTTAGTTGCAAAAAATGGGTTTTCATTATGTAAATCCTAACCTAAGTTATTTCATCGATTAAAGTCTTCATCCCATAACGTTTAAACACGGATTTTGTATGGTGGCACACATAAAAACAAAGGGTTGTTCCGAAAAAAATATTTTTAAAATTTTATTTCATAGGTGCCACCATTAATGAATACATGTGGTTTTTATCTTGAAATTCACGTAATTTACTAGTCATTGAAAATAGTTGATTAAGGATTAGAAAACTTGTTGGATAATAAACCCCCAACTATTTTGTAGTTGCATTTTTAAAAACCTCTAAAAATTGAGTTATATTCTGAATGCATTCCCAACCCTCAAATAGAAACAGAATAACCCGACCATGCGAATAAGACTATGATGAAAATATTAGAAATGATTTTTGGTCGGAAAGCACTATAAAATATTTTTCAAGTTGAATTCTATCTCGTCAGTACATCCCAGTTGGTTAATAAAAAATAGAGTTTGTATCATGGCATATTTTTCTACAATTTACATATCTTTTTCTACTTTTTAAAAAATTGCTAGGTAACGTATTTTAAAAGAATTTTTGAATTCATCAACATTCCAAATGCCAAGGACATCTTGCACAACTAAATCAATAATATGTGTGACACATCGTGATTTAAAAAAGACGCCATTACAAATCATTTTATATTTTAATTTTCAATTTTCAATGACGGTTTTGTTGTTTGAGGCATTATCAAATGACATTGAGAAAATTTTGTTTTCTAATTTATAAGTATTTATCACATAATCTAAAATTTGAAATAAGTTTTCACTGGTATGTGAATATCCAAATAACACAACATAGTTGTACATTTTATCATTTCTCAAGTAATTGGATCTATCCAATGGACGGTAAAACAAAGGTAATTCTAGTAAACTATGTGCGGCCGACCAAATACCGATAGTTAAGTTCACCCGTTTCTAAATCTTTGAATCTTTTTAAACCTTCTTTTGCTTGTTTAAGTCTAAGGGTAGTGCAACTTACGTGAGTGTAACACGGTTGAAGAGCTTTTTGAATCAATACGTGAGTGTAACGCGGTTGAAGAGCTTTTTGAATCAATCTTTGAAACCAAGGTTGTAGATGTGGTCGAACTACAAGCCTTCTTGAATTATGAACTTTTTCATTCGTTCCAGAATCATATTCACATCAAAATTCCATCTACTGCCATCGGTTCTGCTTGTTGTTTCACCTTGAGCCGATGTGCTTTTCAATTACTTGCAATATCTTGTTAAACCGACTTGAAAAAGAAACCACAAGCCTTACATTGAGCTTTAGTTTGACGTTTTGACATTTCACATAAGTCATATTTGAACAAAAGCTCCTTGTTTTTGGTTGTTGGTAAAATCCTCAAAACGGTAGCTTTCCTTGAGGATGCAACGGGTGGAGCGGATCATTCGGAAGCCATATAAAAAGAGATAAGAGATTAGAAAATAAAGTGTCAAGAGAAGAAAGCTTGTATGAGAGATTTTTTGTGTTTTAGCATATTTTTTAGTGTTTGAGTGTTGTGATTAAATCATAACACCCACTATCTATTTATACTATCATATAAGGACAAAAAGATCAAAAAAAAAAGTTTGAAAAAAATGGTCAAAAATTGATCCGAATGCTCAAAATGCTGTTTTTTAATGGCTATCTTTTTAAACCTCTAAAACCAGGTCAAACCCGGGTTGGATCGGGTCGGGTTGGGGTGATACCGGGTTGAATCTGGGTTGATGGTTGTAATAGACAAACAGATTGGACCTAGCAAGTTCAATAAGATTGGACTCAGGAAGAGAGCTTGCTGGGTTAGGTCCTGGTCGGGTTATAAGATCTAGTGGAATTATAATTACATATCACATAAGTGATAAGTTTTAATATTAAAAAATGTATAATTATTCGGTAACAGGGGTAAAATAGTTGTTGATAAAAAAAAAGTAGGTTAATTTCAACTTTTTGTTAAACTTTGGATATTGAAAAGATATCTAAAAGTCAAAAGTAAATATTAAATGTAAAAGTTATAATTTATTAATTCACTTAAAAACTTGTATAATATTCATCTAAAAATCTCTATACCTAATAAATAGTAATTTTAAATTACATGGGTCACTTTTTTTACCTTATCAATTTTTTTCTGGTCTCTATATCCTAATAACTTTTTTCTGCTCATATTCCCTATCTAGAAAGCCAATCAACTAAAAGGAGAGGTGATAGAAAGCCATTTCTCTTTACTCAAAAGCTTGTGAAAGCGATTAGGTACAACAACTTATAGAATACTAAGTAAATGATCTAATAATAATTATTTGAACTTAAACAAAGTAAAATGGCCCAAACCGATTTGATTGATTAATCTAGCTAGCTAACAAGAAATTTTTCAGTTGACATACAATAAAAGTATCAATTGACAATTAGTTGCATGTTCATTTTTTATTATATGTCATTTTCTAAAATATGTTATGTTTATTTGCAGTAGATGTTATATCTAAGACCACACGCTACTTTATAAGAATGGATTAAATATTAAAGAAATGAAGTCATCGATACAAATATTGATACAATAGAACACTAAGTTATTATAAATGATACCCCCTGTAAAATCTAGGAGTTTTCTATCAAACGAGCAATATTTAAAATTATCTCTTACAATTTGACTACCTTATACATGATTTCAATTTTTAACTTTAAGCCAAATTTACTCACAATTTTCAATGGATATAACATATCATACGTATTTTTTTATTTACACTATACAATATAAACATATATATTATTTTATTTTTATTTAAATATAGTGTTGTTATAGTTTTTTTAATTAAAATCATTTTACATGTTATGTTCTCCATTATATCGCACAAACCCGTTTATTTAGTCTGTTTTCATGTGCACTGTACCGTATGGAATTGATATCTACCTCGTTGGCATCCAGTTACCAACTCCACGTACGTGTACATAAATTTCTTTTTACAAGAGAGTAGAGAGACCCCTTCATAAAAATCAAAAAGTTAGAGCGATGGTCGGTAATTGTTGTTTATGTGCGAAGGAAGAAAATTAACAACTCATTATGTCAATATGTGGGCCACGTGAAAGCAACTCTTACATAGGTTCATGCATATTTATTATACATATGCCTATGCTATTCTAGATGAAAACACAATTGAGTCCGAGAAACATCATGGAGCCAAAGGTTAGCAGATTGGGGACTTCACTTTTGGTGCCTAGCGTTCAAGAGCTAGCAAAGGAACACCTTACCAACATTCCATCAAGATACATGCAACCTGATCAAGAACCTCAACTCATACCTTCTTCACTGCCTCAAGTACCCATCATCGATTTGCGGCGGTTAACATCTCAAGATTCGTTAGCTGAATCTGAATTAGAAAAGCTACACCTTGCTTGTAAAGATTGGGGATTCTTTCAGGTACTCATATAGTAATTAAATAAGTTTAAACATAATATTTTAGTTGTCAATCACACCAGTTAACCATCAGGATGTCCCTAGGGACGCTATTAAACATGATTGTTTGATTGATGATGACAGATAATAAACCATGGGGTGGACTCTTTGTTGTTGGAGAGAGTGAAGGAAGAAACACAAGAATTCTTTAAGTTGCCGATCGAGGAGAAAAAGAAGTTTTGGCAAACCGCGGACGACGTCGAAGGATTTGGACAAGCTTTTGTGGTGTCTGAGGAACAAAAACTCGATTGGGCTGATATATTTTTCTTAGTTACTCTTCCTCATAATAGCAGAAAGCCTCACTTATTTCCTAAACTACCTCTTCCATTTAGGTAATTCACTCCTTTTCCTATATTATGAGTGATATAATTGTGACTAAGTCAACGGGTTAAAGTTAATGAAAATTAGCACAAGACATATATTATTCGTGTCATCAACCATAACATTTTATATTTAAAGCCGTCTCATAACCTGAAAATGGCATTTTTAGTAAATTAATCTAATAGTTTAAACCGGTTGGTGGTTGTTAATATGTTATTAGTATAGAATGAGTCAAAGGGGTTTTATAGGTCACAAGTGAGTTTTATTATACTAGTTAAATATATAAAAAAAATCTCTGCTTCTAAATAATACGGGATAACACTGTTTAATTTTAGAACAACTCAAACATGACGCGTTTACTAAAGATACTCATGAGACATGATCATCGGAAATTGATATTTTTTCGTGTCATTAACTGTCAACCTTATTAAGGTCCATGTTAAATTATTATTTCATTAAGTGGTTATTTTTTTTTTTTAAATAGAGACACCTTAGAAGAATATTCAAGAGAGCTTAAGAACACTGCCATGAAAACTTTGCTCTATATTGCGAAAGCATTGAAGATGGAAGCTACGGAGTTGATGGAATTGTTCGACGAAGGAATGCAATCAATGCGAATGAACTACTATCCGCCATGTCCACAACCCGAACAAGTCATTGGTCTCACGCCACATTCTGACGCTGTTGGGATCACCTTTCTACTCCAACTAAATGAAGTACAAGGTCTTCAAATTAGAAAAGATGACATTTGGATCCCAGTTATACCACTTCCTAATGCTTTCATTGTTAATATTGGAGAAATCTTGGAGGTTGTTTTCTTTCTAGCTATAAACATCACTTATATCTAGTACTTGCGTTTAATATCATTTGATTTGAACTGAATGTAAGATCGATATGTTTGTTTGCTTTCAGATTGTGACAAATGGACAATATAAAAGCGTTGAGCATAGAGCAGTTGTGAACTCGGAGAGAGAGAGGTTGTCTATAGCCACGTTTCTCAACCCGAATATGAAAGGTGTAATAGGACCAGCGCCAAGTCTAATCACGCCCGAAACTCCTCCAAAGTTTACCAAAGTAACTGCGGTTGATTTTTTCAACAACTTATTCTCTAGGGAGCTTAACAGGAAGACAAACCTTGAGCTATACTCTATATAACTTTGTCAATATATATGCACCATATAATTGGTGGTGCACATGCTATACACAACTAGCATGTCTTTATATATGTGTTTTACATTATGATAATCATAAGTGTGTAAATCATCAAATAAATAAATGCAAATATATGCACCGCATATATAAATATATATTATCCGGTTAGTTTTGCTAAAAGTTAATAAATTTTTGTTTGGGTCAATAAAATTTAAATAACAGGGAACCAATATACCTGGTGAAATGGGCTACATAAAACATGTTTTGAATCCAACACAATTAAGCAGCAACTGAAATTGAACCAATATACCTGAGAAAAAACATGACAGGATTTCAGGAATTAAGTAACAGCCTGATGGATGATATTTGATGCAACCATGATTTTCAACACAAGTCGATCTGTTGATGCAAACCAAATTTCTTACATTGGATCGATACATTATGAATTAGATATTTGTCTTCTTTTGTTTTTCTTTATCCTAATTTCTTTCATAAATTTTAGAAAAATAACCTAGATATAATTATGAATTAGATCATTAATCTTTAACAAATACACACAACGTTCTTAGTGTAATTGTTTATAAGCAATACGTCGTTTATACTACTATAGTTAGATTAGTCGGTTAAATTTACACGTATATTTATCATTTTAACTCAAAAAGACTATTCTTGTACTTTAAATAAATGATGAATTTTGCAAATGCATAGATATTTAATTAAATTTACATTAATTTTTTTACTGGATTCTTTTTGTAATTTATATTTCAAGGGGTAGGGTTTGGTTGTTTGTTTAAGGACCGATGTTACGGTGTTTATGTCAAACCATGACTCAAACCGTTAATTAACGGTTTCTAATTATCGTAAAACAAAATTGAATTCTTAAAAAGTTAACCGAACCAACCCAAAAGTTTTACTACCGGTGTGGTTTATGCTTTGGTTTTTCAAGTACTGTTATATTATCTTTATGTTAAGTATCACTCAATATTAAAAACTTATCAATTATTTAAAGTTTTGTAGTTTAAGAAATTAACTCTATTTTAGACTTATCAAGATGATACAGATATTTTTTTGTTCTCATTTTCATTCATACAAAATTCATACAAAAATATAATAATTACTTACATAATTAAACTATTAAACCTACAAATAAGACAACACTCCGAATCTTAATTCAAAATACTAGGCTACTAATAATGAGGTCATAGATAATCACAATTGTTAGAGCGTCACCAATAGAAAGCATTAAAAACGACCGAAAACGTGCCTACTCAACTAATATGTTAAAAACACACAATATTTAAATTTTAAAAAATCTCTACAATAACGAAATTTAAAAACATTGCCACATCACCACCATCTTTTTTTTATTTTTAACCACTCATTTTTTTCTTTCTTATATTTTATGTATATAAAAAATATAGTGTCTCGTACCAACTCATTTTTTAGGATGTGAAAACCATCTATTGGAGATGGTCTTACAGATTCAACGCAAATAAATTATTGGTGATGCATGATTGAAATTAAAAAACTACATAGTCTAATAATTGAACGGTCCGATTCGAGAAAATTGTAGAAATGGTGTTTATGGTTTTATCATATTGCAAGTTTGGTGCTTAAGTTTTAAAAATTACAAATTTAGTCAAAATATTTGGGAGTTGGTTAAAATTTAGTCGCCATCGTTAGTATACTTTAGTTTGTAACGTTCTCGAGACTAATTCTGCAGTATAATCAAATCACAGAGACTAATTGTGTAATTTTCTTTATAAATTTAATTTTTTTTGAATAATTCAAATAAAATTAAACAAAGAGTTAATTACATGAATGGTCATTGTGCTAGGGCTGTTTTCACTTTAGGTCTCTAGGTTAGAAAACTACAAGATCGGTAGACATGTTTGACAAAACGTAACATAATAGTCCCCAACGTGAATGAAAATATGTAATCTATCCTTTCAATAAATAATAAAAGATAAATAAAAAATAATATTTAAAGTAAATTACTATATTAGTCCCTATAGTTTGATGAAAATTACCATTGTAGTCCAATAATTTATTTATTATACTAACAGTTTAATAGTTTTACTATTTGATTCAATTTTAGTCCACATCAATAACTTTATAAAACTTTCCTGTTAAGTTAATATAAAATGATAAGTTTACTTTTATGATTAAAAATATAAAATAATTTACTTAAAAACAAATAATACCCCACCAATAATCTGCTCTTTCTCTTAAAAACAAATAATACCCCACAAATAACACACAAGTTTACTAATGCTAGTTTTTTTTAATAATTAGGAGTATTTTGGTTTTTTAACAAGCACTTAACGGAAAAAAAATAACGGTCATCTAAGCCAGGAACTTTTTTTGTTACATTTTGTCAGACGTTTGGAACGACCTTATAATTTTCAAAAACAAAGGACCAAAAGTGAAAGCAAGCCTAATCATAAGGACCATTCATGTAATTAACTCTTCATAAAATTAAAATTAAATTTATGAAAATCAAATAAAAGTTAATAATAAAATTTAATAACAATTAAAAAAGTACAATAAAGGCCAAAAATATCAAATTAAATTTGATCATTATTAAATTCAATCTAAAAAATTGTTGGGAAGAACCAAAATCCTGGCCAAAGGATTGACGGAGATTCTGCAAAAAAAATAAAAATAAAATATAGAATTGTATGAAGACCATACTTTTTCATCATCCAGCTACATATTCTTAAAACAGTACGAGCTAGGCATTCATCTTCCTCATCTTCCCATACTTTGATAAAGCTATCCTGATCTACAAGTAAGAGAAAAAAAAAAAAACAAAACCTATAATATCCAAAGAATATGATAAAATGATCTCATTTTATGTTAACATAAAAAAATATTTAGATTTCTTTAAGAAGGACTCACAATTAAAGAGATAGTGAGATACGAAAGAAAAATAACTATATGCTCAACCAAACTTTATCTTTTCAATTTGTTCACTTTAAAGATCCTCATAATAGATCTTTTGCATTTCCAACAAAAATTCTTTAGTCTCATTGGTATGCTGCATGAGGACCATCATACTCTATCATTACTTTTTTCTAAACTTTTTATTGGTGTCTCTAGCTTCTAATTTTATCAAATACGTTTCCTTGAAACGTTGTTTTAATTTGCTCCTACAAAGCTAAAACTTGATGTGGGAACTTCAAATTCAAACAACAACATTCATGTATATCACAAGTATATGCTATGTTCAAATCAAGTAGTTGTTGTAAGTGATAATTTTTAGAGAAAATTGGTAGTCCCTATGATTTGATTATATTACAGATTTAGTTCTTAAATCGTTAAAAACTAATGAACACTAACGGTGGGAATTAAACTTGCAATAAACTCTCAAGTGTTTGGACTAATATGGAATTTTCAAAATATGGGGACTAAACTTGCAATATGATCAAATCACAGGAACTGTTTTTGCTATTTCTCGTTCGATTATTTACAAAAGCAGAAACCGCAAGCCACAGTATGAAGATTGTACGAAAATTCTTAAACCGACCGGCAAACATTTAAAAAATCTAACCGTGAAACCAAACTGATGACGGTTTTGGATGGTTTCATGGTTTCAAACCGAACTATGAAAAGCCAAATGAGTTACTTGGGTGGGTTTCAATAACTAGTACATTACAAAATTCGTTTATTTGTTATATAACAAGAATGATTCTTTTGGGGTAAAAATATAGAAAATCCTTGTGTGGATTGCACATGATTGGATTAACGGATTATTCTAACGATGGTTGGTGTAAAGTATGCATTTGTTACAAACTATTAAAATAGAGGATGTTTAACGTATTTATTAAATATTCAAGAGCTAATTGGTATTTACTTATTTATACATAAATGATGAATCATGTAATTTATTCTAAATTTAATTATGTCACAATCTAACTTTAAGAAAACTAATTTATGCAGCAAATGTCACTTAAAATTAACTGATAAAAATGTTTTCTCCTGGCAAGGCCATATACATAACCCTCCATTCGTACTTGTACTTTCTCTCATAAAATCTTTTTAAAACTAATCATATTGCTCTCTGTAAATCATTATATTAGAAAAGGTTAATAAATATACATTAGTAATATGTATTGTATATACACCCAAAACATTTATAAATTTGGTGAAAAGTAGTTCAACATGATTGATCTACGTTATCCATTATATTTGCATTGCATATGGTACAGTCACACACTTCATGGTTATAGACTTATAGTGCAACCCGACAAGCTTAAGAAGAAAGCATAAAAAAAAAACAAGAGAAAGAGAGAGGTTAGGTTTGCGGCGCACCGTCGACACCTTCCTTAGACCAACCCAATCTGATCTTTTATTAAAAATTAGTTTCTTTCTCTTTCACCTAAAAAACTCAATCTAACTTAATTAAAAACACGCAAATGAATCCTAGATCAACTGGTATAGGAGTAGCTATCCTATAACTTTCCAAAGTGAAGGCCATGGGTTGGAGCCTCACTAGGTGCAATATGCTTCAAGTGGGCCAAGGGTTTTACCACAGTGGGCCAAGGGTGGTGTGTTTCCCTTGGAATGGTGGGCGATCCGGGTCACCAGCGCTGTCTGTGTTCACGGGCGTGGGTGGCCTTTCGCCAATGGGTTTACCCGGGTGACCGGGCTTAAAAATTATTCGTTGGCCGTTCAAAAAAAAAACTTAATTAAAAACACACATTCACAACCCATCCCAACCCAAGCCAACTTATTATTAACTAAATATAGTTTTTTATACTATTTTAAATATATATGATCCAATAGTTAGTGGACATATGCTACACGTGTGGGTTATATTCTTGGTTTTTATATTAACATGGTTGTGATATAATCTTTTTTTTTTTTTTTTTCTTATTAATTTTCTCACAACTCACCTAAGTAAAAAGTTATCATAGTGGATGGTCCTAGAACAACACGTCTAGGCCACCAAACCACCACCCATCTTCAATGATGACAATCAGCCATCAAACCCTCACATCTTTTATGATTCAGTTATATTACACTCAAATCGGTAAAATCAAAGCCAAGAATGAGAGATTGTTTCCGATTGCACCTAAATTGATTTAGTTCCTTCGATTGATATTTCTTTATAATGAATAGTACGGGAACGTGTAGTACTCAACTCAATTCATCTCTTCTTTTATCAGATTTATTGGTAGGTATAGTTTTGTTGAGTTTGACGCCATTAGAAATGTACACATATAAGCTCTGAGATAGACATAACAATGGAGGGGGTTAGGCCCATGGTGTATGGCATAGGAGAGGGTGGTGTGGGTTCGAGTGTGGATGAGCACACTATTTCGTATTTGTAGGGACATGATCATTTGTTTAAGGAAGATTCACTAAAATGGCTATAAATCAAGCTAGAAGACTCCGTTTTAGGAGTGTGACCGGTCAAAACGACCGTTGGAACAAGTAGCATGTTTTTACAAACGCCATAGGCAGTTTGGGTCGTTTTTCTGGCCCAAAAACGCATTATTCTATGAGTATTTTTACCTTTTATGTTATTTTTACTTTTTGTTGGGTATTGTTTATATTCTAGTTTTTGGTCCGTTTATATTCCAAGTCCCATTCAAATTTATCTTATATTTTACATTTCTATAAACTTTGAGATAAATGATGAATTTTGCAAATGCATAGATATTTAATTAAATTTACATTAATTTTTTTTACTGGATTCTTTTTGTAATTTATATTTCAAGGGCTAGGGTTTGGTAGTTTGTTTAAGGACCGATGTTACGGTGTTTATGTCAAACCATGACTCAAACCTTTAATTAACGGTTTATAATTATCGTAAAACAAAATTGAATTCTTAAAAAGTTAAACGAACCAACTCAAAAGCTTTACTAGCGGTGTGGTTTATGCTTTGGTTTTTCAAGTACTGTTTATATTATTTTTATGTAAGTATCACTCAATATTAAAAACTTATCAATTATTTAAAGTTTCGTAGTTTAAGAAATTAACTCTATTTTAGACTTATCAAGATGATACAGATATGTTTTTGTTCTCATTTTCATTCATACAAAATTCATACAAAAATATTAGTAATAACTTACATAATTAAACTATTAAACCTACAAATAAGACAACATTCCGAATCTTAATTCAAAATACTAGGCTACTAAATGAGGTCATAGATAATCTCAATTGTTAGAGCATCACCAATAGAATACATTAAAAACGACCAAAAATTTGTCTAGTCAACTAATATGTTAAAAACACACAATCTTTAAATTTGGAAAAATCTCTCTACAATAACATAACTTAAAAACATTGCCACATCACCACCATCTTTTTTATTTTAAACCATTTATTTTTTTCTCTTTCTAATTTTATGTATATAATACACATAGGTTCCCATACCAACTCATTTTTTGTAGTTCATGGGGAAGAACTTAAGGGATAAAAACTTGATAAATGTCCATATTGTTATTTTGGGATGTGAAAACCATCTATTGGAGATGGTCAGATTCAATGCAAAGAAATTATTGGTGATAAATGATTGAAATTAAAAAACTATATAGTCTTAAAATATTTTACTTAAAAACAAATAATACCCCACCAATAATCTGCTCTTTCTCTCTCCCTCCATCCCTCCCCCCCCTCTCTCTCTCTCTTTCTCTCTTTCTCGTAATAAATCAAACTCAACCCTCACGAGCCAAAATCCACCGGTGGTCACCAAGCACCACCACATCTTACCCTTTTTAAAAAACAGACCACACCACCACATCTTCACTGTTTCAGATCCCTATATCACTGACAAGAGCCACCATTTCAGACCCTTTTAGCATCGTTAAAGACCCGCCAACCCAAATCTATCCACCACCATTATCTTTCCAAATCCAAGTGTAAGACCCCCCAAACCTAAAACTAAAGCAAAAATCAGATCTTAAACTCATTTGATTTTGTTTTTCTAATAAGATGGAGGGAGAGAGAAAGAGAAAGAGAAAGAGAACAATAGATGGTTGTGGTGGTAGTTTGTGATTACTTGGAGGTGGTGCAACGGACCTGGTGATGCCATTAAAAGTGCTACCAGTGATGAACAAGATGACGACATCTAGGGTTTTATTGTGGTTGTTTTGTAGCTTATGAGACCCACTTCAATGATGATGAAAAACGATGGTAGGAGGATCTAGTGGTGGTTTTGCTAAAAATTACGATGATGGAGGGGGATCTGGTGGTGGCCTTCTTAATAATGAAAGAGAGAAAGAAAGAAATAAGGGGCGGAGGGTAGAGTGGTGGCTGGAGGTGGTTGGGGGTTGCGTTGGCAGCAGAAGGTGGTTTGGGGTGGTGACGGGGATCGAAGGTGGTGGGGGTGGAGGCAATTTGGTGGTAATGGTGGTTTGTGATATGGTGGTCCGGTGGCGATGGTGGTCGGGCGGTTGCGGTCGGTTGTTTTGGACGAGGTAAGAAAACATGGAATATATAAATATTAATATCTCTAATCAAATAAAAGGGTAAATAAAGGTGACATTTGTCTACATCACATTCCACCTAATCAATTTTTTCTCCTAATCTCTCTTATTTAATAGCTAGTATAATTATTAATAATATTATTTAATTTTTTTCTAGACTAAGAATACTTTTTTAATAAATTAAAAAAGTTCTTTTTATTAATGTTATTTATAAAAAATAAATTTGTATAAAATAAGAAGTTTTTTAAAATATCAGAGTTTTTAAAAAATAAAAAATATTTTAAAATTACTATTTTTAAAATCTAAAATATTTAAAATAAAAAGTAATTAAAATTAGAAGTTACAATAATTAAAAAATTTTAAAAAATTTTGTTTTAAAAAACATGTTTATTTTTTTTTTAACAAAAAAGTTTTAAAAAGTAGTTATAGTATTTTATTACTTATATCTTTACTCATGTGTAATTTCAATTATATATTATTTTTGAATATAGTTTTAAAACTAATAAAATTTTATTATATTTAATATTTTATTTATTCAACCCGTGTAACACACAGGTTTACTAGTGCTAGTTTTTTTAACAATTAGGAGTATTTTGGTTATTTAACAAGTACTTAACGGAAAAAAATAACAGTCATCTAAGTCGGGGACCTTTTTTGTTACATTTTGTCAAACGTTTGGACCGACCTTATAATTTTCGAAAACAAAGGATCAAAAGTGAAAACAAGCCTAATCATAAGGACCATTCATGTAATTAACTCTTCATAAAATTAAAATTAAAATTATGAAAATAAAATAAATGTTAATAATAAATTTTAATAACAATTAAAAAAATAAAATAAAGGCCAAAAATATCAAATTAAATCTAAAAAATTGTTGGGAAGAACCAAAATCCCGGCCAAGGGATTAACGGAGATCCTGGAAAGAAATAGAAATAAAAATATAGAATTGTATGAAGACCATGCTTTTTCATCATGCAGTTACATATTCTTAAAACAGCACGGGCTAGGTATTCATCTGCCTCATCTTCCCATACTTTGATAAAGCTATTCGGATCCACAAGTAAGAGAAAAAAACCAAACCTATAATATCCAAAGAATATAATAAAATGATCTCATTTTATGTTAACAGAAAAAAAATATTCAGATTTCTTCAAGAAGGACTCACAATTAAAGAAATAATGAGATACAAAAGAAAAATAACTATATGCTCAACCAAACTTTATCATTCCAATTTGTTCACTTTAAAGATCCACATAATAGATCTTTTGCATTTCCAATAAAAATTCTTTAGTCTTCTTGGTATGCTACGTGAGGACCATCATACTCTATCATTACTTTTTTCTGAACTTTTTATTGGTGTTTCTAGCTTCAAATTTTATCAAATACGTTGCCTTGAAATGTTGATTTAATTCACTCCTGCAATGAAAAGCTAAAACTTGATGTGGGAACTTGTACGAAATATGAAAGAGGCTGATGCACCCAAAACAGTCAAGGTGCTTCCTGCATGCATACACTTTGTGCATGGTAGAAGTTACTTCAGAAGTTTTACACACTGCAAAGAAATTTCTCAAAGTGTAAAATCTTCCGAAGCCAAAGACCAAATCTTTCAAAGCCAAAGATGAAGTCTTCCAAAGCTTAGAAGACAAAGTCTTCCTAAGCCTCAAAGATAGAAGACTGATTTCTTCCGAAGACAGCGAAGACATGCTTTCTCTGATAAACTTTTTCGGAAAGCTGACCAACTTTCCGCTACCACTCTGCAGACTCACCAACTTACACAAGTTGGTGAAAAGGTCCATGCTTTAGGAAACTATAGATTAAGGTCTTGAGTTTGTAACTTTCTACTTTATGTACTTTTATCCTTTTTGTATTACATTAGAATATGAGCTATGGCATGTCATAGTCACTAGTCAACTGGCAATCTGTCTTTTGACTTTATATTAATCTTGTTGTCTAGATTAGTGTTTCCAGCTGGCCTTCAAAGTATGACTGGCTGTATGATGTAGTATAAAGTATCTCATGTCCTTGTATTTTATTTCTATGCTTTGTAACACTTGTAAAGAACTTGAGAACAATATACTTTATCCTTAAAAACCATTATGTTTGTTGTTCTTGGTTCTGTCTCACTTTGCTTTGCTTGTGTTTTTTTAGTATCACTCTAAAGGTTTCAGTTCCCTATTTGATCTGTTAAGTGTTCTAAGTCTCTCCTTATTGTGAAACTGATTGCATTGAACCCTTTCACCGGTCCTCCAATTGGTATTAGAGCTTTCCAGGCTCTTAATTGTAATATCTCACCATCTTAGATCTCTTAGTTTTCACAAAAACACTTAACAACTCAAATGATAGCTCCCTCAAAGGCTAATATGGAAACTGGCACTATGACAAAGTTCCCACTGATCACTCCTGAAAACTTTGATACTTGGTGTCAAAGAATGGAAGGCTTCATCAAGTCACAAGACTCCAGGATCTGGGAATCTTTTGTCTCCGGACCTTACATTCCATGCACCTCTTCAGCTGTTGCTGGAGGTGGCATGATACCAAAAGAGGTAGCTGACTATTCTGAAGAAGATAGAAAGAAGATTGATATCGATCAGAAAGCCATGACTGCCCTCCAAACTGCTCTTCCAAACTCCATTTACAGGGGCTTCAAGAAGTGCAAAACTGCCAAGCAGTTATGGGATGCACTAAAGCTCATGTATGAGGGGTCATCTGAAGCAAAAGAGAACAAAAAAGACCTCTTAAAGCAGCAGTTTGAGAATTTCACCTTCAAAACAGGTGAAACCATGACTCAATAATACTTCAGGTATGTTGAGATTGTGGACATTCTAATTGATGTTGGAGTAACTCTTGAAAATTGGGACATTGTAAGGAAGTTCATGTCCTCTCTTCCTAGACAGTGGACCCATTATTGTGTTGTTATCAAAAGGACTGAGAACCTCAAGACTCTAAGTCTTACACAGTTGTATGGTATTCTCAGTGGCTACCAGATGGAGATGAACATGCAAAATCCATCTGGTAACTCTAGCAATCTGTAGAGTTCAGCCCTTCATGTGGTTGAAAGGAATGGCAGAGAACCACAGCATTATCTCATCTGCTACCCTGACAACTCACAAAAGGGTCCTTTCATCACCTTCCCTCAGACACCAAGGGACAACTACATCCAAGGAAATCCATTCCAAGAGACAAGCTCTTCATGCTTTTGTGTCTGCTGATGAGAGTTCAGGCAACTTTCTCTTCACCCTTGAAGACCTGGACTATATCCATCCAGATGACCTGGAGCAGATGGAGATAGTCCAGCAGATGGCTCTTCTCACTCACAGAGTCAAGAAGTTCTACAAGAGAACCGGGAGGAAGTTTCTTAGCAATGCAGCCAGTGGAAAGTTTGGACTGGACAAAAGTAAAGTAAAGTGTTTCAACTGTAACCAAATGGGACACTTTGCTAGAGAATGCAAGGCACCTAGAACTATTGGCGTCCAGG
Source organism: Flaveria robusta (assembly GCA_025506415.1). Classification (NCBI taxonomy): domain Eukaryota; kingdom Viridiplantae; phylum Streptophyta; class Magnoliopsida; order Asterales; family Asteraceae; genus Flaveria; species Flaveria robusta. Next base: position 21,211,067 of record CM046466.1, read on the forward strand.
CACAAAGCAGACCAAACTACACTGATGGAGCCACCCAAAATGAGAAGCCAAAGCAGCAAGCTGCAGTTGCTGTTGAAGAAGGAGGCTTTGATTGGAGTTTTCAGGTTGAAGATGCATCTCCAAACCAAGCACTGATGGCAGATCATGATGAAGCCAAGGTATTGGAAAATCTTTGTACTCCTGAATGTATTGCTAAAGTTAATAGATACAGGTCCTATAACTTAGAGATGAGATCTGATTTTGAGTCTTTAAACATCTTAAAATCTGATTTCAAAAGAGCTGAAAATAAATATAAACTAAAAATAGAAGATTTAGAGAAAACCATTTCCACTCTTAAATATGAACACACAAACTACAGGACTCAGATCAAAGATCACATCGCTAAGTTAACTGAATGCTAGGTTGAGCTTGTGATCAGCAAAGCCCGGGCAGAAAAATATGTTCTTGAAGTAGAGACCTTCAAGAACATGATATCCTTATCCTTGCATGCCAAAGTTTGTTATTAGAATAAGCAGAGACTGGGATCTACTGAGATAGGTCCTCCACACTCCTTACTATCTGTAAGATCTCCAAGGTGTGGAAAATGTGAAGATGAGCTTCCCCTCATAGACCCCGTGAATGAAGAGGATGAAGAGGAGATAATGAAGGATGGATCTGAGAAGAGTTAAGAAGATCATCCTAAGAAAGGTAGTGATTCTCCTGAGGAGAGAAATCCAGTTGGGATGACCAAGTCAAAAAGAAAGAACTTGATCAGAAAAGCCAAGAGAAAGTCCAAGAAAACTCAAGAGATCAAGGCCACTTTCAACTCTAAGCAGAAACAAGTGTTCATCTCTGTAGGATTTGAAGTAGTGAAGGCTGAAGACTCAACTATGAATCCTAGTATCAGAGGTTCTAGTTCTTGTCAAACTCATCCCAGCAACAAGAAGAAGACTGATCAGTTGTGTACCACTGCTACACAGCCTGAACCATCCATTTCCAACAGCAAGTCACTCCCTAAAAGGCTTGCTACTTCATCTGTGAAGAAGAAGATGGAGATGGAAAGTGATCAAGATCAGTCTTGCTCTCAAAGAAAGACTTCCAAAAGAATGCAGATGGATTGTATCATGTGTGGCAGTATTTCTCATCTGGCTAAGGATTGCATTTACAATCCTAAAAGCACTATCCACATGATCAAAAGGAAGCAACACAAAGTGTCTCACAAGCCAAAGGAAAGAAACTCCATCACTACTCCCCTACACTTGTTACATATGGATCTTTTTGGCCCCACGAGTGTAATAAGTCTAGGAAGGACCTCATATTGTTTAGTGATCACAGATTATTTCACTAGATTCGCTTGGGTCTTTCTCCTTAGAACTTAGGATGAGACTCCTGAAATCTTGAGGAATTTCATTATGAAGATTGAGAATCAATCTGATCACAAGGTCAAGATCATAAGATGTGATCAAGGAACTAAATTCAAGAACCAAATCCTTGATACATTTTGTGATGAAAAGGGTATTACAAAACAATATAGTGCTGCCAGGACTCCTCAGCAAAATGGTGTTGCTGAGAGGAGAAACATGACACTAATTGAAGCTGCAAGAACCATGCTGTCTGACTCTAAACTGCATATCACCTTCCGGGCAGAAGCAGTGAACACTACTTGCTATGTGCAGAACAAAGGTTTAGTAGTTAAGACTCATGGTAAGACTCCTTATGAACTACGACACAAAAGGAGACCTTTCATTGGTTTCCTCAGATCATTTGGATGTCCTTGCATAATCTTGAATACCAGAGATTAGATAGCCAAATTTGATAAGAAATCAGATGATGGATACTTTATTGATACTCTTCTAAAGCCAAGGCTTATAGAGTATACAATCTCAGAACTAGAGTAGTTGAGGAGTCAGCCAATGTGACTTTCAATAAACGTACTCCTTGTGTGAGAGGTTCTGGTCCAGATTGGCTGTTTGATCTTGATTTAGTTACCAACTCTTTTAACAAGTCTTGTGAGAATGTTTTAGTATCTACAGGTAGCTTATCAACAGAAGATCCTGACCCAAGATTTGAGCTGAGAAGACCTTTAAATCAAACTATTTCAGCTCCAGTTATGACAAATTCTGCAGATGGAGCTCTTATCAGCACAACCATGATAAATCCAACTAATACATCTGAAATATCTTTAAATTCCAGCTCAGAGGCTCAAAACTTAAAGGAAGGAGCTTCAAATGTATAAGAAAATGGTAGTGGTGACAGTGATCAAGAATTTTTTGATGTTGACAATCACTCCAAGAAAGACAACATCAATGATGTCACACACTCATTGAATCAAGTCTTTCTTGATAAGTGTGTTGATGTGGTGGGAGAATCTACTCTGCCTGATCAAAATTTTTCAAATTTAGATCTCTCAAATCAACTTGCTGTGATCCTTCAACTCAGGATCCACAAGTCTCACCCCACCACAAACATCATTGGAGAAGTTGACAAGGGGGTAAGAACAAAAGGACAAACCCATGACAAAAATGTTTGTCTCTACTCTTGTTTCCTATCCCAAGTAGAGGCAAAGAAAGTTGAGGAAGCTCTAAAAGATGGAAGTTAGGTTGAAGCTATACAGGAGGAACTGCTTCAATTCAAAAGGCAGAAGGTTTGGAACCTATGTCCTCTTCCTTCAGGGAAGACTACCATAGGAACCAAGTGGGTATTCAGAAACAAAAAGGATGACAGAGGACTTGTCATCAAAAACAAGGAAAGACTAGTTGTGCAAGGATATACTCAAGAAGAAAGGATTGACTACACTGATGTCTTTACTCCAGTAGCAAGACTTGAAGCTGTTAGGATATTCCTAGCTTTTGCTGCATTCAAGAATTTCAAGGTCTACCAACTTGATGTCAAGTGTGCTTTCTTATATGGGGTGATTGATGAAGAGGTGTATGTCAAACAACCGCCTGGCTTTACAGATCCAGATCATCCTGATTATGTTTGTAAGCTTGATAAAGCTCTTTATGGGCTGCACCAAGCTCCAAGGAAATGGTATGAGACTATATCTCTGTACCTATGTCAACATGGATACCGAAGGGGTACTACAGATGGAACTCTCTTCATCAAAGGAACAGGAAATGACTTAATGCTGGTTCAAGTTTATGTAGATGACATTATCTTTGGGTCAACTAATCTAAAGCTCTGCAAGGACTTTGAGAAGCTGATGAAAAATAGATTTGAAATGAGTGCCATGGGAGAACTCAATTTCTTTCTAGGAATTCAAGTGAAGTAGGTTGACAATGGCATCTTCATAAGTTAGTCAAAGTATGTTCAGGATATACTCACAAGATTCAGCATGACTGACTGTAAGGTTGCAAAGACACCCATAGCAAGAAACCACTCCCTTGGACCTGATTTTAAGGGGGAGTGTGTGGATGAGCATCTCTACAGGGCTATGAATGGGTCTTTTATGTATCTCACAGCGAGCAGGCCTGATATTATGTTTGCCACATGCATTTGTGCCAGATATCAAGCTAACGCTAGGATGTCACACTTGGTTGCTATCAAGAGAATTCTAAGATATCTCAAAGGTGCTCTATAACTAGGCCTTTGGTATCCAAAGAATTCTGACTTCAATCCGTATGCCTATACATATAGTGACTATGGTGGCTGCAACATGACTACAAAATCTATATCAGGGGGATGTCAATTTCTTGGTGGAAGGATAGTCTCATGGCAATGCAAGAAACAATCCTATGTATCTGCATCAACTGCTGAAGCTGAATACATTGCTGCTGCTAGCTGCTGTGCTCAAGTGCTTTGGATTCAGAATCAGATGCTAGACTATGGATTCAACTTCAAAGAGACTCCCATCCATATAGACAACAATAGTGCTATCTCTATTACAAAGAATCCTGTGTAGCACTCAAGGACTAAACACATCAACATCAGGTATCATTTAATCAGAGATAATTTTGAAAAAGGGTTAATCAAACTAGTCAAAGTTCACACAAATGAATAATATGCTGATTTATTCATCAAAGCTTTTGATGAACAGAGATTCAAGTATCTCATATCAGCTATTGGGATGATTAACTTTGAGTAGCTTTTTCTTAAACTTAAATTTAATATTATTTCTAAAATCTGTGTGTCCTCAGTTGTCTATTTTATTACCTTCATAAGCCCCTAACTATCTTGGAAGAAGAGTCTTTTAGAAAATATTCCTTAGATTTTTGAAAATTTTGAACATATTTCCTTTTCGGAAGAAACTAAGTTACCTTCGGAAGCAAATTATGTATTTAATATCAAATAACTGCTTATGACAATTTGCCTTCGGAAGAAATCTTCTTAGTATCTTCCGAAGCCAAATTTACTCATATATACTCATATGCTATTAAAGAACAACTTTCTTCCGAAAGTACTTATCTCTATGAAGTGAGAAATACTCTAAGTATTTTATTTCCAAAGCAAAATTTTCAAAACTCTTGGAAATATCTTCTGAACCCTAATTGGCTTCGGAAGCTTTTATCAAAACTTCCGAAGCCAAATTACCTTCGAAAGATTTTCGACTTCCAAGAAAACTACTTTTGGGCACTTTCTCAGAGGTGGGACCGACATCCGGATTTCAAAGTTTATCCTTTCGCATTAACTTTGTCTCAAATCCATTTCATATAAATATTCAACGGTTTCCCCCTCTTTCACTTTTCTCTCTTCATCTGCAATCTCTTGATAACCTAAATTCACCCACAAACCGCCTTTGTTCTTATCTTCCTTCACGACGAAGCTTACTCAAATGCCCAACCAAAATCGTAGAAATCAACCCGATTTCTCCATGCAACTTCACATGCAACACAATCAGGTTGCTCTGTTGAACTCTGAGAAAGATCCTGCTTTCTCAGAGGTTTGCCGTTTCTTTTCTTTGTTAAACTACTTCACCTCTCTCACTATTGATCCTCCTCTCTATGAGGATCATCTCCTAGACTTCTGGCGGACCTGCCAAGAGGTCACCATGAATGGGGAGAAGGCACTGTCTGCCATAGTGCAGGGGAGGACAATCTTCTTCACTCCGGCCATCATCAACACTCATCTTCAGCTAGATGATGCAGAAGGTGATTTGTCCTTCCCCAAATCTGCTGTTAACCAATCTTTTGAGCAAATGGGTTATGAGGGAGATTTCTCAGTCAGAACCATCAGAAAAGGAAAGGTCTCTTCCCAGTGGAAGTACCTCCTCCATGTTGTCATACACAGCTTGTCCAACAAGCATGGAGAATGGGACCAGATTCCTGAAGATCTCTCCTTCATAGTCCATAGACTAGTTCAGGGGGTCAAGTTTAAGTATTCACACTTTTTCTACCTTAATCTGCTTTCTAACTTGGACTCCCTAGAATATTACATGTTCCCTAGATATGTCCAGCACATTCTTAACTGTGAACTGGGCTCACAGTTGAGGGAAACAGGTAGAATTCTAAAATTGAGACAGATGAAGCCCGACATCTTCAAAATCATGAGAAAACCAACTGTGAGATTCTCTAGGGTAGAAACAGCCATTGTCCCCAAAATGTTAGAGCTCATTGCTCAAGGTGACAACCTAGCGGCACCAGCTAGTGTTGAACCCACACCTTCTGTCTCCCAACCCCCATCTCAACCTACAATAACCATCACTTACTCAAGAAAACACAAACGAACCCTTACTTAAACTATTCAGTATGAGCAGGCCCCTATATTACCACCCATGCAAGAGGAAGTGGACACTTGTGCTCCCACTTACCTTGAGGAGGAAACCACTCCCATCTCTCATATTATCAGTGCTGAGGTTCCTCATGCTCAGCCTGATGAGCTCATCACCCAGATAGCCTTAAGCCTTCACTTAGAGTCTCAAAACACTAGTGAACAACCTTCATGGGACATTTACCATCCCAAGCCTTTTGATCTCAACCAACAAATCCCAAACCTAGAATTCTATGATGATGAAGACATGGGATTCAGTGAGTACCATGAGTCTCTCTTCTCCACCCTTGCTCAAGGAGAGATGAGTGCTCCTGCCACTCCTATGTCTAGCCCATATCATCCACCCCAAACTGAGGTGGATCTCTTTGAACAAGTTAGGAGGTCCATATGGAAGAGTCTCTCACTATTGCTAGTGATTACATTATTAAGACCTCAACCATGGCAACTAATCCCATTAACACTTCACCTGAAGCTGTTAGTGAGCAGAGGAAATCCAACAGCCAAGAATACTATGCTGATGATGAGGAAGATGACATCAGTCCAATTCTCTCATCCCCCCATAATTCTTCATCTGAAGATGAGGGGAGTCTGAAACTAAAGGTGCATCAACTTTAAAGACTCTGCACCTCTTTAGTCTCCAAGGTCAGTCACTTGGAATCTCAAGTGACTACCTTACAGTAGAGGGTCAATTACCAGCAACTTGAGATCACCGATCTCAAGGGCAAGTTAGCTGCGAGACCAACAAGACAAACTCAACCAGGTCCACAAGAACATGTGGAAGTAGTGGACTTGACCTCCAGCTCACCTATGTAAGTGGGTGATGCTACCAAAAAAGGGGAGAAAGTCTCTACAATCACAGAACCTGGGAGTTCTATCATGAGTATGGACAATGAGGACTCACCACCCTCACTTGCAGTTGTCCAGACTCAACAACTTCCTTAGGCTCACACTGATGTGGAGGCCATAATACAACTATTTGAGGAAGGAATTCCAATGGCCATGTCTGCCCCATCCCACCTAGCTGAAAATCCAATAATGGGATGGTGGTATGACAGCTCAATAATGGCATTGGTGCTATCAAGATCTCAGGGGCAGCAGGAGCTCTTCAATTTTCAGACCTTGAGATTCCATGATGGTATGAACTTAGTTAACCTGTCTCTTATCAATCCAAGCCAAAACAGACAGGCTCGCAGGTTAGCTTAGGTGATTCAAAAGTGGGTGCTGAAGGAATTCAGACAAAGAGCTCAATTATATAGACAGAGGCTAGCAGGAAAAACTGTTGGTCAACTGGATATTGAGGCAGACCCTAAGATTAGCTTCGAAGGGGAAACCTTAGTTGAAGGCCCAGTAGTAGAACCTGTGAACCTTGAGACATAGTACCCTCAGTGACACACCTGCAGGTGAAGGTGTATCACAACCTCTCTCTGGCCAGAGCTCAAGCTCATCACAACCATCAGAAGGCCAAAGCTCTCTCCACCTTGAGTCTTATAGGCCAACAATTGACAAAGAGAAAAGGAAAATGACTCTTGAGGAGACTAAGGAGGAGAAGAGAGAGAGGAAGAGGAAGGCCAGGGGAGAGAAATCTAAAAAAGTCCCAAGCTTCATGGAAGCTGCAATCAGGGCTGCTCATAGGCTTAATACTCAGAATGATGAGTTAAGAGCACCCAGATTGAACTATCTGGGACTTAGGAACTACAATATAGATGAAATCATCTCTCTCCCCTTGGCAGAATTAGATGAACTGGCAGACAGAGAGCTGTATAAAGAGAGGAAGGAGGCTGAGGTAGCAGAAATGCTCCTCAAAATTAAGGAAGAAAGAAGAAGAAAGAAACAACAGAAAGCCCCTGTCCTTCCTCTAGTTCAAGAAAGTCCTGAGAAGGAGTCTGTGGCAGTTGAAGAGGAACAAACTTAGAAAGGCAAAGAACAAGAAAGACAGAAGATGATATCCTATCTGAGTGCCACAGGTCTCTATCAGGCAGCAGCTCTCAACCCTCTCTCATATGAATATATTGAGTTTGAGTACCTCAAACAGCTTGATGAAGAAGCTCAAACTCAAAGAAAAGCTATTAAGAGGAAGATGAGAGAGGAGGCTGCTAAAACAAGAGCCACCATTAGAGCACAAGAAAAGAAATCTGCTGACAGACTGAAGATGGTGAGCTTCTTGAAGCTTTATGGGTTCTCCGGAAGGAGACTTGGTCCTATGTCTCTATCCACAATGGATGAGCACATCAGAAGGATCAAGCGGAAGATTAAGGAAAGTCAGCTTGTTGACTTGCATTCTCCACCAAGTCTAGCTGTACCTGAAGTTGAGGTGAAGGTTGAACCACAAGAGACAACACAACCTGAACCTGGAGCTACACCCAAGCCAACTTCATCTTCTGACCCACAGTAGGGTTCTGAACCCCCTTCTTCTGAAACAATGGGGGATAAGGACCCAATTGAGGAGAATACAGAAAGCCCTACTGGTGCTGCAGGCCACACTCCTCAGTTGAAGTATAGAGTGAGGAAAAGGATGGCCATTAGAAGGGACAAAAGAAAGAAAAAAAAGTCCAAGGCATCCTCCTCAACATCCTCCTCAACACCTCGGGATGAGTAATAACATCCTGAGGAAGTGCACTAAGAGGTTGCTCAATCAACTCCATTCAAAGTAGAGCCTCTTGCATCTGGAAGACCAACTATGTCCAGAATCTACACTGCTGATACAGACATGAGGACTGCAAACTATTAAGCATTCTCTTTGTTTTGGTAGCATCAGCCTAGGGGGAGTTTGTAAGGAATATGTGTGAATCCAAGGATCGCAATTAGGAATTATCAGTATTAGATTGAGTTCAAATAATGATCGCGAAATTATCACTATTCGTTGTTTGATTGATTGAATATGTAATAACAAATGCAATAGAACATACTAATGAGGAACAGAATAATAAATTGCAATAAGTGAATGAACACGATTTGATTCAAATGTATTTCATTAAAAATACTAATTAATGGTTACAAAAAATCAAATAGTAATTGCTAATAATGATGTTTACTGTGATTCTGTTGATGATTTTGGTGTAATTGATGTGGCGGCTGCTAGGGTTTTCGTGATTGATAGATCGTATTGATTGATGTATGTTGTTAGGTAATCAGCCGTATGAAAGTGTGAGCTTATACGTTGTATTTATAGGCTCAAGAATTTACTGCTAGGGTTACAGTAAATCTCTTGGAATCAGTAACTTTCTTATCGTGGTAAGAAAGTTACTCAGAGAATGTTATGATGTGACATTCTCTGACTGAGTTAAAGTAATTCGTAGAGATTGACTTTATTTTATGACATCACTCAGTGATTGACTTGTTGACTTGATGTACTTGGTGAAGTACATGCAAGTGTGGTCTTCCGTAGAAGTTTTGCCTTTCGTAGGAGCTTTGCCTTCCGTAGGAGCTTTGCCTTCCATAGGAGCTTTGCCTTCCGTAGGAGTCTTCACTTGGACTTCATTGGAATGCAAATTGTTCATCCGAAGATCTTTGGTCTTTCAACAATCCCTTGACTTCATACACACTAGAGTTTTCTTCTGCAGAAGATCCTCGGATGTACTTTGTGTAAGAAGTTTATCTATGGAAGAACACAAATGTTCATCCGTAGATGTTTCTTACACTTAGTCAAATTTTCATGAAATTTGACTAAGTATGATGTTGATCCTGCAATCACATATATAAATCAACACAGTTATGGGTTAACCTATATATATGTATAATGCTTACAAAAATAATTATTTCAAAAGAACTTATTACAAGAGATTGATTAAAGTGCTAAGCCTATACAAAAGATCTAGACCTATTATTCCTAGATCTAACAATACTCCCCCTTAGGCTTCAGCTCTTCAGGCTTGAAAGTTCTTTAACTCTTGAAATCATCTTGTTGTAGAAGTATGACACTGCAGCCTTCTGATCATCATACTTGTATTTGATCTTGATTTTACATATCATCCTCAATGTGTCAAAACTCAATCCCAGAATATCTTCTTCAGTTGTAAGGGTTTTCACAACATTGTTATTGTGAACTATTTCTAGTTCATCTTGCTCAGATATTCTCAATTCAATCACTTCTTTGATCTCTTCTCCAATCAGCTGGCCAGCTTCATACTTCCTTCTCTTATAGGCCTTTGCATGTAATTTGTCAATCACTTGAATGAGATGCACATAAAAGCATAGATTCATTTTGTGCTTGCTCATCATTTAGCTTAGGAAAGAATTTATCATGCAAATATGATGTGTAGCTTGGGTGGAGAAGCTTGAGTTCCACAGGATCAAAAATTCTGATACTTTTAGCTTTCTTTTTGTCTTCATTCCTTAATAGAACCATCTCCTTTGTTTTCTCTACATATCCCTATTCTGTTATGGGAAATGTATATTGGTTTCCTTCAATGATCCTCATAGAAACTGTCTTCCTGTTTGTGGATCCAACTCTCCTTAAGAATTCATCATCAACCAATGAGGAGGAGTTGGAGTTGGATCTTCTTTGATTTTTTTTCCTTCTATTATGCTCAACATCATTTCTTCTGGCTTCTTTCAATACATCATCCTTGAATTGGTTCTTCAACTTACCCACTGCCACCAAGAAATGGGTTAATAGGATAGTTGGTAATGATTAAGCTTTGAAGATCCTTGATGTCACATTTAGTAAGACACAGTATTGTTTCTACTGCATGGTAGTATTCAATCCTTCCGGATATTCTTTTAATTACTGCATAATTCTAGTCTGGATCATATTTCCAGGCCATAATCTTGTTTTCTTCAACAGAACTGGAAGTTGTGAGATGATCAAACAGTTCAATCAAAGTTGACTTCTGCTCAGTAATCTCCCTCACTGTAGTGCCCAGTGGCCATACCTTGCCAGGAATTACTTCTCTTGGTTCTCTGATGAGCTTTTCTTTTCCTTTGTGTTGATCTTTGCTCTCAACAGTCACAGGTTTAGCAGGAATTTTGACTTGATGTTCATAAGCAGGATTTGGAGCTTCAGTCCTGAATCTTACTCCAGTTTCTAGTTCCACCTTCATAACATGTTCCATCTTTCTCCACAATTCACCCACTGACCTTCCTTTCAACTCATGCATCTTGTAATTGTGACCTTGTAACCAACAAGTCATATTGTATTTGCTGAGTTTAGCTGTATCATAATGACCCAACTCCTTCTTTGTTTTCTGAATGGACTGAAAGGCTGTGAAGGTTTCATAATTGCAGTTGGGGATAATGAATCTTGCGAGCTCAAAATCTTTAAGTACTTCCTTCATCTCATTCATACTCATTCTTTCTACCATGTCATATGGAAAACCATGGTTGATCAGAGTCATGAACATGGCAGATTCTGGCCTCTCTTCCAAGATGTCTTCTGTAGTCATCAGTTGTTCATCTTTTTCTTGTTGTTCCTTGGGAGATTCCATCTGGGTCAGCTCATTCCATTCTTCATCACTCTCACTGCCTTCATGAAGGATAGATTTCACAATGTGTTCAGGAGACATAGATTGTGATCTTTTGGGAGAATCTTCAATTTCAATCACTTCTTTCTTGAATGCTCCCAAATACTTTCTTTTCCTTGCATATTGTATGATTGGCTTTGAAACTTTAGCAGATTCTTTTGTTGGTTTTGTTGTAGGAGCACTTGCTTCAAGAGCACATATCTTCATTTTCAATTCATCAATCTCTTCATCTTTTCTTTACAAAAGGACAGCTTGTTCAGAGATGATGTTGTTTGCTTTGTTGACTTCTACCACCAACTGCTCCCTCTCAGACTTCTCCTGATCAACTGATTCTTTGAGTTCTCTAATCAACTCATGAAGAGCATCAATCACTTCATTGTTTTCTTGAGCATCTTTTCTCAACCTCTTCAGAGATGATTCTTGTTTGGTTAACAACTCCTCTTTCTCCCTTATCATTCTCTTTAGTTCCCTTATTCTTTCCAGCCTCTTGTTAGAATTGATTGTCAATTTGTTGTACTCAGCCACTAGATAGCTTTTGCTCACAGGAATGTCATCATCACTAAGATATTCTTCATTGTATGCAATAACATCAACATGGTTAGTTTCACCTTCACCTTCTTGATTAATTTCTTGATCTTTTTCATTACTTACTTCCATACATACTTCTTCAGTTTTCTCTGCTTGTTCAGCATCATCATCTTCCTCAATATTTATCACTTCAGTTGGGACAGCACTTGCAGTGCTTGAGTTGGATTCAGCTGCTAGAGATACTGGCTCTTGATGAGATTGTTCATGGAGTTTATGATCAGAGGAGGGTGAAAATGGTTCAGTGTTGTTTGAGTTTACAGGTGTTTGTGATTGAGTATTTGAGAGTGGTTGGGTGCTTGCTAATGACACTAGTTCAGTATCACCAGACTTCACTGATGTTTCAGAGAGAATAGGAGAAATGGGCAGGGTATTTTCACTGGCAGGAGATTGAGCTTGTGGAGTTTGTTCATGGGGGTGTAAGGGTGATTGAGGAGGAGAGTGAGAAGCTTGCTCAGTAGAAGTAGGAGAACTATCCTGTTGGTCATTATACAATAACTCTTGTGGAATGTTAGCATTAGGATCAGCCACATGTGCAAACATGGGCGTATCTTCACCTTCATACTTCCCGCTGATCTTGTTCAAAACATATCTTCCTAAGTGAGCTTGTACAAACACATCACCAACTCTTTCTATCCCAGGCAATTCAGCATTAATGATCAGTTGTATAAACCTTGGAAACATGAACATCTTATCCGGTTTTTGAACTCTAATTTGGTCACACAAACACCCTAGAATGTACTTTGAGTAGTTATAAGTTCTTCCTTCAAATATTCCAATGATTCCAGAAGAGATGTGCCTTGAAAATCTATCCAATCCGGATTTCCTGTTTGAGATGCACTTAAGGTAAGTGTGACATAGGAATCGGTAGGGCTTGCACAGTTTCCTTTTCTTAATCTCTCCTTTTTCAAAATCACCATCATAGCCCATCAAATAGAAAATCTTTTCTATATATTCATTTTCAAATACATCAGGGTGACCCGCCTCTTGTTCTCATAATTCTAGTACTCTTCTAATAGTTTGTTCACTAATCCTCATCCTTTCATTCTGAATCGCAGCAACTATCACTTCACTATCTCCTTCTTCTTCTATCACAGCGGTGTTCTAAAAGTCGATAATGTGCTGTTAGTGAATTACGGGCTCTGCCGTCAATGCATAAAACAGCCTTGATGGTCTTAAGTATCGAATGATATCTCGACATCCTTCCGACACGAGGTCGTCAGCATTTAGAAAAGCACATACGTTGTGCTCTCTAGCAAACCGATTAGCCATCTTGAAAACAAAGATCTGAAATCAAGTTTATGATTTTGTTTGATGTTTTGATTCGGTACTTTGAATGTTTGTTGAAAGAAGGGAGAAGTTTGTTGAAATCAAGTTCTCTGAAAAAGTGAATAATGAATTCTTAGGTCAAAAACATCATTTATGCTCACTCGGACTTATTAATTTCATTTATTAAATGAAGTGGGTCCCTCTTTCCTTATTACCCTTCCGTGGAATTTATTGTTTCGCAGATTTTAATTCTTTCGTAGGTCATCTACGGATGCCTGAGGATGATTTTCCATTACCAATCCATAGAAATAAGATATACTTTTAAAATATCAGCACGTCCGTAGGATACAAATCTACGAATGGTTATATTTTAATCGTATCAAGTTTCGCACTGTAGCATCTGCTGAAGTACAATTTTGCACTGTAGCTTCTGCTGACGTGTAATTTTGCACTGTAGCTTCTGCTGAAGTACAAGGTTTGAAACTTGTTGATTTGTATGATTCTATCAATATGGTAGAAACATTTGTTGCATTGCTTTTGGACCTTGTTGACTTTGCCTACATGGCAAATGTGCATGACATGATTTGACTTGAAAAACCTCATGTATCCAATAGCCAGGTTAGTGCTCAAGTCCTAATTCCTTCATTTGATTCTTAGATAGGTCAGATTTCATGCATTAACAACTACTCCCCCTAAATTTGTGATTAATGATGAACTGCTGCATTTATCATAAATTTATCTGGGAAATAGCATGAAAGACACTAGCCTGTCCAACAGAACTAGAAATAACTTAACTACATTTATGAACAAAAAGAATTAAAATCAAACTTATGTACAAGCATATATATACATATAATGGGATCATACTGTGACACTAAGCACCTTTCTGTGTTAATTTGTTTGATGAAAAGAGACCTGAATCTAGTGCTGATTGCAAGAATGCTGTTCCACATAAATTCAATCAAGAGTATGTTGTCAACTAGGCATGTTGATTATCATGTTTTGATGTTGATTAAAGATAGACAATTATGAGTTCTGCATTCAAGTCACATTAGAGTTTGTCCTCCGTTTGTGAGTCAAATCATCACTTTTTCACACTTTGAAACTATGTACTTTAAGTTATAAGTTCTATCTTGAGATGTATTTTACATCTCATTAATGCATTGATGCAAAAGCTCTGAAGTTAATATACAGTTGATCATAATGGATTCTTTTGAGAGCTGAGATATGACCTTCATCCGGTCACCAGATCTTTACTTTCGTAAAACAGAGGTGCCTTCAACCCAGGTCTTTGTTTACACAAAACAGAAGGATGATGAGGATCATAATCTATTCACCAGTTGGTTATAGATGTATACCAAGGTGATCATAATCTCAGGTCTTTATTTACACAAAACAAAGGGAATAAGATTTGCAAAGATAGATGTTATAAAATGTTGGTACATAGAGTGCTTGGATGAGTGTTTTGATCACATCAGGATAAGACTTACTTGCTTGATCCTCAAAATGGAATTTCCCACAAACAGTCATCTTTTCATTATGGTATGCATGCACTTAGTGTAGTTTCCACTCAAGCTGAACCTACCCACATATCAAAGCACTTCTGATCCGTCTGTAGTAAGAGTTAAATACTTAGGCAGGTAGCAAAGACATAGTGTACTATCATTTCCGAAATATGATATGCTGAAACAAGAAGTTAACATAACTAAGACAATATTTTGTATTTTTGTATGATTTTATGAATGTTTTTGGATTTTGCATATGAATATATACAAGGACGGACTCATGCTTTTCAGTTGGCAGATGATTAATCTAAGTTAATCATACCCAAAGATTTAATCAGAAAATTAAATCTAACTGAATCAAAGGCTTTAGTGAATAAATCAGCAAGTTGATTTGTTGTATCCACTTTGATTAACTTGATTAAACCTTTTTCTGAGCAATCTCTCAAAAATGGTATCTGATTTCTACGTGTTTTGTTTTACTATGTTGCACTGGATTTGCAGTGATGAACATAGCAGCTGAATTGTCAATATGAATGCTGTGGATACAGATACATTTGTTTGTTTCTTGCACTACCAAAAGACAAGCCTTGGTCCTATGAATTGGCATCCACCAGTTGTGGATTTTCTGTTGTTGTTGCATCCACCAAAGTCACTATCTGAGTATGAGTAGAGGTTGAAATCTCCATCTTTGGGATACCATAGACCAAGGGCAGGTTTGCCTTTAAGATATCTGAAGATCCTCTTAACAGCATTCGGATAAGACTCTTTAGGATCTGATTGGTACCTAGCACAAACACACACAGCAAACATTATGTCAGGTCTGCTTGTAGTTAAATACATTGGAGACCCTATCATTGATCTATACAATCTTTGATCAATTGATTTCCCTGTAGGATCAGGTATAATCTTGTCAATTGTTGATGCTGGTGTTTTGATGAAGAAGTATCAGCAAGATTGTACCTTTTCAAGATTTGATGAATATACTTCTCTTGATTAATGAAGATACCATCTTCTTTCTGATGAACTTGAAGACCAAGGAAGAAAGTTAATTCTCCCATTGAACTCATCTGAAATTCAGAATTCATCAACTCTTTAAAGTTTTCACATAATCTCTTGTTTGTTGATCCAAATATAATGTCATCTACATAAACTTGGACAACCAAGAGCTCTTGATGTTCTTGTTTGAGAAAAAGAGTCTGATCTATTGTTCCCCTTTTATATCCATACTTGATTAAGAAAGATGATAATGTTTCATACCACTTTCTTGGAGCTTGATGGAGACCATACAAAACTTTGTCAAGCTTGTATACCCTGTGTGGGTAATCAGGATCCTCAAAGCCTGGAGGTTGAGCTACATAGACCTCTTCATCAATTTTCCCATATAAGAAAGCACATTTTACATCCATTTGGTAAACTGTGAACTTCTTATATGAAGTATAGGCTAGGAATACTCTTATGGCTTCAATCCTTGCAACTGGTGCAAAGACTTCATCATAATCTATTACTTCTTCTTGGGTATATCCTTGGCCTATCAGCCTTGCTTTGTTTCTCATAATAATACCTCTGTCATCTAGTTTGTTCTTGAACAGCCACCTTATGCCAATTGAATATTGACCTTCAGGAAGATCAATTAGATTCCAGACTTTCTACTTTCTGAATTACTGAAGCTCTTCTTGCATAGCTTCAATCCAGCTGTTATCTTTCAATGCAGCTGTGATATTGGGAGGAACCACTTGTGAAAGAAAACAAGTGAAGAGACAGATGTTGGCAGCTCCCCCTTGGCTTCTTGTGGTTCTTTCATTAAGATCACCAATAATATTGTCTATTGGATGATTCTTATGAATTCTTGATGTTGGAATAGATGCAACTGGAATGGATGATTCTAAGTTAGTCATATTCATTGATGGAGAGGGATTCAGCTAAGTTGGAGAATCAACAAAGTAGTCAAGATCTTCATCATTTTGATCCTTTAAAGCTGAATGATATCCCTCCTCATGAGTTTGTGTATCAACAACATTATGAACAGGTTCCGCAGGAACATCTACGGATGTGTTTTGAGCATCAGAAGGAGTTACAGGAGCATCTACTGATGATGATTGTTTATATGCTGACATAATTTCTTTGGAATGTATTGAAGCATCTCTAGAGCATGGAATATCTACTAGTGTGGATGGAACCTCTGCTGATGCAATATCCATATCTCCGGATGCAGGAAAAACATCTGCGGATGTAGAGTTAGCTGCTGCTGATGCTATGGTGTCATCTGAGGATGCTGATGTGTCTGTTTGATCATGATCTGCATTTCTTGGATGATATGAAGTGCCAGGATCAGAAACACTTGGAGAGTGAACTAATGGTTTTGGAGGATCAGCAGATAATGGCACTTCATTCATGTTTGGAGGAACATAAGGATAACATGTATCCGAAGAACCTGCAATATTTAAATAACCATAGTTAAATGAATTTGTTAATGCATCTATATCAAACAACCATGATGATCCTTTAACAGATTTTGGAAATAAGGATTCATCAAATGATACATTGGGTGTTTCTTCTATAATGTTTTGTTGTGGAATGTAAACTCTATATGATTTAGATGTTGAGGAGTACCCAACAAAGAAACCATCATAGGCTTTCTCAGAAAACTTTCCCAATTGTTCTTTTGTGTTTAAAACAGACACATGACATCCAAAAGCTCTAAGATATCCTATAAAAGGTTTCCTTTTAAATAAGAGCTCATATGGTGTTTTGTTATGTTCTTTGACAATTAATGTTCTGTTTTGGACATTGCATGCAGTGTTCACTGCTTCAACCCAAAATGTGATTGGCAAATATGAATAAGCCAGCATTGTCCTTGCTGCTTCAATC
Organism: Flaveria robusta; assembly: GCA_025506415.1. Taxonomy (NCBI): domain Eukaryota; kingdom Viridiplantae; phylum Streptophyta; class Magnoliopsida; order Asterales; family Asteraceae; genus Flaveria; species Flaveria robusta. Next base: position 21,228,438 of record CM046466.1, read on the forward strand.
AGAGTTCTGTTTCTTCTTTCAGCAACTCCATTTTGTTGTGGAGTTTTTGGTGCACTGAATTATCTAGCAATGCCTTTAATCCTGCAAAAGGAGTCTAAAACATGATTAACAAATTTAGACCCATTATCACTTCTTAAAATTTTGACTTTTGAGTCAAGTTGATTTTCAATCTTAGTGATAAACTCCATTAATGTTTTTGATGTTTCACTTTTATGTTTTAAAAAGAAAACCCATGTGAATCTAGTGAAATCATCCACAATCACCAAACAATATTGCCTTTTCCCAATGCTCATGACATTGGTTGGACCAAAAAGATCCATATGAAGCAATTTGAGAGGTGTTGTGTTTGTGTTGATTATTTTGGATTTATGTGACACTCTATGTTGTTTTCTTTTATAGCATGAAGAACAATGATTTGAGCAGTAAAATTCTCTTTTTGGTAGACCAATGACAAGGTCATTTTTCACCAATTTGTTCAAGTTCTTCATGTTGGAATGAACAAGCCTTCTATGCCACAACTGAGATTCATCTTCTGATGACTTTGACAGCAGGCAAGTTTCATTGCTTGTGAGTGCAGTATTGTTCATATCCAAAACATATGTGTTTCATTTTCTTGATGCTATAAGAAGAATCCAGTCTTCAGGAATGGGAAAACCTGGCTTAAGAATGTAACAGTTAGTGTTATCAAATAAAGTGGTATAATTTTGATCACAAATTTGAGACACACTCAGTAAATTGTATTGTAAATTTTCATAATAATTTACTTTCTCAAACTTGAGCACACCATTAGTTACCATTCCTTCACCAACAATTTTTCCTCCTTTCTTATCCCCACCAAATGCCACATAGGAGGCATTTTTATGTTTAAAATCATGGAGTAGAGAACAGGTTCCTGTCATATGCCTACTGTCAACATACCACTTGTTGTCAGTCCTCCATACTTGTTCCTGCATACATAAAGAAATCAATTAGAATGAGGGACCCAAGCTTTAATGATCTTGGGTTTGCCACTAGTATCTAGAATTGTTACTCCCTCATGAATAAGTCTTGATGTTTCAGTGTTGATTTTAGACTCAATTTACTCATTATGTTTGGTTTGTGGTGAGGATGATTCTGTTGAAAATGAGCTTGTGGAACTTTGTTCTTGTTTCTCTGGCCCTTCTTCTTTCACCTTTGCTTTGTTTGGTTGATGCTTTGATTTTGATGATAATCCTTGATTGAAGAAGGTTTCACCATCCCTTGACTTTGATTGTGATGTTTGTGTACCCTTTTCTGTCAAATTCACCTTTTTGTGAGGTGTTTTAAGTTGATGCAGTGGTTTTTCTTTCTTCTTTAAAGGTTCACTATCAGCAGATGATTTCTTCTTTGATTTTGGCAACTTTTGTTTTGACTGCTACCTCTTTGGCTTTGAATCTACTGGACTATCACTTGATTGAGAGTCTGATTCAGCTTTCTCAGATTGTTGCTTCTTTGTGCTCTTTGTTTTGTTCTTTTTGTTGAAATAACATTCCTGAGTGGAATGGTTATTTTTGTTACAAATTGCATAGTGTTTGTTGAAATAACAATCAGAAGTTATGTGATTGTTCATATTGCAAATGGAACAATAGCTGCTGAAGTAACAATCTTCAGTGTTGTGATTTTTCATATCACTCCATTTACAATACTTTTCTTCTTCATCATTTTCATGAACAATCACTTTCTTCTTCTTTTTCTGTTCTGCCAATTCTCTTTCACACTTGGCAACTGATGAATCATTGCCATTCCCTGACATGATATCAAAGGGTTCTTGTTTGGCAGTAATTGACTTTTGTTGCTTAGGATTCACAGTCTTTGGTTGATTGGCTTTCTTGATGACTGATGCTTTTTGCTTTCGCTGATCATTCACTGATTCAGCAGATTTTTTCTTCCGGAGATCTACTGCGGACGAAGATTGGTCATTAATTTTCTTCTTTCGGAGTTCTGCTACGGAATTAGAATGATCAGCATTTTTCTTTTTCTTTTGGAGATCTGCAACGGATGATTTACCAGCATTTTTCTTTCCTTCTTCGGAAGAAAATTTTATTTCTTCAGTAGATGTGAACTGCACACCATCTTTAGTTGATGAATTTTGTTGTTTGTTAAGTTCATGAAGCCCTTCATTCAGCTTAGCTATCCTCTTGCAGATTGTTTTCAACATGTTTCTTTGCTTAGGAGGATAAGGCAGCTTAGTTTCTTCAATAACTTTGGGAATGATTGGTTCGAATGAGACATTCTTACCAACATCCATTTCATTCACACTTTTCTCAACATGTTCATCAGAATCATTTAAGTTATCACATACATCATAGTCAGATTCTGAGTCATATTGTTTGTCTTGTTCTGATTCAGAAGACTCAGGTTCACTCACCCCAGAATCATCTTCATTTGCCAATTGATTAATTTTTGTTGCAAATTTGGTGCATGGCACAAAATGATTTGACAAACTATTTTTCATTGTTTCAGGTAAAGGTGTGCAATTATCATTTAGAGGGGGTGCAACAGCATTGTATCCCAACCCATACCTGTTCTTTGATTCAATATGAGAATTTAATAATTTTTCATATTGCTGAGATGACAGTTGAAACTTCTGAAGTTTCAATTCAGTTATGATCAGACATTGATTTTGTTAAGGAAGTGGTCAAATGCTCAACTTGGGCTTTTAAGTTATAGTTTTCAGAAACAAGTTTATCTAAATCTTTTTGCAAAGAGTTGATTTTGATTTGATACAGTTTATGTTCTCTTAAATGAGATTCATTTAAAACCATTGTTTCTTTCACTATATTAGCCAGTTATTGAGCATGGACTCTGTATCTTTCAACTTCCTCAACACATGATGATGAACACAGTCTATCTCTTACCTCTCTGGCCATAGGTGGAACTTTGTTTTCCATGTTTGCCATTAAAGCTTGATTCTCTTCCAATACCTCCTTCTCATACATGCTCCAGTCACATGTTCCATCTTGTAAAATTATCAGCCCAGTCTCTTTTGAATTACTAGGCCCTGCTGATGAGCTTGTGGCTGTTGGGGATGAGTTGGTTATCTGAGGTTGTCTGAAGGATCTTTGAGATGTTGTTGATTGATGAGATTGATGTTGATGAGACTGATGCTGCTGATGTTGGTGATTCTGTCTCATGTCAGAAGATGCTTGTTGATTGCACTCTTTTGAGAAATGTCCATAAAGATTGCATTTGAAACATCTTACTTTTGACTTATCAACACCAATTTTGGTTGTCTTACCAGCTGCAGCTAAGTTTTTGTTTCTTCTCATGTACTGTTTGGCTCTGTATGCTATCATTGCCATTTGCCACTAAAGATCCATTTCCTCTACTTCATCTGGATGAAGTTCTTCCAAATCTTGCTGGCAGATGTTAGCAGGAGTTAGAGTGCTTCCCAGATAAGCTTGAAAACTTGAGCTGAAAACTGCAAATGCTGCTTTTTGTTCTTCAGAATCCAGAATCATAGTGATTGGCTCTGCTTGATTGTTGTTGGAGGAAGACTTTGCTGATGATGCAGATGAATCTTTCTTTTCATCAGATCTCCTTTTTTCTTTTGCTGACTTACTCTGAGTGGATGTTTTTGCATGCTTTGATGCATAGAAACTAACTTCTTCCTCATCTTCACTCAAAGTACAAGAGTTGTCATTGTCATTGTTAGAAATAAAAGCACTTCCAGCACTTTTAGTTTCTTTAAACTGATAAGGGGTGACATGTGTTCGCACACTCTTGTTTCTTGACTTTTCAACCATTTCAAGAGCTTCTACTTTAGCCACCAAAGTATCTAAACCAATGGTTTTGAGATCAAGGGTGTTCTTAAACATGAAGACAGTTTGCTTCCAATTCCCACGCAAAGTGTGGAGCATCTTTTTGTTTAACTCCTCATTGGTATACTTTAATTCCAAGATGTTCATCTCGGTTACCAATTGCATAAACCTGTGGAGTTGTTGTGGTACTGATTCACCCTCAATATGATAAAATGTTTCATATTGGGAGCGAAGAGTATCCTTCCTTGTGCTCCTGATTTCATCACTTCCTTCACAGAGAGTGTGAAGAATTTTCCATAAGGAATTTGCTGTTTTGTAGTTTTCACACTTGATCAGTATATCTTCAGGTAAAGCCATACTTAGCAAACTATAGGCTCTAATATCAACTTTGACTCGTTTAACATCCTTAGGTGATAGATCTTTTGTGTTTATGGGTTGATTATGGTCTTTATAATCCGCCCCAAGAGCTGGTGGAATATAAGGACCTTCAGTTATTGACACCCATAAATCAGAATATGTGTAATTCACATGATTTCTGAATTTGATCTTCCAGGATTTGAAATCTGCCTTGGTTTCCAACTTCGGAGGTTGGTATGATGATCCACCGAAAGAGTTACTCATTATAGTCAAATGTTAATATTCAACTAAAACAAATTCCTGTTTGTGAATGAACTAATTAATGACAAATACTTGATTATTAAATAATTAAGTAGTTGAAGTCACAAATCAGTCAATCCTCTTAATGATTATCAAAAGTGATACCAAGTCGAGGATATTTGTTGATATGTTTTGTTCAAATGAATTGAACACTTGTTGATTATCAATCAATAACACGGATCTACGTATCAATTAATCGTGAATGTAGATCAATGTTAATCGAGCAATGTAACACTACTCGTTGAACGATCAATCACGGTTTGATTGTTTTAGGAATGATTTACACCAAATCATTGATTATAATTCCTTTGTTATCTATTGATTAATCTATAACATCCTTGAATCAGAATTACAACCTCTTAAGTTGTTATGAACACCCAAAAGTAATTTTACTTAAAATCAATATATCTAAGCAGTAAGCTGATAGATCTAATGATATAGACGATCAATCAAACAATTCTAATACTGATAGATCAATTGATCTAAATCAATGAGCACTTGGCTCTGATACCACCTGTGAATCCAAGGATCGCAATCAGGAATTATCAGTATTAGATTGAGTTTGAATAACGATCGCAGAATTATTACTATTCGTTGTTTGATTGATTGAATATGTAATAACAAATGCAATAGAACATACTAATGAAGAACAGAACAATAAATTGCAATAAGTGAATGAACACGATTTGATTCAAATGTATTTCATTAAAAATACTAATTAATGGTTACAAAAAATCAAACAGTAATTGCTAATAATGATGTTTGATGTGATTCTGTTGATGATTTTGGTGTAATTGATGTGGCGGCTGCTAGGGTTTTCGTGATTGATAGATCGTATTGATTGATGTATGTTGTTAGGTAATCAGCCGTATGAAAGTGTGAGCATATACGTTGTATTTATAGGCTCAAGAATTTACTGCTAGGGTTACAGTAAATCTCTTGGAATCAGTAACTTTCTTACCGTGGTAAGAAAGTTACTCAGAGAATGTTATGATGTGACATTCTCTGACTGAGTTAAAGTCATCCGTAGAGATTGACTTTATGACATCACTCAGTGATTGACTTGTTAACTTGATGTACTTGGTGAAGTACATGCAAGTGTTGGTCTTCCGTAGGAGCTTTGTCTTCCGTAGGAGCTTTGCCTTCCGTAGGAGTCTTCACTTGGACTTCATTGGAATGCAAGTTGTTCATCCGAAGATCTTTGGTCTTTCAACAATCCCTTGACTTCATACACATTGTAGTTTTCTTCCGCAGAAGATCCTCGGATGTACTTTGTGTAAGAAGTTTATCTATGGAAGAGCACAAATGTTCATCCGTAGATGTTTCTTACACTTAGTCAAATTTTCATGAAATTTGACTAAGTATGATGTTGATCCTGCAATCACATATATAAATCAACACAGTTATGGGTTAACCTATATATATGTATAATGCTTACAAAAATGATTATTTCAAAAGAACTTATTACAAGAGATTGATTAAAGTGCTAAGCCTATACAAAAGATCTAGACCTATTATTCCTAGATCTAACAATATGAAAGAGGCTGATGCACCCAAAACAGTTAAGGTGCTTCCTGCATGCATGCACTTTGTGCATGGTAGAAGTTACTTCGGAAGTTTTACACACTACAAAGAAATTTCTCTAAGTTTAAAATCTTCCGAAGTCAAAGACCAAATCTTCCGAAACCAAAGATGAAGTCTTCCGAAGCTTAGAAGACAAAGTTTTCCGAAGCCTCAAAGATAGAAGACTGATTTCTTCCGAAGACAAAGAAGACATGCTTTCTCTAATCAACTTTTTCAGAAAGCTGACCAACATTCCGCTGCAACTCTGCAGACTCACCAACTTACACAAGTTGGTAAAAAGGTTCATGCTTTAGGAAACTGTAGATTAAGGTTTTGAGTATGTAACTTTCTAATTTATGTACTTTAATCCTTTTTGTATTATATTAGGATGTGAGCTATGGCATGTCATAGTCACTAGTCAAAAGGCAATCTGCCTTTTGACTTTACATTGATCCTGTTGTCTAGATTAGTGTTTCTAGCTGGCCTTCAAAGTATGGCTGGCTGTAGGATGTAGTATAAAGTATATCTGGTCCTTGTATTTTATTCCTATGCTTTGTAACGCTTGTAAAAGAACTTGAGAACAATATACTTTATCCTTTAAAACTATTATGTTTGTTGTTCTTGGTTCTGTCTCACTTTGCTTTGCTTGTGTTTCTTAGTATCACTCTAAAGGTTCCAGTTCACTATTTGATCTATTAAGTGTTCTAAGTCTCTGCTCATTGTGAAAATGATTGCATTGAACCCCATCACCGATCCTGCAGAACTTCAAATTCATACAACATTCATGTATATCACAAGTATATGCTATGTTCAAATCTAGTAGTTGTTGTAAGTGATAATTTTTAGAGAAAATTGGTAGTCCTTATGATTTGATTATATTGCAGATTTAGTTCTTAGATCGCTAAAAGCTAATGAACACTAATGGTGGGAATTAAACTTGCAATAAACTCTCAAATGTTTCGACTAATATGAAATTTTCAAAATATGGGGACTAAACTTGCAATATGATCAAACCACAGGAACTGTTTTTGCAATTTCTCGTCTGATTATTTACAAACTATCATAGAAACCGCAAGCCAAACTATGAAGATTGTACGAAAATTCTTAAACCGACCGGCAAACATTTAAAAAATCTAATCGTGAAACCAAACTGATGACGCTTTTGGATGGTTTCATGGTTTCAAACCGAACCATGAAAACCCAAATGAGTTACTGGGGTGGGTTTCAATAACTAGTATATTACAAAATTCGTCTATTTGTTATATACCAAGAATGATTCTTTTGGGGTAAACATATAGAAAATCCATGTGTGGATTGCACATGACTGGATTTAACGGATTATCTAACGACAGTTGGTGTAAAGTATGCATTTGTTGCAAACTATTAAATTAGAAGATGTTTAACGTATTTATTAAATATTCAAGACCTAATTCGTATTTACTTATTTACATAAAGGATGAATCATGTAATTTATTCTAAATTTAATTATGTCACAATCTAACTTTAAGAAAACTAATTTACGCAACAAACGTCACTTTTATTTAACTGATAAAAATGTTTTCTCCTTGTAAGGCCATATACATAACCCGACCTCCATTCGTACTTGTACTTTCTCTCATAAACTCTTTTTAAATCTAGTCATATTGCTCTCTATACATTAGTAATATGTATTGTATATACACCCAGCATTTATAAACTTGGTTAAAAGTAGTTCAACATGATTGATCTACGTTATCCATTATATTTGCATTTCTTATGGTATAGCCACACACTTCATGGTTATAGACTTATAGTTCAACCCGACAAGCTTAAGAAGAAAGCAAAACAAAAAAAAAAAGAAAAAAAAAGAAAAAAAAATGAGAGAAAGAGAGAAGGTGTTAAGTTTGCGGCGCACCGTCAACACCTTCCTTAGACCATCCGCTATGGTGACCAACCCAATCCGATCTTTTATTAAAAATTAGTTTCTTTCTCTTTCGCCTAAACAACTCAATCTAACTTAATTAATAACACACATTCATAACCCATCCCAACCCAAGCCAACTTATTATTAAATAAATTCACAGTTAAAAAACAACATGACAAGTCGCGCAAAGCGCCACTTGAATACACCTAGTTTCCTTCAAATTTATGCAATTTGAGTCGGTCACCATGGAGGACCATATTGCTAAAAAAGAAGGACCATATTACAAAACACAGATAATTATGTGGTGACCAGACTACAAATAATAAGGACCATAATGCAAAAACCAAATAATAGTGTGGCTAATACCTAAAGACCAAGTTCATTGCTATTCATTCTAACTTGCAAAATTAATATTATGTAATATAGTTTTTTATACTATTTTAAATAAATATGATCCAATAGTTAGTAGACATATGCTACACGTGTGGGTTATATCCTAGCCTTTTATATTAACGTGGTTGTGATATAATTTTTTCTTTTTCTTATTAATTTTCTCACAACTCACCTAAGTAAAAAGTTGCCATAGTGGATGGTCCTAGAACAACACATCTGGGCCACCAAACCGCCACCCATCTTCAATGATGACAATCAGCCATCAAACCCTCACATTTTTCATAATTCAGTTATATTACACTCGAATCAGTAAAATCAAAGCCAAGAATGAGAGCTTGTTTCCGATTGTACCTAAATTGATTTAGTTCCTTCGATTGATATTTCTTTATAATGCATAAGAATACGAGGAAGATGTAGTACTCAACTCAATTCATCGCTTTGTTTTTCAAATTTATTGGTAGGTACATTTTTGACAAGTTTGACGTCATTAGAAATGTACACTTATAGGCTCTGAGATAGACATAATGATGGAGGGGGTTAGGCCCATGGTGTATGGCAGAGGAGAGGGTGGTGTGGGTCCGAGTGTGGATGAGCACACTATTTCGTATTTGGAGGGACATGATCATTTGTTTAAGGAAGATTCACTAAAATGGCTATAACTCGAGCTAGAAGGCTCCATTTTGGGAGTGTGATAGGTCAAAACGACCGTTCGAACGAGTAGCATGTTTCTACAAACGCCATAGGCAGTTTGGGTTGTTCCGGCCCAAAAACGCATTATTCTATGAGTATTTTTACTTTTTATGTTATTTTTACTTTTTGTTGGGTATTGTTTATGGTCTAGTTCTTGGTACGTTTATATTTCCAGTATCTTTCGAATTTATCTTATATTTTATATTCCTATAAACTTTGAGAGATAATTAGTTTTTGAAGTTTATGAAAATCATTTTTCTCCATATCGTAAGCGTGTGCTAGTGTGTGCTAGTGTGTGAAATTCCTTATTATCAGTTTTTTTTATGAATCAACAATTGATAGAAGAATTATTTCTATTATTCGTTGTGAATCAACAGGTTCAATTGTTTATTTTGCTTTTATTCTATATCAGAGGGTATCATGAGTAGCGGATAAATGAAGGATAGTGCGTTAGGCTATGCGTTATGTGGCCTGATCACGACCCGTCGTGCTCTGATACGTTCATGTTTTGTATGTGTTTTAAGCGTTTAAATGTATGCTTTTAACGTTATTTTTCTATCGAGCGTAGTCACTTTGTTTTGTGTTTGAATTGCAGGTTTATTGAGCTTAAATGATGTATTCAAGGGTTGCACGAAGATTAGATGATATATGGATGAAAAGAGATGAAAAAAATGAAGAAATTGGTGCAAAATGAGCATACGACGTAACTTACGTCCTAAAGGAAGTAAGCTACGTCCTTTCTAAAAAAGGGCAGTTTTAGGGACGTAAGACAGAGGCTAACCACGTATTTTAAGGGGAGGACGTAAATTACGTCCCTAAGGACGTAAATTACGCCGTGTACTTAATTTTAGTGTAATTCTCCGGATTTTGACCATATTTAAGGAGGGTTATCAATTTTAAAAACCCTAATTCGCATTGGGAGCAAAAAGGAACGAAGTTTGGCCATTCTTAAGGATTCTTCCACTTCTCCAACTCATTCCAATCCATCAAATCCATGTTCCAATCCTATTTTGTTGCCGAATCCATGAAGATGCAAGGCTAAACTTCTCGTGATCGACTTCGGGTATTAGGTTTTGAGTGATTAGGTTTTTGTTTATGTTTAACTTGTTGGGATTAAACTTTAGAACCTATTAAGTTCTTTTATAAGTTTAACTTGTGTTTTGATTATTTAAACAATTATTTTGGTTAACCTTTAGTGAATGTCATTTAATTTTCCGGGAATTACATGATTGCAAGTTTTGGTTTCTAATTGAATTGGTATTGTGTATTAAGACCTATTAAGTCTTGATTATTGATATCACTTAGTCATTACACGTTCAGAATCCCTATTAAAGATTTTCCATCAAGTTGAATTAAACGATTACCGAAAACCAAACCTAGATCCGAAGTTGATTGCTTTTTCTTATAATTGTTTTCTTAATCAAGTTTGAATCTTTCCAAGTTGTTTTCTTAGTTAATTTGATAATCATATTAAAAATCCAATCTTTACAGCCAAGAGGCACTAGTTTTCAGTAATTCAGTAATTCGATTATTTATTTTCATATAAATCAATTCGCAATACACCGACCACTAATTCCACGAGGATCGACAACCCTACTTACCCTAACTAGTTAAGGTGAATAGGAACACACATTTTACATTTTATTTGGTTGATACTTCGACATCGATCAAATTTTGGCGCCGTTGCCGGGGAATCGGTGCGCTTGGTGTTTTGTTAGTTGATTTGTTTTAAATTTTAGTTTATTTATTTTTGATTTATTTGTTTTTATTTCCATGTTACGATTGGTGTTTTCAGTGTGAAGGTGACAGGTTGCATGCATACTCGATATTCGGGTAGGAAATCACCGCTAGTATTTGATCCAGAGATAGAGAAATCAGCACGGTATAATCGTGTTCTTCATCGATCAGGGTTACTGAATACATCAATCTCACAAGCTATTGATCAAGCAGTCGATAGTTCATCTAATTCAACTCACATGGATAATCCAAACAACCAACCACCTCAAAATCCAAACCTTCCTCCTAATAACCAAGATCAAAACCCTAATGCACCTCCACCACCAAATAACAACCGCCACAACAACCAGAACCAACCACCACCCAACAATAACATGAATCACAATAACCTCAACCAAGGAGATGAGTTTGATCGTGTGAGCATGCATAGTGTTCACACGGGTGATGAAGACTATAAGGATGAATGGAACAACAATGAAGAGCCTTATAATGATGCCAATTATGATGCTTGGGATGGAAATTTCGGTAGAGGTGACGGATATAATGGAAATAACAATTGGGGGAGTGATTATCATGGGTGGAATGCACCACCTATCAATCAACCACGGAGGAATAATAATAATAATGCCAACCAACCAAGAAGACCTCAAAGAGCTCAAGCACAAGGTGTGGATAGCCATTTCAAACCGGCTATTTCTGAAAACCCAAATCGTATTGCACCTCCAAATCGTAGAGGAAGAGCTTTTGATGTACGCCCTTATTATCTCACTATTCTTCCTGTATTTAGAGGCACTGCAACAGAAGAACCATATGTGCATCTTGTTGAATTTGATGCCATATGTAGCACCACTAGTGGAAACCATTTCACACAAGATGAAGTGAGGCTGCGATTGTTTCAATTCACTTTGAAAGATAGAGCTAAACAATGGTTCCTCACCTTACCTGATAATAGTATTCACACATGGCAAGAAATGCAACAAATGTTTTTGGATGAATACTATTCAATGGGTAAAACTAGTGATGCAAGAGATGCTATCCGATCCTTCTAACAATAAGCAGGGGAGCAGTTTCATGAAGCATTCACAAGGTTTAAGTAACTTATCCGTATGTGTCCACATCACGGAATTACACGTTGGGAATTGATAAAGGCTTTCTCGGATGGGTTGCCAAATGAGGAAAGAAAGTATTTGTATTCCACAAGCAATGACACATTCCTTTCCAATCATGAAGATGCAGATTGGGAATTTTTAGAAAGGATGTGTAGAAACTCCAAGGCACAAGCCTCCGCCAGTAGACGATCTAAACCTAATTCAGCAAAATCAATCATGGTTGATTATGAGACTAAGGAGCGAATTGCAGCACTAGAAAAACAATTGGCAAGGTTAGGGCGAACGGGTGCAAAGCAGGTTGCAAATGTGGGGTATGATGTATGTGAAGAACGTGGTGAGTTGGGGCATAATGTTGATTCATGCCAATTGGTAATGGAAAGAAAAGAGGAAGTTAACCAAGTTTATGGAGATAGGAAGCAATTCGATATGAATTCCAATACTTATCATCCCGGATTGAGAAATCATCCTAATTTTAAGTATGGAAATGCTTCGAATCAGATGAATCCGAACTTGCAAGGCAATAATCAAGGTGCTCAAACGTATCATAACCGAACACAAGGGAATTATAATCAAAGTGGTTATCAAAGAACTTCATATGCTCAAGGAAATAATCAAAGGAGTTACAACTATGGAGGCCAGCAAGGAAGCTCATCACGAAGCTACCAATCCAACTCTCAACCTGGAGCAACTATTGGGGAAGAATCTACAAATGCAAAGTTGGATGCTTTGATGAACATTATGAAGGAAAACATGCAAGAGAACAAGAGGGAAAATGAAAAAAGAGACAAATCTATTGAAGCATTAAACAAACAAGTGGGTCAATTGGCAGAGGACGTGGCTCAAATCAAAAGAAATCCTGGGAAATTGCCAAGTGACACTACAATCAATCCACAACATCAAGGGTCAACCACAAAGTACATGAGAAATGTTCATATTAATTCGGTTAGTATCCTTCCTAACTCTAAAATTGTTAATGATAACTTTACTTCTGTTTCACAAGTTGTAGGTAAGGAAGATGAAGGTGATGTAGTGGAAGAGAGTGACCCTGGAGCACCTATTATTTCAATCAAAGTGGGGAAACTAAAGATAAAAAGAGCACTCTTGGATTACGGAGCAGGTGCTAGTATTTTGCCAGGTACGTTATATGATCAGTATGACTTTGGTCCTTTAGAGGAAGTAGACACCACTGTGGTGTTAGCTGACTTGACTCAGAAACGTCCTCGGGGGATGGTAAAAAATATCATAATCAAGTTGGGAGAATTTTACTACCCCGTGGACTTTATGGTACTTGATTATGCACCATTGAGGACAAATGAGCAACCAAAGGTCATATTGGGTCGACCATTTTTAGCAACTGCTAATGCTCAAATCAACTGTCGGGACGGAACAATTGACATGACCTACAAAACCCGTAAGTTAAGATTTGATGTATTTTCCAAGTCATTTAATTATTTTGTTAATGATAATGTTTTTGTAGCAGATATGACTAACGTGTGTGTTCCTACTTGCAATTCACATGTAAGTGGGGACATCAATTTTAAGAATGATTTTGAGTAGATAGGGTTAAGCAAGTGGACTTGAAGGAGTTGATGAATTTAAAAGAAGAGAAAGAGCCAATTATGAAGATAGAAACAAAAGATGAGAAGCCGAAAGTGAAGAAAAAATTCACTTGATCCTATAAAAGAAAGAATTGAGGCAACCAACCAAGAAGACCTCAAAGAGCTCAACCACCTATCCACACCTTGTGCTTGAGCTCTTTGAGGTCTTCTTGGTTGGTTGACATTATTATTATTATTCCTCCGTGGTTGATTGATAGGTGGTGCATTCCACCCATGATAATCATTCCCCCAATTGTTATTTCCATTATATCCGTCACCTCTACCGAAATTTCCATCCCAAGCATCATAATTGGCATCATTATAAGGCTCTTCATTGTTCCACTCATCCTCATAGTCTTCATCACCCATGTGAACATTATGCATGCTCACACGATCAAACTCATCTCCTTGGTTGAGGTTATTGTGATTCATGTTATTGTTCGGTGGTGGTTGGTTCCGGTTGTTGTGGCGGTTGTTATTTGGTGGTGGAGGTGCATTAGGGTTTTGATCTTGGTTATTAGGAGGAAGGTTTGGATTTTGAGGTGGTTGGTTGTTTGGATTATCCATGTGAGTTGAATTAGATGAACTATCGACTGCTTGATCAATAGCTTGTGAGATTGATGTATTCAGTAACCCTGATCGATGAAGAACACGATTATACCGTGCTGATTTCTCTATCTCTGGATCAAATACAAGCGGTGATTTCCTACCCGAATATCGAGTATGCATGCAACCTGTCACCTGCACACTGAAAACACCAATCGTAACGCGGAAATAAAAACAAATAAATCAAAAATAAATAAACTAAAATTTAAAACAAATCAACTAACAAAACACCAAGCGCACCGATTCCCAGGCAACGGCGCCAAAATTTGATCGATGTCGAAGTATCAACCAAATAAAATGTAAAATGTGTGTTCCTATTCACCTTAACTAGTTAGGGTAAGTAGGGTTGTCGATCCTCGTGGAATTAGTGGTCGGTGTATTGCGAATCGATTTATTTGAAAACAAATAATCGAATTACTGAATTACTAAAAACTAGTGCCTCTTGGCTGTAAAGATTGGATTTTTAATATGATTATCAAATTAACTAAGAAAACAACTTGGAAAGATTCAAACTTGATTAAGAAAACAATTATAAGAAAAAGCAATCAACTTCGGATCTAGGTTTGGTTTTCGGTAATCGTTTAATTCAACTTGATGGAAAATCCTTAATAGGGATTCTGAACGTGTAATGACTAAGTGATATCAATAATCAAGACTTAATAGGTCTTAATACACAATACCAATTCAATTAGAAACCAAAACTTGCAATCATGTAATTCCCGGAAAATTAAATGACATTCACTAAAGGTTAACCAAAATAATTGTTTAAATAATCAAAACACAAGTTAAACTTATAAAAGAACTTAATAGGTTCTAAAGTTTAATCCCAACAAGTTAAACATAAACAAAAACCTAATCACTCAAAACCTAATACCCGAAGTCGATCACGAGAAGTTTAGCCTTGCATCTTCATGGATTCGGCAACAAAATCGGATTGGAACATGGATTTGATGGATTGGAATGAGTTGGAGAAGTGGAAGAATCCTTAAGAATGGCCAAACTTCGTTCCTTTTTGCTCCCAATGCGACTTAGGGTTTTTAAAATTGATAACCCTCCTTAAATATGGTCAAAATCCGGAGAATTACACCAAAATTAAGTACACGACGTAATTTACGTCCTTAGGGACGTAATTTATGTCCTCCCCTTAAAATACGTGGTTAGCCTCTGTCTTACGTCCCAAAAACTGCTCTTTTTTAGAAAAGACGTAGCTTACTTCCTTTAGGACGTAAGTTACGTCGTATGCTCATTTTGCACCAATTTCTTCATTTTTTTCATTTCTTTTCATCCACATATCATCTAATCTTCGTGCAACTCTTGAATACATCATTTAATCTCAATAAACCTGCAATTCAAACACAAAACAAAGTGACTACGCTCGATAGAAAAATAACGTTAAAAACATACATTTAAACGCTTAAAACACATACAAAACATGAACGTATCATGCTCTGTCGCGCCCCGTCCACCGTGACACCCCGGCATGACCGGGTCGTAACCTTATCAAGTGACCATGGTCAAGAGACGCTCCATCGTATTCTTTGACGCTTGACTAATTTCAATAGTCATGAGACTGTTGTATGTTTAAAGAAAATCTATTATTTCAAATTACTATAAATGTACATAATACTCCACTCTGTTCTATATATGCACATTTTACTTCACTTTTACTTCTCTCTTCGCTAACTGTACTCGCTCATTCAAATTTTAAACAAATGATTTGGGATAAAAAAATTACGAAACTGCCATCTTCCAATTCAAATAAAGGATCAATTTTGTTTCTACTGTCGTTCAAGCAACTGTGACAGCCATCGTGGATAATATCCAATATATGGAAGCCAAACAGAACCTACCATGATCATGAAGGTGCAAATAAAACACTATATTTGTGAATAAGCGACTGACAAAGACAAGATATTTAAACGCCGTATTCGGATGGGCCGTGATTTATTCACTCAAATCGTAAGCGAAATGGAATAAAATTTTTATTTTCTAAACAACTAGAGGAAGCAAAAGGAGAATGAGGTTTCACAACTTTACGAAAATACACGAGTGCTATTCAATAATCGGCAGTGTCATACTGATTCTTGTTACAAATATATGCAATGTCGAATAAAGTGTTGTGAGATAGTCTTTACCATTTTTGTGAAGGTAAACGTTTTTGTCAATTTAATTAAATATTTATTTTTATTTATTTTTATTGTCAAATGTGAGATGCATTGTATGGTCATTGATATTTGAGAAAACTAACAAAGTGACATTCAACAAATTTATTAAGTCTACGGAAATGTTCATTGCTTTCTCAGAATGTTTGGAAGTATCGATTGTAAACACTGAGAATTTGAAAAACGTCCCATGGCATTGCAATGCTTTCATTAAAGAGGTGACCACCCACATTCTACCTTAATGCTAGAAGCGGTTTGTATGATATGAATGTCTACTTTGGTCTTGTCGGGTTGAACAATTATATAAATGTTGTACAATAGAAATTTTTTTGTGTTAGAATATATATAAATGAACAATTATAGAAATTTTTTTGTGGTGGACCCAAGTGGTCCGGTTTAGGGTGGCTGCACCCAATGAAATTTTTTTGTGTTAGAATATATATCATCTAATCCAGATTGACCACAAGTTGGTTCAACCTCCATACGTGAAGCTACGGCCCGAGCTCTGTTACGCTCAACTTCGTTCGAGTTTTTGGCAAGAAGATCCACAGTTGTTCACGTTGGAGCTTATATGTTTATGACTATAGTCTTGGTTATCTTTACATTGTATTTTTGTTATATTGATGTCGTATAGTTTTTTTTAGTTTGTTAATGTTTGTATAGCTTGAATTTTGTAAGCTCAAGTGAAATTTGGTAATTTTGTTTTTTTAGATTTTGCTTATTAGAAATAGATCAAGGGTCAAGGTTATTTGGAAGGTTGAACAAAACTTGTTAGAGAGAACTTGATTATGTACCAATCATTTATTAATGAGAATTACGTATTGATATTTACTTATCATGTTTTATTCTTGTTATGTTGTGATTGCATGATTGATGGACTCTCTCACATGACACGTGTCACTTTGAACTCCACGGGGTAGAAGGAAATAACAACTGGTATCAGAGCTTATGCTCATGATTTGAGGAGTTTTTGTCGGTTCATGTTAGAGATTTGATTAATTTTGCAAATTATTTAGATCAAATTTTGAGAGATTTGATATCTTGGCATATTGTATGGATTAATTTAGAGAGATTTCATGGATGGATTTGTAAATTGTTATGATCAAATGTTCCTCGCATGTTTCTAAACAATCTTATCGATAAAATTTGTCAAATTCAAATAAAGAAGAAAGTTATAGTGATCTAAAGATTAGAAGTTTGACTTGTTGCAACTGGTTTGAAAAAGTTTGTTGAAAACTTGTTCCTAAAAGAACAAAAGCGAGTTTAGAGAAAACTGATAGTTCTAACAAAATTAGCTTGTAAGCGAAATTACTCTTAGCTTTACCCAAGCGTAATTTGTTGATTTTGGCTAGAATCAAAATTAAGCTCATTTCCCTTATCCCTTACTTTTGCTTGTTTCACTTGTGGGGGTACAAGCAAAATTACCTACTATTCATCATTTGAAATTTCAAAATCATTAAAAATGATGAATTCGATGAATTTGTTAACAATGTTGAACTATGAAAATGAAATTGGGATGCCACCAAAGCTTATGGTACTTATCGATTACCCCAACTAGAAGGAACAGTTTGAGTTCTATATATCTTATGTTGATACAAGCATGTAGATTACTATTTCCGAGGGTCATAAACGTCTTAATTATGTTGGATCGGAAACGCCTAAATCGATATCTATGCTTACAGATTACGGGAGGAAAGCATATGATCGAAAAAAGAAAATTTTGGTGGTCCTCACCATGGCACCACCTAAGGAAGTATTTTGTAGTTTCAAGAAGTTCAAAACTATAAGAGATTTGTAGGAAGCCTTTCAAAAAAGATGTGAACGAAATGTTGATTTAAAGAAGAACATGCGTGATATATTGAAGAAGAAGTTTGTTCTTGTAAAATAGATGGAGAATGAAACTGCTAATCATGGGATCATTATGAGATATGATCACTTGTTAATTGAATTGTTGGATTATGAAGTAGTTTATACCAATGAGAAGATAAATAAAAGAATCTTGAATGCACTCCTGTCAAAGTTTGAAGTTTATACATCCTTGATTAAAGATGATGATGACTTTGGAGAAATATTGATTGCAAATGTTATTGCCAAAATCTAAGCATACAACAGGAATATGAAGAAGAAGGAAGCTGGATCTACACAAATTCAGGATCCAGGACTCTTTTATGCTAAGACTTCTTTATCCTCAAGTTTAGGTGTAGGGGTAGGTTAATGCTTAGAGAGTAAAACATACTATGCATCTAAATGTGGTTCAGGAAGTCAAACATATTATCAACACTGTTTCATAGTTGTTCTAAGTCACTAGCCAACAACTCATTCCAACTCTAGTTCTAGTTTTTTCACAAAATTCATCTTAAATAATAAAGTTGTTAAAGAACATTTTGCCTTATTGTCTTCCTTCTTAAGTTCCTATGAGAACATCTTCAATGGTCGGATTGCATAATTGGATTTGATTGATGAAGATTATGATCACATATATCTTGATGATCTTGAATAGAAGGATATATAATGGCAAATGATAATGTTGACAAGAAGGGAAAAAGGATTACTTAGTATAATAGGAAGGAAACAGATTGGTGAAACATCAAGTCAAGGATGGGGTTTTATAAGTCAAAGATGAAATGTTATAACTTTAACAACTTCAGTCATTTCACAAAGGAAAGTGAGAAACCAAGGAATCCTTACTTTGGGTTTACAAAACAAAGTCAAACCAATCTGCAGTCAAAGCTCAACTTGAGCTGACAAACCAAATGGAGCCTTTACATAAATTGTACTTGTGTCACATCATGATGAAGCTTATGATTAGAGTGTTCACCTTGAAGAAGCAACATACAGTCAGGTATTCCTAGAATAAGTCATGGAAGATCATAATATTAGAGTGGAATGGACTGAACAAGAATTCATTGCAAAGGAAAATGAGGTTTATTATGATTTCTTGAGGAATCTATGTACTCAATTCATTGAGTTGGTCGGGAAACTTGATAGATGTCAATATGACATTCTTAATTACAAATAACAAGTTAAGAGAAATTAGAAACTTCATCAGAAAAAATTGATGGTTTTAAAAGGATATTCAGAATTTAAACATTAGATAACTAAACAAAAGATGCATGCAGATGCAGCTTTTTGAGGAGTATGATAAGAAAAATATTGAACTTGTAAAATCTAAAAGTAATATGGCACAACTTTTGCAATCTCACAATACAAATCCAAACATCTCAAACATTAACAATAATAGATTGGGATTTCATTTAGTACCTCCACCGGTAAGTGAAAATTATACTCCAAAGCCTGATGAGGATGTCATTACGTAATTATTTTCCATAATGTTTGATTATGATATTGATTACGTGTCTGATGGTCCTATATCTTTTGACTGTGTTGACTCTAGTGCTTGTGCTTCTAAGTGTTAAGACTAAGAGTGTTAGTGATCAAGTGGATAGTGATGTTTGTGAGGAGAAAGTGGTTGTGATTACAGTGTTAGTAAGAAGAGTGAGATAAGTTACCATGATAACAAGGTTAAGGAAGTAGAGGTTCAGAATTCTAAAACGGCATTATGTGATTATAAAGGATATTGATATTTTCGATGAGATTAAGGTACAGATGTTATTATTTGCATTTTGGCTGAACCTACGCTATTATCTAATTCTCTAAAAGGAAATGACAAATTTTGCTATGATGTTGATTCTTCTCTCTCAAATGTCAAATCTCATCAACTAGACAAGGTTTTTCATAAGAGAAAGGATAAAGTTAATCAACTTAAAATTCTAAAACCTTTTAAAAAGATTAAATTTTCAGAATCAGGGACATTTAGTGATTCTGATGAAATGACTTTACTTGTCCCAAAAGAATCTTGAAATATCCAAACCATAAGCTAGTTCATCAGCAACAATCTTCTAAGATTCATGTGAATCAATGTGTTGATTCTCAAGCTTCTACTTCTTGACTTTCGCAACCTCATAGAATTTCATATCAACGTCTTCATGTTGATAAAAGATATTCCTTTCATTATGGATTTCAAAGATATAGCATGGTTAACTATTAGTTCAAAGTACAAGGAAAAAAATTAGTCAATCCTTAATTGACAAAACCTTTAGTTGAACAACAAAAGAAAAGGTTCATGTTTAACAATTTGAACCTTATTAGAGTCCAAAACAAAAGATCCGGTTATTCAAATCTCTAAGGAGAAGGATGAACCGAGAAAAAGAAAGATGCAATCTCTTGTTAACCAAAAAGGTTTTCAAACTAATCAACCTAATTATTAAAAAGAATTTTTAAAATTAAAATAGGTAGAGAAAACAGTTTTTAAGATGCTTATCTTCTCAGAAAGGAAGGCTAAACCTTGATAGTTATAGGCATTAAGATATATAAGATGCTTCAACCTCTGATTCATCACAAAAGTCATCGGTTAATAGTGATAAATATAATTGTGTTTTAAAGGAAGACGTTTATTTTGATGAATATAGCCCACCCAAGACCACTATGGCTTAGGTCTCCCTTACTGACTATTAGTTGCTATATGTGTAGGAGCAGTAAAAGAGGATTATTAACAGTACTTTGTATGCTGATAGTGGTTGCTTAAGACACATGTTAGGAATATTGCCTTGTTGCAAATTGTAAAACTAATTAGAGAATGGCATGCAGCTTTTGCTGGAGATAAAGGTGGCCCCATTACATGCGAAGGCACAATTTTGAATAGGAGATCAGCTTGGAAAAAGTCAATTTTTTGAGCAACATTAACAAAAATTATTGAGTGTTTCCCAAGTTTGTGATAAAGAGGTGTACCATTACTAGCTACCTAGGTTTGAAGACCCTATTATCCAAAGAGGATATATAAGCTTAACTAAAGATTATATGGTCTTCATTATGCACCACGAGCTTGGTATAATACTCTGTCAATTCATGTGCTAGCAAATGGTTTTGAATGTGTGCATGATCGACCGTACACTTTTCATAGAAAAAGAAAGGGGAGATTTCATGTTGGTACAAGGGTATATGGACGATATTATCTCTAGATCAACAAATGAGATTTCATGTTGGTACAAGGGTAGGTGGACGATCATTGAGTGTTTCCCAAGTTTGTGATAAACGAATGTTGTTCACAAGTTTTATGGGTACATCAGCAATTGGATGATTATGGCCTGAATTTGATCAAAACCCTTATTTACATTGATAATAATGCAACAATTACAATTACCAATACTCCCCTAAAACACTCAAAGGCAAAATACATTAAGATTCATCACCATTCTATTAGAATTATGATGAAAAGAGCTTGAATAATATTAGTTATGCTTGATAAATGAACATGCAACAAGTTCAGTGAATGGTTGATTAAACCTTTGGTTTTTTGGATTTCCTGTATACAACACAATTGGTGAAAACAAAAATATGTTAGTACCTACATGCCCTTTTATATATTCTAATAAATTTTCTTTTCATCAACCTTGATAAATAAACATGTAATCGCAATTCAATAAGAAGAGATACTTTCTTAATATAAATGAAGGTGATAAGAACAAGAAAATATAGATTAGACAACGAGGGAAGTCGTCACTATAAAGTTATCTTGTCATTGGCGTAGAGTCTCTTGACGACATGTTGTCTTCGAAGCTTTTTAGCTCTACGTGAAAGTCTCATTGCGAGCCACTCTTTTCATAATGACATGTTGTCACCAAAGGATTGACTCATGGTTGTCAGATACATTTCCTAAATAAAAAATAAAACTTTTTATAAATATTTTCTGTTTGTGCCATGACACATCATAGGTTCCCTAAGTTTATTGTCGTTGGGGTTTATCGCGATAACTTGTTGTCACACGCCATCTAGGTTTGTTTTTTCCAAGTCTTTATTTTACAACTAATTTAAAACATAATATTTTATAATTTCATACTAAAAATTAGATTCAAATACAAATTGTCATAACATATCAAAATATTTGAAATGTATGTACAAATTATTCATAATATCATATCACACACAAATTAAACGAAACTAGCTAATTATCTTAGGTGGTGTTTATTTTTTCCCAAAAAGTCTTCCTGACTACTTTTGTCTACACCACGCAGACCACGGGCAGACGTTTACCTCTGCAGATTGTTTGTTTTTCAGAAGACCTTACCTTTTTTTGAAACAGACTTGGCATGATGTCTTCTCAAACCCTCTTTCTAAAAAGTTCTCTTCTAACCCTAACATCCACCTCCACCTCCACCTTCACCTTAACCCCTTCCTCCTTCCCTTCCCTTCCCTTCCCGTTGGATCTAGCACCACCACCGCCGACGACGGCGGCGGCCGTCTCCCCTCCCCCCTCCATATTCGTCGCAGCTCCCCCTCCCCTCTCCACGTTCCTCAAGCGTGGCCCCTCCCCCTTCCACGTTTCCTTCGCATTTCCACCTCTCGAAGTAGCTTCCCCTTCCCTTCGTGACTGCAAGCTCGTGGCCTCATGTGCCCTAGTTTCCGACGGCCCACCACTGACGGCGGCTAAGAAGAGGCGAGGTTGGTCGTGAGGATTTGTGAGGAGGTGGTCGTGAGGGTTTGAGAGATGGTGGAGTTCAACAGCCGGTGGTCGAGCTTCATTGTTGAAGGAATTTGTGTGTGTGTTTAAAAAACAAACAATCTTCTTGTTGCAGACTACAGAGGTTTGGTCCACCTTTTCTTGTATAAATGTCTGCAGATGTGGTTCGCAGAACGTAGACATTTTACCGCTTCAAAAACAAACACCCTTTTAATGGCATGACTCAAAACAAGTTTTCAAATCGGCACATACTTTTTTCACAACTCCCTCCACCATTGTAGCGACAACATGTTTTCACCACATATATTGAATAGGGGTGCAAACGAGACGAGATGAGCCAAGCCCGAGCTGGTAAAGGCTCAAGCTTAGCTTGTTTTGGCTTAAGAGAGCTCAAGCTCAAGCGAGCTCGGCTCGTATTGAGGTTTGTTTTCAAGGCTTGAGCTCGCCTTGGGCTCGGATCTTTTTTTATTTAATTATTAATTTTTTAAATATTTTATATTTAACTTTATATATAATTATAATAATGTATTTTATATATAACATTATGCATATTATATAAATGTTTTATCATAATTTTATATATAATACAAGTTTTTTACATAAAAATATTTAAAATAAAAAATTAAAAAATATAAAAGTAAAAAGCTCGTTTAGGCTCGCGAGTAGGATCGAGCTCGACATGCGAAGCTCGGGCTCTGCCTCGATAATCTAATGAGCTTTGTTTCAAGCTCGGCTCAGATCGTTTCGAGGTTTTTATTGATTCGATCTTGAGTAACTAGCAAGTAGCTTGGCTCGATTGCACTCCTAAAATTGACTATTTAAAATATGTGAAACACCTAATAACGAAGACACATCATCAAAACAGGTCCTCATATGGTGACAAAACTGGGTCGCCGTGATAACCCTCGCTGCCATATATAGATATTATTTCTTGTATTGCATATCCTTTTTAGACGGATAGATAGAGTTGGTTTGCGTAGTTGAATATCTTCAATTGTTTGAATGAAATCATAGATCAAAGATATATATAATTTTCTTAACAAATATGTATACTAAATGGTTAAGTAGGAAAACCCTCATTATTGTAGAACTATGTGAATTCTACAAGTACTTGTATGTTTTGTAATTGATAAAAAGTTTTCAACTATCCTTTTTCTTTCTTTCATTACATATGATTATTTTATTTTATATAGTGTTACGATAGTTCTTGTAACACTGCAAAAAAATAATTGTTTACCTAGTTCTTGCAATACTCTCAAAGATAGTTCTCTACTGAACACAACAAAACTAATTCGTATCGATTTGGAGATCTCTTCCATTATCATTTTTTCGATTATAATAATTATATGGGGACAAACCGCTGGAAGAAAAATTAAAATAAATTTTGTGGTGTTTTTCCCTTCCGTGACCCCATCATATTTATGAGCATGACCCCCAATTATGTAGTTTCTTCATATCATGCTCTTGTTTATCCGTAGCTAGTTTTGAGGGTGATGTTTGGTGGGCCGAGATTTTAGATTGCCTTATCTTTTTAAAGTTTTGTTACCATGTGAGAAGAAAATCCACCGACGCAATTGACACCATGTGTAAAGCGCGCCAGCTATTACATGTCTCATACTTTATATAGTGTTATCATCTTTATTTTTAGAGTAAATTAAAAAATGTGTACTTTATTAATATGTGAATTACATGATATATACTTTAATTTTAATAATTACAACCTATGTTTTTTTTAAGAGTTAAGTTCATTTTTGCTCCCTAAGGTTTGACAAAAATAACCATTTTGCTCCAAAAGATTAAAAACATCAATTTACCTCCAAATGTTTCATAATTTGTTTCAATTTTAGTCCAAAACTTTCGTCATTGTTTCAACTTGAATCCAAAATAATAAAACTTTTGGACCAAAACTGAAACAGCTTATGAAACTTTTGGAGGTAAATTGATGTTTTTAATCTTTTGAATGAAAATGGTTATTTTTGTCAAACCTTAGGGAGTAAAATTGAAATTAACTCTTTTTTTAATATCCGCATATTTATTGTCTTTTACACGAACTTTCACCTAATGTAAGTTACTCAATTATGTGTCTCATTCACGAGGTGCATTTTTGTAATTTTCTTTTCACATATAATATATTAAAAAACCTAAAGAAATTAATAATTTTATATGAAAATTAAATTTAAAAGATATCAGACCTTTGGGTAAGTCGATGAATAAATATCCGCTTTGGTACTCCAACCGCGGTCATCTTCACCACTACTTACAACCTCTCACAAATCATTGAAGCCCCTAAAAGTCGAACAAACAATGACTGTAAGATTTAAAGCCCTAATTCATTTTTTGTAATTCGTTGCTCTTTGAATTTGCGGCCTATGTTGTTGTGTGATTAACGACCAACTCACAGTTTATTTTCTAGCTTTTGTGATTATATAAAAAATTCAAAGAATCAAAGCTAATCTTATAGTTTGTGTTCCTTGTAGATTTTTCATTAAATGTTGATGTAAGTAGTTGATAAAGTATTTACGTGTATTTTTATGTGTTTATTGTTGATTTCCAGACATTGTAATTGATTTGTGATATCGACTTCTTCATTTGTTAAATGCTATTGGAGGTTGTTGTCAGTAAATTTTTGACGATTAATCAAATGAACACATAATAAGAGAGACTCGTTTCACTAATTTAACTAGTGGTCTGATAAATTTTATTTTATTATTTAAAAATTTTCTTTTGTAAATTTTTTTTAATATATTAGACGTGGGAAGCAAATGACAAAAATACCACCAATGTCAGGAGGCATATAACCAAATAAACTGTATATTTGAATTAGAGTTAGTGTAAAGTATATTATTTGTGCAAATCTTTTAATAAAATAACATTATATGTAATTAAAGATAAAAATACATATCATATGATTTCATATATTAGGGACTTTGTAGTTTACTTTTATTTTTAATAGTAGATGCTTAAACTTCAACTATCATCGTAGTATTGCACATTTTCATCGTAAAACAAAAGTAAATTATGTTCTAGTTTACTGAACTTAACACTGTATTAATTTTGTAATTATTTCAAACGCAAGAGAATCATTTACAAGAACTAAGAAAAAAGTAGAAGATCGAGAATGAAGCAACACTAGTAATATAGATAATCAAAATGAATACAAACAGATGAAGAACACTATATAATTAAAGCCGCCCAAAGTGGAGTAAGAATTTCAAACCAAACAATGAAGAAAAGATGATCATGCTAATTTGATTGGAGGGTAGCCGTAAGCAGTTCTTACAATTATATGATGGGCTGTTGTACAACAAGTACATATGTTTTAAGTTTATTTTGAATTATACATTTCACACAACCAATTTCTACAATGGGCCATCAAGCCAACACGATGAACCATCTATATGCGGTATTGGTCAATGTTTCCTTTACCATATAGTTTGCGAGAGAAAAAGTTCTTGAAGAAATCGACAACTGAAACCCTCGTAAATTTAGGTGGTGTCGCAGGAGTGATGAGGCATGGAGCTGGTCCTATCTCCCCATCTAGTTTAGGGGCTAAAAATGTTGCTATAGAGAGCCTCTCCTTCTTTGAGTTCACAGTTGCTCTATGTTCAATGCTTTTATATAGTCCATTTGTCATTATCTGAAATCACAAAAACTTAATAATTCAGCATGCAATATGTCCTTTTCTTCTTTACTCACGCTGTTTTTTGTACAATGAAAATTTTAGATACTAATAACCATAAAATATAACTACTGTTTCAAACAAAGGAATGACCTCTAAGGCGTCCCCAATATTGACAATGAAAGAATTAGGGAATGGTTTAATTGGCATCCACATGCCCTCTTTTTTGATCTCAAGACCTTCAACTTCATTGATTTGCAAAAGGAAGGTGATTCCAAGAGGATCCGAGTGTGGGCTAAGACCGATAACTTTTTCAGGTTGTGGGCATGGCGGATAATAGTTCATCCTCATAGATTGCATTCCTTCTTCAAACAATGCTTTCATATCTTCAACTTCCATCTTGGAAGCTTTTGCAATGAACATGAGAGTATTCATAGAAACATTTTTTACTTCTCTTGAGTATGCTTCAAGTGAATCTCTAAGTTTACATATCACACAAGCATAAATAGTTACATATACTGCAGTAAATGCTCACATATTAAAAGGGTATAGTAGTAAAATAGCCTAAATGGTAGTGGTAGCTTTGGAATCAAATGAGGCTTCCTGATATCATGAGGGAGGGTAACAACATAGAACAGGTCAGCCTAATCAAGCTTTTGCTCCTCAGAAAACACAAACGCTTGCCCATATCCCTCGATGTCGTCGGCCTGTTGCCAATACTTCTTTTTCTCCTCCATAGGCATGTTAAAGAATTCTTGTGTTTCTTTTTTAACTTTCTCCAACAACAAACAACTAAGCCCATGATTTATCAACTGTAAACATTCATATAAATATCATATATAGTACTTACAAATGCATCTTTATTACGTTTTTTTAAGCGTTTAATTAGAAATACGCAAGTGCCTGAAAGAATCCCCAATCTTTACAAGCAAGGTGTAGTTTTTCCAATTCAACATCAGCTGTATCCGGGGATAATAATCGTTGCATGTCGATGATGGGTAGTTCAGGTAGTGCACTTGGAACCCATGAAGCGATTGCGGGTTCTTCCCCATTACGAACATAACGGGGTGGAACCTCTGAAAGCGGTTCCTTTGCTAGTTCTTTTACACTAGGCACTAGAAGTGAACTCCCCAAACGTGTTTCCTTGGGTTCCATCATATTCACTCTTGTATGTTATGTTATACAATGATGTGTATGTTGGTATCATATGTGGTTCTGTGTGAATGTATATATACTAATTTTTTAAATGATTTGCATTTAAATAATTGATGTTTATCTTTTATCATATATTTGAGGTAAGAAACTTTTATTGTATCCATACCATGGATATTCAATTCGACATTTATCTTGTTACGCGGTTTAACATGTTTAATTCTAACTTTCTTTTGCATTAGAATTCGACTTAAGATAATTTGATTCTTTCACTTTTAGATGTTCTGAATCATTGTGTTTTCTCAACAGGTAATTCTTTTTACTCTTTTAGAATAATGAGCTTGATATCTACATCGTTATGAATTTTTTGACGATAAATGTTGTGTTTTACAAGTTTATGAGTATGACTAGGCTTCAAAAAATATAATAAAAATAACGTTAAAATAGAATACAAAATAACCTTAGTATCTTAATTGTAGAATATTTTTCCAACACACATACTGATGGAACTAGAACTTTAATTTATAAAAGTTTGTAACTAAATTTTATTTATTCTTTGTTATACGTCAGTTTTCTCTTTTAACAATCCATGTACAAGTTGGTAATTATAGTCTTCAAGGTTTTAAAACTATATATATTGTAAAATTATTTCATTTTCCATTCTTGTGATAACATCGGCTCACGAATATTGAATATCTCGTGAAGTCTTTCACTCCATCTTGGAACTTTTACCTTTCATTTGACAAAGGTATTTCATTAAATACCGTTATCTTGTTGCTTCCTTTCAAATGTTAATCAAATGATCAAATAGTCTTGTGGTATGGTGTTAACCTCTCATAAAAATAACATTATTTTAAATCTTTACATGTGTAAAATCATGTGTAAATATGGATGAAATTTGTTAGATTTGCTGGTAAAAGTTAATCTAATAACAATTATTTTGTTTAAACTACGATGGCTGCGTAACTGACAATCTCAATTCTAGTAGTTCAACTGCTTCTCTACTTTTTTTTTTTACTTCCATTTCTACTTTACACATTTGATGAAGTTTCGATACTTGTTTAGGCATTTTACAAAATACTTTTTCAAAGAAACATTTTTACAGATATGAAAACAATAAGTTATGACTAGTTATGGACAATTTTTTAAGGACTAACTTATAGATATTTTAATTATACTTCTAAACTTTATTTTTATTTAAATGTGTCTTGAACCTCAATCACGTGCTACATGCCCTTGATATATGATTATCTAAAATAATAATACATAAAATTTTATTATATAAGATGATAAATATCTAAATTATGTGCAACTATTTAAACAAATTCTTTTACGATACTAAATAAATAATCAAAATTTTATACAATTATCCAATTCGATTATAATCTATACTAATAATCCTTTACAATGTGAGACACATGACATTCCCACAATGCTTCCCCCAATTATTTTCCCTCTTAAACTATTTATTTTATTTTTTAAAAGTCATGTAACTAATTTTCAAATATTTCTCTTTCTCTCTCTCTATTATTAATTCAAGTTCTTTAATTAATAATACTTAAAAGTTTTTTTTATTAAATAAAAACTAAGTATTTTGATTAAAAAATATATTTTTTTCAAAAACAAAATTTTCTAAAACTATGATTTTCTAAAAAATGAAGCTTTTTTAAATTATGAAATATTTATATTCAATCTTTTAATAAAATAAAAGCTTTATAAAAGAATATTTATTTAAAACAAACCCGGAGTTTTTAAACAACAAAATACTGATAAAATAATATAAAATTTTCAAAACAATTTTTTAAAACGAAAGTTTTAAAAATAAAAAAAATCAAAATACTTAACCATAATAAAAAAATCAAAAGTTTTATAAAAGAACATTTATTTAAATATTTTTAAATGAAAGTTTTACAATTCCTACTGATCAACAATAAACATTTAATATTTTTGTTAATAAACTCGTGTAATACAGGAGGATATAACCTACTAACAAATAAAAAAACAAAACCAAAATAAAATAGAAGTGGCTAAACGTAACTATACGCACTCCTTGTGGGAAAGTTATTATTTTTTTTAATAGTAGAGGGGTCCTTCAAGTGCATGTGAGGAGCGAGTACGTTTACACCACCAATTATGGTGACCTTTAGCAGCTTCAAGAAGATCCCCAAAGTCAAACAAGTCATCAAACTATTCAACCTTATAATCAAAGAAACCAACTGCCATGAAGGGATCAACAGTGATCAATTATTGAGTAGTTAGGATGAAAAAAACCATATGCTAAGAAGAGTTCAGTAGATACTCAGAAATCTACTAAAAGGAATTCAGCAGGTGCGCAGAAGAAGATGAATGGAAATCATTCAGCCAAAGTTCCAAACCAAAAACATAACATCTCACTTAAATAAGTTTGCTTATGTTGTTAAATCTAGAAAGCCCAAGACTAAACAAGCTTGGGGTCCTCATTTAATAATAGCTCATTTCTTTATATGTAGGGACATTCACAAACCAAAGAAACCATACGGATTGTGGATGGTGGATGCTCTCGACGCATAACAGGTGATAGATCATGTATGCTAAATCTTGAATTATATGATGGCAGAGCTGTAGAACTAATCAAATGGGATGCTACATTACTGGAAAAGGCGTTATTAGTAATAGTAGGGTATGTTTTGATAAGGTGAACTATATGAAAGAGTTGAATTATAATTTGTTGAGTGCATCTCAGCTCTATGACTAAATGCACACTATTCTTTTCAAATAGAATGAATGTATTGTCCTCTCACCTAGTTTTGTCATTTCTAATGATAAAATTCTCCAAAGAGCACCTAAAAAAGACAATATGTACATGCTAAACATGAAGAATGCATCACCTTTCAAGAATGTTTCTTGCTTTATATCTAAAGCTTCTATGGATGAATCATCTCTTTGGCACAAAAGGCTAGCATATGTAAATCTTAAAAACATGAACAACCTTGTCAAAAATGGTTCTGTCAAAGGACCAACTAACAAAGAGTTTGCATAAGCTAATCATTGTGTTGCTCTTGAAAGGAAAACAACACAGGTATTTTCATAAGTCCAAAGAAATGAACTCAATCACAACTCCTTTACACACGTCACACATGTACCTTTTTAGTCCTATAGGTGTAAAGATTTTGGGAAGAAAGTCTTATTTTTTGGTATTAATAATTGATTTTTACAAGATATGCATGGGTTTTCTTTCTAGATACAAAAGATGAAACTCCTGAATTATTAAAATCATTTATTGTTAAAATTTAGAACCAAATTGATCAAAATATTAAAATCATTAGATATGATCCGGGCATTGAGTTTAAAAGCCACATTCTTGATTCTTCTATAAATCCAAAGGTATTGCTAGACAATATAGTGTTCCTAGAACTCCTTAGTAAAATTGAGTTGGTAGAAGGAGGAGCTAAACTCTTATTATGGCTGCTAGGACCAAGCTGTCTAATTCCAAACTTCCTGTAAGGTTCAGGCTGAAGCAGTAAGCACTGCGTGCTATGTTCAAACCAAGCTGTCTAATTCCAAACTTCCTTTAACATCTACTCAGCAGACTTCAAATCTTGATTCAAAACAACCACATTTAGTAGATGTTCCTGCTAGTATTACAAATATGCTCCAACAACCATCTTTTATACATGATTACTCATCTAATGAAGAGTCTCATGCTGAGGAGCACATAGATACTCGAAAACCTGTTGAATAAAGAACAAACACTGCACCCGCTAAAGAAGGTGGCACTACAGCAGTTGATTAAACTATTGATGGTCTCGAAGAAAACTTCTCAAATTAGGATCTCTCCCAACAACTACAAGTAATCCCAACAACTGCAAATTTAATTTCAAGGGATAGTGTTTGGTAGTGTTGTTTAAGGAGTGATGTTACGGAATTTATGTCAAACCATGGCTCAAACCATTAATTAATGGTGTCTAATTATCGTAAAACAGAATTGAATCCTTACAAAATTAAACGAACCTATCCAAAAGCGTAACTACCGGTTTGGTTTATGGTTTGATTTTTCAATTACCGTCTATATTAATTTTCTGTTAAGTAATAACGTTTGACTTGTCACACAATATTCAAAACTTACCAATTATTTGAAGGTTGTCTAGTTTATGAAATTAACTATATTTTACACTTATCAAGATGATACAAATATTTTTTTTTTCATTTTTAATTTTTTCATGCGTTACTTAACATTTCACTTAGAAAACCTCAAGTCGATGATTGGAACAAAAAATCTTAAATCTTTGTGTCCAATGAGCATTAACTCAAAACACAGTTTTTAAGGTGGTTTTCAAAAGAAGTTTGAAGGTTAAAATGTTAATCAAACTACAGTATCAACCCTCGCGCTTCGCAGCGGGGCCTGAAGAACTAAAACTAATGAAAACGGTTAAGATACTTTTTAAATATCAGAAAAACTAAATACAAAGTGATAACAACTCCATCATCTGCTTGGTTGTGGCTTCTAAGGTTAGAGTTTGCTTGGCTTGTTCATACAATATTCAAACAAAAGTATAATAATAACTTACATAAATAAACTACTAAAGCTACAAATAAGACAACATTGCAAATCTTAATTCAAAATGCTAGGATATTGAATGTGGTCATAGAGAATCATAATTCTTAATGATTCATTCAAAGTAACTATTGGTCATGAATGATTGAAATTAAAAACTACATAGTGTAATATGTAATTGTCCGGTCCGATTAGAGAAAATTACAAAAATGATGTTTATGGTTTTATCATATTGCAAGTTTGGTCTTCATATTTTAAAAAAGACAAATTTAGTCTAAATATTTGGGAGTTGGTTGAAAGTTTAATCACCATCGTTAGTGTCCGTTAGTTTGTAATGTTCTGTGGACTAATTCTGCAATATAATCAAACCACAAAAACTAATTGTGTAATTTTCTCTATAAATTAAAAAAAATCAAAATATAAATAAGATTAAAAAAACTTAAAATTAAATTTAAGAAATTAGAATAAACGTTAATAATAAAACTTAATAATCATTAAAAAGTAATAAAATAAAGGCCAAAAAAAATCAAATTATATTTGATAATTGTTAAATTTAATCTAGAAAATTGTTGGGGAAGAACCAAAATCCTTGCCAAGGGATTAACGAAGATTCTGCAAAGAAATAAAAATTAAAATATAGAATTGGTATGAAGACCATACATTTTCATCATTCAGCTACATATACTTAAAATATCACGAGCTAGTTTTGATAAAACTATCTAGATAAAACAGCACAGCTAGTTCTGATAAAGCTATCTGGATCTGCAAGTAGGAGAAAAAAAACTATAATAGCCAAAGAATATAATAAAATGATCTCATTTTATGTTAACAGAAAAAAAAATTTCAGATTTGTTCAAGGACTCATAATTTAGGAGATAGTGAGGTACAAAGGAAAAATAACCATATGCTCAAGCAAACTTTATATTTTTTTGCAACTTGTTCACTTTTAAGATCCTCCTAATAGATCCTTTGCATTTCTAACAAAATTTATTCAGTCTCCTTGGTATGCTACATAAGGACCATCATACTCTATAATCACTTTTTTCTGAACTTTTCATTGGTGTCTCTAGCTTCTAATTTTATCAAATACGTTGTCTAGGAACTTTGATTTAATTAGCTCCTGCAATGCAAACAACAACATTCATATATATCACAAGTGTAGGCTATGTTCAAATCTATTAGCTGTTATAAATGATAATTTTAGAGACAATTCATAGTCCCTATGGTTGGATCATATTGCAGATTTAGTTCCTAGATCGTTAAAAAGTAACGAACACTAATGGTGAGCACTAAACTTGCATTAGACTCTCAATTGTTTGGGGAAAGTTTGTAATTTTTAAAATTTGAGAACCAAACTTGCAATATTATTAAACCACAGGACTGTTTTTTGTAATTTTCTCGTCTGATATTTACAAAATATAGTAGAAACCGCAAGCCACACTATGAAAATTGTATAAAAGTTCTTAAACAGACCGACAAAATTTAAAAAAAATCTAATCGTGAAACAAAACTAATGTCGGTTTTGGATGGTTTCACAGTTTCAAACCGAACCATGAAAACCTGAAAGGGTTACGTGGTGGTGGGTTTCAACAACTAGCATATTACAAAATTGGTCTATTTATTATATAACAAAAATAGTTCTTTTGGGTAAAAATATAGAAAATCCTTGTGTGGATTGCACATGACTGAATTTAACGAAATATTCTAATAATTGTTGGTGTAAAGTATGCATTTTTTTATAAACTATTAACATAGAGGATGTTTAACGTACTTATTAAAGATTCAAGACCTAGTCCATAATTACTTATATACATAAAAGATGAATCTAATGATTTATTCTAAATTTTACTATGTCAAAATCTAACTTTAAAAATTAATTTAGGCCCCGTAACTTAAAATTAAGTAATAAAAATATTTTCTCTTGGTTGGGCTATATAGGTAACCCTTCATTCATGCTTGTTGTACTTCCTCTCATAAACTCTTTTTAAAACTAGTCATATTTGTAAGGCCCCGTTCCCGGGACACTCACAGTTGGACATTGATCGCACATGATATTTAAAATCTCATTACAAATCATCAAAAACATTGCAGCGGAATAATTTAACAAAAACCATTTCATATATTAATAAGTGCTTTTGCCAAATAATACAACATTGTTACCATTACAAAACATCGTTCGGTTGCATTACAACACAAAAACATAATTGCTACACAAAATGGATGCCATTCCTGAATTGCCAAGTAGCTCCACCCCGTGCCATCCTCAGGAACAATTACATGCCAACTGAAAATGCATAAAAGTCAGCGTTGCTGAGTGAGTTCTAGTTTTATAAAAATATTTATATTACCTTCCATTCGTTAAAACATTTTCTTACTTTCGCACATCATCATACATCATACATACATCAAGGTAATATTTATTATCTTCCATCATCGTTCATTTCGTTCATATCGCACGTTTCGTACATTTCGCACTTACATTATCTTTCACTTCTATCCAGATCATGTCATATGCTAAACCCCCCTCTTGGGCACCAAGCCAACTTATCTAGGGTTAAGCGACAAGGATTCCATATCGCACGTATAGAGCAGTCACCAAGACTGACTCCCCTGTGTGTGAACCCTCATGGGTTAGCCAAGATCGCACGTTGTATGACACACAATTGAGCTAACAACTCTTATTGATTTGTGAACTTCCTTACATTTGCTTGCAAGACTTTCATTCGTTCATTCATTATGTTCCACTTTCGTTATCTTAGATTTTTCGCTTCGTTAAGATAATACTTTACGTTCATTAACATAATCACTTCACATAAAGCCACGTAATAATACGTAATAAGGAACATAAAAGAAAACAGATCATAAACATGCATAACATCATCATACATCAGCCCCAGAAACATTTCAAGTCATAGCCTAAAAACCCCTTTTTCCCAAAAATTCAGAATATTTTCTAAGGCATTGGGCGCATGGCCACTATGCAGGGGCATGGCCACTATGCGGGCGCATGGCCACTATGCGGGCGCATGGCCATCAGCCCCAGAAACATTTCAAGTCATAGCCTAAAAACCCCTTTTTCCCAAAAATTCAGAATATTTTCTAAGGCATTGGGCGCATGGCCACTATGCAGGGGCATGGCCACTATGCGGGCGCATGGCCACTATGCGGGCGCATGGCCACTATGCGGGCGCATGACCTCTTAGACGCATGGGAACACTTAGGCGCATGGGTAGATTTTGGGCGCATGGGCACTATACGGGCACATGGCCAACACTTAGGCATTTGGGCAACTTTCTAGGCGCACGGGCACTATGCAGGCGCATGGGCCTGACTTAGGCGCATGGGCACTTGGGCGTTTGGGCAACCTAGGCGCATGGGAACACTTAGGCGCCTGGGCATAATTCTAGGCGCATGGGCACTATTGGTGGGCATGAACCTTAGGCGCATGAGCACTTGGGCGCATGGCCAACTGCTTTCTAACTAACATCATTTCAGACCCCAAATCTTCATTCTAACATGTTCCAAGCCTAGTTCTAACATATTAAGCATCAAAACAAGCATACAACAAGAACATAATCAAAATCTTCCCAAATGATAAACCCACCCAGCAGGGCACACACATACATATACGGGTACACCCCCAAATTTCATAAAAACGCTATATCATGCATTTCCAGCCCCAAAACAAGTTAAAACATTTAAAACGGGGATCTACAACTCACTTCTTGCAACTTTCGAGTAAGACTTCTTCAAACCCGAATGCTTATGAGCTCAAACACCTAAAAACACCAAAAACGTACAACCGAGCACACACAAACACATAAGCACATACCCGAAGGCTGAAACTCAGCCAAGAACAACACAAAACACTAAAACTAACCTGAAAACCAACTTCTTCTTCTTGCTCTCTCTAAAATTGAGAGAATTCTGCTTCTTTCTCTCTGTAAAATCCGATGGAAAGTTGATGAAACATGGGTGTGGGCGGCCACACCCACTTTTGTACAAAATGTTATAAAACTTTGTCCCATGTACAACTTTAACCCCTCAACTTGGGTTATTTACTTTTCCTTCTTTTTTTTGTCACTTTTTCTTCTTTTTTAAAATTTCCGGGTGTTACAAGTGCACCCCCCTTATATAGGTTTCGTCCCCGAAACCTGTCATTCCTCGAACAGCCATGGGTAATGCTGTCTCATCTCTTCCTTAGTCTCCCACGTAGACTCGGATCCCTTTTTATGTTTCCACTGTACTCGTTCCAAGGGAACCACTTTATTCCTTAGCCTTTTCTCTTTCCTGTCGATGATAGCCACTGGTTGCTCAACATAATTGAGTAGCTCGTCTACCTCAATGTCCCCCAGTGGTACAACCATATCTTTCTCGGCTAGACACTTTCTCAGATGAGATACATGGAACGTTGGATGAATTCCACTTAACTCATCGGGCAACTCTAACCTATAGGCCACCTCTCCTACTCGAGCAACGATTCGAAAAGGCCCTATGTACCTCGGGCTCAACTTACCCCGCTTTCTAAACCGAATGATACCCTTCCAAGGTGAAACCTTCAACATAATCTTATCGCCCACCTTGAATTCAATCGGTCTACGTCTCTTGTCAGCATACGACTTCTGTCTATCTTTGGCTGCCTTCATAAAGGCCTTGATCTTTTCTTTTCTCAATTGTAGCCTCGATTACTTCAATGCTCCCTAATTCCTTCTATACGGGCGTTCTACACCTCCTACCGTATAGCATCTCATATGGCGGCATACCAATGCTGGCATTATAACTGTTCTATGAGAATTCAGCTAACGGTAAGTGTTCGTCCCAACTTCTTCCGAAGTCAATGACGCATGCCCGAAGCATATCCTCAAGCGTCTGAATAGTCCTCTCTTATTGACCATCCGATTGAGGATGATAAGCCGTACTAATGTGTAATCTCGTCCCCATCACATCGTGGAATCTCTTTCAAAACTTGGATGTAAACCGAGTGTCACGGTCAGACACAATAGACACTGGTACACCATGACGAGTCACAATCTACTTGATGAACAGATCCACTAACCTCTCGGATGAATACGTTTCATGGATCGGTAGGAAGTGAGCACTTTTCGTCAGGCGGTCGACTATCACCCATATGGCATCATACCCCCTTGCCATTCGCGGCAGCTTCGTAATAAAATCCATGGTGATATGCTCCCACTTCCAATCGGGTATATCCAAAGGTTGGATCTTCCCATATGGCTTTTGATGCTCCGCCTTCACTTGTAAGCAAGCAAGGCACTTACTCACATACTCCGCTACCTCACGCTTCATACCAGGCCACTAATAATCTTTCTTAATATCATGATACATCTTTGTAGCACCGGGATGAATGGAGTATCGAGTCTTATGAGCCTCATCCATGATCTTTCCACTTAAATCTCCATAACGAGGAATCCACATTCGCCCAAACCGGGTTCTAACACCGAGAGTGTTTTCACCCAGTTCCGTGACTAGACCTCTCATCCTTTCAGAGTTAAGGCGATCTTCTTTCAACGCCTCATCTTGGAACTCCTTGACCTGCTTCATCACGTTGGAGGTCATCACCAACTGGTAAGCTTTCACCCGGATCAGTTCGGGTCTCTCCTTTCGGCTAAGGGCATCCGCTACTACATTGGCCTTGCCCGGATGGTAATGGATCTCACAATCATAATCCTTGATAAGCTCCAACCATCTCCTTTGCCTCATGTTCAAATCCTTCTGCTCGAAAAAGTACTTCAAGCTCTTGTGATCGGTGAAGATTGTGCACTTCGTCCCGTATAAGTAGTGCCTCCAAATCTTCAATGCAAAGACCACGGCTGCTAACTCCAAGTCATGAGTAGGGTAATTAACCTCATGGACCTTCAATTGTCGGGATGCATAAGCTATAAGCTTCCCTCGTTGCATCAACACGCAACCCAACCCCGAGTAAGAAGCATCCGAATAGACTACCAAGTCTTCGCTTCCTTCTGTAAGGACAAGACTGGAGCTTGCGTCAACCTCGCCTTTAGCTCCTCAAAAGCCTTCTCTTGTTCTTGACCCCATACAAATTTCACGGCCTTACGGGTCAGCTCGGTCAACGGAGAAGCTATCTTTGAGAAGTCTTGGATGAATCTCCTGTAATAGCCCGCCAATCCCAAGAAACTACGAATCTCGGATGGCGTCTTTGGAGACTTCCATTGCATCACCGCCTCCACTTTAGCCGGGTCAACCATAATCCCTTCAGGATTCACCACGTGGCCCAAAAACTGAACTTCGCGCAACTAGAACGCGCACTTGGAGAACTTGGCATACAACTTCTCCCTTTTAAGCGTCTCTAACACTTCCCGAATGTGACCGGCATGCTCCTCCTTGCTCTTCGAATAAATCAATATGTCGTCAATAAACACAATCACTGATTTATCCAACATCGGCCGACACACTCGATTCAACAAATCCATAAAGGCAGCTGGCGAGTTGGTTAAACAAAAAGACATAACGAGAAACTCGTAGTGTCCATAGCGCATGCGAAAAGCTGTTTTAGGAATATCCCGCTCCTTCACCTTCAGCTGATGGTAACCCGATCGAAGATCTATTCTCAAAAACCAACTAGCACCTTGGAGCGGATTAAACAAGTCATCAATTCGGGGTAGTGGATATCGGTTCTTTACCGTCAACTTGTTTAACTCGCGGTAGTCGATGCACATTCTCATACTACCGTCCTTTTTCTTTACAAACAAGACCGGAGCACCCCATGGAGAGATACTTGGTTTAATAAACCCTTTGTCCAGCAATTCTTGCAATTACACCATCAGTTCCTTCATCTCAGACGAAGCCAAACGATAAGGTGCCTTAGCGACGGGGTGAGCACCTGGTATCAAATCAATCTGAAACTCGACCTCATGGTCCGGTGGTACAGGGAACACGTCGGGGAAGTCACACACAACAGGTAAGTTGGACAATTGTGGAGTTGAAGTGTCCACATCCTTCACGTAGGCAAGGTAGGCGCTACATCCACGTCTCATATACTTCCCTGCCACCGCCATCGAAATTACCTTCGGAACCGTAGATCGTCACCGAACTCCCGTCAGGCGCTGTCAGTCGGATCAGTTTCTTGTGACATACAATATTTGCCTCATAGGCCGCTAGCCAGTCCATCCCTAGGACTACACACCCGCCTAAGGTTATCATAAACAGTCTAGCAGGAAACCTATAACCTTCTAGTTCTATGTCACAACCTTCTATCAGATCAGAAATCCTGGTAGACTTACCTATGGCAGTTTCTACATCGAAGGGCTCATCAATGCTTCTACTTCTAACAGGCAAATTAGCACAGAAAGCAGCAGAAATGAAACTCCTACTAGCACCAGAATCAAATAACACAGAAGCAAGAGTTTGGTTTACTAGAAACGTACCTGACACAACATTGGGGTCCGTCCTAGCCTCCTCCCGGGTCATCGTGAAAGATCTGGCGCTCGCCTTCTGCCTTTCAGTCCCGGCCTTCTTCTTTGCCCCAGAACTCTCAGCCCTCGGCTTCCTGCAGTCCCTACTCAGATGGCCCTCTTCACCACAGTTATAACACCTTACAGCCCCACACTCTATTGCCATATGACCGGGCTTTCCACATTTGAAGCAGACGTTTATTCCCCGTCTGCACTCCCCCGTATGCTCCTTTCCGAACTTACCATACCTCCTCGCCCTCGCACCAGGTGTAACTACACGTCGGTCATCCACTCTTGCAACCTTGTTGTTTGGAGTTACTCCACCGCGTCCCAACCGCTTCCCATTCCAGTTTCGATCACCACCACAACCTTTCTTGCTCACTTCGACCACTGCCACCTCCCGCTAATCATACAGCCTTCCCACCAGATCAACCACCGACCTAAACGTGCTTGGCCGGGCGGCGATCATGTGCCTGCGAATATCCGCCGGCAAACCCTGGATGTACCTCTTTATCTTTCGTGACATAGGTGTCACCTGATCTGGCACCAGCCTTGCCATCTCATTGAATTTAGTAATGTACTATTGGTGTGTCATGTTTCCCGCCTCCAGCTGCAGGAACTCCCTCTCAATCTTATCAAGTTCCCTGTGAGGACAAAACTCCTCGATCACCATCTTTTTCAGCTCACTCCACTTCATCTTTCCAATAGCCCTGCTGCCCTCGGGCTAGACAATATTGTCCCACCAGCATAACGCCGAGTCCACAAATGAGTGAGTGGCAGACTTCACCTTTTGGTTCTCTCTACACTCACTGATATCTAACACTGCCTCCATCTTTCTCACCCACCGGTGAGCGGCAGCAGCGTTGCCATTGCCATCAAAAGTCGGGGGCTTGCATTTCTGGAATGCCCCATAATTGCAGACTTGTGCTGTTTCTTGCACAGGCTCTTCCTCCTCCTTATCACTAGAGACAACCATTTCAGTCTCCCGTTGCTCCCTTTCTCCCGCGGTCTTCTCCTTATCCTTCTTCTCATCCTCCCTTACGGCTCTGATCACTTCAATCACCATAGACGGCAGAATCGTCTGCATGACCTGATGAACTTCTTCAACAACAACCTCCTTCACCGAGGCTTACAGATTGACGCTCTCATCACCGCCTTCCTGGTGATGGGTCTCGGGCTCCTCATGAGCTGTTTTAGCAGCCTTAGGCCCGCCTCTAGTGACCCGTGGTCCAACACCACGTCCATCACGACCTCCACCTCGGGAAGCCTTCGAAGATTTACCTCCCGCCATTCTCTAAACACACTATAACATTCGAACACCAACACGATCATTCAAGTTAATAGTTCAGTTTATTTCAAGTATAGTAAGTCCCTAATTACAGTGGCCAGTTGTGATTAGCCCCTTACTTTACTCTTCATACCCCAAGCATTTCCTATCCTGACTACATCAGTATCCAAATCTACTAAAAACACATAAAGCAGATAACATGCGCACATAATACCGGTTAACATTAAAGAAAATATCTGATGGCACGTAGCTACTTGGGCTAGCATCCTTCCATTTGTCTCATTTTCAGTTTAAGTTTAGATTTTTGAAAATATATAACCCAATTCTCTTAAACTTTGGTTATGATACGAACTTGTAAGGCCCCGTTCTTGGGACACTCACAGTTGGACATTGTTACCATTTCACATATTAATAATTGCTTTTGCTAAATAATACAACATTGTTACCATTACAAAACATCGTTCGGTTGTATTACAACACAAAAACATTATTGCTACACAAAATGGATGCCATTCCTGAATTGCCAATTAGCTCCACCCCGTGCCATCCTCAGCAACAATTACCTGCCAACTGAAAATGCATAAAAGTCAGCGTTGCTGAGTGAGTTCTAGTTTTATAAAAATATTTATATTAACTTCTATTCGTTAA
Source organism: Flaveria robusta (assembly GCA_025506415.1). Taxonomy (NCBI): domain Eukaryota; kingdom Viridiplantae; phylum Streptophyta; class Magnoliopsida; order Asterales; family Asteraceae; genus Flaveria; species Flaveria robusta. The sequence goes on from CM046466.1 coordinate 21,269,826, forward strand.
AACATTTTCTTACTTTCGCACATGATCATACATCATACATACATCAAGGTAATATTTATTATCTTCCATCATCGTTCATTTCGTTCATATCGCACGTTTCGTATATTTCGCACTTTACATTATATTTCACTTCTATCCAGATCCTGCCATATGCTAAACCCCCCTCTTGGGCACCAAGCCAACTTATCTAGGGTTAAGCGACAAGGATCCCATATTTCACATATAGAGCAGTCACCAAGACTGACTCCCCTGTGTGTGAACCCTCATGGGTTAGCCAAGATCACACGCTGTATGATACACAGTTGAGCTAACAACTCTCATTGAGTTGTGAACTTCCTTACATTTGCTTGCAAGACTTTCATTCGTTCATTCATTATGTTTCACTTTCATTATCTTAGATCTTTCGCTTCTTTAAGATAATACTTTACGTTCATTAACATAATCACTCCACGTAAAGCCATGTAATAATACGTAATAAGGAACATAAAAGAAAACAGATCATAAACATGCATAACATCATCATACATCACCCCCAGAAACATTCCAAATCATAGCCTAAAAACCCCTTTTTCCCAAAAATTCAGAATATTTTCTAAGGCATTGGGCGCATGAGCACTATGCAGGCGCATGACCATTATGCGGGCGCATGACCTCTTAGACGAATGGGAACACTTAGGTGCATGGGTAGATTTTGGGCGCATGGGCACTATACGGGCGAATGGCCAACACTTAGGCATTTGGGAAACTCTCTAGGTGCACGGGCACTATGAAGGCGCATGGGCCTGACTTAGGCGCATGGGCACTTGGGCGTTTGGGCAACCTAGGCGCATGGGAACACTTAGGCGCCTGGGCATAATTCTAGGCGCATGGGCACTATTGGTGCGCATAAACCTTAGGCGCATGAGCACTTGGGCACATGGCCAACTGCTTTCTAACTAACATCATTTTCAGACCTCAAATCTTCATTCTAACATGTTCCAAGCCTAGTTCTAACATACTAAGCATCAAAACAAGCATACAACAAGAACATAATCAAAATCTTCCCAAATGATAAACCCACCCAGCAGGGCACACACATACATATATGGGTACACCCTCAAATTTCATAAAAACGCTATATCATGCATTTCCAGCCCTAAAGCAAGTTAAAACATTTAAAACGGGGATCTAGAACTCACTTCTTGCAACTTTCAAGTAAGACTTCTTCAAACCCGAATGCTTATGAGCTCAAACACCTAAAAACACCAAAAACATACAACCGAGCACACACAAACACATAAGCACATACCCGAAGGCTGAAACTCAGCCAAGAACAACACAAAACACTAAAACTAACATGAAAACCGACTTCTTCTTCTTCCTCTCTCTAAAACCGAGAGAATTCTGCTTCTTTCTCGCTCTAAAATCCTATGGAAAGTTGATGGAACATGGGTGTGGGCGGCCACACCCACTTTTGTACAAAATATTATAAAACTTTGTCCCATGTACAACTTTAACCCCTCAACTTGGGTTATTTACTTTTCCTTCTTTTTTTTTGCCATTTTCTCTTCTTTTTTAAAATTTCCGGGTGTTACAATATTGCTCTCTATAAATCATTATTTTTCAAAAAGTTAATAAATATACACTACCTAGAAATCTGAGAACGCGCGTTGCGCGTGCACGTATGGCTCAAATAATCCATTATAGCCGTATATGCATCGTAAATTAAGGAGTAGGCTAAGAATCGAATTACAGTTATGGCTGCAGACCATAGTGGGTTGCCACGCCAGTGTAACTGATAATTTTGTTCGAATACAATCATAGCCTAACGGACACTACAACAACTAACCCCTTACGATAAAGATAATTTGGCACTAACCGGGCTTAGAACCGCTATCCGGTTGTAGCTCCATGCCATAAACGGCTTGAAAACCAACATGGGTTTTGCATTCCATTCATAGACATAGAAACGAAAACTGACTGAACATACCCAAATATAAGTATTCTGAGACGAGCGAAAGCTTGTCATCATTGACATCTTACCGCGACACAAAGAAAATAATGAACCAAAACCTATCTCAAATGAGGCAAAACCTCATCATCATTGATAAATCACAAACCATTCAGACCACCATCACTGTCGTTACCACCGCCAGCATCAAGATATCATAATTAGTCTAAAATGGAGTAGATAGACCCGGTAACCTTCACCACCATCGCCATCGCCACTATCGAGATCAAGCTGATAACAGGAGAAAGCCAACCCCGACGACAACACTGAGGGGAGCTCTAGAAGGCACGACATGCACCGGTCTGAGAAGTATAACCGGGAAGCGGCCTTGACGACAGGGCAATCAGATCTCGAAACCCTAGAGGTTGACCAGCATGTGCCATCTCGTAGGAGCACCATCGGACACCACCGAAAACCAAGTGGCCACTGGGTGGTTATAGTAGCCCCATGACTACCGCATCAACCGCAAACATCAACAATACGATGAGACCAACTAAAGACCCACGAACAGCCGTCGCCGTAGCTAAAAGCCCCAAATCAAAACCCAAAACAATCAGGACTACAATGCAATAGATGCACGAAGCCGCGATTAATATTAGCGTGGATCGGCGACCAGCAAAGGGCCGGAGACCGTCAGGTAACAACTGTACGCCACAAGAGAAGCGAACAACAACCACCGACAACACCCTTTTCTCTCTATAAAACCAACCAAATGAGCTCTATTTCTCTCCCTACAAAACCACCACAAAAACCCCATCGTCGCCACCGTCACCATCCCTACCAACAGACACCAGGAGGCTTTGAAAATGCCACCACCACCGCTGACTTTACTATCGCCGCCCACCAGCAGCACACCCACAAAACCTACTTGAAACACAACAAACCGTTTCACTTTCCATATAACCACACATAAATAGGGGTGAAATGATAAGCCTACAAACTTCTGTGGCAAAACCACAAATTCAAAACACATAACTATTCCTCACAATTCTTTTTTCATATTATAGCATTAGTAATATATATTGTATGTACCCAAAACATTTATAGACTTGGTGAAAGTAGTTTAAGATGATTGATGTGTGTTATCTATAGAAGTTGCATTGCTTATGGTACAATCACACACTTCATGGTTATATGCCACTCGGAAAGCTTAAGAAGAAATAAAAAAAAGCGAGAGAAACAAGAGAGGGTGTCAGGTTTGCAGCTCACCGTCAAAACCTTCCTTAGACCATCAGATGTGGTGACCAACCCAATCCAACCTTTTATTAAATATTAGTTTTTCTCTTTCATTTAACAATCCAATCTAACTAAATTTTGAACACACATTCACAACCCAACCCAACCCAACCTATTATTAAATAAACATAAGTTTTTATTTAAAATTTTAAATAAATATGATCCAATAGTTAGTAGACATGTGGTACGGGCATGGGTTACCTCCTAGGTTTTTACATTAACGAGGTTGTGATATAATATTGTATTTTTCTTTTTTTTATTAATTTTCTCATAACTCACCTGAGTAAAAATTTACCATAGTGAATGATCTTAAAAGAACACGTCTTGGCCACTAAACCACGACCCATCTCGATGATGACAATCGGCTACCAAGCCCTCACATCTTATATGATTCTTTTTTATTATACTCAAATCGGTCAAATCAAAGCCGAGAATGGGATCTGGCTTCCAATTACACCTAAATTGATTTAGTTCCTCTTATTCATATTTCTTTACAATGAATAAGAATACAGGGAAGATGAAGTCATCGGCTTAATTCATCTCTTTTTTTTATCTTACTATTGTCATTAGAACCACCCACCAAATATTGAACAACCCCAAAACAATTAGCACCATCACATACACGGTCATCGTCTTCATCTTCAAGAGAAGATAAGAAACATAAACCAGGTAGACCATCGTCAATGCCGTCACCGCTACCACCATATGACTAGTCACCTCCCACCCCCTACATTGTCGTAGGCAAAGCCTAAAACCCTACATTCGATGAGATACTAACCACCCAATTTTTTTTTATTTAAACCATCAACTTTTTTCATATTTATTGGTGGGTACACTTTTGTTGAGTATAAAGCCACATACACGCTTTGAGATCGACATAGGAATGGTGGTGGGTATGTTAGATCCATGGTGTATGGCATAGGAGAGGGTATCATCAGAAGTGGATAAATGACAAATAAGGCATCAGCCTATGTGTTATGGGGCTTGACCACAACCCATCATGCTTTGTCACGCCCCGTCCACCATAACGCCTACACGTGATCGGTGTGACCCCCAACACCTATCCATATTTGTAACATAATCAATTTTCATTAATTTGGAATTTTATGTTATATTGTTTCTTTTATCATACGTATTATTATACATGATAATTTATAGTCTTCTACATGCTATACACAAGTTTCTATAATAACTACATTCGTTACTATGACTAAACTTTGTTTTATAACTTTACTTGTGCTACTATCGTGACAACGTATGCTTTAACGTTTACATTAACAATACTCATATGACTTGATGATGGTGATTGAAAGCCTAAATTAGTTACATCATAAAGTTCTTATATATTTATAAAAGTTCTAAAGTTTATTTTTAAAATTCTTAAATTTTAAGAAGTACACATGTGCTATTTTTGTGCACATATATAATAAATCTAAACTTTTATGGACTTCCATCCTTAATTTTATAGAGATTATTAATCATAATATTTTTATAAAAGTTTATAATTATTATATTTTTATAAAAATCTAAACACATAGTTTTCTTTTTGTTCATATTTAATTTTTTATCTGCATTTGTCTAAGTCATCTGCATAGACTAAGGCAGATGAACATATAATTAGCATTTCTTCTTGTTCGTATTTAATTTTTTATTCGTATTTCTATTGGCACTTGCAATATTTCACACCTGAATAATATTCCAATCATCACTTGAATTGGCATGCATGATCCTTTCAGGGTCCAACAACGTTTATTTTGATGAATACGGCCAACCCAAAACCACTATGGCTTGATAGTGGTTGCCTAAGACACATCCCTTACCGACTATTAGTTGGTATATGTGTAAGGGCGGCCAAAGAGAAGTATTAATAGTACTTTGTGTATTGATAATGGTTGCTTAAGACACATGTCAGGATTATCACCTTGTTGCAAAATGTTTAACTAATTAGAGAAGTGTCACATCCTGTTGATCGGGACTGGTCGTGACTGACGGGTATCAACACAATGCAGCTGAATAATAAATGTTACTTAAATAGTTCAAGTCAAATGATTCATCGCCTACGTGGTATCCATACGATTACAAATATTAGTTAAATATTGTCTGGACCCAAGTACAAATTTTCCTACTCTAATAAAACGGTAAATGTGGGTGCCACGTGTCAACATCACATTTATTTTCATAAAACTTTTCTCGCTTCTCTTTCCTATTAAATAACTAAATTAATTATGTAACACCCGGAAATTTTAAAAGAAGAGAAAAAGTGAAGAAAAAAAAAAAGTAAAATAACCTAAGTTGAGGGGTTAAAGTTGCATATGGGGCAAAGATTATTATTAATATTTTCAAAAGGGTGGACATGGCTGCCCATGTCTCCTGTACCATCTTTCAATTGGATTTTCTAGAGAGAGAAAGCAGAGAATTCTCTCGGTTCTAGAGAGAGGAAGAAGAACAAGCTGATTTCAGGTTAGTTTTCGGTATTTATGTTGTTCTTGGCTGATTTTCAGCCTTCGGGTATGTGCTTATGTGCTTGTATGTGTTCGGTTGTGTGTTTTTGGTGTTTTTAGGTGTTTGAACTCATAGAGCATTCGGGTTTGAAGAAGTCTTACTCGAAAATTGCAAGAGGTGACTTCTAGATCCCAGTTTTTAAATGTTTTATACTGACTTTAGGGCTGGAAATACATGTTAGAACATTTTTATGAATGTTGGGTGTGTACCCGTATATGTATGTGTGTGCTCTGTTGGGTGGGTTTATGATTTGGGAAGATTTTTGATCATGTTCATGTTTTATGCCTGTTTATGACGCTTAGTATGTTAGAACTAGGTTGGAACAGGTTAGAATGATGATTTGGGTTCTGAAACCGATGTTAGTTAGTAAACAGTTGACCATGCGCCTAAGTGCTCATGCGCCTAAGATCAGGCGCCCAAATAGTACTCGTGCGCCTAAGGTTCATGTGCCCAAATAGTACCCATACGCCTAGAATTATGCCCAGGCGCCTAAGTATGCCCATACGCCCAACTGCCCAAACGCCTAAGTGCCCATGCGCCTAAGTAAGGCTCATGCCTGCATAGTAACCATGCGCCTAGAAACCTGCCCATGCACCTAAGTAAGGCTTGTGCGCCCCAATAGTGCCCATGCGCCTGAGTCGCCCACGCGCCTGAGTATTCATGCGCCCGCATAGTGGCTGAGCGCCTGCATAGTACTCATGTGCCTAAAACCTTGGAAAAATATTCTGAATTTTTGGAAAGAGGGATTTTTACGCTAGGACTTGTGGTGTTTCCGGGGATGATATGTGATAATGTTATGCATGTTTATGGCCTGTTTTCTTTATGTTCCTTATTATATATTATTTCGTGGCTTTACGTGGTGTGACTATGATAATAAACGTAAAGTATTATCTTAACAAAGCGAAAGATCTAAAATAATGAGAGTGGAACATAATGAATGAACGAATGAAAGTCTTGCAAGCAAAATGTAAGGAGGTTCACAACTCCTTGAGAGTTGTTAGCTCAACTGTGTGTCATACAGCGTGCGATCTTGGCTGCCCCATGAGGGTTCACACACAGGGGAATCAGTCTTGGTGACTGTTCCATACGTGCGATATGGGATCCTTGTCGCTAAACCCTAGATTAGTTGGCTTCCTGCCCAAGAGGGGGGTTTAGCATATGACAGGATCGAGATAGAAGTGAAAGATGATGTAAAGTGCCAAAAGTACGAAAAGAACGATGACGGAAGATAATAAATATTACCTTGATGTATGTACGATGCATGATCACGTGCGAAAGTATGAAAATGTTTTAATGAATCGAAGGTAATATGAATGTTTTTATAAAACTAGAACTCACTCAGCAACGTTGACTTTTATGTATTTTCAGTTGGCTGGTAATGGTTGCTGAGGATGGCACGGGGTGAAGCTACTTGGTAAAGAGTTTTGGATGGCATCCATTTTATGTTATAATGATGTTTTTGTGTTGTAATGCAACTAAATGATGTTTTGTAATGTAACAATATTGTATTATTTGGCAAAAGCAATTATTAATATATGAAATGGTTGGTTAAATTATTCGGTGCAATGATTTATGAATTGTAATATGTTTTAATTAACATGTACGATGAATGTCTAACTGTGAGTGTCCCGGGAACGGGGCCTTACAAGTTGGTATCAGAGCCAAAGTTTAAGAGAAATGGGTAAATATTTTCAAAAACCTAAACTTGAACTGAAAATGGGACAAATGGAAGGATGCCTGCCCAAGTAGCTACATGCCATCAGGTACTTTCTTTAATGATAACCGGTATTATGTGTGCATGTTATCTGCTTTATGTGCTTTTAGTAGATTTGGATACTGATGTAGTCAGGATAGGAAATGCTTGGGGTATGAAGAGTAAAATAAGTGGCTAATCACAACTGAGCACTGTAATTAGGGACTTACTATACTTGACATAAACTGAGCTATTACCTTGAATGACAGTGTTGATGTTTGAATCTTATAGTGTGTTTAGAGGATGGCTGGTGGTAGATCTTCGAAAGCTTTTAGAGGTGGAGGTCGTGGTGGACGTGGTGCTGGACCGCTTGCCACAAGAGGCAGGGCTAAGGCTACGAAAATGGCACCTGAAGAGCCTAAGATTCATTACCAGGAAGGTGGTGATGAGAGTGCTAATCTGAGGGCCTCGGTGAAGGAGGCTATTGTTGAGGAGGTTCACCAGGTCATGCAGATGATCCTGCCGTCTGTGGTGGTCGAAGTGATTAGAGCCGTAAGGGAGGATGAGAAGAGGGAAAAGGAGAAGACCGTAGGAGAAAGGGAGCAATAGGAGACTGAGACGATTGTCCCAAGTGACTAGGAGGTGGAAGAAGCGGTGCCAGGAACGGCTCGGTGTTGTAATTATGGGGCATTCCAGAGATGCAAGCCCCCGACTTTTGATGACAATGGTAACGCTGCTGCTGCTCACCGCTGGGTGAGGGAGATGGAGGCAGTGTTAGATATCAGCGAATGTAGAGAGGATCAGGAGGTGAAGTTTGCTACCCACTCATTCATGGACTCGGCTTTATGCTGGTGGGACAACATTGTCCAGGCCGAGGGTAGCAGGGCAATTGGAAAGATGAAACGGGATGAGCTGAAGAAGTTGGTGATTGAGGAGTTCTGTCCTCACAGGGAACTGGATAAGATTGAGAGGGAGTTCCTGCAGCCGGAGGCGGGGAAGTATGATGCACCAATAGTACACCACTAAGTTCAATAAGATGGCGTGACTGGTGCCAGATCAGGTGACACCTGCACGAAAGATAAAGAGGTACATCCAGAGTTTACCGGCGGATATTCGCAGGCACATGATCGCCGCCCGGCCAAGCACGTTCAGGTCGGTGGTTGATCTGGTGGGAAGGCTGTATGATGAGCGGGAGGTGGTAGTGGTTGAAGTGAGCAAGAACGGTGGTGGTGGTGATCGAAACTAGAATGGGAAGCGGTTTGGACGCGATGGTGTCGCTCCAAACAACAAGGTTGCAAGGGTGGATGACTAGCGAGTGACCGCATCTGGTGCGAGGTCAAAGAGGTGTGGTAAATGCGAAAGGAAGCATACGGGGGAGTGCAGATGGGGATCGAATGTCTACTTCAAGTGTGGGAAGCCCGGTCACATGGCTCAAGAGTGCGGGGTCGTGAGATGATATAACTGTGGTGAAGATGGCCATCTGAGTAGGGACTGCAAGAAGCCGAGGGCTGAAAGTTCTGGGGCAAAGAAGAAGGCTGGGAGTGAAGGGCAGAAGGTGAGCGCCAGAGCTTTCACGATGACCAGGGAGGAGGCTAGGACGGACCTCGATGTTATGTCAGGTACGTTTCTAGTAAACCAAACTCTTGCTTCTATGTTATTTGATTCTGGTGCTAGTAGAAGTTTTATTTCTGCTACTTTTTGTGCTAATTTGCCTATTAGAAGTTGAAGTATTGATGAGCCCTTCGATGTAGAAACTGCCATAGGTAAGTCTACCAGGATTTCTGATCTAATAGAAGGTTGTGACATAGAACTAGAAGGTCATAGGTTTCCTCCTAGACTGTTTGTGATGACCTTAGACGGGTTTGATGTAGTCCTAGGGATGGACTGGTTAGCGGCCTATGAAGCGAATATTGTGTGCCGCAAGAAGAATATCCGATTAACAACGCCTAAAGGGAGTTCGGTGACGATCTACGGTGATCGAGTTACTACGATCCTGAGAGTGATTTCGATGGCGGTGGCGGGGAAGTGTATGAGGCGTGGATGTAGCGCCTACCTGGCTTATGTGAAGGATGTGGACACGTCAACGCCCTAATTTTCCGACGTACCGGTTGTGTGTGACTTTCCCAATGTGTTTCCAGAAGATTTACTAGGTGTGCCACCGGACCGCGAGATCAAGTTTCAGACTGACTTGATACCTAGTCCTCAACCTGTTGCCAAGGCACCGTATCGATCGGCTCCAACAGAGATGAAGGAACTGATGGTTCAATTGCAAGAACTGTTGGATAAAGGGTTCATTCGACCGAGTATCTCTCCCTGGGGTGCTCCGGTCTTGTTTGTAAAGAAGAAGGACGGTAGCATGAGAATGTGCATCGACTACCGTGAATTGAACAAGCTGACGGTGAAGAACCGATATCCCTTACCCCGAATCGATGACTTGTTTGATCAGCTCCAAGGTGCCAGTTGGTTTTCGTGGATAGATCTTCGATCGGGTTACCATCAGCTGAAGGTGAAGGAGCAAGATATTCCTAAAACAGCTTTTCGCACGCGTTATGGACACTACGAGTTTCTCGTTATGTCTTTTGGTTTAACCAACGCGCCAGCTGCTTTTATGGATTTGATGAATTGAGTGTGTCGGCCGATGTTGGATAAATCGGTGATTGTGTTTATCGATGATATCCTGATTTATTCGAGGAGCGACGAGGAGCATGCTGGTCACATTTGGGAAGTGTTAGAGACGTTTAGAAGGGAGAAGTTGTATGCCAAGTTCTCCAAGTGCGCATTCTGGTTGCGCAAAGTTCAGTTTTTGGGTCACGTGGTGAATCCCAAAGGGATCATGGTCGATCCAGCAAAAGTAGAAGCGGTGATGCAATGGAAGTCTCCAAAGACGCCATCCGAGATTTGTAGTTTCTTGGGATTGGCGGGATATTATAGGAGATTCATTCAAGACTTCTCAAAGATAGCTTCTCCGTTGACCAAGTTGACCCGTAAGGACGTGAAGTTTGTATGGGGTCAAGAGTAAGAGAAGGCTTTCGAGGAGCTAAAGGCGAGGTTGACTCAAGCTCCAGTCTTGTCCTTACCCCGAAGAAAGCAAAGATCTGGTAGCTTACTCAGATGCTTCTTATTTGGGATTGGGTTGCGTGTTGATGCAAAGAGAGAAGGTTATAGCCTACGCATCCCGACAGTTGAAAGTCCATGAGATTAATTACCCTACTCATGATTTGGAGCTAGCGGCTGTGGTCTTTGCATTGAAGATTTGGAGGCAGTACTTGTATGGGACGAAGTGCAACATCTTCACCGACCACAAAAGCTTGAAGTACTTCTTCGAGCAGAAGGATTTGAATATGAGGCAGAGACAATGGTTGGAACTTATAAAGGATTATGATTGCGAGATCCATTACCATACGGGCAAAGCCAACGTAGTGGCGGATGCCCTTAGCCGAAAGGAGAGACCTGAACCGATCCGGGTGAAAGCTTATTAATTGGTTATGACCTCTGACGTGATGAAGCAGGTCAAGGAGTTTCAAGACGAAGCGTTGAAAGAGGATGGCCTTAACTCCGAAAGGATGAGAGGTCTAGACACGGAATTGGGTGAAAACACTCTCGGTGTTAGAACCCGATTTGGACGAATGTGGATTCCTTGTTATGGAGATTTACGTGGGAAGATCATGGATGAGGCTCATAAGACTCGATACTCCATTCATCCCAGTGCTACAAAGATGTATCATGATATGAGGAAAGATTATTGGTGGCCGGGTATGAAGCGCGACATAGCGGAGTACGTGAGTAAGTGCCTTACTTGTTTACAAGTGAAGGCGAAGCATCAGAAGCCATATGAGAAAATCCAACCTTTGGATATACCCGAGTGGAAGTGGGAGCATATCACCATGGATTTTATTACGAAGCTGCCGCGAACGGCAAGAGGGTACAATGCCATATGGGTGATAGTCGACCGCTTGACGAAGAGTGCTCACTTTCTACCGATCCGTGAAACGTATTCATCCGAGAGGTTAGCGGATCTGTTCATCAAGGAGATTGTAACTCGTCATGGCGTACCGGTGTCTATTGTGTCTAACCGTGACACCCAGTTTACATCCAAGTTTTGGAAGAGATTTCACGATGCTATGGGGACGAGGTTACATATTAGTACGGCTTATCATCCTCAAACGGATGGTCAATCAGAGAGGACGATTCAAACGCTAGAAGATATGCTTCGGCCGTGCGTCATTGACTTCGGAGGAAGTTGGGACGAACATCTACCGTTAGCTGAATTCTCATACAACAACAGTTATCATGCCAGCATTGGTATGCCATCCTATGAGATGCTATACGGTAGGAGGTGTAGGACACCCGTATGTTGGGGTGACATTGGTCAGAAGGAGTTAGGGAGCATCGAAGTGATCGAGGCTACGACTGAGAAACTGGAAAAGATCAAAGCCTTTATGAAGGCAACCAAAGATAGACAGAAGTCATATGATGATAAGAGACGTAGACCGATTGAATTCAAGGTGGGTTATAGAGTTATGTTGAAGGTTTCACCTTGGAAGGGTATCACTCGGTTTAGAAAGCGGGGCAAGTTGAGTCCGAGGTACATAGGGCCTTTCCGAATCGTTGCTAGAGTTGGAGAGGTGGCCTATCGATTAGAGTTTCCCGATGAGTTAAGTGGAATTCATCCAATATTCCATGTATCTCATCTGAGAAAGTGCTTAACTGATGAAGATTTGGTTGTACCACTGGAGGACATTGAGGTAGATGAGCGACTCAATTACGTGGAGCAACCAGTGGCTATCATTGATCGAAAGGAGAATAGGTTACGGAATAAAGTGGTTCCACTCGTGCGAGTACAGTGGAAGCATAGAAAGGGATCAGAGTCTACGTGGGAACCTGAGGAGGAGATGAGGCAGCATTATCCTCAGCTGTTCGTGGAGTGACAGGTTTCGGGGATGAAACCTATATAAGGGGGGTGGACGTGTAACATCCGAAAATTTTAAAAGAAGAGAAAAAGTGAAGAAAAAGAAAGAAAAGTAAAATAACCCAAGTTGAGGGGTTAAAGTTACACATGGGGCAAAGATTATTATTAATATGTTCAAAAGGGTAGGCATGGTCGCCCATGTCTCCTGTACCATCTTTCAATCGGATTTTCTAGAGAGAGAAAGCAGAGAATTCTTTCGGTTCTAGAGAGAGGAAGAAGAAGAAGCTCATTTCAGGTTAGTTTTCGGTGTTTGTGTTGTTCTTGGCTGATTTTCAGCCTTCGGGTATGTGCTTATGTGCTTGTATGTGTTCGGTTGTCTGTTTTTGGTGCTTTTAGGTGTTTGAACTCATAGAGCATTCGGGTTTGAAAAAGTCTTACTCGAAAATTGCAAGAGGTGAGTTCTAGATCTCTGTTTTTAAATGTTTAATACCTTGAGGCTAGAAATGCATGTTAGAACGTTTTTATGAATGTTGGGTGTGTACCCGTATATGTATGTGTGTGCTCTATTGGGTGGTTTTATGATTTGGGAAGATTTTTGATCATGTTCATGTTTTATGCTTGTTTATGATGCTTAGTATGTTAGAACTAGGCTGGAACAGGTTATAATGATGATTTGGGTTCTGAAACCGATGTTAGTTAGTAAACAGTTGACCATGCGCCTAAGTGCTCATGCGCCTAAGATCATGCGCCCAAATAGTACTCGTGCGCCCAAGGTTCATGCTCCCAAATAGTACCCATACGCCTAGAATTATGCCCAGGCGCCTAAGTATGCCCATACGCCCAACTGCCCAAACGCCTAAGTGCTCATGCGCCTAAGTGCTCATGCGCCTAAGTAAGGCTCATGCGCCTGCATAGTAACCATGCGCCCAGAAACCTGCCCATGCGCCTAAGTAAGGCTCGTGCACCCCAATAGCGCCCATGCGCCTGAGTCGCCCATGCGCCTGAGTATTCATGCGCCCGCATAGTGCCCGAATTTTTGGAAAGAGGGATTTTTAGGCTAGGACTTGGGGTGTTTCCGGGATGATATGTGATGATGTTATGCATGTTTATGGCCTGTTTTATTTATGTTCCTTATTATATATTATTTCATGGCTTTACGTGGTGTGACTATGATAATAAACGTAAAGTATTATCTTAACGAAACGAAAGATCTAAAATAATGAGAGTGGAACATAATGAATGAACGAATGAAAGTCTTGCAAGCAAAATGTAAGGAGGTTCACAACTCCTTGAGAGTTGTTAGCTCAACTGTGTGTCATACAGCGTGCGATCTTGGCTGCCCCATGAGGGTTCACACACAGGGGAATTGACTGTTCCATACGTGCGATATGGGATCCTTGTCGCTAAACCCTAGATTAGTTGGCTTCGTGCCCAAGAGGGGGGTTTAGCATATCACAGGATCTAGATAGAAGTGAAAGATGATGTAAAGTGCGAAAAGTACAAAAAGAACGATGACGGAAGATAATAAATATTACCTTGATGTATGTACGATGCATGATCACGTGCGAAAGTATGAAAATGTTTTAATGAATGGAAGGTAATATGAATGTTTTTATAAAACTAAAACTCACTCAGCAACGCTTACTTTTATGTATTTTCAGTTGGCTGGTAATGGTTGCTGAGGATGGCACGGGGTGAAGCTACTTGGTAAAGAGTTTTGGATGGCATCCATTTTATGTTATAATGATGTTTTTGTGTTGTAATGCAACTAAACGATGTTTTGTAATGTAACAATGTTATATTATTTGGCAAAAGCAATTATCAATATATGAAATGGTTGGTTAAATTATTCCGCTGTAATGACTTATGAAATATAATATGTTTTAATTAACATGTGCGATGAATGTCCAACTGTGAGTGTCCCGGGAACGGGGCCTTACAAATTACTAGTAATATTATTTATTTATTTTTATTTTTATACTATAATATAATTATTTTTTTAATAAATTAAGAAAGATATTTTTTTTATTGATGTTCTTTCTATAGATATAGTTTTTATAAAAAGAAACTTTTCTAAAAAATCAAACTATTTTTATGTAATATTTTCAAATTGTTTTTTTTACGTAAACTTTTTATAAAATAAAAATAATTAAAATAGGGAGTTATAGTAAGAATTTTTTTTAAAATGGAAATATTTTAAAATGTTATTTTGAAACAAAATGTTTAATTTATATTTGAAAAAAAAAAAAGTTAAAAAGTTAATATTATTATTTTATTACTTATATTTATTACTTATACATAATTTCAATCAAATAATATCTTAGTATATCGTTTTATAATTAATAAAAAAATATTTAATATTTTATTTATTTAACCTGTGCAATACACGGGTTTAATAAATCTAGTAGTTAAATAAATTGTCTTCAAATGTTAACAAATAAATAGGATGGTGGCTAAACTCCATAAATCTAACTAGGTCAACTCTTATCCATGATCACCTCCTTAAATTATGTTTTTCCTGAAATATACACCCAAAATAAATCAACATAATATTGGTGAGCTCATAAGTTTAAGACATCTAGCATATCACCATAAATCAAATAAGTTAACAACCATATTAGTGACCCTCCCGAGTGCTTGAATATCTTCTAACCCATACCCCTTATTGTTATGGGCTTAAGTGCACTACTAAGCACGGTTAATCTGCGCTAATTTGTGAAAAATTGATTATTAAATCTCAATGGGGGGTTTCCCTGTTCTAAGGTGTGTGCGGGAGATTTCCCAAATAGTAATATCCACAAATCACGTGGCTCCTTATAGAGTTAATGATTGTGCCAATGTTCTAGGACAAGAGAATAACTATTGCACCATAAAATGATTCTTAAGAGTGTGCATTCCACCCCATAATAAGTTAAGTAAAAATTAAGGTTATGAGACTCACCTTAGCTTGTTTCTTGAAGTCGATGTGCAAGATCTAGTGCGCTACTGACCGGAAAGGCTCCTAGGTTCATTTCAAGTGAATTAGTTTTACTTTAATCAGTTATATAAGCCCAACCCTTAAGTTTAAATTTATCTTAAGTGATTTGGTGATTTACATTATGTATGTGTAATTTGGCTCAAACCTTGAAGTTTTAAAGTCTTAATGTAGTCTTTGATTATGTTTGGTTTATTATATCATAACTTTAAATTATAATAGTTCTTATAAGTAAGATTTGGTTTCAAAACAGTATGGTCTCAATAGTTGGCAAGTTTGGTTCCTTAACTTTGTTAAATAGACATTTTAAACCGGAAAGTTTAGAATTTTGCATTTTAATTAGTTATGGTGACTTTTATTGTTTCAAGTGATTTGAGTTACTGAAATAAATGAATATTTATGTCCTTTGGTCATTCTTAACGGGTTCAAGAGCTTGTTTCTTGGTTAGGCGTTTTGTTAAGGGGGAATTTAGGGTTTTCATAATTATAGTTGTTGAGAGGTCCAAATAATTTTTATTGTTAGTCATAACTTATTTAGAGTGTTATTTGACCTGTGGAATAGTATGGCTTTGTCCATAGGGTTGGTGAGTTGATTATTGTGTTTTCAACGCGCATCGGGTGGCATTTCAAGTGTATTTTTCAGTTTATTGGTTTTATTAAATTTTAAGTTGTTCTTTGGGTTTGAGAGTCACTAATTACTGAAAAATTATTAACTTTCTTAGTTTAATAATTGTTACTTATTTTATTTTATTATTATTTTATTTTTGAGAGGCGTTAACTAATATTAATGGTAAATTTTATATAAATTACTAGAAATCCCATAAAGGGTAGTACTTGGTCTTTAACTTATTTTTATTAGTATTAGGCCATTAGCTACTGGATTATTATGTCTTAAGTTGTTTTTATTGGTTTTTGTATTTTAACGCTCGGGTCTCGGTTTTTAACGGGTGTTCGGTTCCAGGTTGATTTTCAAGAACTTGTTTTTATGAATTTTTATAATTTTAGCAAGATTAACATTTATATTTTTGTTTGCCAAGTATATAAAATCTATAAATTATGAAATTTAATTTCTAAGTATTTCTTATCGTTTTAAGACTTCTAGAATTTTGTACATTTTGATGTTATGAATATTTGGTAATTTTGTTATATTTACCTGTTAGCTCCGTTAAGTCTTGGTTAAGTCTTGGTTTTGAATTACTAATAATTTTAACCAGATTTTTCCCTTTCTAATATTTTGATAATATAAATATCTTCTAAATAACCCCTTAATTTCAGTACTTAGTCCCCGTTCCTTTTTTTTTTTTTTTTTCCTCAAAATCGATCATTTATTTTTAAATTTTGTATTATTTATAAAATGAGAATTACATAAGCTCAAATTATAATATAGTCTTTATTAACTACCAGAAATATTTATAGGATAAGTTTTAGACTTAGATAATATACTTTCATATTTTGTGAAAACCGGGTTTTCGGGTATGTTAAATTTAACAAAATCATGCTTGTCATCAAATAGAGTTTTGAGAAAGCTTGTGTATCATTTAGTTACTGAAAAATAAAGTGCTTTAAGTTTTCTTAAGAAGTTGGGGGTGCCATGGGGTTAGTTATGTAACTAACGTGATGAAATGCGATGTTTCACGCGTTTTCGGGTAGAAACGAATTACCTTGTCGTGAGAAGAGGGCGAGATGAGTGTCTGGGATCTTTAATGAGCTTGGAATGATGTGAGAAGGCTGCATAAAGTAGTAGATTAGTTCAGGTTCTAGGATGAATGAAATGAAAGTGTAAGTGTGAAAGAGTGTAGGTGTGTTTCATGTGTTTTTACCTTATCTTGGGCAAGTATGTCATGCTTGCGTGGGGTCAATCTTGAACGGGTTTTAAGTGCTGGAACTTGTATGTTCTTGAGAGTTCTTGAATGGTTAGAATGACAAAATATGAGGTTGTTTTAAGGTGAGGGTGGTAGGGAGAGTTAGAGTAGTTGAGAGAATGTGTTGTAGTAGTGAAAATGGAAGGTAAGGGTGGTATGGTTATGGTTATTCAGCCGAGAGGGAGAGATAAGAGAGGAAGATTGGAAGGATCAATTATTGGGCGTTACAAGATCTTTGTAAATTTTAATTATTTTTATAAAAATTCAATGTGTTGGTGGATAAGTGTGTGTGTGTGCGCCGAGATACATGTATGTATATGTGTATATGTGTGGGTGTGTGTGTCGTGTGTGTGTGCATGCATCGTACGTAGTTTGCATGTTTACATAAGTGTGTGTACCGTATGTATATATATGTGTATTTTCATGTGTGTATATGTATATGGTTTGTGCGTATGTTGATATGTATGTTCATGTAAGGTTGTAGTAAGCATGCATACTAATAAGGTTGCATTAGTATTATTATTAGTTTTGTCTTGTTAGATGATTTGTATTTTAGTTGGAAATGATTAGAAATAATAACATATTATTTAATATTTGATTAGTGCACTGAGGTTTTTATAAAACTTGAGGCTGTAAACTTTTATTTGATTTTGGCTTTTAACATTTGGGTTTGTCATTTATTATTTAACTTAAAAACTCTATACTTTATGATTAAGTTTCCTAGAAGTTCTTTATATTTTTTATGGTTCATATCTTGCAAGAGTTTTTATATTTTTAATTATATTTAAGGCTTCTATAAATTTTACTTATTAATTATTATTATTTACTATTTATTTTTGGTAATTCATGTAATTGGATTCATACATTTCCTTTAAATAATTGCTCGATATGCGGGTTTGATTAGTTTGTTCAGTTTATCATACCAAATCTAGATTGCTAATTTGTAAGATGCATCTATAATCGCTTGATGTTTAGAAGTCTAAATGTCAATAATTTCGCTAAGGCATCGGGCCCATGGCCCATTAGGGTTGGTAGCTTACGTATAATATCCTAATATGGCCCGATGGCCCATTAGGGTTTTGTGGGTCAAGCCCGTTTTGCATTGCGGCCCAACAACCAATTTAAAGACCGATGGGCCCAACCCCATTATGGTGTGTATGTACTTATGGTTCAGAGTCCATTCTTGTTGGGCCCATTTCATGGGCATCTAATGTTTTCATTGTGTGGCCCGTTAAGATTTCTAAAATAAAAAATTTCGGGCCCAAAAATCAGGTTTTTCACAAAAAGGGCATGTAGCTTTTGCTGGAGACAATAGTGGTCACATTACAGGAAAAGGAACGATTTCAAATAGGACGATCAGCTTGGAAAAAGTCAATTTTGTTGAGCAAAGTTAATACAACTTATTGAGTGTTTCCAAAGTTTATGACAAAATTATGTACCTTTACCAGCTACCTTGGTTTAAAGACACCATTATCCAAAGAGGATATATAATCATGAGAAAACATTGTATGTTCTTCATTAGGCACTGCAAGCTTGGTATGAGACATTGTCAACTCATGTGCTAGGAAATGGTTTGAACGTGTGTAGATCTACCATACAGTTTTCATAGGAAAAGCAAGGGGAAATTTCATGTTGGTACAAGGATATGTGGACGATATTATCTCCAAATCAACAAATAAGAAATTTTCTTTAGAATTTGTAGAGTTAATGAAACTGAAGTTTGAAATGAGTGCAATAGGGTAGCTATCCTTCTTCTGAGGTTTACAAGTGAAATCATTGATCAAAGATATATATAATTTTCTTAACAAATATATATTGATCAAAGATATATATATATATATATATATATATATATATATATATATATATATATATATATTAAATGGTTAAGTAGGTAAACCTTCGCTATTGTAGAACTATGTGAATTCTACAAGTACTTGTATGTTTTGTAATAGATAAAAAGATTGTTGGAAGTAACCTTGTCATCAAATATAATTAGATATTGTATGTACATAAGTAGTCGAGCCTTAATATAAATGTAAATATAGTGTGTCCGGGTCAAAACAGATAATTCGGTTAAAAGATAGTTATCGACGCCAACAAACCGCCATATTAAATGTCTTGTAACTGCCATTATAGGGAGGTATAAATACCTTGTAATATGACAATTGAAAGTGTGTGAATACAAGTTTCTTTCGTGGTTTATTTCTCTGCATTTTAGTGTGTGTGTGCAGTGTGTTCTTGTGGTTAGAAGAACCAATTAAAGTGATCTTTCTAGATCCTTCAAAGTTTTCAACTATCCTTTTTCTTTCTTCCATTACATATGATTATTTTATTTATATAGTTCTCGCAACAATGTAAAAAAATAATTTTTTTACCTAGTTCTCGCTATACTTTCAAAAGGTAGTTCTCTACGGAACACAACAAAACTAATTCGTATCGGTTTGGAGAATCTCTTCCATTTTCATTTTTCCCATTATGATTATTATACGGGGACAAACCACCAGAAGAAAATATAAAATTTCTTTTGTGGTGTTTTTTTATCTTCCCAGCCCCCATCAGATTTACGAACATGACACCATATTTTGTAGTTTTTTCTTTATATCGTGCTCTTTTTTGTCCGTAGCTGGTTTTAAGGGTGATGTTTGATGGGTCAAGATTTTAGATTGCCATAAATTTTTAAGTTTTGTTACCATGTGTGTTGTGGGTCATCAGTTACGTATATGTCTCATGTGTTAGATTGTGTTATCATCTATATATCTATATATGTTTATAATAGTAGACGCTTAAACTTCATCTATCATAATCGTATAGATGATTCATCGTAAGACAAATGTAAACTATATATGTGGTAGTTTAGTAAAGTTAACTCTGTATAAATATTTGTAATTATTTCGAACGGAAGAAAATCATCTACAAGAATTAAGAAAAGTAAAAAAGAATGACACAACACTAGCTAGAAATATAGAAATCAAAAGGAATTCAAACAGATTAAGTACATAATATATAAGCCGCCCAAATTAAGTAGAGTAAGAATTTTTAAAGCAAACAATGAAGAAAAGATAATCATGCTAATTTAATTGGAGGGTAGCCCTAAATAGTTCTTACAATCATATGATGGGCTGTTGTATAACAAGTACATATGTTATAACTTTATTATTGGATGCATACAATATTACACACAATCATGTACATTAATTTGCAAGCCAACACGATGAACGATTCATATGCGGTATTGGTCAATATTTCCCTTACCGTATAGTTTACGAGATAAGAAGTTCTTGAAGAAATCGACAACTGAAACCCTCGAAAATTTTGGTGGCGTCTCAGGAGTTATGAGGCATGGAGCTGGTCCTATCTCCCCATCTAGTTTAGGCGTTAAAAAGGTTGCTATAGAGAGACTCTCCTTCTCTGCGTTCACAGTTGTTCTATGTTCAATGCTTTTATATAGTCCGTTTGTAATAATCTGAAACCAAAATAACTTAAAAGTTCAGTAATTAATATGTGTTTTTCATCTTAACTTGAATCTTTTTCATGATATATGTAACAAGACCCATAACCATACCCGCATATACCCTACCCGTGAATTTTCTTTACTCATGCTGTTTTTCATAAAATAAAGATGTTAGATACAAATAACCATTATATATAACTAGTGTTTTAAAGAAAGGAATAACCTCTAAAGTGTCCCCAATATTGACAATGAAAGAATTAGGGAGTGGTTTAATTGGCATCCACATGCCGTCTTTTTTTTATCTCAAGACATTCAACATCATTGATTTGCAAAAGGAAGGTGATTCCAAGAGGATCCGAGTGTGGGCTAAGACCGATAACCTTTTCAGGTTGTGGGCATGGCGGATAATAGTTCATCCTCATAGATTGCACTCCTTCTTCAAACAATGCTTTCATATCTTCAACTTCCATCTTGGAAGCTTTTGCAATGAACATGAGAGTAGTCAGAGAAACATTCTTAACTTCTCTTGAGTATGCTTCAAGTGAATCTCTAAGTTTACATATGACACAAGTGTAAATAGTTACATATATATACTGCAGTAAATGCTCACATATTAAAAGGGTATAGTAGTAAAATAACCTAAATGGTACTGGTAGTTTTGGAAACAAATGAGGCTACCTGATATCATGAGGGACGGTAACAACATAGAACAGGTCAGCCCAATCAAGCTTTTGCTCCTCAGAAAACACAAGCGCTTGCCCATATCCCTCGATGTCGTCGGGCTGTTGCCAATACTTCTTTTTCTCCTCCAATGGCATGTTAAAGAATTCTTGTGTTTCTTTTTTAACTTTCTCCAACAACAAACAACTCAGCCCATGATTTATCAACTGTAAACATTCATATAATCATCATATTAGTACTTACAAATCCATCTTTACTACGTTTGTTTAAGCGTTTAATTAAAATTACACAAGTACCTGAAAGAATCCCCAATCTTTACAAGCAAGGTGTAGTTTTTCCAATTCAATATCAGCTGTATCCGGGGATAATAATCGTTGCATATCGATGATGGGTAGTTCAGGCAGTGCACTTGGAACCCATGATGCGATTGCAAGTTCTTCCCCGGTACGATCATAACGGGGTGGTACCTCTGAAAGCGGTTCCTTTGCTAGTTCTTTTACACTAGGCACTAGAAGTGAACTCCCCAAACGTGTTTCCTTTGGTTCCATCATATTCACTCTTTTATGGTATGTTATACAATGGTGTGTATGTTAGTATTATGTGGGTGTGTGTGAATGTATATATACTATATATTTTAATGCTTTCATTTAAATAAATGGTGTTTATTTTTTATCTTATATTTGAGGCAAGAAACTTTTATTTTATCCATACCATGGATATTCAATTCGTCATGTATCTTTTTGTCACTTTACATAGTTTAACATGTTTAATTCTAGCTTTCTTTTCTTCAGAAATCGACTGAAGATAATTCGATTCTTTCATTTTTAGATTACTGAATCTTTGTGTTTTCTCAACGGGCAATTCTTTTTACTTTTATAGAAATATGAGCTAGATATCTATAATGTTATAAATTTTTTGACAATAACAGTTATGTTTTTACAAGTTTATTAGTATGACTAGGCTTTAAAAAATATAATACAAAATAACCTTAAAATATAATACAAAATAACCTCAGTATCTTAATGGTAGAATATTTTTCCAACACATATAGTGACGGAACTAGAACTTTAATTTATTTTTGTAACAGAATTTTATTTATTCTTTGTTATATGTCAGTTATCTGTTTTACCAATCCATGTACAAGTTGGTAATTAAAGTCTTCAAGGTTTTAAAGCTTTCTATAATGTAAAATTATTTCATTTTTCATTCTTGTGATAACATCGGCACACGAATGAATATCTCGTGAAGAATTCCTCTCGTGGAATTTTTACCTTTCATTTGACAAAGGTCTCTTTAAATACCGTTATCTTGTTGCTTCCTTTTAAATGTTAATCAAATGATCAAATAGTTTTGTGGTATGGTGTTGACCCCTCAAAAAAATAACATTATTTTAAATCTTTAAATGTGTAAGATTCGATGAAATTTTTTAGATTTGCCGGTAAAAAACTTAATCTAATAACAATTATTTTTTTAAACTACAATGACTGCGTAACTGACAATCTCATCTTCCAGTAGTTCAACTGCTTCTCTACTTTTTTTTTACTTTCATTTCTACTTTACACATTTGATGAAGTTTCGATACTTGTTTAGGTTTTTTACAAAATACTTTTTCAAAGAAACATTTTTATATATATGAAAACAATAAGTTAGACTAGTTATGGATAACTTTTTAAGGAATAACTCATAGATATTTTAATTATACTTTTAAACATTTTTTTTATTTAAACTAGAAATCATAACGCGCGCATTGTGGGAGAAACTATGCTAAAGACTAATCAAATATGAAACCCGGATACAAAAACATAGTGATAGCTATCATTTAGATGCTAAGAAACCGGTGTCTCGGTTTTGAACATTGAAATGTAAATAAAAAGGCAAATCGAGTCGATATATATAGAAATTTTAAGAAATTACGTCGTTATAAAAATAAACGGTAATAAATACAAAGAGTCGTTACGTAGCGTTATTTAGCATTTAACTTCTCTAATGATTTAACATATTCAATTAGTAACGATCTAGAACGGAACGGATAATAACTTCTCTAATAGTTTTTTATCGTTTTCTATAAGCATTTATATTTTTTGTGTGAGATAAAAATCGTATTCATAAATAATATAAGAGAAAACAAACATTTCTTGATAATAATTATCTAGTGATATATAATTTTAAAAAGCTTCATAGGTGAAAGGTTACTGAAAGGTTACTTTATTAAGTAGAACATAAGAAAATGAAAAAATATTTTTTTTCTTAATAATATATGGTGTGTCAATTTTATAAAATAAAATATGGTGGCCAATTTTAAAGATACCCAAACATTATTATAGCTAAGATTTTAAATTTATATAGATAGAATATGTTTAATGAACCTCAATCACGTACTACATGCCCTTGATATATAATTATCTAAAATAAAAATACATAAATTTTTATTATATGACATGAAAAATATTTAATATATGTGTAACTGTAATCAAATAATTTTACGATACTACATAAATAATCAAAATTTTACACAACTATTTTTATACCGGCCGTGCGTTACGGCAGCATCGTGTGTGACATGATAAATTATAGACAAACAATCGATCCGACTTGTATCCGGATCAAATTCACGTAAAATCGTAAATTAACTTGAACTTATACAGTTAAATGAAAAAACATATTATACTTATACCCAAACAAAAGTATATTTAAATGTAGACCAAGTCACATAAAAGAAGCACACACATTACAATCATCCCGACGCATTTTCGAACAAAACTTATATAAATTTTTTATCCATTTTGTAGTAGCAATAGATCAACTCCGCCTGAATCATTTATCCATTTTAAGATGTAAGAAAATATATTAAATGGATTGATTAAATCACTTGGTGCCCTTTAATTAATGTTAATTTTTTATATAGAAATGAGACCATGTAGGCAAAATATGATCAAAACCAAGTAATGCAACTATGCAGGTCTAAAATAGTCAAATGATTACATAAACATGTCTTTGTCACAAATCAGATTAATATAATTAGATTAGCATTTAGTCACTAAGATTTGGCAAAGCGAGAAATGATATAAAAAGATCAAAGGATTCAAAGTTACGAAAGTCCTATGTGAAATAATGAGTACCAAACCAATCATAAGTTGTAACTTTGTAGTTTGCAAGTGACATCTAAATACAACAGAAATCGTTTAAATATATAGAAAAATAAATTTAATTTCAAATGAGTTCAAGAGAAGTATTTCCAAGAAATTTTGAAGGAATTCAAGATGGAAGACTCGGCTTCCTCTTATACTCCCATCTACATTAATCATAAACTAGGTCCGGATCTAGAGGATGATGATATAGATTAGTACTTACATAGAGCCATGAACTGGTCTCTTATGTATCTGACTCCTTCTCATTTAAATTTATTGTTTGCTCTATGCATTTATTTCGGATTTAAAGCTCAACCAAAATAATCCCGTATGTAAGCATTTAAACTAATCTTTCAGTATTTGAAGGGTAGAGGAAAGTTAGGATTGTGGTATACTTCTTATGCTGACTTATCTTTCTCTATTTGTACAAATTCAGATTATGGAGGCTGCAACTTTGTAACGCCCGCATCCCGGGTTATCCCAGGGATCGTTACGCATCGGAAATACAAAACACATAGTAATTCAAGAGTTTATAGCGGAAGTCTAACTTTGATTATACATCAAATATACATTACATTTGTCATGCTAGATAATACCATTAAATCAGCTTAACTATACTAGAGATTCGAATCTTCAGTAGCTATAGACCTCTATTTACTTGTAAACTAGCCCGAAATCTTCAATTTCTACAATCTCTTGGCACCTAGGATGTGTGTCCATAAAATAAAAACAATTTGGACTTAGCATAAAGCTTGTGAGTTCATGAACATAACATTCTTCAATATTCAAAACATATTGTGTTGATTATTGCATCAAGCAGATACAACCATGACAAACAGATAGGAACAGAGTAAGCACAATATAAATTCACATAACCAGGCTATATATACAAACTCCACTGGCTAAAGCAGAATCATACAACCCCTCAAGCATCCTATCAAGCATTGTCACATATCACAGATGCTATTGATAGTCAACTCTTCAATTATTACAAGTTATCAGAACATCGCATCCCATTTTAGAAAACAATTCCAGGAACTCACCTGTTTATCAGCTGCCCAACAGTTGATAATCACTCCTAGTACAATCGGGTAATATCTCAGGGTTTTGATACAGTTTAAATAATCTTAAGTTAGGAAATGATACAACTAACTAGTTATCGTGATTGGATATTGGTTTATGCTACCTTGTTTAAGCATGGGTGATCAGTCCATGCCTAACTAAAGCTAGGCTACCCAATACCCACCCGTAACAATAACCCTAACGCCTAAAAATAATAATACTAATAATACTAAAACTACTCGTAATAATAATAATCTAAAATAAATAATAATTAACTTGACATAAACTTAAATGAACACATACCTTAAAACTATCTACGACAATTTCGTATAAAGTCTCCCTACTTGGGCTCCTACCCGAGCTCCAAAAACAACTACTAATAATACCCAATGGGGTATTAAAAACTCGAGATTCTCTTTATATTATAGCGTTCTCAAGAAAACTTATATTTTAAATTCAACCTTAGAGTTTCTAAGCAGGCAGGTGAATTATTTTTGTAGCCATGTGGGATAAGATTGACGTGCTTGCCTGTGTGCTTGCTTTCTTCCTTTCTTCATACGAATGTTTTTTTAACAATATTATTATTATATTGTTATAATTAATTTAGTTGCTTACTTCGTTTTCCCTTATAACTTTTAAAATCTAACGCTTCATAAAATTTCAAATATGTCGTTGTGATTAGCTTATTTTTCTCTACGCGTCGACCTAAGTTTCGTTAAAAACGGAGCAAGTTCAAATATAATATATTATTATAATTATATTTAAACGGTCTCTTATAACACTAAAAACTTCATATAGAAACTTTAAATTTTAAATAATCATTCTAATCGTTATTTACTCGGATAACCATACATGAAATGTGAAGTTCATATCTATTGTGTTTTAACGATTAAATCTGACCCGAAAACTCAGGATGTTACAAACTTGGAAAGGAATCAATTTCTTGTGATTGTTAATTTTTAGGGAGTAGGCTTGTAGCATGTCAATACAAGAAGCAAACTACTGTTTTAGTTTCGATGTATGAAGCTAAATACAATTTTGCTTTCGACTGTTGTTCACAAGTTATATGGGTACATCACCAATTGGATTTAATGACCGGAATTTGATCAAAACCCTTATTTATATTGATAATAATGCAACAATTACAATTACCAATAATCCTGTAAAACACTAAAAGGTAAAATACATTAAGATTTGTCACCATTCTATTAGAATTATGCTGAAAAGGGCTTGAATAATATTAGTTTAGTTAAATGCTTGATAAATGAAAATGCAACAAGTTTAGTAAATGGTTAAATTAAACCATAGGTTTTTTGGATTTTCTGTATAATACACAATTGGTGAAAACAAAAATAGTTTAGTACCTACATGCCGCTCTATGTATTCTAATTAATTTCATTTTCATCAAACTTGATAAATGAACATGTAATCGCCAATAAGAAGAGTTATTTTCTTAATATAAATGAAGATGATAAGAAGAAAATATAGATTATAATATATGAAAGAAAGGACAATAGGCATTGTATCCTTTTAAATAAAGTGAGCATACACAAAAATTCACATATATGACAACGAGGGAAGTCGTCACTATAAAGTTATTTTGTCGTCGGAATAGAGTCTCTTGACAACATGTTGTCGTCAAAGCTTTT
This sequence comes from Flaveria robusta, assembly GCA_025506415.1. Lineage (NCBI taxonomy): Eukaryota > Viridiplantae > Streptophyta > Magnoliopsida > Asterales > Asteraceae > Flaveria > Flaveria robusta. Next base: position 21,296,965 of record CM046466.1, read on the forward strand.
TAGCTCTAGGTGAAAATCTCATCGCGAACCACTCTTTTCATAACGACATGTTGTCACCATAGGATCGAATCATGGTTGTCAAATACATTTCCTAAATAAAAAATAAAACTTTATTTAAATATTTTCGGTCTGTGGCTATGACACGTCATAGGCTCCATAGGTTTATTCGTCCTTCGGGTCTATCGCGATAACATGTTTTCATATACCCTCTTGGTTTGTTTTTTCCAAGTCTTTTTTTACAACTAATTAAAAACATAATATTTTATAATTTCATACTAACAAAATTAGATTCAAATACAAATTATACTAGTAAGTAACCCGCGTGTTGCGGAGGCGATTTATAATGTTGTATTCGTTTCCAGCCCGACCCGTTTGACCCATACAAATTTTTTTTAGTTTTAACATGTAACCCAATCCGACCTATTTTGGCCCGTACAAAAATTATTCATTTTACCATCTAACCCAACCCAACTCATTTTGACTCGTATAAAAATTAAATTGTTTTGACAAGTAACCCAATCATATCGAATTTGACCCATACAAAAAATTATTGGTTTTGACGTGGAACACAATCCAACCCATAATAACCAGCAAAAAAATTATTCATTTTGCCATGTAAATCAACCTGGTTTATTTTAACCCATACAAAAACTTATTTATTTTGACATGTAACCCAACCCAATCCATTTTGACACACATAAAAAATTATTCCTTTTTCCATGGGTTTTTTTTAGTTTTCTTTATACGCTTGTATAAAAAAAGTACCTTACCATTTTATCAAATGAGAAAATTACCTCAAGCATCTCAAGTGCAGATCCATTCAATGCCATGACAACTACTGTGGTGGGATTCATTAGCAAAGATCAAATAATATAAATTAGTAATTTATTTATTTAGATGCTTACCAAAATATGGAACTGATAAAGCTACAAGTAAAAATGAAATCATGAATGACTTTTATAAAACTCATTTGCACCTAGTGCTATTGGCTCACTACAATAATCACCAAAACTTTTCATTTTAATACTTTGAACACCATAGGTTTTAGAGATTGAAACTTACGTCAACCTTAACATTTACCTTGCTAACTAAATTACAAAATTAAATTTTCAACTGAATTTTTAAATCATCAGGTTACTACACATATGTTGAATCATATGCTTTTCCTAATGAATAAGCGGGAGAGGGAGAGTGAATCTGTAACATTAAAATAAATCATTATAATTCTCTAAAACAATTGAGATATTAATTAAACTAGGTTAGGACCCGTGTACTACACGGCTAATAAAGATAATATATTGTAAGATTTTAGATTTGAATTTAGATTGACTTTTTATGTTTACATTGTAAGGTTGTAAATATACACTAACTCTATAAATTACATATTGTTAATGTAAGAAATTTTAAAAATAATATAATTAATTTGAGATTAGAAAACAAACCAATTCTAGATTTTGAGAAATGAAACTATCTAAAGTAGATTGAAAGATAGTAAAGTTAAAATCATATTTGAAGCCTAGAAAGTTGATATATTTTGTAATACTTATTTCAAAATTTAAGCATAATATATGTTCATTATCAATATGCTTAAATTTTAAACATTTTTCATTAAGCATTGACTTATGAATAAACAAATATTTATTTTCATGTAGATCATTTTTAAACGTTGTAAATTTTATGTTCCATATCTAGGGTTGTATTTTGATATCTTCGAATTACAACAAAAATTTTTTAATTACAAAGTTAAGTATTAAAATTTTTAAGAATAGATATAATAAATAATTAAATTAAATTAAAATGTACATGTTCATCAATAAATATATTTCATCTTGCCTGTGAATATTAACTTTTTTTCAAAGTCTAATTACTCTACTATAATTGTGTGATCATATTTTTTCATTTCAAGGTCATTCAAAATAGTAAAAGCTTTTAGTTTTATTTTTTTGTGAAATAATTTCATAATACAATATAAATAAACAAAAAACATTTTTTTTTTTATCTTTAAGTCCATAACTCACCTTTTTAAATTATTCTTTCAAAAATACAAAGATGATTTTGATCATATTTATATCTATTCTTTTAAATAATGTCCAAATCCAATAATTACTATAGTATTAACTTTTTAATATCTTTTGTTCATAGATCATTGAATTTTGTTTCTAAAACAATTTTGCATTTTATGACATAAATTGTTTATAATAAATGATAATTTACCATATAATTTTGATTATAAATTGTCTTTAACTTAAATATTAATATTAATTTTTAGTTTTAATTTAAATGAATGATAATTTGTTGTATTTTTATTGCACTAAGGTGTTATTTTCGAAACAGTTATTTCTTTAATATATAAAATTTTTTTAAGGTAATTTAAACGTTAAGAAGTTCACGTATAATCAGTAATTCGATACACTTTTTTGATATCAAATTTTAATATGAAAATAATTTAAAATTTAAATTTATCAATTTCTAATATGAAAACTATTTAAAATGTTAATTATGGTAAGTGTTGATTGTTTTTTGAAATGATTAATAAATGCATTTTTTTAAATTAAAAATCATAACTTCTAAAATTAAATGCAATCACAATTTAATAAATTTTAGGCAAGAAAACTCAATTGAGGAGTCTCTCGTTGATTGCCACGTGACCCTAGAAACCCTTGTTGATTGCCACGTGTCCCTAAAAAACCTTGTTTTATTAGAGGTAATAGATAGTATGTACATTTAAACTGTCTGCATTCAAACAAAACCACAAAGATTGCAAATGATAAGAGCCATAAAAGGATGTTGTAACCTTTTTATTGCTGATTATATTCGATGGGGTAAAGCTTTTTGTGCTTTGCTAAGGTAACACTAAAACATAATCATCACATCTTAAACCCCAATTACAGATCAAAAGGTTCATATAGAATCCGTAGAAATGTAGCAGAGAATGGTGTATATATAAGTTCTTAACGGAGTGTTCCTGAGAAAACTAATAGTTTTGTGAAAACCAAAGAAAACCACGAAAACTAATAATATAATTAAAAAATTTTTTGTTATTTTAATTGTTAAAATGTTATTTAAGTATTTGCTATATATATGTTGAGCATACATACGAGAATGAAGAGTCTTACGTATACGTTACACTATGTCGAATGAAAAATGGTTACGTATACGTAACCTATGTGTGACGTATATGTAAAATCATGCTACGGTTTTCATTTGATCATACCTTATTTATATGTACTCACACACATATATAGAGGGTAGTGATAAAAAAATTTATAAATTATGTGATCGTTTTCATTGGTTTTCTTTAGTTTTCTCATAACTTTGTGGTTTTCTTATAATCCATCCTCTAAGTTCTTATTACGTTAAATTTCAAGCTATGTAAATCAGTCTCAAATGAAAGTTTAGTATTTTATTAGTGATCAAATGCGATATATTGAATGAGCATAATAAGTCCATAATTACTCCACCAAAAGTTAATAATCAGACACAAATGCGATGCTGTTGGAGAGATACCTTGCTTAAAATTGTCCCGTTCTTCAAGTTTTTTTAACCTTTTCTTCCCCACGTCAATGGAAACAAATGAACCAACTGAAATTAGATAGAATAAACTAACTTTGCATAAGATGAAGTGGTGGTTTTCATGGCTGCAGTAGTAACCTTTGAAAACAAATGGATCTACAACAAATAGCCGAAGTACAAAAGGCGCCTAAACAATTTTTAGCGCATTATCACACCAAAATTATCAACAAAAATGTTAAAAACGAATATCTCCAAATCAAAATCTTTACCTTTGATGCTACTTTTTGATGATTGCGTTGCCTCCTCAGATGATTGATTACCGTCCTCAATCATGGAGAAATCAAGTTGTTGATTTTGAAAACTCTAACTCAGACCCTGATACGTTAATTCAAGCAAGCCGCTTAAATGTGGGTGTATATCTAAAGTATAGTCTAAAACAAAACCGGACACACCATTTTCAAATCACCTTTGAAACTTAACTCATGAGGAATCAAAATATAAAACATCAAGCAGAAAGTAACATTAGTGAAACTTGATATTCTGTAATGAACCAAACACAAATTAAACTTGAAATCATGTTTACATGTGTGGCCTTGCTTACCTATTGTGAGACTCTAGCAACAAACGTTTTCACCCCACAATGGTGCAACAACGGACACAACCAGATTGTCAAAAATACTAAAATAGTATGTAATCTCTTTATATGACCCAAAAAGTACATTAAGGTTTTGTATCTTTATACCTATTCATCTAACTTACCCCAAACCCATATTCACACAACTAAGAACATATTTTATAATCAAATTTGTTGCTTTTATTTCAAAATAAGGTTGAAGATATCATCACCTATCTTTTGGCATCCACGGCTGAATGCAAATCCAACATAATGAAACTTGGTTATATTGGTCCTCTGTATTGTAGCATTCTTCGGCATTTAGAAACACAAAAATACCAAGAATTCAATTGTATTGGTCTCATCAAACTCTGCCCACTTCAAGTACTAATTTGCAAGAAAAAGCACTATTAAAGAATTTCTCGTAACCATACTAATTTTAGAAATTAAAGGTAAAGAAAGGAGAAATGATTGCACTAACAATGGAGAAGTCGAATCAAAGCACCTCAACAGAGAAACAGAGAGCGCATATGCATCTGTTCCGACACTACTTCAATGTCGCTAGCCCCACACCACTGCGAACTAGGGTTCAAAGGCGTTAGATTAGGGTAAAAACAAGACGGAGACGATACAAAATCCATGAAGTTAATCTGTATCGACAACACTATACCACCACCACACCACCACTTAGTGCTCAGGATGTTACGTGTCAGTGGTCCTTTTTAGTTGTCATTTGCAATAAATAGATAGTAGTGGGTTAATTCTGTCATTAGCTGATAGTAGAGGAGTTCATTGCCATTTTGTAACTAATCAAACGGTTAGTTGTTAGTCGTTATAAGTAGTCGTTATGAAGTAATGAAAGGTATCGATTGGTTGATCATTCTTCTTCCCTGTTCATCTTTTCTTCTCTTATCATTGGTATCAGAGCTAGCTCTTCCAGCTGCTCTATTACCGGAGTTCTTCTGAAATTGATCGGAGAATTCATTCTATCACAACATTCCGATGATGACGACCCGTAGTCAAGCCGGCCAAACGAACAATCAAATGGATATCTAGAAGATCGTGAAGGAACATACCGTAACCTTGTTGAGATTGGATGCATTTTCCGAGAAGGCGGAACGATCGTTTTCTGATATTCAACAATCATTTTCGGATATTCGATTGATTTTGGAGAAATTATCCAACGGAGGTGGAAATTCGCATGATTCTTCTCGTGATCATACAAATTCAACTCAGGAGGCTCAAACAGGATCGCGGTTGGATCGTTTGCACAGAATTGGAAAGATCGATTTTCCGAAATTTGACGGTACAGATGTTGATGATTGGATCTACAAGTGTAATCACTTTTTTACAGTTGATGAGACACCGGAGAATTTCAAAGTCCGTTATGCATTGATTCACTTAGAAGGAAAAGCGGTGAAATGGCATCAGAATTTCGTTCGAACTAGGGGAGACACTCTCATCGGGGTTACTTGGGAGGCTTACTCGCTGGAGATTCGAGCGAGATTTTCGATGCGATTAACATAGGATGCTATGGGAATCCTTACTTCTTTAGTTCAAACAGGAACTCTAGAAGAATATTGTGAGTTGTTTGATGAATACCTGTTGAAAGTCACGATTGTTGAAGAATATGCTATTAGTATCTTTCTCAAGGGTTTGAAACCGGAAATCGGAGGTCCAGCTCGAATATTTCAACCTAAAACGCTGAAGGAAGCTTATTATTTGGCTAAAATCCAGAACACCAGCAATTCACTAATCTCTTCTTTCAAAGCAAGTCCTCACGGCAGGTACTCTTCCAAACAGACACTTAAAGCTCCTAATCCTATTAGCGCAATCCGTTCACCCACCAATATTAATAATTTACCTCTATTACCTGCACCTCCAACCACACAACAATTTAATACTTCAAAAAAACTATCTAGTAAAGAAATTGTGGAAAAGAGGGTGAAGGGGGAATGTTTTTGGTGTAATGAGAAATTTGTTCCTGGTCATCGTTGCAAGACAAATAAGTGTATGTATTGGAAGTGGAAAGGGATGATGATGAGGATGATGTTGTCGAGGAGGTTAGTTATCCGGAGAGTTCTACGGTAACTCAACAAGATCCTCTAGTATCAATGCATGCTGTTACGGGTATCCCTTCTTTCTCCACTATGAAAGTTATGGGTACTATTGGGACTAAACCATTACAAGTCCTCATCGATTCTGGTTCTACTCACAATTTCATTTGATGAGAAATTAGCAGCAAGGTTGAATTGCAAGGTGGAGGATATTTCGTGTATGAAGGTTTGTGTGGCTAATGGTAATCCCTTGAATTGTGTGAAAATGTGTCCGGATTTCCAATGGGCCATGCAAGGGATATGGTTTAAGGCGGATGTTCTGGTAATTCCACTAGACAATTATGATATGGTCTTGGGTATACAATGGTTATTACCCCAGAACGGTGGCGAACCACCTCAGCCGCAACCGCCAGAATTGCACTGACGAGGATCTAACGATACAGCCGAGGATATGACGGTAAAGATGAGGATAAAAGAGAGAAGATGGAGAACCTAAAGAGAAGATAGCAGTAGTTATTAAAGAAGAATAGTGGTGGATGGTAGACGGGCGGTGGCGGTGGCCGCCGTATACAGCAAGAAAAAGAGTGTAAAATAATTGCAAGTAAAATGACTTGAATAATCGGATTTGAAAAAGCATTCAATTCAGTTAATAATTAGGTGAAATCACAACTCTTGAATAATCGAACTTGAAAAAGCATTCAATTCAGTTAATAGTTAGGTGAAATCACAACTCAATTATTATTACAGAGGTCTTCTTATAAAATTAAGTTTAATTGAGTATAGTAAATAATAATTATTTAGGTTTTGAGTAAATAATTGAATAATAAAACTAAATCATTTAAAAAACATACTTTATAAGAGATTTTTATGCAAGTCTATAACCTGTTAGGTTCCGTTGTGAAGCACGGATAGAATTAATAGTTATCATAATATATCAAAATATCAAAATATTTAAAATGTATGTAAAATTATTCATAATATCATATCACACACAAATTAAATAAAACTAGCTAATATCTTTATGACATGACTCAAAACAACTTTTCAAAATGGCACGTCCTTTTTTCACAACTTCCGCCACCAATGTAGCGACAACATGTCTTCGTCACAGATATTGACTATTCAAATATGTGAAACACCCAATCATGAAGACACATCGTCAAAACAGGTCCTCATATGCTGACGAAACTACTAGGTCGCTGTGATAACCCTCCTGCCATAAATACTATTTCTTGTAGTGCATATCCTTCTTAGAGGGATAGATAGAGTTGGTTTGCGTTGTTGAATATCTTCAACTATTGGAATGAAATCATAGATCAAAGATATATATATATATATATATATATATATATATATATATATATATATATATATATATATAGAGGGTAAGGAACTTTTTTTAACCCACCTTTATTACGATAACCCGTTAACACTAATGTAGCAAGCACTTACACCATGATTATATAGTGTAATTAACTTTACACCGCGTTACATCACTGATGTAACAATTTTCCCTCAATTTTTTAAAAAGTTTCACCCTTTTTTTAAAACCGTCTTAACTTTTTTGTATGATGTTATTTATTTATACAAATTACACCATTAAATAGATCATTTTAATATCTTTAATTCAAATATAGCCTTGTTATATTTTTTTAAAAAAAATTTTAACGTTAATTGTGGACCACTAGTTTATCACTGTAACTCTAACATACAGTGATGACATGACCTTCTGTGGACCATTAGTTTGGTTAATGGGTTATCGCAATAAACATGGGTTAACATTCTTTCTCTATTCTATATATATATATATATATATAATTTTCTTAACAAATATATATACTAAATGATTAAGTAGGAAAACCTTGGTTATTGTAGAACTATGTGAATTCTACAAGTACTTATATGCTTTATAATAGATAAAAAGTTTTCAACTATCCTTTTTATGTCCTACATTGCATATGATTATTTTATTTTGTATAGTTCTCGTAAGACTATAAAAAAATAATTGTTTACCTAGTTCTCGCAATACTCTCAAAAGATAGTTCTCTACTAAACACACAGCAAAACTAATTCGTATCGATTTGGAGATCTCTTCCATTATTATTTTTTGATTATAATAATTATATGGGGACAAACAGCCGAAAGAAAAATTAAAATAAATTTTGTGGTGTTTTTCCCTTCCTTGACCCCATCAGATTTATGAGATTGACACCAAATTTTGTAGTTTCTTCTTCATATCATGCTCGTGTTTTTCTGTAGCTAGTTTTGAGGGTGATGTTCGGTGGGTTGAGATTTTAGATTGCCTTATCGTTTTAAAGTTTTGTTACCATGTGAGAAGAAAATCCAACGACGCATCAGTTGACACCATGTGTAAAGCGCGCCAGCTATTACATGTCTCATATTTTAAAGCGCGCCAGCTATTACACGATATATATTATAATTTTAATAATTACATCCTATGTTTTTTATTTAAATATCCACATATTTATTGTCTTTTACACTAACTTTCACCTAATGTAAGTTACTCAATTATGTGTGAGGTGCATTTCTGTCATTTTCTTTCCATATATAATATATTAAAAAACCTAAAGAAATTAATAATTTTATATGAAAATTAAATTTAAAAGATATCGCACCGTTGGATAAGTCGGTGAATCTTTATTGCTCTTACACTCAACAACATTGAATCTAGCATCCCCCTCTCTTTGATACTCCAACATCGGTCATTTTCACAACTACTTACAACATCTCACACACGAGTGAAGCCCCTAAAAGCCCAACAAAACTGTAAGATTCAAATCCCTAATTCATTTTTTTATTTCGTTGCTCTTTGAATTTTCGGCTTATGTTGTTCTGTGATTAACGACCAACTCAGTTTATTTTCTAGCTTTTGCGATTATATAAGAAATTCAAAGAAGCAAAGCTAATCTCCAAGTTTGTGTTCTTTGTAGATTTTTCATTATATGTTGATGTAAGTAGTTAATAAAGTATTTACATGTATTTTTATGTGTTTATTGTTGATTCTAGATATTCTAATTGATTTGTGATATCGACTTTTTAATTTGTTACATGTTATTGGAGGTTGTTGTTAATAAATTTTTGACGATTAGTCGAATGAACACACAATAAGAGAGACTCATTTTACTGATTTACCCAATGGTCCGATATCTTTTAATTTTTTGTTTAAAATTTTTATTTTTAAAATTTTTTCTAATATATTAGACGTGGATAGCAAATTACAAAAATACCACTAATGTCACGGGGCACTTAACTGAATTAACTGTTATTTAAATTAGAGTTAGTGTAAAGTATAATATTTGTGCAAAGAGTAAAATGTCATTTTCGTCCCTAACGTTTTGTTGAATTTCCCATTTCAATCCAAAAACTTTTTTTTTTGCCATTTCAGTCACTGTAATTTACTAAATATTGTTATTTTCATCCACTTTACTAACACCTTTAAAACTCGGTTAAAACTCTATTAAATATGAATGTATTTTAGTCTTTTTCAATACCCTAATTATCCAATTAAAACAAATTAATCAATTAATATTCAATTAAAACTAAAAAACACATGAAGCGACTCGTGAGACCGGTCGCTTCGATTAATTCCAACACATGTTGTTCGATTAAGGTCTGCTGTGAGATTTCAATTAATATTTACGTTTTGTTTGAAAGAGTGCTGTTGTTCGATTGAGGTCTACTACTGTCACATTTTGTTTTATTGAGATCTACTATTGTCACGTTCAAATACCTCAATCAAATAAACCATGTCAACAACAAACCTCAATCTCACAACAAACCTCAATCAAATAACAATACATGTTCGAACAAAACGTGAAGATTAATTGAAATCTCATGGCAGACCTCAATCGAACAACATGGGTTAGAGTTAATCAAAGCTTTTAAATCGAAGTGTCTGGTCTCACTAGTCGTTTCGTGTGTTTTTTTAGTTTTAATTAAATATTAATTGATTAATATGTTTTAATTGGATAATTCGGGTGTTCAAAAATACCAAAATACCCTCATATTTAACGGAGTTTTAACGAAGTTGTAACAATGTTAGTGGAGCGGATGAAAATGACAACATTTGATAAACTACAGTAAGTGAAATGACAAAAAAAAGTTTTTGAATTGAAATGGCAAATTCAATAAAACGTCAGGGAAGAAAATAACATTTTACTCTTGTGCAAATTTTTTAATAAAATAACATTATATGTAATTACTAGCTTTAGTAAACTCGTGTATTACACGGGTTGAATAAATAAAATATTAAATAAAATAAAAATTATTAATTATAAAATAATATTTTAAGATAAGATACAATTTTACATATGAGTAAGGACTTTTATTTTTATCTTTTTTTTTTGTTTTTTCAAAAAAACAAATTAAATATTTTTTTTTTCAAAACAAACCATTTTAAAAAAATATCATTGTCAAAAATTTTCTTATTATAACTCACAATTTTAATTATTTTTTGTATATAAAAATTTTACTTTTTAAAAACATCAATTTAAAATATTTCGTATTTAAAAAGTTTGATATTTTTATTATAATTTTTTTTTAAATAACATTAATTAAAAAAGATTTATTACTTAATTTATTAAAAAAACTATTTTTAATTAAAGAAACAATTAAATAAAATTATTAGAAATTAATATGGTCAATAATAGGAGAGATAAGCGAGAGAATTTTGTTGAGAAAGAATGTGATGGTGGCACATGTCACCCTTAATTATCTTTCTATTAAAGTAGAAAAATTAAATATAAAAAATATGCCATGTAATTTCATATATTAATAAAAGACTTTGTAATTTACTTTTTTTTAACAGCAGATGCTTAAATTTCAACTATCATCGTAGTATTGCACGTTTCATCGTAAAACAAAAGTAAATTAAGTTCTAGTTTACTAAACTTAACACTGTATTAATTTTGTAATTATTTTAAACGAAAGAGAATCATTTACAAGAACTAAGAAAAAAGTAAAAAAGAATGAAGCAACACTAGTAATATAGATAATCAAAATGAAAACAAACAGATGAAGAACACAATATATAATTAAGCTGCCCAAAGTGGAGTAAGAGTTTCAAACCAAACGATGAAGAAAAGATAATCATGATAATTTGATTGGAGGGTAGCCCTACCCCAATTATATGATGGGCTGTTGTATAACAAGTACATATATTTTAAGTTTATTTTGAATACATAGTACATTTCTCACAACCAATTTCTATAATGGGCCATTATGCCAACATGATGAACCATTCATATGCGGTATTGGTCAATGTTTCCTTTACCATATAGTTTGCGAGAGAAAAAGTTCTTGAAGAAATCGACAACTGAAACCCTCGTAAATTTAGGTGGTGTCGCAGGAGTGATGAGGCATGGAGCTGGTCCTATCTCCCCATCTAGTTTAGGGGCTAAAAATGTTGCTATAGAGAGCCTCTCCTTCTTTGAGTTCACAGTTGCTCTATGTTCAATGTTTTTATAAAGTCCATTCGTCATTATCTGAAAGCACAAAAACTTAATAATTCAGTATGCAATATGTCCTTTTCTTCTTTACACACGCAGAATGAAAATGTTAGATACCAATAACCATAAAATACAACTAGTGTTTCAAAGAAAGGAATGATCAACCTGTAAGGTGTCCCCAATATTGATAACGAAAGAATTAGGGAGTGGTTTAATGGGCATCCACATGCCGTCTTTTTTGATTTCAAGACCTTCAACATCATTGATTTGCAAAAGGAAGGTGATTCCAAGATGATCCGAGTGTGGGCTAAGACCGATAACTTTTTCAGGTTGTGGGCATGGCGGATAATAGTTCATCCTCATAGATTGCACTCCTTCTTCAAACAATGCTTTCATATCTTCAACTTCCATCTTGGAAGCTTTTGCAATGAACATCAGAGTATTCAGAGAAACATTCTTTACTTCTCTTGAGTATGCTTCAAGTGAATCTCAAATTAAGTTTGCATATCACACAAGTATAAACAGTTACATATACTGCAGTAGATGCTCACAGATTAAAAGGGTATAGTAATATGTTACTTGAATGGAAGCGGTATCTTAGGAAACAAATAAGGCTTCCTAATATCATGAGGGAGGGTAACAACATAGAACATGTCAGCCCAATCAAGCTTTTGCTCCTCAGAAAACACAAACGCTTGCCCATATCCCTCGATGTCGTCGGCCTATTGCCAATACTTCTTTTTCTCCTCCATAGGCATGTTAAAGAATTCTTGTGTTTCTTTTTTAACTTTCTCCAACAACAAACAACTAAGCCCATGATTTATTAACTGTAAACATTCATATAATTATCATATATAGTACTTACAAATCCATATTTACTAAGTTTGTTTAAGCCTTTAATTAGAATTACACAAGTACCTGAAAGAATCCCCAATCTTTACAAGCAAGGTGTAGTTTTTCCAATTCAATATCAGCAGCATCCGTGGATAATAATCGTTGCATGTCGATGATGGGTAGTTCAGTTAGTGCACTTGGAACCCATGATGCGATGGCGAGTTCTTCCCCGGTACGATCATAACGGGGTGGTATCTCTGAAAGCGGTTCCTTTGCTAGTTCTTTTACACTAGGCACTAGAAGTGAACTCCCCAAACGTGTTTCCTTTGGTTTCATCATATTCACTCTTGTATGTTATGTTATACAATGGTGTGTATGTTAGTATCATATGTGGTTGTGTGTGAATGTATATATACTATTTTATTAATGCTTTCATTTAAATAAATGGTGTTTATTTCTTATCTTATATTTGAGGTAAGAAACTTTTATTTTATCCATACCATGGATATTCAATTCGTCATGTATCTTTTTATCTCTTTACACAGTTTAACATGTTTAATTCTAGCTTTTTTTTTCCGTCAGAAATCGACTGAAGATAATTCGATTCTTTCACTTTTAGATTACTGAATCTTTGTGTTTTCTCAACAGGTAATTCTTTTTACTTTTATAGAAATATGAGCTAGATATCTTTAATGTTATTAATTTTTTGACGATAACGGTTATGTTTTTACAAGTTTATAAGTATGACTAGGCTTCAAAAAATATAATACAAAATAATCTCAAAATATAATACAAAATAACCTCAATATTATAGTGGTAGAATATTTTTCCAACACACATAGTGATGGAACTAGAACTTTAATTTATAAATGTTTGTAACAGAATCTTATTTATTCTTTGTTATATTCAGTTATCTGTTTTACCAATCCATGAACAAGTTGGTAAGTAAAGTCTCCAAGGTTTTAAAGCTTTCTATAATGTAAAATTATTTCATTTTCCATTCTTGTGATAACATCGGCACACGAATGAATATCTCGCGAAGAATTTCACTCATGGAATTTTTACCTTTTATTTGACAAAGGTCTCTCTTTAAATACCATTATCTTGTTGCTTCCTTTCAAATGTTAATCAAATGATCAAATAGTTTTGTGGTATGGTGTTGACCCCTCATAAAAATAACATTATTTAAAAATCTTTACTTGTGTAAGATCAGATGAAATTTGTTTGATTTGCCGGTAAAAAACTTAATCTAATAACAATTATTTTTTTTAAACTACGATGGTTGCGTAACTGACAATCTCATCTTCTAGTAGTTCAACTGCTTCTCTACTTTTTTTTACTTTCCATTTCTACTTTACACATTTATGATGTTTCTATACTTGTTTAGGTTTTTTACAAAATTTCAAACAAACATTTTTACATATATGAAAACAATAAGTTATAACTAACTCATAGATATTTTAATTATACTTTTAAACATTATTTTTATTTAAACTAGAAATCATCACACGCGCATTGCACAGGAAACTCTGCTAAAGACTCAAATATTAAACTCGGGTACATAAATGTAAATTATGAACCACTGATATACACATATGTAAAACAAATCAAGTAACATCAGACTTAATTACGTTTATTTAAATCAATGGTTCTGTGGTTCTAAAAATAAAAAGTGATTCTATAATGATCCTAACCCTATTTATATATGTGTGTGTGTGTGTGTGTATATATATATATATATATATATATATATATATATATATATATATATATATATATATATATAAAGAAAGGATCAGATGAAAACCACTATTTTAATAGAAAATAATATTCTATCACTCCAAAAATTTTATCATTAATTTTTAATAAAGCACTTAAAGGATGTATTTGTAATTTGTATTGTAATCTAGTGTGTGTTTTCGGTATGCATGATGAAGAAGGTGAATATGTTGTATATGTAGCTTGAATTTATGTTACGTATATGCAATTGGGTCATTTGGTATTTCTTGATTTAGGGTTGTTAAAGAAGTTACGTATATGTAAGTTGGTCACCGAAGGGAACAACGACAACGACAACGACAATAAAAAGATGCAAAATGATGGGTTACACATACGTAACCCATAGTTACTTATGTAAACTAGGTCAACACGTAAACATAATTAGTATGAGTTGCATATATGTAAGTTGAAGTGTTACATAAATGTTATATCATCACTTATGTGTGTTTACACATATGTAGATCATAGATCTATACCAACAAACCACAGTTAACAAGAAAAGAAAATAGTGCTACTCACGTATGTAAACTTGAACATGGGTATATTCAACAAGAATTGTGACTTACTTATGTATATGTAAATATGACTTACGTATATGTTAATATGACTTACGTATATGTCAACAACAAGCTAATTCTCACTTCTAGGTAAACAATAAGTATATATTTAATCATTTTAATTTTATAAAAAAAAAGGAAAAAGGAGAATGAAGATATGAGGGTAAATTTAGGAATTTTAATTAGAAGTCGTAGTTACCAAGTTAATTATATATATATATATATATATATATATATATATATATATATATATATAAAGCACACGAAATGATCTGGGCTATTGATCATTCTAACTTGGGGCTTAGATTATTTGCGTTATTATTTCATTATTATTGCGTGATAATTTCACCCTCATATAAAGCAGATAACATGCGCACATAATACCGGTTAACATTAAAGAAAATACGTGATGGCACGTAGCTACTTGGGCTGGCATCCTTCCATTTGTCCCATTTTCAGTTTAAGTTTAGGTTTTTGAAAATATTTAACCCAATTCTCTTAAACGTTGGCTCTGATACCAACTTGTAAGGCCCCGTTCCCGGGACACTCACACTTGGACATTGATCGCACATGATATTTAAAATCTCATTACAAATCATTAAAAACATTGCAGCGGAATAATTTAACAAAAACCGTTTCATATATTAATAATTGCTTTTGCCAAATAATACAACATTGTTACCATTACAAAACATCGTTCGGTTGCATTACAACACAAAAACATTATTGCTACACAAAATGGATGCCATTCCTGAATTGCCAAGTAGCTCCACCCCGTGCCATCCTCAGCAACAATTACATGCCAACTGAAAATGCATAAAAGTCAGTATTGCTGAGTGAGTTCTAGTTTTATAAAAATATTCATATTACCTTCCATTCGTTAAAACATTTTCTTACTTTCGCACATGATCATACATCATACATACATCAAGGTAATATTTATTATCTTCCGTCATCGTTCATTTCGTTCATATCGCACGTTTCGTACATTTCGCACTTTGCATTATCTTTCACTTCTATCCAGATCCTGCCATATGCTAAACCCCCTTCTTGGGCACCAAGCCAACTTATCTAGGGTTAAGCAACAAGGATCCCATATCGCACGTATGGAGCAGTCACCAAGACTGACTCCCTGTGTGTGAACCCTCATGGGTTAGCCAAGATCGCACGCTATATGACACACAGTTGAGCTAACAACTCTCATTGAGTTGTGAACCTCCTTACATTTGCTTGCAAGACTTTCATTCGTTCATTCATTATGTTCCACTTTCGTTATCTTAGATCTTTCGCTGCGTTAAGATATTACTTTACGTTCATTAACATAATCGCTCCACGTAAAGCCACGTAATAATACGTAATAAGAAACATAAAAGAAAACAGATCATAAACATGCATAACGTCATCATACATCACCCCGAGAAACATTCCAAGTCATAGCCTAAAAACCCCTTTTTCCCAAAATTTAAGAATATTTTCTAAGGCATTGGGCGCATGGGCACTATGCAGGCGCATGGCCACTATGCGGGCGCATGACCTCTTAGACGCATGGGAACATTTAGGCGCATGGGCAGATTTTGGGTGCATGGGCACTACACGGGCGCATGGCCAACACTTAGGCATTTGGGCAACTTTCTAGGCGCACGGGCACTATGCAGGCGCATGGGCCTGACTTAGGCGCATGGACACTTAGGCGTTTGGGCAACTTAGGCGCATGGGAACACTTAGGCGCCTGGGCATAATTCTAGGCGCATGGGCACTATTGGTGCGGATGAACCTTAGGCGTATGAGCACTTACGCGCATGGCCAACTGCATTCTAAAATGGGGATCTAGAACTCACCTCTTGCAACTTTCGAGTAAGACTTCTTCAAACCTGAATGCTTATGAGCTCAAACACCTAAAAACACCAAAAACGCACAACCGAGCACACACAAAAACATAAGCACATACCCGAAGGCTTAAACTCAGCCAAGAACAACACAAAACATCAAAACTAACCAGAAAACCGACTTCTTCTTTCTCTCTCTAAAACAGAGAGAATTCTGCTTCTTTCTCTCTCTAAAATCCGATGGAAAGTTGATGGAACATGGGTGTGGGCGGCCACACCCACTTTTGTACAAAATATTATAAAACTTTATCCCATGTGCAATTTTAACCCCTCAACTTGGGTTATTTACTTTTTCTTTTTTTTTTATCACTTTTTCTTCTTTTTTAAAATTTCCGGGTGTTACAATATTGCTCTCTATAAATCATTATATTTGAAAAAGTTAATAAATATACACTACCTGGAAATCTGAGAACGTGCGTTGGGCATGCACGTATGGCTCAGATAATCCATTATAGCCGTATTTGCATCGCAAATTAAGGAGTAGGCTAAGAATCGAATTACAGTTATGGCTGCAGACCATAGTGGGTTGCCACGCAACAGTTGCCGGTTGTAGCTGCGTGCCATAAACGGCTTGACAACCAACACGGGTTTTGCATTCCATTCATAGACACAGAAACGAAAACTGACTGAACATACCCAAATATAAGTAGTCTGATACGAGCGAAAGCTTGTCATCATTGACATCTTACCGCAACTCAAAGAAAATAATGAACCAAAACGTATCTCAAATGAGGCAAAACCTTATCGTCATTGATAAATCACAAACCAATCAGACCACCATCATTGTCGTTACCACCGCCAGCATCAAGATATCATAATTAGTCTAAAATGGAGTAGATCGACCCGGTTACCTTCACCACCATCGCCATCTCCACTATCGAGATCAAGCTGATAACAGGAGAAAGCCAACCCCGGCGACAACACTGAGGGGAGCTCGAGAAGGCCCGACATGTACCAGTCTGAGAAGTATAACCGGGAAGCGGCCTTGATGACAGGGCAATCAGATCTCGAACCCTAGAGGTTGACCAGCGTGTGCCATCTCATAGGAGCACCATCGGACACCACCAAAAACCAAGTGGCTATTGGACGGTTATAGTAGCCCCATGACTACCACGTCAACCGCAAACATCAACAATACGATGAGACCAACTAAAGACCCATGAACAGCCGTCGCCGTAGCCAAAAGCCCCAAATCAAAACCCAAAACAATCAGGGCTACAATACAACATATGCACGAAGCCGCGATAAAAATCAGCGTGGATCGGCGACCAGCAAAGGGGCTGGAGACCGTCAGGTAAGGACCGTACACCACAAGAGAGGCGAACAACAACCACCAGTAACACCCTTTTCTCTCTATAAAACCAACCAAATGAGCTTTATTTTTCTCCCTACAAAACCACCGCAAAAACCCCATCGTCGCCACCGTCACCATCCCCACCAACAGACACCGGGAGGCGATGAAAATGCCACCACCACCGCTGACTTTACTATCGCCGCCCACCACCAGCACACCCACAAAACCTACTTGAAACACAACAAACCGTTTCACTTTCCATATAACCACACATAAATAGGGGTGAAATGATAAGCCTACAAACTTCTGTGGCAAAACCACAAATGCAAAACACATAACTGTTCCTCACAATTCTTTTTTCATATTATAGCATTAGTAATAGATATTGTATGTACCCAAAACATTAATAGACTTGGTGAAAGTAGTTTAAAATGATTGATGTGTGTTATCTATATAAGTTGCATTGCTTATGGTACAATCACACACTTCACGGTTATATGCCACTCAGAAAGCTTAAGAAGAAATAAAAAAAAAGCGAGAGAAACAAGAGAGGGTGTCAGGTTTGCGGCGCACCGTCGAAACCTTCCTTAGACCATCCGATATGGTGACCAACCCAATCCAATCTTTTATTAAATATTAGCTTTTCTCTTTCATTTAACAATCCAATCTAACTAAATTTTGAACACACATTCACAACCCAACCCAACCCAACCTATTATTAGATAAACATAAGTTTATATTTAAAATTTTAAATAAATATGATCCAATGGTAGACATATGGTACGGGAGTGGGTTACCTCCTAGGTTTTTACATTAACGAGGTTGTGATATAATATTGTATTTTTCTTTTTCTTATTAACTTTCTCATAACTCACCTAAGTAAAAATTTACCATAGTGAATGATCTTAAAAGAACACGTCTAGGCCACTAAACCACAACCCATCTTGATGATGGCAATCGGCTACCAAGCCCTCACATCTTATATGATTCTTTTTTATTACACTCAAATTGGTCAAATCAAAGCCGAGAATGGGATCTGGCTTCCAATTACACCTAAATTAATTTAGTTCCTCTTATTCATATTTCTTTACAATGAATAAGAATACAGGGAAGATGTAGTCATCGGCTTAATTCATCTCTTTTTTTTTTATCTTACTATTGTCATTAGAACGACCCACCAAATATTGAACAACCCCAAAACAATTAGCACCACCACACACACCTTCATCGTCTTCATCTTCAAGAGAAGATAAGAAACATAAATCAGGTAGACCATTGTCAATGCCGTCACCGCTGCCTCCATATGACCAGTCACCTCATTCCCCTTACATTGTCGTAGGCGAAGCCTAAAACCCTACATTCGATGAGATACTAACCACCCATTTTTTTTTATTTAAACCATCGACTTTTTCATATTTATTGGTGGGTACACTTTTGTTGAGTATAAAGCCAACAGAATTGTACACATACAGGCTTTGAGATCGACATAGGAATGGTTGTGGGTATGTTAGATCCATGGTGTATGGCATAGGAGAGGGTATCATCAGTAGTGGATAAATGACAAATAAGGCATCAACCTATGTGTTATGGGGCTTGACCACAACCCATCATGCTCTGTCACGCCCCGTCCACGATAACACCTACACGTGATCGGTATGACCCCCAACACCTATCCATATTTGTAACACAATCAATTTTCATTTATTTGGAATTTTATGTTATATTATTTCTTTTATCATACATACTATTATACATAATAATTTATAGTCTTCTACATGCTACACACAAGTTTCTATAATAACTACATTCGTTACTATGACTAAACTTTGTTTTATAACTTTACTTGTGCTACTATCGTGACAATGTATTCTTTAACGTTTACATTAATAATACTCATATGACTTGATGATGATGATTGAAAGCCTAAATTAGTTACATCATAAAGTTCTTATATATTTATAAAAGTTCTAGAGTTTATTTTTAAAATTCTTAAATTTTAAGAAGTACACAAGTACTATTTTTGTGCACATATATAATAAATCTAAACTTTTATGGACTTCCATTCTTAATTTTATAGAGATTATTAATCATAATATTTTTATAAAAGTTTATAATTATTATATTTTTATAAAAATCTAAACACATAGTTTTCTTTTTGTTCGTATTTAATTTTTTATCTGCATTTGTCTAAGTCATCTGCATAGACTAAGGCGGATGAACATATAATTAGCATTTCTTCTTGTTCGTATTTAATTTTTTATTCGTATTTCTTTCGGCACTTGCAATATTTCAAACCTGAATAATATTCCATTCATCACTTGAATTGTCATGCATGATCCTTTCAGGGTCCAACAATGTTTATTTTGAAGAATATGGCCAACCCAAAACCACTATGGCTTGATAGTGGTTGCTTAAGACACATCTCTTACCAACTATTAGTTGGTATATGTGTAAGAGCAGCCAAAGAGAAGTATTAATAGTACTTTGTGTGTTGATAAAGGTTGCTTAAGACACATGTCGAGATTATCACCTTGTTGCAAAATATTTAACTAATTAGAGAAGTGTCACATCCCGTTGACCGGGACTGGTCGTGACTGACCGGTGTCAACATAATGCAGCAGAATAATAAATGTTACTTAAATAGTTCAAGTCAAATGATTCATCGCCTACGTGGCATCCATACGATTACAAATATTAGTTAAATATTGTCTGGACCCAAATACAAATCTTCCTACTCTAATAAAAGGGTAAATGTGGGTGCCACGTGTCAGCATCACATTTATTTTCATGAAACTTTTCCCGCTTCTCTTTCCTATTAAATAACTAAATTAATTACTAATAATATTATTTACTTATTTTTATTTTTATACTATAATATAATTATTTTTTTAATAAATTAAGAAAGAGATTTTTTTATTAATGTTCTTTCTATAGAAATAGTTTTTATGAAAAGAATTTTTTCTAAAATATAAACTATTTTTACGTAATATTTTCAAATTATTTTTTTTTAAGTAAACTTTTTATAAAACAAAAATAATTAAAATAGGGAGTTATAGTAAGAATTTTTTTTAAAATGAAAATATTTTAAAACGTTATTTAAGGCTTCTATAAATTTTACTTATTAATTATTATTATTATGTACTATTTATTTTTGGTAATTCATGTAATTGGATTCATACATTTCCTTTAAATAATTGCTCGGTATGCGGGTTTGATTAGTTTGTTCAGTTTATCATACCAAATCTAGATTGCTAATTAATAAGATGCATCTATAATCGCTTGATGTTTAGAAGTCTAAATGTCAATAATTTCGCTAAGGCATCGGGCCCATGGCCCATTAGGGTTGGTAGATTACGTATAATATCATAATATGGCCCGATGGCCCATTAGGGTTTTGTGGGTCAAGCCCGTTTTGCATTGCGGCCCAACGACCAATTTAAAGACCGATGGGCCCAACCCCATTATGGTGTGTATGTACTTATGGTTCAGAGTCCAATCTTGTTGTGCCCATTTCATGGGCATCTAACGTTTTCATTGTGTGGCCCGTTAAGATTTCAAAAAAAAAAAATTTCCGGGCCCAAAAATCAGGTTTTTCACAAAAAAGGCATGTAGCTTTTGCTGGAGACAATAGTGGTCACATTACAGGAAAAGGAACGATCAGCTTGGAAAAAGTCAATTTTGTTGAGCAAAGTTAATACAACTTATTGAGTGTTTCCAAAGTTTATGACAAGAAGATGTACCTTTGCTAGCTACCTTGGTTTAAAGACACCATTATCCAAAGAGGATATATAATCATGAGAAAACATTGTATGTTCTTCATTAGGCACTGCAAGCTTGGTATGAGACATTGTCAATTCATGTGCTAGGAAATGGTTTGAACGTGTATAGATCTACCATACAGATTTCATAGGAAAAGCAAGGGGAAATTTCATGTTGGTACAAGGATATGTGAACAATATTATCTCCAAATCAACAAATAAGAAATTGTCTTTAGAATTTGTAGAGTTAATGAAACTGAAGTTTGAAATGAGTGCAATAGGGTAGCTATCCTTCTTCTGAGGTTTACAAGTGAAATCATTGATCAAAGATATATATAATTTTCTTAACAAATATACATTGATCAAAGATATATATATATATATATATATATATATATATATTAAATGGTTAAGTAGGAAAACCTTCGCTATTGTAGAACTATGTGAATTCTACAAGTACTTGTATGTTTTGTAATAGATAAAAAGATTGTTGGAAGTAACCTTGTCATCAAATATAATTAGATATTGTATGTACATAAGTAGTCGAACCTTAATATAAATGTAAATATAGTGTGTCCGGGTCAAAACAGATAATTCGGTTAAAAGATAGTTATCGGCGCCAACAAACCGCCATATTAAATGTCTTGTAACTGCCAATATAGGGAGGTATAAATACCTTGTAATATGACAATTGAAAGTGTGTGAATACAAGTTTCTTTTGTGGTTTATTTCTCTGCATTTTAGTGTGTGTGTGCAGTGTGTTCTTGTGGTTAGAAGAACCGATTAAAGTGATCTTTCTAGATCCTTCAAAGTTTTCAACTCCTTTTTCTTTCTTCCATTACATATGATTATTTTATTTATATAGTTCTCGCAACAATGTAAAAAATGTTTTTTTACCTAGTTCTCGCTATACTTTTAAAAGGTAGTTCTCTACGGAACACAACAAAACTAAGTCGTATCGGTTTGGAGAATCTCTTTCATTTTCATTTTTCCCATTATGATTATTATACGGGGACAAACCGCCAGAAGAAAATATAAATTTTCTTTTGTGGTGTTTTTTTTATCTTCCTAGCCCCCATCAGATTTATGAACATGACACCATATTTTGTAGTTTTTTCTTTATATCATGCTCTTTTTTGTCCGTAGCTGGTTTTAGGGGTGATGTTTGATGGGTCAAGATTTTAGATTGCCTTATATTTTTATGTTTTGTTACCATGTGTGTTGCGGGTCATCAGTTACATATATGTCTCATGTGTTAGATTGTGTTATCATCTATATATCTATATATGTTTATAATAGTAGACGCTTAAACTTCATCTATCATAATGGTATAGATGATTCATCGTAAGACTAAAGTAAACTATATATGTGGTAGTTTAGTAAAGTTAACTCTGTATAAATATTTGTAATTATTTCAAACGGAAGAAAATCATCTACAAGAATTAACAAAAGTAAAAAAGAATGACACAACACTAGCTAGAAATATAGAAATCAAAAGGAATTCAAACAGATTAAGTACATAATATATAAGCCGCCCAAATTAAGTAGAGTAAGAATTTTTAAAGCAAACAATGAATAAAAGATAATCATGCTAATTTAATTGGAGGGTAGCCCTAAATAGTTCTTACAATCATATGATGGGCTGTTGTATAACAAGTACATATATTATAACTTTATTATTGGATGCATACAATATTACACACAATCAAGTACATTAATTTGCAAGCCAACACGATGAATGATTCATATGCGGTATTGGTCAATATTTCCCTTACCGTATAGTTTACGAGATAAGAAGTTCTTGAAGAAATCGACAACCGAAACCCTCGAAAATTTTGGTGGCGTCTCAGGAGTTATGAGGCATGGAGCTGGTCCTATCTCCCCATCTAGTTTAGGCGTTAAAAAGGTTGCTATAGAGAGCCTTTCCTTCTCTGCGTTCACAGTTGCTCTATGTTCAATGCTTTTATATAGTCCGTTTGTAATAATCTGAAACCAAAATAACTTAAAAGTTCAGTAATTAATATGTGTTTTTCTTCTTAACTTGAATCTTTTCATGATATATGTAACAAGACCCATAACCATACCCGTATATACCCTACCCGTGAATTTTCTTTACTCATGCTGTTTTTCATAAAATAAAGATGTTAGATACAAATAACCATTATATATAACTAGTGTTTTAAAGAAAGGAATAACCTCTAAAGTGTCCCCAATATTGACAATGAAAGAATTAGGGAGTGGTTTAATTGGCATCCACATGCCGTCTTTTTTTATCTCAAGACCTTCAACATCATTGATTTGCAAAAGGAAGGTGATTCCAAGAGGATCCGAGTGTGGGCTAAGACCGATAACTTTTTCAGGTTGTGGGCATGGCGGATAATTGTTCATCCTCATAGATTGCACTCCTTCTTCAAACAATGCTTTCATATCTTCAACTTTCATCTTGGAAGCTTTTGCAATGAACATGAGAGTAGTCAAAGAAACATTCTTAACTTCTCTTGAGTATGCTTCAATTGAATCTCTAAGTTTACATATGACACAAGTATAAATAGTTACATATATATACTGCAGTAAATGCTCACATATTAAAAGGGTATAGTAGTAAAATAACCTAAATGGTACTCGTAGTTTTGGAAACAAATGAGGCTTCCTGATATGATGAGGGAGGGTAACAACATAGAACAGGTCAGCCCAATCAAGCTTTTGCTCCTCAGAAAACACAAACGCTTGCCCATATCCCTCGATGTCGTCGGGCTGTTGCCAATACTTCTTTTTCTCCTCCAATGGCATGTTAAAGAACTCTTGTGTTTCTTTTTTAACTTTCTCCAACAACAAACAACTCAGCCCATGATTTATCAACTGTAAACATTCATATAATCATCATATTAGTACTTACAAATCCATCTTTACTACGTTTGTTTAAGCGTTCAATTAAAATTACACAAGTACCTGAAAGAATCCCCAATCTTTACAAGCAAGGTGTAGTTTTTCCAATTCAATATCTGTTGTATCCGGGGATAATAATCGTTGCATATCGATGATGGGTAGTTCAGGCCGTGCACTTGGAACCCATGATGCGATTGCGAATTCTTCTCCGGTACGGTCATAACGGGGTGGTACCTCTGAAAGCGGTACCTTTGCTAGTTCTTTTACACTAGGCACTAGAAGTGAACTCCCCAAACGTGTTTCCTTTGGTTCCATCATATTCACTCTTTTATGTTATGTTATACAATGGTGTGTATGTTAGTATTATGTGGGTGTGTGCGAATGTATATATACTATTTTTTTTAATGCTTTCATTTAAATAAATGGTGTTTATTTCTTATCTTATATTTGAGGCAAGAAGCTTTTATTTTATCTATACCATGGATATTCAATTCGGCATGTATCTTTTTGTCACTTTACACAGTTTAACATGTTTAATTCTAGCTTTCTTTGCGTCAGAAATCGACCGAAGATAATTCGATTCTTTCATTTTTAGATTACTGAATCTTTGTGTTTTCTCAACGGGCAATTCTTTTTACTTTTATAGAAATATGAGCTAGATATCTATAATGTTATAAATTTTTTGGCGATAACGGTTATGTTTTTACAAGTTTATTAGTATGACTAGGCTTCAAAAAATATAATACAAAATAACCTCAAAATATAATACAAAATAACCTCAAAATATAACACAAAATAACCTCAGTATCTTAGTGGTAGAATATTTTTTCAACACACATAGTGACGGAACTAGAACTTTAATTTATTTTTGTACCGGAATTTTATTTATTCTTTGTTATATGTCAGTTATCTGTTTTATCAATCCATGTACAAGTTGGTAATTAAAGTCTTCAAGGTTTTAAAGCTTTCTATAATGTAAAATTATTTCATTTTCCATTCTTGTGATAACATTGGCACATGAATGAATATCTCGTGAAGAATTCCACTCATGGAATTTTTACCTTTCATTTGGCAAAGGTCTCTCTTTAAATACCATTATCTTGTTGCTTTCTTTCAAATGTTAATCAAATGATCAAATAGTTTTGTGGTATGGTGCTGACACCTCATAAAAATAACATTATTTTAAATCGTTACATGTGTAAGATTGGATGAAATTTGTTAGATTTGCCGGTAAAAAACTTAATCTAATAACAATTATTATTTTAAAATACGATGGCTGCGTAACTGACAATCTCATCTTCTAGTAGTTCAACTGCTTCTCTACTCTTTTGTACTTTCCAATTCTACTTTACACATTTGATGAAGTGTCGATACAGCTTGTTTAGGTTTTTTACTTAATACTTTTTCAAACAAATATTTTTACATATATCAAAACAATAAGTTATGACTAGTTATGGATAACTTTTTAAGGACTAACTCATAGATATTTTAATTATACTTTTAAACATTATAATTTAGACTATTTTATTTAAATAATTAGTTTTATTAAAACTAGAAATCATCACACGCACATTGCGCGAGAAACTCTGCTAAAGACTCAAATATCAAACTCGGATACAAAAAAATAGTGATGGCTATCATTTAGATGCTAAAAAACCGGCGTCTCAGTTTTGAACATTGAAATGTAAATAAAAAGGCAAATCGCGTCGATATATTTAGAAATTTTAAGAAATTACCATGTTATAAAAATAAACGGTAATAAATACAAAGAGTCGTTATGTACCGTTATTTAGCATTTAACTTCTCTAATGATTTAACATATTCAATTAGTAACGATCTAGAACGGAACGGATAATAACTTCTCTAATAGTTTTTTATTGTTTTCCATAAGCATTTATATTTTTGGTTTGAGATAAAAATCGTATTCATAAATAATATAAGAGAAAACAAACATTTCTTGATAATAATTATCTAGTGATATATAATTTTAAAAAGCTTCATAGGCGAAAGGTTACTTTATTAAGTAGAACATAAAAAAATGAGAAAATATTTTCTTTTCTTAATAATATATGGTGTGACAATTTTATAAAATAAGAAAATATGGTGGTCAATTTTAAAGATACCCAAACACTATTAGCTAAGATTTTAAATTTATATAGATAGATAATATTTAATGAACCTCAATCACGTACTACATGTCCTTGATATATGATTATCTAAAATAAAAATACATAAAATTTTATTATATAAGATGATAAATATTTAAATTATGTGTAACTGTAATCAAATAATTTTACGATACTACATAAATAATCAAGATTTTATACAACTAGTTTTATACTGGTCGCGCGTTACGGCGACATAGTGTGTGACATGATAAATTATAGATAAACAATAGACCCGACTTGACTTTGCACCAAATTCACGTTAAATCGTAAAGTAACTCGAACATATACTGTTAAATGAAAACATATTATACTTATACCCAAACAAAATTATATTTAAATGTAGACCAAGTTACATAAAAGAAGCACACACATTACAATCATCCCGGCGCATTTTCGAACAAAATTTATATTGAAACGTAAAGTAGAAAATAATTATTTTTTAACAGACTAATAGACTCAAACGTATATAATCTCAAAGTGTATATAAACAGATGCGCGAAAATATTTTGTATTTGACCTAACTCGCACCTAAAAATACTAATGTAATAAATTAGCTTTTTAAGTAAAGATTGTACCAGTGTAAACCCGAAACTTTAAAAACTTAAAAAAATCAAAATGACATGTCAAAGTTGATCAGTCAGATTTAACTATTACAAAGTTATAACATGTTGGAATGATTTTTTCGTATTTGTAGTGTTTTATGTCACCACGATGCTAAGAATTGTGCATTAAAACAAGATTTCGTGTCGTTTATTATATGTAAGCTTTGAAATTACATGTTAGTAAATTAATGTAATTTCATATATATATATATATATATATGTATATACGCAACTTTTCAATTGTTTATTTGTGTTTAAATTCATAGAGAAGAGCAAAAAGAGATGATAAAAAAAAAAGAATTAATTAATTAATCATCTAATTAGAGAGAGAAATGATAGTGTGTATCTACGAATGCACTATTTTCTAATTTAATTTTATTTAATTACATACAAATTTACATTTTTACATCCTTTAATCACAACCATCGATCAAAGATTTTGAAAAGAAAGAGAGTTCTGAAAATAATCCAGCCCTTAGATACACACACACACACACACACACATATATATATATATATATATATATATATTTATATATTTATATATTTATATAGGGTCAGAATCATTACAAAACCACTTTTTATTTACATAAATGTAAATTACGAACCATTGATTTACATATATGTAAGTTAAAACTGGTGATATATAGTTGTTTTACAAAGTTTATTGTTCATATCAGATGTACACATATGTAAAACAACTCAAGTAACATTAAGACTTAATTTACGTTTATGTAAATCACTTTTATTTCAAAAAATAAAAAGGGGTTCTTTAATGATCCTAACCCTATTTATATATGTGTATATGTATGTGTATATATATATATATATATAAAGGAAGGATCAGATGAAAACCACTATTTTAATAGAAAACCATATTTTATCACTCAAAAAAATTTATCATTAATTTTTAATAAATCACTTAAAGGGTGTATTTGTGATTTGTATTGTAATATAGTGTGTGTTTTTCAGTATGCATGATGAAGAAGGTGAATATGTTGTATGTTACGTATATGTAAGTGGGTCATTTGCTATTTCTTGATTTGGGGTTGTTAAAGAAGTTACGTATATGTAAGTTGGTCACCGGAGGAAACAACGACGAACACAATAAATAGATGCAAAATGATGGGTTACATATACGTAACCCATAGTTACTTATGTAAACTAGGTCAACACGTAAACATAATTAGTATGAGTTACATATATGTAACTCATACTGTTACATAAATATTATATCATCATATATGTGTGTTTACACATATATAGATCATAGATGTATACGTAAACATGAACATGGGTATATTCAACAAGAATTGTGACTTACTTATGTATATGTAAATATGACTTTCGTAGATGTAAATAAAACTTACGTATATGTCAACAACAAGCTAATTCTCACTTCTAGGTAAACAATAAATATATATTTAATCATTTTAATTTTTATTAAAAAAAATTATTGCGTGATAATTTCACTCTCATGCGTGTTAATTTCATTATGAAGTGATATTTATCATGGAACTGTAAATCATTTTTGAACAATAGTTATAATTGTATTCTAAACTCTTTTCCTCTTCGTGTAGCCTTTAGATAAAAAATTAATGTGATATTTTGATATTTATATAACATATCAATTTCACATCGCCATCGTTTCATTTCCTATATTATCTTACTCAACCTTTTTATTTTATCTCCATATATCAGTCTAATTAAAATTACATAGTAGTCAACTTTTTATTGTTCATAATTTTTGTGTTGTTTTTGCACACATGATGTATATGAGTGCATTAAAGAAATATAATTTAGATTTCTTTTAATATGAAGGAGATTTAACGATGTTGACTTTTGGTGATAAATCTTTAAAACTTATCATATGCCAACAAAACATAATGGTAAAGGAAAAATAATAATTAATGATTTTTGTATTGGTTTTGACTACTTTTAGATTTTTTTTTAAGAACATTCACTAACTTTTTTTTTATAATTATTCATATAATTATACTAAAAACACTATTTTTTATCTCATCTTTTCAATTAAATAATATTTTTTATACTTTTATCATAATTTTTTTCTCTCTCTTCCACTCCTAACAATTTTTAAAAATATTAAAAAATTATAAGGGTTGAACAGTATTTACTTATATATACAGATTGAATAGCAATATTTATCTCTGCTCCAATCACATACACTTACAACCACTCACAAACATTACATATAATATAAATATTATACTCACATAAATATACAGAAAAAACTGTGAATGTTCTAAAATTGAGAAATTAGGTTTGTTGAAGGTAAACATCAATTCATGAATTTTAAACTTTTTTTGTGGATTTATTAAAACCAACAGGAATATGTCCGTGCTTCACTGCGAGCTTAAATAGATTTTCATTATAGAAGGTTTAGAAGCGATATCTAATTGTGGCTAAAAACAATCATGCACCACACCAAAAAAACGAACGCATCACCTACTTTTTCATCGTCATCATCTATCGACTTTCAATATTGAACTTCCTAAAACACAAAACTAGATAACTTTACTGTTCCTTTGGTTTAGAAATTAAGAGATAGTAATTAATGCTTAGGTAAAACTCAATCCCAAATGATATGTTTCTAAGTGTATGTGGGTAAATGGATTTTATTATCATTTTTCCTTTGCAAATGACTTATTTGATAAAAGATAGCGGTCGCTCATAATCATGTATATTACTGCTATTTTTCCCTCTTGGACGTCTTATTTCATTAAAAACAATAGTAATGTATGAAATTTCCTTAAAGATTACAATTTGCCAAAAACTTTCACTTAAAAGGGGAGGCACGCACGTATTAGATATATAAATCATCACTTTCACCTTTTATGACTCATTAACTTCAACCTGAAATTTTTATTAGCTTAAATAAAATGACGGAAATGATTAGATTTGGCATCTATACACAAGAAACACAAATTTACAATTCTTTTAATTTCCAATGTTTGACCTTTGACAATTATTCAACTTTTTTTAAATCCACAACCACAGCCCTAAAAACACACATATGCAATATTTTCATTTCTTTTTATTTGGTGATTCCACCAAATAGACATGGCATATTATTTTTCTGCTATTAGCGAACCCAGGAATTTTTTTTTATAGAGGGTCAAAGTGGAATGATTGCATAATTTTAAGTGGGGAGCTAGTGATTTTCGCATATATATAGCACTAAAATAAGCTAATGCGTTTAAAACGTAAAATAACCGAGAATTGCATAAAAAACTCAACGAAAGTTGTTTGCCTAAAGTACACTAATTATGACCCTTTTAATCCAATATTTAGAACTAAGACTTCATCGATATGTAATACTCCGAACTCGGATGTCAAACGGGTAAGTAACATGTTGGCTGTTGATTAAAAATACAAAATATCTAGACGAATATTTGTTATTTTAGCAGACCGTCTAATAATAATAACATATAGTATATTTGAACTTATTAAGTTTTTAACTAAACTTAGATCGTCTCGTAGAGAAAAATGAGCTTATCCCAACGACATATCCAAAATTTTATAAAAAAAATATTTAAAGATTTATAGGAAAAAAAATAAAGCAGCTAAATTAATTATATAAACAAGTAAGCATACAGGTGTTTTACGGTTTAAGGTTTTCTTGAAAATGCTCTAGTGTAAAGAGAAAGGATAATTGCATATTTGTCCTTGTAAAATAACTTAATAACATATTTACCCAATTCAAAATTAAAAATATATATATTCCCTCCTTTAATCTCTTTAATTGCATATTTACCCAAATTATAACCAAAATTACATATATCCCTTTTCTTAATGAAAACATTTTCAGATTCACCTATTTTGATTTATTTTATTAAAAATAAATTATAGATTGATTTATTTGAATTTTTTAAATTTATATTCACCCATTTTTAGCTTGTTTTTTTTTCTTTTTATATTTTTTTCTGTTTTTTAATCATTTTTGGCTAATGAGTTTCAGTTGTTTATTAAACATTTTTCCTTTTTGTGTTTTTTTAATAATTTTATTCGTTTATGTTGAGTCTATTTTTTATCAAGTTTTTAGAGTAACAATAATAAAATGCAATACAAATATCAAACTTTTAATTTGTTACAGAACTAACAAATTATGACAAAAACAATCACAAACAGTTTTGAGTAAAATAGTCATCTTATAATTTATTATTAATAAAATGTCAAAATAAGTTAATTTAATAGTATTTTTATTAAAGAAGGGTTAATATATGATTTTACTTTTAAGTTGGGTAAATATGCAATAAAATATATTAAGAAAGGGTATATATGCAATTTTTATTTTGATTTAGGTAAATATGCAATTAACAAGAATTATAAGGGTAAATATGCAATTGCCCCTAAAGAGAATTCTGAGTACTCGATACCTTATTGGTGTTGTTATACGTCATTTTCGGAGCACGAGTAGGGATGCTATAAATCAACCTGTCGTGCATAATTTTAAGATAGGTTCTCATTTAAGTTATCTTAAGTTGATTATTATTGATGTTAGTATTATTAGTAGGAGTGATGTTAGTATAGTATAATTATCTTTAGGCATATGAGTTATTGTTAAGGGTGGGTAATGGTATCCTAGTCTTACTTAGGCATGAGTTGATTCCTCATGTTTAAATAAGATAATGTTAGACAATATCCAACCATGATAATAACTAGTTACTTGTACTATTACCTTACCTAGTATTACTTAAACTATACTAAGATATTACTAGATCATACTAGAAACTGTTATCAAATGTTTAGCAACATTTAACAAGTGAGTTATCATGTATATTTATAAAACTATGATTGTATACTCGTTCTGTCTAAACTAGTAATATACAAGAATGTTGTTAATGTGTAATTATCAGAAGGGTTATGTCTGGATCCTTATATGCATAATGATATATGTCGAAACTGGCTGAAAATATGATAGGGTTCTTTGCATGCATCATGACACAATACTACTTATGTGATGGTTAGGGGTCTAACAAACCAACTATTGGTGGTTGTCAAAAGGTCATGGTTAGCATGTATTGTCCCTAGCACAAAATATCACAACCCTTGTTTGCATGAATGTCAAGTATTTTTTTTATAAAGTTTATAAAAAAAGCTCACCAACATATCACTAATGGCATTTGGTATACATGTCACAGGTAATTACTATGACAACTCTAGGAACAACGTTGAAACAGTGGAAAATGAAGCCCTAGAAGTTCCTACTTGTTTGATGTTGAAAATAATAATATACTATACATTGAATGTTGTAAGTTTTGAATAAAACTTAGTTTGTTTTCTCTGTAAGTTGTATCAACTGTGCATGGCCACCCGGGTTTTGGGTGGAGTGTCACAATGTAATAGCTCAAAAAATTCATAAAAACTTAAGAAAAAAATACGAAATTTGGTCAACTGGCGTGTTAGGAGTGAAACAAATTAGATGAAGTCGGCCAAAAGCCCGGGGCCTTTGTCCTTTGCCCATTCTAGGTCGAGACTCCATAAGGGGTTCTACACTTGTTGTTTCATCATTCTACAATCTTACTTCACATCTCATTCTCTCTAAACTATAAATCCTAGCCCCTATACCCTACGTCAACATCATCGATCACCATCGGACCATCTTTCATTAGATTCCACGAGGCTTGAGCAATTAATATGGATTTGATTGAGTCTTGATCATCTACACGCTCCGGTAAGAGTTTTACATTTTGAATCGATGATTTAATGAATATTTGGTCATGTTCTTATGTTTTTTTTCTTCTTAGTATTTACTTCTTTATCTAATACTCATTTATTAAACGTAATACTGACCATGAAGTTCTTGACAACGTGCCGCTAGGATCGTCATAAACGTGATAAACCCTAGTTTAGATCATTTTATTCTTTCGTTTATTGTATTTGATATGGTTGTAATCCGTCGTCTAATTTTCCTTGTTGATAATCCTAGGAAAATATTTTGTAAAATATTAAAAGCATTATGAAAAAACTAAAATCAAATAACTTAATCGATTTGGAGAATGAACTCAGTTTGTAAACATCTTTTAACTTAATCGTATTGATTTATACGTTGGATTTTGGTTTAATTCAATAACATGGTAAAAAAGGATGCAATAATATGATGTGGAATGATTTCTTGTGTCTAAATATGAGTTTTGATAATTTATTTCCAACCTAAGTGGTTTCACCTCATACCGACAACTTTTGGTCCTCCAAAGTGTAAACAAATTCAAAGGTCTAATTTGAAACTTTCCGGCGTAATGTTGGTCCATATTCACAAGGCCATAATTTTCACATACTACATCTATTTGAATTCATTATTCTTCTTGATAGTTATTTTTATGTGTTAGCTTTCCAATCACACCAAATTTGTATTGTGTCTTTACGTTTTGACTTCCAAGAAGTTCAAGCAAGATCAGTGTGCATATAACGCAAGAAGCTAGAATATTATACTATAAATGTAAACTTTAACACTGACATCTAAATTATATTAAGAAGTTAATAAACATGAATAATAATCGAACATATCCTGACTACTTATGCTCCTATACACACATAATATTGTACTTCACTTACATGTATAATATTTTTAACTTAATAAACCTACAAACTTACCAATGTATGTTGATTTTTTTTAACATGTCCTTTTAGGTAATAATGTGTGAGGCTTTACTAGATTTTGCTAGAGACTCTTAGACAAGAATGCCAATTATTGGGCATTAGGCCTTTAAATAATATGAATCATTGTTGGGTTTGTTGAAACTGTTTGTTAAATTGAATGATTGTTTGGCATTATTTTGTATTTTGGTCAGTCTTGTTTTGCCCTAGTTTTCCTGCTTTCGAATTTTGACTAAGTTTGTTTTTATTTGATATTTGTTGTGGTATTAGATATACCTGGCACAAGTCTTTTATCCGTCAGGCTACGTCATGATTCGTTGAATAAGAATGTATATTAAAGATTTTCTTTTACCCCTATGTGTTATGATGATCCTACTCGTCACATCCTCATATTTTTGTTACCAGCAAGGGTGTGACATAGCGAATCCCTAAAGCATGTCTAGAAATTCACGAGAATCAAAGTGACTATATCATTAAGCTCACCAAAATCAACGTAACCCCAAAACTATCATTTCAGCATTCCTGTGTTCATTGAAAATCAAACTATGTGGAAGTGTGGGTCTATTAAGCTAGTACATAAACATATAATGAAAGGTTATGGTACATAGTTGTTATTCCTCCAAAGTGTATATAATAAGTACACAAGAATTAATATTTCAGTTTAAATTGTAATGCAAGTGGCATAATTAATCATGTAGAGACGAAATTATCACACAAAAGTAAAATTTGAATGTAGGAAGTATCCATGCGTGATTAATGCGTTGTGTAATACATATAATATTTTGGTATATAATTTCACATTTTAAGCCAGTTTCTATGGAAATTCATTAGATTTTCTTTACACTTATTATGTATCAAGATGAACTTGCAGACATTATTGATAACTAAAAATTATTAGAGCAAAAATCGAGACCACGTGAGATAGTTGGTAAAAATTGAAGTAAAAACAAGAAAAGGTTTTTGGAGATTCTTACGACCCGTAAGATCCACTAGTATAGAATTAGATTTAAAGGGCGGTGATTTTTCTTTGTTAGGGCGGTTTCAAACCTCCCTAAAAAACCTCGCTCTAAAAATGAGTTATTTATAGGGGGTTGTTTTTTTTGGGACGGTGGGGTGGTTTTCTAGGGTGGGGCGGATGGTACGTAAGATCTATTTTCGTGGTCAAAGTCAAATTTCCCATGTCTTTAAATATTCCTTAACTGCCATTCAACATTACCCTTAAGGTTATGTGTCGCCCAAAAACTAATAAATTTTATTATTTAAACAACTTGCCATCTACGAATCACCATATTAGAGTTTGGGCTTTTGGAAAGCAATCATAGAGCAAGGTTTAGAAGCAAGGACTGAAATATTAAATCATGAAAATCATTTGGTTTCCCCTTGTTTTCGTTTTGTTTCTTTGATTCTCCTGTTTATGTTATCGAAGTTTGAACTTTTTCTATTGTCTTTAACGCTTACAAACGTTATGGGTAGGTAACTTCATTGTATAACCTATATTTGGTTAATCACTTATTGTACTTACTAAAGTTTTGGGTTTATATCGTATGTTCGTTAATTACTCTTAGCACCTATTTTTTTTACTAATTAAGTATGGATATGTTACTGTTTTATGCATGCAAGTTAGTTCCATGCTCGTGTATGCTTGATCTTGATTGACTGCGTGATATTTATGCTAGGTTTTGCAAATTAAAGTTGATTACTTTGTGTTCTTAATTTTAGACTTTGATTAGAGATGATCTAAGGAGTTTTGACTATGATTTTAATAGTATATTTAATGTGTTTTGTCTAGAACCTAGGGTAATAGATATTGCTTATGCATACCTATTGTTTATTAGGTATAGTTTCGTGAGAGCATATTTTGTCTTTTATTCGAGATGTAATTGGTGTTTTAAAGTATTTAATATGATTTGATTAGGTTGTCCTTGTTCTTAAGGTTGTAGAATATGATTTTAAAGAAATTATGATAGAAAACCTAGGGGTAATCTTGCCTTAGAAATATTAATAAATTTATTTTGTGTTTCATACGTGTCTTTAGTTTTCATAGGGAGTAGCAACATGCAAAGTAATCATCGTATCCATAATTTTAGAGATAATCATATGAGTTATCGTCTTCGTGTTGTTACATGTTAGTGGTATTCCTACCTATGTAGTTATTTCACATATTTGATCGTATTCATGTGTCCAAGTTAAAATTTTTAAGTTGTTTATTATGTTCTTCGTGTTTAATTAGTATAATTATGCACATATGTATGTAAATATACATGCACTTTTAGAACAATCATTTTAAATTTTCTTTCTAAACATGTAGATGTGGCTGATAAGGCTGCAATAACCCAAACAAAAATATATATTTTTCTAATAAAAATAAAGGTGCTATAAACCAGAAAAATAAATTAAAATTATTAATGAAAAGGACAATTGACATGGTACCCTTCTAGACAAATGACATGATACCCTTCTAGATACATGGATAGGGTTTGGTACTACTATTGTGTCAGCTTCAACTTTTAAAGAATCAAATCTACATCAGAGACTTTCGACCCTCAATATGCATAAAATAGTTTTTTTTAGGAAATTACAAGTTGGTTAAGTCCATTAGATAAAAACTAAATATTTTATTTATAGAAATTAAAGAACAAATTGCAATTCTAACTTAATTACACGGATGGTTGATCTATTATTAGTGAGTTTCATTTTTAATTCTTTACTTTTTGATGTTTTAAAAAAATAACCATACTAGACCTTAAATCAGAAAATTAAATAAATTTAAAAATTTAAACAGTTTCATCAATTTTAATTAATATATAATTAAGTGGGTCCACCACACCAAAGCCCCCACTCCAACCGTCATTCTTGTTTTGAACATATGCTTGAGCTCCCTCAAACCACGAATCATTCTTGCCATCATTCTTCTCTGCTCAAACACTTTGATTTTGATACACACCATCATCAGCAGCATGATCATCTATACTATTATCATATTCATCATCAAATTCATCACCATCATCATAATATAATTCACCACCGTCATCATCATATAATTCACCACTATCATCATAGCTAAAATCCTCTTCACACCCAACTTCCTTAACCTTATTCACTCCTTTTTGTATATTCTTTCTGCCGCCACCACCTAAACCAACGAAAACATCAATTTATCAAACTAAAACAAAACCAATTCATATTTAACATTCTTTCCATTTCTGATGATGTTGTGTAGGGCTTTTCAAAAAGCTTAAGACTCAAATTTCGCTCAAAGCTAGCAAGAAATTAGCTCCCTCGAAATTTGATTAGTTTATTAACAAGCGAGTCGGCTAGGCTCGGTTTATAAACAAGCCAAGCCTGAGCCATGGTAAGTTTGGGTCACGACTCACTTGTTAGTTGACTCATTAGCTAGCACATTTGCTTATTTAAATTATAGTTTTTATAAATTACAAACTATATATATGCTATATATCATTTAGATAAACCATACACATATCGTTATTTATAATATAATATTCTCATGAAAAACTCTAAGTATAACAATATAATATATATAATCATAGTTTATGAAATACTAATCTTATATTATTGGTTTAAGAAGTTAAAATAAAGAATATAATAAACATAACTATACTCATAGCTCGGTTTATTTATGATCCTAATGTTGTGGTAGGTTCTTAGGCGATGATTGCAATGATTTTAAGGATGTTGGGAGGAAGTTTTGACCAATTTATGGGTTTACATCGATTTTTCGGGGTTAACGAGTTGCCGATCAGTTGACTCAGGTTTTGGTCTCCACAGATTTGGTCGATTTAGTCGGTTACAACAGGTGGTTGTGGGTGTTATAGGAAAAAACTTTGAACATCGGTGTAGAGTTAAAGAACATGTTAGGTCAATTGTTTTTGGCCCATGAGGAGAGCCTAATATTTGGCCCAACATCTTTGACTTAAGGAGAATAAAAGAATTCGGAAGTTGTGAGCAGCAGTAGCACAATACGTTTTTTTAACGGATAGAAAAGAAGGGGGATATTAGTGAGAAGAAATAAAACTCATTTTCGTCACTTTTAGACCTAGCTGTAGAGACCGGTCGTTTTCTAGAGAATAAACCATTGGATCGTTGTTAAATTCGAAGAGCATCTTCACAACACAAGGGTGACCTTATCAAGGATGGAATTTTCCAAGTCACTTTCGGAAGTTAGGCTTTAAAGGCCTTGTTCATGACTTTAGAATTTCATGATATCTTCTCTCTTTTGCCTTCGTTAGTTCCATATTCTTTATGTTAGTTGATTCCATGTATATGATGTTTGTTGTATACTTCTTATATCTTGACACGACTTTTGAATTGCTAATTTTGATGATAATGGATTTTAAGCGGTTGTAGTAGTCCTGTGGTTTTTACTCTCAGTTTTGAGAGGTTATCCATGCTAAAATTCGATGTCTTCATTGTTGTGTTTGTATACCCTATTTGTTTGCATCCTCTCAAGTTCATTCAGGTTAGAGGAAGTTTTGACAAAATGAGCTTTTTTTGTTCTATTGCACGTTGTATACCGTTTGTAGTTGGTTGTACCCCCTGATTGTGGAATCAAAGTTATTGGCTCTTGTTACTTGGCCAGGATCTGTTGGAATGATGGAAGATAATACAAGTAAGATTCTGAATTTAAATGGTTCTAGTTATTATGTTTAAAAGGCAAGATGGAAGATCTTTATGTGAAGGATTATTATTTGCTTGTGTTTTCTACTTATAAACCCAAAGATAATAGTGATGAAGAATGGATTATTTTACATACAAAGGTGTGTGGGTTTATTCAACCCAAAGATAATAGTGATGAAGAATGGATTATTTTACATACAAAGGTGTGTGGGTATATTCATCAGTGGGTTGATGATAATGCGTTGAACCATAATAGCGGGGAGACTTACTTGGTGGACCAAGCTTGAGCAGTTGTATGCTCGAAAGACTTGAAATAATAAGCTGTTTATAATCAAATAGTTGATAAACTTAAAATACCATGATGGAACTCCTATTACTGATCTTAATGTTTTTCAGGGTATTTAATCGCTAGCATAAATGGGTATTATGTTTGAAGACAAAATATAAAGCTTAATGTCACGGAGTGATTTCCTAACTCTCGTGCGGCTCTTAGTTTCCCTACTAAGATCAGCCTTTCCCGATGTTTGAGCAGCGATTCAACGACTTAAGGAATGAACAAGGATTGATTACAAGTAAACAACACTTTGATTACAAGAGAACGCTTGTACAATGGAGCTTTGATACAACTTGTGGGAGATGGTTTGGAATGAACCACTCACCACCTATTTATACTTGCCTTAAGGATCTAGATTATTCTTAATCTAGATTAATCTATTACAAATATCTAAGATATTTACATCTTAATATCTAAGATATTTAATACATAATATCTAGATACTTCCATAGGAATATCTAGATATTTCTAAGTCTTTTAAAGACCATAGTGCTTGGCCGCATGAAACGAAGATTTTCGGGGGTTTCGTGCAGCGGTTGTCGGGCCGTGACATTCTCCCCCACCTAAGCTCGCGACGTCCTCGTCGTGCTTTCCTCGTGATACTTCTTGATCTCGTCTTTGAACTGCCAAAGTGTATCCTCTGGTTCCCAGCTGGCCTCACTATCTGGCATGTTCTTCCACTTGATCAAGTACTCCTTGTAGCTTGGCACGCCCCTCCTACGGATAGTACGGTCCGATAAAATTTCAGCAACCTCTCGATCAAAAGATGTTACTACAGCGGTTGGCGCCCGTTTGGATACTCCTCTTTCTAAGTCTTCCATGACTTCATGGTATGGCTTAAGAAAACTCACATGAAAGACCGGGTGTATTTTAAGTTTGGGCGGTAGTTGGAGACGGTAAGAAACTTTGCCTACTCGTGCCATTATGGGGAAGGGACCCTCGTACTTCCTTACCAGGCCTTTGTGCACACTTCGTAACGATTTGAATTGTTGTGGTAACAACTTTACCACTACTTGGTCCCCAATTTGGAACTCGACGTGCCTTCTCTTTTTGTCGGCCCATTTCTTCATCTTGTTGGTTGCCTTATTAAGTGAAGCTCGTGTTAAATCCGCCTGCTCATGCCACTCTTTAATAGCCTTGAAAGCGGTAGGGCTACTTCCATCATAAGATGCAGCTAGAGCGTTTGGAGTTAGTGGTTGTCGGCCTGTAACTATCTCAAAAGGGCTCTTACCGGTTGCCTCACTTCATTGCATATTGTAGGAGAATTGTGCCACGTCAAGAAGTTTTGCCCACTCACGTTGGTTGGCCCTTACATAATGTCGGAGGTACAGCTCTAGTAGTGCATTAACCCGTTCTGTTTGCCCATCGGTTTGAGGGTGGAAGCTTGTTGAGAAATTCAAACTTGTTCCTGCAATCTTGAACAATTCTGACCAGAATTTCCCTGTGAAGCGCGGGTCACGATCACTTACAATGACTTGTGGGACACCCCAATATTTCACCACATGCTTAAAGAATAATCTTGCTGTCTCTGCTGCAGTTACATTGGCTGGTGCGGGAATGAACGTTCCATACTTGGAAAATCGATCCACCACCACGATTATGCTCCCATTTCCTTCTGACTTTGGTAGGCAAGTGATAAAATCCATAGAGACACTTTCCCATGGGTCATTGGGTGTCGGTAATGGTTCTAGCAATCCCCCTGGCTGACGTTGCTCAATCTTGTCTTGTTGACAGACTAAACATGTTCTCACGTACTCTTCAACGTCATTCTTCATTTGGGGCGAGTAAAAAGTATCTTCAATAAGTGCCAACGTTCGTTTTATTCCGGGATGACCAGCCCATCTTGAGTCATGACACTCCTTCATGATTGTACGCCTTAGGTCACCCCATTTAGGCACAAAGAGTCGATCTCCAGTGGTTACTAACAAGTCTCCCTTCAACCAAAATCGCCTAGTCTTCCCGTCACAAGCTAAGGAGACTAGGTGGTTGGCGAAGGAATCTTGTTCTAAACCTTCTTTGATTTTGTCTTGGATGTCGAATGAAGGCCTTGTGATTGCAGCAAACTCGGCCTTACGACTTAAGGCATCGGCCACAATGTTAGCTTTTCCTGGTTTGTATTCCAAGACATAATCAAATTCGGCGAGGAAATCTTGCCACCTAGCTTGCTTTGGGCTTAACTTCTTTTGTGTTTGAAAGTAACTAGTGGCAACATTGTCAGTTTTTATAACAAACCTGGACCCGAGAAGATAATGTCGCCATGTCCGTAGGCAATGAATGATGGATGTCATCTCTTTTTCTTGCACCGTATATTTCTTCTCGGTGTCGTTTAGTTTGCGGCTCTCAAACACGATCAGATGTCTTTCTTGCATAAGTACTCCACCAATTGCAGAACTGGTTCAGTCAAAACGGCCTCCTTTAATTCCTCAAAGGCCCTTTGACAACGCTCGTCCCACTTCCAAGCCTTATTTTTCTTTAGTAAG
Source organism: Flaveria robusta (assembly GCA_025506415.1). Classification (NCBI taxonomy): domain Eukaryota; kingdom Viridiplantae; phylum Streptophyta; class Magnoliopsida; order Asterales; family Asteraceae; genus Flaveria; species Flaveria robusta. The sequence continues at coordinate 21,338,446 of CM046466.1, forward strand.
TCGGTCAGGGGGGCTGCTTTTGCAGAGTAGCCCATGATGAATCGTCGGTAGTAGTTGACCAACCCGAGGAACGAACGTAACTCCGGAACCTTGGTTGGTGCTTCCCATTCTTGAATGGTTTTTACTTTGGTGGAGTCCATCATGAGTTGTCCCTCCCTGATCCGATGTCCTAAGAACTCAACTTCCTCTTGGGCGAATGAGCACTTTTCTAGCTTTACGTATAGCTCATTTTCACGTAGTACCTGGAATACTTGTCGCAAGTGTGACACGTGATCTTCCATCGTGTGACTATACACCACAATATCGTCCAGGTACACTACTATGAACTTGTCCAAAAATGGGTGGAAGAGTTTATTCATAAGTGTGCAAAAAGTGGCTGGTGCGTTGGTTAGACCAAACGGCATCACTAAGAACTCATACGATCCATATCTTGTGATGCACGTGGTCTTAGCTTCGTCCCCTTTAGCAATCCTCACTTGGTAGTACCCTGATCGAAGATCCAACTTTGAAAAGTACTTTGCATTGCCGAGTTGATCGAATAGATCAATGATCAGTGGAATAGGGTACTTATTCTTTATTGTGATCTTGTTTAAGGCTCGATAATCAATACACATACGAAGTGAGCCGTCCTTCTTCTTTTGAAACAATACTGGGGCACCATAGGGGGCTTTAAAGGGGCGAATGTAGCCTGCATCCAGCAACTCTTTGAGTTGCTTTCGTAACTCTTCCAACTCTGGCGGTGGCATGCGATATGGGGCCTTGGCTGGGGGTTTAGACCCTGGTTCCAGCTCAATTTGATGGTCGACCTCTCTTCGTGGGGGAAGTTTCTTTGGTAGTTTAGTTGGCATAACATCCTTGTATTCTTCAAGTACATTCTGGATTACTTTTGGTACAGCCTTCTTGGCAATTATCTTGTCACCTATCTTTGCTACTTCCAAGTAACATGGCTCCTTCTTGTTGTATCTTTTTTTGAATTGTATGGCAGAAAGGGTCTTAGGCCCACCCTTTGGCCTCCTTTCCGTGTTTACCATACAAGTCTTTCCCTCGTCAAGGATGCATAAGGAATTAGCAAATGGCATAGGGAAGGCTCGTACCTGGTCAAAGAATTCTATGCCGAGAACTACTTTGAAGTCGTCCATTGCTACTACTGTGAAGTTGATTGGCCCCGACCATTCTCCAATCTTTACTTGAACATCACGGGCTTCCCCTTGTATTGGTGTGGCCTTGGCGTTAACAGTCTTCATTGTACCACCGCTTTTATCAAAACTAACACCGAGTCGTTGAGCCTCTCCGACAGCCATAAAGTTATGAGAAGCTCCTGTATCCACAAGGGCCCGCACTTGATTGCCCTTGATGTTGGCCTGCACGTATTGTAGTCCTTTACTTGTCGTTGTTCGAGCCTCCACTCTTGCTTTGATTGCACTTAGCACTTGCATTGATCCCATGCAAACGTCTCCTTCTCCTTCATCATGGGAACCTTCCTCCCTTGCAATCATAGCATGTAGGCTTGATTTCTTTGGACAGTCTCGAGCTTTGTGTGGCCCGTCAAGAAACACTTGTAGTCTTTATTGAAGGGTTTCTTTTCACGTGACTTCCATGCTGGTGGTGGTTTTCGGGTAGTGTTTTCCCTGGGCGGGGCTGACTTGTCTCCCCCACCTTTCTCGTGGCCAGGTCTCCGATCCCTTGATCTCGGGTCTCTTCGACTATAATCGATCAATCCCTCGGCTATAGCAATGGCCGAAGATAGATCTTGAACACCACGTCGTTCAAGTTCGGTTTTGGCCCACACTTGTAAGCCATCGAGAAAGTAGAAGAGGGAGTCCTTATCGGTCATATCCGGTATTTCAAGGACAAGTGTGGTGAATTCTTTAATGTAGTCCTTGATAGAACCGGTTTGCTTAAGCTTACGCAACCGGCTCCTAGCTTTATTTTCCGCATTTTCCGGATAGAATTGTTTCTTGATTTCTTTAATGAAGTCAGCCCAGGTGTTCAAGATACACGTATCTTTTTTGATTTCTCCGTATTTTCGTCGCCACCATAGGCCTGCTGTATCCTTCAAGTATAGGGAGGCCGTCTTGATCTTTGTGGCATCATCGTGAATGCTTACACCATCAAAGTATCGCTTTATTTCCCAAAGGAAGTCGTCAACAGCCCTTGCTTCTCGTTTTCTGACAATGGGTGTGGGTTTTGGGACTTCGATTCTTGGAGTAAGGTTAACGATATTACCTCCAACAGTGATCACAGCCCGATTACATTCGTTGACTTTGGATTCTAGCCCTAGCAGGCTGCGATGCATGTCCACAGAAAGTTCATCCATGTCCTTTCGTAACTTGACAACAGCTTCTCGTGTAGCCTCCCTGATTGCATCGTTTACCATTAATTGTACTTCACCGCGAAGTACTTCAATGGCAGCCTTCAAGTCATCCCTTAGGTCGCCAAAGTCAGTTTCCAAACCATCAAGACGTTGGAATGCGCTGTCAACTTGCGCTCCAAGTCCAGTCATTGCAGTCTCAATATCAGAGATACGTTTTTCTAGGGTCTTGTCCTTAGACGTACCTCGACTCTTCTTGCTCCCGTGAGGATTATCTTCTCGTCCTTGGTTCTCCTCGCCACCTGTAACGTTGGTGCTTGTAATCTTTTTCGTATCAGTCGCCATCCTGCCGAATCGACCTTGCTCTGATACCACTTGTCACGGAGTGATTTCCTAACTCTCGTGCGGCTCTTAGTTTCCCTACTAAGATCAGCCTTTCCCGATGTTTGAGCAGCGATTCAACGACTTAAGGAATGAACAAGGATTGATTACAAGTAAACAACACTTTGATTACAAGAGAACGCTTGTACAATGGAGCTTTGATACAACTTGTGGGAGATGGTTTGGAATGAACCACTCACCACCTATTTATACTTGCCTTAAGGATCTAGATTATTCTTAATCTGATTAATCTATTACAAATATCTAAGATATTTACATCTTAATATCTAAGATATTTAATACATAATATCTAGATACTTCCATAGGAATATCTAGATATTTCTAAGTCTTTTAAAGACCATAGTGCTTGGTAGCATGAAACGAAGATTTTCGGGGGTTTCGTGCAGCGGTTGTCGGGCCGTGACATTAAGCTTCCTAGCTAATCAACCATATTTCTGGTAGACTTTCAGGATATCGTTGTCCAACTCTTCACCAAATGGTATTATTACCTTGAAAATGATTTAAGGTAGTATTTTAAATAAAAAGATGAAAAGAAAGTCACAAGGTTTCTTTTCACCATATTCTTGGGTTGTGTGTTTCTTTTAGGATTGAAACTTTAAATACCATAGTACATGTTGGGTCAATTGTTTTTGGCCCATGAGAAGAGCCTAATTTTTGGTGAAATTTCGATAGCATCTTACAACACCTAGTCGGCCTTATCTAACAGTGAATTATTCTAATCACCTTCGGAAGTCGGGTTTTGAATGCCTTGTTTGTGACATTATAATTTGGTGATATCTTCTCTCTTTTATCTATGTTTGGTTTCATATGCTTGATGTTAGTTGATTTCAAATATATGATTGTTGTTGCATGCCTCTAGTATATCTAAAGAATACTTTTGTACTATGAATACTTTTGTACTTTTGATTTTGGTGATAGTGGATTTTTAGCGGTTTTCCACTCTAAAATTCGTTTTCTTCTTGTTGTTGTGTTTATATACACTATTTGTTTGAATTCTAACAAGTTCATTGGGGTCAAGGAAAGTTTTGACCAAATGAGGTTTCTTGTTTCGTTGCGTGTTGCATATCGTTTGTAGTTGGTTGTGCCTTTTCTCCCAGGTGACATGGTGGAGGGGTGGTTGTTATAAAAGGGAGAGAAGCCCGGTTGTAAGAGTGATGGTGCAGGCGGAAGAAGACAAACATTTAGCCGAAGTATATGAACAATATTATGCAACCTGCTTTTACGGATCAATATTGTTCATGAGCATGTGGAGCAACTTTAGCATAATTTTTGTTCATGAATTTATTTTATAGTATTACCATTTAGTTCTGCACCAAATTTTCGTTTGAATTGATTTAGATTCTGATAGAAATTTTCGTGTAATTTAGAAGTTTCAAATGAATATATTACAAATGAACTTTCATATAGAAATTACACAGAAAGTGAAGAAGATGTATATAAAGACTATATAACAACCACCCAAAAAATCAATATGTAACAACCACCCAAAAATCAGGTTCATTTTAAAATTTTTAAATAATTTATAATGCCTACTAAATATGGCAAGTAGGACACGGACCCGATAATATAAAACTTCCATTTAGAAACTTGATAGAATAGTCTACTATAAGTTTAAGGTAATGTACGATTATGATTAGCCCAAAATAAATGATGATATAACATATGATTATATATTGATTTAAATACATATAAAATAATTTAAAAGCTGAAAATATATTTATTTCATGAATTATGCAACTTATAATGATTATATATTGATTTAAATGACTAAAAAGTTAAAATATGATTAAAAGGTTATTTATAATGTTTATTTATTTCTGATTTAAATGACTAAAATGCCAAAATAGAGGCAAGACCGAAATCTTAAAAATAATAATTTTGCTATTTATAACGGTTCCTACCGTTTAATTGAACATAATAACCGAATAAAGTAGTTCATTGTTTAAAATAGCTCACTCATAACTTTATACTTGATAATATGGTATATTAATGTTATCAGGTTGATAAAATACATTCTACATGAAGGTTGGATACTATTTGATTCCCAGACGTCAAAAAACGTGTTTTGTAGTTTTAAATTCAAAAATAAAATATTTGATGAACAACAAGTGGCTTTATATTCCAGAATAATCATTAATATTTTAAAGTATTCGAAAATGATTTTTAATAATTTTTATATCAAAATATGGTATTAATTTTGCTATTTTTCAACACAAATACGTCTACCATCATTTGAACCGACAAAACCGACAACATTCTCAAAACAAAATTTTTTTACTAATATAGTATAACTTATATCATATATTTTCATTGTCTAAAAGGTTTCGGAAGAGTATACCACAACCAAGATGATAAATGTTAATTTAAACCTAAAATCGCTTTATCGACGCTTAAAAAATTAATTTGGATAAAAATTATATATTAAAACAGATTAGTATATATAAAAATATCTTTGGAATAATTATTTTTAGTATTTAGTTATGTAGAAATAATAAAATTCATAAAATGTACAAAACGGCTTACCGATCTAATAAATAAGTAAGAATGGATTATCATTTTTAAACTCAAATGTGTAGGTCCATTAATGCCTAAAATATCCCATTAACAAAAATAAATTATAATCTCAAACATAAAGGGGCAAATTCTTACATATGTGACTAGAAATGCTTAATATGCTTCATAGCCCAATACGAATCCTAAAAATAGGGCTACAGCAAACCAAGCAAAGCAAGCTTTCCCCCTTCGATGGGTGTTATAAACTGATGATAAAGTAGTAATAATAGGCATGTGTTGTAGCAGCACCTAGCTGGATATAGAAGCACTATAGTGACCGGAACCGTAATACTCGGTGAGTCTCGTGTTTTTCGATTCCCATTTTTGCATTATATTCTTGGGGTGAATACATGCATTTATAATAGTGTAGTTGCAAATAAATTACTTCCCCATTTTAAAATATCCCGATGAGAGCACTCTATTAACTTTGAATAAAGCTGTTAGTAACATGGATAGATCTATTTTAGGAGGCCCTCTCATGCAGTGAGAAGATTCACAAATGCTCTCATGTTTACTATGAAAATTTATTCGATTGTGGGGACTTGGGCTTGGGCTTTGCACGTGTATGGCAATGTGCCTAGTACAGGTTTGGAGATGCGCCTTATTATCCTTAAGTATACTTGTTAATAAAATATTTTATAAAAATCTTTATCCTTAAGTATACTTGTTAATAAAATGTTTTATAAAAATCTTGTTTAAGATTATTTAAATGTTTTCAAATACTCGCGAGTTCTCACCATCATCTTTGTTGATCAAATATTTATACATATGTATTTCAGGAAAGTAGCCATCGGGCATATGCACGTTGACTTGAATTGAAGTCGAGTGCCCTGCTAGTTATTCACTCTTATAATAAAACAATTTATATTTTAAGATGATTTACTTATGTTTTATTTAATGGCGTGGTGTAAATAATTTAATAACATTATGATCTTATGATTGTGTACTAGACATATGATATTCTGCACGTGTTGCTAGGTATTGGGCCTACCATTTTTGTTTAAGTCATGATATGAAATTTTTATGTTAAGTCTGATGTGCAATCTATTTACCCTCACACCCCCGGTGGCGGGGTGTGACATAGTATGCAACTAATGTTACTATTATTTTATATTAATTAAATTTTATATTATTAATTGGGACTCACTTACGTATAATAACTTTAGTATTCCATATTAAGCGAAAGTGAATGTTTAGTAATAATAATTACCAATGATTATTGAAGGAAAATATAAGAGAAACTTACGCATAAACTTTAATCTATGACATTTTCACTCATAAACATTTTGCACAATACATAAATATTTAATAGTCATATGGTAAATGTAACTTTAACAAAAAGTTCCATGATTAATCCCGGTACGTCATTTGGTTTGCAATTGAAATTTAACGTTATCATGTTATGTAATTTGTCAAATGATTAACCTAAAAGTTAGTTGTTTGTTGATAGACATGATGAAATGTAGACTAACATGCGTAGATATTACATGTCAATATAAAGGTGATGTGTTGCATTTATGTGTCATATTTTATGTTTATTCATACCATTTGAATTTTAATCATAACTAATTTGAAGCCGGTGTTTCAATAAAACATTCATTTTTAACTTATTATTTTGGTTATATAATTAATTTTACCTTTAATGTATTAATTATGTTTGCCTTATTCCATTAACCCATAATACATCTCACTTGACTATTATACTATTGCTTGTTTCAATCTAGCATCCACTATATTTCTAACTTTGAAAATATTCACGTTCTGACTTGGGCAAACTTCATTTTATGAAGGGAATCAATTATACTAATCTTTGGATGTTGGATCTTGATTATATCTTGAGGCATGATGCTCCTACTATTCTTACTATTAAAAATACTACAGAGTAGAAACAAGAGTATTAAAAGTGAAAGAGGTCTAACCAAATGTATCTTGTGGTAATCAAGATTTCCATCTCACTCCAATTAGGGAAGTAATACCCAATTCAAAGAATCTTAAACCCTATCTAAATTTAGTGGAGGACGAGTTTAAATGATCCTCTAAAACACATGCAAGCTCTTAGATTCAAAAGATGTTTACACCAAAGTATGATGGGATGAGTGGTGTGCGTGAGCACATTGTGATGATGAACACCATGGAACATAACTTTAAGAGCTTAGACATGGAGATTTGTTATGGTTGTGTAGTACACTTGATTATGACTTATCTTCTACCACATTTTGATTCATTGAAATTCAATATAAGACTCCGAACGGTAAATAGTCAATGAGCGAGTTGAAAATGATGTGTCTATACGAGGAAGAATGTATAAAGCTGGAAAAACTTCACGCCGCCCCCACCAACCTACTAAAGAGGAAGAAGAACTGCAATAGAAAAAACTCTAAAAGTCCATAAACTAATACAAATGCAGCTTCCAAATCAAATATGTCCTCGTGAGAATCGTTCTATCAAATTTGCAATAAAAAGGGAATGACAACAAGATTTCCCTTAGTTCAAGTAGTTAGTGGCTAAGAAAGATAATCATCTATTCATGATATTTGAGTTCTATCATGTTAATGTTGTAATTAACACATCGTTGGCTGATTCTAGTTTTACGCCTCATGTTACTAAGTACACACAAAGTTTCCTTACGATATAAAAAAAAGGGTAAATAAGTTGGGAGATGATGATAGATTCTTGTTGAAGTTGTAAAACCCATGCAATTAATATAGAAAGCTAGTCACTGTATTAAACTAAACACTATGATAATTTTTATGTATGTGGATAAATCATAATTTAATATATATACCAAAGTTAGACGGTGACAATTATAATGGTTTGCATGGTCATGGCAAAGTCACTATTACTTTAAACTCTCGTGACTATGCTTGTGGTTTATTTGGATGAAAATCTCTATAAGTTAGAACTAGATGATTAATTTTCAAAACCGTTGTTAACATATAATGTGAATGAAAACATTAGTAAACCAAAATGAGATTTACAAACATCATCCATGTTGTGGCTATAACATTTAGGTCACATCTCACAACATCGTATGTTAAGACTTGTGGAGGATGATGTATTACTTGATCTCAATTTCTTTGATTTTCAAACATATCTTAAATACCTTAAATATAAAATGGCTTAAAGGGAATGAAAAGGGTACCATGAGAGGTTCAAGTTTATTAGAAACCACGCATACATGTTAGTGGAACTTTTGCTAATAGAATATTAGGACATGGACCATTTATAACACTTGTAGAAAATCACTCATGTTACATGTACTTGTAATTACAAAAGAAAAAATCAAAATTAATTGGCATGTTTAAAACCATTATGGCAGAAGTTGAAAATTAACACATCCCTCCCACCAATTATTAAAAAGAATTATGGATGAACTTGAAAACCATTATGGCTGAAGTTCAAAACCATTATGGCATGCTCAATCATTATGGATTAGTTATGGTTAATTATTTGAAGGGACAAGAGTTCAACATAATAATACAAAAGAAATGGCTCGTTTCTAGACAAGAATGCAGGAGCGGTTATGGTTCACAACAGTTTCATAGTTGCGGACTTATCAACTAAGCACACTTACTAAATCAAATAGGGAACCAAATAGTGAAATAAAGAATTTCATGTAAGCGCACTCAAGAACAAATTAGTTTTTAAGGATGATTTATATTGCTCTCAAGTGTTACAAGTATTACAAAGCTTAGTCCTAAGATTGCTTACATGAGATACTTTATACTACATCTTACAGCCGGTCATACTTTTAAGACAGCAAGATTAATGTAGAGTCAAAAGACAAATTGCTTTTTTACTTGTGAGTATGACATGCCATAGCTCACATCCTAATTTATTACAAAAATGATAGAAGTACAAGAGTAGTTAGTTACAAAGACACCATACTAAACAGTTGACAAAAGTAAAAGGTAATCACCAATTTATATAAGTTGGTGAGTAGTTAGAGAACGCAGCGGAAAGTCAGTCTACTTTTGTCAAAAATATGTCAGAGAAGCATGTCTTCTTTATGTTCGGAAAAAATATGTCTTCAAGATTCAAAAGACTTTGTCTTCAGGTTTCGGAAGACTTCACTTTTGGTTTCAGAAGATTTCTGTATTTGGCTTCGGAATAATTGACACTTAGTAAACTTCATCTTTGTGCATGGTCAAATCTTCTGAAGCAACTTCCTTGTTCTTTAATGCATGCTGAGAGATCTTTGGTTAGCATTAGCCTTTAAGATAAAATCTTACAAAGAATGTTGAGGGTTGAGGGTTGAGGGTTGAGGTGATGGTTGTTGTTGGGTATGGGGGCAGCTAAATAGCGATGCTATGGGTGGTTGAATAAGGATGGTGGTGTGACATGTCAACCTTAGGGCAACGTGATTATACGGTGTTGTTTAGTTGGCGTTTGATTTTGATTCGGTCTTTCTTATTAGTTGATGTTTTATTGATAATGATCATTATGCTAATTATACGTGTATTTAGTTGACATGTATATATGCATATCTATATATATATATACACATATGCTTGACTGGGTAAGAATTAATAGGATTGAATATATTGATTGAATTCAATGATTAGTTGCAACAGAATTACAATAATCAAATATGAAAACAAGTAGAAATACTGATAGCATGCTATGTATATTGATGATCTGTGATCAGGATACAAGCATTGATCTCTTGATTAGCACATCATTCTTGATCCTCATATCTTTCTTGGTCTGTATTTCTCTCAACACTTATAATATTTCTAACAAGAACCTCATTCCAATTATCACTTGAATTGGCATGCATGAACCTTTCAAGGTCCAACAATACTCTCCCTAAGGATTAGGTAGCCTATGTACTTCAAGTTTGTGAAGATACTGGAAGTTGTGAAGATTTTAGTGGATCTTCTGCTATAGCTTGTTGTTGTTGAGTAGGTGATGCTTGGACTGTTGTGGATATTGATACCGGTGCTCTTGTTGTTGTTGGTGCAGGTGTTGTAGTTGGTGATTGTTCATGTGTAGAAGAGAACTCAATGAGAGACAACATTTGTTTCCATATAAACATGTGGTTTTTTTGTGGATTTGTTGTTTGACAAAAATTCACCTTCTTACCGATGCCTCCTTTGAAGCCAAGCTTGATGCCAAGATGGAGCCACCAACGCCACTGGTGGCTCCACCGACGCTGAACGTCGCGTTTTGGTGGATTTTAACCTAATTTGAGAGATTTTAAAAGCGTATTAACCCTAATACGTAAATAACCTCTTTACACACCAATCTTGGACGAAAAAGAACCATCTTTTATCATTCCAAAGGCCTTCCAACATCCAATTTATCCGAATTCACATGATCAATTTCATATGTGTTGAAGAATTAATGATGAGGCAAGGCGAATCCATTCACGATTCACTTCAGATGACGGGTTTGTGCAAGTTTATGTTTTTATTTAGTTTGTAACTTAATAATGGAATTGGATCTTGAACCTTTTAAGTTCTTGTGGATTCAATTCGTGATTTGATTAGTTAAACAATTTTATTATGTTTAAACCTAATTGTGGTTTCATATAACCTTGATGACCTTTAATCATTGTGTGGTTGATTCTTAGAATTAGAATTACATAAGTTGAATTGGTGATTGTGTAAACAAAGTCCATTAAGCTTTGATCAATAATCATCACTTATATCTTATCACATATAAGGTCACCATTAATGACCTCTCAATAGGTTTCACTAAAGAAACATAACTTTGTCAACCTAAAATCTCGAAGTGAGTTGCTTTTTCCCTAATATTTTTAAAAACCCAACGCTTTATTTTTTTAATTACACAATTGTTTAAATCAATTAATCAATCAATTTACTTTCTAATGTTTTAATGTTTTTAGTTTAATCGTTACTAACACTTTCTTGTGATTCCCTATGAATTCGACACCCTTCTTGCCCTTTTACTATTAAGGGTGATTAGGCACTCTTTTATTTTTATTTTTGAATGACCATACGACATTGATCAAAATGGCACCGTTGGCAGGGAATCGTTGTGCTTACTGTTAGTAGTAGTTATTTGTTTTCTTAAAAAATCCATTTAAAAAAAACTACACATATTTTCTTTTTCTTGTTTTTTTAGTTTTTTTGTTATTTTTGTCGTTCGAAATTACCTGCGTATTTTTTTCTTGTTTGCAGGTAGCTCAAGAATCTTATGCATATGAGACATTCGAAAGGACGTCACCATTGCTCTTTCATCCTGAGTTGAGGAAATAGCACGAGACAACCGGGTCTTTCACAATGCAAACACTTCAACAACTCCTATTCCATGAGTAATTACTCAGTCTGAAAAAGGAACCTCATTAGCTAAGGCTAGTTAAATTCTCCGAAGACTTTTCAAAACACCAGAAAGCAATACGCTTAGCAACATGAATAACTCAAGTAATCAAGGTGTTCCACCAAATCCGCCTTCTCTACAAAGGGAACAACCTGTGGGTGATATTCCTCCCCCACTATTTCCTCCACCACAGCAACAAGCCCCTCTATTTAAACAATTTCAAGGAACCCCTATGCCTTAAACACCACAGTTTCAAGTTGTTGAAAATCCTTGGGTATATCCACAACCCAATCAACCCATTCAAAAAGAACCGGTTACAAATGTTAACTATGAGGCTCCAAGAAATCCTTCAATTTAGTTTAATCAATCAAACTCTAGCAGAATGATGGTGTTAATGGTGAAGAGGGCGTAAGGGATCGGGTATCGAATTGGGATGATGGAATAGAACATGAAAATCCAAATGTTGAATATGGAGGGGGAGATGAAGATAGATTTGATTTTAACTACAGTTATCAACATCCGGGAGGATATAATCAACACTTTACCCAATCTTTCAAATGGCTAATCAAGGTCCACCAAAAGCCATGAGGCAATCAAAGAATCAATATCCTCAGCCGGGGTTTCCTCAACATCATGATGGTCTTCCACAAGTCCATCATCATGCTCTAATCTAAGGAGTTGAAAGCCATTTCAGACCTGAAATTGCAGTTAACTCATCTCCAATAGTAAGTCCTATTGCACATGGTAGAACGTTTGAAGTGAGACCACAGGGCTAAAACATGTTGCCATCTTTCTATGGTAAAGGAACTGAGGAACCTTACCTTCGTATTTCTGAATTTGGGGCCGTATGTGGAACAATTGGAGGACAAGGATTTACACCGGATCCAGTCAACTTAGTATTGTTCCAATTCACATTGAAGGATGCTGTAAAGCAGTAGTTCTTATCTTTTCCATCCGCAAGCATCTCTACATGGGAGGATATGCAACAACAGTTTTAAGAAGAATATTGCACACCTCAACGAACAAGTGATGCAAGAGCTAATATTCAGAATTTCCAACAACAATTGGGTGAGCTCTTCTATGAGACTTGGAAAAGATTTAAATAGTTGTTAAGAAATTGCCCCCATCATGGTATACCACAATAGGAGTTAATCAATGCGTTTTTATGATGGTCTATCTACCCATGACATCCAGGATGTGAATTCCACCATGGGAAAAACAATTTATTTCCAATCATGTGGAAGTGGATCGGAAATTCTTAGAAAAGATGGCGGTGAACTCAAAAAGACATGCTCAATCTAATAGGAAGAAAAATCATGCCATTGTTAGATCTGCAGGTACTACTAGTGCCACTAACAAGTTAAAAGAGGTAGAAAGAGCCAATCAAATATCGAAACATCAATTAGCGAGTTTGAATTACAATGGAGAAAATAGAGCACCACAAGTAGGTCAAGTTTTTGCTGTATGTAAAGGATGTGGCAAATTGGGACATGCAATCATGAATTGCCCATTGAAGTTGGGTTGAGCTGAAGAAGTGGTCAACCAAGTATATGGTGACCGAAAGCAATATGATATGAATTATAATACATATCATTTAGGTTTGCGTAATCATCTGAATTTTACATATGGTAACACGGCTAACCAATCTAATCCTTATTTTCTGGTACCAAATCAAGGAGGTCAACATTACGAGAATCGACAGCCAGTATATGACAAACAAAGTTACAATCAATGAGGGTACAACAAAGGTTACCAAAAAAACTATCAAAAGAATGTTGACCCAGGAAGATCAAGCAACTCATCAGAAATCATGGATTTCCTCAAAGAAATAAAGAAGGACAATGAGGTAAGGGATAAAACAATGGAAGCTATAGCTAAACAAGCAGATTAATTGGCGGAAGAGATGGCTCAATTAAGACAAGATCCTAGCAAACTCCCTAGTGACAACACCGTAAATCCTCAGCATTAAAACTCAAGTATAAAGAACACTAGGAGTTTGTAGATCAATGCCATAAGTACCATCTCAAGTTATAATTTTTATGATTGTGACGTTACACCACATCCATAAGTTATTGAAAGTAAAGAAAAGAAAACTCATGAATTGGAAAAAGATAAAGAAGTTGAAGAGAGTGACCCAGGAGTGCCCTTGATTCCAATTAAAGTTGGGAAATTCAAAATCAGTAGGGCACTTTTGATTATGGAGTGGTGTTTGCATCTTGCTTGGTACGTTGTATGATCAATATGGGTTTGGCCCTCTCCAAGAAGTTGACACCACGGTGATGTTAGCCGACTTAACTCATAAACATCCTCGGGGGATGGTGAAGGATGTAGTAATCAAAGTGGGAGAATTTTACTACCCTATGAACTTCATGGTACTTGATTATGCATATAAAAAGACGTGGGAGCAACCTCAATTTATATTGGGTAAACCGTTTTTAGCAACTACAAATGCTCAAATTAACTGCCGGGACGAAATAATTGACATGACTTTAGAAACCCATAAGTTGCGTTTTGATGTATTTTTAAAGTCTATCATTTATTTTGTTAATGATGAACCTAGTGAGGTAGGTATTACTAATAAACGTGTTTCTACTTTTATTCCACATATAAGAGAGAACACCACTTTTGAGGTTGGTTTTTAGCATGACAGTGCTAAGATTGTAGATCTGAGGAAAAATGAAGAGCCGGTGAAGAATGTAGACAGAATGAAGGAGAAACCAATAATAAAGAAAAAGACAGATGATCCACCGGATCCTTTGAATGTTCGAGTTATGGAGATGGCGTTTGGACGAAAATAGAATGACTTAGAAAATCTACTGGATTATTTGAAGAAAATCTACTTAGGAAATTCCATAGGCAAGCGCCCCATTAGACCACCATGAGTGGTGGCAGGTACGATCCGGCTAAAAACCTAAAACTTAGCGCTACTTGGGAGGCAACACAAGGCATATTATTTTTTTTAGTCTTGTTTTGGTTTATTTATAATTTTGTTTCATTTCATTTTGAGAACTTTATCATTGTGTTCACTAGAAACCCTCACGAGACTACACTTATCTACCCTGGCGTACTATGTAGTTTAAAAGGCTTGTTGCATATGCTAAACGCAGCCGTGATTCCTACTAAAGTGAGTTATGACTTTTATGTTTAAGTGATTTTTTTCTAAATTTATTTAAAAATGTAATTATTTTTAATCAACTTTCCACTTAAAAGTTGCATTGCAGGCAATGCAATGCTTTAAGTGTGGGGAAGGGGATGCATTATTGATTTAAATGTGAGATGCTAATCATGAAATGAGAAGTTTGCTTCTACCAGGGTTTTACTATGTTTTGTAGATTAGTAAATGAGATGTTGAAGATCACTAATACAATTGAAGATCCTTCCATAAAGACATAACTAGGTGCATTTGTTTCCCTAATTAATTGTTACAAATAGTTAATTTTGTAGTTAGTTTTAACTTTCGGTTATTGATGGCGAGTCCCCAACTGATTGTAAATGGTTTGTGATAATGATAAGGTTGGGTCTAATATTAATAATTCTCTTGTTTCCATACCATTAGTAATATTTGGTTAGTATATTAGGGGCAATAGACATCTCAAGTGTGGGGATGAGGGGATTTGATAAAAGTTTAGGAAAAAGTTAAAAAAAATTGAAAAAAAATTGAATCTTTTTGCAAATCTTCAAGTAAAATTAATTGTGTTAAAATCAAGAATTTTCAATGTAAATCACTAACATGTTGCTTATCAAAAGATTGGGGTAGATCGTAGGTCATGGTCATATTTTTTAAGTTGCAGGATAAAGTATTTCTAGTGGATCATTTTTGAAAATGTTAAGGACGTCTGGTTAGGGTTAATGAGCTTTTAATATAATATACTCATGTGGACATTGGCAGCCTAAATTCCTACTTGGTGAGATCTTGAGCCTATTACTTAAAACACAATTATATAATTATAAATTTGTTGAGCATAGGCCTGATGTGGTCTAGATTAAATATACATATTATACAAATATTTTCTACATTTTAAATAACTTTTGATTAGTTTTTATTAAATATTACTCATTTTTAATTCATATCCATATTTTATAAGTTTCAAGAGACCATGAGCTAAAATGTTCAATTTTAACTAAATTTGAGACCAACAAGTAAGACTTCAAAACAAGATTTTTATATATTGTGATTCTAGATGTTCCGTAAAAGTTAAATTTATAATAAGTTGTTTAAACTAATTAACTAAAACTTTAAACAAATTTAATATACATACACAATACACTAAGCAAATGTCAAATAATTTGGTATAATAATACATCACGTGGACAAGTGCATAACTAAACGAATTAATTGTTTTGAATTTTGATCCATGTATTTCTTGAATTCAAAATAGGCCCAATAGAAGAAGTAAACGAGCCATCATTAGTATGGGGATAAGATCGGGGAGAAAGAAAAATAACCTAAATCTTTCAATATAAATTCCCAAGAGTTGACGGCAATGAAAAAAAAGGAAAAAAAAAAGAGAGACGAGGGCACAAAGGTATACGCATGGAGAAAAAGAAAGCATCAAAGTTTACTATTATTTTAGGTTCAACTTGGAGCTTTTGAGTACAATTAGAGAGCAATATTAAAGTGGAGAGCAAGATCGGGGAGCAAGGATTGAAGCATTCAAGCACTAAAGATTATTCGGTTTCGTCTCATTTTCGATTATTTGCCTTTGTTACATAATTTTTCTTGTTTATGTTTCTAAAGTTTGCACCTTTATTATCGTTCTTGATGTTTTTGAACGTTATAATTAGCTAACTGTTTAGTACTACCTAGGTTTGGTTGAAAACTAATATGTTTTGATTAAATATTTGGTTTTGATTTCGTATATTTGTTTATTAATCTTAGAACTTGATTATTTTTCAATTAAATATGAACATGTGTATTGTTTTATACTTAAAAGTTATTGCCATGCTCGTGTATGTTTGATCTTGATTGATTACATGACATCTTGATTAGGTTTTACACGTTTAAATTAATTACTTTGTGTTATTAATTTTAAGCATTGATTAGAGATACTCTTAGGAGTTTTGCTATGATTTGATAGTATTTGCTATGTGCTACCTTATCTATAACCTAGGGGTGATAGATATTCCTTAAAACCTCCTACTCATTGCTTGTTAGGTTTAGATTTCGTGAGAGCGTGTTTTCCCTTTCATTCATGTTGTTAGTGTTTTAGGGTATTAATTAGATTTAATTAAGTTGTCCTTTGTTTTATGGTTGAAAAATATAATCTTAAAGACATTATGGTAGAAAACCTAAGGGCGATCTTCCATTAGACATTTTAATAAACCTATCTAGTTCTTTACAATCATATTTGGTTTTCTTATGAAGTAGCAACATACCTAGTTAACCCTAGATTTGTAGTTTTAGAGACAGTCATACGAATTATTACCTATATGTCATTACATGTTAGTTGGATTCCTACCTAGGTAGTTATTTAACATATTTGATCGTATTCAAGTTTCCAAGTTTGAATTCTTATTTGTTTATTTCTTCCGTCGTGTTAGATTAATTAATTTTTTTTAAATTATTTATTTTGCTTAGTAATAGTTACTTAAAACAATCTAATTAATTTGGTTAGAAGTTGATAGAGGTTTAGTAACGAAAGCCGCCAAACGTGTCTCTAGAGTTTGATATCTAGATTTACCTAAACTTACTATATCACGATCGGTACACGTGCCGTTTGTGTGAATTTTAGTTGGAAATTTCCAAATTTTAAAACTAATTTGTGAAAAACATTTTCAAAATAAAATAATATATATATATTTTCACACATCAAGGCCATACGCTACACTTGTTGTAGAACTTGTATTGTTTGATGCGCACCAAGTCCATGAACTGGATATTTGCACATATATGACAAAGGTAATTTATGAACCCTGTAGCCATGTCGAGCCTTAACCCTTTGTTTTATTAAACCCGATGCATAAAACCAAACTTATTAGTTGATAACCGACCGTGAAACCATTTAAAGTAAAGAACGATTTGAAGTTAAGTTTATATTATAAAAAAAAAAAGAAAAAAATTTTAAAAAATGAAATGAAAAGAAATAAAAGAGAATTTGTTTGGAATGGATCAAAGTCATCCAGCTTTGGTAGTCATGTTAATAAGGATCGGTTGGTCAGGTTCATCTTTCTATTTGTGTTAGCCACTTAAAATCCAAATATTCCCACCTTTACATAAGCCTAAAAGCCCGTAAGTACTTTAGATGTGTGCAAAGCCTATGTAAGTGGCGGAGATGTGATTGCTATACAAGCTTATGTGGACAAGAAGATATATCGGTTATTGAGTGATTACACTAGTACATATTTTACTAGTCTAGATATAAACCGAATGCAGTGAATTATTGTGAGGGTTATGTACATGAGAATAAATATCAAAAGCACGTTAAGCCTAGTTGGGTGATTTCCTATTTTACTTGACTATAACTAACTTGCTAGGATGTAAATCTATTGAACGATGTAAGTCTTCTGAATAAGGGTATGACTTTGGACCTTAACCAAGTTTTAATAAGTGATTAGTAGTGTGTAGTTGCAAAAATAGTTTTATAAACTAAAATTGAGCTTTGCTTGAGGACAAGCAAAAGGTAAGTGTGGGGATTGTGATCAGGTGGTGAAATTTCAATGTTTAAAGGCTTTATTTCTATGTTTTACATGTTAATATATGAGAAATAGAGTTACTTTTAGGATATTATTGTATTTGTAGGATAAACGTGAAGATACAAAGAAGTTGTAAGAAACAGGACAAAACTTGGAGCTCGGGAAGTGAAGATATGTAAAAGATAAGTTCCAAGACAATGGTAACTTAAAACGGGCCTGACTTGAGCTAGTAAAAGAGTTACGAGACCCACGATCTATCAACAGAAAGATATTGAAAAGTTACACATGAAAATCAACTTTGTGCAAGGGGTGACGTCACTGACGCCACCGGTGTCAGGTTTAACCTTCTAACCGACGCCTCCTATCACGCCTAGCTTGACGCCAAGATGGAGCCACTGATGCCATGGTGGCGCCACCGATGCTAAACTCCACGTTTTGGTGGATTTTAACCTAATTTGAGAAGTTTTAAAAGGGGATTAACCCTAATACTAAAATAACCTCTTTTCACACCAATCTTGGATGAAAAACAACCATATTTATTCACATGATCAATTCCAAGTCATCCGAATTCACATGATCAATTCCATTTGTGTTGAAGAATCAATGATGCGGCAAGGCTAATCCATTCGTGATTCACTTTAGGTGATGGGTTTGTGCAAGTTTATGTTTTTATTTAGTTTGTAACTTAATATTGGGATTGGATCTTGAACCTTTTAAGTTCTCGTGGATTCAATTTGTGATTTGATTAGTTAATCAATTTTATTATGTTTAAACCTAATTGTGGTTTCATATAACCTTGATGACCTTTAATCATTGTGTGGTTGATTCTTAGAATTAGGATTACATAAGTTGATTGGTGATTGTATAAACAAAGTCTATTAAGCTTTGATCAATAATCATCACTTATATCTTAACACATATAAGGTCACCATTAATGACCTCTCAACAGATTTCACTAAAGAAACATAACTTTGTCAACCTAAAATCTCGAAGTGAGTTGCGTTTCCCTAATATTGTTAAAAACCCAACGTTTTATTTTGTTAATTTCATAATTTCTTAAATCAATTAATCAATCAATTTACTTTCTAATGTTTAAGGTTTTTGGTTTAATCGTTACTAACACTTTCCTATGATTCCTTGTGTATTCGACACCCTTCTTGCCCTTTTACTATTAAAGGTGATTAGGCATTCTTTTACTTTTATTTTTGCCAACTATACGACGTTGATCACTCAGCTGGCATTGATGTTGGAGTTTCATTGATGTGAGCCATCAGTGCATGATTCTGATAGTTTGTATTTAATTCTTTGGCATATAAGCTCCAATCATAAACACCATCGATGATAAGTGCATTTGAGGATGGTTGAGATAATGAATGAGCTTGCTGTGTTATTTGAGGGTTAGTCTAATGTTTTGATTGTTGATTGCTTTGATAAAAGTGAGAGCTTTGATTTGATGATTAACACTAAAAAGCTCTTGAAATCTTTTTGTTGCTACTTCTGGGAGCATTGCATTCTCTAGAGAAATGACCATTTACACCACAATTGTAGCATTTAACTTTGGTTGAGTCATATCCCAACTTTGTGTTCTCATTCAGTATGATCTTCTTTCCCTTGCTAAAGAATATCATTGCTCTCATAGCAATCATGACCATTTGGCATTGTAAATCCATTTCTTTTACATCATCCAGATCTATTTCTTTAATAATTTCTTAGATCAGATTAGCTGTTGTAAGTCTATCACCCAGATAAGCTTTAAAGCTTGAAATAAAGGCATTGTAAGTAGCCTTTTGTTCTTCAGTGGTGTGCTCACATGGAACATAAGCTTGACTTGTAGCTTGTGGTGTAGAAGATGGAGTTTTGATCATCTTGGGTTGTTGAGCGGAAACAAAGGCTGTTGATCTACATACACTTGTCTTCCTTTATCATTTTAGCTACATAAGATAGATATATATTAATAAGGACCCTCGTTAAGTATGATGTGATGATCATTGGTAATAATCTATTGTTGACATCTGGACTAATCATTCCTTATCAATTCATAATTGATATGTTTCTTTGGGATGAAATGCTAACTTTATACACAACCAGTAGAAATTTTAAAAATGTTGGTTTAGCTTTAGTTAGAAATGGAGAGAGTAGTAACCATAGAGCTTATTGTTAAGAAATGATATTCATTAATGTTTAAGATCGTGATCTCTATTATTGTGACTGAAATAATGAAAAAAAAGCTTATCATCTTGAGATACGTTACATACTTGATTGTTTAATTAATGGTGCTTCAGAAATTTATCCCTGTAAATTATAAATCATGTAGATTTACCTCGGTCCTTGCTAACAATTTTCTATTCAAGTATCTCTAGTACGTGAGCAAATATGAAACTGAACGGCTATCACAAGGTTTTGAAATATGCAGTATGACTGCTTGGATCTAGGAAAAAGAAACCACATATTGGCTTGGCATTTATAAATGGATTCAATTAATCGAATTGTAGGTAGAAAACTATATTCCTATGACTATTACATTAGCAATGGCATTTGTGACTAAAATGTGTAATGTTAGAATGTGGAAGACAATATGTTTGTGTTTTAATTGGGGGATATTGTGATGAATAAAGGAAAGCTTTCTCATATTATAGAACTTCTTTCTATGGTGAAAATGAAATATGGAAGAGGCTCAGAGTAGTAAATTATATTTCTTTTAGGGGTAACTTTGCACAATGTTAATCAAATTTCAAAATTGTCATAAGTAGGTCACTCATAAACTTTTTTGTTCGAATCAGGTCACTAAACTTTATTTTGATGTTTCAATCTTGCGTATTTAACGTGAATAGTAGGTAAAAGGGAGGGTCAAAGGTGAGAGGGAGGGTCAAAGGTGAAAGGAGGGTCACAGATGAAAGGGTGGTTGCAGGTGGGTCGGCAATGGTGGGGGGATGATGGTGGTGGTGGGTGGTGATGGTGGGGGGACGACGGTGGTGGTGGACAGCGATGATGGGGGCACGACGGTGGTGGTGGGCGGCGGTGGTGGTGGGCGGTGGTGGGGGCGGCGGCGATTGTGGGGGGACGACGGTGGTGGTGGGCGGCGATTGTGGGGGGACGACGGTGGTGGTGGGTGGCGATGGTGGGGGACGAAGGTGATGGTGGGCGGCAATGGTGGTGGGACGACGATGGTTGTGGACGGCGATGGTGGGGGACGAAGGTGGTGGTGCGCGGCAATTGTAACAAGTCGGAAACCGCACCGGATATTGTTTGCTACTTGGGGAGAATACCCCCATCACGGGTTTAAAATGCGTGTGATAAGGGAAGGTATCCAGCTCCTTATAATGAGACTTGCCTTGACTTCCCAACCGATGTAGGATGTTACATCCTCCCACACTCAGGAGACCAGCGTCCTAGCTGGCACGCCGACTCGGCCCTGGCTCTGATACTAACTGTAACAAGCAGGAAAACATACCAGATATTGTCGGCTACTTGGGGAGAATACCCCCATCACGGGTTTGAAACGCGTCCGATAGGGGAAGGTATCCAGCTCCTTATAAAAAGACTTTCGTTCCCCTTCCCAACCGATGTGGGATGTTATAATAATGGTGGTGGGCAGCGATCGTGGAACACTCATAAAACTTGAAAATAAATAATTACCTGCTAATCAGGTTTATTACATAGGATTAGAATACCACTGCAAAGTCAAATGACCTGATTGAAATAGTTTGAAAATTGAGTGATCTAATTGGAACACTCATAAAACTTTGTTACTTTTTTGTGAAGTTTACCCTTTGTTTTACCACTAAATATCTAAGTAAATATCAAATGTTGCATATATATGAGTAATAAAAATTCAAAGCGCACACATTACATGTAGTTATTAGTTTATTAGATTTTTTTTTTAAACAAACTGCTACTGTACATGAAAGATTTTAGTTTTGTACTAAATCAAAAGTCATCACGATGTGTTGACACCAAAATGTTGAAGTCAAAACTAAAATGAAAGCTTCAATGAAGAATTAAAGCTGAGACCTCTTTGATGATGATCAAGTGACCCGCCATTCCACCACTAACCCTCCTTGCTTGTACTTGCAAGAAAAGTTGTATCAAAAGTTCCAATAGATTTACTATAATCATTTGGGCTCCTCCACTAATAGCAACTATAACTATTAGTAAACAATTAAAATAACCTACACATGAAGCATGTATGGTGAGTTGGTATGGGCATGAAACTATGTTTGAGTTGCTTATTGATTGAGCTTCTATTGGATTTATCTTCCATTTATTCTCTTAAAAGTTATGTATGAAGACACTGGTCTTGTTCTAAAAGCATGTCCCTTATTGCATATATGTGGATGATAGACTAACTAATAAAGTGCAGATTATGACATAGAAAGTCAAGTCTTATTTCGTCTATTCATGTAGTATCTATGTTCCTCTCTAACTTAAAATAATAGTGTTGGCAGCTTTATAGCTGAGGAGGCAGGATCTGTGATGTAGTTGACATTTTGAATTAATTAAATGATTGTGTTAGAGAATCAATATCAAACAACCGATCATAATCATTTAATGAATTTGGAAATGAATGCTCATTGAATTCAAAATTTGTTGATTTATCAATAATGTTTAACCTATGATGAAACACTCTAAATGCTTTAGATACTAATGAATATCCAACAAAGAATTTTTCATCAGATTTGGGAGCAAACTGTCCCAAATGATCTTGAGTGTTTAATATTGAAATAGGACTACCAAATGACCTGAAGAAATGAATGCAAGGTTTTCCATGGAATAACACTTCATAGGGTGTTCTGTTACTTTCTTTTACAATCAAAAATCTGTTTTGTACGTAACAAGTTGTGTTAACTGCTTCTACACAAAAATTAATGGCAGTTCAGCATCAGCTTCTCCTTTTTGTTGTGGAGTCCTAGCTGCACTAAATTGATATGCAATAATCTTGTTTGTACAAAATGAACCCAAATTATTCTTTTTAAATTCCATCCCGTCATTACTTCTAATTGATTTCACTTTAAAATCTAATCGATTTTCAATTTTAGTGATAAATTCTTTGAGGATGTGTTTTGTTTCATTCTTATGAAGTAAGAAGAAAACCATGTGAACCCTGAAAAGTCATCACTTATCACCAAACAATATTGCTTTTTTCCTATACTCATGATATGAGTTGGGCCAAAAAGATCCATATGAAGCAATTTCAATAGAGTATTGTTTGTGTTCACTAGATTAGGCTTATGAGAAGTTTTATGTTGCTTTTCTTTGAGACATGCTAAACAATAGTCAATTGAATGAAATTCTTTATGAGGTAAACCAATTTCATGGTTTCTTTTAACCAATCTGTTCATGTTTTTGAAATTTGTATGTTCCAAACACGTGTGCCAAAGTTGTGACTCATCAAATGATGCTTTTGAAAGTAAACATGTTTCTTCAATAGGTTGGACAAAATTAATGTTAAAAAAATGTGTGTTATTCTTCCTTGGTGTTTTAAAGACAACCCATTCTTTAGTAATTAAAACAGAATGTACAATGGGTCTCTATGAAATGAGTAGAATATTTCTTTTCATAGATTTTGACACACTCAATAGGTTGAACTTCAATCGTTCATAATAGTTGACTTTATCAAAAATGAGCTGGTTGTTTGTCACTGTTCCGTCACCACTTATTCTTCCACCTTGAGAATCTCCTCTAAATGCTACTATTGTTCCTTGAATATGCTTAAAATTATGCAAAAGGAAACTTTCTCCTGTCATGTGTGAGGGGCATCCACTATCCACAAGCCATATTTTATTGGACTTTCTTGGATGACATTTCAAGCACAAACTAACTAGTTAGAGTGTGGATCCCAAGTCATGATAGTCTTGGGCTTCCAATTTCGATCAACAACTATAACTTTTTGGTAATTTCCTTTGAATGTTGAAACATCAAATTCATCATATTCAAGTTTTGAAAACCAAGCTTGAAGCTCACAAAGGACTTTGTCTTATGTTGTTTGATGAATTTTGATGATTTTGGTCTGTGTTTCACTTTCTCATCCTCTGAAAAACTATCAAGGTGATAATAAAAATGTTTATCTTTATTATGAAAAAAAAATTGAGCACATTGTAGATTATATGATTCATGTTTAGTTTGTGTTCTGTAAGTTGAAGACAAATTTCTTTTGAAATCTTTAGTTTTATCATGATTCATTCTAACAGATCTTGGCTGCCAAATGTCATAAAAGTCATCCTCATTCTTAGAAACCTTTCCTTTATTTTAAAATGAAGGACTAGTATGATCAGGGGACCTTATGAGAGATAGATGAAATAGGCTTTTTTTTTTTAGGGAGATCTCAATCATCATGAAAAAGCAATAAGATGTACTGTGATTTGTCAATTTGCACATTACACAATTTTTGTTGAAACAATAGTTTCCTGTTGAATGATTGTGTCTTTTACAAACTGAACAATTCTTATTAAAGTAGCAATCAGTTGTATTATGATTTGACATTTTGCAATTGTCATAATATTTTTTATTAGTCTTTACTTTTGATGATGAATCATTTATTTATTGTTTTTTTTAGATTGATTATTGATGTGGAAGGTAAATCCGTTCGTTTAACCTTAGTAGCTGTTTGACGTTTAAAAGATTGATTTTGCTTGCTTAGGCTCTTTTTGCATTCTACTTCAAATTGATTTACATTTTTCTTTGAAAATATATCAAATCCCATATGTTGTTTCCTTTTTGAAATTTGCGGCTCTGCTTTTGGAGATGTATCAGCTTGTGCTTTTCCTTTCAATGACATGGATGTTGATGCATTGTTTTTAGATGAAATGTGATTTGATTTGCTTTATTTTTTATGAGTTTTGACCTCATGATCATATTTGTTTTCAGCAAGTTGTTTCATTGAAGGCCGTGCATCCTTATCATTAATTTTGCTAGCAGGAGTGAATTTAAGAAAGGGTATGATGGCCTTGATATGACTTTTAGGCTTTGATTCATATATTGATTTGTCTAAGCATTCTTTGATCTTGATTGGATGACCATTTTTGATTTTCTCAGCACCAATTTCCATATAACATGAGTCTTGTTTTGTGGATTTATTGTTTGAAAAAAGTTTACAAACGTTGTTTCATGGTCTTCCAGCTCAGTTCTAGTTAATGACAAGACATAACTATGTAGTTATCATTATAAGATGGGGGACAAGGCTTATAGCCTATGCCAGTAATATTCTTTGGTTCCTTCTATGCTTCAAGTTAACTCTTTAAACTTAGTTGATGAGAATCAAAACGTTTCAAGTTTCACCTCAGTTTTTGATTACTCAACTTTTGACTTGGTTAACGAGTCAGCCAAATTTTCAACTTCAGCGTCAAGGGTATACTTTTCCCCATTCAGTTTCTCTATGTCTGTAAGCAAAGATTTGATTTTAATTTCGAAACTCCTCATTTCATGTTTTAGCATTTCAGAATTAACCTTCTCATCTTTTACCATATTGGCCAATTTGTGATTATATTCTCTGTGACCTTGCACATCTACAATCCATTCTTGGCTTTGAAGATTGGCCTTTACCTCATCTACCATGGGTATTGGAGTTTTATTGATATGAACCATCAGTGTATGATTTTGATAGTTGGGCTTCACTTCTTCTACATTCAGACTCTAATCATAGACACCATCTTATCTGATGACAATTGCATTTGAGGATGGTTGTGATGATGAAAGAGCATGCTGAGTGACTTGAGTATGGCTTTGTTGGGAAGTTTGGTAATAATGAGAACTTTGATTACTTTGGGTAGAAGATTGTCCAAAAGTACCTCTTGAGAATTTATTGTTACTGCTTCTCGGAGCATTACATTCTCTAGAGAAATGGCCATTAACACCATAATTGTAACATTTGATTTTTGTGTTGTCATATGCCAACTTGGTGTTCTCATTCAGTGTGAGCTTCTTTCCTTTTTGGAAAAAATATTAGCTCTCATGGCAATCATGGTCGTTTGCTGCAGATCTATTTCCTGTATATCATCTGGATCAATTTCCTCAAGATCTTCATGTATTAGATAAGCTAAAGTAAGTCTTCCACAAAGATAAGCTTCAAAGCTTGAAACAAAGGCATTATAAATATCCTTTTGTTCTTAAATGGAGTGCCCACATGGAGCATAAGCTTGACGTGTAGCTTGAGGAGTAGAAGATGGTGTCTTGGTCATCTTGGGTTGTTTAGCTGAAACAAAAGCTGATGATCTTTGACAATCTTGAGGAGCCATGAAGTCATCATATTTAGTGAAGAGGATATTTTCAACTGAATGAGCTTCACTTGGAAACTTATAAGCTTCAATCACTTATGGACAACCTAGATTTCTTGATTTTTCATCAATCTCCAAGGCTTCAATCTTGGCTACCATGGTGTCTAGACTTATGCTTTCAAGGTGAAGTGTGTTCTTTAGCATGGTCACACTTTGTTTCCAACTCTCTTGTAGTGAATGTAGCATCTTTTTATTCAACTCCTTTTCTTTGTAGTTGACACTCAAAATTTCCAGATCATTCACCAATTAGACAAATCTATGGAGTTGCTTGGAGATAGATTCACCCTTAATGTTATGAAAGGTTTCATACTAATTCACCAACTTTTCTTTGTTGATTTTTATTACTTAACTACTCCCCTTACATATAATGTTCAAGGCATCCTAGACTTCCTTAGCAGTACTATATTTCTCCGGTCTTTTTAGAACATCCATTTTTAGAGCCTGTGTGAGTAGTGAGTAAGCCTGTATGTCAATCTTGATCATTTTGTAGTCTTCTAGATCAAGGTTCAGAGAAGGATCTTCAACTAGAATTCTAACAGTATGACATTGATCAACATCCAAAGCAGTTAGAATATGAGGACCTCTATAGATTGAAATCCAGTAATCTGCATGAACACCAATAAGATAATTTCAGAATCTAATTTCCATTATTTAAACTACTATTTGTTTTTAACATTAGTGGTTTTGGATTATGACCAAGTTAGAACTTAGAGTATCCATGATGATTGCTTGATTTTAACTTGGATTTAATATGATTAGATTGATTTTATACTTAGATGAATTGATTTACGTCTCAACAGTCCATTCAGTCCAATAGCCCAAAAATTTAATAAATCAGTCCCAACTCTCAAATGAATATGGTGAACTGTGCTCTGTTGTAAGACAAATTGGATGAGTACTATCCTTCAACAAATGCGTAGAACAATGATTGTTCTAACACGATCAACAAATGCGATGAATAGTGTTCAGGCAAATGTGATGAACAGTTTAACAACAAATGCAATGAACGATAATATTCAATACAAATGCATTGAACAGTTGGATACTGTAGCAGATGCGATCAATGGATTTGATGTTGTAGAAAATCCATTGAACAATGTTCAATCGAAATGCGATGAACAGTAATCCATTCTGTTATTTGATTTCTGTTGAATTTGTTTGTTGTTCTCACTTAAATGGAATGTAATAACCCTAGATTAGGAAGTCTAACTAATCTCAGGTTAGATTCATCACTTTTACACTCAGATTTGATGGTTTTGCTTGATTTTGGTATTGATTCAAATAATCGAACAGTAACACTTCAATTCATGATAATTTCAAAGATTAATTGATTAAATGATTGAGTATTTCTAGTTTTATTTCAAATCAATTGTGTAGATCACAATGAATTGCAAATGAATCAATAGATTGATCGAGAATCAATCAAAAATAATGGGTTTTTGATCGAAACCGAGAGCCAAGGCTCTGATACCAATTGACTGGGGTAGAATCAATAGGATCGAATATATTGATCGAGTTCGATGATCAATTGTAGCCGCTGAAATACAATAATCAATGATCAAACCGATTGAAATACTCATAAAATGCTTTGTATATTGATGATAGATCGAACAAAATACTGTAATGTCTCTTAGGTGAGTTTGTGTAGTGATGTATCAAGATTTGCAAAAGTTGCAACAAACTTATCTATTTATATCTCTTACGCAATGACCTGTACATTTACTTAACTACACTGATACATAATCTAAAATAACTAAGTACAAAAGTACAAATAACTATTTAGGCATTCTTTTGTTTTCTTCAGCCGCATTTGTTTGCAACAACTGCATTGACTAATGCCGATGTGTAATTCCTTGGTTGCATTTCTTTGGAACTTACATAAGCATTTCTTTTTTGTTTCATCTGCATTAGACTAATACGGTTAGACAAATACTCATCCGCATTTGTCTTGGTCATCCGCATTAGTTAATGTGGATTAACGTATACTTTGCATTTGTTCTGTGTGTCCGCATTTCTTCAAACACTTGATTTTTTCCCACCAGAACAACTTCCAATCATCACTTACATTGGCATGTATAGTTCTTTCACGGTCCAACACGTATTTTAAATGAAACGTCGGTTTAATTAAATTACTAGGTTTTTTTGTAATATAGTTTTGGAATAACTTTGTATAATATTAATCAAGTTTTAGAATTTTTCTAATTAGGTCATTTATTAATTTTTTGTCCCCTAAGGTTATTCATAAATGTTTTGTCTCAATCACAACACTATAGTTTCAGGATTGTTTTAACCGGCTCATTCATAAATTATAAAAACTTTTTAAAAAATTGAAATATTTTAAAATTTAGCAATATTTAAAAAAAATTTGAAAAGTTATGAGTGGCCAAATTGAAGCACTCCTAAAACTTTAGTGATCTGATTGAAACAAATAAAAATATTAGTGACTTGATTGGAACAAATAAAAATATGAGTGAGCTAATAGAAAAACACTCCTAATATTTGCTTACTATTTTATGAAGTTTCCCCTTTAATATTTAAAGATGAAAAGGTGCTGAATATAATGTGTTAATCATTTCACTTAGGTTATTTGACTTGTAAATGATATTTGGTGCATTAGTTGCACTCATTATTTTTAACTTTGTTCTAGTTTACTTCATAATTTTATACTTTTGGTCTCATTAACAATACTTAATAGGATCTAAATCATTGTATGAAGATCAGTCAATTCTCCTTTTGGAGTCACTAACCTGATTAATGTTCACGTGTTCTAAGAATTATTTGCCTCTCGACCTTACAATTCACAATGCATTTGGGAGGTCAAGGAATGCAATAAGTAACTTAGAATCACTAAATATTGATTAGATTAATAATAATTACTAGCTTACTAAGATTAATTCACTCTCATGCACTCAAAACGTAAAGCATTATAATCAAATTTAATCTACAATCATTTACCTATTGGTCTCAGAATTAGTGAAGTTTCTGCTTTTAGGCTATATATGCTATCTATTTCTACGATGTTCTACGTTTGAAAACAACCACAATCAACCAAAACACAAACTAGTGATCAAAATCGTGTACTTTAACTAAAGAGAACAAACCTAATCAACCAAAGCAAATGAGGAATACAATAAGCACAATCATCCCAGAAAGTAGAAGCCAAACAACACTAAAAGAAGTAATAAGAGGGCTTTTAACTCAACCAATAAATGAAAACATGCATAATCAACCAATATTCATCCTGTATCCAAATAGTATAATGATTAAATAATTATGAATAAGATAAACACATACAATCCAAAACGAAAACTCAATATCAAGGTAACAAGTGTTGTATACAATGAAGTTCGAATTAAAGGCGCTAACCGAAGGATTAACAAACCAAAAGATCTTCGAAATCTTCAATTTAATGCTCCAAAAACTATTCCAAAGCCCCGAAACTCATTCTTAGTTGCTCCAATAGGTCTTCAACTCATAACACCAAACAAAAACCCAAAATAATTACATCTCCAAATACAAAAGTTTAAAACTATATTTCTAAACAACAATCGCCAATAATAAAAGTTACATATTCAAATTCAAAAACAATTGTCAAAGTTTTAAACAATTATGTTACCAAAAAGTCAGTAGAAATCTGTTGGAATTTGTCCTAGTTGGAATACAAGTGTGGACAAATGCATATGAAGTGTGAAGAAATGCAAACATAAGAAAAGATAAGTATCGTTTAGCCGTATTAGTTTTGCAGATGAACAAACACAAACGAGGATGAGCATTTGTGTATCCGCATAAACTAATGCGGGTGAACCAAAAACAAATGCATAAATGTGGCCAAGACTTTGTACATCCACAAAGACTAATGCAGATGTGTAAACAACAAATGTGGCTGAAGAACAACAAATACGGATACAGTTATTTTGTACTATGTACTTAGTATTCCTAGATTTAGTGTTAGGGTAATTAAGTAATTGTACAGGTCATTATATCTAACGTATAAATAGAATAGAGTTGTTATAATTTTGTAACTCTCTATAAACTTTCTTATTACAATACAACTAACCTACAATATACACGAACCCTAAATGTACTATTGAATGCTTATTATCAATAGACAATCTACATAATGAGTATTAAAATCTGTTTTGATCATTCATCATTGTATTTCCGCTACAATCATCATATAAATCCATCAATATATTCGATCCTTGTTGATTTTAACCCAGTCAAAATACCTTAATAAATATAAGGGTAAAACAATCATTTAATAATTTAATTTTAATTGAAAAGATAAATGTGCAATATATATGTTTTAGGAATGAGATATATGCGATTGATTTTTTAGCTTAAAGAAATATGTAATTCATAGTGTTAAAAAAAAGGGTTAATGGATTTAAATACTCCCAACTATTGGGAATTGGCCCCTGCCACCCCCAAGTGTGTCATTTTAGCAAATATAACTCCCAAGTAAACACTTTGGTGTCTTTATCACCCACCGTTTGTCAAAACCCTAACAAATGATATAAAATATATGACACAATAAACGTATATGACACAATGAGCTGATTTATTTAACACAATGACCAAAATAAATCAGCTTATTTGTAAGGATTTTGACAAACGGCGGGTGATACAGACACCGAAATGTTTACTTGAGAGTTATATTCGTCAAAATGATACTAGGGGGTGGCAACGGCCAATTTCCAATAGTTGGAAGTATTTAAATCCATTAATCCTTAAAAAAAACGTAAAAATCTCTATAACTTTATATCGTTTATAAGTATCAACATCTAAGTACTTGATATAACAAATCTTATTTTTTTAGCTAGACATTAAAACAATGAACCTGCTAAGCGCCATGAGGGCATGGCAAGCCTTGGCGCCACCCGGCACCAGCTCTGCCACCCCCTTGCACGCCGGAAAATTCTTTTTTCATGACATGTGCTCACCGTGAGCTTGTGATCGTTTTATGTATGTGTGTGTGTGGTGTAGTAATATAGTGTGTCGTAGTGTGCCATCACTATCAACTTCAAATTTGAGTTTATGATATAATATGACATGATAAAATTTGATTAGTGGGTTTATGGTGTAGTGTGGTGAGGTTGGTGTGCCCCCTCCACGCTAATAAACATTAATAGGTGAGGATAAATACGTAGTGTGCAAGGATAAAAGAAAAAAACGCTATATAAGACGATGATAACTTAAATAAATAAATCCAAAATTTTAAAGGTATATATAGTGCCTCTCATCAACCCACTAAAATAAAGTGGAAAATGAATTATTTGATGGATGGTGTGCCACTTTTCGGGAGCCTTCCGTAAATATTAATTCTATATTATTTTATTATAGTTTAAATAAAAATTAACTAAAAGTACATTGTATTTAAATATATACAGATGAATCATACAAAATCTAATTTTATCAAAAATTTTAATATAATTAACATAAGAATTCGAAGTGGGAATTATATATACACATTTCAAAATAGTGTAGACAGTGGTGGCTTGGGGTTTGTGCTAGGCCCGTCGATTTTATCCATACCTGATTAATCCGTCCGAACCGACCTCACCCGTACCCGAAGAAACCCGACTCGAACAACCCGTTACCCGAAGAACCAGAAAACCGATTAAACTGATTCTTATTCGGGTCGGATTTCGAATAGACTTTCAAACCTCAAAAACCCGAATAACCCGAACCGATGAACCCGAAATCCGAATAACCCGATCAACCCATATTATAATTAGGGTTATTGGATTTAAATACTCCCAACTATTGGGAATTGGCCGCTGCCACTCCCAAGTATCATTTTAGCAAATATAACTCTCAAGTAAACACTTCGGTGTTTGTATCACGCGTCGTTTGTTAAAACCCTAACAAATGAGCTTATTTATTTTTGTCATTGTGTCAAATTAATAAGCTCATTGTGTCATATATTTTATATCATTTGTTAGGGTTTTGACAAACGGCGGGTGATACAGACACCGAAGTATTTACTTGGGAGTTATATTCACTAAAATGATACTTGGGGGTGATAGCGGCCAATTCCCAATAGTTGGAGTATTTAAATCCATTAACCCTTATAATTAAGTAAATTGTATGTATATATTTGTTTAGATTGTCCAAATTGATTAAATTGTTAGTATACAAATATATATTTAAACACATTTTATAACTTATAGAAGTAAACTAATTTAAGTCCACTAATTTTATAAAATTTCAAATGAAAACTCACTAAAATAAAATAAATTAAGTCTATTGTTTAATACCCGAAACCCGTTACCCAAACAATCCGAAACTGATTAAACCGATTGTTATTCGGGTCGGGTTTCGGGTAGACTTTCAACATTAAAAAACCCGAATAACCCAAATTCGATTAACCCGAAAACCGATTAACTAACCCGATCAACACCCCTAGTTTGGGCAGCGGACCAACCGGGCCGTTCAGGTTGGTCTGGTCAAGTGAGAGGCGTTGACTCTCACACTATTAGAAAAATAAGACGTTAAATTTTAGCTTCTCTTTTTCTTTCTTTAGCTTTTCTCTTTTTTATCTTTGTTTTTCTAGATTTTAAAATTTTATTTTCATAAACTTTAGAAATTTTGCATTCTTTTTTTTTCTTTTTTTTTCATTTGTTTGAACTTTCTTTAACTTTTGTAACTATGTTACATCAACGTTTCAAAACATACAATCATGATTTACGAATATAAGTGCGAAAACACTATAATTCAACACCATTATTTATCCACATTTCAAAATATACAACCATGATGTACGACTTTAAGTACAAATAAAATACAAGACCGTCCGCATCCCTGATGCGGAGCGCGCTAAACAATCTAGTTGTTGGAACAACAAAAAAGCAAAAAAAATCTTAACTATTATGTTATGTTTCCACATTTGATTGGAGTCTTAGATTTTTCTTTGTTGGCTTCAATTTTGGCATGAAACCATACAAGACGATGGTTTGTAATTTCCAATCTTTTCTTTAACAACAAACTAATTTGCTCCTATTTTGAAATCACTCGAACTCTAGAAGGGGAACATCATTTTATACATCTAGGCATCGTTATATCAAAAGACTGTCTGATAATTTGATAATTTCCAATATGTTAATAAAACTTCATGTTGATCCACTAGACCCGCTTTGTTAAACAGATAGTAATTACTTGATTTGTTCAAGCATTTTAATCAAACAAGTTGTGTATCATTTGATCTAATTAACCTTTTTAATTAAACAGTTTCTAAACATTTACATTCTATAAGGTCAACGTATCAACAAATTTACAACTCATACAATAAACCATTCATTACAATTCGTTCACATTTTTTTTTATCACAATCCATTTACGGTCTATGACTAGCTTATAATGAGTCAACATGTTTGAATAAATACACTACAATCTACACCCTACACCATGTAAACTCCCAATATTTTGATTGAGAGGCATGTTGCATACTAAGTTCGTTAAGAACTCTGAGTTAATATAGTTTTAGCTTGATTGCCTTTTTTTTCAAAAAAAAAAAAGTCGAGTTTTAACCGAAGGTAGCTTACTCCTCCTATAAAACTCGAGTTGATTTGACTAATGTAGGTTGACTTCTTTTCTTTTTTACACTTCAAAAAATATAAAAGAACGATTTATGTTATCTAAGGGTTTTTTTGAAGCAATTTTTTTTCTTGGGAAGAATGTAATTAAGATTTGTTTTTATTTCATCATTGTAAGACCTTAATTTTGGAGTGGGATATTATGAGTATGTTTTTGTTTTAAATTTAAACTAGTGGTAATCAACCTCACGTGTTGCGTGAGTTTCGGTCAACAACTCTACAACGCAATGCATCGTTTTTGTGACGGCATTGGTAACGCAAAAAGGCTCAGAAAAAGTGAGCCGTTGTGGCTGCTAGCCGGTGCCACGCCAAACAACAGTTATCATGACCTTTACATAACACCTATAGAACAAAATAAACAGTGCTGCACAAGTTTTACAATGTTTTAGATGAACAAAATATTAGCACCCAAAACTATCACCAACAACAAACCGGAATAAAACCACGGACGTAACAATCACAATCAGCTCATCATCATAATCAATTCATCATCAATTCGTCATTGTCATCATCATCAACATCATCAGGAACACCTCAAACAATATAATCCAAAAGCAAATCTGAAAACCAAATATTAACATCATTCAGCCAAAACAACATAATAAAAAAAGTAAAAAACACAATACACAGAGTGTTGACTGTTACTATTCCAAAATGAAAACCCATGAAAACATGATTTAGCAACAAAAAAACTCACAGATGTGGTCAGCACATCATCATCGAGCACAAGGGGAAGACAAAACTTGTTCGTTTCAGAATAAAATTAAGGTTTAAACCCATGAACACCACATCTGTGCATAGAAACCAAATACTCAACATCATTGAGCAAAGAGCAACCAAAAGACCACAGAACTCAAACAAACTACATGAGTATTGCAATCCTAAAGAAAAAACCCACGAACACCAGATCTAGTACCAAAACGACTCTCAGATGTGGCTT
Source organism: Flaveria robusta (assembly GCA_025506415.1). Classification (NCBI taxonomy): domain Eukaryota; kingdom Viridiplantae; phylum Streptophyta; class Magnoliopsida; order Asterales; family Asteraceae; genus Flaveria; species Flaveria robusta. The sequence continues at coordinate 21,373,435 of CM046466.1, forward strand.
GCACATCATCATTGAGCAAAAGATGAAAACAGAGTAACACTCATCATCACTGAAAGGACGACTGACACCGGCATGTACAGGTCACCGGCAGTGGTTCTAAGACGGAGGTAGGTGGCGACGGCGCTAAAAATAGTTATCGGATGACTGGAAGTCGTGGTCGTAGCACAGATGCCACCTAAGGTGGCCTATAGATACCACCTGCGGCGTCTTAGGCGGCCCTCTTAAAGGGGAACCGACAGAATAAACGTCACACAACAGGTGAACTGGCGACAACAACTGGACACGTCACTGTAGACACTAACCCCAACCAAGAACCAAAAAAGCACATGGCATCGCGTTCGCCGACAACCACAACCTGATCACCACCGTTACCGCCTCCCATAACCAATGCCACCGCCATCCGCACCCACACACACACCGAAATATAAAGTGATATATAAAGGGACAGAGAAGCAAACCATGGTTGTACCAACAGCAACAAAACTTGTACAACACTGTTCATTCACTTGCTTTATAAATATATAGGATAATTCTTTTCATGTATGTTGCTAGTTTGATAAGAGCATTCACTATCCATCCTCCATCCTTATTTTTATAATTACATTAAATATCATTATGTTTTCTCTTTTCTATTCAATTAAATAATATTTTTTCATATATTTATAATTATATTTTCTCCCTCATCCACTCACAATCACTTTAAAATATATTAAAAAATTTATGAGATTTGTACCGTGTTTCCCCAAATATAGGAAAAAACGGTACAATCCCCATAAATATTTTACCTCTTTCACTCATAATCACTTACAACCATCCCCCATAATATAGGGCAACTACTCATATATATGGGAAACGGACTGTGAATGCTCTAATGTATTATTTGATTTAAAATTGTAGTTAATTTTTATATGAGACTTTTACAAAACTACAAAGTATATATATATATAAATAATACAATTTTGTTCATTTGTATAAACTAGTGTTCAAGACCTTCGTGTTGCTACGGGAGTACATGGGCACAAACCGTACGTGCCACGAACCCTCGCATTAAAGGTATGAACAATAAAGCCCACAAAACTTTATCTGAAAATATGAAACCTTCACAAAACTAGTGTTGTGGCGATATCGTTTATGATATTTAAAATTTAATATAAAAAATGAAATCTGTTGAGAAAATTAACAATTGGGCATTGAAAAAAATAGTCACGTCAGGTTTGAGTTTTATAAAAACTATATGTTAAAAGTTGGAGGGAAAAATATGAAAAATAATAAAAAAATCAAAAACTTGAATCAATTTGGAAGATTTCTACTTTTGTGCGTCATTAACATGAAATTTTTGACATAAAAATTCGTTTTAAATAAAATTTACCCCACAAATTTAGATATAAATAAATATGTCGTAATGGTATATTTGAAATTTTATAAAACGTTAAATTTAAAATTTCATCAGAGAAAATAAAAAATAAATTAAAAAGTGTTTTCAGAAAAAACAAATGGATAGTATATTGTTAAATATATAGATATAACTAAAAACTTAAGTGTCAAAATTTTAAATATATAACGTAATATACGTATAGGTATTGCCTTTTACTGTAGCTTGATGTCTTGTTTATATTAGTTACTAGGTTAATATCTCGTATCTTACACGGGTTGAATAAATAAAATATTAATAGTTACTAATAAAAATTAATGAATCATAAAATAATTTTTTGATATAAAGATATGATTAACATTACGTATAAGTGATAAAAAAAAAAAAATATCATTTTATTAATTTTTGTTAATTTTTTTTTTGTTATTTTCAAAAAAAGTTGGTTTTTAAACAAACTGTTTTAAAAAAAACATTTTTAAAAAAGTGTTATTTTTAATAATTTATTTAAACTTTGTATTTTAATTAATTTTTTTTCATAAGAATTTTATTTTTTATATAACACAGGTTTTAAAATATATTATTTTTTTTAAGTTTGAGATTTTTTTAAAAAATTTCTTATTATAAATGTTATTTCTTTAAAAAATGCATTTGTAGAAAGATCTTTTTTTTAATTTAATAAAAAATTAATATAAAAAATAATTAAATAATATCATTAGTAGTTAATATAATATTTATTAGAAGAGATAAACAAAAAAATAAAATTTATCTGATATAAAATTATGGCATGTAGTTTTTAAAATATTTTTTTATTAGTATAAATAGATTTTAATGATAATAATCTATCATTCCATTAAACTTAAAAAATATATATATAACAAGACACGTCCTATCCTCCTCCCGTCTCTCTCCATCCCATCAATAATATGTCACCAACTTTCCATATCAAAATGGTATCCAAGAAATTATTTTCCATTTCCCCACTCATAAATTCCACATTATAATTTCAAATTTTTTATTGCATTATCTAGAATACCAAAATTTGTATGGAGTCCTAATATACAGATACCCACTCAGATAAATCGACAACCCCTATACGCAGCATATGGGTCCATACGCGGCGTATAGGGTCGAATACACTGAAAACGAGTAAAATTCAGGGGGGCTGTCAGAGAGCTATACGCCCCATATAGCCATATACGACCCCCCTATACGACACATATAGGGCTACACGATGCGTATAGCGAATTTCGACACTGAGTACGAGGAAAAATTCAAAGGGCTGTCAGAGGGCTATACGACACATATAGCCCTATACGACCCCCCCCCCCTACGATGCGTATGGGGCTATACGACACGTATAGAAATTTTGGGGTGTTGATTTAAAATCATGGGATGTCTATTTAACGGGTCCCTTTGTATTTGTTCAGGGTGCTTTATTCTTTTTATAATTTAATGACCCGATAAGGATAAAATATAATTAAGTTGATCAGACGTTAGGGAAATGATCGTCACCCCATAAAGTATCAATCAATAGAAAATCCTAGGTTTAAGATTACATGTTCTCCATTATCCCTTTGACATTTATACATATCTAAATGTGGTTATCTAGTTATTTGAGTTCGCTTATAAATGGATAACTTGTTTACTTTGTTCCATTCATAGTAATGATACATGAATTAACTTTTATCCCTGAAAACAAAAAATGGATTAATTAACTGTTGTACTATAAATAATTGTAAACTGCGTATAATTCAGGTGATTATCAACTAAATAATTATTAACATAATTTGCGTAATTATAATATAATTTGCATAATTATTTTATATCACGTTAGTAATTTTACTTTGATTAATAATATATATATATATATATATATATATATATAATTTGTGTAATTATATATTTTATATGCATAATTGTGACGCGCACGAATTTATCTCTCCGTAAAAAAACACGTGTCACGCACTGTTGAATTCGTACGCTTCGTATGTAAATTACATTTTGTAAAATAACCGGCCCCAATATATCTATATATGTTGAAAATTATTTTAAATAAAATGAAAATTATAAGATTAAAATATAATGACGAAATTAGTTTACACATAAATTAGAGAGAATAAGAATAACAACGTTAGCATAAGAATAAAATGTTAGTATGAATAAACATTAATTAACATAATTAAATGTCGATTTCATAAGTAAAAATTAATTGATATAAAAAGAAATCTTAGTTGTTTAATCAAAAGTTATATGCATAAGTAATAGTTAGTTGATATAAAAGAAAAAGGTTAGTTGCAGAATTAATGGTTAGATGCATAAATAAAAGTTAGTTTGTTATAGTATAATGGTTATCAAAATATCAATAATGAGATGTTTTTATACTTATTTCATGTATCACTAGTGGGTATGACCCGCGCTATGCAGTGGGGGTTATAAAAGTCAAAAATTTTATTCTAATGATTTATACATTAGTACTAACTAACTGAAAAAAGGTTACGTGCGAAACTTTGATAAAAAAGTATAATAGAAAAAATAATATAAAAAAATAAATAACTCAAAACCAAAAAGAAAAATAACGAATGCATAAATTGTGACTTTACTATATTTAACGAGCTCTACTGTAAATTGGTTAAAAGAAAATTTGGCATAACTCGAAGCTTAAGTATAAAACTTAAAAAAAAAAAAAAAAGTTCTGCTGATTAAACGTAAATTTACATAGCTCGAATACTTAAGTATAAAATTTTAAAAAACATAAAATTAGTAGGTATCAACTTAAAAGAAATAAAGAGAGAGAAACTATTATGGTTAGTTTCCAAAAATACTTAGATGTTTAAATTTAAATTATAAAAAAATACAAAGTAGTTTTTTATTAGTTTGGAGAAAAAAAATTTATTATGATAACATTTAGAAAACTTATACTTTCACTATTCATATTTTTTCTATTTGCTATATATAATGATGCGACGAATGTTATCAAGTCTCTTTTTCGACCTATCTTAAACGCTGATACATTTGAGTATTATTATTATTATAACTATGTAAATATTTAGTGATTATATTTTTAAGTGTCTAAATAAAATAATACTTAAATCAAATAGTATTAACTAATATAAATATAAATAATAAATGTATATATTTTAATATTAATTTAAAGTATTATAAATAAGATAATGCTTAAAATAAATAGTAATAATAATAATAATAATAATAATAATAATAATAGTAGTAATAATAATAATAATAGTATTTAGTAAATATATAGTTAAGTATTCAAATAAGATAATACTATTTATAAATTTAATTACTATTATTATTATTATTATGATTATTTATTATTATTATTATTATTATTATTATATTATTATTATTATTATTATTATTATTATTATAAAATTATTTAGTTAAGTGTTTAAATAAGATAATATTTATTTATAAATTTAAATGTTAACTTAAAATATTATAAATTATATAAATTTAATGTAGTGAACTAAATAATCTCACATTATTAATTAATGTATTAATTAAAAAAAGTTTATTAAATGAGGAGTAAAATATGAATGATTGCGTAGAATACTAGTACTAATGATTAAAATGTTATATTACATGTCTTAATTTTTTTGTAAAATTACGTATGTGTCTCAAAGTTTTACTTTATATAGTAGTATAATTAGTTAGCTTCTTATTATATTATTAAATATTCTTACTAATAAAATGCTTACCTTGTTTATGATGGATGACTTTATGTTTTATTGATCTTCTTGATTAAGATATAAGAACTCTCAGTGCTGATAAATATCATAATATAACCATAACTACCATAAGATTAGTGTTAAAAACTAAGAACGTTCGAGAGAATTGTAAAAAGAAGAAGAAAAAAATGTAAAACTTATGAAAGGATATACAATATTGAGGTGTTATTTATGTCATAAAAGTTTAATCATTTTATTTGACAAAGTAAAACTATTAGATAAACAAATAATATAATACACTTATCCATAAGTATAAAAAACAATTCATCCACTTGTTATGATATTAATTAATAACAACACTTTATAAGAAATGAAAAAATAATGCCAAATGCAAAAGATGCAATTTATGAGGATATTGTCAAAGAGGAGTTTTTATTCCTTGCTAGAAAAGGTGTTTTTGAAAAACCAAGAAAATTACTTCAAGTGAATTTTAAAAATAAAATAAGAAACATGAATTCTGCGAGGTGAAAGAAACTCGACACATTTAGGGATCATTATTCTTTCTTTTAGGCTTAGAGCAAGATGTTAACTTTTACAAAAAAAATAAAGAAAATAAGTTAAGTTTGCGTTTCCAGTAAAATATAACAAGTAACAAAGATAGCTTAAAAGGGGCGCATTACGTCAAATTTTGCCCTTACATCCCCCTATATAAAGAAAAAGCCACCCCATGTGGGATTTCTTGCAACCTAAAGTTTTCAAATTAGGTTTATAGAGAGACAAAATCAACTAGAGAGAGAAGGTTAAAAAAAGTTTAAAAGTGTATGAATTTTTTCATTTCTATGCATAGATCTAAGCTAGATGGCACTATATGAGTATAACGATCGAGTTATAGTGATAAATTTTGTATTTTTGCGTGTGCATGCCACTACAAGAAACAACACTTTAGTGATGACACTTGTATCATTATATTTTCTTACTTAATAGTTAAACACTAATATTGAAGTGTGTGGTAAATTAAAAAGTTGCAATTCAATAAAGCACTTTGTAAGTTTCTTGTTTGCACAAATTAATTAAACGATTCTGTTTAGCTACACTAGTACATATGGTTTTTCATTAGTTTGTAACTATATGTATATGTTTATATGTGATCTATGTACCTGCATGTGGATTCATAAATTAAATATAAAATTATATACATAAAATTTTATTTTAATTTTGTCATGTTTATTTTTGTGCTTATGTTTATGTTTAATTAAGAATAACCGTTTGAAATATTCCCGTCTCAAAACTTATATTATGGAGATAAGCTTAAAATTGCCCCTTGTGCGACTCCTTTTTGAATATTAAATCTCATTAGGGCGTGTATATATTTCAACAGGTTAACTATTTAACATAAAAACCGATTTCATTTTCCTTAAACTCCTTTAAGTTTGGGGTTTATCCTCATACTTGGGGTGTAGTTAATGGGAAATGTTATGGATTTTTTCTTAAATATTCAATGCATTAACAATGTAAACATATTCCAAAAGCGGGTTAGAAATGATAATTCTGGAAAGTTCAAGGTTTGAAATGAAAATTTTATATAATTAGGGTTTTGACCCTGGTCGTTAACGACCATAGAGTCTAGTGGACTGCCATGGGATGTATTAGGGTTTTAGGATTTTAGGTTGCATAGGAGACCGCTATATGCTATAGTGATCATCTACGTGTTCGCCAAGCAAAGTAGTTATGTATGGACACATGACATGCTAACGAGGATTGAGAAAGTGACATGTGTTAAATGCCACGTGTCTGATGATGATGCTTTGAAAGCAGCATGTGTTGACACGTGTTAATTTCTGATTGGACCAGGCCGCTTGGGTTGCATCGTGGACCGTAATAGTTTCGAGTGATGGTCTGCGATGGTGGACACCGACCAGGCTATAAAGATGTGATTCTCGCCGATCTTTAAGGTGAACGCGTTTTCTAAAACTTCATTTCGATGCTATGTCTATGTGTACAAATATTTATAAAATGATTTCAAACAAGTTTATGAAATGTCTGTTTACAAATGCTTATGTTATAAAATATTTATAAAACCAGCATGTGACTATATTAAATTTATTATGCAAAATTTTAAGCAAAATGACATTGTACGTATATCGATCAAGAATACATGTCTTGATGGGTAACTATGTGTTATGCCATAGCTAAAATCATTTTAATATATATAAACTAAATGAATTTAGTATATACTAGCTACCTGGTATGGGGCTTCTCAATAAATGAGACAATTATACAAATAAGTTGTTTTAATAATTATTGATATTGAGCATGTTGTTATAATTATTAAAAATGTCAGGTAATATGGTTCACTAGTTTTATGTTGACATTAAATTTTTAAATCATTTTCAGGAAAATGAATTGCATGGGTTGTTTCAAATAACGTTTATGTTATAAATAAACCTAGCAATGTGGAAACACCCATGGGAACATGTGAAGATTCGATAGTTAGACTTTGTGGCTCTTACCTTTTATACATTACATTTCAAAGCCTAATATTTTGTTTTGTTTGAAAACAATGTAAACTGTTGAAGATCTCATTAATCCTTATTTGAAATATATTAGTATTAGAATTCAACCCTAAGTGTTAAATACCTTCCTAAGAGAGATTTAATTATTTAAATAATTGTTGAAATACTTAAATTTTAAGAAATAAAGTATGTTTACAAGAAATGAAAATCAACCAATGATGTTGAGTATTTACAAAAGCACTTTAAAAGACTTCCGCGAATTTTCATAAACTCTCATATATTTTCATACTAGTAAGGAACCCGAGCTATGCCGCGGCGACGATAATTTAGAACATGATATTTGTTTTCTGTTAGTTACTAATACTTGCATTGTGATGAGATTATTTTTTTATAGTAAGCCTTACACATCTCAATGCCTAGGAGTCTAACCTCGCACATTGCTGCAAGAGTCGTCATTTTTGTCTTCTTTAACTGATATTCAAATCGAGCATAATTTAGGCCTTAAAACTCAATAACTCGATAAGTTAGTTGCAATAAAGTATAATGATTCAGCCTTCGATGCCTCTATGACTGTTGGTATAGCAAAGGATCATGGAAACCTAAATTACTATGCATTATCTTTGATTTTCACTTTTTTTGCATATGCAACTATGTGAAAAACAGAAAACCACCAAATACTCCACCCTACCTTTTTTTGGATTAGCTCCACCCACCTATGAAAGTACAAAATTTGAAAGAATGTAGTTTGTTCCATGCAAACTTCATATCCCAAGTAAGTGTCAGTGTAATTACCGGTCAAAAGCAAGCCTATGATTCTCCCTTAACAACAAAACACAATACTAAATATTTTTTTTATTTAACTTTGAAATCAAGTAAATTTGATCAACCAACTTCATAGAAAATATAATACTCATTTGCTACACATAAGCCCTTACATACACCATATAAGATGCATGTGTATTCTTCATTTTTTTATCGATCATTAGTGCAGTTAAATCAATAAATCACATGTAGTTATAAACATTCATAGTATCCTTGTGATTGTGAATCATGATTATGGTTGCTTATGTAACATTAAAAAAACAGATTAAGGAAAGCAAATTGTGTTAATAGATATTTAAAAAATCAGCATAAGCATAAAAACTTAAACAATTATGGAATCAAATTACTTAGCACACTACTTTATACGATGGTAATTCATAATGCTCAAGCACCTTTAAGATGATAATCCATGATGCTCAAGTATTAATTATAGAAGTTTTCTTGTTATAAGTACCTCTTCATCATATGAAGTGCTAGGATAGTTTGCTCAAGCACCTTTAAGATGATAATCCATGATGCTCAAGTATTAATTATAGAAGGTTTCATGTTATAAGTAGTACCTCTTCATCATATGAAGTGCTAGGATAGTTTTTTTAATCATTCTAACTGTCTGCAAATACACATAAGTAAAATCAGAACAATTACAACTTCAAAAACAATTTCTAGTTAAAGATGTTCACGTATAACGTTACAAATTGATCTTATTACATGGACTAGCTTTACACCATAAGAAGGAATCGACCTCAACTACCATGTATTATTGTTTCCACAAAGTGTGCACCTTCAAAGAGAAAAAAACACAACCAAATAGGGTATAAGAAACATATACTCTCTATTTTTATAATAATTAGTTTCATGTGTGTTTATAGCTTGTTTCCAAAAATTCAACATTCAATAATGTGTGTTCCCGATTTGAACATAATCGTTGAGCTTGGATCTTAGGATTCAAATTGATATGAACAAAATTTGATGATTAGATGCTAAAATTCAATAATGATGAACACAAAAGTGTTTAATGGTTGTTGTTTATTGATTTGATGATGAATTCATCATCCATGAAGGATGATGATATGATGTTGGTGATGGAATATGATTCCCACCCTTGGTGGTGAACCATCCATCATTACAAATGATGATATATGTTGCTATTTATATTAGTCTAGCATTTACAATATTTACAAAATAAACCCTAGACTAATACTTTTGTTGTTTTTGTTCTTCAAGTTTCACCTTCAATAATTATTGGAAATCTTCAATTTCTTCAAAGGTTAAATACCCAACAATACTCCCCCTAAATTGTAGATTTCCGATGTGAAAATAAAGCTTGATCTTGTTTTTGTTGAATAGTTGTTCAAAGCTGAGAGTTTTTGTTGTTGATGAGGAAGCCAGGTCTTCAAAACTTTGGAACAACTAATACTGTTTTGTTTTGTTTTGATCCGTAGATGTGGAATTGACAAACTGATGTACATCCGTAGATATTAAACATCCGCAGAAGTGAGCTCCATGAAATTTGACTAAGGTAAACAGTCTGGACATGTTCTCTATCCGTAGATCTTCTACGGAAGAACAAAACATTTCTTTGTCCGTAGATCATCTACGGAAGAACAAAGTTAAGTTTCTGTCCGTATCTCATCTACGGAAGAACAAGAAAATGTTTTTCTGTCTGTATTTCATCTACGAAACTAGAAGTTAGTGTTCTATCCGTAGATCATCTACAGAAGAACAAGTTAGTTGCTAATTCGCAGCTGAAATGCTGCTGAAACTTAGCCTTGTTGCTGCTGTTTTGGTGTTGTTCAAAGGCTGATTTAGGTGATAGTTTGATGACATTAGCAATCTGCACAAGGTGTGTTATGTTGGAATGATTGTTAATGCGGATTATATTGGTAAAGAGGCTGCACATAAGCTGATGCAGAGGCTGTTCCGGTGACTGATTCGAATTTTCAGCAAATAAGCCATAGAAACATCCTTAGATCCATGTAGACCCCAACCCAAATTTTTTATATTGATGAAAATTTGTATTAAATTGATTTGTAACTTGTTTGTATATCAATTTAACACAAATTTTGATTCCAAATCAGATCTGAATCAGAATCATAATAATCACCTCATGAACACCAAAAACCCAAAAACTAATACAATGATTAGCTTCGAATTCATCTTGTATTGTTGAATTTTTTGTTGAATTGGTGTAGTAACAACTTATATCAGAATCCAAAACACTGGTTGATCCAATTCCATGCTCTAAATCTGAGAACTTGTTGAAAACACCAAGAACACACACACTAGTGTGTGTAAATGTTCATATACTACTAGAAACCCAAATTCTAATCAAATTACCTCCAAACTTGATTGATTTGCCTTCTAATTGATGAATCTATCATAGAAATGATTAAATAACATCAAATTCATGTTGATTTCATCAAATCCATCATCAAATTCATAGATCTAGTGAAGAACACCAATAACTTTTTCTCCAAGTTTTCTTAAATCTCCACCAATTTTAGCAATCTAATCATGAAATCTGACCTAAATCAATGTGAATCCAGCAACCAACAGCTCTGATACCAATTGTGTGTTCCCGATTTAAACATGATTGTTGAGCTTGGATCTTAGGATTCAAATTGATATGAACAAAATTTGATGATTAGATGCTAAAATTTAATAATGATGAACACAAAAGTGTTTAATGGTTGTTGTTTATTGATTTGATGATGAATTCATTATTCATGAAGGATGATGATATGATGTTGGTGATGGAATATGATTCCCACCCTTGGTGGTGAAGCATCCATCATTACAAATGATGATATATGTTGCTATTTATATTAGTCTAGCATTTACAATATTTACAAAATAAACCCTAGACTAATACTTTTGTTGTTTTTGTTCTTCAAGTCTTCACCTTCAATAATTATTGGAAATCTTTAATTTCTTCAAAGGTTAAATACCCAACAAATACTTTAAACTTTGGTAAAAAAATTACACCAAAAACACATGTACATAGCAATTATGCTTAAAATGTTCAATACTAAAAGTAGCAAAACCATATAAATATGTTATATTAAAAGCAAAGGTTAAGAGTTATAGTCTATTTGCACATCTTTGAAGTGCTAAGTTGTGATACTGTGATAATTTATATATAGAATATAAGAAGCATAAAAATTCATCAAGAATACATTAATCTTAATAATTTTTAAACCTTATAATCAGCTTTTTGACAATTTTATATATCTATTTCTTGACTTTGCTTCTTCACAACTCAAATTATAAGCAATATCTTTGTTATCCTTTGTGTTCATGTATGTACCTACATAAAGTTGCATTCTTAATTTATTAAAGAGGCTCAATATATGATATTTACATAATAGCAAAGTCATAGGGTTGATCATGCAAGAAATATATCACTGCATATGCAGCATTAAACAAAAATTAATAATAATATAAAGAAATTGACTAATTAATGTGAAGATTTGGTAGTTAGACTTTGTGGCTCTTATGTATTATACATTACATTTCAAATCTAATGTTTTGTTTTGTTTATAAGCAATGTAAATTGTTGAAGATCTCACTAATCCTTTTTTTGAAACATATGAGTATTAGAATTCAACCCTAAGTGTTAAAATACCTTCCCAAGAGAGATTTGATTATATAAATAATTGTTGAAATTGATTAATTCAATTTTGAGAAATAAATTATGTTTACCGGAAATAAAAAATTACCAGAACAATTGGCAAGGGTTGGATTAGGTTACGAATTAAAAATGTACAGAATTCTTAAATGGTCTTTATAACTTTATGGAAATTGCTAAGAATCATGTGAATAGTGAAGGTAAAGCGTATTGCCCCTATAAGTGTTGTGCCAATTTGAATCAGTTACTACATGGTTGCCTATTATTTATACCCACATATATGAATGTCGGTTACTATAATCATATGCGTCATCGGTTTATCATGTTGAGAATTATCCTATTTCCAGAGATAAAAGCCTTTTTGGGATTTAGACACACACTCCAGCTAAAAACAATGAGATGCTGATATGTAATGTTATGGCCAAACAAAGTACAAAAGAATAAAATATAGATAAAGAAAAAGAAAATATTATAGATCAGAATTCAATGCATTGTTTAAGAAGCTCAACATCGAGTTATACCCTGGTTTTAGTTGGGTATCTTCCCCAAACTTTCTAACGAAATTGATGCATACTAAAGTTATCAACAAATGGATGGATAGTTTGTTTGACCAACTTTAAGACTTTCTAAATGTTGCATTCCTAAAAAAAATAAAATTCCAACCTTGCACTATGAAGCTAATAAGAAGCTAAGAAAGAGTGGGTTAGGATATCAATTTATCCAAGCTTGCATTAATGATTGTGCTTTATCTTAAAAGGAAAATATCTCAATGCATAACTATCCCTTGTAATAAAAGCAGATGACTTAACAAACATTCAAAGAGGAAGAAAGTAGCACAAAAAGTGTTGTGCTACTTTTTTTTAAATTCTTAGCTTTGAAAAAAGTAAAGTTTCATATTCATGGAAAAAAATATGATTTGGCACAATACTAGACACCCAATAGTAGAGGGTTATTTTATAGATGAGCCATTTCATTCTACTCAATGTAACTTGAGGGAATGCAAACCAAATTTAATCACCCTAATAGAAATGTTGATAATGGTATTCTTAAGAGACAATGAAAGTCTTTTCATCATAATGTCAACTAATTTCAAGGAACAGAATCATATTACTTTCGAAAGAGATTAGAAAATCACTGGAATAGTTTGTACTGAACAATCACAATAAAATCAAGGACTAAATATTATAAGTTTTTTGGTTTTTATTTTTACTTTAGCTATTATCATAAAACTGATTTAACCTGTTTTATCCCTTATCTAAAACATTAAATTTAAATTTCCTAAACACAATGTAAAGATCGAATTTTCCTTATGGTTTTGATATTAGCAAATACATCTTCATCTTCATCATCATATAAGTCTCCAGACTACAACAACCAACAAAGGCCATTGTCACATGGGCTGTTGAACATATATTCTTACAATGCTTGCATACTATGCGGTGTTAGATTTGTGTTACATTGTAAGGTGTTATTTTCAAACACCTTGCATGTGGCCCTTCATAGCATAAAACATTCATATTCATTAAACTTAGGAGTGGAAAATCATATTTACATCATTACATAAAAACTTGTCTTAAAAGAAGCATTAAAGTGTATCCTAGAAATTAAACATCAAAATTGTTATCACGGTTCCATCATTAACTTGAAATCCCTCAGTAGCTTCCACACCCATGTCTAATCATCCTCAGCTACATAATTTACCTTCCAATTAATATTCATATAAAGTTACTGTTGTTGAGTGAGTTCTAGTTTCGTATAAATATATATAGTAAAATATACTTTTTATCCTTTACGTTGATGAGCACACATTCATACGTAAACGTAACATTCTTTTCATTTCATTTATCACTATACTCGTTATCTTTTCTTTCATACATTCTTTCCTTTCCTCTTTTCTTGATTTACATCACTTATCATCCTAGAATGAATCCTAGATAAATAATATGCAATAGATCCCATTACCATTCGGTCTATATAAGTACAAAACCACATTCAAACAGTATACAATTTTGTTGCTCCTGGCCGCCTATCGATATGAAATGTGTATCCGTCAATTGAGTTTGTTTAACGTGTATGGCGAAGTCTCCAATTGTATTACAATTATGCTTGCAAGGCTTCTTATTCGTAATTGGGCCCTTTACATTCCATTTAGTTCCACTTATCATTTTCCATTATCTTTCACTTCATTATATCATACTTTACTTTATCAATACATATCATAGATGTAGGCATATACCTGGTAGGGTTTGCGAGATAAGCATAAATCATCATAAGGTCCTTTCTAGGTCAAACATATCATACTAAAAACATTATACATGCCAAATACCCTAACATGCAAGAACTATTCATGGGAATACTCCCACTTGCGAGAACTCTAGCTAACGAGAACTATGGTTTCAAGAATTCATGGCATGCGAGAATTCTATCAAGCGAGTATTTTATACTATGCGAGAACTTTTGGGCTTGCGAGAATTAAACCTAGGGTAACCGCATACAAGCAGGCGAGAACCTGGGTAACCACATATAAAGAGTGTATCAAGTACTACTCCGTACTTTATGCTTTCTATCTATTACTATTCAAAGTACTATACTAAATACAATGCTAAGAACCAAGAGCGAGTACAACCTCAAATAACATAAACGAAAACCCTAAGTTCAGTTCATGAATGAAGGCATAAAAATCCATGCTATACTCTAAAATTGTATACTTTAGTGGTGGAAATTATCTATTTTTGGTAACAAATCAATTAGTATGCATATCAACCTCGAACAATGTAAAGCCTATAAAACGTGAAGCTTGCAACCGAGGTTTATGCATAAACAAATAAACAACCCATTTTTACCATTAGATCATCATCTTACATCATACTACATTAAAGATCTAGCATAATCCGACCATAAAACACATCAAAACCTTACCTTGATTGAAATCTTGGAGTCTCTCACGGCCATTCTCTCTTTCTCTCTCTATACATATTTAAAAAACTCTTAGGGTGTAAGCACCCCTTTGCAGCCATTATTCCTTATGTAGTACCCTTTTAGGGTAACTTTTCTTTTCTCAAAAATGATACATTTGCCATTTTTTCATTTAAACATGTTAAAACCGAATACATCCATCAGATTGTTTACGAGCTTTTGGGTGTTACATGGATGTATTCGGTTTAAAACATACATGTATTTAGTTTTAAATTGTTAAAGGATGAATACTTAGGAAAGGCAATATCATAAGAATCAATGCTAGCCGTGAAATGTGTCTGCTAGTGAATGGTATGACTATCAGCACTATATTATAGCTACACAGCTAAACAAAAGTTCAATCTACAAGAGACTTCTCAAACTACCAACAATTAGAGGGTTGTGAATGACGTTCACTATTTAAACTTTGGTATCACAAAGTATGGGTGTTATTAATGATATAGATGTATTGCATGCACTCAATCATCTGATTATAGGTTGGTTGTCTACTCATGCCATAAAGTTGGTAAATCAAGTGCATGATTTATTAATGATGAGATAGATCTCTTATGGACACTCATTCATATAATTGTAACCTAGTTGTAAAATTTGGCTGCTTGCCAATGAGGATGACTTTATGTGAAAGTGGTGGCCCAAGTCCTATTGCCCAGATTGTTAATGATCAAAGTTTCTTGATGACATGGAAGTGGATGAAGATGTGCAGGAATGTTTGAAGGTGTTCAATGCAAATCAGTTTTACAATGAGAAGAGACTTAGAACACTTAACAGATCAAATAGGGAACTGGAACCTTTATGATGATACTAAGAAAACACAAGTAAACAAGAGACAGAAACTTAAGAACAAACAGATTGGTTTTCAAGGATAAAGTATATTGCTCTCAAGTTTTATTACAAGTGTTACAAAAGCATAGATAAAATACAAGTACCTGAGATACTTTATACTACATCCTACAGCCGGCCATACTTTGAAAGCCAGCTGGAAACACTAATCTAGACAACAAGATCAATGTAAAGTCAAAAGGTAGATTGCCTTTTGACAAGTGACTATGACATGCCATAGCTCACATCCTATTGTAATACAAAAAGGATAAAAGTACATAAAGTAGAAAGTTACAGACTCAAGACCATAATTTACAGCTTCCTAAAACATGGACCTTTTCACTAACTTGTATAAGTTGGTGAGTCTGCAGAGTGACAGCGAAAAGTTGGTCAGCTTTTCTGAAAAGTTGTTGAGCACAGAGAGCATGTCTTCTCTGTCTTCAGAAGAAATCAGTCTTCTATCTTTATGGCTTCGGAAGACTTTGTCTTCTAAGCTTCGGAAGACTTCATCTTTGGCTTCGGAAGAATTGGTCTTTTGCTTCCAAAGATTTTACACTTAGTGTAATTTCTTAGTGTGTAAAACTTCTAAAGTAACTTCTACCATGCATAAAATGCATGCATGCAGGAGACACCTTGACTGTTTTGAGTGCATCAGCCTCTTTCAATTACCTTACAAACTCTCCCTAGTTTGATGCTACCAAAACAGAGAGGATGCTTAGCAGATTACAACCCTCATGTCTTGATCAGTAGTGTACAATCAGGACATGGATGGTCTTCCACATGCAAGAGGCTCTACTCTGAATGGAGTTGATTGAGCAACCTCTTAGTGCACTTTCTCAGGATGTTATTACTCATCCTGAGATGATGAGGAGGATGCCTTGGCCTTCTTTTTTCTCATTTGATCAGTAGGAGGGGATTTAGAACCATGCTGTGGGTCAGAGGATGAAGTTGGCTTAGGTGTAGCTTCAGGTTCAGGTTGTGTTGTCTCTTCAACCTGCACCTTAATTTTAGGTGTAGCTGGACTTGGTGGAGAATGCAAGTCAACAAGCTGACCTTTTTTGATCTTCTGCTTGATCCTCCTGATGTGCTCATCCATTGTGGATAGAAACATAGGACCAAGTCTGCTTCCAGAGAACCCATACAGCTTCAAGAAGCTCACCATCTTTAGTCTGTCAGCAGACTTCTTTTCTTGAGCTCTGGTGGTGGCTCTTGTTTTAGCAGCTTCCTTTTTCAATTTTCTTTTAGCAGCTTTTCTTTGAGTTTTAGCCTCTTCATTAAGTTGTTTTAGTTACTCAAACTCAATATATTCAAATGAGAGGGGATTGAGGGCTGCTGCCTGATAGAGACCTGTGGCACTCAGATAAGCTATCATCTTCTGTCTTTCTTGTTCCCTGCTTATCTGAGTTTCTTCCTCTTCAATGGCCACAGACTCATTCTCAGGACTTTCATGAACAGGAAAGAGGACAGGAGCTTTTTGTTGTTTCTTTCTTTTTCTTTCTTCTTTGATTTTGAGGAGAAGTTTTACTGCCTCAGCCTCCTTTCTCTCTTTATGCAGCTCCTTGTCTGCCAGTTCATCTAACTCTGCCAAGGGGAGAGAAATTATTTCATCTATGTTGTAATTCCTAAGTCCCAAATAGTTCAATCTGGCTGCTCTTAACTTATCATTCTGAGTATCAGGCCTATGAGCAGCCCTGATGGCAGCTTGCATGAAGCTTGGGACTTCACTAGATTTTTCTCCCCTGACCTTCCTCTTCCTCTCTCTCTTATCCTCCTCAATCTCCTCAGGAGTCATTTTCCTTTTCCCTTTGTCAATTGTTGGCCGGTGGAGAGAGCTTTGGCCTGCTGATGGTTGTGATGAGCTTGAGCTCTGGCCAGAGAGAGGTTGTGATACACCTTCACCTGCAGGTGTGTCACTGAGGGTACTTGGTGCTGAGGGTGAGCCTGTCTTAAGGTTCACAGGTTCTTCTGCTGGGCCTTCAACTGAGGTTTCCCCTTCAAAACTAATCTTAGGGTCTGCCTCAGTATCCAGTTGACCAACAGTTTTTCCTGCTAGCCTCTATCGATATAATATTGCTTTTTTTCTGAATTCCTTCAGCACCCATTCTTGAATCACCTCAGCTAACCTGCTAGCCTGTCTGTTTTGGGTTGGGTTGATGAAAGGAAGGTTAACCAAGTTTATACTATCATAAAAACTTAGGGTCTGAAAGTTAAAGAGTTCTTGCTGCCTCTGAGCCCTTGATAGCACCAATGCCATTCTTGAGTTATCATACCACCATCCCATTATTGGATTTTCAGCTAAGTGGGATAGGGTAGGCATGGACATTGGAATTCCTTCCTCAAACAGTTGTTGAAATAAGGCCTCCACATCAGTGTGAGCCTGAGAAAGTTGTTAAGTCTGGACAACTGCAAGTAAGGGTGGTGAGTCCTCATTGTCCATACTCATGACAAAACTCCCAGGTTCTGTGGTTGTAGGGACTTTCTCCCCTTTTTTGGTAGCATCACCCACTTGCATATGTGAGTTGAAGGTTAAATCTACTACTTCCACAGGTTCTTATGGACCTGGTTGAGTTTGTCTTAATGGTCTCTTAGCTAGCTTGCCCTTGAGATCAGTGATCTCAAGTTGCTGGTCATTGACCTTCTTTTGTAAGGTAGTCACTTGAGATTCCAAGTGACTCACCTTGGAGACTAAAGAGGTGCATAAGTCTTCTAATTGTTGCACCTTTAATTTCAGACTCCCCTTATCTTCAGATGAAGAATCATGGAGGAATGAGAGAGTTGGACTGATGTCTTCTTACTCATCATCAGCATAGTATTCTTGGCTGCTGGATTTCCTCTGCTCACTGACAGTTTCAAGTGAAGTGTCAATTGGCTGAGTTGCCATGGTTGAGGTCTTAATGATGTAATCACTAGCAGTAGTGAGAGCCTCTTCCATATGGACCTCCTGAACTTATTCAGGGAGATCCACCTCAGTTTGGGGTGGATGATGTGGGCTAGACATGGGAGTGGCAGGAGCACTCATCTCTCCTTGAGCAAGGGTGGAGAAAAAAGACTCATGGTACTCACTAAATCCCATGTCTTCATCATCATAGAATTCAAGGTTTGGGATTGGTTGGTTGAGATCAAGAGGCTGGGGATGGTAACTGTCCCCTGAAGGTTGTTCACTAGAGTTTTAAGACTCTAAGTGAAGGCTTAAGGCAGTTGGGGTTATGAACTCATTAGGCTGAGCATGAGGAACCTCAGCACTGATAGTATGAGAGATGGGAGTGGTTTGCTCCTCAAGGGAAATGGGAGCTTCGGTGTCTACTTCCTCTTGCATGGGTGATAATATGGAGGCCTGCTCAGACTGAATAGGTTGAGCAGGGGTTCGTTTGTGTTTTCTGGAGTAGGTGATGGTTATTGTAGGTTGAGATGGTGGTGGAGAGACAACAGGTGTGGGTTCAACACTAGCTGGTGCTGCTAGGTTGTTACCCTGAGCAATGAGCTCTAACATTTTGGGGACAAGGGCTGTTTCTACCCCAGAGAATCCCACAGTTGGTTTTCTTATTATTTTAAAGATGCCGGGCTTCATCTGTCCCAATTTAAGAGTTTTACTTGTTCCCCTCAACTGTGAGCCCAGTTCACAGTTAAGAATGTGCTGGACATATCTAGGGAACATGTAATACTCTAAGGAGTCCAAGTTTGAAAGCAAATTAAGGTAAACAAAGTGAGAATACCTAAACTTGACCCCTTGAACCAATCCATGGACTATGAAGGACAGATCCTCAGGAATCTGGTCCCATCCTCCATGCTTGTTGGACAAGCTGTGTATGATTACATGGAGGAGGTACTTAAAATGGGAAGAGACCTTCCGTTTCCTGAAGGTTCTGACTGAAAAGTTTCCTTCATACCCCATCTATGCAAAATACTGATTAACAGCAGATTTAGGAAAGTACAAATCACCTTCTGCATCATCTAGCTGAAGATGGGTGTTGATGATGGCCGGAGTTATGAAGATTGTCCTCCCCTG
Organism: Flaveria robusta; assembly: GCA_025506415.1. Taxonomy (NCBI): domain Eukaryota; kingdom Viridiplantae; phylum Streptophyta; class Magnoliopsida; order Asterales; family Asteraceae; genus Flaveria; species Flaveria robusta. The sequence continues at coordinate 21,393,260 of CM046466.1, forward strand.
CACTGTGGCAGACAGTGCCTTCTCCCCATCCATGGTGACCTCTTGGCAGGTCCGCCAGAAGTCTAGCAGATGATCCTCATAAAAAGGAGGATCAATGGTGAGGGAGGTGAAGTAGTTTGTCAGAGAAAGGAAGCGGCAAACCACTAAGTAACTAGGATCTTTCTCAAAGTTCAACAGAGCAACCTGATTGTGTTGCCTGTGAAGTTGCATGGAGAAATCGGGTTGGTTTCTACGATTTAGGTTGGCCATTTTAGAGAGCTTCGTCAAGAAGGAAGATAAGAACAAGGTCAGTTTCTGGGTGAATTTAGATTAGAAGGATATTGCAGAAAAGTGAAAGAGGGGTAAACCGTTGAGTATATATATGAAATGGATTGAGACAAAGTTAATGCGAAAGGATAAACTTTGAAATTCAGATTTTGGTCCCACCTCTTAAAAAGTGCCCAAAAGTAGTTTTCTAGTAAGTCGAAATTCTTCCAAAGGTAATTTCGCTTCGGAAGTTTTGATAAAAGCTTCCGAGGCCAATTTGGCTTCGGAAGATATTTCTAAGAGTTTTGAAAATTTTGTTTCGGAAGAAAAATACTTAGAGTATTTCTTTTCTCTTTTCAAATGTAAGTACTTTCGGAAGGAAATTTTTCCTTTAATATCATGTAACTATTTAGGAAAAATCTGGCTTCGGAAGATATTTAGAGAATTTCTTCCGAAGGTAAAATGTCATAAGTAGTTAGTTGATATTAAAGACATAATTTACTTCCGAATATAACTTAGTTTCTTCCAAAGAGAATGATGTTCAAAATTTTCAAAAATCTAAAGAATATTTTCTAAAAGAATCTTCTTCCAAGATAGTTAGGGGCTTATGAAGGTGATAAAATAGACAACTAAGGATACACAGATTTTAGAAATAATATTGAATTTAAGTTTAAGAAAAAAAAAAGCTACTCAAAGTTAATCATCCCAATAGCTGATATGAGATACTTAAATCTCTGTCATCAAAAGCTTTGGTAAACAGATCAGCATATTGTTCATTTGTGTGAACTTTGACTAGTTTGATTAACCTTTTTTTCAAAATTATCTCTAATTAAATGATACCTGATTATATGCTTGGTCCTCGAGTGCTGCATAGGATTCTCTTTAATAGAGATAGCGCTATTGTTGTCTATGTGGATGGGAGTCTCCTTGAAGTTGAATCCATAGTCTAGCATCTGATTTTGAATCCAAAGCACTTGAGCATAACAGCTAGCAGCAGCAATGTATTCAGCTTCAGCAGTTGATGCAGATACACAGGATTGTTTCTTGCATTGCCATGAGACTATCCTTCCACCAAGAAATTGACATCACCCTGATGTAGACTTTGTAGTCATGTTGCAGCCACCATAGTCACTATTTGTATATACATACAGATTGAAGTAAGAATTCTTTGGATACCAAAGGCCTAGAGATGGAGCACCTTTGAGGTATCTTAAAATTCTTTTGACAGCAACCAGGTGTGACATCCTGGGGTTGGCTTGATATCTAGCACAAATACATGTAGCAAACATGATATCAGGCCTGCTGGCAGTAAGGTACATAAGAGACCCAATCATAGCTCTGTAAAGATGTTCATTTACAAACTCCCCCTTAAGGTCAGGTCCAAGAGAGTGGTTTCTGGCTATGGAAGTCTTTGAACCTTGTAGTCAGTCATTCTGAATCTAGTAAGTATATCCTAAACATACTTTGACTGACTTATGAAGATGCCATTGTCAACCTGCTTTACTTGAATTCCTAGAAAGAAATTGAGTTCCCCTATGGCACTCATTTCAAATCTATTCTTCATCAGTTTCTCAAAGTCTTTGTAGAGCTTTGGATTAGTTGACCTATAGATAATGTCATCAACATAAACTTGAACCAGCATCAAGTCATTTCCTATTCCTTTAATGAAGAGAGTTCCATCTATAGTACCCCTTCTGTAACCATGCTAACATAGGTACTGAGATAGAATCTCATACCACTTCCTTGGAGCTTGGTGCATATAGAGCTTTATCAAGCTTGTAGACATACTCTGGATGATCTGGATCTGCAAAACCAGGTGGTTGTTTAACATACACCTATTCAGCAATCACCCCATATGAGAAAGCACACTTGACATCAAGTTGGTAGACCTTGAAACTTTTGGATGCAACAAAGGCTAGGAATATCCTAACAGCTTCAAGTCTTGCTACTAGAGCAAAGACATCAGTGTAATCAATTCCTTCTTTCTGAGTATACCCTTGAACAACTAGTCTGGCCTTGTTCTTGATGACAAGTCCTCTATCATCTTTCTTGTTCCTGAACACCTATTTGGTTCCTATGGTAGTCTTCCCAGGAGGAAGAGGGCATAGGTTCCAAACCTTCTGCCTATTGAATTGAAGCATCTCCTCCTGCATAGCTTCAATCCAACTACCATCCTTTAGAGCTTCCTCAACTTTCTTTGGCTCTACTTGGGATAGAAAACAAGAGTAGAGACAAACATTTTTGTCATGGGTTTGTCCTCTTGTTCTTACCCCCTTGTCAACTTCACCAATGATGTTTGTGGTGGGGTGAGACTTGTGGATCCTTAGTTGAGGGATCACAGCAAGTTGGTTGGAAAGATTCTAAATTTGAAAAATTTTGATAAGGAAGAGTAGCTTCACCCACCACATCAGCACACTTATCAAGAGAAACTTGATCCAATGAGTGTGTGACATCAATGATGTTGTCTTCCATGGAATGATTATCAGCATCAAGGAATTCTTGATCACTGTCACCATTACCACTTTTTTCTCCATTTGGTTTTGTGCCTCTAAGCTGGAATTTGAAGGCATTTCAGATGTATCAGTAGGATTTGTCATTGTTATGCTGATAGGAGCTCCATCTGCAGAATTTGTTAGCACTTGAGTTGAAGTAGATTGATTTGAAGGTTTTCTCAGCTCAAATCTTGGGTCAGGATCTTCTGTTGATAGGTTACCCGTAGATCCTGAAACATTCTCACAAGACTTGTTAAAACAGTTGGTAACTAAATCAAGATCAAACAGCCAATCAGGACCAGAACCTCTCACACAAGGAGTGTGTTCATTGAAAGTCACATTGGCTGACTCATCAACTATTCTAGTTCTGAGATTGTATACTTTATAAGCCTTGGCTTGAGAAGAGTATCCAATAAAGTATCCATCATCTGATTTCTCATCAAATTTGGCTATCTGATCTTTGGTATTCAAGATTATGAAAGGACATCCAAATGATCTGAGGAAACCAATGAAAGGTCTCCTTTTGTGCCACATTTCATAAGGAGTCTTACCATGAGTCTTAACTACTAAAACTCTGTTCTGCACCCAGAAGGTAATAGGCAGTTTAGAGTCAGACAACATAGTTCTTGCAGCTTTAATTAGTGTCCTGTTTCTCCTCTCAGCAACACCATTTTGCTGAGGAGTCCTGGCAGCATTATATTGTCTAGAAATACCCTTTTCATCACAAAATGTATCAAGGATTTGGTTCTTAAATTCAGTTCCTTGATCATATCTTATGATCTTGACCTTGTGATCAGATTGATTCTCAATCTTCAGAATGAAATTTTTCAATATCTCAAGAGTCTCATCCTTAGTTCTAAGAAAAAAGACCCAAGTGAATCTAGTAAAATCATTTGTGATCACTAAACAATATGAGGTCCTTCTTAGACTCATTACACTTGTGGGGCCAAAGAGATCCATATGTAACAAGTGTATGGGAGTAGTGATGGAGTTTCTTTCCTTTGGCTTGTGAGATACCTTATGCTGCTTCCCTTTCAGGCATGCAACACAATGTTCATCACTTGTAAACTCTTTCTTTAGCATTCCGGTTACCAAATCATTCTTAATTAATTTATTCATGTTTTTAAAGTTTACATGGCACATTCTTTTATGCCAGAGAAAAAACTCATCACTATTTGCTTTAGACAGAAAGCAAGACACTTCTCCTGAAGGGGAAGTTTCATGCAAGTCCATCTTGTACATGTTCCCTTTCCTGGGGGCTCTGAGCAGTATATGCTCCTGAGGAATGACCACCTCGGGCTTGAGAATAATGCACTCATGCTCAGTAAAGAGCATGTTATGCTTTTGATCACAAAATTGGGATACACTCAGTAGATTGTACCCAAGCTCCTTGACAAAGTTTACCTTCTCAATGCATAGCTTACCATTTATGACCATGCCCCTTCCAGTAATGTAACCTCCTTCATCTCCTCCAAAAGAAACAGGCCCTCCATCAATTTTCTTAAAATTTTGGAGTAGAGAGCTATTGCCTGTCATGTGCCTGGAACAACCACTGTCAATGATCCACACATTCCTGTTGGTCTTTGGTTGTTTCTGCACAAAAAGAGATGATTAGTTACATTTGGAAACCCAAGCCTTGCTGGTCTTGGGCTCATTAATATCAGCAGAAGACAATGCAATAGTAACTGATCCTACGTTCAGTCTTTGAGGATCAGCAGCTGTTGATCATGAAGAACTTTCAGTCACATTGTCTTTCTTTGTCTTCCACACCACCTTTGGAAGCTTAGACTTGACCTTCAATACTTCGGAAGTTATGACAACTTCGGAAGTTTTGAAGACTGGACCTTCGAAAGATTTTGCTTTCACTGCAGTAGGCTTCAGTACTTCGAAAGCATTCCTTTCTTCCGAGACCAATTTTTCTTTCGAAGGCAAGTTTTCACTTGTCTTCTTCTTCACTTTGAAACTTCCGAGAGGAAAAGCTTTTCCTTCAGAAGTTGGCTTCTTCTTTATCTTCTCAGAAGTTTTCTTCTTGATCATGTGGAAAATGCTTTTAGGATTGTAGATGCAATCCTTAGCTAGATGAGAAGTACTTCCACACATGACACAACTAATCTGCATTCTTCTGGAAGTCTTTTTTTGAGAGCAAGACTGATCTTGATCACTTTCCATCTCCATCTTCTTCTTCATAGATGAAGTAGCAAGCCTTTTAGGGAGTGACTTGCTGCTAGATATGGATGGTTCAGGTTGTGCAGTAGTGGTACACAACAAATCAGCCTTCTTCTTGTTGTTGTTGGGATGAGATTGACAAGAACTAGAACCCCTGGTACTAGGATTCATAGTTGAGTCTTCAGCCTTCACCACTTCAAATCCTGCAGAGATGAACACTTGTTTCTGCTTAGAGTTGAAAGTGGCCTTGATCTCTTGAGCTTTCTTGGACTTTCTCTTTGCTCTTCTGATCAAGTTTTCCCTCTTGGACTTTGTCAACCAAACAGGATTCCTCTCCTTAGGAGAATAGTGACCTTTCTTAGGATGATCTTTTTCACTCTTCTCAGATCCATCCTTCACTATCTCATATTCATCCTCTTCACTTATGGGGCCTATGAGGGGAAGCTCATCTTCACAAGTTCCACACCTTGGAGATCTTACTGATAATAAGGAGTGTGGAGGAGCTATCTCAATAGATCCCAGTCCCTGCTTATTTTGATAACAAACTTTGGCATGTAGAGATGAGGATATCATGTTTTTGAAGGTCTCTTCTTCAAGAATACATTTTTCTGCCCTGGCTTTGCTGATCACAAGCTTAGCCTGGCGTTCAGTTAACTTAGTAATGAGATCTTTGATCTGAGTCCTGTAGTTGGTGTATTCATGTTAAAGAGTTGAAATGGTTTTCTCTAAATCTTCTATTTTTAGTTTATATCCATTTTCAGCTCTTTTGAAATCAGACTTTAAGATATTTAAGGACTCAAGACCAGATCTTATTTCTAAGTTAGAGGACCTGTATCTATTTACTTTAGCAATACATTCAGGAGTACAAAGATGTTCCAATACCTTGCTTCATCATGATCTCCCATCAGTGCTTGGTTTGGAGATACATCTTCAACCTGAAAGCTCCAGTCAAAGCCTCCTTCTTCAACAGCAACTGCAGCTTGCTGCTTTGGCTTCTCATTCTGGTTGGCTCATTCAGTGTAGTTTGGTCTGGTTTCTGCTTGGCCACCATTTGTTCTAGGTGCCTTACACTCCTTAGCAAAGTGTCCCATTTGGTTGTAGTTGAAACACTTCACCTTGCTTTTGTCCAGTCCAAACTTTCCACTGGCTGCATTACTAGGAAACTTCCTCTCTGTCCTCTTGTAGAACTTTTTGGCTCTGTGAGTGAGAAGAGTCATCTGCTGGACTATCTCCATGTACTCCAGATCATCTGGATGGATAAGTCCAGATCTTCAAAGGTGAAGGGAAAGTTGCCTGAACTCTCACCAGCAGACACAAAGGCGTGAGAAGAGCTTGTCTCTTGGAATGGACTTCCTTGGATGTAGCTCTCCCTTGGTGTCTTAGGGAAGGTGATGAAAGGACCCTTTTGTGAGTTGTCAGGGTAGCAGATGAGATGATGCTGTGGTTCTCTGCAATCCCTTTCAACCATATGGAGGGCTGAACTCTGCTGATTGCTGGAGTTACTAGATGGATTTTGCATGTTCATCTTCATCTGGTAGCCACTGAGGATACCATACAACTCTGTAAGAGTGAGTGTCTTGAGGTTCTTAGTCCTCTTATTAACAACACAGTAATGGGTCCATTGTCTGGGAAGAGGGAACATGAACTTCCTCACAATGTCCCTGTTCTCAAAAGTTACTCCAACATCCATTAGAGTATCCACAATCTCAACATACCAGAAGTATTATTGAGTCATGGTTTCACCTGTCTTGAAGGTGAAGTTCTCAAACTACTGCTTCAAGAGGTCCTTTTTGTTCTATTTTGCTTCAGAGGATCCCTCATACATGAGCTTTAATGCATCCCATAACTGTTTGGCAGTTTTACACTTCTTGAAGCCCCTATAGATGGAGTTGGGAAAAGCAGTTTGTAGGGCAGTCATGGCCTTCTAATCGATATCAATCTTCTTTATATCTTTTTCAGAATAGTCAGCCACCTCTTTTGGAATCATGCCACCTCCAGCGGCAGCTGAAGAGGTGCATGGAATGTAAGGTTCGGAGGCAACAGATTCCCACATCCTGGAGTCTTGAGACTTGATGAAGCCTTCCATTCTTTGACACCAAGTATCAAAGTCTTTAGGAGTGATCAGTGGGGACTTTGTCATAGTGCCAGCTTCCATATCAGCCTTTGAAAGAGCTGCCATTTGAGTTGTTAAGTGTTTTGTGAAAAACTGAGAGATCTAAGATGGTGAGATCTTACAATCAAGAGACTGGAATGCTCTGATACCAATTGCAGGACCGTTTGAAGGTGTTCAATGCAAATCAGTTTCACAATAAGGAGAGACTTAGAACACTTAACAGATCAAATAGGGAACTGGAATCTTTATGATGATACTAAGAAAACACAAGTAAACAAGAGATAGAAACTTAAGAACAAACAGATTGAATTTCAAGGATAAAGTATATTGCTCTCAAGTTCTATTACAAGTGTTACAAAAGCATAAATAAAATACAAGGACCTGAGATACTTTATACTACATCCTACAGCCAGCCATACTTTGAAAGCCAGCTGGAAACACTAATCTAGACAACAAGATCAATGTAAAGTCAAAAGGCAGATTGCCTTTTGACAAGTGACTATAACATGCCATAGCTCACATCCTATTGTAATACAAAAAGAATAAAAGTACATAAAGTAGAAAGTTACAGACTCAAGACCTTAATTTACAGCTTCCTAAAGCATGGACCTTTTCACCAACTTGTATAAGTTGGTGAGTCTGCAGAGTGACAGCGGAAAGTTGGTCAGCTTTTCTGAAAAGTTGTTGATCACAGAGAGCATGTCTTCTTTGTCTTCGGAAAAAATCAGTCTTCTATCTTTGAGGCTTCGGAAGACTTTATCTTCTAAGCTTCGGAAGACTTCATCTTTGGCTTCGGAAGAATTGGTCTTTTGCTTCCGAAGATTTTACACTTAGTGAAATTTCTTTGCAGTGTGTAAAACTTTCGAAGTAACTTCTACCATGCACAAAGTGCATGCATGTAGGAGACACCTTGACTATTTTGAGTGCTCAGCCTCAGAAATCAGTCTTCTATCTTTGAGGCTTCGGAAGACTTTGTCTTCTATGCTTCGGAAGACTTCATCTTTGGCTTCGAAAGAATTGGTCTTTTGCTTCGGAAGATTTTACACTTAGTGTAATTTCTTTGCAGTGTATAAAACTTCCGAAGTAACTTTACCATGCACAAAGTGCATGCATACAGTAGACACCTTGACTGTTTTGAGTGCATCAGCCTCTTTCAATTACCTTACAAGATGCATACAATTCATACGAGGAAGACAAAATAACTGAGATAGTGATGAGTTTCATGCCCTCTAAGCCCAGCCCTGACTAAAAGAGAGCTTCCAATATATGATTATTATGATGATGACAATGATGATTTTGTAGACACACAATATGGTAGTTATGAATCTGATTGAATGTATCTTTAATATTTATGCTTATTATATCTTCATAAAATGTTATTATATTAATTATTAAATGTTAAGATTATGTTTATTATTTGTTTTTGTTAAAGACATGGTAGATGTTGCTAGCTCACATGATGAGAACGGGGGAATGATACTACCTATGGTTACCCACATAGGATCCTTGTGGGTGCAAGTCTTGTAAGTTAATTACTTGTTCTACTTAAATGTATGTCTTTAAATACCTTTTAAATTTGCTAATTATTTAAAATTAGTTTATTATTGTTGCCAAACCCAAGAAAACCCATTCATACGGAAGAAACCTTAAATTATTCGATGAATTTCAAAAATATGGTAATAAGCCATGTAGCCTTGAATATGATACAACGAAGGGGCATTTTAGGGTTTGGGAGAAAATACTAGATGTACGTGAGGCTAATATCCAATGAGGTTAATAGGCATGTCCCTTTCCGCTATTCTAGTTGAAAGAATGTTCTTGTTGAGTATAAAAGATCCATACTTATCACATTTTCTACGAGTAGACGGTTTAATGTTATATTTGAATTTCATAACTTGTAGTTGTTTTCTAATTACTTTCCTTTGTAGTAATATTTTGGTCTTAAAAGTTTCAGAAACTTTGAGCACCAGGGAGGAATCATGCCGGGGAAGGCAGAATGTGCAAACCGTTACAAGACACAAAGACAAGATTGAAAAACATTTTGATAACTATGGAGGTTTGGAAGATGTTGAAGAGGCAAGGAGAAACCCACCAAAGACAATGCATCAGGATGCGTAGATCCAGCTCATCGAGAAGTATTCACAACTCCTGAATATATTTAAGCGATTCCAAAAAAATAAGTCAGAAAGAGAAAAAGTACCTTATAAAAGTTATCATGGGAGTCATCTCTTGCAATAGGGGGTACACGGAGGTCAAAAAAGCCTAGTATTATTAAATCATTTTTTAAAAACTATTAAGATCATGACAATGATATTTTTGTTCTTACAAGTTAAAGAAACCAAATGCAAACCCTAGTGAAGGTAAAAAAAAAAACATATGCATTGCATGGCAAGTGATATACCGAAATTGCAACTAAAACTTAAGCAAGTAAAAAACTTTAATCGTATCATTTAGAAGATATACATTATTTCAATCAGAATTCATGTAATCCGTGGATAATAGTAGATTACATCAAAAGCGCCAAGTTGGTGATAAATTATATAGACTCTATCTAGAGTTCGTAAGCAAAAATAATATAGTTCAATAACATTATATTATAATACAAATCATATTGTTAGAACTATGTTTGGTATGCTACCTTAAATCAAGCTGCAGTCTGGAAGCATCTCTTTGGTGAATATAATCCAACAAGTTCCGTGTGGTTCGAAATTAGGTCTAGTTGTAAAAGTCAAGTTTACATTTGATTCTACCTACACATAACTTACACAAATATGTCTTACTTATACAACACAAAATAAATTGTTATTATTTAAACTTGTGAACTCACCAATCATGTGTTAACCTTTTCAAGCTTTTCTTTTCAGGTAACTATAATGCTTGAGTTTGTTTCGACGTACATGAACTTTTAGAGACTGTTAAGAAGACCTTGCATGGGATACTTTTGTTTAGTTTCTTAGACATTCTATAGGTTTAGACTTGTAATTTTGTGGAATTGAACTTGGTTCGTCATGTTTGTCCATTTTGCTTGTCTTGTTTTGAGACAAAGACCCTAGCTTTTACTCTTGTATTTAACTTTCAAGGATTCACTAAACTAGACACACAATATCCAAAATTTGTGTGAGACGATGTTATGACTTATTGCTTGAGACATCATATTAATAGTTCTTTCACAAAACCCAGTGTGTTTTGATGATTCTGTTCATCGCATTCTTATATTTTTGCTACAATCTGGGGTGTGATAGATTGGCATTATAACCAAAGAGCAATTTTTGAGCAATAACTTCCCAAGCGAGCGACGAACGATCTTGACATCTCACGATTTTGACAATCCTACAGTCTAGCATGCGACCCAATTTAAATTTACATTGAGATACAATGCATATGCTAGATCTCAAGTTTGCATGTTTTAAAAACAAGCAAATTTCATAGCATAATCATTCTCATAAATGATAATTTGGATTAAAAGCTATCAGTTAGCAGCTTAGGGTTTTATTTTTAGATTTAGTGTTAATCTTTTTATTTGGTTGATTGATCTAATATGCATAAATATAAATTCTTTATATGTATATAGTAGGCCAAATATAATAAAATGATAGGTATAAAACTATAAATATAATTGCATAATTGTATACTTATGTGTGTGTCTATATGTGTGTGTATCTATGTGTGTATATAAATTAAGTAAAAATTTATTTGAGTCCAACTAAGCCAAGCAAACCTTTGCTCGTGCTTGGCTCATATACAAACCAAACCGAGCCAACCGATTTATTTACAACCAAACTGTAAATCGAACGGGTATTTTTTAAATGATCATCAAACGAGCAGCAAATATCTAACTCATTTTGACACCCTTAAGTCTAGCGGACTGAAATTATGAAAAATGAAAATAGTAACCACAATGTCCCAAGAAAAAATTACTCTATAATTAAACACCATGGGGAATGAATAGTAACTTTCAAAGAGTACATTTATTTTTTTATAAGATAATATTATAATTTGATAACTTGAGTTTTTGTATTGTTATTTTTAAAATTTTATTTTACAATGTCCCACGGAAAAATTACTCTATAATTAAACACCATGGGGAATGTATAGTAACTTTCAAAGAGTACATTTATTTTTTTATAAGATAATATTATAATTTGATAACTTGAGTTTTTGTATTGTTATTTTTTAAAATTTTATTTTAAACTCTTATAACATAAGAAATATACGCTTTGAATCCATTAGCCTTTCTACTAATTTCCTTTTTCTTTAATAAGTTTTCTCCGGTAAATTTAAAATAAAAAATAAAAAAACTAAGTGTGCAAGATTTTTTTTTGCCTAAATATAAAATCAAGTGTTTTTTTATCGTAGGCTATAGGTATTGATGTTAGCTTTGCGCTATCGTAATAGATCCAACTTCTTATGAGCGGGCCCCATCATTGTTATTTTTTGTATTATTGGAAGCAATATATGTATTTGTTTTTATGGTTTTGACAGGTCGAACCGATAATGACTAAACTCCTATAATGTAGCACGAGGAAACCACATATTCATGCCGCGAAGCGTGGTGGGAAAAAACATAAAAGTACAAATATTAGCGCATAGGATAATATTACTACTTTGAGTTTAAGTGCTTCAAGCATAAAAGTACAATCGATTTTTGTGTAGTATTGTTTCAATTTAATGCCTTTGAGTTTTTGTATTTGTATTTTGTATTTTTTATTTTCACATCTTAACTATGTATTATATGCTTTGATTCTTTAGTAAAAAAATTTCAGCTTTTTTTCGGTTGGTAAATTTTATAAAAAAAAACTAAGTGTGCAGCGACGTTAGCGTTGCGCTATCGTGATAGATTTAACGGTTTATGAGCGAACACCATCATTTCTATTTTATTTTGTATTATCGTAAGTAGTATCTAGGGCTGGCAAATCGTGTTTTATCGTGTTTAACAGGTTACAGACGACGCGATTAGCACAAGTATCAAACATGAAAACGACACCTTTAACACTTAGATTTGATGGTTTGAGTGTGACAGTTATATGTTTTAGGTATCAAGAAAAAGAAATGATAAATCCAAGACTCCTAATTTTAATTATTTTAAAAAAGTAAAAAAAATGCATAGTGTACTTTTTTGCTAAACAGGTCTTATCGTGTCTAAACAGATACCCATTTTGTCAGCCCTAAGTATCTGTCTTTATTGATGGGCCGAACCGATAATGACCAAACTCCTGTAACGTAGAGTGGGGAAGCGACTAGATGCCCGTCGCTTTTGCGGTAGGGAAAAACTAGTTTTTGATTAAAGTGAAGATTTTGGTCAACCGTGGGAGTGTGGGACTAAACCGGTAATTTATTAGTGGATTATACATTTAGAAGGAAGGGTACGAAAATGAAAGGTGAAGAGAGATATATATCTCTATATAATAATGGAGGTATTTCCTCATATAGATTTTCAGCTTTTCTTTCTTTCTTTCTCCTCCGCCTTTATCTTCCCTCCATCCGCCGCGAACACCTCTAAATATCGGTCGTCTTTCTTCTTATCATCGATATGCATTTTTATAGAGAAGATAATATCTGAAGTACTTTCTACTGGAATCTAACTATTTCAATCTACTTCTCTTCTCTTCTGTAAGTCTTCCTATGTAATTGGTTTTTGTGAAATTATCTTTCCTTTGAACCACTTGTTTATGGTTTGTTAGGGTTCTATAATTTTCTTTCTTTTACTTGGGATTTTGATGCATTGCGAATGTACTGATTTACCATCTTGTGAGTATAAATTTTGTTTCTTTTGCCGCGGAATTCATATCTGGAACTTGTAATTGTTAAGAAACGATGAATGCTCATCTGTTTATAAGTTTAAATTAAGGTATATGTCATGTTTAATTGCCTTGGGCTAATTATTTGTAAGTTCAATTTGGGGATTTTGATATGTGCAAATGGATCAGAAATGGTTTATAATCAGTGCTTTTATGTAGTTAATTCTGTTATTTTTAATATGTGTTGCTCATTTGTTTCGGTTCCATGATCAGTGTGTATATGGTTTTAGTTTATTCTTTATGATGGATATTGTTGGTGATGAAACTGCTAGTTCATTTCAATTGGGTGGAGTTTGTGGTATGGATTCAAGGTTTCATCATTCTGGCTCTTCACCATCAGAGGAATCAGCATTGGATTTGGAAAGAATTTGCTGCAATCACAATAATATGGCATCACCAAGTCCACCTGTACAATCTGCCACAACATCCACGGGTCAACTTGCGGAGCAGTTGAGTAGTAATCCTGCATATTTCTCATGGCCCACTTCTAGCCGGTTAATTGATGCTGCTGAAGACAGAGCTAATTATTTTGGAAACCTTTTGAAAGGAGTTTTGCCTGAAACTCATAATCGGCAGCCAACTGGACAACGAGCCACTACATTGCTTGAACTCATGACAATTAGGGCTTTTCATAGCAAAATCTTGCGCAGGTGCAGTCTTGGGACTGCAATTGGTTTCAGGATTAGACGCGGGTTACTAACAGATATACCTGCCATACTTGTGTTTGTTGCACGCAAGGTTCATAGGCAGTGGCTCACCCACATTCAGTGTTTACCATCTGCTCTTGAGGTTCTTTTATTCCCTTCTGCTTTATGGGTTTTTGTTTGGTGATTTTAAGTTTTTACTAAGTGAAGAGATTGAACAGGGACCTGGAGGTGTGTGGTGTGAAGTTGATGTTGTAGAATTCTCTTATTATGGTGCGCCTGCAGCAACTCCAAAGGAACAATTGTATTCTGAGCTTGTTGATGACTTGCGTGGGAGTGGTCGGTGCATTGGTTCAGGTTCCCAAGTAATCTCTCTGGCTGACCTGTTATCGCTCTTAACACCCATATCACCACCAGATTGTAACATATAGAGGGATGGGTGTTCACTGAGAATCATTAAACAATTAGGAACCAAAGGAACCATGTTTAGCCCGTGAATCATATTTTAATGGATGGTTCAGATCTCCCTCTCTTATGTTTCTTCCACTCCATGAATCGCTACAATTACCATTCCTTCCTTTTGTATGTTCCATGATAAAAGGCTAAAAGGTGGTTCCTTTAGTTGCTACTAATTATTTAGTGGTTCTAATTTGAACTCACCCCTACATATATATATTGTGCGTGTTTTTCATGTTATTGGTTTTATTGCATTTTCTCTCAATGACTTGTGATGATATATCATCAGCATTTGGTATTAAAACTGTAGAAAGCTTTATACATTTTTATGTTGTTTGGTCATAAAAGCATAAACTCCATCTTGTTCGTTCAATCATTAGTCTTAATCAAGGTTCTCATTAATCATATATGGCTTTAATTCACAAACGTCATTCATAGAAGTATCCTTTGGCAATCTCCTTTAGGGACGACAATTTCTTAATGGAAGCTCTTTAGAACATGATGTGTATTTCAGAAAGTGTTCATGATATTATCAATGTGTTAACCAAGATTTGGCAAAATGGGTGGGTTGGATGGTTGGGTGATGGGTCAAAACAGGTACTTTTGGATGGATCTAGCCCCATCAAGTGGACCGTTAACACTTGTCCATTTTTTAAAGTTATTCAAGTATTAGATATGAATACATGAATCATAATATTAATCTTGATAAATAGGCTGTATAGATTACATAAATCATAGAGTAACTTGTTGCCATTTTTAGGTTGCAACTGCAACTATATTGATACATGTTTAAAAAACAGTTTACTTGTTTTCCTTTCTGCCTCCTTGATCTTAAATAAAACATAGATTAACTTCTTGTCATTTTAGGTTGCAAACCAAGAAACATACGGAACCTTGGGTGCCATTGTAAAGAGCCGAACAGGAAACCGCCAGGTGGGTTTCCTCACAAATAGACATGTGGCAGTTAACTTGGATTATCCAAATCAAAAAATGTTCCATCCTTTGCCACCTTGCCTTGGACCCGGAGTGTATCTAGGGGCTGTTGAGAGGGCCACATCATTCATCACAGATGACCGCTGGTATGGGATATTTGCTGGGACAAACCCAGGTAAGGTTTATAATAATAATATTTATTACAATTCACAAATTATTATTCTTATCTGTTTGTTAAGGTTCTTTATTTTAACATGTTCATCATGTAGAAACCTTTGTTAGAGCTGATGGGGCGTTCATAGCATTTGATGAAGACATAAATGTAACAAATGTGACCACCTCTGTAAAAGGCATTGGGGAAATTGGTGATGTTAAAGTTATCGATTTGCAGTCTCCAATTAACAGTTTAATTGGAAAACGAGTGGCTAAAGTTGGTAGAAGTTCTGGGTTAACTACAGGGACAATAATGGCCTATGCCTTGGAATACAATGATGAAAAAGGAATTTGTTTTTTTACTGATTTTTTGGTTGTTGGTGAAAACCAAGAAACATTTGATCTTGAAGGTGATAGTGGAAGTCTAATCCTTTTAACAGGACAAAACAAGGACGAGAAACCACAGCCCATTGGAATCATTTGGGGCGGTACTGCCAATCGTGGGCGGTTGAAACTCAAAGTGGGCCAGCCTCCAGAGAATTGGACTAGTGGAGTTGATCTTGGACGCCTTCTTGATCATTTGGAACTTGATCTCATCACAACTAACCAAAGCTTAAAAGGTATGCACCCATGTTGATCCTTAAATGATTCTGTACAAGATAAATAGAATTAGACTACCAAAAAATCATTAAAAAATTGAATTTTTTGTTAAGTAAATGATTCTTATACAAAGTTATTGTTTTATATAGATTTAATATAAATGGGTTTGTTATGTTTGGTGCAAACACCTAAAAGCCACTATCCTATCGATACATTTTGGACTGAAAAGAATCACGCTACCTTATAACCAAATCTTGTACCACTTGGTTCAATTTCATGGATTGATGGTTTTGGACTGTTTCTATTTGGTTTTATGGGGAGTAATTGTCTGGTGTAGTTAATGGATTAACAGTCTGATTGTGTCTAATTGTTTGATTATATAGGGGATCAAATAATCATTTATGGATAACTACTTTTATCTGAAACAAAACTGTTTAAATAATCATTTATGGATAACTACTTTTATCTGAAACAAAACTGATTATGGAAGGGTAAAATAAAATTATCATCTCACAAGACATCTCCATTTTTCTCCCCAACAATATTTATTATTTTCGGGTGTTTGCTTTATGGTTTGGCTGGTTTTGTAAAAAATTTTGTGCAAACCAACTATGGCCTTAGAAAAGAACAAACCAAACCACATAATTACCTTCAAAATGCAAGTCTTTGACTTCTTGTACTTGATAGTGACATGTTTATCCTTTATTCACACAAATTGTAGCTGCATTGCAAGATCAAAGAAATGCATCTGCAGCAGGGATTGATTCTACTGTTGGAGAATCATCACCTCCAAAAGACAAAAGCGAAGAGGATCACGAGCCACTTGGAATAATAACGCTTCAGGAAGCCCCAAGAAGGGGGTTCATGCACGAAGAACGTCAGTTTATGGAAAGCTTCTCTGTAAGATCTGTTTTTGAGAATGGGAAATCTGAAACTTCAAATGAAAACAATCTTTCACCATTCAAACTTGAGGCCCAAGAAATATCTGTCAGTCTGCAGTTGGGTGAACCACTCCCCAAGAAACAGAAGCTATCTGGTTCTTCATCACTTGGTGAAAACATCGGTTGAACAAGTTTTTACAGTGTGCAAAATACCCGTATATTATTATTTTGTTCTCGCGTGTAATAGTTCACAACAAAGTATCATGCGGAACGCATGAGCTAAGAAAGTGTTCAAAGAATGTGCATCATCTTCTTTCTGTTTTTGCTGCTACTACCACTCTTGAATGAGTACCAACTATTATTGATTGGAAATTTATATCGATGATTTTGGGTGTTACATGTATGTAGTTGGTTGTTTGCTATATTGTTATTTATATTATTACGTGGGGGATCGGGTCCAATGGCGAAGCCATTTAGGGATAGTGTGGTAATGTCTTCTTAAGGTTAAGGGTTCGACCACCGCGTATGATTGATTGATATAAATTAAGTATGGTGTAGATTAGAATTAAATTTGATGGGTGTGAGTTGCTATTCTGAATAAGTTTATATAGTTACATTGAAGGTTTAGTCCGCTACTTATCAGGTGACAAAGAGCAAACAAGGAGAAAGTCACTTTCCATTCCAATCACCTGAGAGTGTACACGGGCCACTCTCAGGTGATATGTGACTGACGTGATTGTTGATATAAAAGAGAGCAAGAAAAATTCATAACTCATAGAGCATTATGGTTGAAGGAACTAAATATTCAGCGAACAGTTTGGCTAGAAGTTCAACCAAATGTTCAGCGATCAGTTTGGCTAGAAGTTCGTTTAATAAAGAAACAAATATAAACAAGAAAATTATGTTCATTATGATAAACGAATGAACACGGATAACGGCCATGTTCTATTCGTGAACGTTCGATTGACGTTCTCATTTATGTTTATTTGTGTTTGTTCATTGAAAGATTTTACAATTTTATTTTACTGGTTTTAATTTTTAATAATACGAAACCCTAGTTATACTAAATGTATTCGTTAATATCTGCCATTTGACCATTTTCAACTTCAATTTATGCTTAAGTTTGACAAACTTCCTAAATTGTGTTGATTATATTTATGATCATTATATAAGTATGTTTCGATAATTATGCTAAGTTTTTGTTAAAGTTTCACAAACTTTTGTTTCTGTTCATATATGTTCATAAACATTTGTTTATGTTTGTCTTTGTTTGTGTTTTATATTTTGTAAGCGTTCATCGGTTCATTTTTTTAACAAACCAACATGAACAAGAAATCTCGTTCGGTAAATGTTCATGAACAATTCATGAACAATTTCGTTTCCTTAATAGATGAACATGAACAAAGTCTTATTCGTGTTCGATCGATTTCTTTACAACTTAGCTAGCTTATAACATGACATCATTTTTATGATTATTTAAAAATTATCAATATACTAGTAGATGTGTGCACACATTGCAGTAGTTCAAATAGTTTTGAAAGACCTTGTACGTTTGTTCTTCGATGACATGTATATTATTATGCACAACTCGGTTTTGAATAAAATTTATAATTGATTATAATTAAAACCAAAAGAAAATTAATAAAAAATTACCTTCACGATATATATTATTTATTTGATTAAGTTCAAATGGATTAGATTAAAACTATTTTGATTATTAATATATTTATTAATTCTGGAGTATATATTTAAGGATATATAAGTATGTGTGTATAGAGGAGTTATCTTAAAAACTCTGTTTTTAATAAGAACTCTAAAATAACTCTTTAAATCAAATGGGATTATTCTTAGGTAACCTTAGGGAAAGAAACACAAGCTAAAAATCCTAAACTGTTATAAATATTATTTATTGTGGTTATCAACAATTATATAGATAGACTTTATTAGAGATATAAGTATCATGTTATTCAAATAGTTGTTGGAGTTATAAAAGGATTATGTTTTCTACTCCTATAAATACCCATTGTATCTTATTTGTAACATCAATTAATAATATAAAGATCTCTCTCCCTACATC
This sequence comes from Flaveria robusta, assembly GCA_025506415.1. Classification (NCBI taxonomy): domain Eukaryota; kingdom Viridiplantae; phylum Streptophyta; class Magnoliopsida; order Asterales; family Asteraceae; genus Flaveria; species Flaveria robusta. Next base: position 21,411,819 of record CM046466.1, read on the forward strand.
TCTTTCTCATATTATTGTTGTTGCTATTAGGCTAGTTTTACAACACGTTATTAGCACGAAAATGCTTTCTCAAGAAAACTTAGTTTTGGGGTTGTAATCCTGATGCTGCAACTACCAGCGATTTGAGTTCTTGATTTCTTGCTTCTCTCGTCTAAGCATGTTCAATTCAACTATCATGCAAGTTATTTCAATTTATGGTATATATTATTGACTAATCTTGTAATACTTATTATTATTGATTTCATTGATAATTAGTAATTTTTTTTTGTCATCATTTAAAAGTCATGATAGATATCACCATTAAAGTTAATAAATAGGAATTGTTTGGCATCGTAAATTGATCCTTTTTGTATGGAAATTAAACATTTAAATCGATAAGATTTGTTTAATTATGTTAAATAAATAAAGTATTTTTACAAAGTAAAAATCATATGAAAACGAATCAAAACAATAACGAGAAACACAGTAGCTTCTAGAAGATGATGAAAAATTGCTACAATCCATAAACAAGTGCCTATGGAATTAATTTAGATCCAGTTAAATACTGTTGATTATGGTATGTTTTCTATTGAGGCAAGCTTGTGATTTTCTGTAATCATAACGATTAAAGTTATTATATATAATATGTGGATCGCTTCATCAAAGTTTATTCAATCAAGCTGTCCTGCTAGTAAGTTTTATTTTAATTCACCAAAACTCATAATGACTTTCCATCAATTCATCTTTAGTTTCTTACGTACGTGAATGTAAAATTTGTGTTATCTAGTTTAAAGACATCACATAATTTATCAATAATAAATGTTGATATATTTAAAATTTGGGATGCATGTTTGTAGGATATCAATTAATTAATAAATTCTTTTAGTATAATAACATAAAATACATTAATGATGCAGAAGTGTACTTGATGAATATTTCATTGTATTGTATTAAGTTTTATGATGCTATTGGTATTAGATGAGTAGTAATTACTGTAAATAAAATTTACAAAGAACAATACTTTGAATTAATGAATTCATTGTTTAGATATTTATGGTCAATATCTTTTAGCATGTGCGGATTAGTAATCTTGATTATCTTATTTAATATTTAAAAATCTATTTATTTAGATAAAAAATATTGTTGCTTATCAAACACTTATATTTGAGTAAACTATTAAAATATATAATTATAATTTATGATTTTATCTTACAATGTCATTCATCATATCTCAGTTTTGTTATTCAACAATATTTTGAAAATCAAGAAGTTGATGTTGATAAATTAGAGAATGATGTCTAATGGTGTTTATTGAAAGATTATCAATGTTTCAATTTTGTTGAGGGACATTGTAATAAATATAACTTGTTTATATGCTGACAAGTTATAATGTTGATCACATGAGTTACCATGTGTTGTATGTCTTTTTACTTACTATGTGATTATTGTATAAAAGCAAATACTAGATCAAAGTTAGTTGGTCTATTATTGCTCTCATTAAATAGTATAAAAAAAAGATATGACACCTCAAGTGTTATATGCCCTGAATCTCATTATCAAGTTACATAATATCATAAGATTTTAGATCGATAAATCTATCATGATTCAGACATGTAACTACTTCTCAATTTGTATTATGGGAAGAGAAATTTTATTCATGAAAGTAAGTTTTGTTTATCACACCTCAATATGCTCATGAAGTAGCAAAACTATGAAAAGTATGAGAGGTTTGAAATGATTTCATGTTATGAGTCCGAGAAAATAATAAAAAGCCATAAAACTTGTATGGTTCCACTACATCCCCAGAAGTGGGTGTGGTTATACAATGATCATCATAGATGTCATGATAATGGACGTAATTAAGATTGTAACGATGATCACAAAAATAATGAAATTGACCACCACAGTGGCAAACTAAGAGATTGATTGTGTGAAAGTATGAAACAAATACAAGTATTAGCCATGATAGTATGAGATGATAATACATTGCTCTCTCATATTTATATCTTGTAAGCATATGTAATAAATGCATATATGATTATAAACAAAAGTTTATAGATCATGATTATATAAATTGGCATGATCTGTTAGACGAAACCGAGTCAATAATGATGTGAAAAGCATTGAAGAATTGTATCATTTATGATAACTAAACAAACAATGTTTGCTCTCAAGGAAAGTTGATTATATATAATTAAAATATAATGTGAATTCGTAACATTCTGAAAGTTTTATAGGATACACATATCCTAATGTGGATACCATTTAGTGTTTAAAATCCATATATCGTCTAAATGGTTATCAAATTTACAACTTCAAGTTGCATGTTTATGGCTTAGCTAATGGCAGCAAGCATATTATTCCAGATTATGATATTATTTTTGGTAGAAATGGTGACTTTAGTTCACAAAATATTAATGATTATTGGAATAAGTGTTGAACTTCCTATTGCTTAAGTTCATGCACAAATTGCTTTTGTTGAAAATACCACTCAATTGATTGCAAAGCAAATGATCATGATAACAAATATTCATGTTTGTGAACATGTTATTTTACATGCAAAAGCATTAATTCACATCAAGCCAAAAAGTAATAACACTTTCTTCCTATTAAAGTTGGATTTTGGTCAGAACCAAATAGATCTCACCTGAATTATTTTTTTGGTTGTGCGGTATATATTGCAATTGCTCCACCATAACGCACAAAGATGAGAGTTTAAAGAAAGTTGGGAATATATCATGGGCATGCATAATATCTATAATTAAAATATAGAGCCATTACCAATAATTTTTATATGGCTCAATTTATTGGTTATGCATTTTGATTAATCAATATTTCTAACATTACAAGGAGATAAAAAGTAGTTGGACCGTGAAAAGTTTTAATGAATTATCATTGTATTAGCTTGATCCTCAAACAAATATATACAAACCAAAAGTTCGAAAGATAATTCATTAGTGAATCAATTATGAGACATAATCATTAATCTGTAAAGAGTGACTAAGTCACATATACCAACTACTAATGCTCCAATTAAGATTTATATTGGTAATGAGTCTATGGCACGTCTGAATCGTGGCAGACCGGTCAATTCCATGAATAAAAATCCTCGAAAAAGGAGCAAGTATAGAGATGGTCAAGTCGAGGCATGATATAAGTGTCTCCTACAGAGACAATAGAAATGATGGTTCTGGATGAAAATCAAATGCATGAAAATAAAGAGATCTCAATAAATATATTATGTCTACAATACATGGAATTGAAATAAATCGATGTCGATAATATTTTATATGTAGCGCTTGAAATTATGAAAAGAGATGAGGATCAAAAACTAAATTTTGCATTTGAATAGGAATCTATAATGATTGGCCAAAATGAGCATACGCAATAAGGCGGAGTTGAATTCTCTAATATGTTGGTTATAAATGAGGTCTTTTGTGCGAATGAATTATTTGAGAAAAATTGGTGGTACAAGGAGTTTCGCAAAGACATATAATATATTATGGGGAGACGCATTCTTCTCGTGGATGTAATAACGTACCAACACTCCATTAGTTTGGTAGTACAAAGAGAGAATTGATATGCATAGTAACGAATATCGTGATTCACTCGACATTGAAACTTACATTAAACACCATGAATGATTAATTGCTATAACATGTAAAGTGAGTTCTCGAGAACATACTATTATATATATATATATATATTCGGATCCGAATGCATTATGATTATTGTATACGTTATCACATTGAATATAACTTGAACTCCTCATGAGTTTTCAAAAACCATTGACTCTTTAAAAGGGTAAATGAAAACATCTTAAAGATGTAAATCTTGTGCATCAATAAACACGTTCAAATGAAATTATACATGTTGATGATGGTATCTCAATGAATTTATATAAAAGCATGGTGCAATATTTATGTTGAAAGTTTATATGATTATACCTTTACATATGATACAAATATCATGTGTTAAAGGTGAAAACTTTATGTGCCAAAATTCCTGATGATTGTATGTACATAAGTAATTAGTCAATACCAAATGAAGTTTGTCACTGATCGTTAATACCGAAAGCATTGACATCAAAACTTCAAGAAATGTGTTTGTAAGTGAGTATGGATTAATAGTAGTCGAGGTGAGTGTGGTATAATCATCGACTCGACGATTATCTCGAAAAGATAAATATTAATTGATATAGTTCGTCCATGTGCTTTTATGAAAAGAACAACATGACGTGTATAAATATCATATTATATGTTGAAGACTAAATCTTCTCAATGGATTGAAAGAAGTTCAAATCATTGAAAAAATTTTTTGAAATGAAAGATGAAATTATAAATTTATGATTTGATATCTAAAATAACATTTGTGTTTTATTTATGCCTGGCAAAATGGGCGGGTTGGGTTGGGCATGATAACGGGTCAAGATGGGTTCGGGTCAGGATGGGTTCGGGTTAAGACGGGTTGTTTCAAATAATGGGTCATATTGGTTCGGGTCATGTAACATTATATTTAAAATCTTAGTATGGTTTTAAACTTTGTTTTTGTTTGTAAAATATTTATAAAAGAGATTGTATTTTACATCAATCTTAGTATGGTTTTAAACTAGACTTGATTTGATTTTAAACTTAAACTTTACAAAATCATCAAGAAGTGGCACGGTCAATGAAAGGTTCTACCGTTTGTGAGCTTTGGATTGAGTGGTTGGCGGTCGATCCACATTTGAATGCCAATCGACTGTGTTGATGCCAAAGAGTTGTTTAATCACATTTAATGATTGATCTCTCAAATTTTGCATTATAACTTGATCTATAATGTGCTATAGATAACATCATCAAAATAAGTCTTACTATAATGTGCAAGTGAAGACTAACAAACTCATTTTGTAACTATAAGGTCTGTATATTAAAATTTTGTAGCATTATCATCAACAATTATACTTCAACTATATGTACATGTTCATGTTCTCTTATGTAGCTGCAACAATATTAATGTTAAAGACAATTATGGAACACGAAAGTGTTACCCTATACGATAGAACATCATCGTTACTTTCTTCATTGAAGAAAACCATCATCTTAGCCATGCCCGGCTCACCGAAGGTGATGCCTGTTAGAAATACAAGAACATGCATGCAATAACAATGGTGAACAGTTTGTACCCAGCAAAGAGAAAATAAAACCAGAATGACAGTTTCAACCATCTACTTAAAAATGGGTTTATTCGGGTTATGTTGAGCTGTAATATGTCAATTAAGCTAACAGAGAAACGATTTGAGCATCTACGTAAAATATACAAAATCAGTTTATTTAAAAAAGATTATTATTGATATAATATTAACTTTTGTAATCACATTTGATGCAATAATAGTTACAAAAAGAATTTAAAGCTTTACAACAGAAAGCGTTGATAGTCAATCAAATCAAGCCTCACCCAATTTGACCCATACCAGAAATTACCAGTTTGAACTTGTTACTGGTTACCTGGCCCATTTTGCCAACTCTAAATAAAAAGTTAACAAGAAATGCATGTAAGTTAGGGTCCTTAGGGATATTACCTTAAGGTTTCTTTAGTTCCACGCCGTATCTTGCAACGGATGGTTGGAAGGCCTAAGCGTTGATGAGCCTCAAATCGATGACATCCAGAAAAGCCTAAATTAAATAAATAATGACACCTGTTTTCAGTAGAAGTTACTCATTTTCCTATAACAGAAATATCAAACAGGTGCACAAGAATCTCTTAATAAATGGGTTCAAAGCCCTTGCCTTCTAAAAAGAGATTTATTTTATTAAATTTTGAATTAACAAATTAGAAGAAATTTAAGTCATCATTATTACTCTGAAGAGATTTCTTTTATTAAACTCTATTTTGGAAGAAAAATCAACACGGTTTCATACCATAGTAAGCCCCATCCACCTCAAGCACATCAATCTGCAAGTATTACCAAATGTTTACTGATCTCAATCACAAACATATGCTCAGGGAAACTTATTAGTGAAAACAAATATAGGCAGAAGGATAAATGCAAAAGGTTAGCAGGACACAGTGATAATCTAAAAGAAAAACAAAATCATACACAATTTAAATGATTAAACTACAATAATAGCTAAATAACCACCAAAGGGCTTGTAGCCTAGCAATATCATGTGCTCCTCCTCAAGTAAATAAGGGTTCTAGACCAATGGTGGACATTGGCATAGATTTAGAAGTAGGTTTAGAGGATGCGTGAGTTAGCCGTTCCATAAAAAAAAATAATAATAACCATATTAGAAATCATAGGATCAAGTTCATGGTGATATAATTGGACCCTTTTCATGGGTCAAATCTTTCTACATGGATCAATTCAAGTTGGTTTGATAGAGGGGTCCATATAATTCTTGAAATATTTGTACTAGACCATGAAAATAAACACGATGCTTTCTGAAAGAGATCTAAGAACTATGCAAACCAATTAATGGCTTCATAGATCTAAGTATATGCAAACCAACTCTTTCACTTTGGTCTTGACTCTTGACTACTAACCTTTATGTATGTTGGACTCCTTAACCTTAACACTTTAAGGGTCAAACTGAGAAACACAAATTTTGGGACACTTATATTGGTATACTTCCAAATTAAACAGCTTTTATCGTTCCAATTGAAACGCTATCCCACATACTTCTTCACTAGAAATGTATATCACATTATAAACTTTAATATCAAAAGCCCAAAAGGTAGAGACGTGAGGAGATTTTAAAGTTGTTTGAGGCATTTGGCATGAGTTGAGTCAAGACACTATATATGTGATTATCATTGCGTGTATTTCATGAATCTACAGTGTAAGTTATCAAAAGAATTTGTGCCCACACTCATATAAGACTCATCAGGCTCTGCCACCGCCCCCAAACTTTTAATCTATATAACTATCATACCATTTACAAAAACATTTTCAAACTTACAATAAACAAATAAAAAGCTTTTGTCTACTGATATTATAACATTTCTGCCCAAAAGCATTCAAATCTTCTTTCCCCCAAAAGATTTCATCTTTACTTCCAACAAAAACACAAGAAAGAAACAACATACACACCAGTATTCGAATCGTTAACATATGCATATCAGGCAGGATAAACAAACAGATAAATCAACCAAAAGAGATAAAAAGCAAGTTTTCAGTAACCCTAGATGGATCTGAAGAAAATTAGAGCTTACGGGGACTTGAAGACCAATTTGGGCAATACTATCCATGAGCTCCTGCACCTTCTGCGGATCATTGGATCTGGTACGCATTAACGGTCTCCGAATTTGATTGAGGGGGAGTTCGATGATGACTGGACCTCCTTTTCCTGATGCGGATGCTTGATTACTGGAAGATGGAACGGATCCTGAAAAAAAGATAGAGAGAGAGAGAGAGAGATAACAAGATGAGATTGAAAGGCATGTGTGTGTGTTTGTGTGAGTTTTGAAAAGAGAAATGAGAAACCATTGGAGGAATATGAAGCAGAAACCCTAAAGGTGTTGGGAAGATGGAGAAGAAAACTAGCCATTGGCTTTTGGTTTGATTTGGGGTGAGAGCTACTGCTATGGCTTCAATAGGTGGATGAAATCAGAGAAAACATTGGTGCCAATTATTCATGTGCCAATTTTGAGGTAGACATTTGAAAAAAATTTGCATTACTATCATTTAATCAAATTCTACGTTTAATTCTCAAACTTTAAAAATTATAAATATAATTTAAAATTTTATGTAATAATTGTATATTTAGTTTCTAGCATTAAATTAATTAACATTTTTTTTTATTTATTTCATAAAATTTATACTAACTTTTAAATTTAATTTTATATACCAAAAATGCAACGTACACATAAAAGTGTGGACTAACTTTGCAT